>OY987329.1:108124587-109458584 GCA_963920685.1 Polydrusus tereticollis
ATTCTGTTTATTTTTCAGCATATACATTACAAAGCTTATAATTATACCATATTCAAATTCAAGATGCATACGAAGGAAACATTGATCAGTAGGTAATGACAAACGTAACTCTATTTCGAGTGGTCAATCGGCAATAAAACTAAAAGGCCCTGGGTGACAGGGTTGTATTCAATTTACCGGTGATTTTCGCATTATTGCATTGTATCGTTTGGTGTTATTGTTTGTTATTGATATCTTGATATAAATATTTGTGTCTTTGACCGTTGTATTTGAATGTATACAGGGTGTTTCAGAAGTACGGTGCGTAACTTATGGTGGTGATTCCTTATGATATTCAAAGAGAAAAAGTTCATATGAACATGTGTCCGGAGTTGCCCCGTTTTTGATGTACAGGTTGTTAAAGATTTAAAAAAAAATCGTTTTTTTATTATTTTTTTAAATATCCTTTTCCCGATTTTATTGAAATTTGGTACCGTCATTCATAATAATAAGGGGCTTAATTAGCCCTAACTAGATTAAATTTATTAAGTCCAGTGGCGTCCGTCTTCTTCCTCCAACAACAGCATGCAACTAATGTTATCGGCGTTCAATATAAACCATACATAAGCGCTTTCACTACGAAATATAAATATGAACTGAGGCGCGCTGCTCCAGCCGCGCCAGCCAAACCACCCTGTGGCGACGGCCGATTGCTTCGCTCGATCGCGAACGCCAGCCGCGGCCGCTGACTGCTCCAGCGAAACCATACCTTTAGCAATTGACACTAACTGAAGAGAGTTCGGGGAATTCTCGGCCGCTATTTTTAGCCCAAGTCATGCATCATTGCATCAGTGTTGTTATTTTTCACAGGTTATTTTTATTGTACAGTGCATGTTAAAACCGCGGTAAGCGAAATTAGCGAAAGGCTAGGGTTAAGTCAAGGGATAAGTACATTTCTATATCTAAAATTCGAGCGGCAATGCCTAAAGTTAGACCCACCGTGGACGAGTGGATACAAGGCCATACAGAATTGAAGTACGAAAACAACAAATTAATTTGCAGGGCCTGTATAAAAGTGGTAGGTTCCGTTTATTTTGCGTATTTTAAAAAAGAGCTAAAACGATATCATTTTATAGATAAATTGCGAAGAAAAGTACAATATAATTCAGCATGTTAAAACTGCAGTTCATCAAGAAAATTTGAATAAAATGAAAAATGAAAAAAAAAGCAGCAAACTTTGTTGAAATCAATGGCTGGCTCATCAACAGAAATTGAGCAAAAAGAATTTTATTTTGATTTATATAAAATGATGGTTTCTTGCAATATTCCACTTATAAAACTAAATAACAGTATGTTTAATACATTCTTACAAAAATACACTGGTAGATATATGCCTGCTAAATATACTTTACGCAAAACTATGTTGACTTGGTTTACAAAAATGTAATGGAAGAAATAAAAAATAATATTGGAAATAATTTCATATGGTTTTGTGTAGATGAAACTACGGATTCATGTGGTCGATACATAGCTCACCTAATGATTGGAATATTGAACGAAGATTGCCCAACTAGGTGCTTTTTTTATAGTTTCTAAGCAGTTAGAAAAAACAAATAATAACACTATTACAAGATTTATTCACGATGAGTAAATGAAACTCTTTTTGCACAACCCAGTTCCAAGTGAGAAAATTTTGTTAATGCTTTCTGACGCGGCTGCGTACATGCTAAAAGCATACACAAATTTAAAAGTTTTTTTATGAACACTTAGTCCATTGCACTTGTTTAGCCCATGGATTCGTGTGGCTGAAACTATTCGAGCACAGTTTCTTTTGGTAAATACTTTGATCAAAACGGGGAAGAAAGTTTTCCTAAAAGCTCCTTTAAGGGTCGAATTATTTCGAGAAAGAATGCCAGGTATACCACTTCCTCCTGAACCGGTGATTACTAGATGGAGTACGTGGTTGAATGCTGCCTGCTATTACGCTGATCATTTTGAGTCTTTTTAAAAAATTATATTAGAATTTCCTAAATCTGCTTCCCAAGCAATTGAAAACTGCCAGGAGATTGTAAAAATGAAGAGGTAAAACAAAACTTAGCGTTTATTAAAACAAACTACAGCTTTGTGAGCGACGCTATCAGAAAACTCGAAGACAAGAATCTTGCCCTAGTAGAAGTTGTGGAAATAATCGACAAATTTAAAAATGACACTTCAAAAGTACGTGGCGCTTCAGGAGCTATAATCTTCAATAAATTGACTGAAGTTTTAAATAAAAATACAGGGTATACATTTTAACATAAAATAGCAAATGTTATTAAAGGAAATTTTGTTGAAGATCTTACTGTAGGTCCAACAATTATTCCAAAATTTAAGTATGCCCCAATTACCAGTGTGGACGTTGAACGCAGTTTTCCCATTTAAAATAATATGTGCTGAATGATAGAAAGATGGGATTTTCTGTAAACAATTTAGAAAAACAGTTAGTTATTAGTTTATTCAAAAACAATGAGTAGTTTGTGTTGTTTTTTTTTTCATTTGTTTTAATTATTTGAATATTTTTTTATTGGGAAATATATTATAAGATACCTAATACAAAATAATAGTTTTTGTAAGCAGTTAGCTAATGGTTTCTTCAAATAGGTGTAGTTTGTGTTGTTTTGCATTTCTGCTTTATACTATTTTTACTGCTTTATGTTTTTGTATTGTAAAAATTATATTAATAAAAATTGTTACTTTCTAGTGGTTGAGGTTTTAGGCCAATTTCAATTTTCATGCATATTTATGATTATGAATGTGCTTATTTTCAAAAGATTTTGAGCTTTTTTAAGCGCACATTTTAAGTTTTTTTATGCTTATAAAATCCGTGCTCTACTAATCAGAAATCAGATTCGCTAAAAGAAAGCGCTTACCTTCAGCTAATAAAGCCAGCCAGATCTTCTTGACGTTTGACAGAATTTAAACGTAAATTTTTTTTATGCTGGTCGGATGTTTTCGAAACTATAAAAAAAAAGGATTATTTCCAAAAATCAGTCATGAATAATAATTTAGGTTTAATTCTTCTTCCATTTAATAGTTTAAAATTAAGTCAAATCGCAAATCGATCGGTCTAGCGAACTGCCAGCTGCTGCAAGTAATCAAGGCTTTTATGATAAAACTGTAAGCTTCTGACGTTTGCGAATCGCGCCTAATGGTTGCTATAATTAATATTTTAATTGTTTTAGGTTTTATCAACAAACTATTATCTTTAAATATCTTCCACGTCATTGTGAAATTTTCTTATAGTACGTTCCTACTTCACGTGGCTGTTATATTCATAATAGGTGGCAACAAGCGTACCACAGCCTTCTTCAATCCATTTACAATTGTAAGTAGGTGTAGTAGTGTAGTAGAAATTGTTTCTTTCTAATACTAACTTGAGAAATAACCATTATTTACTCCATTTCCCTAATGAGAAGTAAAATATCTCTACCTAGGTAAACAATGAAAACCTTTTTGTGGAATAAGGTTTAGTTGCACACGATTTCAGTTCCGGAAAATAGTATCAAATATATTTTTAGGGCAAGCAAAACTTTATAATATAGCTGCATTTTTTTCGCTAAAATAGGAAATATAAAAGCAATGCGATTTATTCAAACTTGCCTTATCCCAAAATTGATAGCAACCAAGATACAGGGTGTCAAAGTTTTAATTTTGTTTTCGTTTATATGCTATTGCTTCTTAACGAAACGACATAGCACAAAATTAAGGGTTTTGGGGTTTCTTGACGCGAGGAATTCAAAATTATCCATTGTTTTAGTGTAATCAGTAGAGGGCGCTATCTACGGCATACCCCACTCATTTCAGCTGGCATAACTTTGTTTAGGCTTCTTAAATCGATCCGACTAATAAGAAAATAAGTTACCTTACTCCTTTTACATCAAAAACGTATAACTTATTGAAGTCGCTAGGAGCAACCATTTTCGAGATAATGGCATTTCATATGTCCAATTAAACTAAGTACGTGGTCCAAAAACAACGGAAAATAGAGCAACGGTGAATTTCTGACTTAAAATTATTGTAAATCAGCTACATTTGCTAAGTGTCAAAGTTAATGTAGATACTTAAGGTTGACAATTTTTTTCTAATAAACACGCTTTTCATATACGGAATTACTAGTTTTATTCTAATCAAAAAATGTACTTAATACTTAGTTTAATAACATTTAAAAGTAACAAAATAGTTAGAGATAAAAATGGTAACGCCGTGATAGCTATTGTTTAAAATGGCTTTCATTGACCTCAATACATTTCGCTATACGTTTTACAAAAGACGGTCGGACTTTATACAAGAAATCTTCATCATTTCTGAGCAGATTAACAGAATTTATAATTTTTTGAATTAACTCATTACGGTTGTTTATTGAACTGTTATAAACAATGGTTTTCAAATAACCCCAAATGTAGAAGTCCATCGGATTAAAATCTGGACTTCGCGCCGGCCACGTCAAGGGGCCACCACGGCCTATCCAACGTTCAGGGAACTGTTCATTTAAATAATTTCGCACTTGTCCGGAGAAGTGTGCCGGCGCCCTGTCTTGCATGAAATACATATTTCGCAGGACGTTTAGTGGTGCATCTTCTAAAAGCCCTCCAAGTTCATTTTGTAAAAAAATCAAATATGAATCTCCGTTTAGAGTTGGCGGTAATTCGAAGGGGCCTATAAGATGATTTCCGATAATTCCACACCAAATGTTGACCTTAAACTCGTGTTGGAAGTGACGTTCAACAACTAAATGCGAGTTTTCATTTTCCCACGCATGTCTGTTTCGGTATTTGAGTACACCCCGTCGAGTAAGTGTCGCCTCGTCCGTGAGCAACACACGATTTAAGATCTGTATTTTGCAGATTTTAGAAGATTCGAGAAAACTAGGCGGCAGTTACTGTACGGCTGTAAAGTGGTATGGGTACAGGCCTTCATCGTGAAATATTCTAACAATTGAAGATTTACTTACACCTGTAGCTGCCTTCAATCTCCTGGAACTCACTTCTGGATTTTCTGCTACACGAACTAAAATCTCTTTTTCCTTTGTTATCTTTTTTGGACGGCCCGGAACCTCTTTTTTTGTCGACAGGAACCAGTCGGTCATAAATATTTTGAACAAATTTGCGGTTTGGTTGCCTTCTATTCGGGAACATTTCTTGGTACCTGCGCCCTGCACTCCGAACGTTAAAATCTTCTTCTGCGTAAATACAAAGCATATCACGCATTTCCGCATTGGAAAATAAACTTTGACAGATGATACTTTGTGTAACAAGTTGTTGCCTTAGAAACGTCGTTGTTTTTAATCAATGCCAGCTGTGATAAATAACACTAATACGAATACACAATTATTTTAAATATTTTAACACTCTTGCATTAAAAATATGAAATGCCATTATCTCGAAAATGGTTGCTCCTAGCGACTTCAATAAGTTATACGTTTTTGATGTAAAAGAAGTAAAGTAACTTATTTTTTTATTAGTCGGGTCGATTTAAGAAGCTTAAACAAAGTTATGCCAGTTAAAATGAGTGGGGCCTGCCGTAGATAGCGCCCTTTACTGGTTACACAAAAACTACGGATAATTTTTAATTCCTGACCTCAAGAAACCCCAAAACTCTTAATTTTGTGCTGCTATGTCGTTTCGTTAAAGAAATAATCGCAAAAAAACGAACATAAAATTAAAACTTTGACACCCTGTATCTTGGTTGCTATCAATAGATCATAGATAAGGCAAGTTTGAATAAATCGCATTATTTCGCCTTAAGGAGTCTGCTGTTGCTCTGTGTCCCATTACTTTTGGGACACTCTATATTAACCAAATCTGGACTGTAAAAAAAATTGTAACTGCTTGTGATGTAATATGTTATTATTTTACTTTATTTGCCAACTCTTTGGAAGATGTTCTAACTTCCTAGTTAATTAGGGAAGATATAATTGACTTGCCATTTGTAACTTAAAAAGTACCATTCTGACAATAGAGAACACGTAACATTTTGTAACATTTCAGCTACATGCATTCTTGGGCGACCTTCCATTTATCTTCGCTGCGTCCCTAGTTTGGTGTTTAGCCTTTGAATCGCCTTTTATAAATATTGCAAAAATACTGATAGAATCTGGGAACAGTAAGTAAATCTCCATTATTATACACAGAAAATAGAAGTATAATTATATTAGATAGGCGTTAATGTCCCTCATTTTCAACCGGAATACGTTTGGCGCATTTCTTCATTAATGGAAAGTTTGCGATGAAGTGCCAATATAAATTAAACCTTATAAGATTCAATTTACTTCTTAGATGTTGCTTGTAAATACGAGTACAGTACAAAAACTATATTCTTCCAAGAGGGGACGTTATTACCCATGTCAGTCTTCAATTGGTTTGTAATATTTACAACACACTTCAAAGTTTTTTTACGCCCCGTGTATACATACACTCGTTTCAATATATTCATTTTAAAATCACGGTAAACCCTATATTAGAACATAAATGGATGTTACTTCGATAGCGACTATACTTTCATTTACTATTGTACCAGGATGTATCATCACCAGTCAGTCCTCTTATTTTAGTCACCTAACTCGTAGGCGAACCAACTCGGATTCCAGACCGAGATGGTGATTTTGCTAGTTTGTAGGATCTTTTCTTAACTTCAAACCCCGACTTGTACACTATCACCATGAAGCCTTCGTTACAAACGTCTGACCACAACCTTACTTCGGCACTAAACAAGCTACCAATAAATGCCGAAAAGCCTCCTAAACCACGCAAGATCTGGCATTATAGATTAGCTAAGTGGGATGACTTTAAGGACAATTTTTGAACCTTTCCTTGGCGGAACGTTTGTTTTACCTCTGACGATCTACCCATCGGTGCTAGAGAAGTATCAGATGTTATCCTTACTGGCGTGGAAATCTACATCCCTTTCTCAAAAATGTGCCCTTCTAACGGCAGGCCTTGGTTTACCGCAAATTGCGAGCGAGCTGTTATTTCTATCGACAATGGCGTGAACACCCTTCCGCTGAAAATCGTACAATCTTTATTAACGCTCGAAACCAATGCAACCATTCCACCTCTAACAAGTTCTGATGGGACGATTGCGACCAACGCATAAGAAAAAGCGAACTTACTGGCGGAACTATTCTCTTCACATTAAACGTTTAATTTTTACAGAAAAACTCCACCGAACATTCCCGTTGTAGAATCGAATAGTCCGAGACAGCGTCCTATTAAACGAATCTTGACATCAAAAACGCTTCTGATCCTAACCAAATCCAGTTATCGTGATTAAGACATGTGCTGATGAATTGACATTGTTATTTTGTAGGCTTTTTAACTTACCTTAGAAAAAAGGAATATTTCCTTATTGCTGGAAAAGTGCGCGAACCCAGCTATTCCGAAAAAGGCAAGAAACTTTGATAAGCACCGTCCAGTCGCATTGCTTTTGGTTATATCAAAAGTTATGAATAAAGCTATCAATGAAAAACTATTAAAGTACATGGAAGGCTTTAACATTATCAGTGACCACTAGTACGGATTGTGTAAGCCTAGGTCAACAGGAGACCTTCTCGCTTATGTTACTCACATTTGGAACAACGTAACAGTAAATCATGGAGAATCCTGGACGGTAACACTGGCAATTTCCAAGGCCCTTGACCGGCTGTGGCATCAGGGGCCCTTAACTAAAGTGGGAAAATACGGAATGCCGGTTCAATTTTGTTTATAGCTCTTAAGCGTCCTTAAAGACGGTTCTCTGCAAGTAGCGATGGGCGGAATTTTTTTAGAAACATTTAGCATCAATGCCGGAGTTCCTAAAGGCTCTATATTGTAGCCCACCCTCTTTTTACTGTACAACAGTAACGGTCTTTTGGAAAAGAAATGCTATATATGACTTCGCAGACGACAGCAGACTTGTTTCATCTTTTACTTTGGATGCTCGAACATCGGCTGCCAATGCACACCTCTATAGGCAGCAAGAGGTATCACATCTCAATAATGACCTGAAATAAGTTCTGTCTTGGGGTGACAGTAGTATTTAACGCTAAAAACACCCAGTCGGCAGTTTTTCTAAAAAAGTTAATGTTGATGATCCGGATATAGTCATGGCGGGACACTCGATAACCTTGGCTTCATCAAATCATTTATTGGGCGTGAATTGGGATAATAATATTTCTTGGCGTAGTCACCTTGCGGAGATGAATGATCAGCTGGACCTGATGAGATACCAGCAAGCATTTTTAATAGAGCCGTACTTGAGTTATGCTTGAAATCTATAACGCATATTGTTATTGCTTCTTTGACGTGCGGAATATTTCCAGATGTGTTAAAGTGCTCTAAAATCATCCCTACCCTAAAGAAGGGAGATCCAACAATGACTGAAAACTACCGTCCTATCGCTTTGACTTCATATTTTTTAAAAGTATTTGAGTATGAGTATGCCATGCTAAATAGACTTTTAAAACATCTTGATGCCAATGAATATCTTTAAGCCAGCACGGGTTTAGAGCTGGAAAATCTACATTCACAGCTATATTAGCATTTATGGAAGAGGTAGTGGACGGTCTTGAGGCAGGCGAGCACCCTGTGGGGGAGGGGATATTTTGTGATCCCAGCAGGGCGTTGTCGATCATGAGATGGTCCTCGAAAGGCTGAAATACTATGGCATTAGGGAAAGACACCTAAGTTGGTATTCTGCATTTTTGAGATTTCGTAGGCAGTTTGTTTAGGTTGTGGACCAGACAGGTAGGGCGCAAAATTCCGAAAATTTGGGGGTTGACGTTGTGAACCTCAGGGTTTGGTTTTGGGGCCTGTGCTATTCTTGTTGTTTGTAAACCCTCTACTAAAAGATCTATTATATAGTAATGTTGTAGCCTTTGCTGATGATACTTCAGCAATCGTTAAAAATAATCAGCATGCTTCAGTGGGGGTATCGGCGGATGCATCCCTTGAAGAGTTGAGCAATTGGTTTGTGGATAACAATCTTTTTCTGAATCTAACAAAAACTTATTTTATGATTTTTCACAGTCAAAATTCACACCAATCAGACTAGATTGAATTTGGACTTGGAATTATGCTGCCACAATACACAAATAAAATGTGAGACTTCGGTTAACTTTTTCGGTGTTACCCTCGATGACACGTTATCATGGGAAGTGCACTGCAGGAATTTGTCGGCTAGGTTGCATAGTCTTTGTTTTGCGCTTCGAAATTTAAAATCAGTTTTGGATCAACAGCGGCTTTTAGGTGTCTACTAGGCTACCGTCCACTCGCGCATTTTATATGGCATTCAGTTTTGGGGTACTTCGTCGCAGGCTGGGAAAGTATTTATGGCACAAAAACGAATTATTCGATGCATGGCCGGTGTATCAAGCAAAATTTTCTGTGTGCCATTCCTTATAAATTTTAGAATTTTAACTGTGCCGTCCATTATAAATTGTCAAATATGTCTGTTTGTGTTTAACGATAGAGAAATATTTGTAAGAAATAGTGAGTTTCATAATTATAATACGCGTTTTCAAAACCAGTTTCAAATACGAAAGAATAGGTTAAGTAAATCCAAGATGTTTGTTACGAACATAGGTCCAAAAATGTTTAATAAATTACCATTAGAAATACAAAACTGCCAAACTGTGATTGGTTTTAAAAAAAAGTTAACGCTATTTTAGTAAAAAAATGTTACTACAGCTTAAATACGTTTATTGACCAAAATTAAATCAGTTTTCGAACCTGTTTTGTTTAAGACTAAAGTTGTTAATATTGAGCGTATTTTTACTCTAGATTTGTTTATTTATTTATTTGTTTTTGTGATTTTGTCGATGTCCATATACTATTGTGTCTTTGGAAAAATAAAGTTTGTATCTTGTATCTTGTATCTTGTATTATCGCTAGAGTTCGCTGGAGTACTGTCTCTGCTTCTAAACATACTCTGAGATTTCTGGATTACATTCAAAGAAGAGTAATTCGCTTGATCGGTGACCAAGGTGACCACGATTTGACAAACAACCTAGAACATCGAAAGCAGGTTGGCGACCTGAGCCTCTCTTACAAATATTTTCATGGCAAGTGCTCAACTAAGGTTACCCGCTTGATTCCACCCAGAGAAGTGCATGGTAGAAGTATACGACGAACCACTGCAGCCCACCCGTACATGGTTCAGATTAGAGTCCCTCAAACGACACTGTTTAAAAATTCATTTATCTGGACGACGTCATCACTCTGGAACGATCTTCCTGAGGCAGTGTTCCCTAACGAGTATAATCTCCAAAGATTCAAGACCAACGTGACTCATTTTCTGCGCACACGCACCGCTCATAGAGACCAATAAAGGATTGATCCTAGAGGGCTGTGCCTCCCATAATGAACATACAACTACATAATAAATCGTTATATACAGAATATTCCAGAATTCGTAAGCAATCCCGCGGATCCATATAGATCACATGAAACTAACATCGTATATAAATATTTTGTTTTTCTGCGAGCCCTCTGAGATATCTGCCCCTAAAACCCGGACCTGAAAACTAGTTTTTTATTGGGAGCATTTTGACAAATTTCTGAAACCAGAACTAAAAAGGCAGAGTTACAAAAAAAAATGTATCTAATGATCTATAAATTGAGGTGTCACTTCTTGACCCCTGCCGAATGCCGTAAACTTTCAGGGGCGTAAAAAACGCGCGCAATCTGGTTAAAGTTCCAGGTTTGAAATTATTAGCATTTTCGCTTTAAAACAAAAGTGACGTGTCTGAGCGATTGTTTTCAAAGTGATGATAAATATGAAAAAGCGCGCTTCTTACATTTTCATTGACCAACGCTTCATATTAAATTTGAAATATTATTTTTCTACTTTAGGTAGCTTTGGTACACTAGGCACATATAACAAGAAGAGGCTCTCAAAATCGTATTTTAAGGATAGAGCTGTGGTAAAGTACCTTCCAAAAGATAAGCAAAATATCAAGAAAAAGAGATCTTGAATTTAAAATTGTTTTGATATTTAATGTTTTAATAATACTTAAATAAATACGAATGAAAATATGTTTTTAATAGTATCTATACTCCGGTACCAAAATAATTGGCTGACTTATTTTTACCGGGGTGTGCAAGACGTAAGGGGAACGTCAATTCCAGAGGCGTGTCATTTTAAACAATACTAATTCAAAAAACACATGAATTTATTGTTTATTATTATAATATATTTACATTTAGTATAATAAATATAATATTATAAATTAAACTGAAAAATAAATTAAGCTTTTACATTTGGTGATCTAATCAAGTAATTAGAGAAACTAAATTACGCAGGTATAAAGTCCAAAAAGAATAATAAAGCAACGGTATATGTTATTTTCATAATGTTTTATTATACTACATAATAATAGAAACATATAATAGTGGATTAAACCTAAACCTAAATTATAAACGTTAATAAATTTCCTAACTATTGTTACCTAATGAACACTAATTGATAATAATTTGACAAATTATATTCCACGCCGACATTAAAAAGTGTTATGACAATACGTTACAATTTTAAATTCATTATTACCATTACAGCGATTATTCACTATCTGACGATGAAAACATTTCATTACTGTCGCAACTGTCATCTGCAGGATTTATAATAATAGGTTCTGTCATGACTTCAACACGTACATCTAAGTCCCAATTTTTTTTTCTACGCCCTCGACATGTCATTGTAATACGCACTTATGCTAATCTGCTGCTTGTACATTCGCTATTGCCCTTTTTAACAGTTCTTTAACATCTTTTAATTTAAAAGTTTAATTTTCACGCGCTACTTCGCCTTTTATCTATGCCCATATAAGCTCGATTGGATTTAGTTCACAATGGTAAGGCGGTAAACGTAATATTGTAACACCTCGTTCACGAGAAATTTAATCCACTACATATTTCGTATATTTTCTTTTGCTTAGTCTTACAAGATCGAGCAACTGCACTTTTAGCATTTTTTCGCCAAATGCAATATTTTTTCTTCGAGCCAGTCAACAAACTTTCCTTTTCGCCACACAGAAGTTGGCAAATCTTCCACCCGACGGCTGTGGTATGGTGCATTATCCATCACGATTACCGACCCACGTTCAATACGCGGTAGGATGGGTTAAAACCAATCTTCAAACACTCCCGAGTTCATATCCTTATGATAATCACCGGTTTTACGAGATTCAAACACGTTTAACCCACCTTCAAGAAAACCAGAATCACTCCCCGATGTGGGTTATATATAACCTATTCCTGAAGGAGCTTTTAATCCAGTGGACAGTCTGCATCTTTAATGTTGAGATCTTGCCAAATGTAATTCACAGTATGTCCTTCATTTAACCATGTCTCGTCCGTAAAGTAAATTCTTTTCCCTGACAGCGATATTGTTGTATTTCTTCTAGATACCTTCTACGCCACAACACGATTTCTTCCTTTTCCACCAAAAGACTTTTGCGATTTCGTTTTAAGAATCGAAAATTCAATTCTCGTAATGTACGCATTAGAACTTTTCTTGAAATTTTTTGCATATTTTCAGCCCTTTCAATTTCGGCATAATTTTTTTTTTTAATTCGGAAGTTCATTTCGAAAAAAAAATTGCATGCACTTTCCGACAAATGGCTAACTTTGTTTGCTGATCAATAAGAATCTTTTTCCGTCCTCTTGTTTCCTTCTGATCGGACACTTTAGTATTCCTATTGTCAACGGTAATATACCGATAGAGGAGGCGTCTTATCGGTAATACCGATGTTTTTAACAAGAAATCGATTTTCTGACAAATTTTTACGAAATGTAATTTTTACTTATAATCTGATATGATCCCGAGAGCTTTAGCTCGAGGGTCTTATCTTTGATTATAAGTAAAAATTACATTGAGTGAAAATTTTCTTGGAAAATCGAGTTTCGAGTGAAAAACGAAGGTATGAAGATAAGAAACCGCCTCTAGAGGTGTATTTTATTGGATAATTTACTGAACATAAAAATGAAGGCCGTCTGATAAAGGTAAATATACAAGTTAGAGGTGTTACTAATTTTTTATTTAAGTAAAAAAGCTACAAGCGTCTTTTCGAAAGCGTCTTTTCGAGCTAGCGGTAGTCTTATCGGGTAAGACGACCGTTACCAAGGTGGTTGCTATGAAAATGAGCGTTTTGATTGGTTCAATAAAAGTGAGGTGAATTATCCCTGATAGTTCTATAAACAGTACGGCAAGACCTCTTAGTCAATGTAGTACAAAGTTCTGCTGCATCAGTAAATGATATTCCACTGTGTGTACTTAGAATCACGTCATACACATTTTTTACCATTATTCGCTCCCCAGGATTTAAATGACGTCGTTTAGTGACTTGTTGGTTACTATCACTTGAAGAACTCGCCTGCATTATAATTTTTGCTGTTTTGAATAACCACCAAAATAATAAAACTGAATTGCTAATATCCTCTTGATTGAAACTTGTCTACGACACTGAAAGCTGGTTAGAGGCGATAAGAAAGCGTTCGAGCGTTTTAGACATGGGTTTTTCCTACTTGCGTTGCCAAGTTAAGTAAAACAAGTACCGTAGGGTGAAAAGACCCTTAATGACATACCGAGTTCGGTAAATTTTAAGGAAATTTCAGTGAAATCTATTAAAACTTGGCAACATGTAAGGACCTATTTATGCACAATCTTCCCAAGCGGTTTGGATGGCTTTTATTTAACTTAAAAGTGGGCGAATCAATTTCAATTATTTTCGCCGCACACCGTTAATGGTTGTATGAACAGTGTTGCCAATAATCCACCCATAAAAATAATCATCCCTGAATCAGTAATAATGAAGACAAATTTTGGTAGGGGTAAATTATTAATATTGTAAAAGAACAAGATATAGGAAGAGAGAGGAGGCAAAACACAGAATAAATTGATTTAGTTAATTTAGTTAACCTGAATTAAGCTATTGCGTATATTTCTTATTTTTACTCGATCTATGAAAGTAATTTACATGAAAAATAGATGGGATCTAATTCCTTTTGTAGGAAGAAGTTCTGCGTAAAAAAGGAATAAAAAGAAACCCGTTTTTAATTAAAGCTATTTATTAAGTAAAAGCATCTTTACAATTTAGCTAAAATTTAATCCTTTTTGGGTAACTTAATTTGTACACGTTCTCATAAATATAAAAATATTTAGTAGCGTCTCTAAAATTTACAGTAATACAACTAAAAGTGTTATTCTTAGTTTTACGGTAATACTATTAAATTGGGATTACATTATTTCTAAGCCTAATATTAATTACCTACTAAACACATTCTATGATACAGTATTAAATAAAAGCATAATATGGCAGTAAACATGGTAAATATATTCGACAATATTGTGCAATAAAATTAAAATATTTATAGTTATTATTAGACAATCTAGATGTTTTGTGTTAATGCTAAATACCTTTCTTTATATACTTGTAGCTTAATATTTTTTTTTATTGCTTTTACGAATAAAACCATTTGCTTCGAGTATTTCTACAAAAAGTCAAATTATAACAAAATTACACAACTTTTGTTTCTCCTTAAAATACCCAGACTATAAGAATAGTTTTATGTTTATTGGGTATATTATGTTAAAACGGGTACTAAAGCAAAATGAGCTAAGATCTTATACATTACGCTGTTGTTTTAAACTTATTTGTTAATATCAAAATATCTATTGCTATCTCGTTACAAATATAAACACGTTAAACTGCAAGAAAACATGATTGTCTTAGTTAAATATTGATATTTCTTGGGTGTAACATGCATTACGGTTGATTTGATTGCCGAATATGATTACGCAAAAAGAACACAAATATTTCCAATATTTGGCAGTGATATTTAAAAATAAAATTATTAAAATAATTAACTTACCTAAAATCTACCATAATAAAGAAACAAGCTAATTTCCCTTCTTTTCATTTTTTACTGGTTTAATAAAATTTGCATAATCCTAGAGTCACCATTAATAAATTACCTAAAAATTACGTTAACTCTTATTCTGTAACTACTATTCGCACTCTTAAAGTTAACGGTTTTTCATAATTATCGGACGTTTCGTTTTGATCATCCTCAGGTTTTCCATGGATAAGCAAGTCAAACTGTTCGGGTTTCTTTAGTCGCCTTTTAAAATGTAACGCCCAGACGCCATGTTTTTTAATTAATTCAAGTTTCTTGTGTTCGTTGCCCTTGACGATCTTATAAACCATTTCCTTCTGCAATTAACATTACACGAATAAGAATAATAATTTGAATAACGGAAAAATCTATTTATTTTCTCTTCTTCTAAAATCTGAGAAACACATCGAGACAGCCGCTTAACAAAAGAAGACGTTTGGTCGATTTTGAAGTTAAGTGCATTTTAAATAATGCCTCTTATCGTTCTTTAGAAATTTAAATTCAAAGCTTATTGACCTCACATTCTTAAGTTCTCTCAAATAATACAATGCACTATTATTTCATATAACGACATATACAGGGTATTCCAAACTCGATGGTACGTTAGAAGTATCTGGAGAGCGAAACGAAAAATAATTTTGAAATTTTCACTACGTCCATAGGAGGCTGCGCTCTAGCTTTTAAAAATAATTTCGCGGTTGAAGTGGTGCCAGATCTATTGATAACTGACATCAACTTTGGAATTTTAAATGGGACACCCTCTAGTTTATTTTATTTTTACGAAGCAATCTAGGTTTTTTTTGTATAAGATATTTTTCCATTTCTCTTGCCGTTTCTTAAACATTAATTATTTTGTGCCTTTTTTTACCGAAACTATGTGAATTAAAACTTCAATAATTTCGTTTCCAGATGTCAAATCAACGTAACATTTTAACACCATTTAGTCAACATGTGGTACTTTAGTTTTGGCAACATAGGATCGCCGACTTCTATACAGAGTGTCCTAAAAATTAATTGCAATTCAGAGTTTATAAATTTGATCAAAAGTCACTTTTTTTAAATGAAACACCCTGTATATTATTGCAGTGTTGAATAGAGTGGACCAATTGAATATTTTTCATATAGGGTGTTCCTCTACCTATTTTGAACCGCTTTCGATTTATTACCCATTTTATGAATAATTACTATTCATATTCGAGGACTAGACAATAAAGATCTAAATCGATAAGTGTGCCATGATGTAACAACTGCAATACATAACGATGGTGACATCACATGTCTCACTTTTTAGTTTGGGTTGGCTTATGCCAGATTAAAATAGCAAAAATGGAGAATAATAGTTATTCAAATGCGGATATTTTAGATTTGTTTTATATTCACGGTTAGTGTCAACGAATTGTTTCAAGAACCTGCAGAAGATTTACCGCTCTTTTTCCGAATTTGCCGCCAATGAACCCCCGGAAATTTCTCAGATTTGAAGGTAATTTTTTAAATTTCGGAAATGTACAGGCTCCAAGATGTCAATTCCATCCTGTTACTGAAAACGAAGAAAATGAAATTAACGTTTTGGCGTGTTTTCATGCCTATCCCCATGCTTCAATAACAAGTGCCAAAAATGATTTAGAAATAAATCGAACATCAATATGGAGAATTTTACATAAACATAATATGCATGGCTACAAACTAATTACATTACAGGCTTTACAAGCAGGTGATCCCCCAAAACGTGTAGATCTTTGCGAAATGTTATTAATTCGAACACAGGAGGATCTACATTTTCTGAAAAGAATTATTTGGACTGATGAAGCAAAATTCTCACGCGAAGGAATCTTTAACTGTCAAAATAATCACTATTGGGCTGCAGAAAATCCATACGTTATAAAAAAAAGAGGTTACCAACAAAGATTTAGTTTTAATGTATTTCGTTTGTTGATGGATAGGCAATTATCAATCTATATTTATGATGAGAATTTAACTTCTGCAATATATCTCGAAATTCTAAGAAGGACAGTATCTGACGTTTTGGATAATCTACCGCTTTTCGATTTGAGAAATTGTTGGTATCAATTAGATGGAGCTCCTGCTCATTGTACCCATGAAGTTTCCGCGGAACTGTATGATATTGAAGTTTGAAGTTTTGAAGACAGGTGGATAAGACGTGGAGGGACCATGGAGTTGGCCACCGCGATCTCCAGATCTTAATCCTTTAGACTTTTTCCTGTGGGGTAGGATTAAAGAAGTGGTTTATAAAACACCAGTAAATTCAAAAGAAGATCTAGAAAATCGGGTAAGGCGCGCTTTTGAAGAACTTGATCCATTAGAAATTCAAAGAGCTACTACCGGTCATGTGATGACATGTATTACCGACTACTTACATGAAAATGGTCAGCACTTTAAACATCTGACGTGTTAGGTGAGAATTCCAAAAGTTGTAATTTACTGAAAAACTTATGTAAGGAAATTTGTTTTGATCATGGCACACTTATCGATTTAGATATTTAATGTCTAGTTCTCGAATATGAATAGTAATTATTCATAAAATGGCTTATAAATCGAAAGCGGTTCAAAATAGGTAAATTCTATTCCATTTCCATTTAAAGAAAGTGACTTGATCAAATTTATAAAATCTGAATTGCAATTAATTTTTAGGACACTCTGTATAGAAGTCGGCGATCCTATGTTGCCAAAGTTAAAATACCACATGTTGACTAAATGATCTTAAAACGTTACATTGATTTGACATCTGGAGACGAAAATATTGAAGTTTTAATTCACATAGTTTCGGTAAAAAAAAGACACAAAATAATTAATATTTAAGAAACGGCAAGAAAAATGGAAAAATATCCTATACAAAAAAACCTAGATTGCTTCGTAGAATCCAAAAATAAAATAAACTACAGGGTATCCAATTTAAAATTCCAAAGTTGATGTCAGTTATCAATAGATCTGGCACCACTGCAACCGCGAAATTATTTTTAAAAGCTAGAGCGCAGCCTCCTAGTAGTGAAAATTTCAAAATTATTTTTCTTTTCGTTCTCCAGATACTTCTAACGTACCATCAAGTATGAAATACCCTGTATAATGTTATGTTACCTTAACTGAGGGCTGAATTTTTATTATCCTTATTTTATGCCTTGTTTGTGACAAAGCAATTTTCAGATCCAACTCTTCGCCATGATGGTGTCTTCGTGCCCGTTTTTTTGCAGCGGCTCTTTTGAACAGATAGCCGACAGTGTTATTGTACGTTGATTTATGTAGCTGATGTTTGGAGTCTCGTCGATGTCTTCCATTCAACTGGAAAAAAATTAATCGACTATTTTATCTGTGTTGACAAAATAAAAATAATCCTAAATTATATAAACTACGTAGCAGGAAAAATATTTAAAAAACATGAAAATTTGCTAGAAATAATTTTTAAAGTTGTACGATTGCTACACGAAAAGAAGTTTTGCTTCAGTCAAATTACTTTGCATTCATCCAAGATATTTAGTGATTTGTATACAAGGGTGATGCTTAAAATAATGAAGAAAATCTAGGATATGATAATTGACATCATTTTAAGACGAAAAGTTCATGTGGACATATGCCCTAAAATGCTTACCCTCTAAGATAGAGGGTGGTGAAAATTGGTGTCAACTGATTTTGTATTAAACTGCACTTTTTCGATACAAAAGGTTTTGCTTACTTCCACCAGTGGCGTGCGTGAAGATACCATCAATAATTTTTTTGTGAGAATATTTAACACGCCACTGATTTTTTTTTAACCC
Source organism: Polydrusus tereticollis (assembly GCA_963920685.1). Classification (NCBI taxonomy): domain Eukaryota; kingdom Metazoa; phylum Arthropoda; class Insecta; order Coleoptera; family Curculionidae; genus Polydrusus; species Polydrusus tereticollis. The sequence goes on from OY987329.1 coordinate 108,143,240, forward strand.
CGATGCACTTTTATGTATTATTGATACAAGCTGAACAAATGTTCTCTATATGTTTAAAAAAAAAAACAGTAGTTTGAAGATAACTCTGGTACAGTACGGATATAAACTAAACAAAATTAATTTCCTAATTAAATAAGTAAAAAACATGTTCTGAATTAGTTTTACTACAAGTAATTTATTTACAGTGTGTCTCGCTTTTCATGAATACACCCTAATATCTCAGTTATTAATAATGAGATTTTCTTGAAATTTTGGTGGTAATTGTATGTTGGAAAAATGAAGTATTTGGCATAGTGAACATTTTTATTTACCATTGGCGTGCGGTGTTGGTGGGGTAAAAAGGCGTTTTGTTTGGAAAATGATATTAGGGCTTATTTTAGATATTAGATTTAGAATCACCATCCCCAAAAACCCCTTAATTCATATTTTTAAAATCTCAATTACCCCAATAACGATTTAGGTTTTTTCAAAACTTTGCTGAGATACGCGCGCTCTGTTACCGTTTGCATGCTGACCTGTTTTGTTTTTAAACAAATTAAGCAAAGAGTGCTTTAAAACAAAAAGTTTTTGTTTGACATTAAGTAATTCGTACGAATTGTCAATAAGTGAAACAGTGTTACTTAACTGCTAATAAGTTGGCACAAAACCGAACAGTAGTTCTTACAGAGTTCTTACAATTGGAGAAATAGTAGAAATTATCCGCTTATTTCATAATAATGAAAGATCTACGCGTCAAGTTGCTGGAATATTCAATAAAAGGCATTAGGATCGAGCACCAATTACTCACGATACCGTTGCCAAAATCAATAGATTGTTTGCAAGGACTGGAGCGGTTTTCAAGACAAGACCAAGGAGGTACCATTTAAATCAACGACATTATCCAGACGACGAACGTATCTTAGCACAATTTCGAAACAACCCATATGGCAGTATAAGGGTAGTTGCGAGGATACTGAATTTAACGAAAAACAAAGTATGGAGGTGTTTGAAATGCAATAGGATTAGGTCATTTAAACCAAAATTTCTTCATACTCTGTTAAATGATGGTTTTGAACGGCGGTTTGAATTTTGCTTATGGTTGCAAGGTAACTATCTTAACGACAGACTTTTTCTAAAAAACATTATGTCTTACTGACGAACGTTTACGACAAACGGTGTGGTATCTAGTCAAAATTGTAGGTTTTGGGCAGCCGAAAATCCGAATTGGGTAATTAATTGTAAAAACCAGTACAGTGAAAAAGTGAACGTGTGTGGCATATTTATCGAACGAATTGTTGGCCCTTTTTTCCTGGATAACTTGACCGGACAAAATTTTCTACATTTTTTACTAAATTATTTTTATGATTTCCTCATGGAATTGCCTTTAGCGCACAGACAAAACTTAATCTTTCAGTTAGATGGTGCCCCTGCTCATTATTCTATGATAGTTAGGAACTTTTTAAATGCTACTTTCCCTATGAAGTGGATAGGTAGAAATTCTCCTTTAGAACCATGGCCCCCAAATCGCCGGATATTACCCCTTGTGACTTTTTTCTGTTGGGGCACTTAAAAAAAAAGGAAATGCTACTCGGCCGCGTAATAGAGAGGAACTTTGCATTAGAATTATGCAAGCGTGTCAAGAAATTACTCACCAAACTTTGAGAAAAGTGAATGTACGTTTAAAAAGAATTGTTGAAAAGAGTATTGTTTTAGAAGGTAGTTATGTTGAAAACACAAGAATCTAAAATAATGTTATTTTGTTAGCACAGTTACAAATAAAGAAATTATTAAAACAATACTTTTTTTGCTAAAATCAGCGCTTGAGATATTGAAAATATGAATTAAGGGGTTTTTGGGGATGCTGATTCTAAATCTGATAGAAGATGCCTTTTTTACCCCACCAACACCGCACGCCAACGGTAAATAAAAATGTTCACTATACCAAATACCGAATTTTTCCAACATACAATTACCACCAAAATTTCAAGAAAATCTCATTATTAATAATTGAGATATTAGGGTGTATTCATGGAAAGCGGGACACACTGTATAATGTTTTCCAATAAAATTACTTTATTTGTTAATCTAAATTTAAACACAAAACAAACTGGATTTACAGAAACTGTTGAAAGTGGTCACCTTCTGCTAAAATACAAGCATCTAGCCGTCTTCTCATTGAATTTCTAACATGTTCACAAATTCCTGGGGTGTTTTTAATATTTTTGCAAGCCATTATTATCCGGTTTTTAAGATCTTCCTGGATTTTAACTGAAGTTTTGTAAACTAGAGATTTTATATGGCCTCAGAAATAAAAATCGAATACACTTAAATCTGGGGACCTTGGCGGTCACGGTTGATTAGGTAGTGCAAAGCCTCTACCGATCCATCGATTTTCGTATATAGCATTTAGATATTCTCTGGCTGTAGCTCTGAAATGGGCGGAGCTTCGTCATGCATAAAAACAAATGGTTTCGCTGAGCTAATGGCAAGTCTTTCAATAGCATTGGCAGCTCATTTTCTAAAAAATTGCAGTAGGCTTGGCCATCTAACCGCTGGGAAGAAAGAAAGGAGCTGTTAGTCTGTTACCAACTATTCCTGCCCATACATTTAACGGAAATTGGTTCTAAAAATGTCTTTCGCGTGTGGATTTTCTTCACTCCAAACGTGATTGTCATAAAAGTTTGTTATGGCATTCTTAGAAAAATTAGCTTCAACGGTAAAAAATAAATTATCTAAAAAAATGTGAATTTCTGGCCAACCTTTCCAAAAACCATTGACAAAATTGAACGCGTTGAGGAAAATCACGTGCTCAAAGGTCCTGAACTCGTTGTATGTGGTATGGGTAAATTTGATGATCATGAAGAATCCTCAAAACGGTTTGCTGACAAGTGTTTATCTCATACGCAATTTTTCGAGTACTGGTTTTTGCATCTTCCTCAATTTTATTTAATACTGCTTCTACGAATTGTGGTGTTCTTGCCGTCCTTGGCCGCCCGGGAATATCAGAAACCCTTGCAAAACTTCCTGTTTCTGATAAACGGCGATGGAGACTTACAAAGGTCTGAGCACACGGTGCTACACCATTCGGATCTCCTGCCTGGTGAATGCGTCTTGCTTCGTATGCATTTCCGTCAGCAAGACCATAAACAAAATTAAATCACGATTATGTGGTATTTTCAAACCTAAGATCTCAGTGCAAGGTTCTCTCTCGAGAACACTATAAAAAATTAGTGCAAGGTACTGAAAATCTTCTCTGTAGCAACACTAAGCCATTCTAGAATTTTGTCAACTCGAGACGTACAACATCTCAGATACCCAATGTGCTGACACTAGATAATGAAACAGTAAACATGGGACCTAACGCTGCAAATCTATTTGCAGACTATTTCTCATCTGTTTATTCTTTTGACAGCCCCGGGTATGGTAGGGAATTATCATAGAATCATCATAATATAAACAACTGCTCAATATCCATATCTGAGTCCACAGAAAGGACCTGTTTTCCTGTATTCATCCCATCTTTTTGAAAAACTGCTCTTTCATACTTGCAAGGCCTTTACATATCATATTCAATAAATCCCTAGAGAGCGGATTCTTCCCTACATTCTGGAAATCAAGTTTTGTCGTTCCCATTCATAAATCGGGGGATAAATCTAACATAAAAAACTACCGACCAATTTCTATCATTAATACAATCCCTAAAGTTTTTGAAAATCTTGTTACTTAATATCCAACTTCGCTATTGACTATCGAGGTCCTCACCCAGCAATTTGGATTCTGTGTGGGCAAAAATACCGAATTAAATTTGTTGTCTTACACTCACTCTATAACACAGGCATTGGAGTGTGGGGCGGGGGTCCACTCAATCTACACCGACTTTTCCAAGGCCTTCGATAAGGTCCCGCACAATATATTAGTTGGAAAGCTAGAAACTATGAGGATATCTGGATCTATGCTTTGCCGGATAACTAGCTATCTTGCTGATCGGATCCAGATAGTTAAAATTAATAACTTTCTATCGCGAGAGATACAAGTACCATCGGGAGTCCCCCAGGTATCCCACATAGGTCTTCTTCTTTTTAACCTCTTCGTCAATGACGTTACACCTTGTTTCCGATCTTCTGAGTTCCTTCTGTTCGCGGATGGCCTAAAAATGTTCAAAGTTATCTCAACTCCCGAGGGCTGCATTGCTTTGCAGGATGACCTAGACCGATTTGTAGCATGGTCTCATGACAATGGTATGCATATTAACACCTCAAAGTGCAATCTTGGTATTCTCTCGTCGACAATTAAAAACTATTTACGATTACAATGTAGACGGCACAATTTTAACTTCTGTTGGCAACATGAGAGATCTGGGTATAATTCTCGACTAAAAATTATTATTTGTTACTCATATATCTACACTAGTGAGCAAGTCGTTGAGAATGCTGGGATTCGTAAGCAGAACTACGGGAGACTTTATGACTATTCGTTTCTTTAAAATCCTCTTTAGCAGCCTTGTCAGAAGTGGTTTGGAGTATGCAGCCTCTGTGTGGAATCCTTAATATGCCTGTCATGTTAACAGAATTGAGCGCGTGCAGAGGAAGTTTATGCACCATATCCACTTTACATTTTTCAGAGACACTGAATATAACTACGAGAGAATGTGTCAGAAACTGGGTATGTCACCACTTCATGATAGAAGAAGTCTCCATGATCTTCTCCTTTTCTTTAAATTCATTAACTCTATTGTCGACTGTCCATACCTTACCTCTAGTGTTACCTTGCATGTACCCCCTGTCAACACAAGAAACGTTCAAACTTTCTACCAACCATATCACCGCACCAACTATGGTTGTAATTCCTTTCTTCCCAGGTTAGTGTCTCTCGCTAACCAGAATTAGCTACAACGCTTAAACTTCTTTTGCCCCCTTAAGAATTTTAATAAACAGCTATATGAGGTGAACGCTGTTGGACTGCGAATGGGTGGACGTTGATGTCAAGTCCTTTCTTTTTCATACTGTAGTTTAGTGGTAGTACTTGTGAAGTTGTTATTATAGAACCTATTCACACATTAACGAACTATGCATGCTAGCTTTAGTTATCGTTTTATTTCTAGTCTTAGTCTTAGATATAGTCCTTACTATTTATTTTGTATGTTATTTGTAAAAAACGGCACTGGCCGTCAATAAATAAATAAATAAATGCATATCTGCCAAATGAGCACTGTTTTGTAAATCAGCGATAACTTTAAAACTTTTACATCGATAAACAATTTACAAAAACGACGCACTAAAGCTTCCAATGATTTTTCTGTCATTTAATTTTGTGACATTTCCACAATTACTTACACAATCTGTGACATAGTAAGCTTACTTTGAAAAAAAGTCGAATCAGCGATGTCTTAACATATTTTTTTTTCCATTTTCCATTTTTTTCCATTTTTCGTTAAAACTACTGTTTCTTTCAAAAACATAGTAGAGACTACTTTTGCCTCAGCTTGTATCAATAGTGCATATAAATGCATCAGAGTTAAAAAAAAAACAGTGGCGTATACAAACTTTTGTTTACGAATCGCGCGCCATTTTTAAATTTCCAGACATTAAAAAAATATCGCGTTTGCGTCAAAATACGCCAACAATAGTAGTAATTCTAAGTTCCATAATTAGTGAAAATTGATAAGGGCGGTTATTCCGAAAAAACGATATTATTAATTTGAGAACTTTAGCACCCTGTAGCGGCAAAACAACAGCAACATTGCATATAGGTAAGTTTGCCTAGATCGCCTTATTTTTGATTAAGGAATTTGTGGCTAAGCGTTATATATTCATGTCATTTCAAGAACACCCTGTATATCACAAAAAATGGTAGTCAAAAGCAAACAATATTTCTATAATATGCAAAAACGCATAATAGAGATTGTAGAGGCAAAATATTTTGATTGAAACAAAACCACCTTCATTTATAATGTCGATTAAAAACAAAAACAAATGTGTCAACCCTAATTAGCTTATAACCAATATTAGAGAATGTCCCTTCCTAATGAAAAATGGCTATAATTAATGAATTAAATATCATTTTAGCAGCATTTCATCATGTAATTAAAAAACAATATTAATGAATTTTATACTGTTAATCTATATTACGGAGAAGTATACATTCAGTGAGTGATAAATTAATTTTTTTATGAAGAGTTTCCTCCATTTTTTTTCTATTAACTGATAGATAACATTTTTAAGTCATCCAGAATAGCATATAAAATGCATTAAATTACTTATTTTTGTAACAAGTATAATACGGCAATTAATTAATAATTAATAATATACATAATATGCGAGATGTTGCACGTGGCGACATCTCGCGGCAATCGAGCTATCCATCCAAGTAGACCAGCGAAGATATATCGCTGGACAGGAACCCGCAAATGCAGGTATCTAATATCAGGTAGCGCTAAAAGCCAATTATCGGTTTCTGCGAACCGAAAATTGGTATTTGATATTTTTTGAGGTTATTTGATATTATGTTATATGTTATTTCATATCGCCGTGTGCGGTATGCGTTCGGTGTTATTTTAAACGGTGAAAATATCGATGTACTTTAATGGCGCCATCAAATATTTGAACCTAATCTGATGACATATTATTACAATATCGGCACATCTATGGTTCAGGACGGTAGTGTGGGTTTAGAAATTCTGTAATTCCCCTATGGCCGACCGTATCGACGTCTGTTGATGTTGCTTGTTTTTTTGAAGGGTGTGGCGTTGTTTATTGTTTGATTTTGTGCTAATCTTTAAATTTAAAGAAATGAGATAAATTATAGAATATAGAGATAATGCATTAGGTATGTAATATGTAAACATTTAAAATGTGCGATATAAAACGTTGTTTTAAATGACAAAATTATTTTTTTATTCTCTCTTAGTTTTCTGTTTATTTTATAGTAACAATATTTCCATAAAATATTTAAAAAATCGTTTATTCGACAATCAACACCTTGAAACTAAATTTATTGAAAATAACTGGTAACTGTCTAAAATAACAGTTAATCTAAAATAACAGTCACCGGTATACCGGTGATTTCAAAATAACTTATAAGCCCACCTCCACTTCGGAGATATATTATGTTGGTTTAAAATTCAGTAAAAACATTTTCATGTTTATTTAATTTTCCGATATCAATTTTACGATAGTATTCAATATAAAAAGAGCTCAGGCACCATTAAACATTAAAAAGGTTTTCCCAATTCTGTTTTTATTACTTTTTTATTTCGGGCAGGATGTCGTAAGGGCTCTTAGTAGAGCTGTCTTGAGAAGCAGAATCTGCGTGATTGTTTGTTTAATACTTAATGCGCTGGGGTAAAAATACATTTGTTGAGATTTTTATACAAGATTAAATAAACTGGCGCTCAAAATATATAAATGTTAAAGAGGCTACTGATTTTAATGCGATCTCAAACAATAGTATTCTCTGCCAGGTAATCAAGCGGGCGCAAAAGTTCAAGATTTAAAGACTTTTTTTACTCTCTGGATGGCGAGCGGCGCACTGGTCTGGGAAAAAATATTTCTGATAAAAGTTGTCAATGGAAATTGCTGGAAATTATTCTCAAGTTTCTAAGTTGTCCGCTAGGGGGCGTAATACTAATGACAAATTAGGAAAATGAAGTTTCTCCTTAACTTGCCTGTTATCTCTGTTTGAAATTAGGAGAGAGTAATAAATGAGGATCAAGTGGCCATTTCATGGGAGTACCTTTCAGTCTACATATTTAATGTTAATTCTCAGAAGTATACAGGGTGGTTATTAAACATACGACAAAAATCGAAGAGGTTATTCCCTAGGGCCCTAGGCTATTCTAAGAATATTTTGCCCGTTGGATGATTTTCGAAAAGCCGACTTTGTTTAGAAAATACAGGGCGAGAAAAATTTGCGACAATAACAACATTTTATTACCAAGATTTCATGTAAAGTTCCTTAATCTAGAAAAACTGCTAAAAATGACAAATGACAGTTAGGATGCAAGAATCCAATATTCCCCTCATTAACTGCCAAATACTTTCAAAAGCACAGCACAACAGGGTCGTTTCTCATTGAGTTACACCTAGCAATTATCCGATTTCTTAAATTTTCCACACTCTCTACTAGAGTAGTATAAACTAATGATTTTAGATGACCCATAGGAAATAACTCAGGGGGTTTTAAGTCCGGGGAACAAGCAGGCCATAAGTTAGGTTCACCTCCACCAATCCAGCGATCTCCATATTATGTTACTGTTAAAACTCACGGGCAACCACACGAAAATGCCCCGTCCCACCATCGTGCATAAACCACATTATATTTCTTGTTGCCAATGGTACGTCTTGCAGAAACGCAGTCCAATTAGCCAGTCACCTACAATTCCAACCCAAACGTTCAAGGAGAACTGATGTTGAAAACGATTTTCAAGTACCTCATGTGGATTTTTTTACAGCCCACACATGGTTGTTGTAAAGAATTCCTTATTGCATTTCTTGGGAAATTCGATTCATCGGTAAAATGAATCAGCGTCAGAAGTGGAGGGATCTGAGCCAATGTGTACAAAAGTCGTTGACAGATTTCAATCCATGGAGGAGAATTAGCAGGATGAAGTGCAATCAACCATTAACTTCACTTTTTCAAACGAAAGCATCTATTTTTTTATTTCATTTTTGAATTTTGCATCGCATTCTAAGTATGTTTCATGTACTATGTCCTATACCTAAATTCAACAGTTATCGAAAAAATTACGATTGAACATATCATTAAGTAAGACCTGTTCATTTAAAAAGAACACAACAACAAATCCAATTAAGTGTTGATAATGTGCACCATTTACAGCTTGAAAATATCCAAGTCGATCAGTAAACTCTCTTTGAACGTAAAAACAAATACTTGCGATTTGAGGCAACCCCACAAAAAGAAGTCCAGCGGAGTTAGATCTGGCGACTTTGCAGGCTATTCTATGGGTCCTCTCCCTCCTATCCACCGATAATAATTCAGCGGCTTTTAGAAAAACAAGTACCATTGGAAGACGATATGGTATTAGTTTATTTAATATTCACCGCCAAACGCGGTGCGAATAGTGTACCTCTATATCCATGTTAATTTTCTAATCGGTTGTATATAAACATGGCTACCACGAGAGTCCAGCAGCCCGAATATTAATAATTTTTGATTGATCCAACGTATCGCGCGCCCGCGCGCTGATTGGTTTAACGCTGACAGCGACTTCAACGCGAAAGAACCAAAGATGAGTATAGGGGAAAAGCTGCTCCACGTAGCTGAGTAGCGAGATTCACGAATTTTTCTGACAGAAGGTGTCACTCTGGTTCGAGCACAGTAGAGTAATATTCTTCCAAAAGGGATTTTTTCGGCCAAAAAGGGCAACTACATAGTGTGTGTTTGGGTATGCAATAAGATTGCATATCATAATTTTTTCTTAAAGGGCTTCCGTGCGAGAATTGCAGTTTCCCGATGGCAGTGATTAGTTAGTCTGGCATCTTAGTAAAAGAAAGATGTTGTAGTTTAGTTCTCAGAGATAATAATACAAGTGTGTTAATTGTACATTCCAATATAAACATGTGATTATTTGCTTCTGAAATCAACTTAAAATAGATGTTCTCGTTCAGTTAGTAGTTATAAGTAAAACAAAAATAGATATTGATTTAAGTGTCTAAGCTAAATGGAACTGAAATCCCAAGGGATTTAAATTGACCTCAGTTGCAAGGTGTCTTACGTGTTACCATGAAGATAATAAGTTGTTGCTGTGACAATAGTACAAGGTTAAATTGATGTAAACATCAAAAAGTTACCAAATCATGGAATAAACGAAGCATGTTAAAGTAATAATGTGTTTTATTAAATTAGGCAACATTTTATGAACCATCCGTTTACTGTCGGAGATACAGAAACAGCTAAATGGAACTGAAATCCCAAGGAATTTAAATTGACCTCAGTTGCAAGGTGCCTTACGTGTTACCATGAAGATAATAAGTTGTTGCTGTGACGATAGTACAAGGTTAAATTGATGTAAACATTAAAAAGTTACCAAATCATGGAATAAACGAAGCATGTTAAAGTAATAATGTGTTTTATTAAATTAGGCAACATTTTATGAACCATCCGTTTACTGTCGGAGATACAAAAATACGTGAAGGCAGGTCAGAATACCTCGCCCCATCAATGACCCTGTATATTAAAGCTTTCACTGTGCTACATTTTCTACCACACAGGCTGTAGAAGAACTACTACACTTTTTGTATTAAAGGCACACTTTTCCAGTTTTTAGAACTTGTCAAACTATTAGTTCTAATTAATCTACTTAGCTTTTTTTCCAACCTCAGTTTTTCTTTTTTTCCGGTACGTTATATTCTTAAAATCGCTCGAAATTTGTAATCAATTTACTTGGAAAATCCCAATGTTTTTCTTGTCAAGTGTCTATCTAGTCGAGGATAATCTGATGACTCGGAGCGCTGTTAAGAAGGCCACGACAAGCGTTAAACATTGAGCAGGTTTTCCCGATTCTGTTTTTTATTACTTTTTTATTTCCAATTTGATGTCCTGAAGGCTGCTAGATGAGCCGTCTCGGGAAACACAATCTGTGTGATTGTTTTCTTAATACGTTAGCCGGAACTGAAAGTAAGTAAAAGTTGTATGGGGGCGGTTAACTTTTTGTCAAGGCAAGAACTTTCCTTTTATATTAAAATACATGGAAAACAATTATGGGAAAGTTCGGTTTTATTGCCTGTACATGGTTGAACTAAAGACACAGCTTTATTAAAATCAAATTAATTAAAAGAGCCAATGACAAACTAGGAGGAATTTCACAATTTAATATGCGAGTTTAGCAGGGTAATTAAATTTTCTAAATTGTTACTTAAATACAAAATGAAAAATTATTTGGAAAATATTCTATGTTTATAACAAATTATTTCTTAATATCTCCACTAATCTAAATAGGCCCAGAAAAAAAAACAGAAAACAGGATTCAGAAAAACAAATTATTCAGAATCCGCCTTAAAAGTTCATTTAAACCATGACAAGTACTTTTCGAGGTCATAGAAGAGTCCCGATTAATATCACTTTGGTTTACGATGTAAACGATCCACATAAATGAAATAGACGAACATTTATATACGAGGAGTGTATACACAGTGTGTGTATAAAGTTGTATAAAAGGACCTTAGAGATTCTACGTTACATTTCTTTAATATTTAATATAACATACTTTGTTCCTAACATCAATAGTTCTCGAAATAGCGAATATAATATAGTATAATTTAAAAAAAATATATTAATTGTTTAAACTGTGTTCCCTCTAATTATGTATGGAAGAATATTAAAATATATATAGAATATTACTAAATTATTGAAATTTTTATCAGATCAATTATTATTTAATGAAGAAGTAATTATGGTATCTGTTGTGAAATATCTTAATAAACTATAATTTAATTATTCACATCTGGCAACAGATCGACACGACGGGGTTAAGGCAGGAGGCCAGAAAAAGTAGTTCAATTAACTCAGATTCGACATAACCAAAAAATATTTGGTGCGCTGTGCAGAGTAGCGTCAGGCGTGTGCTGATTGTTCGTCATTAGCGTAGCCTTGTAAATGCGATTTTAGGATGAATATGTTCACGCATTACACGTTGTAATTCTTTTCATGTTTATAAATCTAGCGAGGTCTCAAGCAAGGTATTGCGATTAGTTTATTTTATTTTCCATGACACGAGGCTTAAAACTAAACATTTTTGGCTTTTATTTATTTTTATTTATTATACGTCGTAGTGCTAGCCTCGTTCGGCGGACTATCACTAATTCGCAATAATTGGTACCGCAGGCCTTTAATATGACATTTTTTTCGGCAGAATACACATTGTTAATTTTAATAAAATTACTGGTAAACTTGACAATCTCTTTTTATTACACTCCTACGAACTATGCTTTAAAAATATATACTATTTACTCAAGTAACTTAAACCTTATACATATATCACATTTTTTAAGTAAAACATCATGTAATGTCAACACTAGAATTGAATTAAAACTCGAATATTATGACAACTTGACGTTTACTGTTCAGTCAATATTTTCCAATTCACGAACACGTGCTGCTTTTCCCATAGGCGACCTTGCAACATTGATAATGTTGAGAATACGTTTTAACAGAACAGCTTAAATTTAACAAAGGATTACGTGTAGGTTGAAGCCTATTCTCGACTTTATTTAATATCTATCTTGACACCGCAATAAATCGATGAAGGAGAAAGGGCAGTTGAATGTAAATACCGATCCAAGATCGAACTCCATGGACAGGTAATTCTTGGTGGAGAGCAGGGGCGTGCAGTCCATGGAAGCCATGAAAGCACCTCTTTCCGTGCTGATTTCATAAGAAAACTAAACTTTTAATAAAATAAACTTAATATATGTCAATTGAAATTCACGCAATCTATTTATTTCTTATTTTCAAACCAAATCCGACCCTGAATGCCTCACTGACCAGCGCAATATAAAGCTTCTGCTTTTTCTGATTTGCCGGGCGAAGTAATCTTTTCAGCCGTATACGCGTCATGTATCGAGTTTCGACATGGTCATCCGTCTGCAACGCTGGGTTTCGGGGCCGCTCGACTAACACGCGCCTTTTAAATTATAATTAAACCGACTAAAGATCTAGTTTACCCTCCATGGATTCGGACGTCTACCGCGATTTATCTGTTTATGAAACACGGCTTCCACGAGAATTGTGTTAGTGAATTTGTCTAAGTGTGTTTACTTTTGTACTTTGTTTTCGAGTTTTTCTTTATTATTTTGTGATGGAATGGAGCAACAAAATGATTTGTGTAAATTTATCACATAATTACAAACAGAGTTCCCGTTTAAAGAGTTTAAAGAAAAACAACTTGTAAATGCAAGGTAAAAATGTATATTTTTTGTGTTACTTTCTATTATAAAATTTTGTTAACTTCTTTTTAACAACTTCTATACATGGATGGGTCAGTAGAAAACTGGTTTTCGACTGGTAAATTACGTAAAAATTCATTAAAAAACATAGCCTTATTAAGAAACAGAAGAAAAATAGAAAAATGTTAGGTACGTAACCTCACATTTTTTGACAGTACCTACATGAGAGTAATATTTTTTCGACACTCAATTAAATCTTATATATAGACTACACAATGAGTTCAGGTTAGGTGGTAATTGGTCAGGAAACATAAAGCGGAATATCTATGTAAAGGGACATTTTTTTAAGTGTCTTAAACGATTGGTGATTTTCCTACTGACTAAAATAAAAAGCAAATAACATATTTTTTAATGATGTTCGACAAGGAAACCAAATTTAATGTGAAAAAATATATAGGTTCACAAATTTGACAGATACGACGCAATTTTGAATTTTTTTAAATGGCAACGCTCATAAATAATCAGACGGGTAAATTGCACTTGGCGATCCGATTTTAAAAACCTACAGTTGCCAATATTTATTTTGAGCCTTTTTGGAAACACGGGGGTTCCTAATTTGCCTTCATCGATTTTGTCTTTTAAGTGTCTCACACCTTTAATAAATAGACCTTCTAAGCTGAATACTTCAGTTATTTTCACAGTTACATAATCTTCCATGATCAGGCTATCTACGATATAATCCAATCCGACAGATGTCAAAAAGTGACAGATACGACGCCCTTTTGAATTTTTTTAAATATCAACCCTCATAAATAACCACACAAGTGAATTGCATTTGTCGATTTGATTTAGAAAATCTATAGTTGTTGATATTTATTTTCAGTCGTTTCGGAAATACGAGGGTTCCTAATTTCGAATCTGTCACTTTTGACATCTGTCGAATTTGATTATAGCGTAAATAGCTTGGTTACGGGAGATTATGCAAAAAAAAAGGGAATTTCAGCTTAAAAGGGGTATTTATTAAAGGGGTGAGACACTTAAAAGACAAAATCGGTGAAGGCAAAATAGGCACCCCCGTATTTCCGAAACGGCTGAAAATAAATATCAACAACTGTAGGTTTTTGAAATCGGATCGCCAAGCGCAATTTACCCGTGTGATTATTTATGAAGGTTGCCATTTAAAAGGGCGTCGTATCTGTCAAATTTGTGAACCCATATATTTTTTGATATTAAATTTGGCTTCCTTGTCAAAAATCATTGAGAAATATGTTATTTGCTTTTTATTTTAGTCAGTAGGAAAATCACCAATCGGGTGAGACACTTAAAAAAATGTCCTTGTACAGGTGGCTAGTGAAAGATGGGTTCACTATAATACACAAAGTGGAAGCAATAGCCACAAGAAACCGCAATGCGACCAAATTCACTGTAAATCCAGATACAGGATCATTTTTTGAACTTAAGCGGTACAAGAGTTTTTTACTTCAATAGGGGGGGGGGGATCTATGGTTGCACAGGAAACGGTCTTGAGATGGTTTTATAACAATGGAAGGAGCCGGATGTTCCGAGCACTAAATTTCTGGGAGTGCACGTAGACCGGCGACCCTTATGGGATACCCATATTCGCTTGGTCGGATTAAAACTGGCGGGAAGCCTATATCTCCTCCGAGCCCTGGCTGGCAATGTGCTAAGGCTGCTAAAAATGGCTATTTTTGGCATATTCCACTTCCATATCTCGTATGCCAACCTTGTCTGAGGTCACTCTTCTGACGCTGACCGTCTTTTCGGTTTGCAGAAGAGAGCCATTCGAATTTTTGGTGGGTTTGAGATTTGGGGAGGATTTTAGGCGTGCCTTCGTGGATCTGGGTATACTCACTCTTCTAGCCACCTTTATCATACAAGGTCTGTTATACATAAAATCCTCGATAAAATCCAACCGGCATCTCTACAGAACTCACGGAAATATTTATCAATAGGAGACACGAAACAGAGGCGACATTGTATCAGGCTTTTGACGTTTAAAGAGGTGTCAGGGCAGGTCTGGATATTGCCAGAGGAGATGACGAGCCTCACATTTCACAGTTTTAAAGGAAAAACTCGTGACTTCTTCGCTAAAAATGCTTTCCACAGCATCAATGAAGTGAATTGCTGTATGTTATATTAACATGAATAAAGAATTGAGTTGAATTGAATTGAATACTTTAATTTTGCAGTTTTACTTGTAAGCAGATCTGTTGTAGATTTAGATTTAGAGTCAGTATCTAAGGAGACTGTATGGTTTGTGTGGTTTGGTTTTCGATCTGCTCATTGAACGGTGCGCCAAACGACTAGACTGGCGTCCAATGTCCTAAAGTGCTTTAATGGCCTCTCTAGCACGGGAGCAGTGCTTTTCGACGTGAGCAAAGCATTTGACAAGGTCTGGCTCGACGGACTTATTCGAAAGCTGATAAGATTGGGTATGCCAAATTACCTAATAAAGGTTATTCACTCTTTGGAGGACAGAATTTTCGCGGTTTCATCAGAAAATGCGATATCGACAGTGAGACACGTTAGAGCCGGAGTACCGTAAGGCTCCCCCTTGGTGCCGGCTCTGTATAATATCTTTTCCTGCAATATACCAAAATTTGGTCAAACACAGTTATACCTGTTTGCTGATGATACCGCGATCACTGCCACCGTCAAACAGCCCAGGCTAATAGTCTCGAAGTTGCAACGACATATAAAACTTTTAAAGTCATGGTTGGATAGGTGGAAAATTCGGTTAAACGACGCGAGAACCCAAGCCATCTACTTCTCAAAGTCCAGAGTTAAATTTCCTGAAACCCGTTTGTTGGTCGAAAACTCTGGGATAAATTGAAGTGATAATATTAAATACCTGGGTCTCTGCTTCGACAACCGGATGGCTTGGAATAAGAATGCTGACCAGCGCTTGAAGAAAGCAAACGGTAAACTCGGTGCCATTTTCTCACTCCTCAACAAACGAAGCAGAATCGACTTACGTACAAAGACTATTATTCGACCAGTATTGGCCTACGGAATCTCTACCTGGTGTACTCTTAACAAGACACAGTTCATGAAACTACAGACATTTCAAATTAAAATACTTAAAATTATCGCGGATGCACCACGGCACACGATGACTCATGTCTTATGCAACGATCTACAAATGCCGACTCTGACAGAACACTTAGACAAACTGATTAAAGACAGTAGACAGGCGGACAGACGTCTCATAGAACGAACTCATTACAAAATCACATATACATTAAATTGTGAACAAACCATATAAACTACCTAGGGACTGGCTGCTACCGCGACCTTAATGAGTAGATATTATCAAACAATTCAATAATTAAAAGTAGCTACTTTTCACGGACTTCTTCAGTTAAATAAGAATTACTTCCGAACCAAACCCTTTTAAAGAAGATCTGCTTAAGACGTAGTATTGAGAAAAACAGAAGTAATAGACGTATGTCTTACTTAAAGAACAAACTTGATCCAAGCAAGTGGACGTGGGTGCGTCTCATTAGCTCATTTTGCAAAACGTCCGTGTTATTAGTTAGTTATTCACATGAAAGCTGTTACGTACACCACTGATGCTGTACTCGATTTCGTTCTAATCGGTCCAAAGACGCCTTGAAAAATTAAAGAGATTTCCAATACTTGATCGGCTTATTAAGTTTTTATGCGTCACTGGATGCTTCCGGGCCGATAATTGGACCATTAGCCACTTGGGATTCTGGTTTACTTATCGGATAAATACGACGGTTTTTGTAGATCTTTGTCATTATAGATGGCTCATTTAATAGAATTTTATTAGAAAAATAAGGTTTATTATTTTTTGTGTGTATAGTTTTCCGAAAAAGCTATAACGGGGACACAAAACGTCTAAATTATTATCTTCTCTATAGGTTAAGAGTTAAGTACCGTTCCTAAAATCCCTCTAGTTACACCAATGCATAATAATTTTACTCCGACAAATATCTATCCCTCCGACAATAGGACTTACCGCTGATTTAGTTATCCAATGTGTCTGAAACCTAATTAGGACTAGAAGAGCATAAACTATTCATCTCAAGGGACAAGAAACCCTTATTTAGCAAAAAAGGATCACGACCGTAGTCTGAACTCAGCATTATAATAGACATTAAATTTACCAAGAAAATCTAAATACCTTAATAGGAAATACGACTGAAAATTTTATGACGTTAGTAAGTAGTTGCAAGTGCGCTAGTGGCCCAAATAAAGAGCAATAATAGTTTATACATTATTTTTTACATATCAATCATCAAAAATTGTTAATCCAGCATAACATTGACTAGGAGAGCAAAAAAAAACTCTCGCTATAAATTAAAGTATAAATCAACATGAAGAACAAACCTTTATTTCATTTTATTTAATATTATTAAATCATACACGTTTATCTTAAAGTTTTGCAAATGTATACAACATATCCGGCGATGTGGTAGACAAGAAGGCAAACGGACCAAAAATTTCATTTTTCGAGGAAAAGTCATTCTGTATAAAAATGTTTGGTGGCTAAAAAAGTACGATTGTCGATAAAAAAGAAAACATTCTATACAGGAAGTCTAAAAAGTTAAAAATTCAAATTTTTTACCCTTATTCTAAAGTTTTTAGCAAAATTCGATGAAAGGGAAATGTTTCAAATAATCACATTTTCTAAGATATTTATATTGTTTTAAATTTGCATTTTATTTTGTATATCTTAAAGGAGGTGATACCTCAGAAATAAATTGTTACAGTGCAAGCAAAACGTCATTGTCAGTAAGTTTTAAAGATTTTATTAGTGTACAATGTTAACGGAGCAAAAAATACATAATTATTTATTTCAAATCAATTCCAAACATAAAGTAAACCACTTAACAAAATACGATAAACATAAACCAATACATGATTATAATAATTTTAGGCATAATTCATAAAAATAGCCCAAAAGTCAGATAACACAACAATAATTATTCAAACACCGCTCCACCATGAAGGACGCATTTTTCCAGTTGGTCTAGAAGATAACTCTAACTCTCACTAAGTCATAACTCCTCAGCACTTCTTCTAGGAATATTGCTTCTATTCTTCTAGACGTCCCCACAAATACGTATCTGCCAACGTAAGGTCGGGACTTCCTGGGACTATTAAACTGGACCATTTCGCCAGATCCATTTCTGTCTAAATTCCAAATTGAGCCATTCCTTTACGTCTCTAGCAAAATGGGCCGAGCATCCATCTTGCTGGAAGTACATGTTATATAGGTAATCTAATGGCAGTTGTTCCAAATGATCAGAAAAAAACAGTATTTAACATATTTAAATAAGAACTTCTATTACAATCAAGCTTTCTTAAAGACCGTTCTCTGCAAGTGGCGATGGACGGATTTCTTTCAGACACATTTAGCATCAACGCCGGAGTCCCTCAAGGTTTTATATTGTCGCCCATTCTCTTTTTACTATACATTAACGATTTTTTTGAAAAAACTAAAAATCCTATATATAGCTTCGCTGATGACAGCACACTTGTTTCATCTTTTACTTTGGGTGCTCGGACATCTGCTGTCAATGCACATCTCTATAGGCAGCAACAGGTCTCACATCTCAACAAAGACCTGGAAGAAATTCTTGTCTTGGGGTGACAATAACCAAAAGTAGAATTTAACGCTAAAAAATCCCGGGCGGCAGTTATTTCTGAAAAAAGTTGTTGAAGAGCGGTGCATGGTAGAAATACACGATGTGCCATTGCAGCCCATCCGTACGTGGTTCAGCTTAGTGTCCCTTGACCTTGAACGACACTGTTTAAAAATTCCTTCATCTGGAGAACGTCATCACTCTGGAATGACCTTCCTGATGCCGTGTTCCCCAACGAGTATAATCTCCAAAGATTTAAAATCAACGTGAATCGTTTCCTGTGCATATACACCATAAAGGATTAATCCTGCAGTGATGTGCCTTATAATAAGAAAGAAAAACAATTATTAATCAAATATCAACCCTTAATTCACCTGAACCGATTGACAGGTTTTAATTAAGTAACAAATTAAAAATCACAAGGACAACATCTATTATTGAACTAGAAGTCTTCTTCCTTTATATTTTAATATATAATTGAATATTGCCACTTTTCGATACAACCAGAGGAAAATACAATAAATTTGGAACCATTCCAGTTCGGAAATTTTAGTTTGTTGATGTCATTAGTCAATATGTGTCTAAATTTCCTACTGAGAAGAGAGCATAAATCTTAGAACTCTTTGGTAAGCCGCGTAATTTATATGTAAACAAACTTAGCAAATAAATCCAGTTTAAAGTCATTTTTATCCAGCATAGTTATATCAAATAGAAAAATAATTGTTTTGATCATAATTACAAACTAATAATTCCATATATGGTTCTAAAGTGTTACATTTTAAATTTGTCACCAGCCAGATAAAATCTAAAGCGAGTTAATGTCAAAATTATCTTAGAATTTGTCACCGAACCTCCCTGTTGGCATCCTAAAATTTGAATAAAATATTTCTAGCCGTTTGTCGGGTATTGCATTTTTTCTTTACTAAAAAATAGTTCAAAACGGTCCACACCAGAATTGGACAGTTGGTTAAATTTAACACTTTATTAAGTAGAATTTATACGAATATTTTGTTTTGTTAACTAGTTACGGTAGTTGATTATAACTATTTATAGAGTTAACCGTAACACCAAAAATTGTTAGTTAGAGATATATACAGGGTGTCAAAAAAAGTCTGAAATATTAAAAATATTTCACAAACTACTGAATATAATTGAATTGATTCGGCTTTTACTTGGTGGAAATCCATTGTTAATTTAAATAGATGGTAAAATAAAAAATATAATTTTACACTTTCCACAGATTTTTTTTATTTTGACTCGACATATGTTTCGCAACACAGTTACTTCTTCAAAAGAGTACTATTAAATGGTATTTTAACAAGTATATACTTAGGTATAAAATTTTCCCTAGTATTCCTGTAGTAGACTCTGTGAGACTGGTGGAAAAATTGTTATTAATAAATAAAGTTAATCCTGTTAAAAAACAGGAAATTTTGAATACTTTAGAGGTTTGTTTACAACAAAACTATTTCGAATTTAATAACGATTTTTATACTAGTAAAGAAGGTCTTATTATGGGCAATCCTCTAAGTCCCCTCTTAGCGGAAATCTTTATGGACAATATAGAGTCTATTATTTCGAAACATTCACTGTTTAAAAAATTTCTTTATTGGTATAGATATGTGGACGATGTTCTAGCTTGTTTTATAGGTACTGAAAGGCAATTGGATCAGTTTTTAGAATTCATAAATAATATACACAACAATATAAAATTTACAATAGAAAAAGAAGTCAATAATTCCATTAATTTTTTAGACCTAACGATAACAAAATTCGAAAATAAACATGATTTTTCAATACCTATACCATAAACCTACTCATACTGATACTACTATACATAACACATCTTGCCAACCAGTACAACATAAATTAGCTTCTTTCTTTAGTATGATACATCGACTAGTAACATTACCTTTAAACAAAACTAATTTTCAAACCGAATTAGATATCATTAAGCAAATTGCAGTTAATAATGGTTATTCCGCGATAACAATAGATAAAATCCTAAATAAAAAACTATACAAAAAGGCTATAAACCTAGTGTTTCCAACAACAAATAAGAATAATAACAATTATAAAGTACATAGGTCATATTAGCACTAAAATTAAAAACCTTTTAAAAAACTTGAACATTAATATCGCCTTCAAAACTAACAATACTCTAGGAAAACACATTAAAAACAATAAAAGTAAACTGAACAAAGGAAATAAGTCTGGCGTTTATAAATTGAAATGTAATGATTGCCCTAAAGTTTATATCGGACAAACAGGTCGAAACTTCGAAAAACGTGTGAATGAACATCATACAAGTTTTATAAAAAACAAAACAAATTCTAATTATTCAAACTATCTGTTAGAAGCAAATCATACATTTAATCCTAACTACGATATCTTGCATATTGAAAACAAAAGCATAAAATCAAATTTGCTTGAATCTTTAGAGATAAATAGGCTTAAATATAACAATACTCTCCTTAATAATCAATTGGATTTAAATGGATCACCTCTTTAAATCTCTTTACCTAAAAATTACCTGCAATAAAAATTTTACACGTAAGTATATACTTGTTAAAATACCATTTAATAGTACTCTTTTGAAGAAGCAACTGTGTTGCGAAACATATGTCGAGTCAACATAAAAATCTGTGGAAAGTGTAAAATTATATTTTTTATTTTACCATCTATTTAAATTTACTGAATATAAATTGATTGGTACATAGCTAAAAACGGCACACCTAAGAAAGATAAAACCGTTTCTGTAACTGTATACCTAGTTTTATTCACATCAAACGCAAACTTATTTAAAATATTCTAATACTGGAGAATTAAATTTTGTAGGGTTTAGTGGATTTATTCTTTAAAATTACAATTATTATGATAAATAATGAGTTAGTTGGGTGCTTGAATGAAATAAAAAGCCAATGCTTCTGGAGTAATTTCTATTTAGAGATCTATTAAATACGAAAATTTTTTGTCTTAAAAGCTAAAACAAATCAACCCCTTATATACAGAGTGGCCCACTCTCAACGCATGCTTCCATAGTATCTAAACTACTCAACTTTTTAATATTTTTTAATAACAGAGTCATAGGGAGGCATTAGGCCGACAATCTTAAATGATTTTAAATCATACAGGGTCTCCCAAATAGTCAGGGCATATCAAATATACTTTTTTTAAACGGAACACCCTTTATCTTACATTACTTTGAATTCTACATAAAATTACAACTATTTTTTAGTAAATGCATTATAAGTCTAAACTTAATAGTTTCTGAGATATCGAGTTTTGAAAAATGACATTTATTTGAAAAGAGACAGAGACAGACTTCATCTGAAGATCGTCCGCTTGCCTCCCATTCCCCTTCTTCATCAGATGAAAATTCCCTACTAACTTTTATTTTTCTTCCTTTTGCACGGGATGTGCTTGGCAATGGAGAAGGCGTTTTTTGTTCACGCTGAACGACAACATCGATATTATCGGCCAATAGAGGGCGATCTGTTGTGCTGGATGGTTTGTATTTCCAATCTGGGAATATATTCGGATTAAAGGGGAAAATTCCCGTATTTTCAAATCCACTTTATCCATTATTGAGAGTGGCTGCTCTTCTATAAGCTTTCCCAAATAAGCTAGAAATGTTATAGAGGGTAACCACTTTTCCGGGATTCGATTTCAACCACAGAATAGCTTCTTCATTGAAATATGCCATCAAAGGAGAAAACACTGCAAGATCTAATGGCAGCAACTCATGTGTGCAATGCGGGGGGAAAGCCAGCATTATAATTCCATTTTCTCTACAACATTCTATGGATTGAACGGACTTATGGCTAGAATGCCCATCTAGTAACAAAAGGACCTTATTCTCAACTGAACACTGTGTGTGTTATTTAAAGTGTTGCAGGAACTGAACAAAGGTCTCAGATCTCATATAGCAAGATTAATTATAAAGACAAAGTGTTCCATAAGGAACACCTTGATATAATAATTCGTTTTTTCTTCTCCTAGGAAATATTATTGCTGAGGGAATAAATTGCCCAGCAGCGTTTACACAAAGAACAACACTAACATTCTGAACCCTTTCAGTACTCGTTAGAAAATCAACCTGTTTGCGCCCTTTATGTGCCAAAATTTTGGGTAGTTTACTAGGAACCGTCTGGATACCGGACTCATCCATATTGTACATTCTTGGTTGATTATTATTAGTTCTGATTATTACTTCTTCCAAAATTGCAAAAATCTTTCTTACTGCTTCTTAATTAAAACCTCTGGCTCTGGCAGCTGAAGTGGCCTTAGGAGTTCTGAATGAGATTTCAGAATTTCTCTGCAAGAAATCTCTAAACCAAGCCGTTCCTGCTGCTTTCTTTTCTTTCGAAAACCTGCGGCTAATGCCGTTCCTCTCCGCAAGCTCGTAAGCCATCGCACAAATATTTTTCTTTGTTAAGCCAAAGAGTCGGTCTTCCATCTCTAAAACATACTCCTTCAGATAAGCCTCCAATTCTTGAGGCAATGTTGTGGAGAATATGGTTGTGGAGTGAATATTATACAGGCCTATTAAGGCGTTGCATTGTAGAGCTTAGCACTTGATATTGATTTCGTTTCGTTTGCATTTTCAAAAAGCTGTTTTTATAACAAAATATTTTATCTGGTGTGTATCAACGGCTATCCAGTTACCAACAACTTGGAAAACAAAAATAAAAAATTCCATAAAAAAAGACAATTTTATGAAACCCAGCCGAAAGCGTAACAACATAATTTATTTACAAAATATTATATCATATTGCCTTAAAATCAAAGTCATAACAAAAGATTTTTGAGACCCTTGTTTCGAATTGACGAGGGATATACGCGTCCATTTCGAACGATATAAGTTGATTAGGTCGAAGGGCAGTCAGGTAAGGACGAAAGGGCGTGTTATCCCTCGAGGGGTGTAGTTTATGTGCTTCCGTTGCTGATTGAGTTTCAGACGCATTGGATAAATCCTATTTTCCGAACCTAGTTAGATAAAATATACCTGTCGATCAAATTGACTGTTATTAAATTTTTGACAACAATAAATTGTTTATAGTTTTAACGGATTTCATTTTTTTAATGTAACATGCGTTCTGACGGGCTGAATATCATTATTTATTTATTATTATTACCTATAGTGAGAAACAATTTTAAAAAAACATCAATCAATTCCTATTGGCACAGTGTTTAACATCAAATAATAAACTAAAGTTTTTGAACGGGCGGCGGCCCAAAATGGTATGTTATGTTTGGTGCCAAAAAAATTGGCAATACTTTGGTTTCGTTTTTTGTTTCCCGAATACCCATCACAGTAAAAAATTGAGTAGTAAATTTAACACTCAACGGTGGAACATATAGGAACCACAGGGTATATTAACCAATCAGTATATCTTGTAAAAAATACATTTTTGAATGTTTTTTTTTTACTTTTTGATGAGTGTGTAATTAGTGTAAATTTCATATTATTATAGTGTAAATTTTATTTTATTTGGGTGCGACTTTACTATAGTGTGTGTAATAAAATAATCTACCCAGGGCTAGAATACTCTCCACTTTGTTTAAGTCATTTAATCCCGTATCAAACTACCCGGCGTTTATAATTAAAATGTAAAAAAATACGCATTCAAGATGTTTTACATTATTAACCTCCGCTTAGTTTGATAGATGATTGAATGACTTAATCAAATTAAATTGGGTAAGCATATTAACGAAATTTAATAGAAACCTTACTAATAAGTACGCCATTTTTAAGAACCTAAGTAGGTATTTACATTGCTACAGTTTTCCTTTTATCTTTTAAATTATTCTGATATAAGCTTATAATATAAATGTATTAATTTTTTATATAAATATTTAGATACCTACCTACCTACATATTTTACTTCATAGATCTCTAAATAAATATACGATTAATATAATACTCGTCATTTTAATTCTTTTATATTATTCCAAAGCATACTTTTATTTAGTTGTTTAGGTTTCTAAGTATACAATATTTATTATGTTATTTGGTTTGTTAAGCTTAACAATGAGGTACATTAAACGTAGATATATATATGTTTAATTTACTAAATTGTAAATTATATAATAGGTGCGTCATTTTGTTCAACTAGTTATAATAATAAGTGTAAAAATATCACAGGGTTTTCCATTTCGTTTGTAACCATCATTTTGTTTATAAATAAACGATAAATAATACTCAATATTTTCATTCATATAGCAAACCTTTTCCAAGCGATCGGAAGATTTATATATATTAGGGGCTACTACTTTCGGCTTTGATTAAGTCATTCACTAATGTATCAAACTAAGCAGAGGTTAATAATGTAAAACATCTATGCATAATTTTTTACATTTTAATTATAAACGCCCGGTTAGTTTGATACGGGATTAAATTACTTAAACTAAGTGGAAAGTATTCTAGCCCTGAGTAGATTATTTTATTACACTCATTATAGTAAAGTCACACCCAAATAAAATAAAATGTACACTACAATAATATGATATTTATACTAATTAATCACAAATTACCATTAAAACATGGTTTACTTACACCTCTCATTATTTCTTTTACACCCTAGCAGGATAGTTTTACAATCTGTGAGTTTAATTTACACTCGATAGTGTAAATGTACCTACCCATAAATAAGAAAAATCAACACTTATCAAAAAGTAAAAAACCATTCAAAAATATCTTTTTTACCAGATATACTGATTGGCTAATATACCCTATTGAGTGTGGTCCTATATGTACCACCATTGAGTGTTAAATTTAACACTTAATTTTTTACTGTGTAGCCTTTGGTTATATCAGAGACGCGTCAGTTTCTCCATAGGGAAGGTAAAATATTTACATCTTTAGCGACGGCTTTTTTACTAAATTTACGTAGATCCATTCATTTTAGAGATATAGGCCCTCGGAGTTTTAAGTGAAAAACCCTAGATAATAAAATTATTAAAAAATAATTATATTCTATTTTTTTAAATTAATATTCTACAATAGTATGTATTTTTAATATATCTGTATGTTCGAACTTGTCGGCTATAACAATTCCCACACCCCGTTGTCGCTGTAACGTCATGCGCATCACACTATCGTTTACAGCCAAAACTTCAACGTCATCCCTAATAAAACTTAGCAGCGGTATGGAAATTTGGCCTTGAGATGGCCATTCCGAGTGCCATATTTTCTTGAGATTCGTCTTGCACTTGTTGGCGCCGGGTAGATGTATTCTTGAACCGAGATTACTATTGTTGATGGTTTACCATATACAAATAGTTTATCCAGGAATAAACTTGTCAATTTAAAAATACACTCCCAAAAACATTTTTGGTCTTATGGAGAAGATGCAAAGTGCAAAATACAAGAATAGTAATTTTCAATATACCTTAAAATTATTAAAAATATATTGTGAATTTATGCAAAATATCTGTCTACATTTAGACAGTGTTACTTTGGTGCAACTATCTGGTTTTGCATTTATAACTGGAGATTTTGAACTAAACAAGGAAGCCGATAAAATTAAAGTTCTTCTAGACTCCGAGGCATCTGACCATCTTATCGATAGAGATAATCTATTTAACAGTTTTATTCACTTGCAACCTCCGATGAAAATCTCGATTGCTAAAAATGGGGCCTGCCTACAAAACTGCAGTCAAGAAAGGGAACAATTATCGGCAACATGGGGATTGAAGGTCATCTGGAAAATGTCTATTATCGTTCAGACGTGGTGCCTGTTCGGAAAATGCAATAATCTGCAATAACAGTTATATTCGATACAGAAGGCGTTAGTGAAAATCAAGATAGTAAGACCATAATGACGGGTAAGTCTTTGAACAATTCTCTAATAAGCGTAAGCAGATTTTGTGTTTGAGCAAAAAGTAATAAATTTTACAGTTCAAGTACACAGTGGCACTAAAATAAATACTTATGAATTGTGGCATCAACGTTTAGACCACATTCGTAAATTAAAATTTTTAGAGTTAAAGAATAAACAAATGCTTGAAGATATAAACCAAATCGGTTAGTTAACAAATAATAATAGTGTATACGAAGCTTTCTATGAACTAACCCAATAAAATATATAAACAGAAGAAAGGGTCAATTTTTTAGCCTTAACAGAGGTCTAGAGTGGAGTTATATTTTTAGCGCAAGGCATAAATTATCTTTACTAGACAATAATTATTTATTTTTATGGGGTTACCTAGATCTAGTTGTCCTTTAACTTAGTTGTTATGGATACAATATCATTGCGTTGTTACGAATCAGGCCTAAAGTAGTACTAAACATGGTTAAAAATCTGAAAACCGGACTCTTGTTTCGTATTAGTACATGAAATGGACTATGAAGAAGCCGCAACTACTGCTTGCTTATTATTACTGCACGAGAAACGAAACGAACCAGCAATTCTTAAGCCTCACAGTTTCATTGGGAAATTCCCAATGGTTCAGATTTGATTGAGGAAAAATTGGGAGGTTTTTAGGTAATTCTCTTTTTCTCACTCTCTCCCGCACTCTATTATATTTTTTAGTAATGGTGGACGTGTCTTTGTATGTGTTTGTAACTTTTAATAAAATGGGCTCCACTCAATCAATGAAGTTTAACAATTTCATATTTTGATAGCGACACTGTGTAATCATTCATGGCATTTCTTGATCACCGCCTCTAGTAGTAAGTGATGCTGTTACCAAGATATTACTTTTGATGCATTTCTTTCAAAAATGTAACATCTTAAAATCCCTCTAGTTTATATAGGCAGTATATTATAATACACTATTCTTATAGGTACGTAAAAAGTGATTAATGTATCAAAATATTCGCATCAAGTTGCTTTTTGTTAAATATTCAACAAATAACAAAATTTATTACATTCCGTTACCAATGATAATAATATGACGAAATCAAATTTACATCCCTTCATAATATTTTGTAAATTCTACTTCTGCTACAATTGGCCGCTTTTTAATAAGAGCTGCAGCACTGAACAAAATAATTATATTCTATTTTTTTAAATTAATATTCTACAATAGTATGTATTTTTAATATATCTGTATGTTCGAACTTGTCGGCTATAACAATTCACACACCCCGTTGTCGCTGTAACGTCATGCGCATCACACTATCGTTTACAGCCAAAACTTCAACGTCATCCCTAATAAAACTTAGCAGCGGTATGGAAATTTGGCCTTGAGATGGCCATTCAGTGTGCCATATTTTCTTGAGATTCGTCTTGCACTTGTTGGCGTCAGGTAGATGTATTCTTGAACCGAGATTATTATTACTATGTTGATGGTTTACCATATACAAATAGTTTATCCAGGAATAAACTTGTCAATTTAAAAATACACTCCCAAAAACATTTTTGGTCTTATGGAGAAGATGCAAAGTGCAAAATACAAGAATAGTAATTTTCAATATACCTTAAAAAATTAAAATCGTACGTTAATTATATTACATTTATAGTAAAATATAATTTTTCGCGTTTTAAGCATTTTAGTTAGTAAATACCGTTTTATTGTATCGAGTTCAAGAGTATAGGTATTTGCAAAACATAAAAAATGTTGCTTTCTATAATACCTTTTAATAAAAATGCCATTCACTTCTGACTGGATTTGTATGCAGCATTGCCTGGTTCTGATATCACTGTCATCATTGATGTCATAATTTATTACTATGTTATAAATTCAATTTTAATGCCGCGACTGGCGAAAGGCCGGACACAGATATCATTTTCCACCCGTTAATTTTAAAATGCACTTACCTGACAAGAGAAACACCCTTCAGTCGTAATTAGCTTATCATTCGAAGCACTTCCATATCGCTCATCAATCGGATAAGTCGGTACATCTCCTATATCAAACCCGGCCATAACTGGAGTGACGGTTGACAGACAATGGCCCTGACCGATTCGCTGGTAGCCCTGGGGACATCCACAAGAGAAACTATTTCCGTTTCCACTGGAAGTACATCCGAATGCACAAGGAGCGCCAACACATCCGGGAGCAACCTGAAAGTAAAATATAAAATGGATTGTAAAATTAAATATAGAAGAGAGTTGCAGCACTTACAAATTGAATGAAACCATAAAAACAGTATTAAATGTTAAAAGACAAATTGTATAAGATCAATAAACCTAAAGTACATAATGTGTCTTAAAACTGGTTTTGATATAACTTTTGATGATCACGGTCGCCTCACGACCGCGACCAGGTCGCTTAGTGCGCGCCTCCATGAAAAGAGAACTTAGTTAGTTCATACAAAATAAATTGGCTATTTTTAATACAAATAAATCATTGATGATTAAAGGGCGGAATATATGCAAAGTGCATACCCACATATGCATTTTTTGCATATTTTGTCAATTTTATAATAAAATGCAAATTATTCCCAAATTATTATTTAATGCTCATTTTTATGTTTTCGGCGTTATCAAAAAATTAAAAACGCACTCGTAGACTCATAGGTTTAATGTCCAGTCCGGCACTTGTTTCAGGGATTTTTTATCTAGATAATTGTATAATAATTAATATTTATATTTTGGTTATACACAAGGTATACCTTGGGGGTTTCCGGGGTTTGCAGGTATATTGTTAGGGGTTATTTATTGTCATTTAATAACGCCTTATTATTACCTGCTTAACAAACTGTATTTATATCGGGTTGTAATACGTACTTCTGTTTTAGTTTGTCGAAAAATTTCAGTATTTTTAGTGTGAAACTGGTGATTTGAAATGTGTGTTCAAAATTTCTAAAATGGCGATAACGTCTTCGTGAATTAAAAATATCCCAGGTTTAGAGTTTAGTGGAGAAAAAGTCTTCTGTAAAGCTTGTGCAAAAAATATTGTTTGTTAGAAGAGGTTCGATCAACAATTGAAAACACCGCTGCATAAATTAAAGTTACAAAAAATTAAATCTGAGCCAGTTCAGCTGAGTGTAAAAAACGCATTGCAAAATGTTGGAGAAAAATCGAAATCTGAAAAGGAAATTTTTTGAGAAGACTTATGCAGCAAAACATACCCTTAAAAAAATTGCAAAATCGGCAACTTAGAGGATTTTTGAAAAATATTGTCAACAAACTATTCCTGACGAATCCACGCGTACAAAGACGAATGTCCATTCAGTATACGAAACCGTTTTATAAGAAATTAGAGATTCACTGGGTGATAAAAATTTTTACATTATTTTTGATGAAAGCACAGATGCTTGTGGCAGATATATCGCACATCTTATGATTGGAGCACTTCAAGAAGATAAAGCAACAAACCCATATTTAGTAGCTTCTAAGCAGCTAGACAAAACTAATAATGTGGCCGTAACCCGATTTATTCAGCAGTCCCTATCGAGCTTTTTCTTACCAAACCCAGTCCCAGATGAGAAGTTTTTAGTGCTTTGTCTGATGGAGCACCGTACATGGTAAAAGTAGGCCAAAACTTAAAAATCTTTTACCCCAATATGGTACATGCGACTTGTCTTTTACATGGAATAAACCGAGTCGCAGAAACCATCAGAACTGAATATCCTTTAGTAAATAAATTAATTTCAAATGTAAAAAAAAAATTTCTAAACGCACCTCTAAGAGTGAAGATGTATAAGGAGAGATTACCAGGAGTTAGTTTACCTCCAGAACCTGTAATTACCTTGTGGGGAACATATGTATACATCGAACTTTATGAACTAATCTGGACAACAAAGTTGAATTATGTTGGAATGTTATTTAAAAAGTTTTTCAGCGGAGACAAATCGACGATAAGTTTGGGTCAAATGTTCATTAGGATTGGGGTAAACGTGACTGAGAAATAACTATTTCAATATTTTCGAGAATGTTAAGTATTTTCCCTTTATGTAGGTGTTGTAAAACTTTGAGGTTTATGTCAGGTTAGTTGAGTATTGGTTTTTGGGTGGGTTCCAAAGAGTGTGTGTGACAGGATTTGCTCATTTAGCATCTTCCTACTAAATTATCCTTGATGTAACCAATCTCTTTCCCAGTGTTCCTAAACTAGAGAGCCTCGATATTGTAGAATAACTACTGCAAAACTATAAAAAAAACTTAGTGTCAACCAGAGTCAATGCATAACTCGCCTTCTAATTTGATTATTATTTTATTATAGTATATTGTTTAAAATGTTCACTAATTGTTTAGGTTTACGGGATAAAATTTATGACTTTTGAGTAGTAAACTAATAGTTCAGTTTTATAAATTTAATTTTAGGAATGCCATATTTGCTAAATTCAAAAAGCGTTTTAAATTGGACTTTATTCCTTTTGACATAAATCAAAACCCCATTCATTTAAATATCTCACTGGACATATTTTAAATGAACTTTAATTTCAAATTGGGAAAAATGGTTTTATAATTAATGTACGCGTAAATTAATTAATTCCCGAAATGGGTTCATATAAAGAGATCTAGTTTGATAGGATCATTTTTTAATTACGAGAAATATGATTTAAATACTACAAAATAAAACGTTATAAAGTGCGTTTCATCTGAAATTGCTATGATGTATACAATTTTGTTTGAATTATACACTGTTTTTCTTTAATGCTCCGTTTTCTTTTGAATGCATCAAACAAACATAGAACAGATCTAAAAACTCGAGAATGCGTGCATGCACGAATACTAATATTTTTGTGTCAAATTGATGGACGCGAATTTCCAGATAAAGCCTGTACACCATTTTGAAGCTCTGAAATTGCCTGAACTAACCTAATAAGAATTTTATAACCCTAGAATATTAAATTTTGCTAATGCGGGCATATTTAAATGTTATGACATAAATCAATATACTTGAAAAATTATCTTACCCATTCAGTGCAAGCTATACTGTAAATGTTCGACGAAAAATTTCACATAGACTTTACTTGTATCAAGATGCAGGAGACCTTTATTTTCATTTTTAACAATGAACAATTTACCAAAAAAATAAAGGAGAAATCACACATCCTTCTTTAAACTCCAGCCGCAGAAGTGAATTTAGTAGAGGAAACAACATCAACAGCAAAAATCACGAATTCACTAAGCTTGAATAAGCTTATCTTATTTCTAATCTAATTATCTAACTTGTCATAGAAAAAAAATGAATTCCTAAAGTGTCCCTTAACGGAAATACAGAGCCTCAAAGGGGTACCCAACGACTTAGCTTTTCGGCTCTAGGTTTTGAACCAACATGTATAATTTAATGAAATTTCAATGGCATGTCAGGAACGGACTTCCCTGACATGCCATGTCTCTCGCTGATTATCCTGCAAAAGTGAACCATGCAAATTAGTTCTTGCAACGATTTCGGCAAACTTGTAATTTCAGTGGTTTTGCTTTGTGCACGGAGGAAACCGGTTTCACCCGAGACGGAGTAATAAATTGCCATAATTTACATATCTGACATGAAGAAAATCCCCATGCAACAGTACGGGTGTCCAGTTTTCATGTATTTTCATATACCAACGCCCTTATTATAAAAGATAGAAAGATGGAGTTTGCTGCTTACTGTTCTATTAATTTATAAAACTTTCATTGCCAGAAGCGAAATTTTCATAGCCCTCTCAGTTTCTGAGATACAAGGCGATTTTGAAAATTTGTCATTTTTGTGGCTCCCCTGTATCTCGATTATTTAATAACTTATCAATAAACGGCGGAATATATGCAAAGTGCATAAATATATCTTATCCATAGGGTAAAAATGTTTTTTTTATGTAGAATTCAGTGGCGTAGTTAGTTTTTTTCTAAAAAGTTTTGTTTTTGAGATATGACCCAAACATCTGTTTTTATTTTAAATAGGACACCCTATATATTATTTCTTTGCCTTATCCCCTTTAGATAGACACCTAGATATAATGCGAGATGCACTAATGGAAATATTATAATATGTTTCTTTGGCCGATTTAAATAATATTTATTACCAGGAAGATGGCGCTCCGAGTCACAATTCTCATATAGTGAGAGAATATTTAGAAACCACATCTCCCGGTAAATGGATTGGTGCCAATGGACCTGTCAGGTGGCCTCCAAGATCACCTGATCTTTCTGTGTTCGATTTTTTTTATGGCGGTATATAGAAAATCAGTTATATAAGACAATGTCACAATTTTGACCAACTTCGAGAAGCTGCCCATCAAACCTTTAGGCTTTTGCAGGGAAGGCCAATTATTTTATTAAATGCACTACGAAGAATCGAAGTGGTGTGTCGATAGAGTTTAAAATACAACGGAGCCCAATTCGAGCACATTTTGTAATTTAATAAGATAATATATTTGTTCTATTGTTGGTTAACAGTTATGTAATAATATAAAGTTGGATAATAAAAATAGTGTTGTTAATTTTGGTTTTGATTTGCTGGCACAGCCTTCTATACGAAAAATTATTAATTTTACAAGCAATGTTAAAATTATCTTTTTTTAAAAGAAATAAATATGGACTATTATATATTTTTGAAAGGCTCTTGAAAAGAGAGATGAGACAAACAAATAATATATAGGGTTATCCCATTAAAAAAAAATCTACAACTACAACTTTGGGACATAACTCAAAAACAAAACTTTTTAGAAAATAACTAACTACGCCCCTGAACTCTATATGAAAAACTCTATAATAACCCATTTTTACCTTATTGATGAGCAAATAATCGAGAGCGTCAAAAATGACAAATTTTCAAAATCCTCAGAAACTGAGAGGGCTAAAAAAATTTCGTTTGCAGCAATGAAAGTCTCATAAAATAATAGATCAGTGCGCCGCAAATCCCATCTTTTTATCTTTTATAATAAGGGCGTTGGTATATGAAAACACATGAAAACTGGACACCCTGTACAGAGAGAGAGACTGCGTATTGAAAGTGCTCTTAAGTTAGCTCTGATGAGTTTTACTCCTTTTATGGCTGTGTTTTGCATCTTCTTCCACTATTCTGGATTTTTCTTGATGGTTATTTACTTCATTTTGTTTGTTTTTCTTTATTTGGTTTTGTTTTGTTGCTGCATGTTCTGCTGTCGTGTTGTATTCCTCATTTGTTTTTTCTCTGCTGTTTATTTGTTGTTCTTTTCTTTGATGTTTTTGCTTGTTTTTATTTTTTGTCGTATTTAGATGTTTTTATTCATTTCAAGGGGGGAACCAATCTTTCGGGTATTTAAATTTGTTGTGTCTTGTCGAGCGTACGTGGAAGTTCTGTATCATTGGATTTGTCGATAAGTCTGTCCTTTCAAAGTATTGTATTATTAATTTTGTTGAGTGGTCCGAAAAAGTCTCCATTTTTAGGCCTCTGTGCAAAATTGCGGTCGGTACATGTCTTTGTGCGTTTGTCATCACTCTCAATGCATTGTTTTGTAGTCTTTGTGTTTTTAGAAGTCTTGTCTTCTTTACGGTGCACCAGGTTAGTACACCGTATGTCAGTACAGGTGTTACAAATCACCAACCAAGGTTATTGGTTAACATGTGGGCGG
This sequence comes from Polydrusus tereticollis, assembly GCA_963920685.1. Taxonomy (NCBI): domain Eukaryota; kingdom Metazoa; phylum Arthropoda; class Insecta; order Coleoptera; family Curculionidae; genus Polydrusus; species Polydrusus tereticollis. The sequence goes on from OY987329.1 coordinate 108,177,190, forward strand.
GGATTATTGGGAATCTTCTCATTGGACCGTTCTTTATTGAAGGCAGATTAAATGGTGCCATATATTTGCAATTCTTTCAACAAAACTTAAACGGTTTGTCAGAAAATGTGCCCTTAAAAATCAATCGTGGTATATGCACGACGGTGCATCGCCCCATTTTAGCAATTTAGTTCGTCAGCACTTAATAAATACTTTTGATAATCGACGGATTGGTCAAGGTGGATCTATTTTATTGCCACCGAGGTCGCCCGTCATGACTCCATTGAATTTATTTTTATAGGGAAATTTAAAGAGGCTTGTATCTTGGATGCCAGTTCACACCAGGGAAGATTTTTTCACATGAGTAGACGAACATACAACAGACAATTAGATTATTTTAACATGACAAAATAACAAACAAAGTGCATTCCTGTGCTGGGAGCTCCCTGATTTCGCACTGAGATCGGAGAGCGCCCAGTATAGGAGTGCACGCTCACAAACAATGACAACGCCAGTGGGAGGAGACTTGACACTGGACTACACACTAGACACGCCCACTGAATAAAAGGCTTCTCTCCGCCGTGCATGGCGGTTGAATGGTAATTTCCACTGCATTGCGATTGCCTGCTGCGGGAGGGCACAAAAATTCAGTACCTGAATTGATTCTACTGGGTTTTTTGAGCTTCTCCCAAAATGCTTGCCATTGGTTTTCAAAGTCAATTCATCGAAACTTTTTGCGAACGTAACGATTACACCCCTCGGGGTAATAAGAACTCGTTTATACCCGTTAAGGCACTGCCGGGACGCAAGTGAAATGCGCTAGTGACCTAAATGTAAAGTGTGTCCTTAGGCCAAATATCGGCCGCCGAGCTTGCTCGGTTTCTTGGGCGCATTTTGGGCCGTATGCTTACGGCTCATATGCGCCCAAAATATGCTAGTTTTGGTTAGTTTTAGTTAGATATGACTACTTAAACATAGGCTTATTATTATAAAAGAAATACGAAAATAGAGATTTTAAAATGGAATGGAGGGAAGATCTGATGAAAAGAATAACACACCATTTCAACGAAATTAGAAACAAACCTGAAATGTTGTTTCAAGTAAAACGGGAAAACATGCGTCGGCTAAGGAAATGTATAGAGGTGCAGGGCGCCCACTTTAAAAATCTGCTAAAGCAAACAAGAAAAGGCAAATATTTTATATTTTTAATATTTTTGCATTGATATCCGAAATGTGAACCCTTTCAATGATACCTTTATGCGGCACACTTCGATTAGGAAATGTATCAAAATAAATTCTTCGTGCATCCACACAATTGCCGAGTGCTTGTCGAAAACTTAGATGCATGTGAGCATTAATGGGATGTAATAATGACAAATTTTATTATTTTAATTCGACTTATTAGTTACGTTGTTATTCGACAAGTTACTGTGTTTAAATACGTTTTGTTAATATACTTGTTTATTAAATAAATTTAGAAAGTCAATGCTTAAACGTGTTATACAACAAATTTGTATATGCAAACGGAAAATTTTATCAAAACAAATCTAGAGTACCTTTTTTAAAGGGGAATGATCAGGGTGTTTGGGGCTCTGTATCTCCGTTAAGAGGACTTTACGATTTTTTTTTCTATACGCTTTCCAGAGTATGCCATTGACTTACCGGATACTCTGTATATCCTTAATATAAGATTGTCGCCTTGCTATTTAAATATTAAGAAGGGTCTTCACTTCTGCGTCCACCGGGGACCTCTTCAAACCCTTAAATCCGATTCTGTCTAGCTAAATTTAGTTATCACCCATAAATTATATAGGTTTCAACCACACCTCTACCAGCCCTTCAAAGTAAACGTTTTGACACAACAAGAATACCAGCCAGTGTAAAATATTTTTGAATCCAAACCTTTCGGCGATAAAATTTTATGTTTTTATTTATTATCGCCAAATTCATTTTATATTGATTTCAACGTCCGGTTTTGTATTGACGCAAAATTTACGGCTTACAAGTTTAAGATTAATGGTTTCGCTTTATAAATTCAATTTCGAACGACAACGCCAAATTTAACCAATCCAATAAGCGTTTTAAAATTCAAGGACTTCATTTTTGAACATAAATCAAAAGTTTCGGTCATTAAAATATTTTGCCGAGCATATTTTAAATAAAGTTTTGCGAAAAATAGAGAAAAATATTTTTTATTGAGAGTTTTAAATTAAAGGGTAAATGAAGCGAATATTTTAATTTAAAGTTTTTTTTGCTCGGTGACTGAAAGCTTGATGCCTTATGAATTATGCATTTTATGTAAAAATATTAAGTTTAAAGTCTGTGGAGGAAACATTGTGGAGCTGGGTTAGGTTACCTATGCTAACATAACTTATTTAATAAAATTTTGCAAATTCTGCTTAATTTACATATATTCGTCAATATCTGTTATGCCCAGTTAGTATTGCTGACAAACAAGGGAAGGGTTTATTTGGTTACGCAAACAAGACATTTTTACAATATTCTCTCTACATATACAATTGTTTACTTGACTTTTACTTTTAATAAGGAACCGGCCAAATATATAACACTAAATGTAACCTACCTAACTAAGGTTAACTAATTTTAATAAGATAAGTGTAACACGTCGACAAATTATGATGTTGGATTCAAGGTACTTGTGACATACTCATCGTATTCGATAAAAATGGTTTAGCACACTAACCAAAAAAAAATAAATAAATATCGCACGTCACTTGGAAAAGTGACAACTTAAAAAGCATTAATCTACAATAATATAAAAAGAGGACAATGCAAACAATTTTTTCGGAAATATTTTATTATGGAGATACTGAATGTATTTTTTGTAAATAAAATGCTTTAATATCAGTACTGTGTTAATATCACTTATGCAGTTTTTTCCAGAAAAGCCAAAAGAGGCTTTTGTTTTGAGATGTGTCACTTTTCTTTTTCTAATTAAAACAGCCTTTTTATAGTTGTGTCACCAATATCCACCAATTTTTAAATATGAAACAACAAAAAAATGCGTAGAATGAGCAAACTTCATGAAACGGAAAGAGTTTTGTGCAGAATATTAAATGCTGGTCAAAATGATTAGAAACAATTTTATTCACAAAAGTTATTTGTTTATCAACAAAGTATGATACACTTTAACTCAGTACCTAGGTACTTTTTTTTACAAACTAAATAAAATGGTACCAAACTATTTTAATGGAGGCAAAAACTTCCTAGTTTGACAGTACTGAGCTATAAAATCTCTCGTAGCTTTTCGGGTTTCGTTGTTATCTGTAATGGAAAAGTTGTTTCCATAGAATTAGCAGACTTCTTTAAAGTCAATAAATTCATCGTAAGCCACCTCAATCACTTTATTAGTCTTTCCATTTTTTTTGCTGCACGAATATTCGGCACGTATTGGTAGGGCCAATAAATTGGTCATGATTTTAAATGTTTTAATTCCTTTTTCAATGACAGAATGAACTATGTCTCCTTCATTTTGCGTATGACCAGCAATGAGGAACTTGTGGGTAATTGATGATACATTTAATACAGATACAGCGTGTAAATACATTCCAGTGGTAAATCTATTTTTTTGCTGCCCGCAACAAGTATCTGAGTAAAATGTAATTTCTAGATTATTATCTTTTCTATTTTCTGCTACCTTTTCTAAATATCTGTTGACACACGAATTTATCTCCACAGCCCCTCTGTCGCCTTCACCTTCGAACAAGAAATAACAGTACACATTATCAGTCTTAAATTTGGAAATCGTGAAGTTGTAGCAGTTTAATTTTGACTTATAGTAGAAGACTGAGACGTCACCTCTAGGCGAAGGTAAGACAGCTTGTAGATCATAGCACGCAACAACATAATTTTCATTAGATGTTTCTTTCTCTGCTCGGGATAACTTTTTTAATTTAAAGAAATAGTCCATGCTCGAAGTGGAGTTGAAATATATGGGAAAGGGGAAAGAAAGTCAAAAAGTCTTTCTCCACTAATTTAATAGTGAGCTATCAAAGGCTCAATTTTAAAATTAAAACGTCTCTACATGTTTCGAAGGTAGTAACCTTCATCTTCAGGAGACAAAATAAAGTAGTGCTGCAGTTATTATTAGCAGTAGAGAGAAAACTGTTGGTGGAAAGTGACGCTGATGGAGCTTTTTTAAAAAATATTTTGACAAGATATTAAAAAATTGAATGCAATCAGCATACTGAAATTGTAAATGAAATGTTATATTTAATTCAAAATTTATGTGAGGACTCTGTCAATTTGTGGTCGAATTTAAAAAGGGAAGATATTCGTCATTTGAAAGTCATAAGTTAGGATATATAAAAACAATCTTTTGGACATTCTAGGTCATGTTATAAAAGTTTTTTTATTTTATTTTGTAGAAGAAAAGAGAAAGATTTTTGTTAGCGTTTTATGAGAAATTATAATCTTGAAATTTCATTTGTAAAATTTAATTACTGGAGACCTAAGGTCCCGTCAACTATGTTCATTCCATTATGTAGGGAAAATAATAGAATTAAAATTTTAACTGTGTCCGTCTCCCTATTTAGTCTATGAGGGTAGTTATATAAAATATAAGATCTGTGTGTTTTTTACTAATTTTATTTTAAATCTAATTACGATTACGTCGTTTACTATTTGTGAAAAATGCCTAAGCATTTAAATAGTCGGTGCAAAGAGCTAATAGCTTCTCTAAGAAGCTATTTTCAGGAAGAACTTAACAACAATGGTCTATTGTTACCCTTGACAGCAGTACAGAGAAGTAAATTTAAAGAGTATGCTAAGGTCTAGATATTTTATTTCTACTTTACTAATTTTTATCGTGTAGCAGCTGCCCTAAAGTTGAATATCTCCACTATAAGCTCAATTTCAACAACAGTTAAGGAAAATAAATTATTAGAATCACCTTATTCATTATATTTCATTCATTATAATTCAAAGAGAGTTGTAAATGTATGAAAATTGGATATAAGTTCTATCCGTGACACTATTTATGGAATATACGAAACAGGTAAGTTGTATTATTTAAAAATTATAATATATTACATGGGTTATTCATAAGCTGCAGCTCTTGTTAGAACATCAGGTAACTTTGACAACTTTAGGTTAGAAATTAAAACACAGAGAACTGTTCGATGGTTGTCTTAACACTTTAAGAAGCCTCTTCAAGAAAATAGGTTTCGGATGGTAAAAAGATGAACTGAGGCGAGGGCTTATGGAACTTCCCCATGTAGCTTTCAAACGACTGGTATTTTTGAAAGAATATATTAAAGAAAAATAAGCATTCTTGTGCCAATTCGTTTTCTGGGATGAAACATGGATCATTAAGAATGGTACCATTGGTCGATCTTGGCAAGATAAAAATAAAGGAAGTGTTAGAGCTACTAAAGTTGATGGTCAAAGGCATTATGCAGTAAGCATATAAACTTTTGTATATTTGTCTTGCTTTTATGAGAAGAAAACTGTATAATTCCCTAACTCGGATATTTTGGTTACAAGTTGGCAACACTGTCGATAACTGACCTCACTCGAAGGGTATGACGTGCATCGGTTTTTGTTTTGCATCAACTATAGCTATATTTTCAAATCGACCCTGCACTGGTTGAAGATGTTGGGGCCTACACAATGGGGTTTAATCAGATATTTGATTTATTGTAGTAAAGATGAACGATATAATGTAAACTTTACTATAGAACAAATACAGAATATCACCAATGTGTCTTATTACCTACACATTTACAACTTCTGTGCGAGTCTCTTTGCTAAAATTCATGACAAAAAAATATGTGATATAATAAACATTATTGGCGGTTTTTACGCCAACTTGTATATTATGCCGCTCTTTGTTCTCTTTATCCAAATTTCGTAGTTGGGATTTTTTTTTCAAATCCACTATGTTGGAAATTTATGTTCATCCACTACTTAACCCAGGGTATCGGAAACGGGGACTGCATTTTGTCTAGAGTAGAGTCTAGAGGATATCTCTGGCTTAACGCTCCAGTGACAAAATATAAATACGAATATTTGCAGTAGCATACACTCGAATTTTTTGGAGCGTAAAATATAATGCTTGTGGTATTTCATAAAGGTTGCTCTTTATAGATTTATGCAGAATGTCCGCTAATTAATGGTTTATAGGTACCGTGTGATCCACTTATCGTGTCCACATTTTAATTTGATATTATAACGTTGCCTTAAGAGTTAAAGATAAAAGTAAAATACATAAATTCCTTGCATTAACGTAACATTTTTATCTGCTCATTTTTATATATACAGGGTGTTTCGTTTTCCCCGTCCAGGCATCAACTTTCTTATCCTAAATGGAACACCCTGTATATTGATAGGTATTTAGACTCCCTTTAAAATTTTATGTGAATTTTGTGTAACCTTTAATATTCCTATTTCTTATCCTTTAACCAATATTTATTTGTTAATAATTTAATGGATATTTATTCGAACAAAAATATTTTAAATACAACTATAAATATTTACATAAATTGTTGAAAATGACCTCCATTATTTTCAATACAACGATGGATTGCTGTCAAGAAATAATTCTTTACATTTACGAGTACTTCAGGTGTTTCTCGTAAATCGTTTACCACTCTTCTAACATTAAATATAATCTCATTTAAATCACTGCATGGAGATGGAGAATATATCTCGTTTTTAATGTGACCCCTAAAAAAGTAGTCCATTGGGGTAATATCAGGACTGTTTGGAGGCCACAGGATTGTGCCATTTCTTTCAATCCATTCGATATAATTTTGGTTCAAATAATCGCTAACTTCCCGAATATTATGCGGGGGAGCCCCATCCTGCTGCCAAACAATAGCTGCTACCTCCTTTAAAGTAAGATTCTCCATTAAATTTTCTATATCATTTTGAAGAAAATTAAGGTATCTTAATAGGTCACTTAATGAGCCTCCATAAAATAACGGTCCAATTATTTTAGAACCAAAAAACCCACACCAGACGTTTATAGACTGCCATCCTTGGTATCTAACTCTTCGTATCACATGCTGACTTTCTATGGACCAGTGACGCGTATTTTGTCTATGGTGTATGCGACGTGCTAAAAAGCAGCTCTCATCATTCCATAAAATATTATTAAGAAATTGGGGATTTTCTTCGATTTTACCTAACAAAAGCAGAATTGAAGACGTCTTGGGAAATGTCGTTGTTGCAATTTTTGAGCCAGCATTATTTTGAACGGCTTATACACAAAATCGTGAAGAGTTCTCCAAATCGTTCCATAGGAGTATCCAATGTTATCAATAGAAGTTCTTATTGGTATATTAGGATATGCGTTGAAATATCCCAAACATATTTCCGCCTGTTCCTCGGTTCTCACAAGTCTGGTCCTGACTTTTTTTTTTGTTCCGAGGGAATTATGTTTCATTAATTTTAGGTAGTTTCTTCTAATCGTTTTTTTAGAAGGTACTCTTTGATTGGGAAACTTTTGTCAATATGCTCTAAGTGTGTTCCGCGGAACCCTAGGGTTCCGCGATACCTCTGTAGGGGTTCCTCAAGAATTTAGAAAAAAAATCAAAGCACCTCTCTCTGGTCGAACGTTTTGACTCCGCGGCCGCGCGTAGGTATATTTATTTATTTATTTGTATTTGTATAAACATGTGTTACAATAGCTGGTACAATATCTCATAAGTTTGGTATCATTGTATACTTGTGAGCGCGCAGTCCCTTTGATAAAAGCCGCCTCTGAATTGTTTACAACGCAATTTTTATATTTCTCTTTTTATTTTTGCTTTTTGTTTATCAAAGGCGCCGACTCGAGTATTTTCGAGAATATTCGAGATCGAGTCTAGGACTAAGTATAAAAGCGGCGATCGCGCGTCGCGCCTCGTCAGTCAGTTGACGATTAGCGTTCGGAGCTATAAGTTCCTACCTACCTACTTACAAGCTCGCTAGCGAGAAACTAGTGTTCATTGTTCTACTGCCTGCTGTATTCTGTTGTCTCAGTTTTATACATTTCTTCATTGTACTAAACTTAGTCTCTTATACGCAGTAACGATTGTGCATTATTTAGACATTACCATCCTGACGTGTAACATTATAAATAAAGAAGAATGGAACGTTGGCTTAAAGGTGTTAAACGTGTTGCAACAACATCTTCCAATGACGCTGAATGTTCAAAAGCAGTACGCGCGGAGAATATAGCAATCACCGATCCAGACGATGATGCCACGACGTCAAGCTCGACGGTTTCAAAGACGAAAAAAAGGAAGTATGATGAATCATATATCAGTTTCGGATTTGTTGATTCCAACGGCTCACCTCTCTGCATGCTATGTAGTAAACTGCTTCCTAATAGTTCCATGGCACCTGCCAAATTGCGCCGACATTTACAAACTGTACACCCCGAGTCTAAAGACAAGAATAAAGAATTTTTTGTTCGTAAAAAAGATCAGTTATTGGAAAGTCAAAAAAATATGATGCATGTAACAAAAACTATCAACGAAAAGGCCACGGAGGCATCATATTTAGTTAGCTATCGCATTGCACAAGCAGGTGAAGCGCACACTATCGCTGAGAATTTAATAAAGCCATGTGTATTAGACATAACAAAATGTATGCTCGATGAAAAATCTGCAAAGCATCTTTCTACTGTGCCGCTATCAAACGATACTATTTCACGGCGAATCCATGATCTGGCAAGCTACGTCAAACAAGAACTAGTTACACGTCTACAAAAAACACGATTCGCCTTGCAAATGGACGAGTCAACTGATGTCGCTAGTTTGGCTATCTTGCTGGTTATCGTGAGATATCCATATGAAAGTTCTTTTGAAGAAGACATGCTTATGTGTTCACCGCTGCTCACAAACACTACCGGGGAAGAAATTTTAAATAAAATAAATATATTTTTTGAAAAAAATAATCTCAGTTGGAACAATTGCATTGACATTTGTACAGATGGGGCCAAGGCGATGACAGGTAAAACAGCAGGAGCAGTGTCACGAATAAAAAATAAAGCGCCTAATTGTAGTTCCAGCCATTGTATTCTGCATAGACAAGCACTTGCGATGAAGCAAATGCCGTCAAATCTAAAATTAGTTATGGATGAAGCGGTAAAAATAATTAATTTTATCAAATCACGACCACTACAATCCCGATTGTTCTCATTATTGTGTGAAGATTATGGCAGCAAACATAAAACACTGCTGCTCCATACAGAAGTGCGATGGCTGTCTCGGGGTAAAACTTTAACAAGGCTATTTGAACTTAGAGCCGAGTTACAAATGTTTCTTTCAGCAGATATTTCTTTTAATTTGAAGGACCGTTTGTATGATAAAACTTGGTTGTTCCGATTGTCTTTTATGGCGGATATCTTTCAAAAACTGAACGAATTGAATTTATCATTGCAAGGTAAACAGACAACAGTGTTTCAGGCCAATAATAAAATAACTGCCTTCAAAAGAAAATTAGATTTTTGGATTATTTGCGTTGGTAAGAAAGAAATAGAAAGCTTTACGTCACTCAGTGAGTTTGTTAGCGATAACGACTCAGAAATGTTTCAAGATGATGTGTTTGAAGAATTGGTCCAATATCTCAGTTCGATGCGCGCATCTTTTGAAAAGTATTTTCCCGAAGAACAGAATACAAAAATGAAACTGAATTCATGGATTCATAATCCTTTTTTACCCAACTTGGAAAAGCCCAAAAGTATGTCAAACGAGATATATGAATCTCTTTTAGAAATGTCATCAGACACAAGTATGGAGTCACTGTTCAAAACGACGCCTCTCAACGATTTTTGGTGCAGAATCCGTGATGAATATCCAATGCTTGGCAAAATGGCTCTGAATATTCTTCTCCCGTTCCCAACAACATATTTGTGCGAAACAGGATTCTCAACCTATGCAGCCACGAAAACAAAATATCGCAATAGACTGGACGCCGAACCTGATATGAGACTTCAACTGTCTTCTATCAAACCTGATATCAACCAATTGATGAAAAATAAAAAACAGTTTCATACCTCCCATTAGTTAGATTTTTTCTTTTTTAATATCTTCTATTATTGTACTTGCCATGTGGTAAAGTAAGTAATAATTAGTAACTGTTACATTGTACTTTTATTATGCTTATTAATAAAGAATTCACTTTTAAAAACTATTGTTTTATTGTAGGGTTCCATCAAGTATTTTGCTTCCCAAAAGGGTTCCGTCACCAAAAAAGTTTGAGAACCGCTACTCTAACAGTTGCGGTGGCACTTTTATTGTTTTCAATATAAAGCTCAACCATTTAGAACCCCTCGTCGGCTTACAAGCGAAACACACTAAGTCAGTTTTTTCTTAAATTGAGTTATTTACGTCAGCTACATGAACTTTAATACTTTATATTCTGGCAAAGCCCACTAAGTCGTTCGATTTATCTATGCCTATCTTTTCTCATATTACTGTTTTCACTAAGTCAGAAATAATATTACTTTTGTTCAGGTAAAACCAATTAAGTAACTTAGTGGATTTTTCTTGGAAAAAATTACTCGTAACGTTATGCGGCGTTGCGACTTAGTGGATTTTGTTCAAATGCCCGACAGGTCGCCACCGGTTAAAAATCCCGATTCGCATTGAAATTTTCATAACCGGCGTTAGTTTCGTTCATGCCTTATTATAGAGTAAATTACACAATGAGACGTATTGATAAAATATTTCATGAATTGAAGAAAAATCAAAATAATTGCACAGGTAAGTTACCAAATACTGTTTTAATTACAATATTATTAAGTGGTGAGAAAAATTGTAAAGATTTTTAATACATTGACGTTTAAGATATAATTACAATTATTAGTATATGAAATGTCAACAACGTTGCCAATCTTTCTTTAACACGAAATATTATGATAGGTTTAACTGGATACTGTACCAAAAAAATGTCTTTTTTGTTTTCTCAAATATCTAATAGTAGTAATTGTGTGAAATTTCGAGAAAAAATTATTTCAGTGAAAATAAAGTTCGTCTGTATGCGGGTGTGTGTGCATATAGAAGAATTTCAACCATTTTGACCGAATTAGTATGCAATAATATTGCATAGTAATAAAATCAGTTTTCATTATTTCCTTCCTTTCACACAATTCATTATTTTTATTTTGGAATCCTCTTCCCAAACATGTTCAGAAAGTATCAGCGAAAAAAGTTATTTAAAATCGATGATGTTTCAGAAGCTAAGATAATATAAGTCATACACATATTTTCAAGTTATTATTATTTTTTCCTAACATCTACGACATTCAAATACGAGGCACTGAGGCACACTATATTGCATGAAATAACCACGTTTACTGTTCAAGATTGCTTCTAACATTTTGAAAGCCTCATTTCTTGGCGCATTTATATATTATAATGGGTTTTATTTTAGCTAAGTCTTCCACAAACGTTCAGAGCGAAAATAAAGTCCCTGACACGACAGAAAAGTTATAAATAAATATAATAATAAAGTTGGGACTCCAAACGAAGAAAACCCAAGAAAGAGTAAAAAGAGACATAGATGAAGCACATCAAGACCCTCAACTTGGAAAAGAAACGTTGAAAAAAATAAAGAAAGAAAGATGAGAAAGGAAATAATGTCAACTGGTTGAAAGTAAAATGCTTTAAATATGACAAACAGTTTCCAAACACGATTCAATATAAATACAGATTTAGTGATGAGTACGAAAAGCTACACATTGGGTTCGAAAGGCGTGCATCAGATAGAAGGGGAAAAGGAGGTAATTTTGAAAATGTTATATACAAAACAGTTACCCATCTCCATTGCCAAAAAAAAGGACCTCGAAAAAAATATTATTCCCTCGTCCCTTCATGCCTGGTATACAAATTTGCACAATTCATCTTCTGTTCGAGATGTAACCGCAGAACGAGGTGAAAATGATTCTGACGAAGAAGAAGAAGACTAATATTTTTTAATAATGGATGACTAGAATCGTTTTCTTTTTCATATTATTAACTATTTTCTTTCCGAAACGTTTGAAATTGAAGAAAAAAATCGTTAAAAAGCGAAATTCAAAATTCAAAATAAACTCCTACTGTGACATATTACTCAATAGATATGTAAAAATATTACGACAATATAAAATATAAGAAAAAGTTGCACGCATTAAAGCTACTAAACAAAATACAAATTAAAAAAATTAAAAGCTTAATTTCTAATAACTCTGTTTTTTGACTTAATGTATTTTGCTTGTAACCCGACGCCCTGTTCTTCAATAAAGTTAATTTTGATTTTGACAACGAAAGAATATTTTGACGTAAGACAATATTTAAAAAGACATATCAACAGGTAAGGCCGGTAACAGGTAACTCGGAAATGTAACCCTAAAAAACTTATAAAATAGCATTTGGGTTGCATATTCTTTTACCTAAAAAAAAATAAATATTGGCTAAACGATAAGAAATAGGCATTTTAAAGATTATACAAAATTCAAATAAAACTTTAAAAGGAATCTAAATACCTATCAATACACAGGGTGTTTCATTTAAGATAAGAAAGTTGATGCCTTGAAGGGGAAAACGAAACTATATATAAAAAAATGAACAGATAAAAATTTTACGTCAATGCAAGAAATTTGTGTATTTAACTTTTTTCTTTAACTCGTAAGGCAACGTTATAATATCAAACTAAAATGTGGGCACGATGAAAAATAAATAAAAATAAAAACAGATTAGTTATGTAAAAATATTAGTATTTAACAAAACTTGCCTAATTCGTAAAGTTCAGAATGACCCAGATACAGGGTGTCAAAGTTCCTCTTTGAGTCTATAAAATATTTTTGAAAAAAACATATGTTTTCAAATCAAATTTAATATTTGGCGTTTTTTTAGGACGAGCAATTTTAATCTTTAAAAAATTTTGACGTAGATTGGAGAGGGCGCTGTCTGCTATCTTTTGCTTTCGTTTAGAAAGTCACAACTTTTTCGTCGTCGAGATATTAGCGTCTAAATTGTTTAGTGTCCCTTCCTAAATTTGAACTGTAAACTTTATTATTAAAACCAAAAAGTCGCCTCTTATTTGACCACTTGTGCAGAATTGCAAGTAAAATTACCATTTTCTACAACCGTAAAAAAATGACTATGTTTGCGCATTAACGTCAGTGTCTAAAATAAGACATTTTTACCATTACCATGGCCCCGTGTGCAAAATATTTTGCACATCATATACCTACTATAAATATAATTATTGCCTGTTTTTAATAATCTTATTGACGTTTGACAAAAAATTAACCAAATACATTTTTTATTAAGGTATACACAAAAATTAAACAAAAATCTAGTTCGTTTATTATTTAATTATTATTTAGAATATTAACGTTAATTTGTGCAACCACTACAATATGTAGATTTATGATTGTCAGATCATGGTCACAGATCAAGCGAATGACTTTTCTTCGAATGAAATCTAGCAATCTCAGGGTATGTTTAGGAGCAGAGCCCCAAATATGCGAACAGTACTTCAGCGATGGTCGAATTTGAACTTTATAGAGCATCAAAAGTTGTTGGGGTGTATAGAGGTTCTTAGTTCGGAAAAGTATTCCAAGCTTTTAGGAGGCTGCTTTAGCATTGGCCGCAACGTGGCTATGCCAAGACATAAAACTATTCAAATTGACTCCCAATAAATGAATTGATGAAGCCAAGGGAATCAAGGGTCCCGCCCTAACTATATCCGGTTCTTAAACATTAACTATTTTAGAGAAACTGCCGCCTGGGTTTTTTAGCCTTAAATTCTACTTGGTTAAAGAAAGTTAGGACTCCTCAAAAGAGTAAAAAGACATGTAGGTGGCGCCCTCTACAAGTGGGAGGCATACTAACATCAAATCAGAATTTCACATTTTAAGAAACTCCTAGATACCAATTTTAGTTGAACTAACGATATTATTTTAAACATTATTAAAAAAAACAAAAATAAAAATACGCAAAAAACACCCTGTATCTCCGAAACGTAGTATACCCGAACATAGGTTTATAAGAACTTTTTTTCATATTTTTAAGCAGAAAAACTCATCCTGAATTCTTTCCCAATATTAATGAAAGACCCTGTGTCGGGCGTACGAAAATATTTTATAAAATCCAATAATTCAAACTTCTTAAGCCATGCAGAATATTTGATCGATATTGAGATATATAGCAAATGGTTTATCAACACCCAGCTAGTTTTATTTATATATTGTGTACTTCGATTTTAGTTGATTTAACAAAGATATTCATCATTTAAATGGTTTAAACCATATTTATTTGAAAGATTTCAAGTAGTATTGTTAAATAGCAAGAAATCAAAAGGTAATAAAATTGATTGTGGAGTACCTCAAGGTTCAGTTCTCGGTCCGTTACTTATTTTTAATATATATAAATGACCTTGCGTCAATTTTTATAAATGGTAAATTTACCATATTTGCTGATGATACAACAATACTTTGGCATAGTAAATATTGTATTGAATTAATTAAAATAATTAATGAAGATTTAACAAAAAATGTTAAAAAGTGGTGTTACTCTAATCTACTATCATTTAATATCACTAAAACAAATATATTAACTTTTAAATGTTCACTTAATAATATAATTTTTGACAATTTCATAATAATTAATAACCCCAAATTTATAAAATTTTTAGGAATCTATATTACTCAAAATCTTTCTTTTAATGAGCATATCAAAAAGTTATGTAGAAAATTAGCTTCAGGATGTTATGCCTTGAGAGTACTTTCTCATGAAATGAATATGGCGGTTCTTCGAAATGTTTATTTTGCTTTAATAGAATCTCTTTTGAGATATGGAATTTGTTTTTGGGGGAAATTCAAGCCAATATCTTCTAAATTCAATTTTTATTTTACAAAAAAAGAGCTATAAGATATTTGTGCAAAGCTAGATCTAGAAATTCTTGTAAAACTCTATTTATCTCACAAAAAATTTTAACACTACCTTCAATGTTAATATTGGAAACAGTTTGTTTGATTCATAAAAAGCATAGAAAGAGTATTAATTCACATACTTATTATACAAGACAAACCTTTAATATATGTTTACCTATTCCTTCATAATTTATGATTAAAAAAAAAATTATTTATCTTCCAGATTTTATTAAGAAAATGTCAAATTTTAAAATGTTTAAAATTTATTATTGGAAAAAGCTTATTATACGCTAGATGAATATTTTGGTGATACTCTGTCATAATTATTTGCATTTTTTTTTTCATTTCGATGTTTTAAGTTTTACAATATTATTATATTTTACTGTTAATTTAATTTAAAAAAAAGGCTTTGTCGATAAAAATAATACTTTATGGCAATAAAGCATATTTTGATTTGATAAATTCTGAGAGGCAGTTTTTTTCCGAACTGACCGACATAAAGAGCAAACATTTACCACAACACAGAATAAACACTATACCCTTTGAAAGTGGATCGTCCCGGTCTCTAGTTTTAGCCGGATGTTATTTTGGAATGTTAGTGGGCTCTACGTAAAAGAAAGTGGGATGTTTCAAAGACTCAAAAAAGTTTTATTAGTTGTAAAAAAAATTCCAAAAATGTTACTTGTTCCTGTTATGTTGTTTGGATATTGTGTAATTATTATTTACTAAAATGAGTCGAGAAATACCATTCTGTATACTTAGCCATCAAATTGAAAATATCCTGTAAAAAATTTAACGCTGGGAAACAAGGGATAGAGAATGCGGCATTTGGAAAATGAATAAATTCACAATTTTTACCCGTAAAGTTAATTTTTATTTGTTATTGGTGTTTTGTGGAGGGATAATCAGCAGTGTATATCGAGTTAAACCAATTATACGAACAAAACGAAAACCCCAAATAACTGGATACAGTTTATGTTCAACATGCGGCAGTAAATATTTATTTCATTTCTATTACAAACCAAATTTAAATATATTTAAACAGACTTGATCAAATTCTGTAGTTAGTCGAAACAAAACCCTATTTCTATTTGTTCATTAAATTTAATTTAGGAATATATTGTGTTAAATATTTTAGTTAATTAACTATGTAATATACGACAATGTGTAAAATTTGAAACGGCTACTGGTGGGGATAGGGTAAATTCTGATAAATGGTTGGAAATTCGACGCAATGGGAAAACCAAAATTAGTTATTTAATTTGTAAAACTTACTCACTGATGAATAAAATTAAATTATCAGTTTTGAAGCCATATGTTAAGTGTAATTTAAAATCAGTAATTATGAGAATAGTGAAACCTCATCAGTGAAGGGCGGAATATATGTAAAGTGCATATATATGCATTTTTTGCATATTTTGTCAATTTTATAATAAAATGCATATTCTTCCTAAATTATTATTTTATGAGCATATTTTTATGTTCTCGGCGTTATCAAAAAATTAAAAACGCCCGGTTAGGAAAACTCGTAGACTCATTGGTTTAATGTCAAGTGCGGCACTTGTTTCAGGGATTTTCCGATCTGAAGATAATTATATAATAATTGATATTTACATTTTGGTTATACGCAAGGTATTTTTTGGGGTTTCCGGGGTTTGCAGGTATATTGTTAGGTTGTCATTTAATAATGCCTTATTATTACCTCCTTAACAAACTGTATTTATATCGGGTTGTAATAAGTACTTCTGTTTTGGGTTGTCAAAAGATTTCAGTATTCTCAGTGTGAAACTAGTGATTTCAAATTTGTGTTCAAAATGTCTAAAGTGGCGAAAACGTCTTCGTTTATTAAAAATTTCCCAGAGTTGGAGTTTAGTGGAGAAAAAGTCTTTTGTAAGGCTTGGTCAAAAATTATCGTTTTTGAAAAGAAGTTCCAAATCGATTAACATTTGAAAACACCGCTGCATAGATCAAACTTACAAAAAATAAAGTCTGAGCCAGTTCAGCTGAGTGTAAAAAACGCATTTCAAAATGCTGGAGAAAAATAGAAATTTGAAAAGGAAATTTTTCAAGAAGACTTAAGCAAGGCTTTGGTCGCAGCAAACCAACCCTTAAAAAAATTGCAAAATCCGCAATTTAGAGGATTTTTGCAAAAATATTGTCAACAAACCATTCCTGACGAATCCACACTTAGAAAGAAAAATGTCAATTCAGTATGCGATACAGTTTTAGAAGAAAGTAAAGCTTTACTGGATGATAAAAACTTTTACATTATTGTTGATGAAAGCACAGATGCTTGTGACAGATATATCGCACATCTTATGATTGGAGCACTAGAAGATAAAGCAACAAACCCATATTTAATAATTCTAAGCAGCTAGACAAAACAAATAATGTGACCGTAACCCGATTTATTCAGCAGTCCCTATCGAGCTTTTTCTGACCAAATCCAGTCCCAGATGAGAAGTTTTTAGTGCTTTTGTCTGATGCAGCACCGTATATAGTAAAAGTAGGCCAAAACTTAAAAATCTTTTACCCCAATATGGTACATGTGACTTGTCTTTTACATGAAATATACCAAGTCGCAGAGACCGTCAGAACTGAATATAAAAACTGAATAGAGTAAAGTAGCCGTATGTGAAATACGGCCTAAAATGTGGAATACCCCCTTTGCGGCAATACTAATATCGCCATCTATCTTCCAATAGCCTAATCAGAACCTATTTCTATTATGATTCACCCCTACCAACACAACGGAGCATTTCGCCGCTATCGCTTGCCAGTATTGGTTTGAACACGAATTGTAACGGTTGCGATATTTATGCACGTGTTTAAATAAACATCTATTGCGACTACATTTTTAATTGTTTTTAAAAGGTTGATGTATTAGTGTAAAGGTAAGTAGTGGATGATTGTGAAATGTGTTAAATATTTTATTATTATTTTGTTTTTAAGGTTTAACAGACATTTTTTATAAATATTTAAAAGGCCGGTATTGTGGAATAGTAAGTAGGGCCTAAATGTGGAATATTCCACATAAGAGGCTTCTTTATAAATATTTTTCCTATTTCAGAAAATGCCTCTGAGAAATGTAAAAGAACACAAATGGACTGAAGAAAACATGAGAATGGCGGTAAACGCGGTACGGAGAAAAACAATGGGTTATTTAGCGGCTGCTAAACACTACAACATACCGCGTATTGTACAGTCGAATTGTCCCCAAGTACTGGCATTGAGAGGAAAACGACAGATCGGAAGCCTTACTTCTGCGGAAAGGGGATCGTTAATAACTGTTGTAATGTGTATGAGCGCACAAGGAAACTTTGTTCCACCTTTGATTATCTTTCCGCGAAAAAACTGCAACGAACAATTAAAAAAAGGTGCTCCACCCTCATCAGGTTGGATACAAACTGACCTTTTCACTGCCTGGTTTGACCACTTCATTGAAAAAATTCGCCCATCTGAAAATAATCCAGTTCTCCTCATCCTAGATGGACATAATACCCATACTAGGAACCTGGATGCTTTAGTTAAGGCTAAAGAAAATTTTGCTACAATTCTTTGTCTTCCCCCGCATACATCTCATAAAATGCAGTCGCTTGATAAGACAGTGATGGGGGCACTGAAGACATTCTATAATGAAGAAATTATAATGTTCTTGAGAACAAATCAA
This sequence comes from Polydrusus tereticollis, assembly GCA_963920685.1. NCBI lineage: Eukaryota > Metazoa > Arthropoda > Insecta > Coleoptera > Curculionidae > Polydrusus > Polydrusus tereticollis. The sequence goes on from OY987329.1 coordinate 108,195,708, forward strand.
CGTGCTGTCACTCACTTCGATGTCTGCGAACTTTTTGGTCGGGCTTACTTAAAAGTTCATTCCGCCGAACGAGCTGTTAAGGGTTTTGCTGTTACAGGGATTTATCCGCTTAGAAGGGATGTTTTTACTGATGAAGATTTTTTGGCGTCACATCATGATGATCTAGTTCAAGAACAACCGCTTGCAGACCTTAATCGCGAAAATAGAGAAGAGACGCAATGTTTACCCATGTTAGTTAACCCAGAAGACATTGTTCCGGTACCCACCATGAAGAAAAAAATAGGAACCAGGGGTAGAAAATCAGGAAAGGCAAAAATAATAACTTCTACACCAAATAAAGAAGAATTAGAGAAGTCTATAAATTCAGAAATGGAAAAACGGGATATTGGTCAAGAAAAAAGTTTTTGATTCAGAACTAGGATGCAGTGGCATGCAAAATAAACGAAAACATCAAAAGAAGCTGAAAATTCCTGCTAAACGTCAAAAAAGAGGTTTATCCTCATCAAGCTCAGAATCTAAAGAAGTATGTCCTTGCAAAATTCTTCAGGCGATGAAGAACACTTTCCGGTAGAAACGTGCCCTGATGACGCAATTTGTCTCTTTTGTGAAGAAAGATTTTCCACTGATACTCGCGGAGAAATATGGGTTATGTGTGCCATGTGTAACTGCTGGGCACACGAAGAATGTGCAGGTGCCGAAAAAGACCCATACATCTGCGATTTTTGCTCGTAGTTATTTTGTTCTGTTATTTTATTCTTTTGCTTACTTAGTTTTATGGTCATTTATTGTTTTGTTTTTCCTATTTTATAATACCCTAAAATAAATGTATGTTATGGTCCAATAGTCTTTTGCGTTATTTGAAAAAAAAATATTTTAATTTTGAATCTATTATTAAACCTATTCCACATTAGCGTATCTTGGTATTCCACATTACCCACCCATTTTTCAACTAGAAAAAAACTGCAATTTTTTTTTAAAAGTTGTTTTTCATACATAGTTTTTTTTTATGATTTTTATTATTTCTGTTTTTTATTTATAACACTTCACGCTATCTATATTCCAAGATGTGAATAATAATGTTAATGTTTTCATTTTTATTTTTCCAAAAAACAAAACAGTATTCCACATACGGCTACTTTACTCTAATAATTTAGTAAATAAATTAATTTGAAATGTAAAAAAAGCACCTCTAAGAGAGTAGTGTAGATGTATAAGAATACTATACAGGGTATTCTAAAATGATAAGCCAAAGTTCTGGGGATTTTTTTTTCAATCTATTGGCATATGCTGATCAGCTATAATTCAGCCAGTCACCTAAAGACTAAGGTAAAAATTACTTAAATATATAAATATTATAGAGTAAGGCTTAATTATTAAAAGGAGAATATAAACGAGCGTGTACCAGTGGCGGCTTGTCGTATAAAGCAACTGAGGCCGGGCCTCACATGTAAAATTAATAAATTATTTATTTAAATATAAAACGTTTTTTAACTAATTTCCAATCATTAAAAGTATCAAAACAATAGAACATTGAATTACCATCAAAGTTCAACATATTATCTTTTAAATTTAGCGCGCACCCCATCCAACATTAATTTTAAAAACTGAAATCGTTGCCTGACCGCATAAAAAGAAAAATGTAATCCCAAAAACTTGAGCTTCCTTTACGTCCTAAACGCTATGCTCTCCAACCCGGCACCTCCACCGCATTAATTGCGCAGAACATGAAGAATAGGCAAATTTTGTAGGCGAGTGAGGCCCACTTATTTGGGCCTATATATCGTATTATTTTTACAGTAGCTTGCAATGGCTTGCATGTTGCCAAATGTTTATTGAACAAGGACACTTATTGACTTATTTACTTATTATTTAAATGTTTAATTTAAAAAACATAAAAAAATAAGTTAGAAATGATTGATAAATGTTTTCATTGTTCTATAAGATATTATTAATATGTAAATATGCAATTAAATCCCAATAACAAAAAACAGATAAAAATTAAAGATTATAGGTGGGTACCTAGTGCCTATTTGAAACTTGGCAATGTTTTATTGTTAACAGGCTCATATATCTTTTCTTCTCGTAGGATCAGGTGTCGGGTTATTAGATTTAATTAGTGCCATTCGTTTATGATTGTTAACCTATCGTGATTTTAGATTTTCGAGGCAGGTCTGCGGGTTAAAAAACTGACACCTAATTAATTTGTTTTCTTGTTTTGTTGGTGCACATACCGACTCCTAGAGTCGGTTGTGGTTGGTGATAGGAGGTAAGGTAAGGCAAGAGCCCTTTACATCAGGTGAGTAAGCCGATTTGCTTTTTATTTTAATAATTAATACAGTATTGCCATTGCCAAGGTCCAAGGTTTCGTTACAAAAAATTATTTTTTTTGTGCTTTGTGCCTATTTTAATTTAAATTATGAATCCCTCTCACGATATTGTTTTGTCTTTGCTTGAAACCCCTTTCTCGCGAGGACCTGAGATAGAAAAACGGCAAATTTTGGAGTCGACCAACACCAAAAATAACGGCAGTTTTTAGCGAAAAGAGGGTGGGTCGGGAAAGTTCGCGATCATTTCAAACTTCATAATATGATAGTTACAAATGGCTTTGCGGGAGTTCATATAAACAAAGTGTGTATTGCTGGCCGTGTATTTTATTAGGCAGCGTAAAAAACAATTGGAGTTCAGGGGGTGGGTATTCTGATTTAAAAAAATTTTCACGGGCGGTAAAATCACACGAAAGTTCCAATGAACATATTAAGAATTCTGTGGCGCTTACGAGAGTAGAGCAAAATGGAGACACAATAGCGGATGCACTGAGAGAAATTGACCCTGACCTTGCAAATTGAATATTTTTCTCGTGAAACCTAGTATTTCAAAATAATTATATTGCTGGTTGAATTCCTAACTACTCATTTTAAGCCAATGGCCTTGAAATCGCGAAAAATTTTCGCCTGCGGCGCTATTTTCTAGCCTCACCCCATTATACACCCACGAGCCGCCACTGGCGTGTACACATTTCACACCCAGGGTCTTCGAAAACAAATTTTGAATTATTTATTTATTTTTTTTTAATGTTATAATTATTGAACGTCAGTTGAACTATTAATTATTCTTCCAGTGGAATTCCCCAGTTTTTGCTCCATATTTTCAGACACACTGTATATAAATTTGTTGTATGTTTTTATGTATGCCCAAAATTCCTGGGACTTCAACACAACAGAAATACAGACTATTTATATTGATGAGCAACTGAAATAATTTCAAGAATCTCAGTAAACTGTAATTTTCTGGGGACTTGTTCCAAAATTTTATGGGGTTTTACTAAGGGAATAGATACCTTGAACCTGCATGGCAACACTGCTTGCAGAATAATATAACAACCCTACGTAAACGCACATACTTTTCCAATCCTCGACTAACAAGTCAGAACTGGTAAATATATATTTAATTAAACTTCCTGTCAAATATCGTCGAGTTTTATTTAACTTTAAAACCTTTAATCCTTGTCTGTCAATACGGGTGGCTTTACCTAGTCGAAAAGAGTTTTAACCCATAGCGTCGACACGTCTAATGCAGACATTTCTCCGAGTGATATATTAAGCCAATAAATTTTTTAAAAAGGCCTGTTTGAATTGGGGAGAAAGTAGAGAAACAAATTATTTGCCTAGAAAGCTTCAAAGCTATTGGGGGCTTACCAAATAACCTCAGCGTCGCGGCGCCGGCGGCGTTATAGTGGCAATTTAGAGAATTATCGTGGGTCCTGTCAATAAAAATGCCTTTGGCTTTAGGGAGCACCAGTCTTGATTCGACAACATGCTAATTTTATCCATCAGACAAGGATAATCCTGTCTCTGCTCCGATTGGTTTTAAGGTGGAGTTATTATCGAAGACACTATTATGATTTTTTTTTTTTGATGAATAACCAACATCTAACCTTATACATTTTCTCCGGTCTGACAAACATTGACGTCTTTGATGCTGGTATTCTGATACGCTCGTACTTTATATTGATGGCGTTTATATTTTGGGCTGTGGTATTCTCTATACTCAAAGTCCACAAATTCTGTCAGTGACTCATTTATTACCAATAACCGAGTGTAGGAACAGCACAATATAGTATATTAAAGTATATACAGTGTCCGCTTAAGTTCTGTACATATGGGAACTTTTTTAATATTAATTTTACTAAAAAAAGTTACTCTTTATAAAAAGTTCTGCTTACTGAAAAAGTAATATTAGACTATTCAAACTTGAGATAGCATGTACAGAATGATCAAAAAGTAAAAAGATCAAAATTGACCTACGAGAAAAGTACCCTTAATATTAATTTTAGGGCAAAATGGAATACGAAAATGTTGATTGCCATTAAAAATTATATCTGTTTCTACTCTTAGCAGACTATTATTAAAAATAAACTTGACATTTCAAAAAATATCATTTATTGAAATGATTTATAATTAATAATTGTATTTATTATGCAATTCAAGCTAATAAACATTTATCAATTATTTTTATTCAAAACGTAACCTTTAATTTTTTATCCCTGTTTTGTAGTAATTTTATGGCGCATGTAAATAATTGATAGAAACATGATAATATATTTTGGAAACATACAATTATAATAATAAACATTAAAATATGAATTTAAATAAAAATATTTATTAACTTTCCCTCACTGTATATTTGTCTCGACATATCCTCCCTCTATTTCAATACATTTAGCCGTTCTTGCAGAAAAATCTCTTAAAACATTTCTAATCATGGCAGGAGTTATATTTGTAACTGTCTCTCTATTACCCTCTCTAAATGGTCAACATTTTGAAATGGCCTTTGTAGGTATACATTCTGTTTTAAGTAGCTCCACAAGAAATAATCGAGGGGGCTCAAGTCCGGAGACCTAGCGGGCCAAAAAAGGTCAGAATATCTGTCGATAACTTTTCCATTAAAAAGGGTATTTAAGTATTGTCTTACATTCCTCGTACTGTGGCATGGTGAACAATCTTGTTGGTACCATATCCGTAGTCTATCGGGTATGTGAAGTCCATGAATAAAATTAAACAAATAATTATTTAAAAAATACAAGTAACGTTCACCATTTAAATTTTGTCCAAAAAAAAAGGTCCTATTATTCTATTTTTGTAAATTCCGCACCACACATTTGTTGAAAATGAATACTGATCACGTGTCTGTATAGTGAAATTTAAATTAACGTTACTCCACCAACGACAATTTTGTGAACTTATAGTCCCGTTTGAGGTAAAGGTTGCTTCGTCGGTAAAATTATATCTCTTGTCATGAAAGGGTTATCTTCTAACTCTCCTTGTATTAAAAAACAAAATTCTAAGCGTCGCTCAAAATCACCCGACTTGAAGGTATGTATAAATTTTGGTTTGTAAGGCCGAAATTTGTTTTCATTTAATATTTTTGAAATCGTAGTTTTTTCTACATCATTTGGTAATGTTGTTGACCTTTTTCGCAATGATTTTTTAGGATCTTCTGCTACAGAAAACATTACTTGGTTCACAGTTTCATTATTTTCAACCCTTGGTCTACGTTTCTTATTGTAGTTATTTTCCACACTTCCAAAGGTCTTGAATTTAGTCACTATGTTCCCTACTGTTGTAAAAGAAATAATTTTATCAGGATATCTGTAGTTAAAAATCGGCCAGTTTCCCGATACGTTTTGTAATTTGCACCAACAATTAAAATTATTTCAATTTTATCTTGCATGCTCAATTATAACGGCATATTTATCTAATTAAATATTCAAACTGATGTTTCAGACAAATAACATAGCTGACAGTTAAGATTCAAATTCAGGTGGGAAATGGTGGCAAGATAATGGACATGACATTAAGAATTAAGATTAAAATTTTTATGTTTATTTTCAATAATAGTCTACTAAGACTAGACACAGATATAATTTTTAATGCCAAACAACATTTTCTTATTCCATTTTGCTCTAAAATTAAAATTAAGGGTACTTTTCTCGTAGGTCAATTTTGATTTTTTTACTTTTTGATCATCCTGTCCATACTATCTCAAGTTTGAATAGTCTAATATTATTTTTTCAGTAAGCATACAAAGTAACTTTTTTTCGTAAATTTAATATTAAAAAAGTTTCCCATATAAACAGAACTTAAGCGGACACACTATATATATGGAAGTGCAACCTTATTGACTTCTGAGAATATTAGCAGCATTTCCTCTGATTTAAAAAGCCGAAGTATTAGTATTTTGAACAATACCAACTGCACTTTTCACATTTATTAAAAAATTAAGAGTGTTAAATATTTGCATAAAGCTTTTCAAACATTTGTTAGTAATATTTTATTTGACGTTAAAAGGAACTTCTGTCAGATCAATAATTAAAAAGTTGACATTTAGACTTCACGTTTCTCGGGTTGTTGATGTTACCATGGTAACTTTAAAACCCACGCGTTTTTAAAAGTTGGGTTTAAACACGCTGAGGCGTACTTTAAATAAGCAAAATAGGGTACGAATAGAAAAAAAATATTGTACAACTAAATGTTTGTTATGCATATAATGAACTTTGCCGCTACAATTACAGTGAACTTAAGAGGCAACGATGTCATTCAAGCCGCAATCAGCTGAATGCATCTAAAATAACACGGCGATTCCGATACTGGGATTCTGATTGCGGAGAAAATAAATGTGGCAACACAGAGACCGAATTCAAAACTTCAAATATTTGAAAATGAGCGTGCCGGCAGAGTTTTCGCACTGATTGATTAATTTGTGTTTTTATTTATAATTTATCGATAGATTTTGTGAGCTTCTTGTTCAGTTTTCGCAGTATATCGGTCGTTCACATAGAATTTTTTTGTGTATTAATAATATATAGTTATTAAACTTTATTTAGTTATGTTAACTGCTTTTAATTGAGTAAACTAAGGATATTAAGCAACCCTCAACTAGTTGTCCGCCTACAAGAATAAAATTTCAATTAACAATAAAAGAACGAATAATAGTTAAAAACGTATACTATGAAATTCGGAAACGAAATCCTGAACTAACCACATTGGATTCTGCAGAAATATGTGGCACTTCAGCGAAACTTTCCTCGCACACTGTGTTCAGGGTTTTGAAAGACGATTGTCTAAATCCCCCAAGCCAATCCTCGGTGTTGCCACATCGCGTGGGTTAGATGGCAACCCGAAATACATAGTGTTGCCTGCTGACAGACGATACTATCAAATAACAAGTCAAAACCTTTACTCTAACAAAGAGGATAGGACAAAACTATAATATGAGTAAGCATCTAAGAAATATTCATAAGATTACAACAAATGCTGTTTCGTATGACAAAAGCGAATTTTAAATGTTTGGAACATGATTCCATGATTGCAACAATTAATTTCAGCAGAGCAATGGGCTTACCGACTTCACTGGCTTACAATTTAATATTTGAGATGATCAAAACTTCAATCAAAGATATGAACGGTAAGTTCTGTCATTTTGTAACAAAGAACCAAACCCATTACATATTTTTATTTCAATTTGATACACGGTCACGATCTCAGACGAACAATTTGTTCGTCTGAGGTCACGATCAAGCCCCTTACTTCAGAAATATTTGTAAGGCAACTTATTGTCAATATTACTAATTCAGTTAGAAAGTAGCTAAATATTTTTGTTTTTCTATACTATGAAATTTTTATATTGTTATATTATAAAAAGTATACAATTTCTTATAGTAAACAATTCATTATTAATAAATATATTTTTCCAAATAGATATATTACGCTGGATAACAACTGGGAGGTGTTTAGAAGGAAAACCATCAGGTGAAATCAGTCCCTAATATTAACAACATTGTTAAAAAATATTTCATTAAATTGGTTTTGGCTTTTTTACCTGTTTAAAGGTTTAGTGTTAAAGTGTATATATATAAAGTCATTTGAAATAATAAAATAAAGGTAAAAGGTAGATACATAATAATATATAAGGCTCATCTCTTGCAGAGTGCATGATTTAAGAATTTAGAGAGAAACTAGACCTAATATGAGTTATATATAGTTGTCTGTTTTTTTGTGAACTGTCGTTTGCCTACTGCCAATATTGGCACCAATAATGATATTTTTTGGTCCTTCGCCATTCTGTGTCTTTATGCGCTATTCCCATTTGGGTTCTTATTGTTATTGCTGGCATTTTAATTCATTTAATTTATATAATTTTAAAAATTGCGTTTAATAATAAATTAATATTATGAGAAATGTTCCTATGTTAGGCCTTTTAAATTGAATGTTAAATTAGATGAGATATGAACAGGTAGCATGAAAGAACTCCTAGAGAATGCTACCTTTTATGTAATATTGATGATTTTAAATTTTTCCTATTTTTGTAACTTGCTCCATAATAAATATTTTTCTATTCTATTCTATATAGTATACAGTATATAGGTATATTTATATCTAGTTTTAATGTAGCAAAGTAAATAGTGTAGAACTTGAACACCAGTTATAGAGTTATATTTTTGTACTACAGTTTTACTTGTAGTTTTACAATATTATAGTTTCAATATACAATATTTTATATTTTAATTTTTAAAGACCATCTACTCTCTATCATCACCTAACCAGTTAAACTATCGATAATGCACGACAAACATTTAAAATTACTATAGAGTAAAACTGTTTTACTATAACATAAGAAATTTATAATTCACCACACTATTCTGTATAAACAAACTAACATTATTTTCATTTACATCAATTCTGACTAAGAGTAAGTAGAAAGGAATACATTTCAAAGAAAAGTTCTTTTTTCGCGCCTAACGTAGAACATGCGCAGTGGCCAAGGTATATACAACAACGTGGCAACACCGAGGATTGGACTGGGGGATTTAGACAATCGTTTTGAAAGGCCTTCATCAAGAAAATGATGAAAAAGAAAATAGTCGAGAAGCCCTAATAATAATGGTGCCTGGTAACGCCACAAAATACGCCATTTGACGTAAAATCCATGGATTTTTTTCCTAAATAAAATATACGCAATAAAAAAAAAGATGGCTGAAATTAAGAATGACCTAATGACCTAAAATATCTTTAAGGGATTATAAACGAACTTTAAAATAAATGAATTTTAGGTATATTAAACGAAATTGAAAAATCCTACTTAATATTTAGAAAAGATACGGTAGTTTCGGGAAAAAGATCAAAAATTGTATTACACCACTCAATGAAGGGCACATACCGGGTGTTGCATCGTCGAGCGGGACATAGGAAATCCCATGTAATTTTAAATGGGGTCAATTATTGGCTTCCCTAATTATTTTAGAGAAAAATTCTATTTAGGTTTATTAAAGAGCACTAAAACCCACATTCAAAAGAATAACTTTAGATATTTTTGATGAGCCCGTTCTTTTTAACTATTTCTCCTTTTTATGGCCCCGTATTTGCGGGCACCAGTCAAGGTAAAAGATGACTGTCAAATAAAGTTGTCATTTTGAAATGTGTGCTTTATTGTTATAAAAACTCGTACATCGAAAATATTAGCCATGAATTACACTTCTGAAGAAAAAATATTGATGATTAAATGGTATTATCAAGGAAATAGTTATCAAAATGTGTCAGACATGTTTGCTGCTCTGTATCCGAATACACCGATACCTGCAAAATCTACAGTCGGTAGGACTATCAAGAAATTTGAGACAAAAGGCACTGTAATAAATAACTGCAGATGTGAAGAAAGGCAGGAACAAAGAAGAGATGCAAGAAATGATAGGGACTTGCAAGTTTTATTGTGCGTGGAAGAAAATGATGGGAAGATCAGCACAAGGAAACTTGAGGATGACATAGGATTAGATCACACCACAGCGTTACGAGCTTTGAAACGACATAAATATTATTTATACAAATATGAAAAGCACCAAGAGCTAAGAGATAGGGACGAAATACGACGACAGGAGTTTTGTTTTGGTATGATGGAAAGAGCAAACATGGATAGGGAATTTTTAAAAAACATTTGTTTTACTGACGAATGCACATTTACCTTAAACAATGAACCCAATGTTCAAAATTATCGATATTGGAGCAAAGAAAACCAACACAGGTTTGTGGAAACAAGGACGCAATATCCACAAAAAGTTAATGTATGGGCTGGGATTTTCGGAGAAAATATTATCGGGCCATTATTTCTTACACGAAATTTAAATGCAGAATATTTTTTGGAACTACTTGAAGATCATATTTTACCTACTTTACATGATGCCGCCAGGGAAAATCAGGAAGTTTGGTACCAAATGGATGGCTGCCCGGCACATAGTACCCTGGCTGTCCGGGAATATTTAAACCGTGCTTTTAACGGAAATGTTATTGGCTTAAATCATACAGTAAATTGGCCAGCCAGGTCTCCTGATTTATCGCCAAAAGATTTCTTTCTCTGGGGCCATTTAAAAAACAGGATATACAAAGATAAAAAATACCCAAATCTCGACGAGTTAAAAAATGCTATTTCTGCCGAATGCAATAGAATTTCAGTTTACCAACTAGCGAATGTAAGAAGAGAATTTTATGATCGCCTCGGTTATTGTCTAGCAGACAATGGAGGAATATTTGAACATCTTCTTAAATCCTAAAGTTCTAACAATTTAATAGTACCTACCTATTAATTAGTAAAATATTAAAACATGTAAAATGTCATAATTAACCTTGTAATTGGATACATTATTTTAGTTTTATTCAGATTAATTTGTACTCATAAATACACCTTTAATATTTTCGATGTACGAGTTTTTATAACAATAAAGCACACATTTCAAAATGACAACTTTATTTGACAGTCATCTTTTACCTTGACTGGTGCCCGCAAATACGGGGCCATAAAAAGGAGAAATAGTTAAAAAGAAATCGGCGATAACCCGTAAACGGGCTCATCAAAAATATCTAAAGTTATTCTTTTGAATGTGGGTTTTAGTGCTCTTTAATAAACCTAAATAGAATTTTTCTCTAAAATAATTAGGGAAGCCAATAATTGACCACATTTAAAATTACATGGGATTTCCTATGTCCCGCTCGACGATGCAACACCCGGTATAAGAAATCCTAGTTGAATAGGTCGTCGTTTTATAGGATCAGCTTTTAAGTGTAATAATTTAGATTCTGTTCTAACTAATGATTAATAAAATCCATGCTTTGCTATTATCTCTTCATTCAACTTACAATTTCCTATTGCATCTTTGTGAAATAGTAAGTCAGCAAGTTGATTGTATGCTAATTCGTAGTTTACTTTACAATTATTAAATGATGCATAATTTACACATGATTGATGACATAAATTCAGATCCTCGATCAGTAGCAACTTCTTGCGGAATACCGTACCTTAAAAACAAATTTTCCACAAGACATTTTGCAACTGATACTGCGTCTTTATTGCGAAGAGGGTATGCCTCGACAAATTCAGTCAATTCACATTGAAGCGAGAGAATATAAGAAAAGTCATTAATATCTTTTAGCCGTGGTCCTTCTATACAGGGTGACTACATCACCAGGAGATAGTGGACATCTTGGGGGTTCTAAATAATCTATCTTTAGTGGGTCCATATTTCCTCGTTACTTAGATACAGAGTGTTTTATAAGGTTTGGCTCATTTTTGTTTTTGCCATAATTCTTTTAGCACCCGGTATAAAATGTTCATATTCGGTGGAAATATTTTGAGTAGCTATCGCTTCAAAATGCCGTATGAAAATTTTTTGAAATTCAGGTCCGGACTTTAAAAACAAGACTGATTTCATTTTTTTAAATTCAACACCCTGTATATCATATTTTTGTAAATTTTATTTTTTATTTGAAAAACGCATAAAAAACTAATTCTAATGACATACTTATCAAAATCCCCGCACTCGCCGCTCAGCCATAATAAATTGCTCTTCTTTAGATGTTGAAACACATACAAAATAATAACTGTTTTTATAACGACAATAATACGAATAATAACAAAAATAACAAAAACATAATTATTTGAGAATATTTTCAAAATGCCCACCATTAACTTCTTCACATTTTCTTCCTCTGATATTTAAATTTGAAACTGCACTTCTGATTACACCTGGTCTATTGTTTATTTCCTGAAATGAAGTGATAATGCGTTGCAAGAGCTGGTCCCGTGTATTAATTTCTTCCTCGTAAACTAAATTTTTCATATACCCCCAAAAAAAGAAGTCCAGCGGGTTAAAACCAAGAATGGGGCCCCCCACGACCTATCCATCTGTTGGGATATCTATTGTTTAAAAGTTCGGAAACAATTCTTGCATAATGTGGAGGTGGCAAAATGTTTTCCAAAAAGTGTAAATATTGGTTTCCATCTAATCTTTCTTCAAAGATGTGTGGGCCAATCAATTTACCATTGATTATACCTGCCCAAACATTTATGGAAAATCTATGTTGCGAGTGCGACTGCCTAATAGCATTTGGATTTAACTGACAATGACTTATTATATTTTGTTGCCCCCCAATATTTCGTTGTTCTGAGGTGCCGAGCCATGGAGTCAAATTGAATTGAAAATTTTCAAATTTTAACACGCCGCTATTTTATTACTTTGGTTTATTTCTTATTATTGGTATTATTGTCGTTATAAAAACAGTTATTATTTTGTATGTGTTTCAACATCTAAAGAAGAGCAATTTATTATGGCTGAGCGGCGAGTGCGGGGATTTTGATAAGTATGTCATTAGAATTAGTTTTTTATGTGTTTTTCAAATAAAAAATAAAATTTACAAAAATATGATATACAGGGTGTTGAATTTAAAAAAATGAAATCAGTCTTGTTTTTAAAGTCCGGACCTGAATTTCAAACAATTTTTATACGGCATTTTGAAGCGATAGCTACTCAAAATATTTCCACCGAATATGAACATTTTATACCGGGTGCTAAAAGAATTATGGCAAAAAAAAAATGAGCCAAACCTTATAAAACACTCTGTATCTAAGTAACGAGGAAAGATGGGCCCACTAAAGATAGATTATTTAGAACCCCCAAGATGTCCACTATCTCCTGGTGATGTACGTACAGTTAAATCCGAGTCACCCTGTATCTAAATATACCTTTTCTAATATTCTTTTTTTTTTTCTTGCTATGGCAGGATCGCCATGTAATAATTTAGGTTCTGTTCTAACTAATGATTTATAAAATCCATGCTTTGCTATTGAACTCTGTATATTCTCTCTTCATTCAACTTACATTTTCCTGTTGCACCTTTGTGAAATAGTAAGAGTCAGCAAGTTAATCGTATGCTGATTCGTAGTATATTTACTATTATTAAATTATGCATTATTTATTGTTTCCTTATACAGGGTGTCTTTGTATCATATTACATAAGGGTTAATGAAATAAATTTAATCTATAAAAAATCATATGACGTTCCGACGAGAATTCATCATTTATTATTTTTTGAAATGCACACGCCACTGGAATTCATTCCGCTAACGTCGCACAACCCATCTAGTGATGAGTCGTTGACAGAAATGTTGTACTTTAAATGACTACAGTATTGGTGTTAACTGACATAATTTTAGGTCTGATGATGCCTTAAAGGCGAAACATGTTACCTACTTTCTAAAATATTAAATTAATTGAGTGTGATAGATAGTTTATTTTGGATAAAGGCAAAGACATTATATTGTCTTTGATATAGAGTATTGCCGTTGTTTTCAACATGTGCTTATCTAAAGAAATCGCTTTTCTGGACTCTTTCTAAACATATTTTAGGTGATGATACATCTTTTAGGAATGGGTGTAAGCGTAATTTCCTGAGCCCAAAAGTAGCATTGTATTTTTTGCAGTGTTTTCATTAGGGTTCATTTTAAGGCTAGCTCTATTATTCTAATAAGTAAAATAAGAAAACAATATAGGAATGAAGCACAACGGCGACATCCCATGGTAATCGTGCGTACCACCGAGCGAGCCGGTGAGGTTCTATAAAGATAAAGATGATAAGGGACAAACATATGTTTGTAGTAAAATAAGAGCTATTCAACACGCAAATTTGATTGTTCCTTTCATGGTTGAAAATATCAAAGTACTTTTTATTGAAGACCCAATTTCATAATATTAAATCACCATATTTTTTTGCCAAAATTCTCATTTATGCGTTCTCGCTCGACAGTGAAATTAAATATCCCCTTTTCCTTTAAACAAAATAATATTATCAGCCTTTATATACATATAAGCCCGTTAAACCTAGGGTGATCTCTTATTTTGCATGCAAATAAGAAAAGTTAGATTACATTTTCACGCGTCAAAACATTTATGATATGCAGCTTGATGTTTTTTGTGTCATTACAAGACATTTGCTTTTTGTACTCCAGAACTTTTTACCTTAATTTATATTTATAAAATACTTATTAATTTGCTGTGAAAAAATTCTGTATATAGCATACGAATTTTTTTCTTTTAGTTTGCTAGTCGCATTTTGATTGTTTTGTTACTTGTTCCTCCACGCGTATCTACATTATGTATTATTTATCTATATTTGCAAAAAATTATTTTTACCTAGAGGAATGTTATTGGAAAAATTGAATTGATCTACTATTCCAGGGATTACCAGAGAGTACTTGTTTCGGCAGTCTCTCTTCTCCCATCCTCTGGACGTGGCCGTGGTACAGTACATATTAAATTTTCTATATCTTCTATAATGAGGATGTGTGTTTCCATTATTTCTGGAAATCTTTTATTGGTCACTTTTTCTAATTTTGCTTTTCCTACCCATTCGTCTCTAGAAATTCATCCTTAGAGCATTTATCGAGTAATACTTGGTAATATCATGTACTTATTTTTACTATTGGTGATTTGTTAGACAAATTTTAAGTCGAATAGCTTATATAAATTGAATGACCTAAATTGCTTAATTTTCGATTGGCAAATTTTTTTTTTCAATTCTTAGAAAAAATGACGGACATAGTTTGAGATATTAAAATCAACTTATATCCCATTGTGTCAAAAAATGACGTTTTATAGATTAACCTTTTCGATAAGGTATTGATTATTGCGTTGGTAGCTATGCAACACTTTTCGTCCTAGTCCAAAAAATATTTCTCGGACGGTAACATTCATACTATTAATTTAATTATTTGTTATATCCATTGATACGCATATTACAGGTTTCATTGTTAACTGACAAGCATTTACTTTATTTTTACTTTATTATATAATTGACAATCGGATTAAAAATACGATGGGATAAAAAATAACGTATGTCATACAGACGAAAAATGTTTTTCGGACTATGCGGGTTACGTCCTAAATACTACATTTTTCGTCCTTATAACATAAGATACTGTTTGAATAGATTTTTTTTTCACCACTGTACTGGCGTAAGTAATTTTAACCAAAAAAATGTTAAGCTACTAATTTTTCTTATAGTTTACTCGGGTTCTTGAATGTACTTTTACGTCAGGATTTTATCCTTTGATATCTGTTATTTATTGTGTACTGTTTAGGTATTATCGTTTATAGAAATTTTGATATCGCCTCTTGTCTTAATTAATTTTGTATCGTGCGTTTTCTCTTGAAATTTTTTGTCTGCAAATTTTTGGCGCCTTTTTCTATTATATGTCATATAATGCCTCTCCACTATGGATTTGGATTTGGACCAACAAGAAGCCAGTCTTTTGGTAGATTGTATGTCGAATCTTGTCTAGATCTCGTATGTGAGTCTGTGATTGGTGGGTTTGTCGATACATATGTGCGTAAGTAATAGTCTGTAATAATTTTCAAGAAAAACTCGTTTATCGTCGTGAAGTACTCTGCTAGGTGTATATCTAGGTACGTCCGCGATAGTTTTAAACGCCATGTTTTGAATTACCTGGAACTTGTGAAGTTTCGATCTGCTTATGTTGCACCACGAAGGTGCACTATAAGTGAGAACCGGCCTGACCAATACCTTGTGAAGGTTGACCTTAGCCCTATTTGAAAGTCTACTCCGCCTGTGAAGCAGGGGGTATATAGAGCCTAATTGACGCAATGCAAGCTGTAGTCTATTAATTAAATTGAGCCTCCAGTTAAGCCTTTGGGCAAATATAAGTCCCAGGTATTTCACCTCCTGGCACCAGTTAACTTGGACTCCATTAACCCAAAGCCTTGGTTCAGGCCTGCGCACGGTGTTTTTTGAAAAAAAGATGACTCTCGTCTTGGCGGGATTCAGGCGAATGTTTCAAGCCGAAAGCCATTTTTCCAGCTCGATTACGTGACGATGCATCCGACTGACGACAATGCGCGGTGATTTAGAAGTCAAAGTAATAGCGAAAAGATAGTATGAGTATAAATATTATACAAGATCGGAGAGAGAGGAGAGCCTTGCGGCACTCCCGCCCCCTTCGGAGTTCCGAGCCTTATCACTTTTAACAAGAGAATATTGTGTCAGACCTTGTCGAATGCTTTGCTCACGTCAAAGAAAACCGGTCCCGTGTGCGCCCTTTTATTGAAACCTTTGACTATATTCGATGTCAGTCGCGTCGTCTGCCTGACTGACCCTGCAATGTTCGGGCCAGAACCCAAACTGTTCGGCAGGCAGAACGTTTCGTGTAAGTACAAAGTTATTGATTCTACTCAAAATTCAGCGATTTTTCGTAGGCTCGACAGCAGGCTAATCGACCTATAGCTTTTCTTATAGTATATTACATACCGGGATGGGAGTATTTCATTACTGCTTCGCGTCTCAGTTAACTAAAAAATCTTGAGACAGATATGAAATTTGTGGAGGTTTGCATACGATTTTATTTACAACCATCAAAATTCTGTTAACAGTAATAAAAGGCTTGTTCCAACCAGCAGTCCGGGACTATTTTTTATCAGAAATAGAGTCTACCAGATGAATATTGCATGTAGACCCCAGGATTCTTGTTAAGTCCCACAACTGGTTGATTGTATTTGACAGTTTGAAACTCTCAGGGACTGATGGTTGGAACAGACCTATTATTTACGATTTTAAAATTTAAAAATTGCGCAGGTTAGTTTTTGAACAAATTAAATGGTTGCTAAGATGAACAATTAGGCATAAATAAGTCATAAACTTCAAGGGGATCACGAGTTGTTAAATTCTGTGATGAAAAATTAAAGATAATATGTCTAACGAGAGTAAAGAAGACATGAATCGCTCTCCACTGGATGTTAGTGACAAAGCTGGGAAAGCGGATGAATGTTTAATTCCCGAAAAAAAAACTGTAAACGTTACGAAAAGTGTTTCGATATATATGAAGACTAGTGTACGGAGAAAGAAGTAAGAAAATAGTCTCAGAGACTGTCATGCCGGCATATTTCGCCGATATGAGCAGAAATAAGACAGCCTCTATACTTTGGTCAATGTATAGCATGATAAAATCCATGTTATAGAATTTTTCATGTAAGAAAGAGGTTAGAATTTTATGGCATGTGTCACTTTCTAGGAACTAAAGAAGGCAACAACAAACATTGATTGTAGCATTCCGCAGATTTTCGAAGCATTTTTTATTGCTATTGGTGGTGTCTGAGACGCTTTCTTTGTGTGATATTATAGTTATTGTGAAAATTATGGATCACGATTCCTCTGTTCCCAGTACCTCTGGAAGAAGTAAACATGGTAATTTAAACAATGGACAGCCTAAGTCTGACGTCACAAGGGGCGTGTTTTAAAAAATCTTTCCAAACAAAAATAAATTGCATTGAAAATCCCATAAGACATTTTTGCAAGCATTGCTACACGTTTATAAGCGACAAATAAGCAATTTCTTCTAATTATTTGTATTTTTGGTGATATGATTGAATTATTTACAGCTACAGATAGAGGTAAGTGTTTCTTGAAAATATTTAATCGCCATCTGAAAAAGTTTGAGGTTATGTTATTGTTGTTTACATTATTGTTTATTAAGACATAATTGTTAGTTTATTATAAAATAAAGCTTGTGGTAGTGTTTATTTATTAATATGAAGTAAACCCAGTCTATAGCCTAAATAATTTATATTATAGATTCAATATCGGCTTAAGTGGTTACGTATTTTGTTACCCGAACAGAAAACTTTCAAGTTTGTTGTATTCCCTGCAAAGATAAAAGAAAGGAAAGCTTGGACATCACTTATAAGGTACCTAATACAGCAAATATTATTATGTTAAAAAGGGGTAAATGCCTTGGAGTCAAACCATGTCCTATCGATGCAATTTGATTCAGATCGAAGAAGTTCACACTATGATGAAAGATGAAAGACAAAAGTTATAATATTGTGGTAATTTAAATTACCTACTATCATAAATTATGCTTATAGGTGATGACCAGGCATTCCTCTCTTCTATCTTTGCAGGGAATACAACAAACTTGAAAATTTTCTGTTCGGGTAACAAAATACGTAACCACTTTAGCCAATATTGAATCTATAATATAAATTATTTAGGCTATATAGACTGGGTCTACTTCATATTAATAAATAAACACTACCACAAGCTTTATTTTACAAAAAACTAACAATTATGTCTTAATAAACAATAATGTAAACAACAATAACATAACCTCAAACTTTTTCAGATGGCGATTAAATATTTTCAGGAAACACTTACCTCTATCTGTGGCTGTAAATGGGTCAATCATATCACCAAAAATATAAATAATTTGAAGAAATTGCTTATTTGTCGCCTATAAACGTGTACTAATGCTTGCAAAAATCTCTTATGAGATTTTCAATGCAATTTATTTTTGTTTGGAAAGATTTTTTAAAACACGCCCCTTGTGACGTCATCACTTCGGCTGTCTATTAATATTTTATACATACATGATTTTAACTTTAAAATTAGAAAAGAAAATCTACAAGAACAATTTTATTATCTACAACGACCAATAGCATGTTAACCCTTTGGGTCCCTATTTTTTAACGCTATATTTTTTAGGACTCTCACTATTCGCTTCTTCAGGGAAATAAGGTAGCCCAAGAATTTATTTCAAATGTTTATTCCTATTTTATACAGGAACACCATAAACTAAGTCCTATTAAAGCAAGTTAATTATAATTTATTATGTTAAGAGACGGTAGGACTCAAGAGGTTATAACAAGTATTAAAAATTATAATAGAATATACTTTATTTCACTATTAATGAATGTGCAAACATGTAATAAAAAAATTAACTGGAATTAGTAAAAATATCTATTTTATTTAAAAAGGAATATTAATTTTGATAATTATGCACTATACGGTTTTTTGTCAATTTTGCAAATTTTTAAAAACTACTTTTTATTAGATTTGTTGTAATTTCTTTACGTCGAGTCAAGTTCGGCGAATTTATCAGGAATGTTATCCAAACAGAGTACCTACTGCCATGTGCCAAAATACTTAGACAGCTCCATGCAAGATTCAGTGAGACTGGGAGTTTTAAACGTAGTACGGAATACGGAACTTCCTGGCAGACCTGTAACAGGAACCACGCCTGAGTTAGAAGAGGCTATACTTCGAGAGATAGAAGAGGATCCTCCAACCAGTGCCAGGAAGCTAGTAGTGCAACTTCAAACAAGTGCATTCAACTGAATGGAGGGCTATGCATCTTTATCAACTATACCCAACTATATTTAACGCGTGCAAACTCTACTTCCCCGTAATTTTCAGTCAAGGATTGATTTAAGTAGGTGGTTGCTACCATACAGTGGCACATAACAACAATTTTTTACCGAACATTTTATTTACTGATGATGCCTCTTTTTCGGGAAAAGCAATTATAAATATTTATAATGAACATTTTTGGGCAGACGATAATCATCACAAAATTAGAGAAGATCGTTTTCGACAACAATTTTCGGTGAATGTATGAGCAGGGATTATTGGCGAAATCTTATTGGACCATACTTCTTACCACCTCGATTGATTGGAAACTCCCATACGCAGTTTCTATCTGAACAACTTGACGTTCTGTTAGAAGACGTACCTCTACAAATAAGAACTAATATGTGGTTCATGCACGACGGCGCCCCAGCTCATTTTGGCTTAGTTGCTCATCAATTTGTCGACAACACTTTTCCTAATCGCCGGATTGGACGCGCAGGTCCCAAGATTGGCCAGCTTGCAGTCCCGACTTGAATCCTGCAGACTATTATTTATGGGGTCACCTAAAGTCTTTTGTATACAAGACACCTGTACTAGATGAAAACGACTTGAGAATTCGAATTATTGAAAGCTGCAATGCGGTACGAAATAATACGGGCATTTTTGAACGTGTGAGAGAACCAATGGTGAGACGATTGCAATCGTGCATTTTATCAGAAGGTGGCCATTTTCAACAATTGCTTTGATTAACTGTTGCATTTTTTTTTTGTATCATTATTTAAAAAAATAATTATAATTTTAATTTAAATGTTTTAATTAACTTTGAAATACAAAAGTATTTTTTTTTGTACATGCAATTAAGTGGTTTTTATTTTTGATCATGAAAACGTAGCTTGTTAGTTGCTAAATCCGAAAAAAAATATTAAAATTAGAAAAAAGTCAGTGGCGTACATTATTATGTCAATAATATTTGGTAAGGTGCTCCCCAGGGCACCACTGGACTTAATGAGTTTCATCTAGTTGGGGCTAACTAAGCCCCTTATCACTATAAATAACGGTACCAAATTTCAATAAAATCGAAAAAAGGATATTAAAAGAAATTATAAAAAAACGATTTTCTTAGAAAACTTTAACACCCTGTATATCAAAAACGGTGCAACTCCGGACACATGTTTATATAGACTTCTTCTCTTAGAATATCGTAGGGAATCACCCCCTTTAGTTACGTACCGTACTTCTGAAACACCCTGTATAATACCTTTCGGAGAATATTGTCAGTTTTGCGTATGTTATGACCTGGGTTATCACTCATTTTTGAATTTTGCAAACATTTAATTATTCCGAAAAACCTTAATGTGTTAGATGCAACGGATCTAATTGCAATGATTGGTTTTCATATTACTCCAATCTACTCTAGAAATTGATTACGTTTCAACGTAAATTGTCATAGAACTAATTATGGGGTTAATGCTCTAATTTCGAGAATGTGCAATTTGCCGGATTCTATGACAAATAATAGTGATATTAACTTTTTCCGTGGTTCAAATAACAAGAACAGTGCCAAATTGAAATATGCTTTATATTGAATTAGTATTATAATAGTTTTAGGGTCACAGGATGGGCTCTTGGAATGTCGCTTTATTTACATCTGTGATCTTGACTATTTTAAACGTCTGTGCTCTGTTTAGTTTTACAATAATTTATTTAGGAATTACTAATTCGCACATTTCGATATGACTACTATTATATCTTGATTGGCTCTTGATTGGATATTGCTATAGGCGTCAAAAAAATTTTGATTTTTGTGATTACAAGTAATCAATCGATGTTGAAAATCTGAAATAGCATTACATACATTTCGCAATCATTTATGGTATTTTAAGCTTGTCTGACGCAATGGCTTTTCCCAATGAAAATTTATCAAGTGAAATAAAAAGCAAAATGGTTATTAAATTGAAAAGTATCGATGATAAGGATTGTCCAAAACATATATATGTAAAAGATATGAATACCCTAGAAGATCCAGACATTGACTTCTTTATATCATCTCAATTTTACCAGTTTTTCAAATGTTTCGAGATAAATACTGATATTCTAATGAGTGATCCATCAGACTAGAATTTAAATGATAATTGTAATAAAGGATTGGCGTTAGTTAAAAACTTAAGATTTGTTAATGATATAGCAGAGAGGACCGTAAAGTTAATGGAAGACTATAGTAATATATTAACTAAAAGCAAAGATCAAAAACAATTTATAATTCAGCTTACATCTACATAAAAGAAATATTCCAAATTCAAGAAAAAGTACATTAGTCAATAGTTACCAAAAAATTAATCATTTATCATACGTAAAACCACAAGAGCTTTTTTTTATCGGATAAACTTTTTTTTTTACGAAAACTAGATTGCTTAGAAATTCAACGAGAACAAACGAGATGATACCCTATAACTGTTTGTTCGAGTTTAACTTGCTAAAAAGTGATCTAGTTTGAGTTAAAAAAATAAAAGTTTATCCGATCTTAAAAAAAAGATTGAGTGATTTTTAGCTAGAGAAATTCATGAATTTTGGCATGAATAGATACTAAAGAAAAATAAAACTTTACTAAAAAAATATTTGACAACATCAAATTAATTTGTAACAATATGTCAGGTTGCCGAGCAATGAAAAAGAAAAGCTACTCGATTTTGAGCTGGAGAGGTTTTTACCATTTAATTTTTAGCTGGAGAGGGTTTTATCGATGTCAAAGTGATAAAAATGCAAATGTCAAATGAACATTTTATTGTAGGAGTGAATTTATCTATATAATAAAACTCAAAAAGAATTTTTAATAAATGACAATTACTTTTGATTGTAGACGTCCAATTTTTGTAATTTAATAATAATATACCAACAAAGAATAATTTTTATTCATTTTCAGCAAACTTTCAAAAAATTGAAAAATATTTTTTTCATGTAGCCGAAACTCTGAAATTATAATAGTGAAAAATTTGTAAAAATTCCAAGGAATAGTTACTACTATAGCGTTGAAGTTCGCCAAGTTTCAAATTTTTTGAACAGTTCCTTTAGACGAAATAAAAAAATTATTTATTTAGTGCCGAAACCCCATATTATTCAGATAGGAAACTTATAATGCAAGTCGGGACAAGTTAATATTTGGATAGAGGCTTAAAACCTGGTATGCTCCATTCCACAATAATTCGTTGATACCCCGACCGCAATAAAATTTAAACCCAGCCATAAATAAGTGCCTTTTGAAAGGGTACAGGTCCTGATTACCTACTAATTTCAATAGTTTAGGTTAGCTACTTTCAACAAAACAACAAATATAAAATAATAGGTAAGTATCTTTATTTTAATCCTGTAATTAAATAGCTATTAATATTTATACAAAAATACTAATCTACAATATCATAATATCATCTATACTTGAAGAAGTAGTCCATTACAGTGGAGTTGATATGATCAAATAAAACAACGGCAGTCTACCTCCACAATATGTATTTAAATGTTTACGTTTATATCCTACATGTTTCGGACATAGAAATGTCCATCATCAGGGATACTAAAAGAAATTTACAGCGTGAGTTAAAAGTTTTAAGTAAATTGAGAGGACTTACCAGTAGTCGATTACGATAGCTCTATCTTGCATAAGCGACGATCAAAAGTTATGTTAAAATTGAAATTGTAGGTTCTAATGAATGTTCAAGACTGAATTCTTCAAAGATACTTTGACCAAAATTTCAAATATCACATCTCATTCAGTCTTGAACATTCATTAGAACCTACAATTTCAATTTTAACATAACTTTTGATCGTCGCTTATGCAAGATAGAGCTATCGTAATCGACTACTGGTAAGTCCTCTCAATTTACTTAAAACTCTTAACTCACGCTGTAAATTTCTTTTAGTATCCCTGATGATGGACATTTCTATGTCCGAAACATGTAGGATATAAACGTAAACATTTAAATACATATTGTGGAGGTAGACTGCCGTTGTTTTATTTGATAATATCATCTATGCCTAAACCAATTATTAAGGGCCTTACGTTACTATTAATTATGTTATTATATTCGTATATTAGGTAGGTTAATGGCAAATTGCAGGTGTTCAATATAAAGGAGAGTCTTTTCATCTTAGTTCATCAGTCGTTTGGTGTTTGTCAAGCTGTGCGTTAAAGGTATTTTCGTGTGTGTTATCGAGCATCCAAACTATGTCAGATGTGTGTGAAACTTCAGATAATATTGCTTCCGGAAGTTATGGTGTAACGAAGAAAAAACATTTATCACTTGATGCCAAAAACATCATAAAGAACGTTTACTGTACCCTTTTAGAGAAATACTATGACCGGAGTGCAAGTTTTAGTGAAACGAGTATTTTGACAAAAGTTGCATTAACGACAGTAAAAGATATAATGACCAAACCTATCCATCCAATAATTAATAGTAACGTAAGGCCCTTAATAATTAGTTTAGGCATAGATGAAGACGATGGTGATAGTGAAACAGAGCTAAATATAAAGCAGGTTAAGTAAAATATTGTATTATTATAATATTGTATATTAGTATTTTTGTATAAATATTAATAGCTATTTAATTACATGATTCAAATAAAGATAGATACTTACCTATTATTTTATATTTGTTGTTTTGTTGAAAATAGCTAACTTAAACTATTGAAATTAGTGGGTAATCAGGACCTGTACCCTTTCAAAAGGTCCGGTGCCTACACAATAGATATTTATCGGGCAACTTATTTATGGTTGGGATTACGACTGAGGGTTGTCATTTAAATTTTATTGTGGTCGAGAAATCAACGAATAATTGTGAAATGGAGCATATATATATTTTTCATTTATATCGAACCCTATGAGTCCTCGAGCGCATAAAAATTCTAAGATTGTCAAGATAACGACCACCCTAATAATAACATAAAAAAATTTTTAAGTTTGTATTTCCAAGCCATAATAACAACTTTAGCATCCTGTTTATCAAAAACCAAGCATTTTAAAACATTGTAATTATGTTTATATGAACTTTTGGAATTTGTAATATTGACCTCGGAATCGCCAATTAAAGTAACTGCATGGCATTAAGTAACACACTGTATAATAGCTTCTCATCTTTTATCTATGCTTTTGTCCCATAGTAATCTATTAAGTAAAGATTAAGAAGTATGCTTTTCTATCGCCTCATTGAGTTTTCCGTCCGATTCAAGATACTTACATTCAAAGTAAGTTCGAATACGCGTTTCTCCTTAGGTGATGTATTTTAGTTTTGGACACCTTTTTATTATCCAATCAGTTATGTGTAAATTTGCTTAAAAGAAAAAATAGGTATATGAGTGAGGTGTTAAAGTTTCAAACACATTTTAGCTTTTCTCCTCCGATAAAACTTGCGGAAACTCATATAGCAGCCCTTGTCTCAACAAGGATGTCTTAAATTTTATATTGTAATAAATCCAGAAAAGTTTTATTATTACAAACCGACAATGTTTGGAAACTTCTTGGTATAGCTTTTTCCCAAAAACTAGGCACAAACACTACCCCTTCTTGCTTATAAAAAAAATCACTCTCTAAATTTTCCACGTAATCACCCAAGAAAAGAACAGGTCGCCGACTGAATACAAATATTGTGTATCCTGTCCGCAGAGCCACTTCGAGCACTTCCGGGAAGAATTAAAGCAATTTCCGGTGAGGCCACAAAAGTTGTTACGACATTAATTGTGGTCCATGTTTTCATCTTGATAAATGTGCCTTTTATATTATATGCTTATGGATCCAGATATTGCTAAATGGGATGCTGCTAAATGATTTTGTACAATCTCTGGTCGAGAATAATTTTATGTTTCGTCGTCATTTTTAAATATTGTACATCGAGTTCCCAAATTACCAATGACCTGTTAGTATTAGCAGCCACATAACTTCCAAAACAATAATTGTTCCAACAATAGCATAAAAAAGAATCGTTATAAACATTTAGAAGTTTCAACTTTTCATACATATTATACATGACGCTAATTAAGAAGGGTTTAAAAGAAAATTATAGCTATAAAAAATAATAAAATATTCCTATCTGAGCCCACACACGATCAAATTCGTAATTTTATTTAGTATAAAATATAAGAATTAAGGAGAATTCCCAAACTAACATGGAATATAAAAAACTATTTAATAAATTCATACTAAAATAAAAAATCAGGAGTAAAGCTTCTGTTCCAATGAGTTAGGTAATTTGATAAAATAATACTTTTCTCACTGAAATATTTAATCTTACTTGCTTTGAAATAATTTTGAAATTCCTTCCTATTCCCGTCAATTTAGCTTTTCGTACCTCTTTTGCGTAACCTTTCTTGCTTTCTAAATTCTCTGGAATGGAATATTTGTTTTGCTAGTCTTTCATCTCCCATTTTCTGAATGTGTCACAACCATCTTAATTGGTTTTTCTATATTGTGTCAAAGGTTTTGCGTATATTGAAGTCTTTCCGGAATTTCTCGTTTCTTAGTCTATCCAACTCTCAGTCCTTCTAGGAAACATCATCACAATGTTGTTTGTTTTTGATTTTTGACTTCCCACCATCGTCCAAGTTTCAGTGCGATATAAAGGCACTTCCTTTATATTCAAAAATTGTTTGTTGTTGTTTTTATGGCAAAAATTGTCCTCCAGTTTGTTGTAAAGGGTGTCCCAATAGGAACGCACATTTTAAATGGCGCGACATTTTTATTTTATTTGCAGTAGGCCAACAAACAAATGATAAGAATAATGTAAACAGTTTGCGACTAGTAGCCATGGAACGATATACGGTCGAACAACGATTTATTATTGTTAAAACACACTACAAATATGGAGAATGTTTTGCGGAAACAGTTCTAAAATTGCGTGGCATTTTTGGTCGACACAATGCGCCAAATCACACGACCGTTCAAAGACTACTTAACAAATTTGAGCAAAATGGTTCTGTCGTGGACGTAAAACCACCAGTGCGTCTCCGTACTAGTCGCTCTGTTCTAAACATTGCCGCAGTACGTGAAAGTGTTGGCGAGAATCCGGGAACATCTATCCGTCATCGTTCAGAACAGTTGCACATTTCAAGGAGCACTACCCATCGAATGCTTATAAGATTTAATTGACGCAAGAATTAAAGCCACTGAACCATGCGACACGCCGTACATTCTCTTCTTGGGTATTGCAAAAAACACAAATGAATGTCGATTTTTCAAAGAATATTCTGTTCACCGATGAGGCACACTTTTATCTTAACGGCTTTGTTAATAAACAAAATTACCGGATTTGGGGTGAAGAAAATCCTAGAGTTATTCACGAGAAGAAAATGCATCCATTAGGAGTCACTGTTTGGTGTGGAATTTGGGCAGGAGGAGTAATTGGACCATATTTCTTCGAGGACGAGGCAGAAAATGCAGTTAATGTAAACAGCAAACGCTATCGTAACATGCTCACCGAGTTCTTATGGCCTCATTTGAATGGTATGGATACGGAAGCTATGTAGTATCAACAGGATGGTGCGACATGTCACACTACATGCGAAGCAATTTAGTTGTTGCAAGGAAAGTTTCCCGGTCGTGTCATCTCACGTAATGGAAAACTGGCCCACAAGATCGTGCAATTTAACGCCTTGCGATTTCTTTGTTTGGGGTTCTTTAAAATCACGCGTATACGCTAATAACCCAACAATACCACAGTTGAAAAACTAAATTGAACGCGTTATTATCGAAATTGTGCCAGAATTGTGTGAAAATGTAATGAAATCTTTTTCGTCTTCAGCGTCATTATCATCCACAGTTTGGCTAATTTTCTAACTCCCATTTTTCACTAACCCACCTAATATTTCTCTCTATGCTTTCTTAATTGCTTTATTCAGAACAAGATAAAACTATTTTAGATCAATGTTATTTTCATATTCCCTGATTTTTCATTTCTTGAACGCACTTACAAAATGTATTGAATTTACATAAGGGTTATTTCTACATTTAATTTAATTATTCAACTATCTTCCATGACTTTTCCCATACTTCTTGTCTTCGTATAGTAGGAATATGAATTTATTTTCCTCTTCTAATCACCTTTCCACTCGTCTATCTCATTATGAAAATCGGGTCTTGAATTTCCTTGTTTTGTCTTGTGCTAGGTTCTAATTTTTTTAGGCTCTTTTCATATTCTGGCATACGTTTATCCGACTATACTTGATAATGTTATGCCTCTAAAGTTATTGCATTTTCTTGTGTCTTCCTTTATGTACAGTGGCAATGATGTTCCAGTTTACTCGCTTAGTCTAGTTCAGTACCTATATTATGTAGTAATTCCTCCTCTCCTGCTATATTTATCATCTGTTGTGATTGTGTTATTTTATTTACATTATGGCGATTTTCTTAAATATTAATATTTAACATTGATTATTCCGCTTTCTCCTTTGATATATTAACTTTCCTCCTTAATTTCACTGTCTACCTGCTTCCTCTTATTGTTAATCTTTTCAGTTATATCTTCTGACTCGTTTTCTTATAGCTTTTTAAAGTATTCTTCCCACCTTTTGTTGCTAAAATATATCCGCATTTATTGTTTAGTATTTTTCCATTAGGAAGTTTAATTCCTTTTAATGTAGGACAACTTCTAGTGTTCTTTATAATTTGTCGCTATTTTGTTTCCAAATTATATCTATGAACCTGTTTTACTTTCTTTTAATCTTTCTTTAACTTTTGTTATATTTTGTTTATCTTTCATAGCCATATATATTTATTATGACTGGTAAAAAAAAGTAAATTCTTTGTTTGCGACCGCCTCAATAAAGTAACCATCTGCGTTAAACGACCGGTAATGAATTCCCCATATTTAAAAATTGAAATTCTATTATTTTATACTCTTCTTTACCGACCATCTGTTAAACGGCCGCGGGCATGCTAAAAACACCCTCCATTAGGGGTAGTGAAACCCGACCCGACAATTCTTAAGAAATATGGGTACATACACTAATTACTTTATTGCAGGCGGATCCATTCCATTTGTTTTAAAGGCTGATAAATCGGTTGTTAACATTAGTTTTGGTTTGAACAGTTTTTGTGTGTTTTGGGACTAACGTGAATATTTGAAGAAGGCGAGAAAAAGGAAATGTCTTTCTTTAAGCGAAAAAATTGAAATAATGTAGGAAAGTGAAAAAACTGATTTAAATACCAGAAAATTGACTGAACCATTTAAAGTGGGTAAGACACAAGTGACTATGTTTTATTTTATTTTATTTATGGGTAACACATACAGCAGTATAAACACTTGTGGACGCTAAGTACAAAAATAATTGGGACACTCAAAATATAATCTGTAGAGATATTTACAATAATATAAAAATATATCAATAAAATATAAAATATAACAATAAGATAGTATACAACATACAAAAGTATAAGTAAAAGTGAGCACAATGCGCTGCGTTACAAATTTTGAGCAATTTTCAAACGCCTCTTAAAATTTTGCAGAGTAGGCATTGTTCTGTCAAAATTTTTTAATTGATTCCATAGGTCAACACCCAATCCCAATGTCGAGAAAAGACCGACATCAGTCCGCTAGAAAGGTTTTCTGATTTTAAATTTATGGTCCCCTCTAGAATGGTAGTTGGGTTTAACGAGTGTATCAGAAAGTTCTGTCCAAGATGGTAACCTATTATAGATTTTATACATGAAAACCTTCAAGAAATATTTCCTGCGTTGGTGTAACGATGGCCACCCAAGTTCCCTCAATGCAGCAGTGGGACTAAAGGAGTGAGAGAAATTCAAATAACCCAGCGAACAGCCCTTCTTTGGACCATCTCCAACTGGGTTTTTAGAATCTGCTGATGGGGATGCCACATGGATAAACAGTACTCTAAAGATGCTCTGATGAAGGTCAGATAGGCTTTAATTCTAGAAGCTCGACTTGCCTTTTTTAAGTTGCGAATCACAAAATTGAGCACCCTGTGAGCATTAGCCACCGTCTTATTAACCTGTTCAAGCCAATTTAAAGATTAAGTAAGATATACTCCGAGATATTTGATAACATTGGTTGTTAAGATGTTATCATTGTTAAGAGTATAATTGTGGTGAAAACGTTTTTTACCGAAGGAAATCTGCCGAGTTTTATCAGTGTTTACCTTCATGCAATTTACATCTACCCAGTGCTGGAGTGTAGTTAAATCACTCTGTAAAGTTTCACAGTCTTTAGCATTCCTAATTTGTCTGTAGATGATACAATCATCAGCAAAAATACACTTAAAACAATTTGCCGCTATTGATAACGATTTGCCAACAGAAAGTGCAGATTTGACTATCATCCAGCGTATTGAAGAGATTCAAGAAACGCATGAAACCAGTCCCAACTCTGAGACAGAGGAAGAGGAACCTGAAATTGCTCCAGTGTCAAAAATATCAAGCCTATCTGAAGCCCGCGCATGCTGCGCAAGTTTGCGAGACTTAGGAAACATTTTTAATAATGTTAACAATTTTGACAACACAAATATTTCTCAATTGCTATTAAAATGTGAATTTCTGATTATTTTAAAGAATAATAACTTCAAAGCAAATATACAGTATATTGCATAATATATATGTTAGTATGCACGTGCAGTATATACCTATAGGTAAATTGACTGCATCTCATTTAATTTTAGTTCTGATAAATTTAAACAAAAATATTTATAATTATTTACATATATGTACATACTCATTATTAAATAAACACTGTAAAATGCAGACCAGTAACAAATTTCGTTTTAAAGTAAGACATGCAAAAATGATGTTAAAATATCTCGTAAAAATTCCTTGTGTCGCTTTTTTAAACAAGCAATTTATTTTCTTGCTCTTTATTAGAAAATTTTAGAAGTTCTTGTATGACAACCCTAGGAAACAATTTTAACATTTTTGTATTCAGGTGGCTGCTCTTTCTTTTGTTAGGTGATTACGTGGAAAATGTTCAAAGTTCGAGTTTTCGATAAGAGCTGGAGGGAGGCATCCTTAGTTCTCCGGTAATAATACAAAATAACTCATGCCAGCTTCAGCTTAATGTATTATTGACTTCAAGTTGGAAACGTAATTTTTATTCGACGGGTAGTGTTGTGAATATGAAGTGAAATTTAAGAATAAAATTATATTACTAAGGTATAAGAAACTATTAGATAGAAGACATATAAGGCAAATAATTTTTTATTTTATACCATATATTATATACACAGTGTGTAAAAAGTCCCGGACCGGTCAATTATTTGGAAAATGGCGCACAATATAAAAAAACTTCCGGTATAAAAGTTGTAGGCCTTAAAACAATCTATAAAACTAGGACATCTGTAATAATACAGGGTGCCTCAAACAGTCATGGTAAACAAAACTTTGGTTTATTTAAATGGAATGACCCCTTTTTAATCACGTTTCTGATTCCTCTAAACATTCTAAAGAACAATTATGGCTAAAACTATAGTTTAAGAAATAATTTAAGATAAAAGACATAAATACAACAGGTAAGATATTACCTACTGTTAACACCTTCGATAATAATAGACTGTAACTTCGAATACTTTAACTGATTTTATTTTATGAGTAAGTATATTATAAACATTGAATCAAAGAACGTATTGTATTAAGTTCGCGATGTTTTCGTAAGATTATACATGCAATGGATACGCTCTTGCTGGACTCTTCTCGGCATCTCTCACAAGTGGCGGGCGACGGGAACACCTATTCTTCCACCCAAACTCAAGATCTCCGCTGCGACGTAGTACGCTCCGACTGGCTTGTTTGCCGTGCGGTGGTGATGCAAACCGCTTGGGACGACTGTACTCCCGTGCATTAGAAGCGGCACGACAGAACCTTTGTATTTAATTTAATATTTATTGGACTTTATTAGGTATTCTAACATGCCCCCCGCCTTGAAGCATCAAACTAACTTTGCTTCAATAATGCCTTAAACTTATCTAATCAATTGGAAGAGGACATATTTTAGAAAATGTCCTTCGAATATTGCCGCTCATTGTCTGAATTTCAGCAACACGATTAACATTGTCTCTGCCTGGATATACTGATATTATTCGGCCGAGTTTCCATTTCATCGAAGGCATGTTGTCTTCCTTGATTAAAACTAGGGTACCTATTTTTATGTCTGATTGGGTTTGTTTCCACTTAACTCTTTGCTGGAGTTCGCTTACATATTCCTTACTCCAACGTGACCAAAAGTGCTGCTTGACTTGCTGTATACGCTGATACATTGACAATCTAGTTTCAGGAATATGCGTTACATCTGGATCAGGTATTCCAATTAAAACCTTTCCCAGTAAAAAGTGGGCTGGGGTTAAGGGAGTATAATCGTTTGGATCGGTGGAAAGCTGGGTAAGAGGGCGGGAGTTTAGAATACACTCTATTTGAGCCAGCAGAGTTGTTAACTCTTCAAAGGTAAAATGCGCGTTACCCGCAACTCTCTTTAAGTGATGTTTTGCCGATTTTGGGGAATGGGGAGAGCTGACTGGAATGAAATGCCATTGAATCTGTTCATTTAAATACAAACCTTCAAGGGTACCTTGTTCTCTTAATAAATACTGACCGAGTGCATTTAATTCCTTGTCCGCTCCTTTAAAATTCGTGCCATTGTCACTATAGATGTGACTAGGTTTTCCGCGACGTGAAACAAATCTGCGCAGCGCCAAAATAAAAGCCTCGCTACTCAAGCCCGACACCACTTCAAGGTGCACTGCCTTTGTTGTAAAACAAACAAAAACGCTAACATAACACTTTAACAACTTTGCGCCGCGCCCCCCTTTTTCCTTATAGTTTAGCGGTCCCATGTAATCAACACCAACTACATCAAAAGGATTTCCAGAAGCTATTCTATTCGCCGGTAAATCACCCATAATGGGTTTTGTCTGTTGAGGATTAAAACGATAACATCTGATGCATTTCCTTACAGTAGCCTTTGCTAAATTTTTTCCAGCAATAGGCCAATATAACTCTCTTATGGACGAAAGCAATAACTGAGGTCCTGCATGCATTAAGCGCGTGTGCTCAGACTCGAAAATCATCCTAGCTAATGAATGTTTAGAAGAAATTAACATGGGATGTTTTTTATCGAAATCATATTGAGAATGCCTTAATCTCCCCCCTACACGCATTATTTCGTCTTCATCCAAAAACGGATTCAAGCTCAACAATTTACTTTTAGGGTGCAACGGCTGTTTATTTAATAAGGCGAAATACTCGTCAGAAAAACAGCTTTGTTGAGCAATTTTAACCAATTTATTTCGGGCTTTAATCAATTCAAAGAATGTCACGCGACCTTTCTTTAGTTCACTTTCTCTTTTTAAAACCTTACAACGCAAATTGTGAAGATACCTTAACCAAATAGCAAAGAACTTTAAAAGCCTCCAAAACTCTGAAAATCGATTGAATATTTTATCTTCAACCTCCAATGACACAAAACTGAAAATTTTTCTATTAGGGCGCAATTCAGGAAGATTCTCAAAAGTAACAATTGACTTGGGCCAGTTTTCCTCGGACTGGTACAAAAACAAAGGACCATTCCACCAAGTATCTAAACTCAAAAGTTGCTGAGGAAAAACGCCTCTTGAAAGTATATCAGCTATATTATTTTTAGTAGTCACATGTCTCCATTCATGGTTCTCAGTTAAAGTCTGAATTTCACTCACTCTGCTACTTACGAAAGTTTTGAGCAAATTGGGAGCAGTCTTTAGCCACTCCAAAACAATTGTCGAATCGGTCCAAAAGATACATCTGTCAATCTTGATCGTTAAGGACTTAACCGCCTTGTCAGTTAAGCGAGCGAGAGTTAGTGCTCCGCACAGCTCTAATCTAGGTGTAGTCAGCGGTTTTAGAGGACTAACCTTGGATTTAGCACATAACAATCGTACTGTGATTGTACCTTGTGTATCTATCGATCTCAAATATATGCAGCTTCCATAACTGTAATCACAAGCGTCTGAGAAACCATGCAATTCGATTTTCTCAGGTTTTACACAAATAACGTGACGTGGAATTTTGAGATCATTAATACAAGGTAATTCTTCGCGAAATTTAACCCATGTATTATGGATTTCCGTTGGCAAGCTGTCATCCCACGATAATTTTTGAAGCCACAGCTTCTGTAACAAAACTTTCGCTATAATTATGCAAGGTGCTAGAAGACCCAAGGGATCAAAAATAGAAGCTATTTCACTCAAAATCTTGCGTTTTGTAATTTTATTTGCATTTTCTGGAACCTCTATTTTATATGTTAAATGATCAGTGTGACACAACCAAATTAAACCTAAAGTTTTAGCACTTTCACTATGTCCAAATTCTAAAACTCCAAATTTCTCTTCATTTAGTTCACTCACAGAATTCAAAATTTGAGGTTCGTTTGAAAGCCATTTTCTTAATATGAAACAGCCACCTCTTAAAACATCAGATACCTTTTGGCATACATACTGACCCTGGTCTACAGAATCAACTGAACATATAAAATCATCCACATAAAAGGAAGTCTTAATAATTTTAGCAATATCAGGCATATCCTGTTGACAATCTTTAGCTAATTGCAATAAACATCTTACTGCGAGAAAGCTAGCAGCTGACTGACCATACGTGACAGTGTTAAGCTCATAAATTCTAACTTTCTCACTTGGTGATTCACGCCAGAAGATTCTCTGCAATGGTCGTTGTTTAGGCTCAATGAGTACCGCCCTGTACATTTTAGCAACATCAGAAGATATCACATATTGATACTCTCGAAACCTGTACAAGATACTTAGCATATCGGGCTGCAAAACAGGTCCTACCATTTGCAGATCATTTAATGATTTTCCAGACGTTGTTAACATACTGCAATCAAACACAGTTCGCAGCTTAGTCGTTAGACTATCTTCCTTCAATACCCCATGATGTGGCATATAGTATGCGAAATCACACTCTTCTTCATTAACTTCACTCATATGTTCTAGAGATTCATATTCTCTCATGAACTCAAGGTACTTTTCCTTAAATGCTGGATTGGAATCAAACTTTCTCTCTAGATTTAAAAATCTCTTAAAAGCCTTATCCTTAGATTCGCCTAAACTCTCTGCAGGTTCCTTTAGTGGTATAGACACGATAAATTTACCTTCATCGTTTCTGCGAAAAGTTCTCTGAAAATGAGACTCACACTCACTCTCTTCACTAGACAAAATCTTGTCATTACTTGAAAACTCCTGTTCTACTTCCCAAAATTTTCTTAAGTCAAACTCAACATTCTTAGAACCATTTACACTTAAATTACATATGGATGTGTTTCCAAGATGTGGAGCTTCCATAGGCCCGCAAACTACCCATCCAAACCTAGTTTTTTGCAAAATGGGATTGCCGGGTCCTAACTGTATTTGACCTATACATAAAAGTCTATAAAACAGATCATTACCAATCATTAAATCAATTTTATTTGGCTTATTAAATGATGGATCAGCCAGAATCACATTTTTAGGAATCACAAGCCTGTTTATATCTACAAGAACAGCCGGAATGCTACTAGTAATCTGTGACATCACTAAACAATTCAAAGAAGTTTTGTAAACATTATGCGGTGATCTCAAACTCAATTCACATTTAAATTTTACTTCAGAGGCATTCTGACCAATGCCGCTGACCACAACTCTACATTGTTCCTTACTTATTTGTAGCTTATTACACAACTCAGAAGTTACATAAGATGACTGGCTTCCACTATCTAGCAGAGCGCGCGCAGTGTGCCAAGCACCGTTTTTGTCCTGCACCTCTACCAATGCAGTCGCTAAGAATACAACGTTATTTGAATTTGAGGACACATGAGACACAGTTTCCTCATTGTCTTGTTTTCTGTGCTGCGGCGGTTCTTTTGGGGCCTGAGAATCGGACTCCTCCTTCCTGGCGTTATAATCTATGTGCAATAAAACATTGTGCTTACCTTTGCACCCTGATTTAGTGCAACCACCAAACCTGCAAAACTTACTAAAATGACCTGACCTCAAACAGGATAAACACAACCTCAATGCCTTGGCCTTCTCAACACGCTCATTTACTGATAATTGCAAAAAGGATTCACAAGTATTTATGTTATGAGAATTCTGGCAAACCGGACATTTTATTTCATTTGACACAAAACTTCTAGAATTTTGTTTATTTTTTCCATATCGATTTTGATAATTGAGTTTTTCCCTCATTGTGGGATTTTTACGTTCAACGGTTTCCAAAAAATCAGCCCTTGATTTTAAAAAATCTTTTAAATCACTCCACCCTTGAATTGTCGTATGAGTACCTTTAAATTTTTCCCACTCACGTTCTGTACTTCTATCAAGTTTAGTGCTAACCAAATATGCAATTAACACGCCCCAATGATCAGTTTCCTGATTTAAAGTTTTTAACGCATTCAGACCCTTTGACACATTATCAATCATACATCTGATTTTGTCCGCCGACTCCCGGTCTATAACTTCCAACTCAAATAGCGCTTTTAAGTGCATATGTACTAACAAACGATTATTATCGTATCTCTCGCACAAAGTTGTCCAAGCGTTTTCATAATTAGCCGCGCAAAAATCTAATGATTTGATAACTTCTGCAGCTGAATCTTGTAAACAACCTCTGAGATAGTGAAACTTTTGAATTGGTACTAAATTACTGCTTGAATGAATTAAACTTACAAATAAGTCCCTAAACTCTAGCCATGACCCATAGTTCCCCGAAAATTTAGGTAAAGGAATTTGAGGCAACCTAATTCCACTCAAATCTCCGCCACTTTGACCTACACTACTATGACCATTGCTCGCAATACTGCGTATATCATCATTCACCGCATTATTTTTATTTATCAGAGCCCGTGCTCTGGCTACCAACTGAAAGTAAGACTCCTCAAAGGAAGTTCTCTCCTCCAGTTCGCTATTTAACTCGTCCGTGCTATACTCAATTTCCTCCTGAATACCCTGAAAGATTGAATATGTTTCTTCCATTTTTTGTACTCGATCTTCGAGTTCACACAACTCAACATCACTCAAAGAGATTTTAGGTTCAAATTCGTCTAACTTTTTCTTAAAATTAGTTTTTTGAGCCTTTAAGGCCCCGCGCTTACTTTTTAATTTTTTCAATACCTCTTCAGACATTTTGCTACAGAAAATATTCGAAGAAAAAAATCAAATAACAACTCTACTAAGCGCCAAACAAAATATACTTAAACAAAGGATGTAGGAAAGACAGGACTTACCCAAATTTTACAACACACAAGTTTAATAATATAGTTCATATGATGTAATTTCAATCATTTTTATTTGAACTTATAGCCACTCTAAAACCACTTTTAGGTCCACGAATTAATTTGAATTAATTTCACCACAAACAAAGGTTCACTTAGGTTCAAAACACGGCTTAAAGCTTAAAAAGGACGGTAGGATTAACCGAAGTCTTTTTAACAAAGTCCAAAATTCACTAACTGTGACGTTGGCCCAAAGGCTCACAAAAACACCACTACTAAAATGTCCACACAAAGTCCAAAACAATACGGTGTGATCCAACACGGCTCACCTACTCAATCCGGCGAGCTGGACCAAAATATGTTAACACCTTCGATAATAATAGACTGTAACTTCGAATACTTTAACTGATTTTATTTTATGAGTAAGTATATTATAAACATTGAATCAAAGAACGTATTGTATTAAGTTCGCGATGTTTTCGTAAGATTATACATGCAATGGATACGCTCTTGCTGGACTCTTCTCGGCATCTCTCACAAGTGGCGGGCGACGGGAACACCTATTCTTCCACCCAAACTCAAGATCTCCGCTGCGACGTAGTACGCTCCGATTGGCTTGTTTGCCGTGCGGTGGTGATGCAAACCGCTTGGGACGACTGTACTCCCGTGCATTAGAAGCGGCACGACAGAACCTTTGTATTTAATTTAATATTTATTGGACTTTATTAGGTATTCTAACACCTACATTTTGCATTTTTACAAGCTGGTACCAGAATGTTTTGCGTCACTGTCATATTAATATTAATTTCTGAAAATGTCTCTCAACGAAAGAGAACGTGTAACTTTACTAATGATCAGAGGTTTTGGAGACCGACGAAGATCAATTACCGAAACAAAGCAATTTTTCAATGTAACTTTCCCAAACCGACAGTCTATATCAAAATCTACAGTTGTGAGAACAGTTCAAAGATTCGAGGAAGTCGGGTGTTGCACAGATAAAGTTCGTTCCGGAAGACCAAAATCGGCAACTAGTGATAAAAACAAATTAGAGACATTACTTCATTTTGTTCAGGATCCACATTTGACGTTGAGAAAAGCTGCTACCCAAGTTGATGTATGTTTTAAATCAGTTGCAATTAGTTTTATAAACAGTTATTTTTATCCCTATAAAATAACTTTAGTCCAAGTATTATCAGAAGACGATTTCAAACGTAGAAAGGAATTTTGCGAAGTAATGATGCAAAAACAGGAAGAAAATAACAATTTTTTAAATCGAATAGTTTTTTCGGATGAGGCAACATTCATGTTAAACGCATAATTAAATAATTATCATTACTGGGCTGATTAGAACCCACATTGGATGAGAGAAACACACACTCAACACCCCCAGAAAGTAAATGTGTGGGCCAGTATTATTGGCAATAGGTTAGTGCGACCTTTCTATATAGAGGGGAATTTGAATGCAGAATATCATCTCCACATGCTGCAAAATCAAATTGTGCCAGCAATGACCAATACAGTAGGACCACTATTACGACATACGTGGTTTCAGCAGGACGGAGCTCCTCCTCATTTTGGGCGGGCTGTAAGAGTTTACTCAAATAATACTTTTCCTAACCGCTGGATAGGGCGAAGGGGCCTCATGGAATGGCCCGCTAGGTCGCCAGACTTAACGATCCTTGATTATTTTCTCTGGGGACAACTCAAAAATAA
This sequence comes from Polydrusus tereticollis, assembly GCA_963920685.1. Lineage (NCBI taxonomy): Eukaryota > Metazoa > Arthropoda > Insecta > Coleoptera > Curculionidae > Polydrusus > Polydrusus tereticollis. The sequence goes on from OY987329.1 coordinate 108,234,154, forward strand.
AGTGTATGTGACAAAAGCTGCAGATCTGAACGAATTGAGAAGAAGAATTATTGAAGAATGTGAATCTATCAACCAAGAAATGTTACAAAACGTCATCGACAAATTTTATTATAACCTAGCCCAATGTCAAGCTGAGGGAGGGGACATTTTCAATATTTAATTAAATAACGACTTACTTAAATTTATTTTTGTTTTTGTAAATTTGTTATTAATTTTACTGCTTGTATTTAATTTAATTGTTACTAAATTTTTTACAAAACTTGCGTGGGTACTTTTAGTACAATTTTTATGTTTTTTTATAGTTTTAACGCCAAACATTCTGGTACCAGCTGGTAAAAATGCAAAATGTAGGTAATATCTTACCTGTTGTATTTATGTCCTTTAACTCAAGCTATTTCTTAAACTAATGGGTTTAGCCATATGACATGTTTTATAATTGTTGTTTAGAATGTTTAGAGGAATCAGAAAACGTGATTAAAAAGGGGTCATTCTATTTAAATAAACCAAAGTTTTGTTTACCATGACTGTTGTATATATAATATTGTATAATTACAGGTGTCCTAGTTTTATAGATTTTCTTCCTAGTTTTATAGATTTTCTTGAGGCCTAAAACTTTCATACCGGAAGTTTTTTTTATATTGTGCCAGTGGCGCATCCAGAGTTTCAGTTTGGGGGGGGGGGGTAGTGGCGCGGATCCAGGGAAAAATTGTGGCAGGGTTAAAATAGCCCCGAAGGCGCAAAAATAGCGCCACAGGCGAAAAATTTTAGGAGCCACGCCCAAATTTCGTTTTTGTCCACAATTCTAATATTTGCATTGAACAAGTGTATAGGTAACAGAAATGCAGACAAGATATAATTTAATTTTCTTATTCTGTGTAAAAAACATATAAAACAAGTAAAATTAAATATAACATAACTTTTACATACTATATTAATAAATAGATATAAATACATATGAAAGAAATAGCAAATACTTAACACAGTTATCAAAAAATATATTTTTATAAAAAATGATAAATTTAATAAAAACATGTTAAAGCAAAAAATAAGATAATATTCCCTTGAGCAAAACATAAGTACCTACTCGCAAGGCTAGAAAACATGAAATTAAAAAAAAATTATAATGTGAAATCAAGTCGTCTATTTTTATTATTAGCAAATCTTTTTATGACGTGGTCTACATTTACTTGGATGTCTCTGTGTATGAACAGAAGTGATAGCCCAACTAATCTATCCTGACCCATTGTTGAACGAAGCCACGTTTTAAGGCGCCGCAGAGAGGAGAAACTTCTTTCAGCTGAGGCTACACTAACGGGTAGAGTGACCAAAACGTGTAGGCATTTTTTTATTATTGGAAAAATATCTTCATCGCAGGACGAATATAAACCTATACCATCTGTAATGCTTTTTTTATGTTTTTCCAAATACCAAATTCCAATTTTAATTTTAAAAGTATTAAGTCCTTATTTTGGGTATTTTCAAGTTTGCTTATATACTCCGCAACTACTTCAATCGACTGAGTAGTTTCAGTCTCCGTTTTTGAAATGAAAATGGAAAGAAAAAATATATTAAACTCATAGGTATTTAAAGATTCCTCGTTAAAACGAAATTGGAGATCTTGTAATATATTATCTAACAGAGGAATATATATGTTAATTCTAAAATAAGATTCGTCATTTTCTGCAGATATATTGGGGCGATGCGTTTGTCCCTGACGCTTGGCGGCTTGTCTTCATGTTAGTGGCACATGGCACGTCCTGGCGCGATGCTCTGTCGACGAAAGTAAAAAAGCGCTACTGCCAGATCGAACAAAAAAATTGCTGCAGTTGATCCGATAATACTTTTTGGAATATTATAATTTCAGTGAAAGGTTAGGTCCATAAAATTCCTGGGGGGTAATTACCCCCATTACCCCCCCCCCCCGTATATACGCCCCTGTATTGTGCGTCATTTTCTAAATAATTGACCGGTCCGGGACTTTTTACACACTGTGTATAACCAATGGCACATTACATGTCCAGGCTGGGTAACGTTACGTCTCGAGAATTAACCGCTTCCTGACACCCTTTCATAAAATCTCTTCCCATATTTAATTTTATAGGACTCTCGAAATCGGTTAATGGTATAAAATATAATCAAAAGACATAGTTTGTAGAGTAAAAATATTTACAAAGGACGGTCGCACGTCGGTCACCTTGGTCTGAAATTGTGGTTTTGTGCTAATCTCGGTGAATATATTTTGTGGGTTATCAAATAAGCTATTTTAAATAAAATTAAAATATTTCCTTCAACTGAGCAATAAATAAAATAATTTTTTGTTTTGTTTGGAGTGGAAATGATAGTTTGCTGGACGAAGAAAGTGCGATTATTATTATTATAATAATGTGCGTGTTCCTTATTTAAGTATTTAAAATTATAAATATTTAAGAACATTCTTATAAATAAAGTGCGAATATTCAGTAAACGCTACTTTCTTGATGTTAGATAATATATTAAAATTCGGAAAAAGATCAATTACTTATATAATAATTTATTCACAATAATATTAAATAACATTAATTAGTTAAAGCATTTCCAAAAATAGTTTTTATTTCAATTTTATATATTTTTTAATATAATAATTTTTTAAATATTTGTTGGTAAATAATGATTTAAATTAAAACATAAACATTTAAAAGTTTTTGCCCTATTTATTTTAGGCTTTATGGATATTTAATTTTTATAACGTATGTTCTAACTTTGTTAACCACCGTATATCTTTATTTCATTCAATGTCACCTGATGGTTGTCAGGGTAACAAAAATCTGCCACTGTCAACAGCTTTTAATAGATATTTACGTTATAAGTCCGGTAAATCAACTTTTACAGCACGAGTGAAATGTTTCGAGACGAGGCGACGAAGGAGCCGAGTCTGGAATTTTGAAACGAATACTGTAAAGGATTTGCCGGACGAATGACGTACAATATTTTATTTCATACTGTTCTGTTGAAAATTATAATTATGTTTTGAAATTATAATGAAGTTTTATTCTGTGTCGTATATTTGAAAAGTGCTTATATTTACTGGTGGAAAGATTGTGTGTTTGACATTGATTAAACTAAAACTTACAAATTTCAGTCCGGTAAAGAAATTTTACAGGACTAGTCCGGTAAAAAAATTTTACCGGACTTATTGCTGTAAAACCTTTTTTCTGGACTAAATTCAAATATGTAAAGGTGTGTTTTACAATACAGTATGAAATAAATAATTTAACACAAATAAAACTAGCTTGTCAAGAAATCATAGTTTATTGTAAAAGAAGATCTGCGCATCCAAAGTGTTATTCAGCAGGTGCAGATCACGACAACGTGTAATATGGTTATGGTCTTTAAACTGTATAAAGTTTTTAATATTAAAATATTATAAATGTAAATTTATCTAGCGTTCATCTTTTTTTTTCTAAATATAATCTGTTGAAGTACCTATAAAGCTGGATTTATAAACTCGAAAAGTTGGCGAGGTTGAGGTTCAGTTGGCGTTGAGAATAACAGTTTTAATTTAAACTAAAGGGAACACTCAGTTCAATTTATAAACTCAGTTCGTGCAAAGTTCATAAGTTTCGAAAAGTTCCCGTCTAGTTCGAGATAACCAATTTTTAGGTTCGGAATTCGAGAGGTTCGTTTTGACCAATGAAGACGCTATTTTAAAGTCATGTGGTTGCAGCGAAATGTCAAATGTCTTTTATTTATCGCGTTTGGGCTCTTTGCTGTTTACGTCGCCTTTCCGTCATTTGTATTTGGATTTTCTGTTTGTTGTAAGTTGTAAGCTTAGTATTGTGATTTGCGCCAGAAATTGGAAAACCAGAAATAATTAGTATAGAGAATGATGTCACTAATTTATTGCTACTCGAGTTAATCCAAAAATATGAATTTATCTCCAACTTAGGCCATAGAGATTATAAAAGTAATATATAATATAATATATTATTATAATTTATTTAAAACTGGAACAGTCATTCTTGTATATATAAAAATCTGTGGTGTCTCCCAAGACCTCATCTTTTTAAAATAATCATATCCACCTACCCCTATTCTCCTCACATTTATTGGTCGAGTTTTAAAGCGGCGATTGCTCGCCTTCTCCTATAAGCCGCGTAAAACAAAAATGTCACCGCAAACAGGGTGTAATAATATAACATTTTTACCACAGCGCGGAACTCAAAAACAACTTAATTTTTATTTGGAATCGAACAAAATTATAAACCAAAAAATAATAATTTACAATCTGTCAAAATTTTCAAAGTAAAATTTAATGTCAGTATTCTGTATCATTCTATTGGACAAAAATTTCGACCAATCAAACAACAACTCTTCGAACTTCGCTACTGACTTTAAAAATGCAATATTATGGACTGTTGAACATCGAACCACACCAACTTGAACATAACTTCAACCTAGCGAACTTTTCGAGTTTATAAATCCAGCTTAAAGATAGTCCTAATAAAGTATAATTTTGAAAAATCATTTTTGTAACACTCCTAATTTTTTAACTAAAGTTCTGTTTATTCCTTCTAAACCTAAAATTCCGTAATTTAAATTAGTTTTAACTAATGAATAACATAATATTTCTAGATGTTTTATATTCAGAAAGTATTAATGTTTTTAAAAATCGGTAGTAAACTTCTTAGTTTTTTCATCAAATATTTTATTTAAAAATTCCAATTTAGTTTACTGTCAAAGATTATTCCTAAATATTTTACATATAAACTTTTAAAACTTCAATGTCATCGCTTATATTGATGCTATTCGTATATTGTGGTACATTATCTAGGTTTAAAGTCAAAGAAAGATTATTTCTTTTATATACTCTCACATTATCATACTACTCGTGACTAGATGAGCAATGTTCGAGGCCAAGAAATAAACCACAAAAAAAAATAATACTTTGTTGTATTAAAATCGATTGGTAATAAATTATCTTGAAACCAATTTCTTATATTTTTAAAATCTTTTTAATTACCTTATTTAAATTGCCCTAAATTGTATCGCTATAAAGAATAGCAGTATCATCTGCAAAACTATGAATTTTCCCATCGCAAGTTATACTAAATTGGAATGACCATGACGCGACAATTGTTATATCTGCTGTTTTCGCAATATTAAGATTTGATAATATAATTATTTTAAACCACGCTTATTTTATATTAGAATGTTTTACTCAAAGTTTGAATCTGGGGTGTACGTACAGGTTGCGAAAATTGCCGCAGATACCGTAGAAAATTTGCTGCGAACAAAAATCATATAGTGCTGATGCAGCTATATATACAACAGTTTCAAGGGGTTTCAATTTTTTTTTAGCCTAATAATAATTACCCGTTTAACAAAATATTGTATTGTCATCTTGATAACTAAACTAAATTTTTTAGTTTAAGTCGTAATTTTACTCCTCTTTTAGCAGCTTACCTAATTGAGAAAAAACTGCAACTTTCACGTCATAAAATTAGTAGGAAAATATCAGGTTTTTGTGACGTTTGAAGAAAAATTACTTGTTCCTGATAATTATCAAGTAAGTATTACAATATCATTAAGTTGCCTATAGGTACTATAGAATCTTAGATGCTAATGGTATTTTTTAGAAATCTAACGGTTTAAAGACCGTATCACCGCTCGTCAGTATGGCTAGAATTTGACGAAAGGAAAAGATGCAGAAGAGCATACATGACCCTAAGATGAAGACGACTAACGATCAGACAGAAGGCCTGTCATAATTACATGGGTCGGCGCCGGGTAGCTTTAGAAGCCTATACGATTACGGACCGAGAGCCAACAATTTAGTCACCAGGATGGCGCTTTACTTTATACCTCACCCATGATAGTTTTATTTGTTCTTTAAAACTTTTATATTAATTTTTTTTTTCCTGTTAATAAGCAGAACAAGCAGATTATTTAGCTGTAAAGTTACTTTGAGAAACGACTTTATAAACTATCGGTTAACAAAAAGCCGTAAGCTGACCTAAACGATAAAAGAAACATTTATCTTACCTGGATACAAATATTAAGTCTGTTATCAAACTGATAACCTTCAGGGCACCCACAACGATAACTTCCAGGCATATTAAAGCAGTTTCCACTTCCTTCGCCGCAGGGATTATTAAGACATTCGTTCTTGTCCACGCACTGGTTGTAGTATGGATTCAAAGAGTATCCATCCGGGCATCCACAACGATATCCTCCGATAAGATTTTGACAACCTGTAAAACAACGCCTGTAATTACCTAGTAATTATCGCTGAAAGAAAAATTATTAAAAAAATAAATAAAAGAAAGGGAAAAATATGAAAACTGGTCGGGTGGATTAACCACAGTTATTAATCAAAGAAAAATGGAATAGATCTCATATATTAGTATGATAATAAAATATTATGTTTTAGAAATATTGTCATATCGTTCAGGCCCACTACAACTAGTACGTCTACTAGCGCTTAGTTCCACATTTAAGTCATAATCAGGATTTATTACGCTCCCATTTTTACTTGTCTTAAGAATGGATTAATTTCGTCTATAGGTACGATATACTCCCTAAGAGAATACTAATTTCTCGTTAGGTCAAGCAATGATATTTCAGTGAAGGGGGAACCTAATTTCAAGCACTAATTTGGCGTTTTCAAAGGAAGGCAAATAGTTTGTAAATATAAATCCAAAACTGTTCATATAAAATGAACTAAACCTGAAAAATTAAATAACGTGAACGAGTTACTCACAGGAAATTTCGGATTTGACTGGGCCAGATCCTGCAGAAGTGACAAAGTAAATACAGTATTTTCCATAAAATTAATAATAAATAGTTTCTAATAACTGTCAAAACCGGACAGGTCCTTGTTGGTAAATTTCAAAAGGGGGCAGATCCATTTCATTATTTAAAAATACACATGCTTTTTCAAGAATTAGGGATTTCTGTTTTCTATCTAATCTCTATTTTCCAAATCACCCTCAGCTTTCTCGTTTTGTCTCGAAACGGATCTGTTCAGTTTTAAAATTAGACGCCTCATATTATTTCTTTGCAACCGTTTGAGGTACACGCGTCTCAAAACACGAACTAATATTAACGAATGGTAATTTTTGATTAGCAAAGAAAGGAATAAAGTCGGAACTAGTTTTTGGAGGTCACCTTTGGACGGCCATAGCCTCCTTATAAGATATTTAAGGACCTTCATTAATATGATATTTTTGTTGTATGTAAAATATTCCCTTGAAATATACGAACAGAATTTCCGGACACCCTGTATAATGGTTTATTGCTTTTTATTAGTGCATAATGGGGTTTTTGATATTGTTGACGTAGCAAACCTCAAATATGTCAAAAATTACGTTAAATTTCTTGAAAATGACTAAAATTAAAAACAAATGATAAGTAAGTAATTTAAAGTAAATGAAAAAATCTACTAAAATATATGTGCAATATAACAATAACTCATAAAATGGGGTCACGTAGCATTTTTTTATTACATTTTCTGATTTGAGATTGAGATCTTGTAATTTTAGTGCAAACTGCAAAAAACTTTAATTTTCTGACGCCTCTTAAGCCTTTAGTGGTATATTATTAACCAATGTTTAGACAGCCATCATTATTGCCCGAGCGGCGCGAGGGCTATAAGCTGTCTAAACCGTGGTTAATATAATATTTTTCCACTACTACAAACTTTTATAAGACATTTATCTTTATACTATTAATAATTATAAAAAATTATAGTATATAAGTATATTTTTTAATCAAGTTACCTGCGCTTTGGAATTGGCAAAATATTTTGTTGTTTTGTCAGGTGGCTTTGTTAATGTCAATTTTTGTTCATTTATGTCATCAGATTTCACGAGTTTCCCGTTTTTTTTTTTAAATGAGCGAAGAAAATGTTAGTGATATTATTATGTGTACACCTTAATTATTAATATTAATATTTGTTATTGATTGTATCGATATTTTACAATATCACGCATCTCTAATAATCTAATATGTATTGATAATTATCTGGTTGCCTAACCACAAGAAATCATCTTTCAGGTTATTCATGTTTATGAATTCATGTTGTAGAATCAAAAAATCAAGTTACCTGCGTTCAAATAGATTCTTGAAGATCGGTCAATAATGGATTTCAATGCCTTATTATTGACCATGGTCAGTAATGACGTATAAGGTAGAGAAAAACGATTTCTAACGTTAATAATCGGTCAATAATGGCGATGTTATAGGTTAGTAGTGGAAAATAGTATATTAATAACCAAGATTTAGACAGCCATCATTATTGCCCCAGCGGCAAGTTTAAATCATGAGGAGCGGAGCGACTAACCACAAGAAATCACCTTTCAGGTTATTCATGTTTATGAATTCATGATGTAGAATCAAAAAATCAAGTTACCTGCGGTCAAATAGATTCTTGAAGATCGGTCAATAATGGATTTCAATGCCTTATTATTGACCATGATCAATAATAACTTATAAGGTAGAAAAACGATTTCTAACGTTAACAATCGGTCAATAATGGCGATGTTATAGGTTAGTACTGGAAATAGCTATTTTCCTAACAAGTGCAGAAAATCGATTTTTCCGCACGCAAATGCCGTTGACAGCACGACGCGTAGCGGAGTGGTGTCAAGCATTTAAGTGCGGAAAAATAGGTTTCTGCACGTGTTAGGAACAATAGTTTTTCTACTAGCGTGAGGAAACAAATTGAAAATAATTTAAAAAACGGAGTTTTTTTTTTAAATTTTTATTACAATGAACAAAATTTTACAATATTAATTCGTTCATCTCTTCATCGGAAATCATTTTGCGTGCCGAAGAATTCAGCAAAACTCCAGTAAAAAAACTGATAAACTAGTTTAAATTTATAATATTCTGTTGACAGTGACATACAAATCAACAACTGGTTATATACACCATAGCAACTAAGATATTTCAAAGGTAATATGATGAACAGTGACTTCAAATCGTACAGCATTTAATTTAATTAAATTTAATTTCAAAATATAACAGTGCGGAAAAATCTTTGCCGCACGGTGCGGAAAAGTGGATTTTCCGCACTAAAACATGTGCGGAAAATGCGTTTTTCCGCACGCTAGTAGAAAAAGTAATTTACGAACGTCGACTCGCGGAAACCTCTGTGTGACGTCACTAGTTCCTATAGTAAGTCGGGTCGCGCTCGCTGCCATTGTTTACGACTGAGAAGACAGGTGGCCATGCACAGATTTCGACATGACAGAAAAAAATATTTAATTCGTTAAAATCGTTATATTGTATGGTAATATTCAAACAACCCAGAAAACTGTTTCTAATACTAATTTAGACACAACACGTTCTTAAAAAATCTCCTAGTCTGTAGCAACTATATTTTCAATTCGAACATCTAAACAGCGCGGGGAAACCAAATTGTTTTAAAAATCAAGGCAGCTTTGTATTGATTATTTTACACTGTCAGGTTATATTCGACTTTGACGGCGCTTATCTCAGTATTTTTTTTTTCAAGGTAAGTTTTGTTACAAAGAGTGTATTGTTTTTCTTTTTTCTAATATGGTGTTAAAGAAAGTATAGTGTACAACTCCTATGAAAAGGCATTTCGTACTTGTTAGAGAATATACTATTAAAAGTAATAATAATAAGCTTCTGCTTTGACTGAACAAAGAAACAGCACGCGCATCTTCCTTGTATATGCACGGTAGGACTGTTGCACAAGTTCAAAGCGGAGGAACTGTGAGACCTAATGACATCACCGTCTCGCAAAAGTTTGATTTGATTTTGATCTCGTATATTTCGAACACTACTTATCGGATTTACATCAAATTTTCAGGGCTGACCATACCTTTATAAAAATTGGATAGAGTGTAATTTGAGGTTTGACCAAATAAGCCAGTAATTAAGAAAAATAAAATAGAAATAGAAAAAACAAAGTATATTAATATATGTATAGTTTTAGTTTAGCTCTTATTACATCGAAGAAGTAATAAACAATCCAAATGTTTCTTCATCATACAGCGAAAGACCGGAGACGGACATTTGGGCGCAGCCGTTTGAGCGCGAGATAACTTGGGCGCGAGGGCACAAAGGCGCGGCGACACATGGGCGCGAGAACACTTGTACACGGTGATGTTTGCTTAGTTAACACATGAGCTTGTTTGTTAAAAAACATTTTTAGTAGAAAAAATTTCTAGCCAATTTTTATAGAAAAGAACATTGGCAAAACTCTTTCGTCCTTTTGTATTGATAACAATTATTACACAGTTTACCTATGTTAAACCTTTTTTAATTATTTTTGTAAATTTCTCTTTAATTCCTCTTAATTACGTTTATCGACTGACCTGACCCTAACACTATAATTACATGGAAAATTAGGTTTTAGCATGGTTCTTCCCTACTTTAATTCCTCTTAATTACGCTTATCCTTTTGTATTGATAACAATTATTACGCAGTTTACCTATGTTAAACCTTTTTTAATTATTTTTGTAAATTTCTCTTTAATTCCTCTTAATTACGTTTATCGACTGACCTGACCCTAACACTATAATTACATGGAAAATTAGGTTTTAGCATGGTTCTTCCCTACTTTAATTCCTCTTAATTACGCTTATCCTTTTGTATTGATAACAATTATTACGCAGTTTACCTATGTTAAACCTTTTTTAATTATTTTTGTAAATTTCTCTTTAATTCCTCTTAATTACGTTTATCCTTTTGTATTGAACCTGGTATTTCATTATTCTACTTTGTTATCATCTAAATTATTTGTGGAAGTTAGTTTACGCTTACCTGTTTAGTTAGTAGTATCGTCTATAGTGGTCAATTTATTTTTTTACGAATTGAGAATGGAAGTAGTTTTGTTACGAGGCAAGCGTATGTACACTAATGTACAGTAGTAATGGTTATTGCTATGTATTTGACAGGTTTGGTGCGTGTGGGAGTAAAAAATTTTGGCGATGTGAATTTAAAAATCAAGGTTGCAAATCTCGCATTCATACCTTAGATGGCGTTATTGTGAATCAGTTACATAACCATTCACATGACAGTAATGCAGTGAATTTAGAAAAGAGGGTGGTTTGTACTGCTAAGAAAACTCGTGCTGCTGAAACAATGGAACCAACATCGCAGGTTATTAATTTGTGTCTTAATGAAGCAAACTTGTCGCAGGCAACACAAGCAAACCTACCAGCACCGAATGCTTCGAAAAAAATGATTCGCAGAACCTCAGAGGCTACTGATATTTGGCCGAGAAAAAACATACATGAGGTAAGAATTTAAGTTAGTTCAGGTTTTCACATAAATCCTTTATATTTATAGATATATATAACAAAATCGAACAGACGAAGTAAAAAAACTCTTGCTTACCTATTTGAATAATTTATTGAATGTTTTTATTTGATTCCAGATTTTGCTGCATTCCGACCAATGGTTCGTCGATGGAACATTTTCCATTGCTCCGCCATTATTCTATCAAGTGTATGCGATTATGGCTAAAAGGTTTGATGGAGTTCATCCCGTAGCCTATGCACTTCTCCCAAATAAGCAAACGACAACTTATATCAAAATGATTGATCTCCTGAGAAGTGTACAGCCGAATTTACGCCCCAAAAATCTCTTGCGATTTTGAATTAGCTGCCATCAACGCCTTCAAAGGAGCGTTTCCGGAAGCGGAAATAATGGGATGTTTCTTTCATCTGACAAAAAATATGCGAAAACAATTGGCACAACTGAATCTTCTCGGGAGATACAATAATGACGCGGATTTTGCAGCTCACGCCCGCATGGTTACATCCTTGGCTTTTTTGCCGACGGACGATTTGAACGAAGCTATCGACGAATTGTCAAATCTGTTGCTCCCAGAGCTAGAACCTCCTTTGCAATGGTTTGAGGATTCATATATAGGACGACCAAATAGACGGGGAAACGGACGCCGCGAAGCAATATTTCCTCCAGAACTATGGTCAGTACATAATCGGGTATTGACAAACATTGATCGCAAAAACAACCACGCAGAGTCAGCACACAGAAGGCTACAAACAGAGTTGTCGATTAACCATCCAACCATTTGGAAATTTATCGGCAGCCTAAAAACTATCCAAAGGGGAAGAGACGTTGTTTATGAACATTTGCTTGCGGGAAATGAGCCTACTCAAAAAAAAAAGAAAAAACATCCATGCTGACAGAAGGATCAAAAACCTCGTCGAAGACTACAATAATCAACGCAATCTAGTTGACGGTGCAAACAACAGGAATATTATTGAGTTTTTAAGAGCTATCTCTTACAATTATGAAATGAATCCATAGAATCAAGAGTCTCAAAATTTTTCTCTTTCTTATAAATTTTGTGTATATTTAGAAAATAAAATGGCAACAACAATATTAAGACGTGTTTCATTTTGACTCGCGCCTAAGTGTCCCGCGCCCAAGCGGCCGCGCTCAGACGGCCGCGCCCAAATGTCCTAGACCGGCGATAGATATACCTGCTTAAAATCCCTTTACTATCCTTGCGGAATAATATTAGACGTGATAATTAAAAAAAAAACATATTTAAAAACGTAACCGTATATTTACGAACATACACAGTTGAAAAGTCGCTCTCCGCAAATAGGCAAACAATTAAGACCTAACATTTATGGGATGTATCAAATGGAAATGTTTCCATTTAAAATTTAAATTCACCTTTCATCATTGTCGGAAAGCCGCCATTGGTTCTAAATTGGACCGCGTTTTACAGCGTAGAGCTTTAACAAGTGTTAGATTCACATACATTTATTTCAATTAAGCTAAACCTAAATAGAAACGTAAGTTTGAACTTTTAACTTAAAAAAAAATTAAATTGTATTTTTAGAACAGAAAAATAGCACTTAGCTTAAGTAAATAATGATTTATCAGGAAACGTTGTTGCCAGAATTTTCTTTTACTAAAAGTCCATGTACCAACCTACTTACGAGTTTTACTATCAATCATACCTTGTTTGCCAACTTTAAAACAAGGCAACAAATATGGTGGTTCCATTATCGCCGATTAAAAAAATATGTTTTATATAGGTACACCCTTACTTACTTACTTACCTAGCTATTTTAACAGATCAAAAACTTACTTGCAATACATGCATATACCCGCAGCTCTTCTATAGAATGTCACGCTCTATAAATCTTACACATCTGTATATATTCATACTTAGGAAATGCAATGTACAAATCTGCATAAATATCAGCATGAGACATGACATAAATATTTAATCTTACCTTCGAGGCACTTTAACTGTTTATACAATTTACTACATTTCTCCCTAAAGTTATTTTAAAGCATTTACATTTGCACAATATGACTTTGGTTGTGAATTAGACATATTGTAAGACAGGAAATTTTGCTTGAAATTTATCGGTAAGCAGCAGTAAAAACTTTAGGCAAGAGCAAATTATAAAGTCGTGTTGCGGTTTAATATTAAAACCTGGTTTATACGGGGCGAGAAAAATTTTCGACACTAACAACATTTTATTACCAAAACTTACATTTACAGCTTCTTAATATACAAAAACGTTTGAAAATAATCATCCAGCTAGGATGCAAGAATCCAATATTCTCCTCATTGACTGCCAAACTCTTTTAAAAACACCAGGGTCGTTTCTTATTAAGTTAGACTCAGCAATTATCCGATTTTTTAAATCTTCCACATTCTTCACTGGAGTAGTAAAGGAAATAATCCAGGGGGTTTAAGACCGGAGATCGAGCAGGCCACCTCGACCAATCTAGCGATCTCCGTATGTTACTGTTAAGAACTCACGAGCAACCACACTAAAATGCGCTGGTGCAACCACATTGCATTTCTTGTTGCCAATAATACATCCCCCAAAAACTGAGGTAGCGTTTGTTCCAGAAAGTAACCTTGCTGGTAACTATTCCTGGTAGAAATACCGGTCTAATTAGCCTGTCACCCACAACTCCAACCCAAACGTTCAACGAGAACTGATGTTGAAAACGATCTTCAAGTACCTTATGTGGATTTTCTTCAGCCCATACATGGTTGTTGTGAAAATTCCTTATTGCGTTTCTTGAGAATTTCGATGCATCGGTAAAAAGAATCAGCATCAGTAGTTGAGGGATTTGAACCAATGTGTGCAAATACAATTGACAAAAAGCAATTCGTGGAGAAAAATCAGCAGGAAGAAGTGCCTGAACGCATTGTATATGGTATGTATGGGTACAACAAATAGTCACTAAGGATTTTCCAAAGAGCCCCATTACTCACATTGAAAGTGCTTGCAATTTCTTGAGTACCTGGATCTATCTCTATCGGTTCCAGCATATTCTCTTCCACATCAACCGTTCTTAGGTTATGTAAGGTTAGGTTAGAGTGGCAGACTTCTGGTCTATCCAGACAGTCTCACGTAGTCCTATAAGGACCGTTGTGTTACCACACATGTTCTGTGGAACCTATCAGCATCAGCTCCCTGATGGCTAGTGCGAAGTACAGCGTAGAAGAATCTTGGCAGCTCACTCAAACCAGCCACTACTGTTGATAAACCTAGTAAGTCGACCCAGTTGTAAGCTGCTTACTTCGTCCAGATTATTGAAGAATGGTTCGCCCAAGGCATTAAACCTTCTTCTTGAAAGGCCAGGGCATTCACACAAAAAATGTTGAATGCTTTCCTCCTCTTCTTCGTCTCTGCAAGTTCTGCAGAAGTCGTTAGCTGGTATTTGCATACGTTTAGCATGTCTACCGAAAAGCTGTAACCACGGCAGTCCTTCCGACTGTGTTGTAATAACGCTGCGGTTTTCTTGTTATTAAGTAGGGGCCACAATTGCTTGGAGATGCTACAGATTGTTAGCTCTGTCCATCTGCTTATTGCAAGTTGTTTGGCTGTACGATCTATCTCCTCTTTGACCAATCCCAGCGGCCTAGCCACGGCATTCTCTGCTAGATCGGCGGACATGCCCGCGCCCTCCTTGGCGAGCGCATCAGCAGACTCATTGCCATCTATGCTGTGATGACCAGGAACCCAACACAGAGTGACTCGATACCGGACACCAAGTATGCAAAGATTGTTGCGACATCGCCTCACTAGTTTTGATTTAATGTTGTTGGAACGAATTGCCTTTATCGCTGCCTGACTATCTATATAGATAGCTATTGACGCAGCTGCTCTCAGGTCTTGACGTTCCTGCAGGATTTTTACTGCTTTATTTACTGCCGTCACTTCTGCTTAAAAAATGCTGCAGTAGTCCGGAAGTCTATATGACCTCTGTATTTTCATGCTCTCAGAGAAGATACCAGCTCCCACTCCGACGTCCATTTTTGAACCGTCTGTAAAAATTGAGTGGTCTGTCTCCATTGTTAACTGATTGCCCTCCCACTCTTCCCTAGTCGTTCTTACTGTCATTGGCGTTCCTGGTCCACCACTTTACTTACTTTTATCTCGACTACATTAATAACTTAAAAAATATTAAAACTGGTCTTGTCGAAAAATTTTCTCGTCCTATATCTTTGAAACAAGGCGGCTTTTCAAAAATCATAAAAGAACAAAATATTCTTAGAATAATCTAGGCAATAACCACTTCAACTCTTGCCGTATGTTTAGTAAACACCCTGTACATACCGGGTGATGCACGGCTTAGTTGAACATTGGAGATCACATGTAAATTTTTAGTTGGCTAAATATTGACTCCCCTGTACATTTTAGAGAAAAATTGCATTACAATTTTTTGAAGAGGTCGATATAGTAAACCAATGTGCCAAGTTTGAATAAGCTTTAGTAAGCCAATTCTAACTTATTCAATTACCTGTGATGGCTAAATTTCGAAATTTTCATAGTTGAGGTAATACAGCAAACACCAGCAAATTATCATTTGGCATTGACAAAACGAAAAGTAGTGTCAGTGACAACATTTTCATTGAAGGCGCTTTAATTATAGCTAAGTATGAGCTATTCCATTAAAGGAAAAGTAACTATGATTAAGTGGAATTATACAGGAAACAGTTTAAGAGCAGTGTCTGAAATATTTTCAGTTCAAATCCCTGATAAGCCTATCCCTCCCATTTCATTAATTAAATTTATCATTAGTAAATTTGAGTCCAAAGACACTGTAATAAATAACTGTAGCTGATTAACTCAGAATGTCAATAGAGCTGAAGAAGGGGAAAATAGAGATCTCGATATTTTACTGCACGTGGAGGAAAATAAAATGATTAGCACGAGGATTCTTGGGCAAACTATAGGAAAACATCAAACCAAAAAACATAAATATTTTCCTTACAAGTATGAAAAACATTAAGAGCTACGGCAAAGTGATGGAGAATGGAGAATGGTATTCTGTTTTGAGGTTGTAGAAAGAGAAAATAATAATAGAGACTTTTTGAAAAATATTTGTTTTACCGATGAATGTACATTCGCCCTCAACAATGAACCAAATGTTCAAAATTGCCGGTATTAGAGCCAAGAAAATAAACATCGTGTTGCTTATACTCGGACGCAATATCCACAAACAATAAATGTTTGGGCGGGAATTGTAGGACTTCACATTATTGGGCCATCTTTTATGGAAGACAACCTTACAGCAGTAACCTAACAAAATCAAGTTGAACCCGCACTAGAAGAAGTTGTACGCGAAAATCAGGAGATCTGATATCAAATGGATGATTGTCCTGCCCATAATTCTCTCATAGTTAGGGAATCCTTGCAAAATATTCTGAATGGAAATATTATTGGCCCACGGCATCTAATCCTTTGGCCAGTTTTCGCCAAACGACTTCTTCCTGTTTTAAAAATTTAAAAATCTAAACCAGCTAAAAAACTGTATTTCGTTAGAATGTGACAGAATTTTCCAATATCAACTCACTAATGTTAGAAACGAATTTTATGATCGGTTAGGATATTGTTTAACTGTTTATGGAGGGTTGTTTGAACATTTAATTAATTAATGTATCTGCGAAAATCTCTATTCTTAGGTATGTTATGTTAAATTAAATACTTATTAGTAAGAAAAATATAATGGTTTCTTTTATTTCAGATGGGTAATTGCCGGATTGGTGAAACGAAAATCTGTTTTCAATGTGAAATAATCTTTATTCGTTATGTCCAGCTTTACGTCAATTTTTGACAATAGCGTCATAGAAATTATTTGCTGGTGTTTACTGTATTACCTAAACTATGAAAATTTGGTAATTTTGCCATCACATTTAATTGAATAAGTTAGGATTGGCTTACTAAAATTTATTCAGCCAATATTTAGCCACCTCAAAATTTACATGGTATTTTCTATGTTCAACCAAGCCATGCGTCACCCGGTATAATATTTAAAAGAAACTACTACTATAAAGTGGGCTTTCACACTTACGGTTTTTTAACGTAACCGTGTACGGCTACGGAGCCGTGCTTAACTGAAACACATTGTAATCAATGCAAGCCTTCCCTTCACACAAGACGGTTTGTTGCCGGAGCCTTACACGGCTGCCGTCGCAGCACGGTGGGTTGACTGCAACGACACGGCGCCGGAGCCGTGTACGGCTACAGAAAAACAGACAAGTATATACAAGCATGCACACGTGCCGTGTGTTGATAACTGTTGACACGCATATTTTATAATTCAGTATGGTTTTGCTCTTTGTATCGTACAGGTCAACACACATTTTTGAAATAACGGAAATAATCGAAACTGCCAACAGACATTCGAAAGTAATTAAAAAATTTTGAACTATCCTTTCGTATCTCGTGAAACAATGTTACAAATTCGCCCATCAATTGTCTGCTTTCAAGAAGTGGATGAATCCAAAATTTTCTTGTTTTTCGCGACTGTCTACGACGATGCCATAGCATTATTAAGAATATGCATCTTTTTCGTTCATCCATCGTAGGGCAACTGACAACTGCTTTTAATTATTATTATTTAAAAAATTCTGCGCCGTGCCGTCTACTAAAAACCTTGTGGCGTATGAACACAAAGCAAATTAAACTACGGCACGGCTACGGCACGGTTACCGTTAAAAAACCGTATGTGTGAAAGAGGCCTTAGGCTTCCACACACCGACGCGGCCACGGCCACGGTAGCGGTGGCGGCCGCGGTGGCGATCATATTAGCGGTCGGGCGTATTCACACCAATGCGGTGAGTGGAGCTGTAAGGTAGTTGCTGTTTACAGATTTTATGTATACGAAAATATATTTTTAAACGTCCAGGTTTCATTTTTATTTCTATTATTTGTTATTATGCTAGACGATGTAGAAGAAGAGACTTTGTTACTATTAGCTCTTTGCCCACACTTTGTTTTTAGCCCTTATATTTTTATAATTTGGATGGCTTAAATCAAAAAGTATGGTATATAATTTAACATTTTCTATTAATAATTCTATTATATTATTTGCTATTACTACTGTTACTTCTAGCAGTCAAAGTTGACACGTTGTATTTGACCGTCACCGCAAATCAGAACGCTGCCCTAGGCCGCTTGATCTAGACCTGCCAGCGCTGGTATGATTTCATTAATTTATTTCTATGTGTTTAGATTGGCCGCCACCGCTACCGTGGCCGTGGCCGCGTCGGTGTGTGTAAGCCTTTAAGCGGAACATATCATATCTAAATTAATAATCCAGTTTAGGTTAGGAAACACATTAAGAAGAAATCAAGCTTCATATTTATTTATGCTTTAGTAAAGATTTGAAGAGTTTTATGACCAATGTAAAATGGTACGGGGCATTTATATTTATTAGCCTTTATATCAACTAACCTACACATTTTTTCATTGCATGTTTATTTTATTTTCTAACACTAGATCTAATCTGTGCTATTTCACGCATTGAAATATAAAATACTTTGTCACAACTCATCCCTATGAGTGGTTTCCACAGTTTTGGCATAAAAAGTATCTACCAGAAACTAATATACACTTCAATATCATGCCATAAACAAGCATTTTACGTCCTAGCTGCGTAAATAACTATTTACAATTTTGGCCAGTATGTGCGAAACCAGCAAAACCAAAAATAAACTAAAATATGAATTTAATTCCTACCTTCCGGGCATTTAGAGTCGTCCATACACTCGTCCGCATCTGTGCAATATGTTCCTGTTGAGTCCAGTTTAAATCTCCTGGGACAAATGCACTTGAAACTCCCCAGCGTGTTGACGCATCTGCCTGGCTTGGGACAATAACCAGCTTTGTCGCATTCATTAATATCTGGAAACAACATTAAATACGTACAGTTTGCGACATTCATGTAATGCAGGAAAGCGATTATCACGGGACATGAAACGTGCATAATTATAGCTGTGTATGCAAAATAAAATAAAATTAAAGCTCTTTTAATTATTATTATAAAATATTTTAGGATAAAGTGTTTCCATATTTTGCAATCAAAGGGCATCCACATTTAAAGGTATTTTATTTGCGTAGTATCATAAAGGGTCGTGTACAGAATTTTCCGTATATTTTGGAACAACCCAGAGCCTTCATGTGCCAGAACGACCTTTAAATTATAGAAGAAAAATGTATCATCGGATAAAACAAATAAATGTTATAAATTTGTTTAAAAACAGCAAGTTGGGGTTTTTTGTTAACTAGAACACTATGTATATTCCGCAATATTTTAATAGGGCTTAACATCTATTTTTAACAATATTTATTTTGACTCCGGTCGTTATCAATTATTTAATTTAAAATAATCATGTTTCTTCCGAATAATACATCTTAGTAATAATCATAAAAGTAAATTAAAGGTAGGTACCAGTTTGAAGATAAATTGGCATCCAAATTGACAGGAAACCGATATTTTGTTTACTTTCACCAGTCAATTTCAAAACAATAAGAAAGAAATACAATAAATACATCAAATATCGAATCGTACAAAAAACCTTACCAATAGCCCTAAGAAAAGGTACAAGTATAGGTGTTCCATTTGAAAAAAAATTCTTAAAGTTAACTGTAAGTCTGACAACGTCGCCATGATCACCTTAACCCTAGAACGCCAACGTAAAGTAATAGGGAGCGAGGGATTGCATGAGGCGGAAGGGGGAATCGAGGGGAAATGTGGCATAAAAGCGGTATATTCTAGATTTACTCGTCAAATTTATTCTATATTTATTGGTAAAACCATAGGCGGCCGAAAAAGCTATGTTTCACGAACGAAATAAATGTTTAATCCTCAATATATAGAGAGTGGCAAAATGTCGCGCATAATGCCTGTAACTTTTGAATTGCCTCGTATAGAAAAAAGTGACCTTTATGAAAGCTGTTCAGTAAATTATTCCCCACATTTCTTCCTGCATGAATTTTTTCTGTCATTTTTGTTTTGGTTGCCATAGAGACTAACTTACTTTTTTAAATGGGACACCCTGCATATGATTGCATATTTGGATTCTACAGGGAAAACTCTGAATTTTTTGTATTTCAAATTTTTATTTATTTAAAATTGTAACAAATTTTATAATAACAAAATAAATAGCCTAGAAAATGAAACAACTTAACATCGGAAAAATAAACAAGTTAAACCTTTTCAGTGGATCAGGTGTTCAAAATGACCACCAATTTAAGCAGAGCGCCAGTCGATCCCTGAACCCGTCTACAACGTTTAAAAGGAAGTCCTCTGAAGTGACCCGAACTTCAGCACTAATTCTCACGTTTAAAGATTCTATTAATTAAAGAAGTCATTTGGACGGTTAACCTAAACTTTGTTCGTTAAGTGTCCCCGCAAAAAGAAGTCTAGCAGGGTTAAGTCCGGGGATCGCGCTGGCCAGTCAATAGCACCTCTTCTGTCAATCCAACGTCCTGGAAATTGTTTGCTTATGTATTGTCTAACATTTGCCGCATAATGCGCAGGTGCTTCATCTTGCTGGAACCATACCTATTTGTTTATGCCATTATTTACACCCGTTAAAACCATTCTGCAAGAAGGAATATGTGATTCCTTAGGAGATCCAGATATTTTTCGCCTTTTAAATTACCATCTATGAAAAAAGGTCCCACAATATGTCTACCACCTATGCCCGCCCAAACATTAACTTTTTCGGGCCTCTGAGTATGACCTTCCTGGAACGAGTGAGTATTCTCAGCAGACCAATAACGATAATTGTGTCTATTAATAATGCCATTTAAATGAAAAGTAGCTTAATATGAGAAAATTATATTTGTTGCGAAGTTATTATCCTTATTGCATCTTTCCATCATCAGCTCGCAAAATTTAGCTCTTCTATCAAAATAGTCCTCGTGCACCAACTTTATCTTGTAGGAATGCAACTTCTCCTGCTTAAACAAATTTTTTACTGACTCATGAGACACATTAAAATTAATTGCCATTGGCCTGGATGATTGTGTAGGATTGTCATGTATTGCGGGCATGATATCCAAAGCTTTGTCTCCCCCGGTTGCTGTTTTAGGTCGACCTGATCTAGCGGCTTCCCTAACACTGCCTGTTTCTCGAAATTTCTTTGCCACTCGACACACTGTTGACTGATTTATTGGAAGCCTATTTGGATATTGTTAAAACTTTTATTGTTATTTATAGTTTTATTTGATATTGTATATAAGAATGGATGTACCTGCCGAAGGCAGGTAAAAAAAGGGGAATAATAATAAAAGAAAAAGTTGAATTGACAAAAATATGACAGAAGTTAGTTTTCATTAAAATTTAGATATAAACGATAATATCGGGCGCCGACTAGAAAAAAAGCCCGACATTTGGTCCCACGAGCCTCCTTGAACAGCAGTGGATAGAGAAATCAACATTAGAAGTTTTTTATCCCGAAAGAAAATCAAAGAAGAAAAATTTAAAAAAAAAAAAAATTTTAGACACATTTGGTACTAAAATGTCAAATTTAGACAGTTTAACCTCTGAGAAGTCTTTTCATGGTTTTGAGAGAGAACGATCGGTATCCGAAAGGCAGACAGCCGCGAAAGGATCGAAGAAAAGTTCGACGAAATCATTAAAATCAGTTAAAAAAAACGAAGTATTAATAAGAAGTGAAAAGGAAAGAGCAGAGTTGTTAAAGAAAAAATTAGAAATTGATTCAGAACTTAAAATTTTGGAATTAGAAACAGATGCAGCCATTGGGATGATCGATGAGCAAGAATCGAGCAATGGAAGCAACATCTGCGATGACGATGATAAAATTTCAGAGAATTCCAGAATGAGTAATGTTAAAAGATGGGTTAAATCTATAAGTGAGATGGGAATTCATAAAGAAAAAGATGATATCAAACCTGCAGATATGAATATTGTTAGGAATGTAGACAACAGTAGCATTAAAGTAATATGTGAAACCTTCCAGAACGTTATAGAACAAGTAATTCAAACACAAGTACCTAAAGAAGGTAGTAATAGACAACTTTTAGACAAAGATTTACCGTTTTTTGATGGACGACCTGAAAACTGGGCACTATTCATTACTCAATTGAATAGAAAAAGAGAGATTTTTAAATATTCCGATGATGAAATTCTTATGAAATTGCAGAAAAGTTTAAAAGGTGAGGCATTAGAAGCAGTGAGAAGCATGATGTTACATCCTAAAAACATAAATTTGATTTTGAAAACGTTAGAGTTGCGGTTTGGCAGGCCAGAATATGTAACTGAAGCATTAATTTCCAAAATTCAAGCAATTCCTACCATAAAAGAAGGTGATTTTGATAGTATTATTAAATTTTCATGTAGTGTCAGTAATTTAGTGGCGACAATAGAAGCAATAGACAAATGTATAAATATAGAAAACCCGATACTCCTAAGACAATTAATTGATAAAATTCCGAGTAGTTTGAAGTTGCGATGGGGTGAAAAAACATTTGAAAATCAAATTAATGGGTGTGAAATGAATCTGAAGATTTTTGATGAATGGCTTTCTTCATTGGCATCAGCACTTTCCTGTGTAAGCACACCAAAGTTTCAAAATTCGCATCCTGTTAGGGGAAATTATGGTCAGAGGAAGGAAAATGTTTGGGTTACTGATCAAGAAAAAGAAGAAAAAACACGTTGCTACTATTGTAACGAAGGTAACCATGAAATTATTAAATGTCCCATATTAAAAAGAGACTCTGTAGATGATAGATGGTCAAAAATTGTTTATGCCAAAGCATGTTTCACATGCCTGAAGAAAAATCATAGAAAATCAAACTGTAAATCAAAGAATAGATGTGAATTGGATGGGTGCACCAGAAAACATCATAGTTTATTGCATAAGAATCCGATGAAGATACTCACCGAAGAAAATAAACCATATTCTGCAGGAATTCCACCGGCGGAGAGTTGTAACGCGCATACAGAAAGGTCTGTTTGGAATATAAATAGGCAGTCAAAAGTTTTGTTAAAGATATTACCTGTAAAATTGTATGGTCCAAGCGGTGTTGTTGAAACGTATGCACTGTGTGACGAAGGATCAACAGTATCCTTGATAGAACAGGACATTGCACAAAAACTCGGCTTAAATGGAAAAATAGAACCATTTTGTATGAGATGGACAAATAATATGGTAAAGAGAAATGACGATTCCAGAACAGTATGCATAACCATATCAGGAACTGGTACAGATAAGAAAAAATATACCATGAATAATGTTAGAACCGTGGAAAATCTATCATTACCAAAACAAACAGTAAGAAAAGCTGATTTTAATGAAGACTATCTACTAGATCTTCCGATAGAAGATTTTACAGATGCTCAACCGACTATTTTGATTGGACAAGATAATATACACCTGACAATAGCAAGAAAAGTATATCAAAGTAATGAAAATAGTCCAGTAGTTACAAAAACTGTTTTGGGATGGGCAATTCACGGTAATACAGATAAAGAAGCAGTAAATTTAATAAGTCTTCATATATGTAAATACGAAGAAGATGCGAACTATGCTGAATTGGACAAGATTATTAGAGAATCATTTAAGACAGAATCATTTGGAGTGTCAATAACAACGAAAGAAATAAATAGGGATGATGAAAGAGCATTGCAAATTCTAAAAGAGACGACAAAGAAAATTCATAATATTAATAGATATGAGACTGGACTTTTATGGAAGAAAGATAATCTAATTTTGCCAGAAAGCCGACAAAATGCTGTAAATCGTTTAATATGCGTGGAAAAGAAAATGAAAAAAGATGAGCTTTATTTTAAAAAATACAACGACAAAATTCAAGATTACTTGCAGAAGGGTTATTTACGTCAACTTAAATCAGATGAATTGGAAGAAAAACATCCAAGAATATGGTATTTACCTCACTTTGGTGTAATTAATCCAAATAAACCAGAAAAATTTAGGTTGGTCTTAGATGGTGCTGCAAAATCACATGGTACTAGTCTTAACGAAAATCTCCTTCAAGGCCCCGATTTTTTAACAAGCCTTTTTGGAGTTTTGCTAAGATTTCGTAGATTAAGATGGGCATTTTCTGGAGACATAGCAGAGATGTTTCATCAAGTAATGATACGAAAAGAAGATAGATACGCTCAAAGAATTCTTTGGAGAGATGGTGACGCTACTAAATCAATGAAAGAATATGAAATGCAAGTAATGATCTTTGGATCCACCTGTTCACCTTGTGCTGCCCAATACGTAAAGAATTTGAATGCACAGAAATCAAAAACATACAACCATCTAGCAAGAGATGTTAAGAAAAATTTTTATGTGGATGATTATTTGGATTCTTGCAGCAACGAAGAAGAAGCTGTTAAAAAGATAAATGAAATTATAAAATTACATGAAGAGGGGGGGTTTGAGGTAGTCAGTTGGGTTTCAAACTCACCAGAAGTCGTTAAAAAGTTTGCAGCAACGAAAAGCAGTCACAAAGATTTAAACAAATCCACTATAAATAGAATTCTTGGTTTACGGTGGAATACAGAGAACGATGAATTTGAATATAATCTGAACTTTCACAAGATACAGCCACAGATACTTCAAGCAATAGATGCACCTACCAAGCGACAAGTTTTAAGTTTTGTCATGTCTGTATTCGATCCTCTTGGTTTACTTACTAATTTAACCATTCGAGGGCGAATTATTTTGCAGCAGATCTGTCGATCTGGTATAAATTGGGATGATACAATTTCCCATTGCATTTATGAAAACTGGCTGGTTTGGTTAGGAGATATGAAGAAAATAGAAGAAGTGAAGATACCGAGATGTTATTCGGAGAGCCTTCCATTCGCAAAATCTTTAGAAATTCATGTTTTCGGCGATGCCAGTGAAGAAGCTTTTTCCTCCGTTGCTTACCTAAGAATGGTATATGAAGATAAAATTGAAGTAACACTGCTATCGTCAAAAGCGAGAGTATGTCCGTTAAAGCCCATTAGCATACCGCGTGCAGAACTACAAGCAGCGGTAATGAGTAGCAGATTATTGAAGTCACTTAAGGAACATTTAGAGCTCAAGATCAACAAAACCTTTTTGTGGTCGGATTCAAAAACAGTTTTATGTTGGATTAAAGGCGATGGTCGAAATTATAAACAGTTTGTTTCGCACAGAATTGGGGAAATTCAAGAACTGACAGATATTTCGGACTGGAATTATGTACCATCAAATTTAAACATCGCTGACAGTATCACTCGGTTCAAATCTGCACCTGACTTTGATAAAAACTCCACTTGGTTCAGTGGACCTGAATTTTTAAAACTGGAAGAATGCAATTGGCCAGGACAGTCTGATTTTATTGCACAAAAAAATGACAGCGAAAAGAAGATAAATCCTATGTTTTTGGGCCTTGTGTTTAAAACAACAGATATACAGCCGGATGTTAACAGGTTTTCAAAATGGAAAAGGTTTATCAGAACAACCGCTTGGATATACCGATATTTTTATCAGTTACTCAAGAAAGTTCGACAAGAAACACATATTTTCCCTAAGGAGCTTAATTGTCAAGAAATAGAAGAAGCCGAAAAGAGATGCATATTAGCAGCTCAGATGCACAGTTTTTCAGAAGAAATATATTGTTTAAAAGAGAAAAACAAAACACTTCAAAAATCTTCAAAATTATCAGAACTTTGTCCTTTTTTAGACTCTGATGACATTCTTAGAATCAGTGGAAGATTAAATTTTGCAAATTATTTGGATGAATCAACAAGAAACCCTATTATTCTAGATCCCAAAAGTCAATATACCAAATTGATAATGAAAGAGTATCATGAAAAGAATGGGCACCAAGGGGTAGAAACCGTTCTAAACGACATTAGAAAAAGGTTTTGGATTTTAAAAGGACGATCTGCTGTCAAAAATACTTTTAAAATGTGCCAGTTTTGTAAAATCAAGAAGTCAAAGCCAGAGATTCCAAAAATGGGTCAACTTCCACCATGCAGGCTTACTCCAAACGTAAAACCGTTTACTCATACTGGCTTAGATTTATTTGGCCCTCTTTATGTAACAGTCGGACGTCGCCGCGAAAAGAGATGGGGAGCAATATTTACATGTATGACTGTAAGAGCAATACATTTGGAAATTGTTCACAGTTTGACTTCAGATTCTGCAATTATGGCGATCCGACGAATAGTGGCGAGACGAGGTACTATTCGCCACTTATATTCTGATAACGGAACCAACTTTAGAGGCGCTGATGAAGAGTTGAAGAATTTTTGGAAGACAATTGACAACGATATCATATCTCGAGAGCTGACAGAAAAAGAAATTCAGTGGCATTTTAATCCTCCCAGTGGAAGAAGCTCCTAGAGAAGAGGTTCTTTTAACACTGTTTACTGAAGTGGAAAATATTATAAATAGTAGACCATTAACTAGGGTATCAACAGATGCGAATGATCCTGATTGTTTAACACCCAATCATTTACTTATTGGTGCAAGTCAGCCTACTTTTCCAAGCTGTTTTGAAGATGTTAATCCACAAAAGCTTTGGAAGCGATCCCAGAGATTAACAAATATTTTTTGGATGAGATGGGTTAAGGAATTCCTACCAACTCTTACCAAACGAGGAAGATGGACCGATGATTCGAAGCCTATAAACATAGGAGATGTAGTGGTTGTGGTGGAACCAAACCTTCCCCGCAATGCTTGGCGACTTGGTCAAATTGAAAAGCTGTTTCCAGGCAAAGATAATGTGGTCAGAGTGGTCGAAGTAAGAACTGTCAATGGAACATTTCGAAGACCAGTTACAAGATTATGCCGGTTAGACGTAGAAGGTGTAAATTGAACATTACACGAGGGGGAGAATGTTAAAACTTTTATTGTTATTTATAGTTTTATTTGATATTGTACATAAGAATGGATGTACCTGCCGAAGGCAGGTAAAAAAAGGGGAATAATAATAAAAGAAAAAGTTGAATTGACAAAAATATGACAGAAGTTAGTTTTCATTAAAATTTAGATATAAACGATAATATCGGGCGCCGACTAGAAAAAAAGCCCGACAGATATAATTCATTGAAAGTTGACAAACCTGATCTTGCGATCTCTTCATATTTCCGTAACAGCCCATTATTAAAATTTCCACTGTTGTTTCTCATTCAGATGAACCATAATGTAAACAAATTAGAAATCAGACCACAGAAAATTAAACAGGAACTTAAAATTGATACCTCTTAGGTCGCTGTCATGAAAACACCTTGACTCAACTGGTGGTAGGAATAATTATAATAAATTAGAAAGTTTTTCATTCTTGAGCTGTCAATATTTCGGAAACGCTTACAGATAGGTGAAAATTGGAAATACAAAAAGTTCAGAGTTTTCCCAGTAGAATCCAAATATGCAATCATATGCAGGGTGTTCCATTTAAAAAAAGTAAGTTAGTCTATATGGCAACCAAACCAGAAATGACAGAAAAAGTGCGTGCAGGTAGAAATGTGGGGAATAATTTACTGAACAACTTTCATAAATAATAAAAAAAGATGTTTGTCCCTTTTCTTTCCGTCAGACCCAATCCTTGGACGCGTTTGGCCGTATCGGCAAGGCTATAGAGTCTGACGAAAAGGAAAGGGACCTTACAGTGTTTTCAACACATAATGTATAAATACATAATAATATGCGAGATGTTACACGTGGCGACATCTCGTAGCAATCGAGCTATCCACCCAACCAGACCAGCGAGGTCTTAGAGAAGACCAAACGCTGGAATGGATCCCGCATAAGCAGGTATCTAAAGTCAGGTGGCGCTGAAAGCCAATCGTCGGTTTCTGTGAACCGAAAACGTGATATTAAAGAAAGATGTTTGTCCCTTTTCTTTCCGTCAGACCCAATCCTTGGACGCCGTAATACGGCGAAACGCGTTTGGTCTTCTCTAAGATCTCGCTGGTCTGGTTGGGTGAATAGCTCGATTGCTACGAGATGTCGCCACGTGTAACATCTCGCATATTATTATGTATTTATACATTATGTGTTGAAAACACTGTAAGGTCCCTTTCCTTTTCTACGAGGTAATTCAAAAGTTACAGGCATTATGCGCGGTTTGTTTGCCACTCTGTATATTATAGTATATTATTAACCAAGGTTTAGACAGCCATCATTATATTATAAGCTGTCTAAACCGTGGTTAATATATTATTTTTTCCACTACTACAAACTTTTATATGACATTTATCTTTATAGTATTAATAATAATTATAAAAAATTAAAGGTAGGTATAAGTATATTTTTTAATCAAGTTACCTGCGCTTTGGAATTGGCAAAATATTTTGTTGTTTTGTCAGGTGGCTTTGTCAATGTCAATTTGTGTTCATTTGTGTCATGAGATTTCACGAGTTTTGCGTTTTTTTTTAAAATGAGCGAAGAAAATGTTAGTGATAATATTATGTGTACACCTCCCGAATTAAGGATGGAAGCAGAAAAAATGTTGATTGTATCGATATTTTACAATATCAAGTAATCTAATATGTATTGATAATTATCTGGTTGCCTAACCACAATGAATTGATGTTGTAAAATTAAAAAATCAAGTTACCTGCGTTCAAACAAAATTCGGTTAAGGTCAAAGATCGGTCAATAATGGATTTCAATGGCTTATTATTGACCATGGTCAATAATGACTTATAAGGTAGAGAAAAACGATTTCTAGCGTGAATAATCGGTCAATAATGGCGATGTTATAGGTTAGTAGTGGAAAATAGTATATTACGTTACAAGACCGGAAAGTACTATTTTACAGGACGAAGCAGGCGAGTCCTGTAAACGTACTTTCCGGTTGTGTAACGTACAATATTTTTTTTTAAATCGACGCAAGACCAGTGGCGTACAAGAAAATTTAGATAATGGCTTACTACATTAATATAGTTTTAAACAGATTGAAAACTCTATAGTCAGGAATTTTTTTTATTTATAATAGTTATAATAAATATTATTTGATAATAGGTACTTAATAAATAATTAAAATTAGAATTATTCTAATAATTAATAATATCTATTTTTGAACTGTTATGTTAAAAGTACAATTTTTTTCTTTACACCAACATTTGAAAACGGCAAACGTTTTTTCATACTTGTCCCTGGACTTATGCGGCAACAAATCGTGAGTAGCTCTAGCAGCCGCTTCAGTTATTTCAAGAGGAATTTCACCTTCATCCACATTCATTTCCATAATATAATCTAACTTTTAACTTTTAAACACAATTTTTAATAAGCAGTATCAAATTTGACAGTTCGTTGCCATGAAACGCCATGAAAGAAACAATCAAGTCAAAGCCTACTTATTATGGGTTTGGTTCGTTTTCTCAAATATTGATCGGAATGTAAAAAAAGGGCCCGGTAAAGTAAAAAGAGGGACCGGTAAAGTACTTTACCGGTCCCTCTTTTATGACTTTCTGGTCTAGACCGATAAAATGACATTTTCCGGTTAAAAAATTGAGTAGAAAGTGGTTGCTTTCCGGTCGATTTAAAAAAAACATATTTATGCTGCTCCAAAAATCCTACTTGCAAGCGACGTAAAGGCTTAAAATTTGATACAATTATTATAAGCTTTAGGGTTGATAAAGTTGATTTGTAAAAATGTACACTCACTCCTAGGGGTGAGAAATGATGAGCGCAGGCAAGAGGAAAACGATAAAATTTATAAATAACACAATTATCGTGAGGGACGAAAATTAATAACAAGGTTCATTTGCACGTAGTTTTATATTAATATCTATCGTTATGCCAAATTTCAGCGATCTTTAAGAATAAGCGGGTGGCAAATTTAGCACTAATTCTATAAATTTTGTTTTTAGCACGGTGTAAATTATGTGTTTAACTAACCTTACCTAGCCTGCATAAAGAAATAAACCTATTTTTTAGTACTTTGTTATTAAAATAAATAAAATTTTCAGAAAGCAAACGCTTACATCCACCATAACTTCTGTTTCTTTTTGTTATTTTTCTACATCGTTTGCCAAGCACAACAGCACCCCGTCTGGGTTTAACGTTCCCTCGCAAAAATTTCGGCAGGAAAAGTCAATAGATACTGTTTGTTGTGCCAATATCTCAACATAATTACTAGCTGTGTGTGGTTAACCTTAGCTCTCTTCATGTTGACTTTTGGCAAATCCCTAATGAATTTAACAAACCTTATCTTATATACAGTGTGTCCAAGATAAGAATGGGATAGCATTGGAATCTTGGAAACGGTAGGAATTACAATGTTGGTTAAATTAGGAAAAAGTTGCACAATTTAAATACCTTTTACATGGTGTTTGCAAAATTAAACTATCTTTAACCGATTTCGATATTTTTTAAAAAAATTATTTTTTGCTGTATTATTTTTTATTTATTTGTTGCATTATTTTAACAGATATAAAAAAATTAAAAATACTTTTTCATTGTCACTTTCTAAGCTGAACAACATAGCGTTTACAGATTTTCAGTACGACGTTTCGTTCTCGAAAAAACATCCTCAACTTTTTTTTTTAAATACGGTCGTGTTTTTTTTTTTTATCGAAGGCTATCTTGAACTCTAAAATAACTGATGTACCACTTGCATTGGTTTAAACATATTTTCAGCTTTTTAGCTATCGTTTAAAAATATTCAAGAAAAATCTCCATAGTTCGGCACTGAATGCTCGAAAAACATTTATTAACATAATACCAAATTAGAACTTAATAACAAACAGTGTTCAAACAAATGGCCATTATTTTCTAAGCATAGGTAACATCGTCTAACTGTGGAATTCAAAACATTGTTAAGTACATCGCTGGGGTAATCGTTTGAAATGCTTTTAAAACCAGTTGACGCAATTCTTCCTCCGTTTGAAAATTACGTTGGTGCACATAGTTTTTGATGAACCCCCAGAGATAAAAGTCCAAAGGAGTTAGATCAGGCGATCGTGCAGGCCAAGAAACAGCTGAACGCGTACCTATCCATCTGTCAGGAAATCTATCTGTTAAATATTCTTGGATAATTCTCGAATTATGAGCGGGGGCCCCATCTTGTTGAAACCAAAAGTTATTGATTTCTGCTAGTGGTAAGTTGTTGTCAAACCATTTTTCCAAATTATGCTGCAGTAAATTTCGATAGGTACCGCTCCGAATTTAGTGTTCCGTGGTAAAAAATTGGCCCAATTATCTTTGTTCCCAAATGTTGAAACGAAAACAATGTTGGTGTCTAGCCATTTTGTACAACCGTGGATTTTCTGTGGACCAATAATGCGTATTTCTTCTGTAACAGATTCCGTTGTTGGTTATCATACTTTCATCAGAAAATAAAATTTTATTGACGAAATTTTCGTCGTTTTGACATTGCCTAGTGTACCATTCGCAAAATACCCTTCGCCTTATGTCGTCTCCCGGTTTTAGTCCTTGGCAGATTCGAAATTTGTACAGGTGATATTTGTTCTTACGCAAAATAAAATGTGGCGTAGATTTTGGCGTTCCACTTACTTTCTCAATGTTTCTAACTGATGTTGTAGGGTCTTCCGTTACAGCTAGTGCCACATTATTTTGAATTTCCTCAATACATGGTTTGTTTGTAGTAACAACTGCTTTATCAAATAACCCATACTGCAATAATTTGGCAACAATTCTTCCAAACATCTTTTTATTTGGTTGTAATTTCTCTGGGTAATTATTTAAATACATTTGCACAGCTTCTCGAGTATTTCTATGGCATAAAATGTAACACTCTAACATATCAAACTTTTCCTCAAAAGAGAAATGTACAACCATTTTTAAACGAAGTGAAAGACCTCGTACCTAATTAAATTTTGTATTTATGACAGAAGTGAGTTGTCAAGAAAGACGAACGTTTGTTTCAAAGCCCACCATCTTTATTGTACGGTCTTATGATATGAGGATTTTATTCGTTACATAATAAAAATCTATGATAGAGAAAAAGCTGAAAATTTGTTCAAGTGATAGATCAGTTATTTTAGAGTTCAAAATAGCCTTCGATTAAAAAAAAAACACAGGACCGTATTTAAAAAAAGAAAGTTGAGGATGTTTTTTCGAAAACGAAACATCGTACTGAAAATCTGTAAACGCTATATTGTTCAGCTTAAAATGTGACAATGAAAAAGTATTTTTAATTTTTTTAAATCTGTTAAAATAATGCAACAAATAAATAAAAAATAATACAGCAAAATAATTTTTTTTTTAAATATCGAAATCGGTTAAAGATAGTTTAATTTTGCAAACACCATGTAAAAGGTATTTAAATTGTGCAACTTTTTCCTAATTTAACCAACATCCTAATTCCTACCGTTTCCAAGATTCCAATGCAATACCATTCTTATTTTGGACACCCTGTATATACAACAGCGAAATAATCGAAACGGAGTAAATTGTGCTGTGCACTTCACCCTTTTCGATTTTGTGATATATGTATTTGCAAATAGAATTGGATCGATGACCAATTTGACAGCAGAAAAATAGTATATATGGGATAGGATAACATTAGCTCTGCCAGACAAACAGTTGAATTATTAAGGATATCTTAAAAGAATTGCATTGGTTATATTTTTTAAATCAAATTTCTCTGTATTTTTTAAATGAAAATAACTCTAGGCCAAGAGTTTACAGGAAAAACAAAAAATGTTTTTTTTTTCTGCTATATCCTTGTACATATTAGATAACGATGCACATGACTATCTGGCAACGATGGCGCAACTGAGTTTCGAGTCATACATAAATCATATAACTAGATTCGATAGTAATACATGTCTTGATCACATTTTTATTAATCAATGATTAAAAACTGATTATCTGTGACTGCAATCTTATGTTTTGGACTCTCATATGACGGATCATGCACCAACTATGCTTAATATTGTTGCGAAGGATCTGATTAAGAGTGAAAATTATTATACAGAAACAAAAAAAGCAGATTTTATCTGGATAAATTTGTTGGCTCCCTGCGTGTCTGTGACTGGTCTGATGTTTTGAACGATCCAAATTCCGAATCTTCAAATAATAATTTTATTGAAACGTACTTAGACTTAAAGAATAAATCAACTTCTGAACATACTGTAAAATTTAAGCAACACAAAAAGATTAAGGAGTGGATCACAAATGGTATAATAATTTCTATTAGACATGGAGATAAAATGAGAAGGAGCTTATTACTAAATCACAATATACAATTGGAAAATGAGTATAAAAAATATGGAAATAATTTAAATAAAATAATTGTGAAACAAAAAAATGACTACTATAAAACTCAGTTAAACAATGTTAATGGCAACATAAGAAAAATATATGACATAGTTAGAAAAGCCACCAACGAAAATACTTGTAAAGCTAATTCTATAAAAATAACAAATGACCAGGGTGTTGAGTTCATGAATGATCGGGATATGGCTAACCACTGTAATAGTTAATTTGCAAATGTTGGAAGTAAAATGGCGGAAAAAATCGCAACACCCTGGGATTCAATACAAGTCAATTTCAGTCTAAAAAATTCTATATTTTTATCTCCTATAAGTGAAAACAAATCAATTCAGCATATTATTATATCATCATTAAAAAGCAATAGCTCGCCAGGGTTGGACGGGATTACAACTCAATTGTTAAAACAAACTCACAATGTAATAACAAAACCATTACTACATATAATAAACAGAATATTTGTCACAGGTATCGTTCCTTCTCATTTTAAAGAGTCTGTTATAATTCCGATTCACAAGAGTGGTCCAAAGACATTGATTGCAATTATAGATCCATAAGTTTGGTGAGCAATTTTGCGAAGATTTTTGAAAGGTGCCTTAAAGAAAGATTATATGGATTTTTAAAACATAATAACATTTTGTCTGAAAATCAATTCGGTTTTTTGCCAGGTTGCAGTACAGAAGATGCGCTATATAGAGTAACATCTGAAGTAACTAGCAACTTAAATACTGGCAAGAATTGCGCCTCAGCTTTCATTGACCTGGCAAAGGCTTTCGACGCGGTGCCTCATGACAAGCTTCTTGACACTTTGTGGCATTATGGAGTCGGGAGTACCACGGGGCAGCTCTTTCGGAGCCATCTACATGAAAGATACCAAGTTGTAAGAATCAATAACGTTTTAAGTGATAGAGAGGTGGTTAGGAGCGGTGTTCCACAGGGCACTGTTCTTGGACCTATCTTATTTATAACTTATATAAATAGCTTGTTGTCGCTTGGTATAAATGGATCAACAATATCATATGCTGATGATACTGCGCTTATTTTTACTGGCAATGACTGGGAAGAGCTAAAAGATTAAATGGTAAATGGGCTTAATGTTACTAAATTATGGTTAGAAAGCTTTAAACTGTCCCTCAACAAAAACAAATTATATTGCATTTTCTTTATCAAATGCCAGTAGACCTAATTACACAAATATAATAGTCAAAAATCAGCAAGTAAACGAAGTCTCCCAAACAAAATATCTTGGTGTAATAGTGGATAGCTGATAGCTTCTTGAAGTGGGGTCCGCATATGGAGTACCTTTCAAAAAAATTCGTTTTTTAATCAATAAATTCTACATTCTTAAAGAAATTTTAAATACAAAATTGCTTAACATAATATACAAAAGCCTAGTTGAGTCATTGATTCGATATGGAATTTTGGTCTGGGAAGGACTGTATGCAAGTGCTCTGTATAGGTTGAATATACTCCGAAAGTGTATATTGAAAGTGATGTACAAAAGAAAGAGAATATATCCAACAGAATTGCTATTCTCAAACACTATTTGCAGTATTCGAGCATTGTATATGGTAACTGTGTCAACATTTATTCATAAGACCAAATCTAATCAGAATATTGTGCATCATCGTTATCATACTCGTGCTAGAACGAATAAGGATATTATCTACACAATAAATTATAACAACATTAATCTAAAGAGCTCAGCACATTTTGGTCCTAAGATTTATAATATGATTCCACCTATAATAAAACATATAAAAAAACTTACGTAAATTTAGTAACCAATGAAGAATTTACATATCTCTGGAATTTAAAAAATTTGATAGTATTTTTAAACTTTAAGCAGGATTTCAGTATTCGTTCTACGTCAACTTCATAAAAATATAGCATTTAGGTATAGAAACAAAAATGATAATATACGGAAGAAACGTCAATTGCAAAACAGGACATTAGAGTACATACAAATAATTTTATTACTTAGGTACTAATTATTGGAAATATATATTACATTATATATATTATGTAGTATGTAATGCGCAGTTTGATAATATAATAATGCAATAATTTGTAAATGTACAGGGTGATCCCCTATAATGTCGCCCCCCTTTAACGTTTTTTATTTTAAGTGTCCCAAAAAATTTAAAAGTATGGTTATGTAGGTACTAAAAGATACTATTTTTTTACGTATAAGGATAATTTGAAAAATGATCAGTATACAAGGAAACACGAAAAGTGTATTTTTTTTTAAATGGATCACCCTATATATGAATTTATTTTTCGACTCCTTGTAAAGTTCTAAACATAATTGATATATAATACCAAATACCTAAATTTAACCGTTTCTGAAATATTCACATTTGAAACATTATCATCAAATACTTTTTTAAATAACTGTTACAAATCAAGAAGCCTTAGGATAACAAAATGTTTGTTGAAAATAAATACCCATAGTGACATTATGTCAATATTGTTGTAGTTGTCTTGTTAAGTAAGTAAAAACGCCGTACTCAGACAGAGAAAGACTAACTTATTATATTAAAAATAATTTAAATTGTGGCGCTGCCATTAGAAATATGATAGAAGATAATCCCGGTATGCATGTCCCAAGTCGAAGAACGTTCACAACTATATAATATAGTAAGTTTCAAGAAACTTCAAATTTAAAAAGGAAAAAAAGAACTATGAACGGAGATGAAAATGCAGAATTAAATATTTTGCTAGCTATAGAAGATAATCCAAATAATTTCATAAGAAACATTTCAAAAGCATTACAAGAAACAGAAGATAATGTTCAGAATACCTCATACGGAAAAGTCCAAAGAACGCTTAAAAAATGGGATTTAAAGCCATATAAGATTAAACCCACTACAAAGCTTACCCAAATGCAAAAAGATAATCGGGATTCGAGACACATTTTGCCAACTGATTCTAGATAGAATTAATATAAACAACAATTTTTTGAAAATAGTTTTATGAACTGACGAGTCTACCTTTTCTACGAGTGGCCTGTTTAATCGGAAAAATACCAGACAATGGGCAAGAGAAAATCCACATTCTTATAGGGAATTTAAGTTCCAAGGGCGACAATCCGTAAATGTGTGGTGTGGCATTCTGGGCGATCGAGTTATTGGTCCGTATTTTTTTGATACTGTTTTGAATGTGGCACCCCTCACAATATTCGTGATGTGCTTAATAACCTAAATGAGAGGTTTCCTAAATGGATTCGAAGAAATGCGCCAATTAAATGACCAGCGAACAGCCCCGATTTGACACCTATGGATGCGTTTCTGTGGGGATATATAAAAAACAGTATATACAGCCATCAAATTGAAAACCTCAATCATCTTAAAGATATAACAACGAATGAAATAAATAATTTAAATGAAAATAACCCAGCATTTATAACAGATGCATTAGAGAAACTTCGAAGAACACTTATACGGTGTGCTGAAGAAAATGGAGGCCCGATAGAGCATCTTTATGTTTAATAACCCATTAAAATTGTTTTTGTTACTGTTATTGTTACATTTCTTAATCTGGCAGTGGTTTAATAAAATTCTTTATTATTATGATATTTTATTAGCAAATAATGTTTCAAATGCGAATATTTCAGGAACGGTTGAATTTAGGTATCTTGTTTGATGTACGAATTATGTTTAGAACTTTACAAGGAGTCGAAAAATAAATTCATATATCCATTTAAAAAAAAATACACTTTTCGTGTTTCCTTGTATACTGATTATTTTTCAAATTATCTTTTTATACGTAAAAAAATAGTATCTTTCAGTGCCTAGATAACCATACTTTTAAATTTTTTGGCACACTTAAAATAAAAAAGGTAAAGAGGGGCGACATTATAGGGGATCACCCTGTACATTGTAATTTGAACCAAGATTGTAAATAAATAAATAAAATATTCCTTTCTGTCTGGGAAATATTATATCGCGATTAGATTTTATTTTGTATGATTTTCCTCGACTTAAATATTCTCTTTTAGTCAAAATATCGGGTTGCAAACTCCCTATTTGTTTCTTTTTTCTTTATAATGAATCTGGGAGAATTTATTATCGCGATTCAAATAATTATAAAAAGCATCCATATTTCATCTATACAAATTATTATAACTATTTCATCTTTCGTATTATATTCAATATTTTGTTAGTTTCACCATACTCGCATCTGTCGGCCGCCACTGGTGAATATATATACTCTCATATAACGTAATAAAAATTGCCTTAGTAATATAATATTCTTACCTCCACACTTGTCTCCGATCTGAGTATATCCTTTGTCGCATGAACACTTGTAACTGCCTTGAGTATTAATGCAATTTTGCTGGCACAAGTGTTGTCCTGTCGCACATTCATCTAGATCTCTGCACGTTAGGCTGTCTGGATTTAACAAGAAACCAGTGGGACACGAACATATGAAGCTGCCTTCTGTATTTTGGCACGTATATTGACAGGGAGAATGTTCACATTCGTTAACATCTGTAAATAAAATTATTTAATTAAGAATCAAGTTAAAATATATAGTTTTATTCCCATGGTATAATGTTTTGCAGGAAATAAAACAGAACATGAGACAATCTGGGGATAAAATTAATACTTAGAGGAAATAAAAAGTATGCAGTATTAGATATTTTAATTACAAAGTTCAAATTGACTTAGGCAGAAATTAATACACTGACAGTGGTATTTCCAAATGCCATTCTTTTTACGTTAATTCCTAAACATGTTTGAATATTTGAATTTTCAGTATTTGAAATATTTTTAGGTATTTCAAAAATGGCAAAGAAAACCTATAGTAGTTTACTTTTTCCAAAGTCAGTTTGATGAATAAAAAACTCGATAAAAAAAGCTTTGACCGGGCTTCAAAGGAACCGTCATCATAATCGGGGTTGCCAGATCTTTTTTTAAAAATTCTTTAGGTTTTTATTATTAAAAGTATTCTTTTATATCAGTATTTAATTAATAGTCAATTACTTTCTTGTAAGCTAGTTTGCAAATCTACTTGGAACCACGAAATTTCCAATGTAAAAGAAAAAAAGAACAAGCCATGTAGACAAGAACAGCAAATAGTTAAAGGTTCGCCAATTAAGTGATCCCTTATCAGCTTTAAAATCAGTCGATGCTTCAGGTAGGCGATATTGAAAATCGGACAGTGGCGTGGCTGGTTGAAACGATTTACTGTAACTTACATATTTTATTTTCACCACAACTGTGTGGTTTTTGACAGTGTGGTTTTAGACAAGTAAGTTTTTACTTTACAACTTGGGTTTTATAAGAATTTATAACGGTATTAATTTGGGGACTGTAACCGGTCATTCCATAAAGCGCACACCAATAAATCAAAAATTTAAAACGGCTGACAATACTACAAGGGATTTTATTCTGCAAAATATTTACAACTTTTACAAGGATAATATAGTGCCAACTTTAAAACTGGTTCGTGATAAGTTGCGAGGTTACAGCAACATTGCGTGATGTTTTGTTAAAATGTGGCTTTAAACATAAAAAATTAGATAATCTAATGGTTATAATGGAATCCCTGCGTATCATTGAACTACGAGAGGACTATTTGCGCACAATTAAGGAGTATTATGAATTCGGCAAAAGTATAATTTATTTAAATGAAACTTGGTTTGATACTTATGATGTTGTTAAGTATGGTTGGGAAGACAGTACAAATTATACATTTGGTACACCGTGTTCGAGAGGAAAACGCGTAATCTTGTCGGAAGTGAAGATGGCTTTGTACCTAATGTGTTGCTCTTGTCAGCAAAGAATATCACTTATTAATCAACCTCCGACTTTAAGCGCAGTTGTCCTTGATAATATTCGGCAGGTAATAACGAAGTGAATAGCGATGTATGGAGAAATTGCGTAGCTCATGTTATAAAAATAAAGAATGGATATTCTGTTTCACCACCTATAGCGCCAGTAGTTACCTAACCTGAAAATGATTGTACTGCTGAAAGTTCTGACGATTCCAGTCATTAAATTGTTTATGAATTTTAAATTAATTATGTTCGTTTAACACGTATCTTAAAAACTTGTTATATTACAGAACGTTTACTGTGATGCGATCAATTTGTTGTTAAAATAAGTGTATACTCCAACTAAAATAGTACCCGCCCCTTTTTTGGCAAGGGAAACTGATAGTACCTACCTCCTCACGGTCCTGGCTGGACAAGGACAATTTTTTAAAATTATTTTTGGAAAATAGGCATTTTTCTTACCGAAGGACCATTCTAAACATAATAAATGCATGTGTTCTTTGCAGGCGATGTCACGGGTACGGTATCGATATTAACTATATTTTTAAATTGTTATTGGTAAAATTATCATTTTTCTTTACAGAAAGACCATTTTAAGGATATTCTCTGAAAGCGGGGTCACGGGTACAAACCTTTTATCGATATAAACTATAATGAACAAGCTATAATATTATATACTATTTAATCATGTTAAAAATTTACAGCAATCCGCATTTTAATTATTTGGTAGAAGCGACGCCCATGGTCAGGAGTTTAACGCTTTTTTATGTCATCAAATTAAGCTTGGAATAACTATACCTAATTAAACATATTATGCATTTATATTTGTTTACATAAAAGAATATCACAAACAGATTATAATACACATTGGTCAATAATGCGATGTTAAAAAACGTGCACCACATCTCGTGTAACTTTTTCGTTCCTGCTTAATATGCTATTAACTGAAACTTTTTTGTAAGGCTTTACTTACCCAAGCAATATAATCCTGATCCATCTGCTTTGTATCCTTTATTACAAATACATCTATATGATCCTAAAGTATTTATACACTGTCCGTTTCTACAGAGATCAGGAATCGTTTCGCATTCGTTAATATCTGTAAAAGCAATACACTTTTATAGTAAATTATGCACATAAGTATACTTTGAAGTTGAACCCAAAGTTTAACCTGAAGCTGTTGCCAGTTTATTTAGTTTAACTAAGAATTGAATTTGATTATATGTAAAATCAGATCTAAAAAGAAGGGACAGCTGTCCAAAAACACACTTATATTATAAATATTAGTAGGTTATGAAAAATAAATTATAACAATTGAGGACTTCATATCAGGTATTTTTCTTCTAACAAGTTTTCATTTAGAAAAATGACCAAGGTATTTTTTTTGTACACATGTTTTATTTTCAGCTCATTTATGGAATATCTTTAATACAAAAATTTTGACGTCCGCTCTTTGCTTAAAAGATTATCGATCATATTTTTTATAATACATTAAGTGCTTTATAAATATAAAAATTGTAAAGAAAGAAAAAAAGTGCGATCGTACTTTAAGCAATGATGTCGCTACAATACATCGTGACTACTAAAATTGTGAGAAACAGAGAAAAGGGCATCATACTTTAGTTAATTACGTCAAACAAATATACCCCAGTTTTCTTTAACCAGAAGGAGATAATATTATATTATAGTATTTATTATTCAATTTTTGTTTTAGTTATGCTTTAAATATATATTATATGCGGGAATTAACGTGAACCAAATCCACTAATTTTAAAGTCAAAGCTATAAATAAATATAATAAAAATCACAATATTGTATTAAATTAATTAAAAACCATATACTTTGGTATTCATATATTATGTAAACAACAACATTACATTTTAAATTATTTATTTGTATTTTCTATTTAAAATTGAGTAATATTTTTGATTGCGGTCATTTATAATATTCAAACATACAACACATTAAAATTTAATTAATTTTTTATATACTGTCTCAGTGAAGTTGGCCCAACGCCCCAAAACATGATATTTGTGAATTTATTTGAGGGCAAATTAAGATTTTATCTCAAATATAATACTTTTGGTTTCTTTAAATGTTAATGGAAAGATAACGAAACCGACGCGCCTATTTTTAAAGCGTTTACATTTCGAAATTGTCTTCTTTGCAAAACGGTTTGTGTTTATAGCAAAATACATGATGGAGACAACTTAAGTTGAATCAAAGAATATCTAGATATTCTTTGGTTGAATGGTCTGTTTACTCGCTTCGATAAGATAAAGGTAGGCTTTGTAAAATAAATGATAACATTTTACGTTGCTAAGAAGCCGATCTTCAGGTTTAAATCAACTTTCAATGTATTGGTGTTGTTGTTAACAATTAAAAATGGCTCGTGGTAAAGCTGCTTCTGACGAAATAAGGAAAGTGATCATTCACTTGCATTTAAAAGGCCAAAATGCTTCCCAGATCGCTGACAGTGTTAACAAATCGAGGTATACAGTTCGAAATATTATTAAATTGTATAAAACAACTGGATCTGTGGCTCATAAACCCAGAACTGAAAGTCGCCCGCGTTATTCCAATACCAACTTAAGAGCCTTAAAACGGATTATCAAGGAGAATCGGCGTGCTAATTATAACGAATTGAAAATATTATGAAATCAGGTAACCACAAAAAAGTTTTCAAGAGCAACTTGTCACAGAGCTGCCCAAAAATTGGGATTTAAAACTTACAAGGTGAGTTTAAATTATTTTTTTATTATTCGTTTTTAATTCAGTAATTCTAGGCAAAAGAGAAGCCCTTACTGACAAAGATTCAAAAGAAAAACAGACTAGCGTGGGCCAAAGAACACAAATTATGGTCTCCGAACCAATGGAACTCCATTATTTGTGAGTGATGAAGCCAGATTTGAAGTATGCGTTCGTGATAGTAGCAGTCGTGTGATAAGAACTAAAGAAGAAGTATTTCAGAATGAATGCCTTAGAAAAAAGTTAAGTTTCCGGCTTCTGTTATGATTTGGGGATCCATATCAGCAAGTGGAGTGGGAAACTTACACTTTGTGGAAGGTATTATAAATGGTGATAAGTACATTAATGTGCTTCAAAATAACTTAACACCCCAAATTAAACAAATGCGTTTAAACAATATTGAATGTATCTTCCAACAAGATGGTGCCGCTTGCCATACGGCTAAAAGAGTAATGGATTGGATGCTAGAAAACAATATTCCAGTTTTAAAATGGATGTCGAGTAGTCCAAATATATCGCCGATTGAAACCTTGTGGCATCTCATGAAGAAAAAGCTCCGATCGAATCCCGCAAGAACCGTTCCAGAATTGCGAACCCGTCTCCAAGAAATTTGGAACAGTTTTACATCAGATGACTGCCAAACATTAGTTGACACTGTGCCAAGACGTATCGAAGCAGTAATCAGTCGAAAAGGCGATGTAACGCAGTGGTGATTTGCTACTATTTAGTTTCGTTGATTTTTATTAATGGGCAGTTTTTTTGGATTTGTAAGATATTTTTTCTCTGTTACAAAAAAATGTAGTATTTTAGGCTAATATTAAATGAAAATATCGTATGTTATCAGAAATACATTTTAGTTTTTAATACGTTTTCGCTAATATGACAAGTTTCATAAAAAAAACGTAGCTTTGATAGTTGGGCCAACTTCACTGAGACAGGGCTCGTAGTTATTAATCCGAGATAACCAAAAGAAAATAACTATAGTTTTTTAGAAATATAGTTTTAGATACGGCTAATAATTAAGGAACAAGTAGATTGGATGCAAATAGGGTCAGAAGGTAATGAAATATTTTGTAA
Organism: Polydrusus tereticollis; assembly: GCA_963920685.1. Classification (NCBI taxonomy): domain Eukaryota; kingdom Metazoa; phylum Arthropoda; class Insecta; order Coleoptera; family Curculionidae; genus Polydrusus; species Polydrusus tereticollis. The sequence continues at coordinate 108,277,219 of OY987329.1, forward strand.
TATAACCGAACTACCACAGTGTCCCATGCACTTTTTTTAATTTTTATTTTTATACTTTTTTTTATGCCGAATTAAAAAAGAATTGGAACAAATGATACTATTAGTTCGACACGATATAACACGTCGTTTTCGAGATTAATCGATTACCAATTACCTTGTATAATATTGCATTTACCGTACCTTTTGGAACACCCTCTAGTGAATAGTTTATAACATAAAAGTAACATATTGTTATCTATTATTAAGATTTTTCTCCAAACTACCCAGAATGACAAAGGTTAATTTCTTATATTTTTTCTTTATTAAAACGTGTTTTAAATTTTAGGGAAAAGATAGAAGTAATCTTAAATTTTAAAATTTAAAGTGTTATTGCGTTATATTTTGTTCGTAAGCTTACCCTCTCCAGTTATCAAGAATCCGCTATCCAAACAAAGGTCCTGATACTCAAGAGAAAATCTGGAGGGACAAGCTTCGCATTGAGGACCCCACGCTTCTCCCATGGTACAGCAACAATCGGCTTTAGTGGCTTTTTTCAAAGAATGTTCGTATTTCGTTGAGCATTCTTTGTTACGATAACAGAATCCTTCCCGTCGATCTGGAATAATATAAACAAGTATTATTAAACATTGTATTTACTTAATTAACGATAGTTTGCTTGTGATTGTTTTTATGCGTATCTTACAAACTTCTATGTATACAGTGAGGACCAGAAGTCCTGCATAAATTCGATAAAAAATTAGTGATGCATTTTTGGGAAAAATGCTTGAATACGTAAATTTTTATTTTCATTTGCGCATTTTTTGACGTAAAAGATTAGTATACAGGGTGACACATGTTAAAGATATGACTTAATTTGTTATTTTTTCTTATATTTTTCGATTTTTCAATTCTAGTAAACATTGTAAACATATCTGGTATAGCATACCCTATGTCTAAAGTGAAAGATTATCGAGAAATTTTCGATTGAATAAAAAAGACTAAGTTATAAAAATATTTATTAAATTATTTATTATTAAGCTTAAAATATTAAAAGTACTCTAAGCATTAATTTAGTAAATGTCTGAACTGTGCTCCATTGACTTCCTGAAAGCAAGCAAGCCGCAATTCAAACTCTTCAAAAAAGTTATGAATCATTTCACGGGTTATTAATTGAATTTCATATCTGATCTTATTTTTTAATTCTTCGATATTGTTGGGTTTGTTCATATACACTTTATGTTTAGGATAGCCCCATATAGAGAAGTCCATTGGAGTTAGGTCCGGCGACCTAGCAGTCCACTCTATTTGCCCCCTTCGCCCTATCCAACGACCCGGAAATACGTAATTTAAATATTCGCGCACTTCCCTACTAAAGTGCGGAGTCGCGCCATCTTGTTGAAACCAAACAAAATCTCCAGGAATATTAGGGTTGTTCGCATTTGGAAACAAACGGCATAAGGCGGAGATCAATTCATTTCTTAAAAACTCCAAGTAACGTTGACCTGTTAGCGTGCCATCGAAGAAATACGGTCCTATGACTCTGTCGCCCACAATACCCGCCCAAACATTAACAGACTGTTTATACTGGGTGTGAGCTTCAACAGCCCAGTGTGGATTAGTAGAAGACCAGTAGCGACACTTTTGTCTGTTCATCACCCCATTCAGACAGAAGGTCGACTCGTCAGAAAATATTATCCTACGTGCAAAAAAATGATCATTATTGCAAATATTCATTAGAGTTTCGCAAAACTCTAAGCGACGATCTGGATCATCTTCGTTAAGCTCGTGGATTAATTTTATTTTATATGGATGATATTTCACTTTTTTTTAAATTCTTTTTATAGATGATTTTCCAATTTCGTTATCCAATGCTAGCTCTTGAGTAGGTTTATGTGGATTTTTTTCAATGGATAATATAACGTTTAATTGTTTATCTTCTGAAATTGAAGGCCGACCGGACCTAGGAAGATCTCGTACCTGTCCCGTTTCTCTAAATCTCTTCTCGATTCTGCTTACGTTGGACCGAGATATCTGAATGTCTTGATATTTAATATTAAATAGTTCACAAACTTCCCTTTGAGTCCTAATACGATCACCACATCCTATCATAATTAAAACATCTATTCTCTGAGTTTCAGTCAATTTAACCATTTTCTTTTGTGAATTTTCAATTTTATTTAGTTAAGTAGTACGAAATGCTGCATGAGACAAGATCACTTAAATGTTACTCGATAGCTGTCAGCTATAAACTGACAACACATTTGAAGGACTGGTCTATACCTATTTAAATAATAAAACTCAAGGTGACTTTAAAAATACTATAATTCAATCGAAAATTTCTCGATAATCTTTCACTTTAGACATAGGGTATGCTATACCAGATATGTTTAGAATGTTTACTAGAATTGAAAAATCGAAAAATATACGGGTGTTTCATAAGAAAAAATAACAAATTACGTCATATCTTTAACATGTGTCATCCTGTATACTAAACTTTCACGTCAAAAAATGCGCAAATGAAAATAAAAATTTAAGTATTCAAGCATTTTTCCGAAAAATGCATCACTAATTTTTTATCGAATTTATGCAGGATTTCTGGTCCTCACTGTATACTAAAATTATTTAATTTTCTCTCATTTTTATACTATTCATTTTATCAATAATTATCAAACAAAGCAGTTTAAATCTGCCTCCTTTTTTGCTCGAAACTTTCCTGAGATTTAGTTCTAAAGTACAAGTTGTTTTTCCATATACATATTGTATATGCACCTTTTAAGAAAATCCAAGTTGTAAGGAGACTATATTATGGTGCCTAATGTCACTTTTCCTTACACGCCCCCAAATTTGTCATTTGACCATTTCTTCTAAAATTGGTAATGGGACAGAAAAGCTTGAATGTGGATGTATTTAAATTTAAATCTTCTTTTTAAGATAATATACTAAATAGCAAACTTTGTTTCACGTTACATGTTCTATCAAACGGTTATTTGTCAGATACATGGGGTTTTAAAAACCCACAAGTTTTTTAGACGTCGATTTAATAAAACATTTGACTGTTGAAAAAAAAAATGATAAATAAAATAAAATTATTTTTTTATCCACCATTTCTACAATTTTAAACTTAATTTTTTAATTTAAAACTCTATTAAAATTTTATAAGTTCAGGGTATAATTTACGGGAAATAATTTAAAAATGTATACAGTAATTTGGAGGATAAATGTTTGAATTTAGAGCGCGGTATGGTATAAATTATTTTTAGAAGTAAATAAATTGATTCACGAAAAACACTGTTCTATAGGCTTTGCAAACGAATCCACCGCAACATTTAGCAAGTTATTAAGAATATTTAATAAACGGTTCGCCCAACGACTAATACACGTACAGGATAGTCTACGTAACTCAGAAAATGTAAGAGTTAGTAAACATATTCGGTGGAAAAAACCATTGCTGGTAAATACATTTTTATTTTATTATTAGTTTTATGTATACGATGGACGAATTTCTTTCAGACACATTTAACATCACAACGCCGAAGTCCCTCAAGGTTCTATATTTTCGCCCACCCTCTTTTTGGTATACATTAACGATCTTTTGGATAAAAATTAATAATCCTATAATATATAGCTTCGCTGATGACAGCACATTTATTTCATCCTTTACTTTGGATGCTCAGACATCGGCAGCAAGAGGTCTCACATTTCAACAAAGACCTGGAAGAAATTCTGTCTTGGGGTGAGAATAACCAAGTACTATTAATTAATTAATTAATTAATTAATTAATTAAATGAAACACCCTAAATATTTTTACAATTTTAGATTCTACACATTATTTTAAATATTTTTCTTTAATCCATAAATTATGAAATGTAAATAAATTTGATTTTTCTATATTTTCTAAAAACTCACAGTTTAACAACAATTTACATATTTCAGCTTATATTCAGTTAATGCAACGATGTTATCTGCTTAATAAATGATTAACCTAAAAATCTGTCATACAGTTGTTGTCATAGTATAGTGGGTGTTCGAGGCAAACAGCTAAATCTGTTATTATTCATGCATATCTCCGTTCTTTTTTTAATGCAACTATATATTTTATTTGGGACTTTAATTCTCTATCGGTTCATTTATATACAGGGTGTCCGAAATACCGTGACCACTAATACTATCTTTGGACCAAAAAGAGTTACGAGATCGTTTAAATTCGATTTTTCAGTGAACATTTATGATGAGCTTACATCGTTCCCAAATAGATTTAAGTTTTCGAGATAGTACGGGGAATGTTAAACCCCACTTTCAATTACTTTCCATCTGCTGTAAGTAATATAAATATCAATTGTTATTTGATAATTAAGGTGTGACTATAAAAACTAAAGGACAGGACCGTATTAAGGATGTTTATAAGAAAAAAATTTTATGATGCCTTTTACATCCCAAAACATTGGACAACATACTTGTGTGCTATACCGTTGAATGAAAATTAAATATTCTTTAACGTCATTTTATGTGCGTTTGGTAAAAAACAAAAACCGTAAATTTTTATATATGGATCAAAACAGTGGTTTTAAAGATATTTGCAGAACAAATATTGCGGAATTTTCACATTTCCCTTATTATCCCCAAAACTAGAAACCATTTGACAATTCTGTGAGCACGATATAAATTATCCCTAGTTTAAACGACTTCGTAACTCTTACTATTTGGGAGATAAAAATAGTGGCCCACGGTATTTTGGACATTCTATGTATATGATCTATGACACCTATCTAAAGTTATTACTTCTAAAGTTATTTTCATTTTCTCTGCAATTCCACTTGTTTGTCTCTAAATTCAATTTATTAGTCTTCAATATTAACTTTTGTAGACAAAGAAAATTATTTGGGTATGCAATAAACCTCAAGCATTTCAACAAGAAAATTTTAAATATTGGCTAAACAATATTTAGTCATAACAGAATGTAATATAAAATAAGAGACGCCAACAAAACAAAATAATTGACGAAAAATTAAATTATAAAATCTCAACAAACCCACTGTACGGCATTGTTATGCAATACATGTTGTATGTATAATATGTTGTTTTGATATTTCTATATTCCTGATAGCATTACTCTCATTTTTCTGTTTCCCCACAAAAAAAATTCCAGCGATATTAACCCTAGAATGGTACCGTGGTGTCGCCGGTGACAAGAGCAAAATTTAATCGCGCCCCCACTCCACATCTTTGGAAAAGGGGTGCCTGTGTTCTCAGTACCTTTCCATCGCTTAGTGCTTTGGCGACTGAGTAAACGATAGTTTGTCTTGTGTTAAAGTTGTAGTTGAAATTTTCGTTTGTGTCATCTACGACACCACGATACCTGTGCCGTTACATTTATAAAATTAAATAAAAATGGCTGGATCAAGCAAAGCATTGAGTCAAGTGGAATTAGAAAGCTATTGTACGTGCATCGACTTAAAGTCGTTGTGTACGTGCATACGAAGCTGGTGACAGTGATGAGGACCAAACCTCGCAAGATAATCTTGCTGATAAACATTATTTGGAAGCATTGGCGGACCTATGTTAATATGAACTTTTTTTCATATTTTTTAATCTAGAATCATGCCTTAAAAAAATTTCCGTTTGGGTTTTTAGCGTTAAATTCTACTTGGTTACTATCTTCCAGGTCGTTGTTGAGTTGTGAGGCCTCTTACTGCCTATAGAGATATGCATTGGCAGTCGATGTTCGGGCATCCGAAGTAAAGGATGAAGCATGCTGTCGTCAGCGAAGTGGTATAAAGGATTTTCGACTTTTTCCAAAAGAACGCTAATGTATAGTGAAAAGAGGTTGGCGACAATATAGAACCTTGAAGAACTCCAGCATTAATGTTAAATGTGTCTGAATAAAATGCATTCATCGTCACTTGCAGAGAACGGTCTCTAAGAAAGGTTGAGAGTGGCCATGAACAAAATTGGACCGGCATTCCGTATGCTCTCACTCTATATATGGCATTGTTCCAAATGTGTTTAACATATCGATACCGTAGTTCAATAGTGTAACAACTCAAAATTTGTCACTTTTGGGTTAAACCCATAGCATAAAAGCAAACATTGACTTTTACCGAGTTCCATAAAGAAACAACTCTAACTTGCAAATCTAGCCGCTAGATGTCACTAGTTACACTATAGAAATATCCTGAAATAGAAAAGCATGATAGTTCTACAGTGTAACAAATAGAGTTGTTACAGTATTGAACTTCGTCTTCAGTTGTTTATGCTCTGGCGTGTTGTGATTGTTACGCCGACTTCTCTGTAATTAATCAACAATAATGAGTGATTTTTGTTTTAATAAACCAAGTAAAAATATTGGTGAGACGCGTAGCAATTTTCTATTGCAACTGGCGAAAGCTGATGTGCAGAAAACAAGTATTAATGTTATGGTAAGTTTTGTTTTAGTTATTCTACTAAGACATAACCTCAATTTCTAATACATTTTATTTTCTGTTGGTTTGTAAAATACATTTAAATTGAAATAATTTTCGATTTAAGTACGTATTGTATTAGTACAAGTTACATTTAAACCAATAATGCAATTCGTAAACATAGGTATTTTAGCCATAAAAAAATAATTTTCCTTTAGGACTCGCCTCCCACATCTGCCAATTCCAACATTTTATATGACACTGTAGCAGACAGAAACTACGATTTGCTAAGAAACGAAGAGTATCCTTGTAATTCTAAGAATTCATCAGAGATACATGAGTCCAAGGGGTTAACTTTGGTACGTTACTGGTAATAATTATACCTACCTTTTTGTGCAAAATGTCATAATTAATTTTTCTGTTTGATCATAAAGAATATAAAAAAGCTCCGCCTATAGACTGTAAAAAAAAGAAAGATTTACTGGATCTTTGCAAAGAAAATGCAATCAAACCAGTCTATTGGCCCTTTTATGAAATCTTGTCAGATAATAATAATATAAAAGACAGAGAGCAGGAGACAGATACCGACATTTCAAATAGTTCTGAATCAGAGTAAATGTAGAACTATATTTTCGATTATTTTTAACTATCTAAAGAAACCTAGTATACCGTTGATTTATTTAGATAAATTTTAAGTGTTTATAAGTATAAAAAAAAAGTTTAATAACTATTATTATCCTATTGTTAGCAATATTATAAACCATTTGTATTGTAAGCAATGTTTAAATTTAAATAAAATGTCATTTTGGCAGCTATTATATTTGTTTTATTTAAGAAATCAAAGGGTTCTTAAATTTGTTAGAGCTTTATTTAATTCGCAAATTTCCAAAAATGTAATTCAATAATGTAACAACTCGATTTATTTCAAAATGTATTTCGGAAATTTCCAAAAATTGAATTCAATAGTGTAACAACTTAATCAAATTTCAAAATTCTGACAAGGCTAAAGTTTAAAATTAAAAACAAGATGACCGTTTTATTACTAACGCGTCATAAGAAATTATGTTTAGAGAATATTCACATTTATTTAACAGTTAAGATATTAATTCAAAAATTAATGACACAATTTTTTATTTTATTCATTTTCCAGCAATTACATTTTTGAACATGTTACACTATTGAACACGGTATCGATATATAAGCGAGAAGATCTCCTGTTGATCTAGACTTACGACATCCATACTGCAGGTCACTGATAATGTTAAAGCCTTCCAGGTACTTTCACAATTTTTCATTGATAGCCTTCCCATAACTCTTAATATAACCGAAAGCAGTGCGACTGGACGATAATTGCTTCGCAAGGTCTTCTTACCTTTTTTGGGTATAGACGGGAATGTTAGGTGGAGTTTTTCCCTTTGAATTAATTGTCGAATGTGAAGAGAATAGTTCCGCCAGTAAGTTTTCTTCTTTCTGTGGTTTGGTCGCAATGGTGCCATCAGAACGTGTTTGAGGTGGAACGGCTGACTTAGTAAAGTTCTGACTGATGGCCTTAGCTGCCGACGAAAATGATCTTGATCCGTTAGGACATTCAAGAAGGTTATCTTTGATCCTCTGGTTTTGTGCTTCTTTGCTTTGTTTAATCGTTTACTTGTACTGGTTTCGAGCGTTAACAAATGTGGTACGATTTTCGGCGGTGGGATTGTCGATAGAAATAATTTTTTGATTTAATAGCTCGCTCGTAATTTTTGGTAACCCAAGGTTTGCCGTCAGAAGGGCACTATTGCTAGAAAGTGATTAAGGCTTCCATGCCAGGAAAGGATGTTCTCCGATACTCCTCTCGCACAGATGGATGGATCGTCAGAGGTAGAACAAATGTTCCGCCAAAATATACAGTGTGTCCGCTTAAGTTCTGTACATATCGGAAACTTTTTTAATATTAATTTTACGAAAAAAAGTTATTTTTTATAAAAAGTTTTGCTAACTTAAGAAATAATATTAGACTATTCAAACTTGAGATAGTATGTACAGGATGATCAAAAAGTAAAAAAATCAAAATTGACCTACGAGAAAAGTACCCTTAATTTAAATTTTAGAGCAAAATGGAATAAGAAAATGTTGATTGGCATTAAAAATTATATCTGTTTCTACTTTTAGTAGACCATTATTGAACATTGACATTTCAAGAAATATCATTTTTTGAAATGATTTATAATTAATAATTGTATTTATTATGCAATTCAAGCTAATAAACATTTTTCAATTATTTTTATTCAAAACGTAACCTTTGATTATTTATTTATCCCTGTTTTGTAGTAATTTTATGACGCATTTAAATAATTGATAGGAACATGGTAATTTATTTTGGAAAAATACAATAATTATAATAATAAACATTGAAATATGAATTTGAATAAAAATATTCATTAACTTTCCCTCACTCTACATTTGCCTCGACATATCCTCCCTCCATTTCAATACATTTAGCGGTTCTTGCTGAAAATTCTCTTAAAACATTTCTAATCATGGCAGGAGTTATATTTGTAATTGCCTCCCTAAATGGTCAACATTTTGAAATGGCCTTTGTAGGTATACATTCTGTTTTAAGTAGCCCCACAAGAAATAATCGAGGGGGCTTAAGTCCGGAGACCTAGCGGGTCAAAAAAGGTCAGAATATCTATCGATAACTCTTCCATTAAAAAGAATAATTAAGTATTGTCTTACATTCCTCGTACTGTGGCATGGTGCGCCGTCTTGTTGGTACCATATCCGTAGTCTATCGAGTATGTGAGGTCCATTAATAAAATTAAACAAATAATTATTTAAAAAATGCAAGTAACGTTCACCATTTACATTTTGTCGAAAAAAAAAAGTCCTATTATTTCATTTTTGTAAACTCCGCACCACACATTTGTTTTAAATGAGTACTGATCACGTGTCTGTATAGTGAAATTTGGCTTAACGTCACTCCACCAACGACAATTTTGTGAACTTACAGTCCCGTTCGAGGTAAAGGTTGCTTCGTCGGTAAAAATTATATCTCTTGTCATGACAGGGTTATCTTTTAACTCTCCTTGTATTAAAAAACAAAATTCTAAGCGTCGCTCAAAATCAAATGGCTTCAAGGTATGTATAAATTTTGGTTTGTAAGGCCGAAATTTGTTTTCATTTAATATTTTCAAAATCGTAGTTTTCCCTACATCATTTGGTAATGTTGTTGACCTTTTTCGCAATCATTTTTTAGGATCTTCTACTACAGACAACATTACATAATCTACGTTTCTTATTGTAGTTATTTTCCACACTTCCAAAGGTCTTGAATTTAGTCACTATGTTCCGTACTGTTGTAAGACAAATCATTTTATCAGGATATCTGTAGTTAAAAATATCGACAGTTTCCCGACACGTTTTGTAATTTTCACCAACAATTAAAATTATTTCAATTTTATCTTGAATACTCAATTTCAACGGCATATTTATCTAATTAAATATTCAAACTAATGATTCAGACAAATAACATAGCTGACAGTTAAAATTCAAATTCAGGTGGGAAATGGTGGCAAGATAATAGTCTACTAAGAGTAGAAACAAATATAATTTTTAATGCCAATCAACATATTCGTAGTCCATTTTGCTCTAAAATTAAAATAAAGGGTACTTTTTTCGTAGGTCAATTTTGATTTTTTTACTTTTTGATCATCCTGTACATTCTATCTCAAGTTTGAATAGTCTAATATTATTTTTTCAGTAAGCAGAACTTTCTATAAAGAGTAACTTTTTTTCGTAAAATTAATATTAAAAAATGATATAGTGATACAGAATTTAAGCCTATATTCCGATAAAATAAAATATATAGGGTGTGACATTTAAAAGACCTGAGATATGCATGTTTCAAAATGTACAGATTTAGCTACGTGCCTCGAATATCCTGTACACTATTTGACAAGAACTGTTTAAAGGAACGTAACCATGTCTCAAGCAGCTTGCATCGTCGCATCATATGAATGCAAATTAAAGTAAATAAATTGTTGATCTACAAACACCATAAATTTCTTAAAAAATATAAAAAAATTAAATTTACTCACGAAAAGCCCATACATATCCTATATAGTTTTTATCAATTATTACTCACCAATACATCTTTTTGCGTCATCACTATGATCAAATCCTTCGTAACAGTCGCATCTAAATGATCCTTGCAAGTTGATGCATCGACCATTTTCACACAAGTCAGGTTCGGTCTCACATTCGTTAATATCCCTGCAATCATCAGCATAGCCCACCTGACTATAGCCCTCTGGGCATATACACATAAAGGAACCCACCAAGTTCTTGCACGTAAACCTACAGTTGTTGGCTGGAGTATTGCATTCGTCAACGTCTAAGGAAAAAACAAATAACTGATAATCAGTTATATTCACTTCATGTTTACTTGTTTAAACTTTGGATCTTAAAGACTATCATATTATAAATCCCTAACTCAACACAAGAACTTATTTATATTACATTTCAAAGAAAATCAGCAATTTTTATTTAGAATATATTTTCTTGTTTATTCAATTGATCTGTCTTCACGGATAAAATAAATAAAACCAAATAAGCAAAAAAATAAATTCGACCCTACCTTGGCAGTGTCTTCCATCAGGAGCTAAAGCGTATCCGTAGGGACAAATACATCTGAACGAACCGGGAACATTATGACACCTGAATGCACACTGATTACCTAGTTCTTGGCATTCATTTATATCTTCACAAACCTATAAGTAACAGAATTTCGGCTATTAAAGGAAATAGAAATATGCCTTAAGATTACGTAGTAAACCGTATAGTAATTGGACAGTCAAGATTATTTTTTTTTATTAGTTATAATTATTGTTATATTTTAATCTTCCAGAATATCTTTTTCTCTTGATATGGTATTAAATACTCTATAGCAATTTCTATTTAGTTTACATAAAATACAAATCAGAGTAACAAAACAAAAGTATTAGGCAAAAATATATACCAAAATGTACAGTTATTGGACAATTCTGATAACTTTTGGACAAGTAGTTATTAGACAGTAATTGGATGGACCTTGTATGTATATACAGTGTGTCTACTTAAGTTCGCACCATATGGAAAACTTTTTTATTATTAATTTTACGAAAAAAAGTTATTCTTCATAAAAAGTTCTGCTTAGTCCAAAACCTAAAATGCAACCATCAGATATTAAATTTTTTCAGTCGTATACGAGGTATATCAGACAATATAAATTTTGATCACGAATAAACTACCTTCATTTTTGACAATATCGAAAATTGTTATTAAGAAAAGTTGATCAGAACTAAAAACTACGTTTAAATATGCAATTTACATCCAATTATATGGAAAAAAGCTTTTTTTCCTTTTTAATTACAATAACAATGCAAATTTAACTGTAGGGACGTGAAATCTAGGATAAACAAATGATTTCTTCATAGCAAGAATTGTTTGACAGTGAACGTCAAATAAAATTTCTTAAGATGCCGGTGATATTTAGTGTGGAAGAAAAAATAGAAATTGTGTTAATCGTTGGTGATAATTATAAAACTTATCGTGAAGCAGCTGGAATATTTAACAACAGACATCCAGGGAAAAATATACACTATACATCAGTAATGAGAATTATGGAAAAATTCAAATCATGTGGAGACGTTAATAATAAATTCACAAACAAGCGTCAAAAAATCGTTGCAAGTGAAGAGATGAAGTTAAATGTAATGCTATCTGCAGTGGAAAATCCTAAATTGTCCCTGCGAAAAAGGGCATCTTCGCTTCCAGATAAAATTGGTAAAGACACACTATCAAAAATCTTTAAAGAGAACAAGTTTCATCCATATAAACCACAATTTATCCATACTTTAAAACCTGGAGACTGCGACAGACGACTACAATTTTGTTTTCTTATTCAAGGAAAGCTAGAAGACGATCCTTTTTTGGCTAGGAAAATAATTTTCTCTGACGAAGCTACATTTACGTCCAATGGAACAGTGCATGTCTTCGCAAGATTGTCGATGGTGGACTGACTCCAATCCTCACTTTACGATTAAAACTCGCGATCAATATTATTTTAAAACTAACCTTTGGTGCGGCATTTACAAGGATAAAATCATTGGCCCTTTTTTTTTCGACAATCTATGACTTCTCAACGCTATCTAAATTTTTTACAAAATCAGTTGCATGATTTTCTTCGTGGCCTTCCAAGACATGAACGGCAACAGTATGGTACCAGCAGGATGGCGCAACATGTCATAGTACGATGGAAGTAAGGCAATACCTTGAAAATATCTTTAATGGAAAGTTAATTCATAGATATTCCGATATTTTTTGTTCAGCTAGGTCGTCAGATTTAACCCCATTAGATTTTTTCCTATGGGGTTACTTAAAAGAAAAGGTATATCAACACAGGCCATTCACGAACGTAGAACATTTGGAAACAATTATTACGGAAATAATTCAGGGTATAATTCCGAATATAATTAGAAATGTATTGAGGGAATTTTCTTCTAGAACGGAAACCTGTATTGTAAGAGAAGGCGGATACGTTGAAGCAATAGTGAATTGGTAATAAATTATTACACGCTTGTTACGCAATTAACAATATTAGCATTGTATTCATGTAGTTGATAATTATCGTAAAATAAATAATTTTGTTATTTATCAATTTTTTAATGCATCATCAAAATAATGCAATATAGAGGTTAAGAGACATAAAGGTTATCAAATGTTTAACGAATAAAGAGATAACTGATTAAATTTTTCGATATTTTCAAAAATACCTAAATTTACTTTACTATTGGGCAAAATTCATATTTTCTGATATACCTCGTATACGACTGAAAAAATTTAATATCTGATGGTTGCATTTTAAGTTTTGACTAAGCAGAACTTTTTATAAAGAATAACTTTTTTTCGTAAAATTAATAATAAAAAAGTTTTCCATATGGTGCGAACTTAAGTAGACACACTGTATAACATAAATATAACACAGAAAAAAAAACGTTAAAATATGTAAGTTTTATTGCTCAAATGTAACAAAAACCTTTAACCTGAACTACACATAATACATTCGACAGTAATTATTTTTTTTTATGTATTCATTATACATATTAAAAATTCATCAATTTCTGAATCTGCCGGATCATCACTCTCGGCTTCTTTGTAGCAAATATGTCAAAGAAATAATTCATCTGAATGTCCATCATCAGGAATTAAAGGCTGGTGTTTTCTTAGAATGCATAGCTTATGAAAGGAATTTTTACAATAATCACACTGCATCTCATTTGTACTGTCTATTTGTCTCTGACACACAAAACATTGGTTACTGTCGCCTATTTTTTTTTTGTACATTTCGTGTCTTTGTGGAGTTTTAACTGTCTTCTTTTTTTAAACTTAGTTTTTCTCCACGTTTGCGTTTTTACTCTTCTTTTTCCTTTTTGTTTTTTTTTCCGCTTCTTTTTAAACATTTCCTGATAGTTATTTGATGTAATTGGGGAAAGATAGCTTTCTATTTTACGCTTTTCCTTTCTTTTAGAATTTTCCGAGGTGGTTACGATAAACCCAAATAATTGTGATTGCACCTCACGCTTAGTAACACTTTGCTTTGGTTCTTTATGATTCTGACTGTTCTAAGAATTTTGGACACGTGCGGAATGAGCATGCGCTTTACGGCAATTTAAGTTTAAAGAACCCTCTTTCCATCTAGCAAATGGTACTTTAGTTAGCTAAATAAGAAGCTTATTTTTAGGACTTAGAATCGAAATGTCCAATAACTAAGGCATGTCCAATGACTATAGGGTTTTCCCTTAGATCATGTTTTTAAACGAAATATCTCCGCTTACGTGGAAAATAGAAACTTCTCTGACAAACAGTTCTTAGTTTGAGAGAATTACTCTTTTTAAATATTACTTATATTTGCATATGTAATATGCTGTCGCTGTCCTTAATGATAATCGATTTAATTATATGATCCAGAGTAAAATAGTAAAATAATAAAGTAATTACATGATGGACTGAATTTTTCCAACTACCTAGGGCAATAATATTAACACAATTTTTTATTAATTCTACAACACTACAACTTAAAGTCGGGGAAGTATTTTCTGAACTAATTTGCATTTACAATTCAAACTACCTGCTCTAAAAGACAGGATATTAAAAATCTAGTGGTGTTAGGTCAGGCGATCATGTTGTTGATCTGAATATTAGGGATTTTCAGTGCTGCTATTTCTTACTAATATCAAACAGCACACCAAGAGACATTGGTAACTTACTTTTTATCATTTTTTATATAGTTTCTAAGGGCCTATTAACAATATCTCATAGAAGAAGATGGATTACTCTGGACTAACAAAGGGCTAGATTTAATAGGAAAATTATTTTTGCCATGCAAGTTAATCACATAAAGATTTATTTTAATTATTAAATTTTCAGTACAATATATTACCTGCAATGGCCCCGGAGCAAATCCATCATTGCAGCTGCACTCGAATCCTCCCACCATATTCGAACAGGTTCCATTGCCGCAAATATTTAAATTCGTTTGACATTCGTTTTCGTCAACACATTTCTTTGCAGTTTGGTCCAGCGTATATCCAGTGGAACAATCGCAACGGAATGAGCCGTCAGTGTTGACACACTCGCCACCTTCGCAGACATTTGGCATTAACTCACATTCATTAAGATCACTTCCAGTATCCATTCTACCTGGGCCTTCCGGACACATTTTTAAAAATTCCGCTGTTGAAAAAAAAATCTCTATAATTTTTGGTGGCTGTTAATTACTATTGACTTTATTTTAAATATAAATTTAATTTAAAGTCGTTAATGATCCCTGTAAAATACAAGGTATTTATTTAAGGCACATCCTAGTGCTGATGAATTTTTTAAATTATTTTGAGTTGTAATATGCCCTTAAGTCAAGTTTGTTATAAGGAATGTATTTACAGGCAGGTTTATATAACTGTGATAATATGCTCTTCGACCAACCTAAAGTTAAAAATTAATAAATAAATGTCCAATAATGACTAGAACTATTTCATGAAGATAAAATCCACTATTCAAAAATCGAGAGTTAATATGTACGAGGAAATTTTGAAATTACGATTGAGATTGTCCGTTCTTAATGTCATAGACAAATTAAAGGAAAAAAAATAACGCTATTAAGCTGGATTTATGAACTCGAAAAGTTTATAAAGCCGAAAATGAAAGCAGAATTGAGGTTGAGGTTTAAACGTTGAAGTTAGTGAAGTTCGAAGTTCGACGGTTTAGTTTCCTGGCATTTATAAAGTCCGGAGCGAAGTTTGAAAAGTTCTTGTTTAATTGGTTGAAATTTTACATAGCATCCGTTTTTCCAATTTTTCAGCACAAAACCAAAACAAGCAACACACAACAAATATAAATAGCGCAGATCTCGACGATATTTTATACTTTTTGTAACCACCTGACTTAAAGCGCGTCGTCATTGGTCAGAACAAACTTTCTAAACATCGAACATAACAATTCATGGTGAACTAAGGTTTTTTTTTAGATTAAATTGACCTGTTATTTTAACTATCAACTGAGCCTCAATGGTGTGCACTTTTTAGTTTATGAATCCAGTGTTAAGATCAGAACATCTTCCTTTTACCTTGGTTCAATATTAATTTAACCCGTAGCTGGTGATGTCCCTTTGTCGAGACGTAACTGGTGAGAAGGGGTATGATAAATCCCATTAAAAAAGGCGTACTTAAGAAAGACATAGTTAATAAAATTATTTTAAATTATTTTGTGCACTTACAAAATTAGCCACATTTTTTTTTCTCGGTTACATTAAACAAACAGTAGGAATAGGCATTTTAAATTCAAGCTAGTAAATACCTAACAAAGAAAAACTAATTTTTCTAACAACTAAAAAAAAAACAAAAAAGTCTGTAAAAAAGTATATTTTGTCAATGACATACCATTCAAGACCGTAATCCACGAACGGGATGTGTGGATAAAACACCAGATACTCCTGGGGCAACAATCTGGTACACAGGCGGCTCAAAAACCAAAGACGGTACCAGAGCAGGGACACACGAAGTAAGACCGAAGAGAGATGCTTATTTCTCCCTGGGTAAGTCTCCCACGGTGTTCAGAGCAGAAATCTACGCCATCCTGCAGTGTGCATATGAAAACAATAGGAACTGTCTTAATAAGTGGATCCACATATACTCCGACAGCCAAGCAGCCCTTAGAGCGCTGACATGCAACAAGGTGACATCAAGACTGGTGTGGGAATGCCATGAGGAACTAGTAAGCCTGGCAAAAGCCAACACACTAATACTACAATGGGCACCAGGACATGAAGGTATTACAGGAAACGAAAAGCTTGCAAGAAAGAGGTCGGAAAAAACAGTAATTGGTCCGGAACTGGCACTCGGAGTCCCAAGGTTCACAGTACGAGATGTCATAAAATGATGGATAAGGAATCAACACAAAATTTACTGGAACAACACACAGGGATTAAACCATACCAAATCTTTCATCGGGGACCCAGACCTGAAACTAACAGAACAGCTACTTCTGATGAGCCGAAATCAGCTGAGAATTACCACAGGAATTCTGACAGGACACATGGCCGTCAAGAAGCACCTGCACCGTATGCAACGGTAAAACGGAGACCTAAGCTGCAGGCTATGCGAGCGAGAAAGTGAAACGGTACAGCATATTATCTACCACTGCGAGTCATTGGACCGGAGAAAGCAGCAAATACTTAGGCAACCAAGACTAGAACGAGAGGATATTCCAACACTCTCCCCAGTTGACCTACAAAAACTAGTGCAAGGAACTGGAATAAATGAGTGGGTGTAAGAACAAACTAGGGTGAGTACAATGGGCCAAATATATCCGAAGTGCATCCGGACCGAACCCTTGGAAGGCAAAAAAATATTATGTCAAAAAATATAAATTTAATCAAAAGTGTTTATAAATGCGTCATTGGGCACAATCAACACAACGACCCACCATGCAGCTACCGCAAATAGAAATGTTGCAATCAGCAATCAGTAAATCTTCTCTTCCTATCTTTGTCTCTTGGACATTTACCGCGCCTAACTCGTCTTTCTGAAGGTTGTTGGTTTCTGGCACTAATGGGTTTTTTGAGGACACGTGCTATATTTAGCTGCAACTCACGGCGAACATGACTGTTGAGCAACCGTACATTTAGCTAAGGTTTTACAAATTGTCTAGCTAGAGATTTAAAGTAATCAATTATTTTAATTGTGGGATTTCCAGAAAAACCAGAAAATATGACATAACCATTGACGAGACTAATATTGAGTAGAGTATAGAAAATTGTCAGTGGCCAACGGGGACTCCGTCGACTTATAGAGTATACGGTGCACTTTGCGTCTAAGCCATCCACTCTACCGTTGGTCCCATTGTCAAATACGATTACTTCTGGTTTTCCATTTTCTGGATCAGTATGATTATAGTGGTGCATGGACGAAATTGCAAGAACAACTTTGTCTTGTTCTGGTACGAATGATACTACGGTAAGGTCATTAGTGAAACCATATAGTACTGACTTCTCTTGGTTTCTTTTAGCAGGAAGGAATTCCGGTGGAACTTCCACTTCATTTTTTCTTAACGCGTCAACATATGTTGGCATAATTTCCTTTAGCTTCAGTGCAAGCGGTATAAATGAAAACCAGTCATCAGTCGTTATCCTTCGGATTGTTCCTCAAATGGGGGCAACTAAGCATATAACAGATTGAGTAGGCTTTGCTAATTTTCTTTCCTCAGCGAGAAAAGTATTTCCATTGCTGTCCTTGCCAGAATAAATATATGCGTTCAAGAAGTGGGGAGTCCTTGCATCGTTTAATACCATGATTTCTATACCGTAATTGCGGGGCTTGTTTGGTATATACATTCTAAACTTGCAACGCCCTTGAAATCCGAAAAGCATTTTATCTATACAAGCATATTCACCAATCATCGCATCAGTTTTTTCTTTCTCGTCGCTGTCCAAAGCATTGTCAAATCGAAGGAAAGAGAGAATTACCAGTACTCGCTTCAAAGAAATCGTACATCGAGAAATGTCACGTCCTGTACCATCTGTCGCGAACAGTGCTTTAAGATCTTCGTGACTGAGGAATTTATTAAGATTCCCAGAAATGCTCTAAATTCAATAATGTCAATATCTTTGTAGTCGTATTGATCAGGACTAGAAAGCTTCTGTCTTTCCAATGATATTTTTAGTTTGTTCGTAGAATGACGTCGTTCAATATTTCATCAGTAAATAAAAGTTCCCAAGAAGTACACTGAGTACAATATTTTCCCAGTTGTTTTGCAGGACCAACGATACCTGGGAGATGTATAATTACGTTGTGCTTCATTGCGCGAACCTTTGGGTTTGGAGGTTTTGCAGACCAATTGTTTTTTCCATAAAATATTTTGTCACTTATTTTTCTTCATTTAATATTAGACGGTATATCAGACAACTCTTCTAAGTCGGAGATAAATAGCTCTTGCTCGGACTCTCATGATCACTATGAAAGTTTGGGTCAAGAACGTCTCCTTCGTCGCTACTAAAATTACTCTCCAACTCGGTGTAAACATTAAAAAGACGTGGAAGCCATAATTTAAACCGGAATATAAAATTTTACATATATAGTGAGGCGGGGTTTAACAGACCCCAAATTACACTTGCACTAAAATAATACGAATATCTAAATTGATTTCGCGACGTCTGTCTGGCAGAAGTATTGACGGTCAACTGACTGAAAGCTACATAAGCGGTGACTGACATCTCCCTACTCCTTACAGCGCAGTGAACCTTTTAAGTTTTCATGGGGTTTGACAAGGCTCACCAGCTACGGGTTAAGGGGATTAGTATTTATTTTTATTAAGTTTTTCAAAACAAATTATCCCTTATGGAAAGGGGTCACAATAATGTGTGTACCTACCCAAAAAAGATTATAAAGCAGGAATGTTCACAGGTACTAAAATGCGAGAAAATTTAAAATGTTACCTATCAAAATTTATACCCCGCGAGTGAAGTCCGTTCCTGGCTTCCCTAACTATGTACAAGAATGATTTTAGTATGAGCTTTGTAGTCCATATGGGTCGTTCAAAGTTATAAAATTTGATTAAAATATACAGGGTTGATTAAAAGTTATAGTCGAAAATGTTTAACTTCAGGTGCATCTTTGGGGTCCGATATCTTTGTTAGGAGGGACATTAGGAAAAATGATTATATGCACTTCTAGCATTATTTTGACCTCCGCTGTACGCTGGCGAAATATTGCCCTACACTTACCGAACACCCTGTATAATATGCCCCAAGAATTGCCTATTTTAAGAACACGTGCTTTAATTAAGATATTTGGCAGTAGCATACTTACATGACCCTTCCAGCGGACATCTTTCACAATATCTTCCCCAAGCAGCACCCTTGGAACAACAACATTCTTTGGCTGTTATCTGCATACCTCGAGGTTCGGTACAATGTTGTCTTGAAAATACATCGTAGCATTGATCTTGCCTATAGAATTTTAAAAATTATTAATCACTACTGGTATCAATGAGCCTAACCAGGAGTGAGAAATCCAAACCCCGCTATTTGGTGTCCTTTGATTTTGAATTTTTATTATCGTATGAAGCAAGTAGTTTTGTTTTAATTTAATTATTAGGTACAAGCTCAGTACCTATACTGGGTGTTTCATAATTATTATACAGGGTGTTTCATTAATATTGCGAAAAAATGGATGGAAAGTATCCTGCAGCAGCATTTTAATATCTAATAGTGATAATTGTGATGCTAGTTTCTTTATGGTACAAACTACCTTTAATATACAGGGTCGTTGGTATGTATGGAAACGGTCGATTATTTCTTAAAAGTAAAACAGCTAACAAAATATATTCAACACAAAAGCTTTATGGTTTTGTAAAACCTATTAGAATTAAAAAAAGATAAGTATACAGGATGAGTCAGAAAGCCGTAGAGAAATGAAGTTACTTTTTTTTTACTGGAACACTCTATATCTTAAAATATTTTTGGATTTTACATAAAATTGCAGTTATTTTTTATTAAACGCATTATAAGTCTAAACTTAATAGCTTCCGAGATATCGACTTTTGAAAAATTACATTTTTTAACTTTGACAGCTTCTAGCTTTCTAACGGTATGCCATAGAGCAAAACTGCTTACATGTCCCTATCTTACTTTTTTATTATGTTCCCAAAAATGCCAACTTTCGGTGAAACCGGAAGTACCATATTTCCGGCTTTTGAGCTACATCCGGATTAACCGGAAGTTGACACATTTAGAAAGATAGTTAAAAACTAAGATAGGGACATGTAAGCCGTTTTACTCTAAGACGTACCGTTAGAAAGCTAGAAGCTGTCAAAATTTAAAAATGTAATTTTTCCAAAGCCGATATCTAGGAAACTATTAGGTTTATACATGTAATGCACTTAATAAAAAATAATTGCAATTTTATGTAAAATCCAAAAATATTCTAAGATGTAGGGTGCTCCATTAAAAAAAAAGTAACTTTATTTCTCTACGGCTTTCTGACTCATTCTGTATAATAATATTTCATTTTTTAAATTCCAATAGGCTACAAAAAAACCCTAAAACTTTTATCTGGAATATTTTTTGCTAGCTGTTGTGCTTTAAGAAATAATCGACCGTTTCCATACATACCAACGACCCTGTATATTCAATATAGGTGAAAATTGATTTTTATTTCTTTATTACTTCAATTTGAAGGAAATTTATTTATCTCTTACGACATTTTATTTTAATAATCACATATCTTGTTGACAAGTGTCTACAATACCACAAGCTGTTTGCAGCTGAATAAACATTTTCCTAGCCGTGATATAACAATGCAAATTCAAGCTGCTGTTTTTGCAAGACAATTTTGTTTTTAATAAAGTCGAGTCTGGTTGGCTGCTTAAAGGTAACAGGATTTGAATAAATGACATCAAAGAAATCTACTGCAGCAACATCGTAATTTTATCATGTTATTTGTTCGCGTCAGTTGCTAAACAACCAAGTTTATTTAAATTAAAGTTTATTTAAAATGTGTAGGTATATTTTATTTTGAATTATTTACAGTACAGTTACATTTTATCCTGCAACCCATTTTTAGGATACCGAATAAATATAATTTAAACAAAGTCGGTCAGTTTCGATCCAAATTTAATCAAATTATTGTTAAATTTCAACTTATTGTAGTAGTTGCATCAATATTTAAAATGATAATATCCCACTTGTATAAAAAGAAAAAGTATTACCTGACATCAATACATTTCATTGAATGTTGCTCCAATATATACCCGTCAGGACAGGTACAGAATGCACCTCCATCAGTATTTGTGCAGACGCCATTTTCGCAAATACCAGGATTTACCGCACATTCATCAATGTCCTCACATACACCGGTAATGGTACTCAATTCGTAACCTTCCGGACACGTACAAATGTAGGAACCCATGACGTTGGTACATTTTCCTGGAGGTGGACAGGTACCAGGAATCTAAAAATCATAACTTATTAATAGGTAAAATTTGGTACAAGTTTGGACTATCAAAACAAGTCTTTCACCCAAACCCAGATTTGGATTCAGAGCCTTTGGACTGCAAGCCAAAGACATATTGGTATCCATCCACAGTTAAAAGCGGTATGACTACTAACAAAGATATAATTTCTCAAAATCTCAAAATCTCACAAATGCAAAAAAACACTGTCTAAAGTTTCAAAAACATGTCTATTTATGGATTAACAATCTTTAAGGTTAGTCCAAAATAAGTATTAATAGTAGAAATATGTAAATTTCGTTTCCTGGAAAAGTGCTGAATCGCGGAATTAAAACTCTAAAACACATATTATTATTTGTGCCCTTTTCTGATTGACAATCTACAAATGATGGCTGAGGTTGTCACGACACAAACTTATGATATCTGTCACATCCTCGGTCTCGGCCCAGTGGGTTGTGGAGAGAAAGTGGACGGTTTGCCATTTATTTTATTTATATTATTCTCTATGGTGAACCAAGGTTCTTTCTGCCAATTTACGGAAACCTCGTCTCCGAGACGAAAAGTGTGTTCTTCAGGGATGTGTTTATAAATCCCAGAGATATTTGATCAAGTGCAAGATGTTTTTACGTTAAAATATTTATAAATGTGTCTACAAGTGTTTTATTAAGGTGCAGTAAATAGATTTTTACTTTATTGTAACTAAATGGTGTTTAATTAAATCTAAGTATAATTTAAACAAACCAGTCTTATACTGTTGCGAATAGTAACAATGAGCGGCAAGCCATTGTTGCCATGCTCCGTTCCATATCTCTTCGAGAAGATATTTACTTTCCATTTTTTTTAAACATGACCTGCACTAAATGCTAATATATTTCAACTAATGCACTGAAATTTGGTTGAGAAGTAGTTAATACTGGAATGTTTTACGCTGTGACCAAATAAATAATAAGGATATTAGTTGTTAAGAAACTACGACAGATTGTAAAGAAAGGTTAATAAACAGGTTTTTCATTTAGGTTAATTACACCGCATCGTTAAAACTATTTTCGCGTAGTAGAGCACGCTGTTTTATGCAAAAATAAAATTTGTGGATCGTACGTTAACTGGTTATGTCAGGTATAGCTCTACCTAATTATTAAAATTCATTTGATTGTAGTAAAAAAGTTTTGTTTTAAAGCTTTCTCCCAGAAATATTTAGTAAACGCCTAGAAGTTTACAATAAGTATAAGAAATGACCTATAAACATTACAGCAACAATTATGTTTAACGTTTTATTTGCTTGGCCCTTTATACCCTAGTTATACTATTTAATTTCTTAAATCGTTTATAGAGCACTTTAAAGTTTATGACTTTTAAAATGCCCTAAGACCTTCCTAAGTTTTATTCAGCAATATTTCGTTGAAAACGCCCAGGTAATATAAGATTATTTTTAAACCAAGTAAAAGGCTATGAAATAGCTGTTTAATATCGTGCAAAATAAAAAGTAAAAATTCTTTTAAAGTACTCGTATAAAGAAGCAGCGCTTTTAATTTACCGTTTAACGTCCGCCCAAGATTAAAAGCAGGTTCATTTTTATCGCTATTTTAATCCGTGTGGGAAATTTCAAAGAGAAATAAAAAAAACTGTGATTATAATATTGGGAAAAATATTAATAAAGATACATTTTAGATTTAATTTGTATTCAATTCAAACACTCGGCAAATTTTGCAAGTATTGTAAACTTATATTTCGTGAAAGAAGTTTGTCTCTGTCAGACCCAATCCGTGGACGCGTTTCGCCGTATTACGGCTCTTCGGCAAGGCTATAGAGTCTGACGAAAAGGAAAGGGACCTTACAGTGCACTTCAACACATAATGTATAGATACATATGCAAGATGTTGCACGTGGCAACATCTCGTGGCAATCGAGCTATCCACCGAACTTACCGAAGAGCCGTAATATGGCAAAACGCGTTCTTTTATTTTTCGTAGCCCTGAAGAAGGTAGAAACCAAACCATCGAAACATTGGCAAAAAAAAAATAAAGTACATTAGTGAAACGAAGGTAAGCTAAGTTAAGAGAAGAAAAATGTGCACAATAGTATTACTTTCCGTACTTGTTAGCTAGGGTAAATGCGGGACAGTTGCCGCTGCAGGAGAGACGCCGGATTTGTCATCAGGGTTCATCCATTAATGTATTATAAGTATAGTCCGACACAAGATAAATGGTCATGTTTTTACCTGCTTTATAACGGTAGGGTGCCTTTACCTCCCATAAAGCAATTAAGGGCTGGTTTGTAAGCCTTTCTTAGTAACAGGGAGGTATTATGATTTATTTTGATAATGTACGTATTTTAGGTATAATTAATTATACCTGTCGACACATTAGAAATTGTCGAATTATTATTAAATCATTTGAAAATATCAACCATAAGCAGCAAAAAAAAAAGGTACAGCAAGAGTTCCTTAGCCAACATAGCCTCTATTTTGAAGATAATTATAAAAAAAAAACTAGTTGAGGTACTAAAAACCAAATCGTATGATAAAATATATTGCGTAGATGAGACTATAAAAGCATCCGGTAACATACCACTTAGATTGCCCCCCTACCATTGCGATTTGAATAATATAAAAATGATTTGCTCCGAATTAAAAACAAAGTTAGACGCAATAATGTAAACCCAAAAATGTCCACTAATATAATTGAAGTAATTAAAACTCAGTGTCAATTAATACCAGAGAGCAGTTGGAGAGCGTGCGTTAATTATGTACTTAAAGTCGAAAATAATTATAAAAATTTTGGGAAAACATAAAACCTTTAATTATATCAGTTGATGATAGTGATAGTATAGATTCAAACTATTGAGATGACTCATTTTACTCACACGGTTTTATACAGGGTGTTTCACGTAGAAGTTCCGCATTTGCAACCCGGTAGTTACACAGATGTCAAAAAAGCCTTTGCCATTCGTTTTCAAACAAAAAAAAAATATTCTGATATCTCAAAAACTAAAGAAAATAAAGGGCGGTGGAACTTCTACGTATGACACCCTGTATAATAAAAATTATATATTACTACTTTTACGCATATTAATAATTTACGTCAAAGTCAGCGATACACAATGAATTTTTGTATATATACAAACGTTGTCTTCATCTTCCTACTACCACCCTGAACCGAAATGGTTTATTTGCCAAAAGCAGGTATAAAGTATAAAGGCGTTAGTTAGTCATGACCATTTATCATGTGTCGTAATATACAGCGGAAGTCTTTATTTTTGAAGATATCGCTTGTCATTCTGATATTTACGAAGGTAAGAATACATTTCCACTACAAATTTTTAAGTACGGTTTGAATAAGTGTGATAATTTGAAACTTGGTCGCTTTATCTTATGTTTGAAAGTTCTTCCGGTATTTTGAGGTTATTGTTTACACGTGTCATGATATATTTTGTAGGGTTCACAGCCGATGACCTTGATCGCGGTGTCTCTCCCAACAAAACGGACAGTTGCCGCATTATCAATAAGGAGAGACGCCGCATGCTATTTTTCCAATGTTATTATGTCTCCATGAGTTTTACAATTTTAAAACTACATCTTTTATTCAGAAAAATGCCAAGAAAATATCAAAGAAAGGCAAATGAACGCACAAGGGCCCAGTGGACCGAAGAACAATTGCAAAAAGCAATTAACAAAGCTAGATCCGGTGAGATATCCAAAAGAGAAGCTCATAGGCGTTATCGTGTGCCACCAAAAACCCTTGTACGCAGAATGAATAGTCAAAAATTTGGCAAAAGAAGCCTTGGACCAGAAGGTAAACTTTTCTTCCGAAATGCCATATGAAGAATGAAGGCATAATAAGTATTGTTTTTACAGGTGTTCTAGGGCATGAAAACGAAAAACCGTTGGTTGCTCACATCCAACGACTGGCAGTAACTGGATTTGCTCCTGATAGAAATACAGTTTGACAGCTGTCTTAGAACTTTGCAGAGGAACTAAAACTGAAGCATACATTTTTAGCCAATAAAAGGGCATGTCAGGTTATGCTTGACTTTAATCATTTTTGGAAAGAGACCCCGAATTGTCGATATGGCAAGCCGAAGGATTGTAATTATCAAGAGCTCGAGAAATTAACAGAAAAGAAACTTTAAAATAAACTACTCATATTCTAAATATGGACGACACAGTGTACTTTCTGACTACTTTTATTTTATGATAGATTCATCCACGACAGAACTTCCCCCAGAAGAAGAGGTTAATATATTACCCAGACCTATTACTCCAGATTTACATCCAAATCAAATCAAAATATGCTTTAATGTCATAAAGTATTATTTTATCGACAAAGCCTTTTTTATAAATTAAATTGAGAATGAAATATGATATAGTAAAACTTAAAATATCGGAATAAAAAAAAATGCGAATAATTATGACAGAGTATCACCAAAATATTCATCTAGAGTATAATAAGCTTTTTCCAATAATAAATTTTTAACATATTTTTTAAACGTTTTCTTAATAAAATCAGGAAGACAATTAATAATTTTTTTAGAATCATGAATTATGGATTTTTTTACAAGACTTGAAGAAGGAATAGGTAAACATATATTAAAGGTTTGTCTTGTATTATAAGTATGTGAGTTAATACTATTTCTATGCTTTTTATGAATGAAACAAACTGTTTCCAATATAAAAATTGAAGTTAGTGTTGACATTTTTTGTGAGATAAATAGAGTTTTACAAGAATCTCTAGATCTAGCTTTGCACAAATATCTTTTTTTTGTAAAATAAAAATTGAATTTAGAAGATATTGGCTTGAATTTCCCCAGAAACAAATTTCATATCTCAAAAGAGATTATAATTAAGCAAAATAAGCATTTCAAAGAACTGCCATATTCAATTTATGAGAAAGTACTCTCAGAGCATAACATCCTGAAGCTATTTTTTACATAACTTTTTGATATGTTCATTAAAAGAAAGATTTTAAGTAATATAGATTCCTAAAAATTTTATAAATTTAGGGTTATTAATTATGAGACTGTCAAAAATTATATTATTGAGTGAACATTTAAAAGGTAATACATTTTGTTTTAGTTATATTAAATGAGAGTAGATTAGAGTCACACCACTTTTTAACATTTATGAAATCTTCATTAATTATTTTAATTAATTCAATACAATATTTACTATGGCAAAGTATAGTTGTATCATCAGCAAATATGGTAAATTTACCATTTATAAAAATTGACGCAAGGTCATTTATATATATATTAAAAATAGTAATGGATCGAGAACTGAACCTTGAGCTACTCCACAATCAATTTTATTACTTTTTGATTTCTTACCATTTAACAATACTACTTGAGATTTTTATTTTTTATTTTTTATTAACTATGATTTAAAACATTTAAATGATATACCTCTAAAGCCATAAAGCTCAAGCTTCTTTAATAAAATATCATGGTTAACACAATCAAGAGCTTTAGAAATGTCACAAAATATTGCTGCAGCAAAATCTCCTTTATTTAATTTAAAATAAAGATGTTCAAGAAATGAAAAAATAGCATTACTACTATTTTTATTTTTTTGAAATGCAAATTGGTTTGTATTCAAAATATTGTTTTTATTTAAAAAAGAAATCATTTCACTTTTAACAAGTGTTTCAATAATTTTAGAAAGTGTTGGAAGTAAAGAAATTGGTCGAAAATTAGAAGCAGATTCACAATCACCTCCTTTACGAATTGGAATAACAATAGCTGATTTAAGGCATTGTGGAAATATTCCATTGCATTTATTGCCTTCGCTAAAGCTTCTTAAGCAGGAATAGATAGTTGTGAAAGAATTTTTATTGATAAATTATCCCATCCAGCAGAATTTTTAATTTTATTCATTTTTCATCCCAGCTTAAAACTACCCTCCACAAGCTCTGCCAATCCTGCTCAAACAGGTAAAATATCTCCTAGTAGTGGAGATTCTGAAGATAAAATTCTAAATATCACTCCTTCAAAATATCTGCACGAAGTGTCTCCCGTCCCAAGAATACCTGTATCCATTAAACGACGGTTCAAGCAAAGCGCAAGTGTGTTAACATCACACGAAAATATTCAAACAAAAAAGAGTCGCCTTAATCCTAAAGCTAAAAAGACCAGGGTGGTAGAAAAGAAGAAAAAAAAACAGAAAAAAAGAAAGAAAAGAAAATAGAAAAAAACTAGAGAAAGAACAGTGGAGCGATAGCGATGAAGAGATCCTAGCAAATAAAATGATAAAAACAAGGAACGCTGCGTGAAATGTTTCGAAGTTTATGCAACAACTAAAAAAGTCGATTGGATGCAGTGCCTTCAATGTTAAGAATGGTTGCAGCGTATATGGTGAAGTTTGCAAAATCTGTTTCATACTGGATCTACGAAAGAAAAATGAAAATCAGACTTTTTAAACACTGCGTCGTCTTTCTCAACGCGGCATCTAATCCAACAGCGCGGGAAAGTCACCGATTTTTAGAAGAAAAAATATTTTATTGTTATGTCTATATTTTTTAAAACTAACGTTTATTTTTGTACTATTTTAAAAAAGTTTAAAGCAATACCTGTGTAGTGACTTATTTTTAAAAAAATTAACTTACAAATTATGATTGTTTTTTTAAAAGTGTCCCGCATTTACCCTATTACTTCCTACATCCAGGAAGTTGAATTAAAATATCGGAATTTTACGAAATCAAAATCTAACCTTTTTATAATTAATACATTTTAATTCTTACCTCATGGCATTCGTCTACGTCTCTACAATTGTGTTTGTCGGTTGTAAGGGTGTATCCCGAAGCACACTCACAGTAGAACGAGCCCAAGTTATTTTTACACCGTCCGTTTCTGCAGAGGAAAGGCATCATGTGGCATTCGTCAATATCAACACAGTCGTTGTTATTGCTCAGTTTGAAACCAGCGTTACAATGACACTTATAGCTGCCGATTAGGTTTATACAACTGCCATTGTTGCAAATGTTAGGATGCCGAATACACTCGTCTAAAAATATTGTATATTAACATTACATGGTTTACCTTTCTATCGAGTCTAGCCGTTTTAAAATATTATAATATTCAGTAACAAACTATATTAGTTTATCCAATTTTCTGTATAATTAAAACAAAAACGTATCTTACTTACCTATATCCACACACGTATCTCTGGATGATGTTAGCCTATAACCAGTATCACAGATACACTGAAAGCTGCCTTGTAAATTCTTACATTCCCCATTTTGGCATACATGAGGTCGCTCAATACATTCGTTTACATCAACACAATCTAGAATCAAAATTGTGAGGATTCAGATTTAAATAAATTTATAATGAACATCACATTACAAAATCATAAGTCGTTGCTAGCGACCTAAGTAACGCGTCTCACAGTTTTAAAAGCTTTATTCAATAGCAAGTTTATGCAATTAAAGATTAGCACTTGTCGTGTATAAAAAACCCCCGCAAGCGCTGGAGACGAAACCTGCGTAAGCTGGGTCACACCCTACGTAATAGGTTGAGACCATTTTGGTCCGATCCTCTCTGCTGGATTACCAAACCCGAGGATGTAATGTCTGATACTGGAAAATATTAGGACACCACTTCTGTTGATTGATTATTCCTGCTTGGAAGACCATTAGAACACATCAAGGGGCTAAGTGGAAGTAACCCCAGCTTCTTTATAAGAGAATATGTGACATAGAAACATGAAATGGTTTTAGCTAAGTAGCGAGAAACCATGGAAGTTACAATTTGAAAGATTTTAAGAACTGGAGTTATGATAAATCAGGCAGCCAGTTATGTTAAAGGCACAAGTAATCACAGGTCACCAAATTATGATAAGTTTAAAAGAACAACGGTACTCACAAAGAACGAGGGACGAAAGACATATTATAAAGTCTGTATTTTATGCAAAAAAAATGTGGCAAATTTTTGGAAACAAGCGTAGATGCACGATGGAAGTTTGTTAAAAGAAATTGCATGTGTTTGTGTTGTCTAAATTAATCATTACATAAAATTTTGGATTGTAGAACTCCTTCAATTTAATGCCCCAACACGAACTTTGACAAGTTAAGAAAGAACTAAAGGCACACAAGATAAAAGTAATAAAAATCCACTTCACCAATCCCCAGTAAGGGGCATCGAGTCAAGTAGTAGCTCACACATCAAGGAACAATATAATGAAATTCTTTTAAGTCATATTACGAACTGAAAATACAGGGAAGATATATGCACTTTTTGATGAAGGCTCAACTATAAGTCTTATTGTTGAAGAACTGGCAACAGAACTAGATATATATGGACTTGCCGCAATTTAATTTAAGGTGAACAAATCAAGATACTTCCAAACGTACAGACACAAGAATGGTTAATTTTGCAATTGCTGGTGAGTCGGAGAAGATGTTCTATAAAAGGAGTAATGTATACACTCTTAAAGATATGGATCTACCTGTATAAAATATTAACATAAAAAAATTACAAAGTGGAAACATTTACAAAATATCACAATTGAAAATATTCAGGAAACTCAGCCAAAACTTTTTATGGGCCAGGATTATTGGGACTTGGTTACGACAAGAATACTTATAAAAGCTCGTAAAATTTTTTACGCCCTATCTTACACTAAGCTTGGGTAGATTATTCAGGGAAATCTTGGGCAGTTCAGGTGAAGATTAGATAAAACTACTAGTCTTCATATTCGATAAGAGGAAAGGGACGAAAAATTACATGATTTGGTCAAGAATCTTTCAAGTACCGAATCTTTGGGTATGAAGTATAATGAAGCACAACATTCGATAAAAGATAAAAAAGCAGATAGTATTTCAAAGAAAGTTTCCATAAGAAAAGAAAATGTAAGAACATAAGAAATCTTTTTAACGGGTCCCTAAAATATAATAAGTTTATACGATCCAAGCAGTGTATAAAATAATAATTTTTTGAGATTATTTTCTTTTAATCTAGAACGAACTAGTAAAATAACCTTAAGTCCTCTAGCATATGGTAGAACTCTTATAGACTCTATGATATCAGAACCTCAGGAATTTATAAAAACTCTTAGAAATTTTATAAGTTTCAATTGAGTAAAATTATTTCATTTTCAGAATTTCTAATACAGAAATTCTATAATTCAATTTTTGATTAGATTTGATAAGGCTTTTGTGGCAGGGCAAGATATTTTTTGATATCTCGGTACTTCTATGTTCAAACAAAATTATAATTACCCAAGAACGTAGATCCGTGCTTGTAGCCTTCAGGACACTGACACTCAAAATTTCCAGGCAAATTGACACATTGCGCATTACCCTCACACGGATTCCTGTTGCACTCGTTGTCATCGGTGCACTGATGAGAATTAACGTCGTAGACGTAACCCCTGTTGCACATACATTCAAAGCTTCCTGGTGTGTTCATACATTGACCGTGTGTGCACATAGTAGGCATAAGCTCGCACTCGTTAATTTCTATTGATTTATTTGTCATGGGGTTCACAACAAAGCCGGGGGTTCCACCGCATAGAGAAATGTGCTCACCTGAAACATAAAGAAACTCTTTATTGGACATAGGTAAGAGATAAGATTAATTAAAAACAATCTTAAAGATAGACCAACTTATGTTAAAATAGATAAAGAGGAAAGATATTCAAAAGTACTTAAATGGTATTCCTCAAGCGACAATTTTAGGACGATCATTTTTTAATATTTATATTAATGATTTATTTAGTATGAATTGCGATGGGAAAATTCATAGTTTTGCAGATGATACTGCTATTTTTATAGTGATACAAATTAGGACAATTTAAATAAGAAAATTAAAAAAGATTTTAAAATTATAAAAAATTGGTTTGATAATAATTTATTAACAATTAGTTTTAATAAAACTAATTATCTTCCTTTTACTTTAAACCTAAATAATGTACCACAAAATATGAATAATATCAGTATAAGCAATGACATTGTTAATCATGTAAAATATTTAAGAATAATTTTTGACAGTAAATTAAATTGGAATTTTCAAAACGAATACTTAATTAAAAAATTAAGAAGTTTATTACCAATTTTTAAAAACATTAAAAAATTTCTGGATATAAATGTGTGTGTGTATTAAGTCAATGGCTCTGGTTGTAACCAAAAACCAGTCTGGATATAAAACATCTAGAAATATTATATTATGCATTAGTCAAAACTCATTTAAATTACGGAATTTTAGGTTAGGGAGGAATAAACGAAACTTTGGTTAAAAAATTAGAAATATTACAAAAAAGATTTTTAAAAATTATTTTTAGGACTATCTTTATCCTTCAAAAGAACTATATTCAGAAACAAAAAAGGAGAACGTTAGACAAATTTATATTTATAATATTTAAATATATATATTTATAAAAATAAAAATCTTATACAATTTAAAGACCATAACCATAATACACAATATAAAAATCAAATACCCATAAAACCTAAAATAAACAAGTCCGTAGGACAAAAAACTTTCAGATATTTATGTTTTTATTTAATTGATTATTTACCAACAAATATTAAAAAAACTATTTCATTAAAAAATATAAAATTGAAATAAAAACATTTATGAAAAGGGTTTGCTTTTTCCTTTTGCCAGAATCATCCCCAAACGCGATTCGCTGTATAACAACTCATCAGTGAGGCTATAGGTTCTGACAAACGGAACAAGCATCGGCGTCTGTTTTAAAACAGAAAAATCGGGATGAAACAGAGAATGAAACCGATGCTTTTTCCTTTTGTCAGAACCTAT
The DNA here is from genome assembly GCA_963920685.1 of Polydrusus tereticollis. NCBI lineage: Eukaryota > Metazoa > Arthropoda > Insecta > Coleoptera > Curculionidae > Polydrusus > Polydrusus tereticollis. Next base: position 108,309,874 of record OY987329.1, read on the forward strand.
AGCCTCACTGATAAGCTGTTATTGGAAACAAATGCTTTAAAACTATTTCTGGAAATGCTTCAACTAATTAATGCTATTAAATTCTCTTGTGAATCAATTATATGATTAATCTTTTCCAGAATTTTAATCTATCATCAAGAAAAAAGAGTTTATTTTTATTTAACTTTTTATAAAAATATTCTTAAATATTTATAATTTTAAATACTTTTAAATAAATATGGTTTGCTCCTAACAAGCATGTCTTCGGGGAATTTATGAATAAGTTTATTGAAGAATAATAATATTATATTATAACTATTTGAAATAAACTTATTATTATTATTATTATTATTATTATTATTATTATAAGGTTCAAAAATAAGTGAATAGGCGAATTTATAATATAAAAATATCAAATTTAATAAAAGGAGATCTCATTAAATTTGTCTTTTCTTTTTAATATGCCTACGTCAAAAAAAAAGGAAAAATTTATATTTAAAACAAAATTATCTGAACAGTAAAATAACACAGACCCGACAAAATAACGTATACTCCGAATTCTTTATTACGTGATATTGGAATTTTCCATAAAAATATTTTGTTCTGTAAATATTTTGTGTAAAATTTTTCATGACTTTTTTAGGTTTATTAGGTGCAAAGCTTGTACTTTAATTTAGAGTAAAAACAATTTTGCAAGAGTCTATTACGGTGTTGAACAATATTTCGAGGATCGCGTTCTACTTTTGTTTGTGTGGTTGAGTTTAATTCATTTTATTATTCTTTTTTATTTGAGTGATTTTGTGGCATAATAATATTATTTTGTTTTTTATTACATTGTTATTTTATGTTTCATATTTTTGTATCACAGTCAATAAAATATCGCGACCCAAAGCTTCCTAATATTAAACTGATCGGTAATTTTAAAATATTTTCAAATAAAAAAAAATACTTTCAGCTTAAGTCCGATACCTTGACCCACCTATACAGGGTGTTGCTAAATATCGTGTACCGTGTGATTCACTTATCGTGTCCACATTTTAATTCGATATTATAACGTTGCCTTAACGAGTTAAAAAAAAAAGTTAAATTTATAAATTTCTTGCAGTGACGTAAAATTTTTATCTATTCAATTTATATGTATACAGGTTATTTCGTTTTTCCCGTCTAGGCGTCAACTTTCTTATTTTAAATGGAACACCCTGTATTTTGATAGGTATTTAGATTCCCTTTAAAATTTTATGTGAATTTTGTATAACCTTTAAATTTAAATAACATTCAAATTTTAAAAGTTAATCATGTAAAATATTTAGGAATAATTCTTGACAGTAAATTAAATTGGAATTTTCAAGTAGAATATTTGATTAAAAAATTAGGAAGTTTATTACCAATTTCTATAAACATTAAAACATTTTTGGATATAAAACATCTAGAAATATTAATATGATTCATTAGTCAAAACTCATTTCAATTCGGAATTTTAGGTTGGTTAGGAATAAACGGAACTTTGGTTCCATTTAAAATAAGAAAGTTGATACCCGGACGGGAAAAACGAAACACCCTGTATATAAAAAAAATTAACAGATAACAATTTTAAGTCAATGCAAGAAATTTATGTATTTTACTTTTTTCTTTAACTCTTCAGGCGACGTTATAATATCAAACTAAAATGTGGACTGGATAAGTGGATCACATGGTACATACGAAAAGGGATAATTCCTTGGCTTATTTCATGACTAAAAATTCTTGTAAACATAGGGCCGCAAACACTTCGTTATCGATCTATAGAGTGCTGAAATTTCAAGATTTTTTTTACTTTTTCCTTTAAAGCTCCTGCAGCTTTTGAGATATTTAGCTCAAATTTAAAATATAGATTACGCTGTAGGACTTCCATCATTGGGTATGCCAAGTGGTTGTAAGAATCTACAGGGAGTTTTTTCCTATCTGCGACCGTAATCGAGAAAAAACGGTTTTCTGTATTTCGGTAGATGAAATTAAAATTTTTAAAATGGTCTAGTAAACGCTACTTTCTTGATGATACATTATTGAAATTCTGAAAGAGATTAATTATATAATTGATTCACAATATTAAATAGCATTAATTAGTTAAAGCATTTCCAAATATTTTTTTTTAATATTTGTTGGTAAATAATTATTTAAATAAAAACATAAATATCTAAAAGTTTCTTGTCCTTCGGACTTATTTATTTTAGGTTTTATGGATTTTTCAATTTTACAACGTGTATTATGATTATGGTCTTCAAAATGTATAAGGTTTTTATTTTAAAAAATATTATATATGTAAATTTGTCTAACGTTCATATTTTCTGTTTCTGAATATAATTTTTTTGAAGGATAAAGATAGTCCTTAATAAATATAATTTTCAAAAATCTTTTTTGCAACCCTTCTAATTTTTTAACCAAAGCTCCTTTTATTCCTTCTCAACCTAAAATCCCGTGATTTAAATGAGTTTTGACTAATGCATAATATAATATTTCTGGATGTTTAATATCCAGAAATTTTTTAATCAAATATTCTACTTGAAAAATCCAATTTATTTTACCGTCAAAAATTATTCCTAAATATCTTACGTGGTTAACTTTCTAAATTTGAATGTCATCGCTTATATTGATACTATTCATATTTTGTGGTACATTACTTAGGTTTAAAGTAAAAGGAAGATAATTTGTTTTATTAAAATAAATTGTTAATAAATTATTATCAAACCAATTCTTTATAATTTAAAAAAATTTTTACTTCTCTGATTTAAATTGTCTCAATTTGTATCGCTATAAAAAATAGCTGTATCATCTGCAAAATTATGAATTTTCCCGTCGCAATTTATACTAAATCATTAATATAAATATTAAATAATAATGATCCTAAAATTGTCCCTTGAGGAACACCATATTTAAATACTTCTGAAAAGCTTTCTTCTTTATCTATTTTAACATAAGTTGATCTATCCTTAAGATAGTTTTTAATTAATTCTAATTGCTTTCCTCTAAATACAATATTTTCAATTTTTTTAATAGTAAATTATGGCTAACCGTATTAAAGGCTTTTGCTAAATCCAGAACAATACAAATACAAGGTGTTTTATTATCTAATGCATTATACATTTGTTCTGTTAGCACATAGCATCTTGCGTCGATTAATTTTTTTGTAACCCGAATTGTTTTTTAGAAATAAAATGTACTTTTTCTAAATAATTATCAATTCGTATTTTTACAATTATTTCAAAAACTTTAGCTAATGAAAATATTGGTAATCAATAATAATTATTAATTTTACTGGAATCTTCATTTTTACAAAAAGGTTTAATACATCAATTTTGAAAGCTTCTGGATTTATACTTGTTTTAAAAATTTAATTTATAAGAAAATTCAGTTTCCTAGAAATAGTAGTTTTAGTAGATTTTAATATTTCTCTGGTGATACCATCGATACCAGGAGATTTTTTAAATTTTATATTATCAACTATATTTTCAACTCCTTGATGATTAGTTCCTTCTACATAAAATAAGTCTATATTGTTTATTTTCCTATTTAAAAATGTGTTATTACATTTATTAATTTTATTTGCTAGATTTTTACCAACTTTAGAAAAATAGTTGATAGAGCTATTAGATATACGTTTCTTGTCCGGAATTGACTCATTTTCAATTTTAATTTCTCCTATACTTTTATGTTTTTGATTTGTATTACATACTTTTTTAATGGTTTTCCACATATATTGATTAGAGTTTTGCCATTTATCAATTTAATGTTTGTAAAAATCAGTTTGTGTCTGTTAAATCAGTTTAGTTTATTTGTTCTTATAGATTTTATATTTATATAATAAAAATAATTTATTGCATATTTTAGGATCAAAAGGGTCCTATTGTAATGATGCAAAACTGAATGTGTTATAAAGACCTTATTAGAAAAAAATATTATTAGAATGAAGATAATCAATATGTGATATCACTAATATCATTCCGACTTCTAACACGTGATAATTTAATGACTGTGATAATAAAATCTTTTTATTTATACCTACTGTTGCCTGGAATTGGACATGGTTCACAGGGCTGACCCCATGCTTGTCCCATAGAACAGCAACATACTTTCTTCGTTTGATTTTGGGTCATCGGTGTTGAACATTGCCATCTACTATAGTTCAGGAAACATGTATCCTTACGCATATCTACACATTCACCTAGAATATAAATAATAAAGGGTTATCAAAACATTTTAAAGATGACTGCGTGCATATAATGACTATTTTTTATTTATTTTTTTTTAAATACACCCAAATTATCATAACGAATCCATACATCATATTATAATACAAGGAGAACGTAAAGGTTGGAACAAATTCATTTAAAATTCATGTGTTTTTTTTCGAAAAAACGCTTGGACCTGTAAATTTTTTGTTTTTGTTGTGTATTTTTTGGAACTTATTTCATGTAACAAGGTCTGATGGTTTACTTTATTTCTTTAAATGGATTCCCCTACTTTATAATTTTTTTTTGGATTCTGCATAAAATTCTAAATATTATATTTCATAAAATATGTCATAATATACCTACTTAGCTTCACAAAATGCGCAACAAAAATAAAAAACTAACGGGTCCAAGCGTTTTTCGAAAAAAAAAACACATGCATTTTAAATGAATTTGTTCCAACCTTTACGTTCTCATTGTATATAGTATTATCCAATACAGTAACTTAAAAAAAAAAAAAACGTTTTTGTTCAAAAATAGTTCATACGTTTATTATTCCTTTTCTCTTTCGTGAACAGTTAAATCCACTCGTAAACAACAAAGCACGTGTAAAAAAACACTTACGTCTCCCAGGCAAAGGCATATATCCCTCGGGGCATTGGCAATAATACTTTCCAGGCTCATTTACACACTCTCCAACACTGCAAATATAGGGGTTTTCGGCACATTCGTTTATATCTATACAAGTATATCCCGTCTCGTCAAGTCTGAATCCTTCGTTACATGAACACATAAAACTGCCGAAAGTGTTCGTACAATGACCATTCTCACAGATATTTTCGTGTTCCTCGCATTCGTTAATATCCTCAAGAACTACCTGAAATAACAAAATTATCAAGCAGTGTTTTATTTTACTATTACTAGTACACTGAGAAACTTCTTGAATAAAATGGTACATTTACAAAAAAAATTTAAAAGTATTGTCTAATTTTTACAAAAAGTTTAAATACTGTATAAGTTCAATAATTAAATATATATCAAGGTACGTATTTCTGTAGTTAGATCACAAAACCAGATATGGCGAAATATTGCCATTTTGAGATTTTTGTACCTAAAGTCGGCTTCCACTTGTTGTCTTGCTCAAACCAAGGTTAAAACGGCATTATAAAGATATCCGTAATATAAACACGATAATTCAAAGAAATAGTCCGCCATTCTCAAAGAGACCTGATTTAAATATGATAAATAAAGACACACTAAGTCTCGGTCTCAGTCACAATATAATAATATTATATAATTATAACATGTAACCACCACCACCTAACTAAATTATATTGTGACTGAGACCGAGACTTAGTGTGTCTTTATTTATTATAAACACGATAAACTTATTGGTTATTTATGATTTGGAGAGAGAAGCACATCTAATTTTCAGTAATTAGCAAAATGTGTTGAAGAACGCTCCCGTATTACATAATGTCACGAACTAGCTCCCTTCTTATGACAAATGGGTCATTTATTAAAAATATTGTGACATAAAATGACAAATATAAATCGGTTTCCATCCCCAGGCGAAAGAAATGATTCTCAATTTAATAGATTATTTTAAAAATGAACAGGAAAAGGCTACTGAAACCGGCGAGTTATTAAATCCCAAGTCTATTAAAGAGAAAGTCTCGGAAGCACTAAAACTAAGTTAAAGATCGATACAGAGGATTGTTCATGAAAGTAGTAGAAGTATACCAATGAAGAAAACGCAACGACGATCAAGGAAAACGAAGAGTGAAACTTTAGAGGAAGGTAAAAAAATGGATGTAAGGAATGTACTACACGACTTATATCATAGCATCACAAGTTGATATAACGCTTTCAGTTTTGAACGGTGCTTTGAAGGAACGAGGTATTTTAGAAATAGGTCTCGGGTCATTGTCAGCGCTAATAAAAAACTTAGGATTTTGTTATAGAAAGGACTGCAACAGAAGATATTTGTGTGAACTACCAAGAATTGCAAGCGAACGAGTCAAATTTTTGAAAAAATATGTTGAGAATTATCAATCAAAGTTTAGAAAAGTAGTTCTTTTAGATAAAACTTGGGTATTTTCGAATGGAAGTGGGTTTAAATCATGGCAAGACGACTCAGTGAAATCAGTAAAACGAAAAAAAGGTTATGGTTCGGGAAAACGTTACAGTATATTAAATGCTGGCTCATCTACTGGTTTTAAAAAGGAAGCTAGTTTAATTTTTTCCTGTAAATCAAAGGGCACCGACTACTACGATACCATGAATTGTAAGCTTTTTGAAAACTGGGCTAGAGAAAAGCTGATACCAAATTTGGATGAACCATCCCTAATTGTACTAGACAATGCCTCTTATTATTCTGGGGTAATAAATAAACAGCCAAATTCGTCCTGACGAGATGACGTCTTTTAGTGGTTAGTTCAGGAAAATAAGAATGCATCACCTGATTTATTAAAATCCGAACTAATAATAAAAGCGAAAACTATTAAAAAACAAAAAATATATGTCGTTGTTGAAATTTTGCGAGAACACGATCATAAGGTTTTGCGGTTACCACCGTACCATTGCCAATTTAATGCTATAGAGCTAATTTGGGTAGGCGCAAAGTCGTTCTATGAAAAAATTGTTGGTAATGGTCTAAGTTCAGATAAGGTAGAATAAGTTTGGAAAAACTCCCTAGCACACATTACGGGGGACTACTGGAGAAAAGCTGTAGAACATACAGAAAAAATTATCCTGGAATGGTGGAACAGAGAAAAGTATTGGATGTTTAAGTGGAACCACTTATTATTTCAAATGCAGAAGATAGTGAAAGTACTACTGAAGATGAATTTGACGAATCAGAATTTGAAGAGTTTTGAGGCTGTGTTTATTTTATTTTTTTTTTATTTTTCAACCTCTATTTTAAATTTTGTAATAATAGTTCAATTAGAAAAATGCCCCACATAAGTTACTGGTTCATGGTGGCCTTAAAGTTAGTTTAGGTACTTCTTCTATTTTATCTTGACCAGACTTGGAATTTTATTTCGCCTTTTCTACTACTTTTATGGACAATCCTCTGTGTAGGTCTTAAACTTATTTTATGAACTTCCAAGACTTTCTGTGTAATAGATTGAGGATTTGATAACTAGCCGGTTTTAGTAGCTTTTAAAGTAACCTATTAAATTGGGAACATTTTTTTTAGCCTGATAATGCACAACAAAAATTTAGCCAATGTAATTTAATTTGAATTTTTTTGATATTTAATATATTATCTGCTAAAATAAACTAAAATTTGTTTAATTTATCTAACACTCTATTTACTTTGTTTCTTCCAGTTGAAAATGATTAAAAAAACTATAATTATTAAAAAGATATATTCAAAATTCATATTACATACATGCAAACTTTTGCAACAATACGAAAGCACCTTTGTGACATTAATTTCATCATTATCCATGATGAGTTTGAATTTTGCCATAAAAACAATTGCAACTGAAAAGTTTTCGCGTGTTTTGGGATTAACGTGAATTTTTGAAATTGCCGGAAAAAAGGAAATATCTTTCTTTAGATAAAATTGAAATAAATTTTTATTTTTTACTACTACCTAGCTTACTGCGTCGTGCATATAGTATTTTATATATTTTTTGTTTTTGTGACTTGTCTACACATATTGTATGTATCTGTACCAATAAATTATTTGTATTTGCAATAATATATACATTAGTTTAGTTGAGATAAAATGTACACAAAAACATTCAAAATTATATACAATGTAAAATGCAGACCAGTTCTGATGTTTTAATTTTTCTCTATTGAACAACCACCCCTATCTACCGACCAACATTTGATTCCCGAGGGTGGTCGCTAGTCAGAGGTTTTACTGTATGTTGTTTATCTAATTTTCTACCATCATTTTAGTTATTAAATTTTTTAAATATAAAATTATTGTGTCGACCGTGTGCGACAATACGAACGCACCCCTGAGGATTTAATTATGGAACGAGACCCGTCACCCGTCATTTTTATTATGACTGATAGTTTCAAATTAATTGTAACCTATTAACATTCAATTTTATGATAAATCAGCTGTCCATATACCGCCATATTGGTTTTTATATTTAAACATTTTTGAACCCTCTGATTCTACTGATTGATTCAGAGATCATGTGCGCCTAGTGGAAGCCGACTTTATCTTATTTCGTTTTCGAGAAATAGCTATTTATACAATAAGTTGCGAAATGAGTGTATTTTAGGCACGCGACGTGAAAATTGTTCAACGAGGCAAAGCCGAGTTGGACAACACGTCTAGTGGCTAATAGACATCGTTTCGTAACGAATTATATACAAGATTTTTTGTGAAAGCGGAGAATTTGATAATTTAAGCTTTTATTAGTATTTTTAAACATTTTGAAAAGTAGGCAGGCAATCTGTTTCTAAGGTATTGTTTATGCATTATTTAATGTCAAGTGTATTGTCAAGTTCGAAAGTCGCGTTTTGCCTTTTTTCCCGCAAAGTTTTTCGAAAAAATTACTTCAAATGAGTGATATTGACGAGTCTTTGGATATTGAACAAGCTGCTGAAGCTGCGCTATCCACGTTAGTACCCGAAAAATCGAAACATTTATACGAAAAAACCTACGACAACTTTGAAACCTGGGCCAAAGAAAAACATATTGAGAACTTTACAGAAAAGGTATTACTAGCCTATTTCCTCAAGCTATCCACCACCTTAAGGCCGTCAACTTTGTGGAGCAAATATTCGATGCTCCGCACCATGATTTATCTGAACAAAAACGTAGATATTTGCAAATTTACAAACCTTATTGCATTTTTAAAAAGGAAAGCTACCGGATATCAGCCAAAGAAATCAAAAATATTTACAAAGCTGGAAATAGAACGCTTTATAAAACAAGCTGGTGATAAAGAATTTATGTTAGCCAAAGTTGTTCGTTGGAGTATTTGGAGCATGTAGGAGGGAAGAAATCACATTTTTGAAATTAGATGCTATCAAAGATTGTCAGTCGTTTATCAGTGTCAAAATTCCGAACACAAAAACTCATGTTCCAAGAATGTTTACGATTACTGAGGGATCAATAGATAGCATCAATTTTTTAGATCTATTTCGCAAGTACGCAAAACTTCGTCCACTGAATACGATACATCAGCGATTTTTCTTGACATATCGAAGTGGTAAATGCTGTACCCTGCCAGTTGGAATTAATACAATTGGAGGTATGCCAAAAAAAATAGCAGAATTCCTTGGACTCCCCAACAGCAATGAATACACTGGCCATTGCTTCCGGCGCAGCTCTGCAACAATGTTGGCAGATTCTGGAGCGGACATGACACTTTTAAAGCGTCATGGAGGTTGGCGATCAAGCTTAGTTGTCGAGAGTTATATAGAAAATTTAATTGAACAGAAAAACGAAATAGCAAAAAGAATCATAGGGCAGAAAGATACGCCAATTACAAAAATAAAAGAAGTTCACTCAAAAGCAGAAGTTAGCATTGTCAGTACTAGCAGTTTATCCATTCCGACCACTAATAATTACATTGCTCTCAAAGAAGAGAAGCTAGATGCCTCTAGAATTCAGTTCAACAGTTTACATAATTGTACATTTAACATATATAATAAATAGATATTTTCATTGATTTTAATGTTTCATTTTTACTTTTAGGCACTAGTGCCTAAAACTGTCACATTTAGACACTAGTGCCTAAAAGAGTGTCATTTCGAAATTCTAATCAATATCGAAATATGTCTATTTCGAAACGCTTTCACAAAAAAGAATTTTCGTCATGCAATGCAGTGGCTTTTATTTTTTTTTTCTCGAAATCCAAGTAACATACGAAAACATATAAAGACACAAAAAAGTTGTATTTTTAGCTGCTTAACTAAAAACTATATAAAACTTTTAATCAAGTAAGTGGCGTACACTCTCTTTGTCAATAATATTCGTGACACTGCCCCCCGGGACGCTACTGGGACTAATAATTATCATCTAGTCAGTGCTAACTTTTAACATTCGCAACGCCGCATTTTCAAAAAAAAGAAAATTATAGGCTAGAATGCTATGTCGTATCGCCATTTCCAAAATTTTACCACGATATTTATATTCGTTTTCTAGATTCTCCTAATGTACCATCAAGTTTTAAATACCCTGTATACCTACTTACAGTGTGATCATTTGGTTTGTATCCCATACCACCGGGGCATAATTGCTGATACTCAAGACTATTTGGGTTTGGACAAAGTTCGCACCTCGGACCCCAACCTTTGCCAACTGAACAACAGCACGAAGCCTTAGTAACATAATCGGCTGTGGGAAGCTCGCATTTTCCTGGACTATCGACTTGAACAAAGCACCGTGAAGTTCTGCGGTCTAAAATATATAATTTTTATTTGAGAAAAAGTTTATATTTACGAAGGTTTCTCAACAACATTATTGAATGCTGTATTATGATTTTTTTTAAGAAGTAATTTCTACTGCTTTGAAAATACCTCGCGGGTCTTTTCTGAAAATGTAAGCCTATTCAAATATAAATTAACCCAAACCTAACCTTATAGCCTTTAGTTAGTAGGATATGTTTTTTATAAAGTTTATATTTCTTACTACACCTAGTAATGAGAAATTGACGCGCCTCTGACATAACCAAAGAAGGGTGGCTAAAGTTAACGATCAAATTATTTGTGTAATTATATGTGTTGATCAACTTATTTGTGAGTCTGCGAACGTTTTTTTTTTTTTTTTTTTTTTTTTCAATAGCGCATCAACCACTTAGGGTTATTAGCGCGACAGTTTGGTAGCTAATTTGGCTTAATTTAATAAGGCAAACTTATTTACCAGTAGGTATAACATTATATTAGGGTTAGTAGGTCACCATCTTTAAGAAAGTTCAGAAGGTTTTGGTGGTCACTGTTCAAAATGTCATGCATGTTGTCTTTAAGGTTATATTTGAGTCTTGTTGGGTTAAATTTTGGACACTCTATTAAAATATGTTTTATTGTTAGGGGTATTTGGCACTGTTCACAAATGGTTCTATTTTCTTTTGATAGGATGTAACTGTGAGTTAGTTTCGTGTGGCCTATACGGAGGCGGTTTATAGTCACTTGCATTTTTCTGTTCTGTATATGATGTTTCCATGGTTTTACACTGCTTTTGCAGTCGTGGAGTTTAGTTAGCGAGTTGTCCCATTTTCTTTGCCACGCGTTCAGCATCTCATTTTTGATGAAACACTTAAAATCGTTGGTGGTTGTATTTGGCACTAAAATTGAGTCTGGGTCACCCATGGCAGCGCGTGCTGCCTGGTCGGCCATTTCATTTCCGGCGATGCCAATATGAGATGGTACCCATATAAAAACGACCTCTTTTCCCATAGTGTGGATGTTGTGAAGAACTCTGTAGACCTTTTGCACCAGTGGGTTTTTGGAAAAGGCATCATCAAGGGAGTTGATGGCGCTTAGTGCATCTGAGAGGATCATGTAAAAGCCCGTGGTTTTTCCTTCCTGGATGACAATTAACGCCTGCAGGATCGCAAATAGCTCTGCGCTGTATGTGCTGGTATATCTACTCAATTTGAATTGACGTGTATGTTCGGGTGTTACAATGGCGGCTCCGGTTCCGTCACATGTCTTTGAAGCGTCGGTGAAAATCTTGATTCCATTGGGAAGGTTATCCAGTAACAATGCCAACTCAGATTTAATAATACTTGGGGGTGTTTCGTGCTTACTGAACTTGGTGAGGGTTGTTATGCAGCGGGGTTTAGTTATAATCCATGGGGGTGGTAGTAGGTGGTCTTGTTGGAAGAACTTTGGAAAATGTATGTTATATTTCTGTTTGTATTGATTTATTCGTTCGTAAAATGCTGGTCTGGACCGTTTCTTCTGATTGTATAGATGATGGTAACGATCTGAGAAAATGTTATGATAGGTAGGGTTTCCAGAGTATTCTGTCACGGATGTGGCGTATGACATGGATAGGTAAGCTCTTCGGAACTCAAGAGGAGGTTCAGATGCTTGACATAGTAGACTACTAATAGGGCTTGTGCAGAAAGCGCCAAGAGCTAGGCGTATGGCTGAGTTTTGGATTGGGTCTAACAGTTTGAGTACGGATTGTGTTGCAGAGTCATAAGCGATGGAACCATAATCTATTCGTGACCTAATTAACGCTCTATAAATTTTTAGCAAAGTATCTGTATCAGCTCCCCACGATGTATTAGCTAGGATTTTTAACATATTTAGTCCCTTGGAACATTTTAATATCAAGTTTTGTATATGCGGTTTCCAGGAAAGTTTTTTGTCGAAAGTCATTCCGAGAAAGTTTACAGTATCGAAGAATTTTAGTGAGTGTCCATATATCCTTATAAGTGGTGTAGCATCATCAGCTTTTTTCGAAAACAGGATGCATTTGGTCTTTTCTGTGGAAAAATTAAAACCTGTAATCTGGGACCATTCTTGCAGTTTATTAAGGTGCCGTTGCATGATGTCTGTCATTGATTTAATGTTTTTGCTTTTGATTATAAGTACTAAATCATCTGCAAATAGTCTACACTTTACAGGAGCTGTGATATTCTGCGTAATGCTATTAATTGCTGTTAGGAAGAGCGTAACGCTAAGTACGGATCCTTGAGGAGTACCATTTTCTTGGGTTTTTTCTTCTGAAGTTGAGCCATTTATTCTTACTTTAAAACTTCTGTGCTTAAGGAAGTTTTCGATAAATTTTAACATGTTTCCTTTGATGTTCCAATTGGTGAGTTGTTGTAAGATTCGGTATCTCCACGCAGAGTCATAGGCTCGTTTAATGTCGAAGAACACGGCAATGCATTTTTGTTGATTTACGAAAGCTTCGTGGATTTCGGATTCTATATCCACAATGTTATCTTGTGTTGATCTTTGTTTACGAAAGCCGCTCTGTTCAGGGGTAATTAGCTTTTGTTTTTCAAGGTACCATGACAGTCTTTTATTAATGATCTTTTCAAGTGTCTTGCACATCACACATGTAAGTGAAATCGGTCGAAACGAATCTGTATTATTTGGGTTTTTGTCTTGCTTGGGTATTGGTACGATGATCGCCTTTGACCACATTTTAGGAAATTTATGTTGTGCCCAGATAAAGTTATACATATTCAAAAGAAAATCCTTGCCTTTTTGTGGTAAATTGACTAAGAACATGGCCGGTATGTTATCCGGTCCTGGACTACCATTTTTAAGATTATTTAAGGTGTCTTCTAGTTCGGTTATGGTTATGGCTACATTTAGTGGGGAGTCATTGTTATCATGTTGTGTAAGAGGTATAAGTTCATTGTTTAGTTTATACCTTCTGAATTCTTCAGAGTAGTTTTCGTTACTGCAGTGTTTTACATAAGTATCTGCGAATGCATTGGCTATGTTAGTACTGTTTGTTATAGTGTCTCCATTGTTAATTATCAAGCGAATTGGTGTACCAGTGTTTTTTCCAGATATTATTTTTATTTTATTCCATACTTCTCTAGATGGTGTGGATGATGTCAAAGTTGAGACATATTTGGACCAAGACTCTTTTTTACTTTTTTTGATTATAAATCGAGATTTTGCTCTTAGTTTTTTAAAATGGATCATGTTCTCTTGTGATTTATCATTTTTGTATTTGTTCAAAGCTTTTTTGTATAGCTTAATGGATGTTGCACATTCGTCGTTCCACCATGGTACAGGGTTATGCCTTTGTTTTTTATAAAGTTTATATTTCTTACTACACCTAGTAATGAGAAATTGACGCGCCTCTGACATAACCAAAGAAGGGTGGCTAAAGTTAACGATCAAATTATTTGTGTAATTATATGTGTTGATCAACTTATTTGTGAGTCTGCGAACGTGTTTAATGTGTATGAGAGAAATTTTGATTGGCGGCGTGTTTGACGAACAAGTTTGAAAAATTTCGTGCATGTTTATCAGAAAAACCTCAGTCGCGTATTGAATATCCATGGGGGACGCTACAGCTTCTGTTCAGCGTGCTGGAATACTGAATTGAGATTTGACACATTTTGTTTGAATGTTTGCGCTGATATTTGCCAAATCCGTGAAAAGCAAACAAGGAAATTTGACAAATAATTCGATAGTTAATAACATCGCGTGAAACAAACTGTAAAAATGTGGTGATCAAGTTAAATGAAAGAACCATTTCAATATTAAATGGACAAATTATGTATATTACTGTATGTTTCGTATAGATTACGAAACTTCATATGGACAGACAGGGAAAACACATTTATAGGTCCAAAACCTCACACTCGATGACCCAAGGTCCACAGTACGAGTTGTCATCAAACCATGGACGAGAAATGTACACAAAATGTACTGAAACAACAGACAGGGATTAAACCATAGCAAATCTTTCATTGGGAACATAGACCTAAAATTAATGAGACAGTTACTTCTGATAAGCAGAAATCAGCTACGAACTATCACAGGAATTCAAACAGGACATAATATGGCGGTTAAGAATCAACCTGCATAGGATGCAACTGTAGAAGGGAGACCTAAGCTGCATTATATATGGACAAGAAGGAGAAATGGTACAGCATATATAATCTGCTACTCCTGCAAGTCATTGGATCAGAAAAACCTGGACGAAGTGTATTCGGCACTTGGATACACCCTAAGTGATATTGAACAGCAAGTTACAATGTTTGGACTCATTACTATGAACTATTTTTTAAATAACAGATCAATAATAAAGTTGTGCGAAATAAACAGGTTTAGAGTAAAATTTAGAAACTAAAGGTATACTTTTTGAAATAATGAATCAAAAAAACATACAATATCTGTTATGTCACATAACAAAAAATACTATCAACAATCTATCTACACCTTCCAAATTCTTATGTCGAAACAACACTAAAAGATAAACTGTGGCGAGTAAAAAGCTATTAGTCCAAAAAGGTTCATTGTTCAATCAGATATACCTTCAATGTCAATGGAAAACAATAAAAAAAGAGTAAGGTATGCAAAGGGACTACAGAGTGACTTCATTGCAAAATTCTTTCTTTTCATCAAGTGCAGGTAGTACCACCCGGGTTTGGGTCAATTTATAGGTTTTGCCTATTGTTATCCATTCACAAACACTAAAAATGGCGTGACAAAGGCGTACCGGTAGGATATTCGCAAAAAGGAAAGAATTTTATTTTAACATAATAAAAATTAGGCATTATGTACATAGTATTAGGTACACTTATTTTTTATTAAACATTATAAAAAAAATACATTATACAGAAATTAAATTATACTCGTAAAAATTATAATAAATTAAATTATATACTCGTAAAAAGGAAAAAAAAAAAATTTTAATAGAATAAAATTTAGGCATTATGTACATTGTACATAGTATTAGGTACATACACTTATTTTTTTATTAAGCATTATAAAAAAAATACAAAATACAGAAATTAAATTATAAAAAATCATAATATTCTTCGTCATCTGAGGAACTGTCATCTCCTCTTGACGTTATAATTAACGGGTCGACGGTCCGATCGACCAGGTGGTCAAGATCCAACATTTTCTCCTCTTCTTTAATGACAAATGGACTGCTTCTCGCCAGTTCTCTGGTGTCACTTCCTTAATCGATCAAACAGTAGCTTAACGTCTTTCATTTTGAATGTCGTGCTGTGTCTTGCTGCAAATCCTTTATAGGATTTAGTTCGCAATGATATGGCGGTGTGCGCAGCACAGTTGCACTATGTTTTTCTGCTATATCTTCCACAGCATATTTCATAAAACGATGTTTGTGTACATTTGCTATAGCTTATAGTTCCTTCTTTATCAAATTATCTTCAAATTCAATACTTAAATTTTGGTGGTTAACCAGTCGATAATTTCTTGTTGTCTCCAAGATGAAGATGGAGTCTTCTCTGTGCATCGTGAATGATAGCTTGCGTTATCCATAACTACTACTGAATCAGCTGGAAGATATTTTATCATTTCACCAAAATAGTCCTCAAAAACATTCGAATTCATATTCTCGTGGTAATCTCCCGTATTAAACGACTGAAAGGTTAGCAAACCTTCTTTTAAAAATCCATCCTCGCTTCCAATATGGACGATTATTAGTCTCCTCCCTTTACCTGAAGGCACCTTAATACCCGTTGACAGGCCTTCCATTAAAGCTTGGCGAGCGCTGGTTATATTATTGTCTTGCCACAATTTTGGTACTATATAACCTTCATTAATCCACGTCTGATCAAGATAAAAGATTTCATTCTGCTCTCTTATGTACTGCTTCATACTTCTCAAGTATTTTCGTCGCCAGCAAACAATTTCATCGCTTTCCAGTAAAAGTGATTTACGGTTATGCTTTTCCCAGACAAAATCCATATTTTTTAAAGTGGTCCATAAAAGTTTTCTAGTTATAAACGGAATACTGCCATCCTGGACAAGCTCCATTAGAATCTTATCTAGGGTGGGTATTTCTTTTTTAAAATAAAGGAGTGAACTTTTCTTCGAACTACACTTTTGGTGTCTTCATCAAGGACTTTTACTGGTCTGTCTGGACTTTTCTTGGGAGGTTCCACTTGACCTGCTGTCTTTCTCTCCCGCAATAATTTAAAAACGGTGGACTTTCCAACTCCAGTCATTCGGGAACATCGGTTGACAGTTTCTTGTAGAGTAAAATTCGGATAATTGTATTTTATGCAATCATGTACATTTAAAATAATAACTTTTTCATTCACTGATAGTGGAGAATTATTGGAACATCTTTTTGTTGGTGTGAATGTCGCCATTTTATTACTAATCTTATAATACTGTAAACACTATATATGGCTTAACAGAAAACACTGATGCGTGAAACTAAACAAATATACTTATTAAGGCCATACACACACACGATAAAGTTTATTCCAAATTGCCACCTATTTATATAATCCAGTCAAAGTGTCCAGAGCCAAACTCGGTACCTGTTAAACGCAAAACGTAACTTTATAATCTACTACCTAACTAATCCCTACACAATATTCCGATTTTGACACTTCAGGCCAGAAAAGATACCTTTCCTAATCCTCTTACGCAATTACTTGAAATTTTAATATTACAAACAATACTATTTTATCTTAATACCCGTTAACCTAATTCTCTAAAATATTTGGTCAGTTATCATAAATAATTTAATGCACAAAGTTTACCTGCGCCTATGACCGACACCGAAATTGAGCCGAACTGGACGGAATTTCCCATTTTATTACTCTACAACTTTCTGAAATAGACTATAACCAACATTAAGGCGCCCATACACACTGCAACATACGACAATGCATGTGTCGACTACACCGTTTTAGGACTCATGCTACGTAGTATGTGGACTGGAGTCGAACCATTTGCATCGCTTCGCCACATGCTTCGTTGTATGTAGACAGACCGATGTTGATGCCTAGTTTTATGATTCCCCGATTCGATACATGCATACATTGAAAAAGCATGCGACACTTAAACATTTCGCTGTAAACTATCTATACTAGATAAGTAATCACCATATTATGCTTTGAAATAAGAGCATTTTAATACGTACAATTCCTACGTCAGATAATGTAATAAAATGTATTCGCCCTAGAACTTATTCTCACATAATATACATATCTTTACCTATGCAAGCATTTCCTTCAGACACTAGTTCGTAATTAGGTGGGCATAGGCATTTAAAGCTTCCCTCGTTATTACTGCATTCCCCATATAAACACGACTGAGGGCTCTCGCATTCATCGATATCGGTACAATTGCCACCAGAACCGTCCAGTTTATATCCTTCGTGGCATTCACATCGGAACATCCCTAGCGTGTTCTCGCAGGCTCCATAAACACATAGGTTGTGGAACATATCACATTCGTTTATATCTGAAATTATTCGTAAAAATAGGGTTAAAAACTTTTTCTATAAGATATTTTTCAACTTTATTTGCTAAAAGTTTAAAAGTAAAACTGTCAATTGCTCGATACTCCTTAATATCTCTACTATAAGATATTCAATCTGTCTATATTTAAGGACCCCGATTCTTACCATATCAATTAAAAGATATGGCAACACTGTTTGTCTAGTTTCTGTTCATTAACAAGGAAATCAGGAAATATTTTTTTATTTAGTTAGTTAGTTATATTTCCTGTAAAACCTTTTGATACAATAGGCATATTTCCAATTTTTCATTCATAGTTCTGGGTTTACTCACAATTACTAATGTGTTCTAATATGTTATATCAATTTAAGAAACTATGTCAGAGCTGAAGGATAAAAGGTTTTCTAAACAATAAAGCCGTACTTTATCCTCATATATTTTCGTATAGGTACCCAATAAAACTTGTACCCCATAAAAATCACGGTATTATACCAATCATAAACTTTTATGTGGTACATACAAAATACATGGAGTTCAAAAACAAGATGTAAATATTTTAAGAAAATTTTATATAAACATTCAGCCTAAAATGTTATGATAAAAGATAATTTATTCAAATTTGGATAAGTGCTATATTTGAGGGGGATCTTATTTTTTATTTAAAAACCAAATAAACGTCACTTCCGGTTTTACCACCCTTTTAAATTGCCAACCTATAGTCGTTATTGTACATTCGATCGAATTTTTCTCAAAATTATCTTCTTTTCAGCGGCATAGAACAAATCGACATTTTTTTCAAAATGGCGGCGTAAGAGCCATTTTAAAAAAATGAAATGGCGTCTCTAAAACAATACGCAAGTGGAATAAAAAAAGTAGCAAAATCTGTTAAATTGGGCTTACTTATAATGCTTTAAGCACTGGCATTTGATTTCTTTTCTTCACGTTCTGAAGAAACCGATTTTTTTATTTTTTAAACGTCAACCCTAGTATAGTAGAACAGATAATTTATTCAGGTAGTTTTTTTTTTAGATTTTTTTATTATTTAATATCAAGGTCTAAGATACACTTAACCATATTAAGGCATTTTGGATCTTGATACGTTTGCATCAGTCTTAAACAAGAAAAAGGAATGAATTATTTAAAAATTAATCTTTTATTAAAATATATTTCAGATTAAAGCAAAACGCATTATAATTTTCAAAATACCTTTTATAGATTTTGATACCAAATCATGAAAAGTATATGACGCCATTTAAAACGTTGTAGAGTTGAAGTTTAAATTTTTTTTTAAGTTGAATAATAGATTTCTTTAAACAAACATTTCAAACATTTAGGTTGCCTATTGACTTCTATGATGGTTTCAGGCGGAGACTGAATTTGGACTCGCTTTCTGGACCTAGAATTAAAGTTTATATATACATTTCCTATTTAAATTACGGAATAGTTGAATGCCCAGATCATTTACTTTAACTTTCGCGTTCCACCCAGGAACACAAGATATCATCTTTTCGCACTACTACGGTAAATCCTCTCCCATACCTAGAATTGGTAATAATGAAAACATTAACAATCACGTTTTTAATGGTTCCTTCGTAAAACCGGCAGCGATGTTATTTTATTTATTTAGTAACCCAAATTTCAATTAAATACATTTTAACATGTGGCCCTCTGTAACATGATTTAGTTTACAACCAGTGTAGCCCCAAGATTTCCTAAAATAAAAGTGATGACTTTGCAAGAAGATAAAAATAAAATTGCAAGAACATAATATATTTAAACAGTGTAGATCATAGTGGGGTTGGTTGTAACTATCCTGGAAATATGCCTATCATAGTCTCAAAAATGAGGAATCTAATACTGAATGCAGTATAACTGCAAGATAAAATAAATAATTGAAAATTTTGGAATAAAAGTATTTTGAATATTTTATGGTACTTAGTTAGTTAGAAAATAAATCATGAATAAAAAATAGGTATATTTGCAATAAATGTTGTTTTAAAAAAAAGTTAGAGGCAAAATAAATCATTATTGAATAGACCAAGGACTATTTTTAATTTTTTGCACAAGGGCGTCCATATTTTCTACTAAGCCTTAAAATATGTGACGGCCAGTATTGTGCCCCGTGTGTGAACCAACCTAAATTAATCTACCACATGGAATAATTTTAATTAATTAAATATTAGTTTGACAAAATGTCTTCTCTTTAAATAAGGCTTGTTAAGAAATAAAAACGAACAAATTAAGAATTGATTTTTTATAAATATTCTACAAATTCATAAAACATCACTTATTTGCATAGGATTTAAAAAAGTGTAGTACCTAAAGACACTACCATTAGCAAAAAGTAGGATTTAATACCTACTATTAAAATAGAATAAGGCTATCCATCGATGTTAGTACACTTCTAAATATAATGTTAATTCTCCCTAAAACTACGCTTATATTGTTATATGTTAGTGGCTCTATCCGTGGTTAGTTCCCATTTCTAGGAGTTTTTCTATAATTGTACTGACCAACGCACGACTGATCATTTCCTTCACTGGGGTGCATAAATCCCATTTCGCATTCACATCTGAACGAGCCGGGATAATTCAGGCACTGACCGTTTTCGCATAGGCTGGGGTCGTTTGTGCATTCGTCAATATCAATACAGTTGTAGCCATCGCCTTTAAATCTAACAAATAATTTTTAAAAACGTTCAGCACAATAAATTTAATAAATTGGTTGGGAAAATCAATATACAACAATAACATATAAAAATAAAGTAAAACAAAAGTAAACATTTTTCTAGTCTAGTTCAATTTAGAAAAATCAATGGATCGTATTAAGCCTATTTATTGGAATTAAAAATATGTGTTCAGAGAACTTCATTCATTGGAAAATATGTCCCAGTGAACCATAAACGGTACGAGCAAGTCGTGAAAGTTTTAAGGTGTAGTGTCCGGATAGAGAAAAGTGCGCAGAATCCAAATCCCGTATCAAATAGTTATTTACATTACAAGCTGCGAAAGTTTACTTTTAGGTGTGAGGTGTGTTTAAATAGCCAAGGCGAAGCATAGCGTAGCCGAGGTTATTTAAAAAACTCCGAGTACCTGAAAGGGTTTTTGCAGCGTGTAATGTATTAAACTTTTTATTCTCCCCTTTCGATTTCTTAAAACACACATTTAAATTTGATGCTAAAAACCTCAATTGATTGTAATAAAATGGGTAAAGGCGGCTTACTGTCATAAAAATAGCAGGCTGGTAACGTTAGTAAGGTAACATTCATGTCAATAAAAAAAATATAATTTTGACAGTTATCAAATAATATTATTATTGAATGGTTAAGTTGATAAGTTTTGTATTTGGCGAGAATTTAACAAAACATGAAATATATTAAAAAAGCAGCGATTATTGCGTGCAGAAGTTTGTTACCGGACAAATCTAAAGATCGGTACAATCAAGCCTATGAAAGTTTCGTTAAATGGTGTACAATTAAAGATGTGTCCACGCAGTAACGGAAGACGCATTATTGGTATTTTTCCTGCTACATTGTGGTCAGAATACTCGATGTTGAAACTGACTATTTTATTAAATAAGAACCAGGATATCTCAAAATTTGGTCGCTTAAAGGCATTCATAAAAAGAAAGAATGGCGGATATCAATCTCGAAAATCTCAGGTATTTACAAAGGATGATATATTAAAGTTTTTGTTAGAAGCTCCTGATGAAATATATTTAATAAAAAAAGTAGTAGCGATTTTTGGAGTAGCTGGGGCATGCAGAACTGATGAGCTATACAATCTAAAAGTGAAGGATGTGGAGTATAAAAATTGTGTCATATTAGTGCAGATTCTTACTACAAAAACAATGTGCAAAGAAGATTTGTAGTTACAGAAGATTGGGTAACAATTGTTAATCGTTACATGAAATTTCGACCACAAAATGCTCAAGATAAACGCTTCCTTTATCGGTATGAGCGTGGCAGATGTGTAAATCAGGTAGTTGGAAAGCACACAATTTCAAAAATTCCGTACGAATTAAATTTCTTAAATTTTCCAATCCAAATCAGTACACCGGTTACTCGTTTCGAAGAACATCCTCTACATTACTTGCTCATGCCCCAGGTGTGGACACTTTAGATATGAAAAGACACGGGGGGTGGAAGTCGTCAGAGGTAGCGGAAGGATATATAGCAGACTCAGTGACCCATCTGTATGCAGCAAAACAAACATTCAGCAACAGAGTTTAAAGACTATGTAGCCCAAGTCGACAAGCAAGTCAATATTTCCAGTGCCGTTGCTTTCGGATAAGATTTCAATCAACATTTGCCGTTGAACATTTCAGGCTCATATAACAATTGTAATTTTACATTTAATTTTCATTCTTAATAAACGTTTGACATTACTAATTTGACATTTTTATTTTCTTCGTCGTCCAGGGCACGAAAGTTTTTCATCCTAGCAACCGATCACCTAGCATGTTTTACTATCGCTTTCGCTTGCCCTTTTAAAACAGAAAATTATATTTTCGTAGAGGGGATAATGAAAAAAACGGTATTGACACTTATTGAGGCCTGTCAATAAGTATTGTTGGGAGGGGGAGAGGAGGAAAAATCCGAGCATGATGTCCTAGAGATTGATTTCGGCTACTCCTGTCTATTGTGTCATCAACTTTTCTGGGTGGAAGATTCTGAAACTCGGTGGAGGGAAGGAAAGGGTCTCCCGGCCCGAAAAAAATATGAACAAAATTCGTTGAAAAGTGGAGGGGGGGGGGAGGGTGCAAAAAAGATAATGGTCGAGTTCGAAAAAAAAGGTCACGAGTGAGCTAGAGAAAAAGTCGCAGAATCCGAATCCGTCGTAAAAAGTACATTGCTTAACGGGAGACGAAAAATACTGACACAGGCTATCCGAAACATCAGTTCTAAATTGGCATGATGTGTTTACTTAGTTGCAAAGCAAAAGTTGGGATTTTATGTGGTTTAACTATTCAACACGTTATTAATCGACATTATTTGTTTGAAACTTTAAGTATATTATTTTTATGCAATTAGAATAACGTGCTTTTACAAACGACTAACTGCACATTAAACAAAAATGATAATCAAAGGTGCTACTTTTTATGGAAATGATATTTGTAGCTTTAAGATGAATGAACGCAGTAATATGTCAATATATCACTTATGCCACATATTATCTCTTATTTTAAAATGGATGGATCACAGTAGCTATTAATATCAGTTTTATTTTATGAGGTAATTGAAGACGATTTTTTTTTTATTTTTATTGTGCTTATTTTTAGGTGATAGTGAGGACACACTAAAAAAGTACCTCATTACACCAATGGCAGATCTTAGAACTCATGGACAACGTCTTTATAATCAATCCCAAATATGCACTAGAAATTGGGTTGAACGATTGTTTGGTATTAGGAAAAAGCGGTTTCCAGTTTTAGCTTATAGATCAAGGCTTATTTGAAAACTTCTCTATCTGTTATAGTAGCTACAGCTATGCTATTTAACATAGCCAGCAACATGAATGAGGAAGAAACTTCAGATGATGAAGATGCTGAATGTCTCAACTACCTCATTCAGGTAGGAATGATACCAGACCAAACACAGGCTGATAATGTAAGGGTTCAAATCTGTCAAAATGAGATTATAAACTATTTCCAAAATAGGTATGATGGACTTGCTTAATATATTATGTTAAAATGATATACTAAAAAAATATCTAATTTATATGTTTTATTTTCCTTATTGTAGTATCACAAATACTTAAAGTTAATGATATAAGAATATCGCTTACCCAGTATCACATTCGCATCTAAATGATCCGTCGTTATTAATGCATTGGGCATTTTGATCGCAGCCGCCGTTATTTGTCAAACATTCATTAATATCTCGACAGCTTATTCCGTTGCCAGTGAAACCATCAAGACATCTACATTGGTATGAACCCTAAAATTATAAAAACAAATTATACTCGACCTTACATTACAGGTATAGTCCTAAGAAAATATCGATTCTATTATTTAATTTATTTCTGTATTGATTTAAACTTTAAAGCAAACTTTTTACTATTACGGGTGATAAAACCCCTTTATTAAAGTTTAAAACATTAATATGCCGAAACTTTTAAAAGACGTAACGTACAAATGCCGGATACTTTTAAATATGTTTTTTCATGGCTCATCTACAAAACTGGAACAGTTTACGCTGTTAAAAGTATTAACATGAATTACATAATGTGGGAAATTTGTCTAAATCCTTGTAAACCATTCGCCCAGATCCATCATTTTCATGTCCGCCGCATCTTTTCCTGTTGATTTTTCTGAAGATTCGAGTATTTACCGATTTTATGAAATTATTGCTGTGTTGTTAGTGTTTTGTGATATTTTTATTTGAAGACTAATTAAAATGAATCGCAAGCATAAAGTATGCGACAACTCGGAGTAAAAAAATCCTGCAGTTACTTTTCATAGGTGAGTAAATAGAAAGTTGGGTTATAGGTTGGATTTAGCATTGTCACATTCTAAGGTGAATACAGTGTAATCCCCACTCCCGGCCCCATCTAACTTCTCACGTCGTCTCGCCTACAAACGATTTTGTCAACACATTTGGCTAGCATTTATGAATGGCTTGTGCTATCTATGGTTATTAGATCATTGGTTTTTATGAAGTCATTAAGCCTGCTTAGCTCTCATTCATGGAACCCTACATACGTGATTATTGACGGAATTTAAAATTTTTAAATATTGCTCTGTTGATTGATTAATGAAATCCATTCCAATCAAGTAACAACTACTGAGAAAATAAAATTTAAGTGCATCACATATTTTAGCTAAGTATATAAAATCTAAGAATACAAATGCTACATCTAGAACAATAAATAATATAGATCATTATGTTAAAAGCAATACAGAGTTGGTAAGAACTTAAAATCGGGTATCTATAAATTGGATTGTGGTCCTTGTTACAGGAAAAATATAAGATCATATTTATCCCTCATTTAACTCAAATGGCTATCCGACGAGACTAGACTACACAAATAGACTGAAGGATGACGTCGAAGCTGGACCTACCATAAACGTGCTATATGTTAAAAGAATCTTCGAAAAAATTCGAAGATTAGGACAACAATACAGCATTAGAACAATATTTAGCCCCAAAGATTTCATAAGAAGCCACCTGACGAAGAACAAGCTTGAAGTCAAAAAGATATGAGGATTGTATATATAATTTACATTGCGAGTGCGGACAATCCAATGTTGGTGAAACCCCATCACACAAGAATCAAAGAGCATAAGAAACCACACGCTGAAGAGAGAAACAAACAGATCCGGTGCAGTAGTTTACGCTTGGACCCACGGTCACCATACGTCAGAAGCAAAAATTATACTCAAAGAAGAACATTAGCGAAAGAGGAAATTCAAAGAAGCCGCTGTCGTATCAAAAATTCTGCCTGCTTCAGTAACACTTGACTGAACCCATCTCGGGCATGCTCTGCTAACTCCTAGGTAGTATAATTACTCTTGAAGCTTCGTAGCTTGTTCAGTATTCACCTGAAGACGACTAGAGATGATAACCAGTTGAAACGTTGTGAGAAAAATAAATAATGACAATGAAAGTCCAAAACACGTTTATCATTCACAGACTGTTATGTTACAGGAAAACCACAATTTCGATTGTGAATTTGAAATTTTACACATATCAGATAAAGGATGGTTCTTCTTAGAACGTTTAGAAATAAGTAGGCTTAAAAATATACGGAAATCCCTTAATGGTTAATTAGAAACAAACATCCCCCACCCTTGTTCCAATTAAAAATTACGTTTTTTTTCATCCCTTGATTATAACAGTATAATTTACTAATTCTTTTCGTCTTTAAAGGCCCTTAAACTCGAAACAAACAACCGAAATGTATCATATAACATTCATATATACACTATTGGATAAAAGTAGAGGAACAAAGTGTTTTCATTTCTTTGAGTTTAAAAAATTAATTATATGATTGTGATCCCCAGCTAATTTTAATGATATATTATCCCCACAATATTAGTAATTTTTCACAATATTTTGGTACACTTTAAACAACATGAAGGTGGAGAAATATTTATAATTATAAAAATCGACAAAATGAAGTGCGACAAAAGTAAAGCAACAAATTGTGTCAACAGTATTTTATTATTTTTCATATTACGATAAAAAAAAACCATTAATAATTACAATAGTTAGAAGTATTATTATGTTAATAGTTAATAGAATATCCATTATTTTTTATTACTTGCCGACAACGTCGCGGCATTGAGGCAATCAATTTTTAAACAGTATTTTCGGGAAGGTTTGTCCAAACTTCATTGATTTTTTTTACCAATGATTTTTTATTTGAAAATAATTGTGTACGAGTTCCACGTTCAACTTCTTCCCATAGATTTTCAATGGGGTTAAGATCTGGGGCTTGTGCCGGCCACTGCAAAACCCGAACGTTATTTTCTTGAAACAACTCTTGAACAATTCGTGAAAGTGTTTTGGATCATTATCCTGTTGGAAAATAAAACGTAACGGCATTTCCCACTCTGCATAATGCAACATTACATTTTGCATTATATCTCTATAGACAAATCGATCCATGGTGTCATTAATGAAGTTTAAAGGACCCACCCCATTCCATGAGAAATACTGTCTTTGCCATGTTTAACTGTGGGTGTAACGTATTTGGGATTAAACCTTGTTGATTGGCCGTCTTACACGCTTCATTCCATCAGAATTGAAATTTTTATAACGCGTTTCATCGCTAAACAAAACTTTTTTCCACTCGTCTACTGTCCAATTTAAATGTCGACGTGCAAATTCAAGCCTAGCTACTCTATTTCTTGCCGAAATAAGGGCCTTTTTAGCCGGGCGTCTACTAAATAACTTTGCGTCTATCAACCTTCTTTGAACTGTCCGTGGACTAACCATAATTTCGGGAATTTCAGCAAAAATCTAGGAGCAGACATCCAAGGATCGTTTTGAGAAATCCTTTTAATTCGTCTGTCTGTCCAAATTGTTGTTTTTTCGTCCTCCTCCTAAATGTCCTCTTTGAATGTAACTTGAAATTAATTTGGATACGCTGTATCTTGGTAAAACAAGCCGTCTTGAAATTGTGGCTTGTATTGTACCTTCCAAGTGTGCATTCACTACTCTCTGCTTTAATTCTTTCGAAATTGGAATACCTCTTGGAATGATTAATACAGTAAAGAAATATTAATTAAACATAAAATAAACTCTGCAAAAATACTTTAACCTTTACTTTTACTAAAACCTTTCTTTTTTAGGAAAATATTAAAATGTTGCTTTACTTTTGACGCATTACAATACTGTATTTGAAAGTTTACGTCAATATCAGTTCATTTGTTTTGATTGTTGGAAAAAGCTGTTGTTGCCGATAACAGAAGCCTACTTTGATATTTAAGACACGATGTATTTAAATACGATATCATGATCATGCATTTAATATTATAAAATCGAGATTTCTTTCATTTTTCGAAAGTGTTGCTCTACTGTTGTCCGATAATGTATGTTGTGTCTGGCAGTTCTTTGTGTGCTGTGAGGGATGGTGCCAAAAAGTAGGGTTGATATGTACCACAATACATGGTTAGTCTGTTTTTGTAGACTCACAAAATACAACTTTTAAAAATTTAATTTAATCGTAAAACATTTGTCAGTAAATTGTCAAACAAAATTAGTTAAAAACACGCAACATAGTACAGTAAAAAATTTAATATTCAAAAAAACATCATCAAGAAATATTAAAGAAGCTCGAGAAATATTGGCAAAACCCGGATTAGTATATTATATTAAATGAAAAATGGGGATAAGGAAACGTTCAAAATTAACAATGTCAACTTCAACGTCTGACATAAAAGAAACTGACGTAACTGAAAATAATGATGTTTCAGATAATGAGTACTTACCGCTGAAGTATCCAAACGACAAAAGGTACAAAGAATTTATAAAGGACTTTAACATATGTACTCAGGATAAAAAAGAAGCATGTGGATCAGGAATTTTAAAAATTATTAACTCCAACTGCTCAAATTGTGCAGTAAAATTTACAAAAAGTTCTCATTCGATTGACTGCATTTATTGTAATAAGTGGTTTTGTTTAAATTGTTCATCCTTATCAAAAGCGCAAATGACAGAATTGAAGAAACCAAAAAGATATTGGAATTGTATTAATTGTTATGCAATTTCAGAAGAAAATTCAAAAATAGATGAAATTAGACAGGAAAATACTGTTCTCAAAGAATTTATCAGAGAAATTCTAAGCAAAATGGATGAATTAAAATCTAAAATGGAAAAACTCGAGAAAATAAATATAAATTCAAAGTTCAATAAAATCGATTCAACCCTAGAAGAAATATTAGAGACCCTGCAAAAAAAAGGTGACAATGTTCAAGGCAAAAATGAATTATACTCGAATATATTAAAATTTCCCCCAAAAAAATTAATTCCAAAACAAAATCTTCCAGTTGTTATAATTAAACCGAAGAAATACCAAACATATCAGCAAACGAAATATGAAGTGCAAAAAAATATTAATCCAATAAGTATAAGGGCTTCAATTAATGGCATCAAAGAAATTAAAAATGGAGGTATTGTAATAAAAGCAAATTCAAGTGAAGAAATCGATAACCTTAAAAAACTTTCGGAAGAAAAACTTCATCAAAATTATCTAATTAAAATATCGAAATTAAATTCACCAAAATTAGTACTCATAGGATCCAGCAAGAAATATACAGAGGAAGAACTTTTAGAAGAATTAAAGGCATTGAAATATATTGATATATCCGATAATCTAAAGATTAATTATATAAGAAAATCAAATTTTTCAAGAAAATATGTTATTTATATAGAAACAAATGGAGGAACTTATAGAAAACTCGTTAATAAATATGTTTGCTTAGGATGGGATAAATGTCAATTCAAAGAAGATTTAAATATAAGAACTTGCTACAAAAGTTGCGGATATGGTCATAAAACTAAATTATGTGAGAAATCAGAGACTTGCTCCATTTGTTCAGGAGAACACTCGTTTTGGGAATGTAAACAAAAAAATCCTTCATGTAATAATTGTAAAATACACAATCTTAAATATAGTAAAAATGTATGCATCAAACATGAAGCTTTAAGTGAAAATTGTCCATTGCACCAACAAAAAATCATTGAAGCAAAAGAAAGGATTAATTACTCTTAATAAGCATAGCTGCCTGTATACAAACATGAAAATTTTATATCTAAACTCAAGATCAATCAAAAACAAAATAGATGAAATTGAAATGCTAGCGTTTGAAGAAAAGGCTGATATTGTAATAGCTACAGAAACGTGGGTAAACAAATCAGAAGAAAAATATATTAATCTAAACAATTACAATTCCGTCTTTGCAACTAGAGAGAAAAGGGGAGGAGGAGTAGGAATTTTTATTAAAAATAACTTAAATTTCGAAATCATAGAAAAAATTGAAAATAAAATATCTTACGTTTCAATCAAAATAAAGTTGCCGCGCCTAATAATATCTGGAATTTATAGACCACCTTCAGTAAATAGTAAGTGTTTCTTAAACCTTTTTGATGAGATATTGGAAAATTTAACCAAATTAAAAATGGAATGCATTGTTCTTGGTGACATGAATATAAACATTCTTCCGGATGATAATCAAAAAAATGAACTTCTAGATATTTACATGGCAAATAATTTTAAAATATGCAACATAGATATTTCAACGAGGGATACAAACAATGGAGCATCTCTAATAGACCATGTACTTTGCAATTTTAACCAAAATGTTGATATAAAAATGATTATTTCGCAAATTAGTGATCATAAGCTTCAAGTAGTGGAAATTCAAACAAAAAACAAAATAAAAGATACCAAATATAAGTATCTTCTAATTAAGAAGTTTGATGTAGAAAAACTGAAAAGTAAACTTTTTCAATTAAACATTAGGAAATCTGATTTTTGAACCCAAATATTTTATATGAAAACATTTTAAACATCTTTGATTCCTGTTCTTCAGATCAGTCAATTAAGATTTTACAAAAATCCAAACCATGGTTTACCCAGGAATTAAGAAAAATGTTGAAATTAAGAGACAAACATTACTACAAACTCAAAAAGTATCCAAATAACTTAAAATTTAAAGAAGTACATGCGCATTACAATAAATTAGTCAAAAAAACAATTAGAACAGTTAAGAAAAATTATTATAATGAACACTTTATTAATACAAATCAAAAAGCCATATGGAACAGCATTAATCAAATTTTAACAAACAAACCCCATAATGAGAAGCAAACCATTGACTATCTACTGGTAAATGATTTAAAAATAGAGGGAAAATGGCAAATCTGTGAAGAGATAAATACCCACTTTGTAAATGTTGGTGAGATCTTATCTAGCAAAATTCCAAATATATCAAATACCAGTTCTGACCGACAAAATGAGCAGTCGATGTTTTTGGATGTAGAAAATATTAATAACAAAGATATTGAAGACATCATTGATGGAATTCAAGTGAAGAAAGCTAGTGGTTTTGACAACATAAATATTAAAATTATAAAACTTGTCAAAAATGAAATTATTCCTATTTTACTCTGCTTAACAAAACTTTCTTTTAACATGGGAATTTTTCCAGATAAATTAAAAATTGCAAAAATAACACCAATCTATAAAAATGGTGAAAGGTATAACTGTAACAATTACCGACCTATTTCTGTATTGCCGGTCATCTCAAAGGTAATAGAAAAAATTATGAATATCAAATTATCAGAGTTTTTAGAAAATAAAAATTTATTTTTTTCTGGTCAATACGGCTTTCGTCAATATAGAGATACTGAAATTGCAGTAGCAGATGTCATAACAAAAATTCAATCTCACGTTGATAATAATAAAAAATGTTGTCTCTTATCACTAGACTTATGCAAAGCCTTTGATACTGTTAATCATAAAAAATTAATGCAATGTCTGTATAATATTGGGGTAAGAGGAATGGTTTACTGTTGGTTTGAAAACTATCTTTATAATCGTAAACAATTTGTCCAAATTGAAAATAACAAAAGCAATAAAAAAACTATAACTTGTGGAGTACCACAAGGCTCTGTATTAGGACCGATCCTCTTTTTAATTTACATTAATTCAATAGGAAATTTAAATTTAAAAGGGAATATTAAACTATTTGCCGATGATACGACTGTAATATATTTTTCAGATAATATTTTTCAACTGGAAAATGATATAAAATATGATTTAAATATTATTTTTGCATGGCTTCAATCGTATAAATTAACTCTAAATTTCAACAAGTCCTCTTACATGCTGATGAGTAAGAACAATTCAAATAAGGAACATATTTCACAATTAATGTTTAACGGCCAAATTATCAAGTATACAAAGACAATTAAATTTTTGGGATTATATTTAGATGAAAATCTAAGTTGGAAGTACCACATTCAAGAACTAAAAACTAATATATCTCCATTAATAGGAATTTTATATAAAATAAGACATTTTGTTCCCTTAAAATATTTAAAGAATATATATTTTTGTCTTATTTATTCAAAAATCCAATATTTAATATCAATCTGGGGCTCTGCCTGTAAAACTAATTTAAAACCATTACAAAAATTACAAAATAAAGTAATTAAATGTATACACAACTTACCATTTTTAGAACCAACATTGAATTTATATAGACCAAGAAGATATCTAGACCTCAAGCATTTGTATAAATTAAAAATTAGTATATTAATACAGAAAATAAACTTAAAAATAAAAAATTCAAATATAAAATTATTAAAATCAATTAGCGTTCACCAACATTATACAAGACAATGTAATGATTTCCAAATTACCCAAATTAGATCGAATTTTGGTAAACGATCAATTTTACATGAAGGAATTATTATTTATAATCAATTACCAACGTTTCTTAAAAATATTCAAGTAATCAAAAAATTTAAAAATAAACTAACAAACATAATTCTGGAAGAATGATTTTGTTAAAAGTTTGTGAAACAGATATTTTATTGTGAAATTATTATTTTAATTTTAATATTATTTTATCTATCGTTATGGTTAATCGTATTCTACGTTGTACTATATTCCCTGTAATGAACTGTAATAGTTAGTTGGGAATAAACAATTTAATAATAAAAAAAAAAAAAAAAAAAAAAAAGCCAACCAGCCTAAATTAAATTAATTTTCTCGGACGATACAACGGTTTTATTCTTACTCAAAAACTGCGCGTCGCAGGAAAACAACTCAGGAAAGCTCTTATGTTTCAAATTGAACGGTGAATTCAAAAATATTTTTTATTTGGGAAGAACTATTGGCGTACCATTTTTTTCTCAACCCTCCCTCAAAAAATATGCACCTTTATTGGATGTCGCTAGGTACTAAATATTACTGAAATATCTCAAGTTGTTCCGAAAATATTATTTAATTTCGATTTTTTTCCTAAAACTTTAACACCCCTATTTTCGTAACGGAATAATCTTGGACCATAGTTTATAAAGCACACTATACCTTGATTTTGAGGGAAATAAGATTTGACAAAAAAACACGTCAATTTTAATATCGAGGGGAAAGCTTAATTACGCATTTGATAGAAACTTACTATTGACCTTCACACCTCCAGCCAACCTCACTTGTCAAATGGCTCTACCTATACATCGTTGCAAAGGGCATTAAATAGTTTGGTGGAAAAGATGTGTGTTAAAACAATAAAAATTAATTCAGCGTAATTGTCTTTCCATCTTAAAAATATTAAATTCTCCAAAGTGCAAAATATCATTATAACATTTAGTAATATTTACGATCGTCTCTATTAGTCACACGAATGAGACAAACCAATAGTATAAAAGTAAACAAGCTACAGAAGCATATGTTTTTAAGATTTGTTTACCAACTATGTATTTGACGAGTGTTTACACAATTGTCAATATTTGACTAATGTTCCACTCTGTCATTCTAAGGTAGTTTAAAATTCAAAAAGTAATAAAATGGTTTTACACTCTACTCTCTACTTTAGCTGAGCGAACAGTAATAACCTTCCTTTACGGAATAGAAAATAGCAATCAACGGGAGGCATCGAGACAGAATTTTGTGAAATAATGTGCCAAAAGAATGACGAAGACCACGCCTTAATATAAAATATTTGCTTTAGCGGCGAGTCAACTTTCTTCTCGAATGGGTTTGTTATAGGTATATATATATATGAAAGAGTACTCTTTAAAGTTATTCCAAGCTTTCGGAAATCGTAAATTTTATTTCCATCTTCAGGGAGACTACAAATTTACATAAAATGATATTAGGAGATTTGCTCAAATTAATAATTAAATGTTTTTACTTACAACTTTGGTGAGATTGTTCATATAGATGTTAATATAATAATTATTAATAAAAGACATTCGAGCAGAAAAACATGTTGAAAATCCTAGTCAATTATAAATACAACTTTATATATTATCTCTACAACTACAGTTCAGAGATAATATTAAAGTTGTATTTATGATTGACTAGGATTTTCAACACGTTTTTCTGCTCGAATGTCTTTTATTAATAATTATTATATTAACATCTATATGAACAATCTCACCAAAGTTGTAAGTAAAAACATTTAATTATTAATTTGAGTCCCCAATATTTACTAGTGTATTTCTCAACTAGTCAGCAACGACTACCCTCTCGATATATATATATATATATATATATATATACCGGGTGTTGCATCGTCGAGCGGGACATAGGAAATTCCATGTAATTTTAAATGGGGTCAATTATTGGCTTCCCTAATTATTTTAGAGAAAAATTCTATTTAGGTTTATTAAAGAGCACTAAGACCCACATTCAAAAAAGTAACTTTAGATATTTTTGATGAGCCCGTTTACGGTTATCGCCGATTTCTTTTTAACTATTTCTCCTTTTTATGGCCCCGTATTTGCGGGCACCAGTCAAGGTAAAAGATGACTGTCAAATAAAGTTGTCATTTTGAAATGTGTGCTTTATTGTTATAAAAACTCGTACATCGAAAATATTAAAGTGTATTTATGAGTACAAATTAATCTGAATAAAACTAAAATAAAGTATCCAATTACAAGGTTAATTATGACATTTTACATGTTTCAATATTTTACTAATTAATAGGTAGGTACTATTAAATTGTTAGAACTTTAGGATTTAATAAGATGTTCAAATATTCCTCAAAATGACAACTTTATTTGACAGTCATCTTTTACCTTGACTGGTGCCCGCAAATACGGGGCCATAAAAAGGAGAAATAGTTAAAAAGAAATCGGCGATAACCCGTAAACGGGCTCATCAAAAATATCTAAAGTTATTCTTTTGAATGTGGGTTTTAGTGCTCTTTAATAAACCTAAATAGAATTTTTCTCTAAAATAATAAGGGAAGCCAATAATTGACCCCATTTAAAATTACATGGGATTTCCTATGTCCCGCTCGACGATGCAACATCCGGTATATACACAATTATAGATATTGGGATAATGAAAATCCGTTAGTTTTCGGGAAGGCCACACTCAATTTCCCCAGAAAATCAACGTTTGGGCAGGCATTCTTGGAGACGAAATTATTGGTCCAATATTTATAGAAGAAAATTTAATCGGATAATTTTATTCCAATCTTTTGAAAAATGTAATAGATCCTATTATTGTACAATCTTTGAAAAATCTACTGGATAAAAATGACACGGACATTTGCATTTTCAGCAAGATGGAGCTCCTCTCCACTACGCATTACAAGTTGGCAAATGGATTGACAGACGAGGTACAATAGAGTGACCAGCAAGATCTCCCGACTTCATTCCTCTTGATTTTTTCTATTGGGGGCCACTTAAATACTCAAGTTTATAGCACCTCGCCTAAAATTATTGAAGACCTCAATTGTTTTTCGAATTCTTCAGCCTCGTGATTCAGACTATAGTTTCTCTTGTAAAGCAAAATATAAAGATTATTTCGAGAATCAGTAAATTAATAGGGTTTAGCCATTGTGCTTCTCTCTGCATTTTTGATTAAATAAATAGTTTTAAAAAATAATAAGTGATTTTTATTACTTACTGGATTATTAATGCAGTCAGCATTTTCATCACAATTGTACGTTCCTAAATAGCACTCGTCATCATCAGTGCATTGAGCGCTACCGTCTGGCTTAACCGAGTATCCCTCTTCACATCGACATTGAAAGGAACCCAAGGTGTTATGGCATTCACCAGCACCGCATATATTTGGGTTTTGTTTACACTCATCAATATCTATAACCATAAAAATGTAGCGGTTAGAATAAGCGCATTTTATTAAAAATTATATAGACGTTATTTATTTTTCTATTTATTATTCTTACCCAGACAGGATGTTCCAGATGAACCAGCTAACAATCCCTCAGTACAATGGCAAATGTAACTGCCAATTGTATTTGTACATTTCCCACCATTGCATATTCTGGGATTATCTTTGCATTCGTCAATATCCGAACAACTTTTGCCATCAAGATTCAGTTGGTATCCCGATCTGTAATTGTAATTTTATATGGTTAATGCTTTTGAGTATTTTTGTCTTAATTAGCGCATACCCACAAGAACAAGAAAAGCTTCCCGGTATGTTGATGCACACGTCATCGCATGGTTCGAAATCGCATTCATCAATATCTGAAATATATTGTTATATGTAAAAAATACATAAAAAACACAAGAGGCAGAATTATTGACATGGTTTAAAAATGGTGTGTCCTCAATTTAGTTTTGTCTAGGGGCAGTAATAGTATTTTAGGATTTGTTACTATTCCATTGGGAGAATTTGCCACTTATGTGGAGTTAGTCTCACTAAGGTCGACATAAGGTACCGGGTGATCTGTTATATTTTGACCACCCACCTATCTCATTTATTTAAAGAAATATCAAAAAACTTTAAGAACTAAAGTTGTAGGGCCTTTCATGAATTTTTAGGAAATACCTAATATAAGAAGAAACAAATGAACATCAAAAATGGCAAATATTTTACGATTTCATGTTTTCTTAAATGGAACACCCTATATATTATACGCTCTTTTTCTTCTTCGGAGGTTTTATTCTGATTTCAAATATATATGGTTTATATGATCTATCTTAAAGGGTTGTGTTAATACTTACAATTTTAATAAATAACATTAGTAGGCGTGGACAAAATAATAATGGCGTATTGAATGTGCGGCAATTGTTATTATGTCTTTGCTTGTCTACTAAATATAAGTTGTCTACAGGCAAACTATTATTGTTAAAAATAGTATGTAGATACCTACTACAAAAATATAGAAAAAAAATTAATTAAATTTAATATGAATATCAACAAAAGAAAAAAACCGACAAACTTTACCTATATCCCCATTAGAAAAACAAATTTTTGCAGATACTACTAGTGGATGTTAAACCTATCCCATATTTAAAATTTTTTTGTGTAAAAAAATGTATTGCCTAATAAAAGCAACAAAATAAGAATCCATTTATAATAAATGCTCGAAATGACACTCGTTTGCGTCAATACATTTTTGATTTCCTGATTTTAATTTATTAATTGCCGCAGTTATCCAATTGGGATGGTTAGTATTAATATTATTTATTTTGACGATCACTCGTGCTTGAATTTCTAATATATTATCGCTGTTTTTAAAATATATTTTATTTTTCAAAGAACCCCAAAGAAACGTGTCAAGTGGTGTTAAATCGGTACTGTTAGGCGGCCAGGATATAACACAATATCTCCCAATCCAAACTTCGAAATTGGCATTTAACCGTTCAGTATCCTGGGCAACGTTATGCGGAGGTGCGCCATCCTGTTGCCAAATTATGTAGTTTGCAACGTTTAAAGTTAACTCATATACACGATTTTCTACAGCATTTAAAAGTTCCATATATCTTGCTCCTGTCAGATTGTTTTCGAGAAATATTGGACCAATAATCTTGTCACTTAATATACCGCACCAATAATGTAAGGAACGCCGTCCAGATCTTTTTGTTTCCAGGAATTTGTGTGGATTAACATTAGCCCAAAAATGCAAATTTTTTCTATTGGGTGATCCCGAGGTGTTAAAAGTGGATTCATCGGTCCATAAAATGTTTGAAAATAACTCCTCATCTTTTCCTAGTCTGGCTAAAATATCCCTACAGAAATTAAGCCTTCTTTCTTTGTGGCTTTCACTTAATTTTTGGTGTCTATAGAATTTATATGGATGCATGTTATATTTCTTTAAAGTTTTAAAGAATTTCCAATATGATTTGTCTAAATCCGCCATGGCTTCGCGTATAGATATCATGGATGTTCTAGAAACATTGAAATCTGAGTTAGACAATCAACTAAAAACAACTAACGATCTTATGTTACCTTGAAAATAGAGAAGAATTTCCAATTATTCCTTCTCATTTATAATCACCGTTTTGTTTTATTTTTAATAATTTTGTGGTGTGCACCAAATTGTATATATTTCTAAAAGTATTTAGACTTGGTATTCTATTTAGATTCTTACCATATAAATTAATATACTCGTGGCACGTAAATCTCAAAAATTTCTAATTTTCTTCTCCCTTTTTGTGAAGAGATCTAAATAATTTAACAGATGCATAAAATATAAACAATTGCAGCATATTCAATAGGCCATTATTATTTTGTCTAGGCCTACTTATGTTATTTATTAAAATTGTAATTATTAACACAACCTTTTAAAATAGACCATACAACCATATAAATTTGAAACCAGAATAGAATTTTCCACCAGAAGAACGTATAATATACAGCGTGTTCCATTTAAGAAAACATTAATGTGTAAAATATTTGCCATTTTTGATATTCATTTGTTTCGTCTTATATCATTTCCTAAAAATTCATG
This sequence comes from Polydrusus tereticollis, assembly GCA_963920685.1. NCBI lineage: Eukaryota > Metazoa > Arthropoda > Insecta > Coleoptera > Curculionidae > Polydrusus > Polydrusus tereticollis. The sequence continues at coordinate 108,347,807 of OY987329.1, forward strand.
ACAGATCCTACAACTTTAGTGCTTAAAGTTTTTTTGATATCTCTTCAATTGATTAAGTTAGGTGGGTGATCAGAATATAACAGATCACCCGGTACAGGTGGTGGGTTATTTAGGATCATATTTTTTTTTCGCCGAGTGTATATTTATCTTTTCAACCCTTATTATAAAACTTGTAACAGGGTTACTTATTATTTTGTTATTGTTTTATTGGTATTTATTAATAAAATTGTTATTCAACACGAGTTTCTTAGCCATCAATTCCCTTTAACTCGAAAACGGTCAACTAGAAATGTTTAAGAAACCATAATGTATTTTAGAAATGGCAAACCTACAAAAACAATATGACCTTAAATTGCCCACCATCCTATTGTAACCACGCCACTGGTTGTGATATAAGTAACCTGATATTTTGAAAAAGTGACTTCTAATAACTTATATCAAAAAGTTAATTTCTATAATGTAACTGGATGACAAAAAATTAAAAAAAAAAACTTTCATGGCATTATCTTTAAGGGCCTATAGCAATGTTAATATGAACTTTTTTCATGTCCTTATTTAGAATGATACCTTAAAATTTGTCAAAAATCAATATTTTCGGACACACTGTAAGGTTGAATAGCTTTATTTCTTTCATTATGTAGCGATTATGTTATTGGATTGGTTACATTAATTTGAAAATTTTAATATGACCAGTTTGGTGTATACTTAATGCAAATTCAAAACCGATGCACGTCATCAATCAGCTGATAATTGTCAGTCCGTAAGAAAACACGAGGAAATTAAATTTGGGCAAAAAGTATTAAAACTTTATGCGATATTAAATTTACTACAAACTGAAAGTATTCTTCTTTGATACGAACCCACTTATAGCAAATATTTTGTTTATTTAAGCTTGAAACCCCTTTCGGGGGTTGTTTTTGCCCGTTTGGGGTGTGCGCTCACCTCGAAAAGAGTTTAAACCACCGCCATCGTGTTCAGCATCCTCGAAAACGGAGGGGGGGGGACATAGTATCGTTACTGTACAAAATATTAACACATCTGTACGACTCCTCACAGAAGCCACTAATGGAATTCGGGAACGAAATCCTGAACTAACCACATTGGATGCTACAGAAATATGTGACACGAAACTTTCCTCGCGCAAGGTCTTTAAGGAAAATGACGAAAAAACAATAGTCGAGGATCCAGACAAGAGAACGGGAAAACCCCCATGGATGATGCCACAAAATGCGACATTCGTCACAAAATCCATGGATTTCTTGTTCCTAAATTAAATATCCACAATGCAAAAAAAATGATGGCTGAAATTACATATATTCACCCAAAATATCATTAAGAGTTTTCAAACGAACTATAAGAGAAATTAACTTTAGGTGTATTAAACGAAATCAAAAAAGCCTACAAATTGAAAAAAATCAAATTATGGTATAGCGGCGAAAATATTTAGAAAAAATACGGGAGTTACGGAAAAAAGGAAAAAAATGTATTATTTATATCGACAGAACAGAATTGCTTAATGAAGGGCACACATTTCAGAGGGAGTTACGGAAAAAAGGAAAAAAAAATGTATTACTTACATCGACAGAATAGAATTGCTTAATGAAGGGCACACAGTTCAGAAGGTATCTTAAGATCTAAAAATTAAAGGTTTAAGGCAAGCATTTATGAATGATTTTTCTCAGGAATTAAGAAATCTTATTGCAAAAGGTCCTCGTCTTATAGAATCAGGTTCTGGGGGTTAATGAAATATTATAAAATTATATGACGTTCCGAGGATATTTCATCATTTATTATTTTTTGAAATGCACCCATGCTACTGGAATTCATTCCCCTGACGTTGCACAACCCAGAGCTCTCTGTATGCTAGTGATGTGTCACTGACAGTAATCTTGGACTGAAAGTATACCTACATCATTAATTTTGTAAATGCGAAGTGGCTCGATATTTCCTTTTCGGTCGTCTCCATCAATGCCACTTATTATAAAATCATCATGGGACTGCCGTCAGTTAACAGGACTGAAGATTGTAAGTACTGTTGTTTGAGTGTATAAAATGATCATAAAATGCATGATTTTTATTTAAAGTTGCTTAAGTATAAAAACCAGCTTACCTTCTAAGGAGCATATAATATATTCTATTATTTTACATTATTATTACCTTCGCAATGAGACTTTTGTCCAGTCTGCTGATAACCCTCGTTGCAAATGCACTGATATGTTCCCATCATATTTTCACATACTCCGTTTGAACAAATTCCACTCGTTCTAGAGCACTCATCAATGTCTTTACATGACTGTTTGTCCGTTGCCAGCTCATGACCAGGTGGGCATTCACATTTATAGGAGCCTTCAGTGTTTAAGCATCGACCACCTCTGCAAAGACCTGAAAAACAGTTAAGGAAATAAATTATCTTTATCTGAAGTAATATATTAATAAACAAGAATATAATATGCCCGAAACTTAGCTAGAGTTAGACATTGTAGTAAAATTTAGGATTGTTCAGGATCTTTTAATTAAATTAGAATATTACTAAAAATTACACAACTAAGTTTTTAAAATAAATGATATTTTTTCCATTATAAAAAGTATCTTAAACGAACCTGCTATTTCTTCACATTCATCAATGTCCATACAAGTTTGCATTGGTGGTAACGTTCTAAAACCTGTATTGCAATCACAGTAAAAGTCCCCAGGAATATTTTTACAAACACCTTCTCCACACACATTTGTAGTGGTAATGCTGCACTCGTCGATATCTAGATAAAATATCATATAAATGGTAAAAATATTACTATTTCGCCGAATACCTTTATTAAATATAAGAAAATTTACAGGAGCATATTCGTCGAAAAACTTTATTGTTTAATAGAAACACACATTTTCCCATTCAAAACTAAAAGACAGAAAATATAACATTTCTGTTCATTAAGTTTTGTCAGAAGAATACTTCTATAAACCGAGTGAAAGTGACAGTAAGTTTGTATAATTTCCAGCAGAAAACTCGTGAAATGAAATCCAGAGTCGGAGAAATATAATGTTTGATGGGTGTACTTTAACCAATGATCTAATGACTGAAGATCCAACAAAAACAAATAAAGGTATTGACATCAACGTATTCCAGTCTAAAGAAAATCAACATGCAAGTTGCCCCCTCCACTTGGTTTGCCAAATTTACACTGTTGATAGTATTAACATGAATAATAGCATGATGTGGTAAATTAATAACATTATAAAACATTTACAGTATGGTAACGCAGCAGTAAGGGATCCGCCCAGATCCATCATTTTCGTGACTGTTCGCATGGACTCAGCAATATTCGGCATGACGATGATTTATTCATTTTTGACATCGTTTCTCTGTTGGTTTTTCTAGAGGTTCGGGTGTCTACCGGTTTTGTGAAATTATTGTTGTGCTTTTAATGTTTTGTTATATTTTTATTTGGAGACTAATTAAAATGGAGTGGATAGGATGAAGTAAAGTAGACGCAGTCTACCTCCACAAAATGTATTTATTGGGTAAAATGAAACTGCAACAATCCCTATATGTTTCAACTGTATAAACAGACATCTTCAGATATTCAGGGTTAGTAACTAAAAGATATGGAACGAATTGCTAAAGTTTGAGTTTACAAAGCAAATTGAGAAGTGGCTTACCATAGATTTAATTAAACAGTGATGTTTGGTTGAAGATTGACAGACATAAGCAAGTGAAGGAGGCTCAATTTAATGGTTACAAGTGGAGGACTAATTTGTTAAAATTCTTGGCAAGTTTGAAACGAAATATAGGGTACAAGAATTTTCACTGTGTCTACTTTATTTCAATGACGTAAAGAGTTCTTAAAATGTTTAAGCGCAAGCTTAGGCAACACTGACTTCTTATATAAAGTTTGTTACCTACTCTTTTCAGGGTTTTCTTTAGGCCTCTATATTTCATATTTTTTTATAAATCTATTATAGATGTCTGTAATTTTTCACTGTATGTACCGGGTAATCTGTTATATTTTTACTTCCCACCTATCTCATTTATTTGAAGAAATATCAAGAAACTTTAGTAACTAAAGTTGTAGGGCATTTCATGAATCTTTAGGAAATATTATAAGAAAAAACAAAATGAACATCAAAAATGGCAAATATTTTACAATTTCATGTTTTCTTAAATGGAACACCCTATATATTATACGCTCTTCTTCTTCTACGGAAGTTTTATTCTGATTTCAAATATATATGGTTTATATGGTCTATCTTAAAGGGTTGTGTTAATAATTTCAATTTTAACAAATAACGTTAGTAGGCGTGGACAAAATAATAATAATGTCGTATTGAATGTGCGGAAATTGTTATTACGTCTTTGTTTGTATACTAGATATAAGTTGTCTACAGGCAAACTATTTTTGTTAAGTATATAGATAGTGTATGTAGGTAGATACTACAAAAATATAGAAACAAATTAATGAAATTTAATATGAATATCAACAAACGACAAAAGCCGACAAACTTTACCTATATCCCCTATAGAAAAAAAAATTTTTGCAGATACTACTAGTGAATGATAAACCCATATTTAAAATTTTTTTGTGTAAAACAATGTATTACCTAATAAAAGCAACAAAATAACAAATCATTTATAATAATGCTCGAAATGACACCCGTTTGCATCAATATATTTTTGATACCCCGTTTTCAATTTATTAATTGCCGCAGTTATCCAATCGGGATGGTTAGTATTAATATTATTTATTTCGTTGATCACTCGTGCTTGAATTTCTAATATATTATCGCTGTTTTTAAAATATATTTTATTTTTCAAAGTTTTCCAAAGAAACGTGTTAAGTGGGGTTAAATCGGGACTGTTAGGCGGCCAGGATATAACACAATATCTCCCAATCCAAACTTCGAAATTGGCATTTAACCGTTCAGTAACCTGGGCAACGTTATGCGGAGGTGCGCCATCTACACGATTTTCTACAGCATTTATACCGCACCATATATGTAACGCCTTCCAGATCTTTTTGTTCCCAGGATTTTGTGTGGATTAACATCAGCCAAAAAATGGAAATTTTTGCTATTGGGTGATCCCGAGGTGCAAAAAGTGGATTGATCAGTCCATAAGATGTTTGAAAATAGCTCCACATCTTATTCTAGTCTGGCTAAAATATCCCTACAGAAATTAAGCTTTCTTTCTTTGTCGCTTTCACTTAATTTTTGGTGTCTATGGAATTTGTATGGATGCATGTTATATTTTTTTAAAGTTTTAAAGACTTTCCAATATGATTTGTCTAAATCCGCCATGGCTTCGCGTATAGAATTCAGTGGATCTTCTAGAAATATTGAAATCTGAGTTACACAATCAACTAGCAACAACTAACGACTTGAAAATAGAGAAGAATTTCCAATTCTTCCCCCTTATTTATAAGCACCGTTCTTTTTTTCTTTTTAATGATTTTGTGGTGTGCACTAAATTGTATATATTTCTAAAAGTATTTATACTTGGTATTCTATTTAGATTTTCACCATATAAATTAATATACTCTTGGTGCGCCTTGTATTTATTTTTATTATTCTTTAAGTAAATCTCGAAGATTTTAAACTTTTTTTCTTCCAAATACCCCATTTCTGTGAAAAAATGTAAATGATTTGACAGATGCGTAAAATATAAACAATTGCAGCATATTTAATAGGCCATTATTATTTTGTCTAGGCCTACCTTTGTTATTTTTTAAAATTGTAATTATTAGCACAACCTTTTAAAATAGACCATACAAATCATATATGTTTGAAACCAGAATAAAATTTTCCACCAGAAGAGCGTATAATATACAGCGTGTTCCATTTAAGAAAACATTAAGTTGTAAAATATTTGCCATTTTCGATATTCATTTGTTTCGTCTTATATCATTTCCTCAAGATTAATGACAGATCCTACAACTTCAGTACTTTTTTGATATCTCTTCCAAATGAGTAAGTTAGGTGGGTGGTCAAAATATAACAGATCACCCAGTACCTGTATGCTAACTTGCTTTCTGTATTGGTATTGTATTTGTAAACTCTTATTGACTTTTAAAAGAAAGAAAGATGTTTTTCCCTTTTTCTTTTCGTCAGACCCAATCCTTGGACGCGTTTCGCCGTATTACGGCTCATCGGCATCTTATTGACTTTTATTTAAATACATTTTTTGACATACTCCTCAATTATTGTACTTTGTGCTTTTGAATTTGAAAATAAATGAATTGATTAATTGATTGATTAAATTAAAACTTAAATCTTTTCTTACCTATACATTTTATTTTAGTATCGTCATAGTCATATCCCTTATTACATCTACAGCTATATCCTCCAATAGTATTTTTACATCTCCCATTTTGACACATTCCAGGAAACTCAGTACATTCATTTATGTCCTTCCTATCCAAAAATCCCATACCTTTTGGACATAACTCTGTATACGCTGTTGACCCCATCCTTGGACAAGGCTCGCATTTATTGCCCCACGCTCTACCAACTGAAGCACAGCAACAAAGGTTTTTGTGGAAAAGACCATCGATTGCGTTGGTGCACTTGCCATGTTTGTACCGGGTGAAGCATTGCTCCTCGCGGATATCCAAACATTGTGTTCCTGAAAATTTATAAAGAGGATTATTCCCCAAAGCTTTTGGTACCTGAACACATCGTAAAATCAGGATATTATATAAACCGAGATATTCTAAAAAACAACCACTGGTAATGCGTTGCAATTAAATAAAACTTACTTGTTTCATCAAGCGTAAGTCCTGAAGGGCAAGTGCACGTGAAGCTGCCATCAGTATTGACGCAAATCCCTTCTCCTCTACAAATTCCTGGATTCAGTTCGCACTCATTGATATCAGTACAAGATTTTCCGTCCAATTTTGCATATCCTCGAGCACAATCGCACTCGTTCCTGTTGCATCTCTCACAGGGTGAGCCCCAGGCTACTCCAATGGAGCAACAACATTCGGTTCTTCGACTCAATTGAGGCAAATTATTTTCACAGCGGCCGTGATTAAGTTTGGTCCAACAGGATCCTTTTCTGTTATCTGTATTCAAAAGATAGCATTTAATTTTTTATTACTATGCCAGTGCGATGTATGCATAAAGTGATATACAGGGTGACGCGGATCTAAATGAACATACTTCAACACAAGACAAAGAATACCTTGGGGGTTCTTAATCACCCATCTTTGATAGTTCAATTGTCGATAGTTAATAAGATACAGGGTCTTTTATGAACTTCAGCAATTTTTTGTTCTTGTCATATTTTTTAATGCACTCCGTATAAAATTTTCATATTGGGTCAACATCTGTAACCTATCTGTCGCTTAAAATTGCAGTATCAGAAAATTTTAAATTCCAGGCCCGTATTAAAAAAAGTTGACATTTTCAATTTTTACATTTTTAACACCCTGTAGATCAATTTTTTCAAAATATTATTTTTTTATTGGAAAGAGCATAAAGAATTGACCCTAACGGCATAATTTTCAAAGTTCCCGCACCCATCACTTGATTAGAATAAATGGTTGTTTTGTAAAAAATTTCAAAATGGTGCATATTTGGAAATTAGAAATTAAGAAAATAACAATAAAAAAGCAAAAACTGCTTCCGAAGTAAAAAAATAAATGTACTAAACGTTTAATAGTTTTAACGAGACTAAATTTTAGGGAACAACACAACAACAAATAACAAAGTAATAATAATAATAACAAAACTGCAAGATAATGATTGCTTTTTAGACATCGACAAAAAATCGTAAATTACAGTCAGAAATTTCAAACTTTGTAAAGTAGGCTTTGCCTCATTTAAGAACAAACCAAAGACTATCGAGTTACTGTTCCATAGCAACAATTCAAGTCACTATCAGATATGTGACAGTTGTCTGACCTTTGTTAGTATTCGGTTAACAATTATTGCAATTTTCTGTTGAAGATGCCTTACCAATTTTCAAATGCCGAATATGCCGACATTATTTTTGTATACGGTTTTTGTAACGGTAATGGAAGAGCTGCTGTTCGGGAATATCGTAGGCGATTTCCGGGTAGAAGATGTCCATATCACAAAACATTTGCAAATGTATTTTTATTTGCTGGAGAACATGGACATTTTCCCACCGACAATAATATTGATCAACCAATACGACATCCAGTTCAGGAGGAAGAAGATATCTTAAATCTTGTTGAAGATAATCCCAAAACATCTACTCGAAAAATTGCGACACGTCTAGGAATCCCGCAAAAAAGAGTTAATGTAACACTGCAAAAGGAAGGCTTGCATCCGTTTCATGTTCAAGAAGTTCAAAGATTGGAACCTGGCGATTATGCAAACCGGTTACTCTTTTGCCAGTGGCTCAGTAGACACCAAAGGAGTCTTTATCGAATCCTCTGGACCGATGAACCACAATTTACCAGAGATGGTGTAAATAATTCAAGGAATTCCCATGTATGGTCGTTAGAAAATCCACATGCCATCAGACAATCGCATTCGCAGCACAAATTTTCCATAAACGTTTGGGCAGGTATAATAAATAATAAATTAATTGGGCCGCACTTTTTTGCTGAAAGATTAGATGGAAATCAATATTTAAATTTTTTACAAAACATTTTGCCAGGACTTATGCAGAATGAAAATGCTAACGTGAGAGGGCTCTTTTTTCAACATGATGGGGCCCCACCACATTTTGCAAGGGTTGTATCTGAATTTTTAAATATTACGTTTCCTAACAGATGGATAGGCCGTGGAGGGCCCCATTTATGGCCAGCCAGGTCGCCGGACTTTAATCCTTTGAATTTTTTTTTCTGGGGGAATATGAAAAATTTGGTTTATTCAGAAGAAATCAACACGCGGGAGCAGCTTTTGCAACGAATTATTAATGCTTTTCAGGAAATAAAAAATAACCCAGACGCAATTAGAAAAGCAGTGTCAAATTTAAACATCAGAAGACGAAGATGTGAACAAGCCAATGGAGGGCATTTTGAATAGCTTCTTAAATAACAGTGTTCTGCTAAAGTGCTCTTAAAATTAATTCTTGCTAAAACTTTTTCTATGTATTAGATTTTAAGCAGTCGATTTTAACTTGCAGTTTTGTTATTATTATTATTACTTTGTTATTTGTTGTTGTGTTGTTCCCTAAAATTTAGTCTCGTTAAAACAATTAAACGTTTAGTACATTTATTTTTTTACTTCGGAAGCAGTTTTTGCTTTTTTATTGTTATTTTCTTAATTTCTAATTTCCAAATATGCACCATTTTGAAATTTTTTACAAAACAACCATTTATTCTAATCAAGTGATGGGTGCGGGAACTTTGAAAATTATACCGTTAGGGTCAATTCTTTATGCTCTTTCCAATAAAAAAATAATATTTTGAAAAAATTGATCTACAGGGTGTTAAAAATGTAAAAATTGAAAATGTCAACTTTTTTTAATACGGGCCTGGAATTTAAAATTTTCTGATACTGCAATTTTAAGCGACAGATAGGTTACAGATGTTGACCCAATATGAAAATTTTATAAGGAGTGCATTAAAAAATATGACAAGAACAAAAAATTGCTGAAGTTCATAAAAGACCCTGTATCTTATTAACTATCGACAATTGAACTATCAAAGATGGGTGATTAAGAACCCCCAAGGTATTCTTTGTCTTGTGTTGAAGTATGTTCATTTAGATCCGCGTCACCCTGTATAGTGATGATGACAATGAAGTAAAATTCGATAAGAAATACATGGGGGCGTGTCCGAAAAAACGCTCGGACACGTCGACTGGTATTTCTAGTTGCGCATTCTTTTCAATAAAAACTTTTTATACAGGGTGTGTCATGTAACAGTGGCCAATACTAACTTTCTTATTTTAAATGCAACACCCTTATATTATTTAATTTTTGGATTCCTCGGAAAATGTTAGACATATTTCGTGTACAATATCCTATACCTATCTTCAACTATTTCGGAAATATTAAGTGTTTTCAGATTTATTGCAAAAATTAACAACACACTAAAAAACTAATAAGTAATACTGTTTATTTTTTGATAATGTAAAAAACAAAAAAAAAACATTAATGGAGTAGATTTTGAAAATTGATGTTAAAATGTTTTTACTGATATGAAATTAAAAAAAGGTATAAATAGTTGTGCTTGCTTTTGTTTAAAACGCCTGACCTTAGCAAATTGTTGTATGTCTGCATGACAGTAGTTGTCAGTGTTATAGTCGTTTGAATTTCGTTAACTGCATATCAGAAAAATGGTTTATTTAACAGAAATGCACAAAATAACAATTCAACAGATGATTGGTTATGGAGATAAAACACGGACATAAATGGAAGTTGCTCTTTATTTTATGAAAAATTTCCAAATTTCCCGCCTATAACTCAAGGGACAATTATTAGTAAAATAGAAAAGCAGTTTCGCCAACTTGGACATGTAAAGCAGATAAAAAAAAGTAGCTGCTAATGCAATAAGTGATGATACCAAATTAGATATTATGCTTGAGTTTCAGAAAAACCCACATACTTCTAGTCGAAAAATAGCCCCAATGTTCGATGTTTGCCATTCATCGATTATTTGAACATTACTAGAAAATAAAATGTATCCCTATAAAATAATACCTACTCATGAGCTTATGGAAGACGATTTTGATAGGAGAACGTATTTTTGTGAACAAATGATGTCAATGTTAGATAACAATGTGATCCAATTAGAACGTGTTTTGTTTTCTGATAAGTGCACCTTTACACTTCACGGTCATGCTAATCGTCAGAATTGCCGCTATTGGTCTAGGGAAAATCGTCACTGGATGAGAGAAGAACATACGCAATATCCTGAAAAGGTTAATATTTGGGCAGGAATTGTTGGAGATCATATCATAGGTCCCCTTTTTATTAATGGCAATTTAGCACTACTCCAAAATAATATCTTGCCAACTTTGACAAACTTATATCCTAATCCAGCAAACCCACAACTTCCAGCGAATATGATATGATTTCAGCAAGATGGAGCACCGCCCATTACCAAATCAATGTCCCGCAGTACCTCAACCGAGTATTTCCAAATCGGTGGAGAGGGAGGCGTGGATCGATGGAATGGCCAGCACGATCCCCTGATCTGACGCCATTAGACTTCTTCTTATGGGATTATGTCAAAAATATTGTATACAAAACTAAACTCCTCGACTTAGCTGACTTAATGACGAATAACGCTTGCGATTAGATCGGGCACGCCTGAGATGTTCAGTAACGTTAGAAGAAATTTCTATTTACGATTAGGATGTTGCCAAGACGTTCGCGGCGAGCATTTTCAACATCTCCTACATTAATGTTTTTTTTTTTGTTTTTTACATTATCAAGAAATAACTGTATTACTTATTAGTTTTTTTTTTTTTTTTAATTTTATTGAATTAGCCGATACTTGCTGGAGATCCATAACAATAGGATGTTTTTAGGAAATAATGTAAAATACTATTTACATACTTTCCTAAAAACATCCTATTATTAGTTTTTTAGTGCGTTGTTAATTTTTGCAATAAATCTAAAACACTTAATAGTCCTTAAACAGTTGAAGATAGGTAAAGGATATTGTACAGGGTCTTCCAACGAGGACTGAACAAGGGCTCATTTTTGAGCTTCCTTGTATTTAAAGAAAAATCCAAAATAGCCAATCGATGTACTTTTTCCTGCAGAATTCAAAAATGAAACCAAAAATTTATTTGAACCAGAAACAAAAGAGTTACGCTATGGATAAGGTGTTTTTTAATTGGAACATAGCTTTTTTTATACGATTTTTGGAACGAGTGATTTTTTTTTTGTCCGTTCTGATTAAAATATTTAATATTGTGACAGCTATTTTTATTAAATTTTAATGTTTTATCCAGTATAATTTAACTTTAACCTGTTTGAAACATACACTAGGTAATAAAGGTATAATCACCTTTGAATCCTTCAAAGTCAAAAAATTTGACAAATTTACTATAATATTGCCGAAATGAAATATTCATTAGATGAGAGATTACAGATTGATATCTTGTTCTACAAATGCCAAGAAAATGCAAGAGAAGCAAGGAGAAGATTTATTGCAAATTTTCACAGAAATATATCCGTCAATACTATTCTAAGGATAAAGAACCTATTTGAGGAAAATAAAACATTACATGACAGAAAAAGAAATCCAGAAAGGAATAGAAATCGAGACCGTGCCATTGTGAATTATTTTCGACTGAATCCAACCAAATCAATTTCGGACGCAGTTCGGGACGTTCAATACGGCGGCGGTGTAAGACGCAGAAGAGTTACCCAAGGAACTGTTCACAGGACTAAGAAATCATAAATTTAAGTCTTATCATATCCTTCCACTTCAACATCTAACACCGTCACAAAAAGAACTTCGCTTCCAATTTGTTTCCCAAATTGTGATTCGGAAAGAAAACGAAGACCCCAATTTATTCAAAAATATCTTATGGACTGACGAAGCCACATTCACAAAATCGGGGGTTTTCAATAGACATAATAATCATCACTGGGCCGTTGGAAATCCAAGAAAATTTCAGACAATTAAATTTCAAGGAAGGACTTCAATCCATGTTTGGTGTGGCATAAAAAATAATAGAATTTTGGGACCAATATTTTTTAACGGTACTTTAAATAGACAGAGATACTACGAGTTCTTAGAAAACGAAATTGAGAACTTTTTGGAAGATTTATCATTGGAAGAATATCAAAATTTAATTTGGCAACATGATCGGGCCCCTCCGCATGCCGTGCGTGAGGTTACTCAATATTTAAACGGACGCCATGAAGAATCGATTGGTAGAAATGGAACCTATGCTTGGCCACCCAATAGTCCCGATTTGTCAATATTAGACACATTTCTTTGGGGCCATTTAAAGAACGTGGTATACAAGCAGCGAAACCACGATATTGAAGAGATCATGCAGAAAATTGTGAATGAAATAAATCGCCTTAACCAGGAAAATCACAGTATAACAGCAATTTTGGAAAGGCTACAAAGAGGTTATCGCACATGTTTCGAGAACAACGGAGGTCACATTGAACAATTAAATTATTGTTTTTTTTTAATTAGTATAGAGTTGGATTTATTTTTCTGTCATGTAATGTTTTATTTTCCTCAGAATAGACATTTTCATCTACGGATAGCGCTATTCGTCGAATAATGTCTATGGAAACAATTGTCGACACAATTGAAACTATAGCAATCATTTTGAAAATAAAGATATTGGGACGTGAAAGTACCGGGCCTTAAATAGGTTCTTTATCCTTAGAATAGTATTGACGGATATATTTCTGTGAAAATTTGCAATAAATCTTCTCCTTGTTTCTCTTGCATTTTCTTGGCATTTGTAGAACAAGATAACAATCTGCAATCTCTCATCTAATGAGTATTTCATTTCGGCAATATTATAGTAAATTTGTCAAATTTTTTGACTTTGAAGGATTCAAAGGTGATTATACCTTTATTACCTAGTGTATGTTTCAAACAGGTTAAAGTTAAATTATACTGGATAAAACATTAAAATTTAATAAAAATAGCTGTCACAATATTAAATATTTTAATCAGAACGGACAAAAAAAAAATCACTCTTTCCAAAAATCGTATAAAAAAAGCTATGTTCCATTTAAAAAACACCTTATCCATAGCGTGACTCTTTTGTTTCTGGTTCAAATAAATTTTTGGTTTCATTTTTGAATTCTGCAGGAAAAAGTACATCGATTGGCTATTTTGGATTTTTCTTTAAATACAAGGAAGCTCAAAAATGAGCCCCTGTTCAGTCCTCGTTGGACGACCCTGTACATGAAATATGTCTAAAGTTTTCTGAAGAATAAAAAAATTAAATAATATACGGGGTGTTGCATTTAATATAAGAAAGTTAGTATTGGCCACTGTTACATGACACACCCTGTATAAAAAGTTTTTATTGACAAAAATGCGCAACTAGAAATACCAATCGACGTGTCCGAGCGTTTTTTCGGACACGCCCCCATGTATTTATTATCGAATTTATTTCATTTGGCTGATACACACTGTATATAGGTACAATGTGTTCCAAAAGTCCCGGATAACATCAATATTTCGAAAGCGCCTGTGGCAAAATAAATATTTCAAATAAAGTTTAAAGATCTTTTTTATGCTACATTAAAAAAATATTTTCAAAAATACAGGATGCTTAAGAAAGTCAGTACAAGGCAATATAATAGTTTTTGTTCTTAATTTTACGCCAAACTTTAGTCAGATTCCTTGTTGCATATCCCATCCCTAAATTCATCAGTTTAAAGGGCCCCACAGGTTAGTAGTTTCACTCTTAGTGAAATAGTACAGTTAAAACGATTCAGTTAAAATTTTTATACCCATATGCCATTTCCTTATATTAGTTTTCGTTTTCAATTCCCTCTGTTCAGTCTGTTCCCACCTTACTGAAGGTGTTTAGATACTTACTATGAACTGTAAGTAATGGACGAAGATGAATTGTTGTGCTATGCTGCATTAGCACTTGCTATCCATAAACAACAGAAAAAAAAGTTGAAGATGAATGAAGAAATGGCTATAAAAAAGAAACAGCTTCTTCCACACTAATTTGTTAAATGAACTAAAAATAAATCCGAAGGATTGTTACAAATATGTAAGGATGGATAAAGAGCTGTTCTTAATAGTAACTCCATTAAGATGGTTAACAAATTGCTGGAAAACTGCGCGAGTCCAGCCCATACCTAAAAAGGCAAGAAGACCTTGCCCAAAAACTATCGTCCCGCCGCATTGCTTTCGGTTATATCAAAAGTAATGGAGAAGGACATCAATAAAAAACTATTAAAATACCTGGAATGCTTCAACATTATTAGTGACCGCCAGTACAACTTTTGATGCTCTGTAAGCCCAAATTCAACCATCGCTGGAGTACTGTTCGGATATTTGGGGCTCTGCTCCTAAACATACCCTGAGATTGCTAGATTCCATTCAAAGAAGAGCAATCGCTCAATCGGTGACCATGATCTGACAAACAACTTGGAAAGAGTTGAACATCGAAAGCAGGTTGGCGACTTCAGTCTATTTTACAAATATTTTTATGGCAAGTGCTCAACTGAGGTTGCCCGCTTGATTCCATCCAGAGCGGTGCATGGTAGAAATACACGACGAGCCACTGCAACCAACCCGTATGTGGTTCAGCTTAGTGTCCCTCGAACGATACCGTTTAAAAACTATTTAATCTGGAGAACGTCATCACTTTGGAACGACCTCTCTGAGGCCGTGCTCTCCAAGGAGTTTAATCTCCGAATATTCAAGATAAACTTGAATCGTGTCATGCGCACACGCACCCCTCGCAGAGCGCCATAAAGGATTAATTCTGCAGTGCTCTGTCTTATCATAAAAAAAGAAAAACAAATACCCACCGACATCTAAGAACTGAACGATTTAACTCTTGGCGAACACGCACTCGAATTTTTCTTCCGTTCAATTAGTCGCACAGACAAACCGATGGAATTTACTTCAGTTATCAGTCTTCTTAGTCTAAAACCCACCACACGTTATCCGTTTATTAGATCAGTCAAATCGGTTCAGTCATATCTGAAGGTAGAACTAACAAGCTGTGGGACCCTTTAAAGATATAGCGTCATTTTTATTATCGCCCATAATATCCCAAGAGGATTGATAGCTGCGTGATGATCTTATTACAGAGTTCGAAAGCACCTACTCAACAAAAGAGCGCTGTCAGAATATTCTTACTAATGACTGTTTTCATACCTTTAAAACTACATTGATCCAAGAACTCTATGGAGATGATCTTGATCACCGGATGGAATTTTGCACCATCATAATGCAAAAATGAGAAGGAAATCGTAATTTCTTTAATAACATAATTTTTTCTAATCAATAAAACTTTATGTTCGACAGCATACTTTATCGACATAATTATCGATATTGGGCTGATCAGGTGAGTTTATTTTGTTATTAAAAATAGGATTTGCTTTTACTTGCACTACTACTACTGCTTATACTTGCAAAATATGCAGAAAATCCTTCAGCTTTTATTTATAATGTTTTTAGGAACCCCTTTTATTTTTAGAGTATAAGCAGATCCTCTGGTGGTAGTGATCCATTTACTTTACATAAATATGCACCTTTTACTTTAAGAAAAAAACCATATTCTTCAAACATACTGACTGTCGCCAGCAACAACCTCACCGTTGTAGTGAAATGTTGCTTGTCTTGTTTACCTGAAATGGCCGATGTTCTCGTGAAGGATGTTAAACATTACACACTTCCCACAGATTTTAAAGCACTATACCGTTTTAAAAAAGGCAACTTACAGTGGTTTATTGATAGATTTGTAGCTGCAAATGAGGGACCGCGGAGAGGTGCGATGTCGTCCGTACATAAAATGAAAATATGTTTACGCTATCTCGCAGATCCGGTCTATCAAAAAGAAATCTGCAAGGAACTTGGTGTTAATCAACCTACAGTATCTCGGACTGTAAGTGTAGTGGTTGACAGCATATTTATATAGGCAAATTAATGGATAGGTTCCCAACTACCAACAATAAAGAATCGCAGGCTAAATAGTTATTGCAAAGCAAATTTAGGTTTTTAAGAGCAGTTATTGGTGTGGTTGACTGTACCCACATAGAAATATTGAAACCACCACAACACGGAGATGAGTACATAAACCGAAAAGGTAACCCTACTCTAAATGTTCAAGCCAGTTTTGAAGTTAGCTGGCCTGGATTTCTTAATGTTTCAAGGATATGAAAAAATTCACAGGTTACATTACTATTAAGTAACAATGCAAATGTTGTGCTACTTGGTGCGGATGGGTATGGGATAGAATCATGCCTCATCACTTCTTCTACAAATCCTGCTTCTGGTGCTGAGCTGCAATATAACGAGCTTTTGAAAAGGGAGAGAGTAACAATCGAACGATGTTTTGGCTAACTAAAACTCCGTTTACCTATGTTTTTGTTCTTAATAGCATTTACTTTAAACATGAAGGATATCCTCGCAACTGTTAGGTAATCACGGAACGAAAAAAACGCCTATACTTTAAAGCAAAACATTTTACTTTAACCTTATACTTGGGAAGATTTCCTTTAGTTTTATAAATAGGACTAATTGCGCGAAGCATATACTTATCTACCCTGAAAACGCAACGTTCGGGTAGATATCATTCAAAGCCGACCGTTTTTTATTGATGGAAATTTAAATTCAGAGCAGTATTTGCTGATGTAAGAAAATCAAATCTTACCCGAAGGTACTGTTAGGCAAGGTCCTAATTTTCAGTCGACATACTTTTAGCCAGACATAAATTTGCAAATTTTGGCATAAACGTAAGGATATTTTTAAATGCTACTGTTCCGAATCGGTGGATTGGCAGGGTGAAATGGAATGACCACCCGGATCTCCTGACCTTACACCGATGGAAGATTTACTCTAAGGCCATTTGAAAAATAAAGTATATGTAACAAGACTAAAAAATATTGAATATTAAATACTATAGAGAGGGTTTACGTCCGTAAATTGATTTATTTAGGGGTTTAGCGGCATGTCAGGCAAACGGAGAGTATTCCGAATAAAGTCAACCTTCGAGCAGGACTCGAACTTGCAACCTCCGTTTAAGAGAGAAAATGCAAAGGGCTCTCAATATCGTGGAAAGATGGGTAGGGCAGAAAGGGTTTAGTCCTCAAAAGACTGTAATAACCCCCTTTAGAGAACAAAGGAAAAAGAAGGGATTGGGACCCCTAACCCTACAAGGAGTAAACATTTCACTGTCGGAAGAGGTCAAATGCCTGGGAATAACTTTGGACTCCAGACTGACCTAGAACAAACACGTGGAAAAAACAATCCGGAAGTCTGAAGTAGCCTTGACAGTTACTAGACGGATGTACGGAAAAACATGGGGACTCTCACCTAAGCTGGTGCACTGGCCATACACTAGAGTAGTGAGACTTGCAATTACGTATGCAGCACTAGTCTGGTGGCCAAAGACATAGCAGAAAACCACCACATCAAAGCTAGAAAGCCTACAAAGACTGGCCTGCTTGAGCATCACAGGGGCCATAAGATCGACCCCCACTTCCGTAATGGAGAACATCCTAGAACTTCCTCTACTTTCTTTGGTGATTAAAGGAGAGGCAAGAATGGGACTATACAGACTACAGGGTTCTACGTCACTTTCTGGGCGGCCTAGAACTGGACACGCACTCCTACGCGATACCATAAGAGGACCTGAGTTAGAAATGAGATCAGACCATACAAACCCTGCATATCGCTATGGCATACCGAAAAGGAATGCTTATTTCTCCCTGGGTAAGTCTCCGACGGTGTTCCAAGCGGAAGTCTACGCCATCCCACAGTGTGCGGATGAAATTAATAGGATTCATCCTAATAAACGGATCCCACATATACTCTGACAGCCAAACAGGCCTAAGAGCGCTAACATGCAATAAGGTGACATTAAGACTGGTATGGGAATGCCGACAGAAACTAGTGGCCCTGGGAAAAGTCAACAAAGTAGTACTACAATGGGTACCAGGACACGAACTTGCAAGAAAGGGGTAGGAAACATCATTTATTGGTCCAGAACCGGCATTCGGAGTCCCAAGGTGCACAGTACGAGATGTAATAGAACGATGAACGAGGAATCAACACAAAATCTACTGGAGCAACAGACAGGGATTAAACCATAGCAAATCTTTTATTGGGAACCCAGACCCGAAACTAACAAAACAGCTACTTCTGATGAGCAGAAATCAGCTGAGAATTACTACAGGAATTCTGACAGGACACATGGCCAGCAAGAAGCACCTGCACCGTATGCAACTGTACAACGGAGACCTAAGCTGCAGGTTATGTGGGCGAGAAAGTGAAACGGTACAGCATACTATCTGCCACTGCGAGCCATGGGACCGGAAAGGCAACAAATACTCGGGCAACCAAGACTAGAACCAGAGGATATTCCGACATTCTCCCCAGTTGAGCCAAGCCTTGCCGAAGTGAATCGGGCACTTGGACGGATTTTCGAAAGAAAAAAAAACCTCTGGTTATTCAGGCCAGTAGGTTTTGTGCGGTATCCTAACAACAGAGTTTTCAGACGAAAGGCAACCCCAATAAAAATGTTGTACCTCAATAGTGCAATTGGCAGCAAACTCTTTGGATAACCAGAGGTTGAAGGTTCGAGTTCTGCTCGGAGGTTGACTTTTTCTGAATACTCTCTCTTTGTCTAACATGCCGCTAAGCCCCTAACTTTATGAATATTAAATTACTAAGAGACAGAGTTACGACAGAACGTCATCTCATAACTCCAACTATGGTTCAATATCTAATGAAAAGATTTTATTAAAACTTGTGCATTGTCAAGCTGTTTAAGAAGGCAATTTCTTACAGTTAATTAAATAAGTTTTTTGTTAAAGAAGTTAGTAATAATTAGTATTTATTGTATTAATAAAAATGACGTTGAGAAGAACCTAAACTGATGGTTTTATGATTTAGGTATTATGAAGCAGGGCCGGCGCTACGGCCGGGCAAGCCGGGCCCCTGCCCGGGGCGGCAAACTTAGGGGGCGGCAGGCTGTAAACTAATTAACTAGTTTATGAAGAAAATAAACCAAGATTCACTTGAATACTTAAGAAAAATTAATATGTGGAATTTTAATAAAATTTGCTTTTACTACCTATATAAATATTATGTTTTACGAACTTTTAAGTATTTTAAATGAAATGTCAAAATATTTCAAATTCAAGGAGCTCACAAGCATAATAAATTATAATTATTTAAATAAATTAACTCACATACAAAATGCTGTAATATAATTTTATTTCATACTGTATTGTAAAACACACCTTTACATATTTGAATTTAGTCCAGAAAATAAGGTTTTACAGCAATAAGTCCGGTAAATTTTTTTTACCGGACTAGTCCTGTAAAATTTCTTTACCGGACTGAAATTTGTAAGTTTTAGTTTAATCAATGGTAAACACACAATGTTTCCACCAGTAAATATAAGCACTTTACAAATATACGACGCAGAATAAAACTTCATTATAATTTCAAAACATAAATATAATTTTCAACAGAACAGTATGAAATAAAATATTGTACGTCATTCGTCCGGCATATGCTTTACAGTATTCGTTTCAAAATTCCAGACTCGGCTCCTTGGTCGCCTCGTCTCGAAACATTTCACTGATACTGTAAAAGTTGATTTACCGGACTTATAACGTAAATATATATTAATATAGTCCAACAAATATATGTATTTTTTCCTCATCAGCTTTTCGATGGATCATTTTAATTAAACATGTTCACGGACTTACTTTGAAACCTCTAAGTGATACTCGTTGGGAAAGCCGAATAGATGCATTAAAATCATTAAGGTATCAAATAGGAGGGATATACGATGCTTTTCTTGCTGTTTGTGATAATTCGGAGATTGACAACTCTATAAGAATCTAGGCTTCAGGACTATTAAGTTGGGTTAAACAATTTACGTTCTTATGTTGCATTGTTATTTGGTACAAAATCCTAAATTGTATCAATCCTATATGTAAGCTCTTGCAGACAAAAGACTATGATTTACCATCTGCTATGGAGCTCTTGAAAAATTGTAAAGATTTTTTCAAGGATCTTAGATCGGACACAGCCTTTAATGAAATGCTTTGCGATGCTCGAGAACTCGCCGACGAAATTGACATACCAGCTAATTTTGAGCTGACCCAGCCACGTCATAGAATTCGAAGAAGGAATGTTAATTTCGACTATGAGGCACGAGATGATCCGATAGAAGATCCTACTTTGAAATATAAGGCAGAGTTTTATTTTTTGACATTAGGTAAAGCTATCAATGCACTTGAAACCAGGTTTGATTTGATGAGTAACCACAGCACTTATTTCCAGTTTTTATACAATATTTGTGATTTAAAAGATACTCCTCAAAACGACGTAAAAAAGTATTGTAAAGATCTAGAAATAGTGTTAACTGATGGGAATTCATCAGATATAAACGCGCTGGACCTGGCAGACGAGATAGTATCGGTTCTCGCTTTGCTAAATAAAAAAGAAAGTCCAATCGAGATTTTAAAATTCATATCGAACCTGGATTTTGCTCCAAATCTCGATATAGTTTTAAGGATATTGCTTACTCTCCCAGTAAATGTGGCAAGTGGAGAAAGGAGTTTCTCCAAATTAAAATTAATTAAAATTTTTTTACGCTCCACAACTACCGAGGATAGGCTAAACGGCTTGACAACAATAGCCATTGAACATGAACTGGCTGAGAAAATTAATGATAAAGAAATTACAAAAAAAATTTCAGAATTAAAAGTGAGAAAAAAGCACTTTTAAGTTTAACTCTCGGTTTAAATGTATTTTTAATATGTAATTAAGTAAGGTAATTAATATTTAGTGGTTCTATAATTTGTTTTAGTATTTTTTAAATATCTGTATTTTATAATAATCATACACTTAAAATTACTCTTTTCTTTTTTTTCTGTGCAACCGGGCAACCCTAATTTTAATTGTGCCAAAAACATGGTAAATTAATAAATTAGTATTTTTGGCTAATCAAAACTTTAACATTATTGATAGCACTTTTTTGCTCACGTTTTATTTTACTATTAAGTGTGGGAAGGGTTTAGGTTATCTCTTTTAATTTTTATTATAAATAGGCGGCATTTTACTCTTTGCCCGGGGCGGCGAACCTGCTAGCGCCGGCCCTGTTATGAAGCATAAGATACGACGCTTGTGGTCCGGGGCACAGTGTATGTAGGTAAGGAATTTTGATTTTCAATTCACAACCTATTAAACTTACCGATACAAATTCTTCCAGTGTTATCCAATACTGATCCGGGGTCACACTCACATTTGTACGAACCCAAAATGTTGACACATTCACCGTTAAAGCAAGCTTCCGGTCCTAATTCTTTACACTCATCAATGTCTTCACAAACAAAAATGTCTGGATTTAGTTGCGTTCCTGTGGGGCAAATACACTGGAAACTGCCCGGTGTATTTTTGCACTGGCCTCCTCCGCACATCTGTTAAATTGATCTAATCTTTCATAACGGCAATATCTAGTGTCAGTTATTTATATGAATGTTTTATATCCCAAAAACTAAACTTTTTATTACGTTATAATAGCAAATTTGAAAATACAAACTTCAATTTGAGTGAAATAGGTCATTAAGAAGAATATTTCCGTGTCTGTGTTATTTGATTACAGTATGATTTTTTTTTAATACATATTAGTGTGTTTCAGATATCTTACCACTTCATCAACTACACATTCGTTTATATCAGTACAAATTTTACCAGAGTCGTCAACTTCATAACCTGGATTGCAAATGCATCTGTATGTACTGATCAAGTTTTCACATGCACCATTCTGGCAGATATTTGGATTTTGTGCACATTCATTTATATCATTGCCATCAAAAGTAGAACCTATAAAAAAGTATAACCAATAGAGACAACCCATCATTCAAATTATTTACTATGTACTAGGTACTTATTATCATTTCTTAGATAGTATTTTATAATATTTGCACGTATGTATGAATATTTGTTTTATGGCTCTGGTTGAAACCAAATGCGGCCAGCATGTTATGATATTTAAAAAAAATATTGATAAACTCTGATAGAATAAAATAATTTTATGTGCTATATTTTATTTAAATTACTATGAAAAATCGAATCCCTTCGAAAACCTCACGTTTTAATTTATTATTAATTATAATTATTTGAAAAACTTGCTTTAAATTGGTTTAAATTATAAACTCATAAATAAAATCCTGTTTTTCTACAACGTAAAATAATATGCTAATTTAAATAAAACTAAATTCTTTACGCAGTTTAAAACTGGGAAAACTAACAAGGAAAATTGCCTCTGATAAGTCCTAGCTTAAAAATATTATTCTCCTTAAAGGCCGCAAGAATGGTCTAAAAGATTCGACAACACGTATATTTATAGATTAACAGCCTATACCTTTAGCCGAAAGATACGTTTCGAAAATAACAATATACAAAGTAGATTCCTTAGAACAGATCTGAGCCAAATAACAAAAACTGTAGTATGTCTAATACTATAATAATTTCTAATTGATAAGTATAAATAATAAACGCTATTTGGCATGACAACGGACTGAAAGCTAATTGGTTCCCCACCGGGGTGGGAAGGTAATCCGACTTATCAACATTGACAAGAATTTTGTGTGAATTTTTCAAGTAATATGTGTAGATGTCACCACAAGAGTTCTAGTTTCCAGACTCTTCAAATATCCACCCTTGAGAAAGTTATGATCAATAACGAAACGTTGAGTAACATATATTTAGTTCTTTATTACCTCCTACTACACTCCAGAATATATTAAAAGAAAGGAGCAACATATTGTCACTATTAAAACAATGCATTTGCTCACCTGGTCCATGAGGACATAGCTGATCAAAATCGGTTGTTCCTGGCATTGGACAAGGTAAACAGCTTTGACCCCAAGCCATTGGTTTTCCCGTTATTATGGTGCAACAGCAACAGCTTGATTTTGTTACAGCTGTTGTTGAGGGATTAATACATTGCCCATCTCGATATTCCTTAAAAGTGTTTAAAACATCTATTTATTTGTCAACTTACTTGCTAACATTTATAGTAGTAAAGTAGTATGACCAACACCACAGCGTATAATCTGCATCTTGTTTTGTAAATAAAAATTATGTAGTTTAGTAATGCTGTTAATAAAATATTTATATTATTTATACAATATATGTACAGGGTGTCTACTTTTCGACACTTTTGACGGGTATCTCCGTTATTAGTACAGATAGAATGATGCGGTTTTCGCAAACCTATGCCACTTTTTTGTGAAACAAACGATGCCCTTAACGGATGTATCATGGCCATCTTGGTTTATAAGATACAGGGCGAAATTGAAAACGGTGCATTTTCAGACACCCCTTGTATTTCAGTTATCTTATACCCTATCGAAAATATAAAAAGGGGGTGTTATACAGTTTTTTACGTAGAATTAAGTGGCGTAGTTAGTATTTTTCCAGGTATCCTCATTTTTGAGAAATATACCAAAGTTGTGTTTTTTTTAAATAGAACACCCTGTATATTTATTCTTAGTTACATTCTGCTTACTGAGAGCTTTCCAAAAATATATAATAGTTGGCACTTTGTTTTACCAGAACGGTTGAAATTTATATTTTTTAAATAACAAGCTTTAAATTGACAGTAGGCCTTGGATTTGGTTTTAATAAACATAAATTATTGACGATACAATACACCATGAATATTACCTTATAGTTTGATTTAAAATTTTTAAAGTTTTTTAATACTTACAATAGTAAAAAGTAGTTTTCTAAATAAACAAAAACATCTACTATGGCCTTGACTTATCCAGGCTATAAAACAAAAGTTTCATAATGGCGTTTATCTCTTGTCATGCAGAATTGTATTTATGTCATTAGAGTTTAAAAAGTTACTGATAATTTATTTATTAAGTGTTATTGTTAAATTTTAAAGATGGCCCAAAAGTATGAGAATTATGAAAAATACGAATGCTGGTATGCTTTATACAAAGCCATGAAAACCCCCATGCAGCTACCGATTTATATTTCAATAGGTAGGTATATTATTATTTGCGATCGAAAATTTCTACAACGACCATGTTTATAGTTATGCGAAGTGTTTGTTTAAGCAGCTTCTTATTATTATCATCATCATCATTTTATAGATATCCTGAAAGAAGGCAGCCATTTACAGATAAATTTTCCATTCTAAAGAAAAATTTAATTGAACATGGAACCTTTACACAGCCTCGGCCTAAAACATACAATAAGGAAAATAGAGAAAAAGATGAAGTAAATGTTTTGGCTTATGCAACCATTATTCCTTCAACTTTCTGCAGAAATATAGAAAAGGAAATTGGTATAGATAAAAGTCGGTCACAAAAACTTTAAGAAAATATAAATACCATCCATACAAATTTAAAATTGTGCAAAATTTACATCCTGGAGATGCAGATCGGCGATTAATCTTCTGTCATTGGTATACAGAACAAATCCGGACCAATGCCAATTTTGGAAGAATGGTAATCTGGTCCGATGAGAGCCACATTTCTAGTGCCGGAATTTTCCACCTTACTTACTTTTTTACTTTTCGTGTCCGGTTCAGACACTCATTTTCCAATAATTAGCAGCCGCTATGGCCTTGTCATTTCCAAGAAATAAGTCCTCCATCCTGCAGGGCTGTTCAAGCATTGGGCAGACCAAGAGGTGATTCGGGTCCTGGATTGCATCACAGTCGCATCTTGTGTCTTCGTTGGCCGGAAGTAGTCCCCATCTAGCCATGTTCGTCTTGCATCTCGGTACTCCAGTTCTCATTCGATTTAGGGTCCTCCATACAGGAAAGGGGCATTGGCTACCGGAAGCAAGTTCCTCTTTAACATTTTGTGCATTATTCTGACCCAACTCCTCCTTCCACCCCTCAACGCGATTTTTCTCCGCCGAACCCTCTAGTGCTTTAGTTCGAAAAAGAAAACTTTTTCTAGACCTGAGACGTTTATTTGGTGGTTGATGGCCATGCAGAGGGTGTCTTGGGTCGTTTTGTTGTTTTTTCCTTTCAACATCGGCAGCAACCTCACGTCGAATATGTGGTGGGGCGATTCCAATTGGAGGGTAGAGTTTTTGGACAGGGGTGGGTTTTTTCCACCGACATAATACAAGACATTGGTCTGAAGAAAATCAACATGTTATTTTCGAAAGGGAGCAGCAAGGGCGCTTCGGATTTGGTGTTTCTTGCTTCATATTAGGTAATCAAATAACTTACCGTATTTATGAGGGAGGTCTTACGGCAAGTAGATATCTGGAAATCTTGGAAGACGTTATACCCGAGTTATTAGAAATCGTTCCCCTTGCCCAGTTATATGCTATACATTTCCAACAAGACGGTGCGCCGAGTCATAACTCTCACGTAGTAAGGGCTTTTCTACAAAATAATTTTCCACAAAGATGGATAGGCACAAATGGAGCTGTAAAATGGCCACCACGATCGCCCGATCTATCGGTGTTGGACTTCTTTCTGCGGGAGTTTTTGCAGATACAAGACCAGGCCCAGAACTGTAGAGGAACTTCGACAGGCTACCCATTTAGCATTTCAATTTCTACAAGACCATCCAATAATAATTCTAAACGCCTTGAGACGAATTACAGAAATGTGTCAGCTTTGTATTAGGGAGAATGGCAACCATTTTTAACAATATTTATAAAAAAAAGTATGTATTTAATACCACAATTTCATTGTTCTAGTGAAACCAAATCCAAGGCCTACTGTCAATTTAAAGCTTGTTATTTAAAAAATATAAATTTGAACCATCCTGGTAAAACAAAGTGCCAACTATTATATACTTTTGGAAAGCTCTCAGTAAGCAGAATGCAACTAAGAATATTGGTTGGTTGGTTGGTATATTTCTCAAAATTAGGGATACTTGGAAAAATACTAACTACGCCACTGAACTCTGCGTAAAAAACTCTATAACACCCCCTTTTTATATTTTCGATAGGGTATAAGATAACTGAAATACAAGGGGTGTCTGAAAATGCACCCTTTTCAATTTCGCCCTGTATCTCATAAACCAAGTTGGACATGATACATCCGTTTTGGGCATCGTTTGTTTCACAAAACAGTGGCACAGGTTTGCGAAAACCGCATCATTCTATCTGTACTAATAACGGAGATACCCGTCAAAAGTGTCGAAAAGTAGACACCCTGTACATATGTTATAGCGATATTATAGCGATTGTGAAATTCAAGAGGAAGCATATTACAAAAGACCAGTTTTATTTTACTATGCCCTGTTATTACTTATAATTTGTACCTGGTAACAAAGATCTCTTCTAGTATCCAAACAAGATCTTCCATCAGCACCCAAGCTAAATCCTGAATGACACTCGCATCTAAAACTACCTGGTGTATTGTAGCAAGAACCAAATTGACAGGGATTACTTATGCACTCGTCGATGTCCATGCAGTGTCTGCCGTCAGCACCAAGGCGATATCCCGAGTCGCAAACGCATCTAAATGAACCTTCCATGTTTATACATTTACCATGATCACACATACCTAAAAGAGATTTTATGGTGATACCAAATTTCGTTATTACGGGTATAGAAATTCAGAAATTTAATAAAAACCTTTATAGAAAAATTACATCCATTGTAACCACAATGGATGTAACAAAACGATAGTTCTTACATAATGGACGTTACTTTTTTATACAGGGTGTCCGGTAAGTACCCCCTAATTCCTCGGAAGCATACAGAGAAAGTCAAAATAACCCTAATTTGTCTAAAAAAAAAAATTCCGAAAGTGCCCGTTGACGGAGATTTAATGAAATTTTAATTTTTTTTAAAGGCTATAAACAGTAAATGTTTTACATCGTCACGAACGTCAGGAACGGACTTGCCACCATACTCGTTGGTCCAAAGTTTTGACCGGTGCCATTTGACAGAGCTAAAAACCGATTTTTTAAATACTCTGGTCATTCCTCTTCAAAAAAGGTACTCTTAATTTATTTCGATAAAACTGGCGGTTTTCGAGATAAAACGATTTTTATGCGAAACACTCAAAAGTTACTAATGCTAAACACAAACGGGTAAGAATCAGGTTATTATTGTTAATATCTACATAATTAATTACTATTGACGGAACTTCTCAAAACCGTCTTTAAGTAAGAAGAATTAAAAAATTGAAGAATATTCTTACTTAGAATATGCTGATATGTATTTAATTTATGGTGAAGCGCTGTCCAACTCTTCGAAGGCAAGAAGAAATAATTTTATTCTAAAAGATTTCGAGCCCGAACATTGCCAAGTCAAAAAGCCTTTCAAAGGGGGCCTAAGGGAAACAGGTAAAAGATGATTAGAAAGTAATTATTAGAGTTAACGAATTAATTTTTGGAATTTTTTATTCAGGGTCATTTTTGCCGCGATATGGAGGTGAGAGACCTCCCAGGAGAGCACGAGATTCTCACGTAGAGGAACTAATTTTTGCAAGTTATTGCTGACAACCTTTCAAAAAGCATAAGAAAGATCTCGACACAAAACAATGTTACAAAATGGGTTGAACATGAAACTCTAAAAGAACAAAACTATATGAGAAAGTAAGCACACTTTTTACTTTAATTCCACTGTATTTGAGACTTAAGAATTATTTATAAAATTCAACTAGCTTCGCTATCACTGCAGCTTTTTCAAGAATGAATGGTATAAAAGCGAAGGTGTATAAAATGGTTTTTCTAACAATTATCTACAGTGTGTGTATAAAGTCTGGAAACGGCGTAATAACATCACAATTTATTGGCCGATTTAAACCAAATTTGGCACAGTTGTGTAAGAGGATCTGACGCACCGAATGACAATATTGGCGTTGTTGCCTGGTTGTCTGGAATTCAAACGAATTTTATATTTTTAAATGTAACACCCTGTATATTTTTTCATTTATAGTTTTTACTTTCAATTTATTACACTTTTGGTATAACATACTTTGTTCCTAATATCAGTAGTTTTTGAAATAACGACGTGTTTTGAAAATATCAACAAATTGTGTTTTATTTATTCAGTTTTAAAGTTCTGATCTCAAGGGCCAGCGTAATGTAGAGAATTTATATTAAGAAAAATTTCTCAAGTAAGTGACGTCTGCTTCAAATCCGTCCATAATGTTTTAATAAAACATAAAGCTGGTATTGTAAAAGCTACCACTGTTGGTTTAATTTTTGTAACCGAGGATCGAGGGTATATTTTAATATTTTACAAGACATGAACTCTTAAATGATAAAAATATACAGAAGTGTATGAGACAGAGAGAAAGAGGGAGGTAGAGGTGGGGGCAAAATAAAGTATATATAATGACCGATATTGACATGGAAACTCATGTTGTCCCAAAATGTCATCAAGTTCAGATGCAGGATATTCAACCGATGAAGACCGAACAGTTGAACCAAATATTCAACATAGAGCGGTACGTAGGGGCGGTAGGTTCAGAGCTAGATTTTGCATAGTTTAATCCTATGTAAAATGGGGCCTTCACGTCAATTTATGTATGAATTGCTACATAAGTAGATTTGAAGGTTTGAATGATGTTAATTTCATTCAAACTCATTTTACATTAGGATACAATAAGGCGATGCAAGATTCAACATACATGTAGTTCAAGAGTTATCAGAAGATGATTATGAGCAAAGAATTGAATTTTGTGATATTATGATGTCAAGGTTTGACCAAAATAACCAGTTTTTTAAATTTATAGTATTTTTGGACGAAGCAACATTTATGTTAAATGGTAAAGTCAATAGACACAACTGTAGGTTTTGGGCAAATGAAAATCCCCACTGGATGAGAGAAAGTCATACACAACGCCCTGGAAAATTGAATGTGTGGGCTGGGATTCTGCGTAACCACAAGATCGGTTTATTTTTTATTGATGGAAATTTGACATCACAACTTTACTGTGAGCTCTTGGAAACGCAAGTAGTGCCTACTATACGAAATGTGATGGGTCCAAATTATGCAAGTACATTCTTCCAACAGGACGGAGCTCCTCCCCATTTTGTTCAGAACGTGCGCGAATTTTTAAACAACACTTTTTGGAATAGGTGGATCGGTAGAGGGGGTACAATCAAGTGGTCACCTAGATCCCCTGATTTGTCGCCTAACGACAAACCTCAAGATTTGGCCGATTTGCAGCGTCGAATTTTGGACGAATAAAAATATACAGGGTGTTACATTTAAAAATATAAAATTCGTTCGAATTCCAGATAAACTAAAAAGCTGGCAACAACGCCAATATCGTCATTCGGTGTGTCAGATCTGTTAGAAAAACCGGAATTTATACATTTTATACAGAAGAATGCAAATCTGTTACATGCATGATGGTGCTCCACCTCATTATAGCCGCATAGTACGTCAACACTTAACAAGCGTTTTTGACCCTGGATGGGTAGGTCGAGATGGGCCTGTTTTATGGCCACCAAGGTCTCCAGACCTAAATCCCTTACACTCTTACTTCTGGGGGACATCTAAAAGAACAAGTTCATTCTACACCAGTAACTACTTGAGAAGAACTACTAACGAAAATAATACAGCATTCTTACGAAGTCCTTAATAATGCCTGAATATTATTTGCAGCGCAGCGGGAAAATATTTGAAGACTAAAAAAATGTATTGAAGTACTTGAAGCCCATATTGAACATTTGCCATAATAATATTTAAACGTGCTCATTATTTTTGTATTTTAATAACATTGTAAATTAATTAAGCTCCAATCAACCCTTTCAAAGGTTTTTGAACTTGACAATGTCTGAGCTGGAAATCATTCAGCATAAAGTACTCCTGCCTTCGGAGAGTTGGAAAGTACATCCCAAAGATTAGATGCACATCAGCCAGCATATCCTGCATATTTTGTTTTTACCTGTTTGTGTTTAGCATTAGTAACTTTTGAGTGTTTCACATAAAAACCGACTTATCTCGAAAATCGCCAGTTTGATCGACAAAATTGTATGTACCTTTTCTGAAGAGGAATTATCAGAGTATTTAAAAAATCGGTTTTCAGCTCTGTCAATTGATACCGGTCAAAATTTTGGACCAACGAGTATGGTGGCAAGTCCTTTCCTGATGTAAAACATCTACTCTAATATGGTTTAATGGCTCTTTATGGTCTCTACAGAATATTAAAATTTTATTAATTTATACACAAAAATTAGGATTGTTTTGACCTCCTCTGTATGTTCCCGAGAAATTAGGAGGTACTTACCGGATACCCTGTATAAGTACTTATGATATATGAAAATGATGTTGTCTCATCACTACTATTTTTGACGTGTTTCGCCGATTTTCTTGCACAAGCCTGTATACTTAGATATATGGGGGTGATCTACTCTAATATGGTTTAATGGCTCTTTATGGCCTCTACAGAATATTAAAATTTTATTAATTTATACACAAAAATTAGAATTGTTTTGACCTCCTCTGTATGTTCCCGAGAAATTAGGAGGTACTTACCGGATACCCTGTATAAGTACTTATGATATATGAAAATGATGTTGTCTCATCACTACTATTTTTGACGTGTTTCGCCGATTTTCTTGCACAAGCCTGTAGACTTAGATATATGGGGGTGATAAGTGTTCAAACGAACACCTAGTAGATAAGAGTGAGCTAGGCTTTATTAAATTCAATACAAATTCGAAACGTATCAACTTTATTATTAATTAAAATCATGTTTGAAACGTAATATAATAGAATACGAGACGCATTCCTAATAAAATCTTACCAGTTGTTGCACATTCATCCATATCGCTGCAGAATGTTCTGTCACTGGATTCAGTGAATCCAATTAAGCACTGACAATTGTAGGATCCTGGTGTATTTTCACATCTTCCATTGAGGCATATTCTTGGGTTTTCGTAACATTCGTCAATGTCTAACATATAAAAAAAATAGTTTAATTATCAGGAATCTATGCTTTTAAAAATTTCATCAGGAAAGCTGCAAGACGTTGCATAAGTTGCATGATATCTTACGCAGAGTTTTCAATGAAAAGTGTCCCGTCTTAGGTTACTCTCCTCTTTTTAATGCGTACACTACACTGTGTCCTTTTATCTTACCTGTACATGCAAATCCTGTCGGACTTAGCTTAAATCCATTTTTACATTGGCATTTAAAACTCCCGTCCATGTTAATACATATTCCGTTTGTACACATTCCGATTTCGGCACATTCATCATGATCGGTGCACATGGTTCCATCTGGTGATACATCGAACCCGGCTGGACAGAGACAGTTAAATCCACCAGGAGTATTAATGCAGCGACCGTTAACACATTTCCCTTCACTACATTCGTTGATGTCTAAAAAAGTTTTTATAACATGTTATTTAAC
Source organism: Polydrusus tereticollis (assembly GCA_963920685.1). Lineage (NCBI taxonomy): Eukaryota > Metazoa > Arthropoda > Insecta > Coleoptera > Curculionidae > Polydrusus > Polydrusus tereticollis. The sequence continues at coordinate 108,379,732 of OY987329.1, forward strand.
TTGAATACATAAACTTTAAGAACTAAGCAAAATAAATATTTTTTTCTCTATCATCTGCCTCTTTGACTTATTATTATTATACAATAAATATAGGTTAACAAATTTAATTTATGATTTAAGTTATTTATTTGAAAATAGGCATTTTGCAAGCAGTTCTTACAAAACACTCTTCTCGTTTCCCCTTTATTAAAGTTCTTCCGAAGCTTTCAGCAATACAACCCCTATAAATAAAGTCTGTGTTTGTATATGTGTTGAATTCATATTATTTATCAGAACTTTAACAAAATTAATGGTTTTCACACTTTGAATTAATATTGTTAATACATGTTTAGAAAATAATAGAATCGTAACAAGCGAAATCAAATAAAAGTGTATCACTAGCCTTCACACACTTGTGATTTTCCTTTCCGATATCCAGGATCACAAATACAATCGTATCCTTCTGGCAGATCTATGCATTTGCCGTGTCCGCAGATGGTCGGTCGCAACATGCACTCATCCACAAGGGTATTTAACAGCTGGGTCTTTTGTTCTGGTCGGTGACTATCGAAGCTTGTTATGTTGAAATCTTTTCCTTCTATCATGTGAATTATTTGAGTTGTAGAGCAAAGCTTCCTGTGGTCATCTAGAATAAAAATGTTGGTGTGGTTTCTTCTCTTATTTATTTGTTCACATATTTAAAGTACATTAACGCCTTACAGGTTAAAAAAATCAAAAGCTATTGGACAGGAACACAGATTGCTACACAACAGTACAATAAAGAAAAATACTTATCTAAAACTATCAAAATACAGATATAATCTACTTAACTTAAAATATTAAAAATTAATGATTCATTACTTTATTGCTGTTCAATTTGAACTTTTAGTAATAAAAATGGATTAGAGAGATTGATTATCACTTCCGGTTTAGCCCGAAGTGAGGCTAGACCGCGTATTTTAAATGACACCCTGTATATTCTTTTAGATTAGTTTAATGTACACCAATTTATTTTTATTAAATATTTTATATCAGGAACCATCAGATTTCAAAGTCGTCTTTTGAAAAAAGGTGTTCGCTTCCCACTTGGCAAGAAAACGTGAATTTCATGTATAATTTTACGTCAGACTGAAAAACGTTAGAATACGAATAAACGTGTTTTCAATGTGTAAAACACGCTTAATGTTACGGTGTTCTGACGTTGGTTAAAATAACGTTACTAATTTTAACGTTTTTATAACGTATTATATTATGGTACAATTCTGCGTTTTTGTAACATATTTTTAACTTATAAAAATAAATTTTTCCTCAGGAAAGTAGCGTATTATTTCATACATTATTATTTGGGTACTTATAAATAAACAACAAAACATTCAAGTTATGAACTTTTATTTTTTCAAGTTGCCTTAGTTTACCGTATACAATTTACGAATTTTAACTTATTTTTAATTTAAAATCTAGTAGCTAGTATAAGTTTTCATTCTTTTGTTTCTTCAACGGTTCGCGGCATACCTGAAGTGGTCCATTATTATTTTTTCCATCGAGTACTCAGTAGTTCCTCCAAACTGAACTTGCGCTATTTCTAAATTAAAAACAAAACATTTTTTAAATATTGTTCCAACAACCTAATTACACGAGATATTCCATTACATAGGAAACATTTTCAAGGGTCCTCAATAGTAATAGAGAACTACAATAATCATTTTTTGTAGAGGTTAAAATGTAGAATCTAGAGAACTATTCAATTAAAGGAAAAAATAGAGTGGCGTATCTCGTTTTATATTTGGAATTAACTTCAAAAGGCTGGTATTTTTGTTACATTAAAGGGATCCTTTTAGCATTTTTTTTGTAATGAAAATACAATTCACGAGACGCCATTTTGCCCTTCAAGCGTTTGTGGTAAAGAACAAAAGAACTCGTGAAATATATAAAGAACAAACAACAGTTATTTCATAAAGACTAAATCATAAAATTAAGAACTTACGCTTACAATAAACGAAAACTCACAAAACTTAAAAGAGATTCGGTGCTATCCAAAATTTTCACCAAAAACTGCTCCTTCCACTACATACTATAAACTCACAACACAACGTCAAACGTCTATGACAGACGTGACAATCGCCGACCGGCGCGAAATTTAAAAATGTTAAGATAAAGTGAAAAATAGGTTACTTATTTCGACGTTATAAAACATAACGCAATTTAAATGTTTTATAAGTAACGTTACTTTTATTTACATAAAATTAATGTAGAAATGTAACACAAATTACAACGTGAACAAAAATTGCATTAAAATAACAGTATTAAAAAAAGATCACGTTTTTAAAACGAAGTTTTTGGTAAAGGGAAATAACATTACCATTTTCACGTAAAAATAACGTTTTTTCTCAAAATATGTCAAGTGGGTTTGAAGTAAAAAGGTAAATACTGTAGTATAAATATTAAAATTTCATAGAAATAGTACTTTGTACATTTATTTTCTTCTAATACAATAGTGGCCTACGCTGACAACATTAAATAGTAATAGTGAAACGGAACTAAAGGAGCGTGATGGTCGCAAATGAAGTATTTATTTATTTAGACATTTGTGACTTTATAAATTATATGGAGAAATTTAGGATTTTTTCATACCTAAAACCACAAGAGCTTCTTTTTTTTATCGGATAAACTTTTATTTTTTACGAAAACTAGATTGCTTAGAAATTGAACGAGAACAAACGATTACCGTTTGTTCGAGTTTAAGTTGCTAAAAAATGATCTAGTTTGAGTTTAAAAAATAAAAGTTTATCCGATCTTAAAAAAAAGATCGAGTGATTTTTAGCTAGAGAAATTCACGAATTTTGGCATAAATAGATACAAAAAAAAATAATACTTCACTAAAAAAATGTTTGACAGCATCAAATTAAATTGTAACAATATGTCCGAGCAATGAAAAAGAAAAGCTACTCGATTTTGAGCTGAAGAGGTTTTTACCATTTAATTTTTAGCTGGCGAGGGTTTTAACGTGATAAAAAAGGATGCACCTTTTTTATCGATGTCAAAGTGATAAAAATGCAAATGTCAAATGGACATTTTATTGTAGGAGTGAATTTATCATATATAATATCACAAGAGAAAAAAATTTGTCGGCAAAATTTTCGAAAGGTACCTCACGAACCGTGAGGCGAGTGATTTTGTCGAAAATGTCATGAGCAAAATTGCCGAAAAGTAACAAACTTGAATAAAACCTTGAGAACAATTTTGCTTACACAATTTTTTCTCGAGCGGTATTCGACATGACTATTTCACGAGAAAAAAGACAAAGAAAAATAAAATTATATTCTCCGACACTGCCTTTTTAATTTCTGTAATGAATTGTATTCCAAATCTGTTTTTTTCTTCAGAAACACTCATTTTTGAACTGAACTAATCTGACGTTTGTTAACAAGAAATAATACAATGACATTTTAAATAATTAACAGAACCATGATAACAAAATTTCTTTTGATCAAATATTAAAATTTTGTCGCTGTAAAAATCACATGTGAATTCTGTCCAGGTAGGTGCAGGTAGTAATTTTGCCAGTAGAAAACAGGCCGTTGCTATGACATTTTGCCGGTTTAAAACATTCTAGTGAAATAGTTAATTATCAACAGATCATTTTCTATTATTTTGTTATACGATTTCCATTTTATAAGATGGATAATACTGTTGCAAAAGGGAAAAATAATTTATGGGTTTTAAATAGTCTGATACCAACCATTATGATGAAAAAGCATCCTTAAGAATCTTATTTTACGAAATAATGAATAATATCGTAACACAAATAGAAGTAAGAATCGCAAATATGTCACAATTTTTATCCTTTTCTTTAGCAGATGTTAATGAAATAGTTTTATCCTAAGAAAAATTTCAATTCATGGCAAATGATACATGTTATTAAAAAAAATATTTAGCAAAAATCAGTGTTCTTGATCTAGATTTAATATTTCTAGTGCTTACCACTTTCGTAAACGGGACATGGCGTGCAGTCCTCTCCCCATCCTTGGCCTACATGCTGCCCACAACAGCAGTCCTTTTTCGATAGTCGGTATTGAAGTTCATCGCGGCAGTATCCCGATGCTGATCGATGAGTATAGCATAATCCTTGTCTTCCATCTAGAAAGAATTGAATAGTAGATTCTGTAACGCTAACGCTACGCTCGCGTTCGGAATCTTCCACTCGGATCGAATTTTCATTCTAACCGAGTAGCAGACTATATTTTCTCCACGACCAAAAAGTACGAATAAAAACAAATAAAATCTGTACAAAGCAATTAAGTTATTTATTCGCAATATTCGAGTATTATCCAGTTCCATATCTGATTCATCCGATTTTTCACTCATTTTTTGACTTGCACTAAAATTTGTCTGAAAATAATTATTACAACGCGGCCATTTTTATCTGACACTGACAGTTTCGAAATTCATGGCAACCTATATTGTTTAGATCAATTACAGAATATTCATTCCGTATCTTGTTATGGAATGAAAATACACGCAAAACGCATAAGAAGCAAGTGTTTCAGAATAAATATTCCAACTCAAGAGCGAGAATTTTTACATTCTATTATCAAAAATGATTTTGGAATTATTGCATTCAGTAAAGGCCGTGGAGAATAGTAGATTCTGTAACGAGGTTGGAATAAAAATTCGATCCGAGTGGAAGATTCCGAACGCGAGCGTAGCGAGCGTGAGGATCCACGAGTATCGAATTTTCATTCTAACCGAGTAGCAGACTATATTTTCTCCACGACCAAAAAGTACGAATAAAAACAAATAAAATCTGTACAAAGCAATTAAGTTATTTATTCGCAATATTCGTAATTTCAGGTGGAGTATTATCCAGTTCCATATCTGATTCATCCGATTTTTCACTCATTTTTTGACTTGCACTAAAATTTGTCTGAAAATAATTATTACAATGCGGCCATTTTTATCTGACACTGACAGTTTCGAAATTCATGGCAACCTATGTCGATTAGATCAATTACAGAATATTCATTCCGTATCTTGTTATGGAATGAAAATACACGCAAAACGCATAAGAAGCAAGTGTTTCAGAATAAATATTCCAACTCAAGAGCGAGAATTTTTACATTCTATTATTAAAAATGATTTTGGAATTGTTGCATTCAGTAATGGTCGTGGAGAAAAATATTTATGGGCTTCTTGATTGATGCCTCAAGGTCCACAATGCTCGTGTTAACAAATGACGAAAATGTGTTTTAATTTGAAGCAGCACTTAAGCATTTCTTTCAACCATTCTTTGGAGCATGTTCTACGCATGTTATCAAGGTTCAATGGCTGGGCTGGCCATATCTGTGATGGGCTAAAATATGGAACAAATTTGTTTAAAAATCAGGTATTAATTTTTTTGAAAAAACTCGGATACGTCGATTATAATTCTTTTTCCGAATTTTTTGCCTCAAAAAGAAATTATACAGGGTGTGTCAAAAAATAGATGTAGCTAAATTTTTTTGGATTTTAAATAGAACCCTATTTTTTTCAGTCGAATTTTGAATTTTACCTCAAATTCTGCGCATAATTCATGTATCATACCCTATCCTTATCTGTAACGGTTTTAGAGAAAAATTACATCATAAAACGAAATTTTTCTTTAAACAAAGGTACATGTACCTACTCAAAGGTAAACAGGTAAATTTAAATTAATTGTCACTACGATAGCAAGTCATGTGTCAATCAAAAATAATTTTAGGTATAATTTTAAAAAACGGTGATCATGGTGCATTTTAATTAAACTCAAAGAATCGAAATTTTAATTTTAATTGGATGTGGAGACAAAACAAGAAATCAAGAACAAGTTTGTAACTTGTTTAGCGCTAAGTATCCAGAACGACCGATTACAAGATCTACAGTGAGTAAAATTGAGAAGAAATTCAGGGAAACAGGGAATGTAAAGGATCGTCTACGGCCAGGTCGTCCAAAAATTAGTGAAAACACAAAATTGAACATTTTGTTAGAAGTTGAAGATAATCCCCATAGTGCATCCACTGAAGTAGCCCTTAATAATGATGTGAGCCGACGATCTGTTTTGCGGGTATTGAAACAAGAAAAATAATCCGTACAAAATTAGGTTGCTGCACGAGCTAAACAAAGATGATCCCGACCGCCGACTACAGTTTTGGGAAACTATGATGGAAATTTGCAACTTAAATCTATTTTTCCATCGCAACATACTTTTTAGCGATGAAGCCTCGTTTTATTTGAATGGTTCGGTAAACAGACAAAATTTTCGGTATTGGAGTACAAATAATCCCCGTTGGATGAAAGAACAGCACACGAAAAACCCACAAGAAGTAAATGTTTGGGCAGGGATATTAAATGATAGAATTATTGGACCTTTTTCTTCCATGGAAATCTTACTGGAGACCGGTATTTACAATTTCTTCAAAATGAATTAATTCCCACACTAGCAGCGGATTTTTCAAATCCGAATCATCCTAATCCACCAGAAGCGTCTATTTGGTTTCAGCAGGATGGTGCTCCGCCTCATTTTGCTCGACAAGTACGAGAGTATTTGAATACTGTATTTCCCGAACGATGGATAGGTAAAAGAGGACCCATAGAATGGCCTGCAAGAGCTCCCGATCTTACACCAATGGATTTCTTTCTTTGGGGTTATTTGAAATCAAAAGTGTATAAGGATAAACCACAAAATTTGGAAGACTTAAAATTTAAAATAAGATATGAAATTAGGCAAATTAAAGAAAATACTGTAAATAATGTTTTAGAAGGGGTTTTAAGTAGATTGGCATATTGTCAATAAGTTATTGGTTGGCATTTTCAACACTTAATAAAATAATTTTCGTTTAATGATGTAATTTTTCTCTAAAACCGTTAGAGATAAGGATAGGGTATGCTACATGAATTATGCGCAGAATTCGACGTAGAATTCAAAATTCGACTGAAAAAGATAGGGTTCTATTTAAAATACAAAAAAAATTTTGCTACATCTACTTTTTGACACACCCTGTATAATTTCTTTTTGAAGCAAAAAATTCGGAAGAAAAAATTATAATCGACGTGTCCGAGCGTTTTTTCAAAAAATTAATACTTGATTTTTAAATGAATTTGTTCCATATTTTAGCTCATCACTGTATATAAAAGAAAGATGTTTTTCCCTTTTCTTCATTCCAGCATTTGGTCTTCTCTAAGACTGCGCTGGTCTGGTTGGGTAGATAGCTCGATTACCACGAGATGTCGCCACGTGCAACATCTCGCAAATATACATAGTCTGTCCGCTTAAGTTCTGTACATATGGGAAACTTTTTTAATATTAATTTTACGAAAAAAAGTTACTCTTTACAAAAAGTTCTGCTTGCTGAAAAAATAATATTAGACTATTCAAACTTGAGATAAAATGTACAGGATGATCAAAAAGTACAAAAATCAAAATTGACCTACGAGAAAAGTATCCTTAATTTTAATTTTAGAGCAAAATGGAATAATAAAATGTTGATTGGCATTAAAAATTATATCTGTCTCTACTCTTAGTAGACTATTATTGAAAATAAACTTAAAAATTTAAATCCTAATTCTTAATGGCATGTCCATTATCTTGCCACCATTTCCCACCTAAATTTGAATTTTAACTGTCAGCTATGTTATTTGTCTGAATCATTAGTTTGAATATTTAATTAGATAAATATGCCGTTGAAATTGAGTATTCAAGATAAAATTGAAATAATTTTAATTGTTGGTGAAAATTACAAAACGTGTCGGGAAACTGTCGATATTTTTAACTACAGATATCCCGATAAAATGATTTCTTTTACAACAGTGACTAAATTCAAGACCTTTGGAAGTGTGGAAAATAACTACAATAAGAAACGTAGGCCATGTAATGTTGTCTGTAGTAGAAGAAAAATCATTGCGAAAAAGGTCAACAACATTACCAAATGATGTAGGGAAAACTACGATTTCAAAAATATTAAATGAAAACAAATTTTGGCCTTACAAACCAAAATTAATACATACCTTAAAGCCAGGTGATTTTGAGCGACGCTTAGAATTTTGTTTTTTAATACAAGGAGAGTTAGAATATAACCCTTTCATGACAAGATATATAATTTTTACCGACGAAGCAACCTTTACCTCGAACGGGACTCTAAGTTTACAAAATTGTCGTTGGTGGAGTGACGTTAATCCAAATTTCACTATACAGACACGTGATCAGTACTTACTTAAAACAAACGTGTGGTGCGGAATTTACAAAAATACCTTTTTTTTTTCGACAAAATTTAAATGGTGAACGTTACTTGCATTTTTTAAATAATTATTCGTTTAATTTTATTCATGGACTTCACATACCCGATAGACTACGGATATGGTACCAACAAGATGGTGCACCATTTCATAGTACGAGGAATGTAAGACAATACTTAAATACTCTTTTTAATGAAAAAGTTATCGATCGATATTCTGACCTTTTTTGGCCCGCTAGGTCTCCGGACTTGACCCCCTCGATTATTTCTTGTGGGGCTACTTAAAACAGAATGTATACCTACAAAGGCCATTTCAAAATGTTGACCATTTAGAGAGGGTAATTAGAGAGACAATTACAAATATAACTCCTGCCATGATTAGAAATGCTTTAAGAGAATTTTCTGCAAGAACGGCTAAATGTATTGAAATGGAGGGACGATATGTCGAGGCAAATGTATAGTGAGGGAAAGTTAATGAATATTTTTATTTAAATTCATATTTTAATGTTTATTATTATAATTGTATTTTTCTAAAATAAATGATCATGTTTCTATCAATTATTTAAATACGTCACAAAATTACTGCAAAACAGGGATAAAGAATCAAATATTACGTTTTGAATAAAAATAATTGATAAATGTCTATTAGCTTGAATTGCATAATAAATACAATTATTAATTATAAATCATTTCAAAAAATCATATTTTTTGAAATGTGAAATTTATTTTTAATAATAGTCTACTAAGAGTAGAAACAGATATAATTTTTAATGCCAATCAACATTTTCTTATTCCATTTTGCTCTAAAATTAAAATTAAGTGTACTTTTCTCGTAGGTCAATTTTGATTTTTTTACTTCTTGATCATCCTGTACATCCTATCTCAAGTTTGAATAGTCTAATATTATTTTTTCAGTAAGCAGAACCTTTTATAAAGAGTAACTTTTTTTCTTAAAATTAATATTTAAAAAGTTTCCCATATGTACCGGGTGTTCCACCTAAGGAGGTAATCGGCTATATCTCAGAAAGTAATAACACTAGGACTTTGGGAAAAAATATATATCGATAAAAGCGGCCAAGAGAAATTGCTGGAAATTTATTTCAAGTTCAAAAAATGACCGCTAGGGGGCGTAAGAGAACTTTCAAAATAGAAATACCGATTTTCTCTTGATTTTTCTTAATAAAAATATGTTAAAAATATAAGCATTGTATTCTTCATAAAATTATGCAACTTTATGTTAGGAATCGTTTTTTTTTATTTTCAATAATAAAGTGGTGGGAGAAGGTCAAACTTTTTTTCTTTCAAACGCTGATATCTCTGCTTTGGATAAACCGATTTTATTCAACTTGGTCTCGAAAAAAAGCCTTTCTTTTCCTATACACGTAGATTTATTAACTATACCACATTGATTCTGATACTGCCACTAGATGGCGTTTTTCCGTAATTCCTCAATGAATAAGGATTTTCTCAAAAAAATCAAATGTTATGATATGACTTTCTCATCATATTTTATTTTAGGCTTATAAAGGCTATTAAATAGTGGAATAAAAAATCCAGGTCCGTATTTAAAATAAAGAAGTTGATGATGGTCGCTCGAATCCGAAACGTCGGATTAAAAAAACTAACGCCATCAGCTTGTAGAGGAGGAAAAGTTACTATAAGGAACTGAAAACCGCAACGTGATATCTTTTGCTAAACTAGAGATTTAATTGATTAATTAATGTTTTAAAAAATGACCTATTTTTCCATATTAATTATTATTATCCCTAATTTCTTTAGTTTAACAAAAGATATCACGTTGCGGTTTTCAGTCCCTTATAGTAACTCTTCCTCCTCTACAAGCTGATGGGGTTAGTTTTTTAATCCGACGTTTTGGATTCGAGCGACCATCATCAACTTTTTTTATTTTAAATACGGACCTGGATTTTTTATTCCACTATTTAATAGCCTTTATAAGCCTAAAATAAAATATGATGAAAAAGTCATATCATAACATTTGATTTTTTTGAGAAAATCCCTATTCATTGAGGAATTACGGAAAAACGCCATCTAGTATCTAGTGGCCACCATCAGAATCAATGTGGTATAGTTAATTGATCTACGTGTAGAGGAAAAGAAGGGCTTTTTTTGAAGACCAAGTTGAATAAAATCGGTTTATCCAAAGCAGAGATATCAGCGTTTGAAAGAAAAAAGTTTGACCTTCTCCCACCACTTTATTATTGAAAATAGAAAAAAACGATTCCTAACATAAAGTTGCATAATTTTATGAAGAATACAATGCTTATATTTTTAACATATTTTTATTAAGAAAAATCAAGAGAAAATCGGCATTTCTATTTTGAAAGTTCTCTTACGCTCCCTAGCGGTCATTTTTCGAACTTGAAAATAATTTCCAGAAATTTCTCTTGCCCGCTTTTACCGATATATATTTTTTCCCAAAGTCCTAGTGTTATTACTCGATTACCTCCTTAGGTGGAACACCCGGTACAGAACTTAAGCGGACACACTGTATATCAATATATTATGTTGAAATGGTAGATAGTCGGAAGAGGAGAATAAAAGAGGGCTATCAAATGCTTGCCAATGTTTCGCTTTATTCGTTTAAAGCTTCTTCAGGTCTAAAATAATGACATCTAAAATCACGAACTAGTCCAAGCGGCAGAATGGTTAAAAAATTGTAACAACTACATAAAAAAGGAAAATGAGCAGATTAGGAACAATTCAACACTTAATTCAATACAATTACACCTTCAAACAAGGTTTATACCACAGCATAAAGAAAGGACCAGCATCGTGGAAATATAAGTGTGCCGACAGCATCCTTAGCTATTTTTTCCGTATGCAGAGCGACAACCTAGCTGAATGGATTGTTGAGCGCGCACGCGATCGAAGTGGACGAAAACCTTACTTAATAACTTCAAAGGATTTTCTATCGACACCGCCTGCTGATCCTTTCTTTATGCTGTGGTTTATACTTACCAATACAAAACTTCTTGTCTTGACTTTGGATAAATCCCGGGTCACAAAGACAGAAATATCCGCCTATGGTATTCACGCAGGCACCTTTCTCGCATACATTTTCATCTTCGCACTCGTTTTTATCATCGCAACGATTGGTCTGAGGATTTCTGGCTTGACCTGACGGACACTCGCATGTGAAGGAACCAACGCTGTTTACGCACTGTCCCCCGGAACAAAGATGAGGAATGGCTTCGCATTCGTTTATATCTGTAAAAATAAAATATGTCTGTCAGGTCCAATCAGAAGAGTATTGATTTTGAAGTCACGCTGTATTGGAAAAATGAAGAAATTGACAGCGCTGTAGATAATGTCTAGAAGATTATTGAGGAACTACAGATGAAGTTATATATTATGATACTTACCAACACATTCCCCACTCTTTTGATTCTTTAAAAATCCGGTATCACATTCTAACCTTGAGGGGCAATGTTCACATGGATGCCCCCATGCTTTTCCGACTGTAGCGCAGCATAAGGTTTTGGTACATACAACACCTTCCAGCTGATTTACGCATAATGGACCACGAATGCCAGTGTAGCAAGGTCCAGTTCTATAATCTAGAATAAAACATATTGGTATATTTTTAAGAGACAATATCACAATATTGATCAACTTCGAGAAACTACTTATCAAACCTTTAGGCTTTTACAGAAAAGGCCAATTATTTTAGTAAATGCATTGCGAACAATCGTAACGGTGTGTCGAAAGTGTTTAGAATATAACGGAGCCCAATTCGAGCAATTTTTCTAATTCATTAACATAATATACAGTAGAATCTCGTTATAGTGAACATGCTATGCAGCGTGGGCAAAAAGAAAGGAACACTCCCAATATTTTTGAAAAACGCGCGGACCCGTCGATTTTACTTATCATTTTTACAAATGTTGAGGATTTTTAGTATGATACAGGATTGCTCAAGAAGTCGGGGCCCACGTCAACTTTAATTTTTTAAATGAAATACCCCAAATTTTATTCGATTTTTGAATTCTACTTAAAACTCTGAATATTTTTCATGTAACATACGCATTTCGATATTTAGCTGTTTTCGACATATCACAATCTAAACAATAATGATGGCAATTTTCATGGAATTAATGAATAGGGAAGAAAATATGGAAACTTATAACCTATATTGTAGTAACCCTGGTAACCAAGCACACTATTGTACTTTTTCGCCACTGTCATTTTATTTTAAGTGACAGTATTGCCAAAAAAAGGTACGTTGTAATATTAGAACGACACGTTTTAACTAAAATGCACTTAAGTGAAAGAGAGCGCATAGAAATCCTCATGATGGTTGGCTATGGCGATAGAAAGAGATCTACATTTGAAGTATGTGAACTTTTTAATAATGTTCATCGAGAGCGAACGCCGATATCAAGGTCTACAGTAAGTAAGACAGTTTTAAAATTTATAGAAACTGGATCTGTGTGCAATAAACTAAAAAGTGGCCGTCCCAAAATTTGTGATGAAACTAGATTAAATGTTTTACTGTCGTATTAAGACGATCCCCATTCCAGCACTCGTCAAGTGGGTCGGATTCAAAATATTGGTTATAAATTTGTACAAAATATTCTTCATAAGGAAAAATATCATCCTTAGAAAATTCGTCTTGTCCACGAACTAAATTGGGATGATTTTGATTTCGATCGACGCCTTCAGTTTTGCGACAATATGCAAAACATCTGCAATAATGACGGAGATTTCGCGCAGAATATTTTATTTACCGATGAGGCTACATTCTGCCTTAATGGAACAGTCAACCGACATAATTGTAGGTATTGGTCGACAGAGAATCCTCACTGGATGCAAGAGGCCCATACACAGCACCCACAGAAGCTAAACGTATGGGCCGGAATTTTACGTAACAGAATATTAGGACCTTTCTTTTTCGAAGAAACGTTAAACGGAGAGAGGTATTTGGAGTTTTTACAGTTTGAATTAGTTCCTGCTTTAGCTGGCCTATATCCAGATCACGATGAACAAGCTAGTCCTGAAAGAATCATTTGGCTACAGCAAGACGGTGCACCGCCTCATTACGCCGCACGGGTACGAGACTACCTAAACGAGGTTTTCCAACATAAATGGATAGGTAGAAGGGGAGAAATAGAATGGCCAGCTCGCTCACCCGATTTAGCACCCGTAGATTTCTTTTTGTGGGGATGTTTGAAAGAAATACTGTACAAGAACAAGCCATCGGATTTAGGGACATTAAAACTGATAATACAACATGAAATTCGACAAACTCCTGAACAGGTTATTGAGAACGTTCAAAACGAATTTGTTTTAAGTTTAGGACACTGCCAAATTGTCAATGGCCATCAATTTGAACATTTAATTAAGTACTCTACTTTTTATAATCAGATTTAAAAGCTGTTGTTTTTACCTAATAAACCTACCACTTAAATTTTGTTAATTATTATTGTTTAGATTGTGATATATCAAAAACAGCTGAATATCGAAAAAGGGGATGTTACATGGAAAATATTCAGAATGTTAAGTAGAATTCAAAAATCGAAATTTGGGGTATTAATTTAAAAAATTGAAGTTGACGTGTGCCCCGACTTCTTGAGCAATCCTGTAAAATACTAAAAATTCTCGAAGTTTGTAAAAATAAAAAAACCCGACGGGTCCGAGCGTTTTTCAAAAATTTACATGGTTATGAAAATATTGGGGGTGTTCCATTTTGTTTGCTCACGCTGTATAATGAACTATCCATTCCAATGAACTATCCATTCCAATGAACTGAATAGTGAACAAATAAAACCTCACTAGAGCGAAATTGCACACATACAAATAAAAAACCATTATGACGAGGAAGAAGAAAACATCAATTTAAGTATTTCAAAATTACGATTAAACGACGAAGATCCGGAATATGCAGAAGCTGAAATTATGAACACCTTAACACCAGTGTAAATTGTAAAATAAAAAAAATCTATGTAGATAAGTATAACAATTCATAGGATCGGAATGACGTTGAGGTTCGGAATGAGGACCGCCAGCCAGAAAATGAACAAATTGAAGAAATTAAAGTTGAGGATGAAGACAGTGTCGTTGCGGCAAATCCGATTGTAACAGACAAACTGATTTCCACTCGTGAAGCATTGAAATCTTTAAATACTGTTATTTAATAGACTGAAGAAAATTCGAATGAACTGGAATATTTTAGTGTGGTTGCTCTTGAGGACTTAAGAGCTAAAAATTATTTATTCAAATTCTGTACTTTTATTACATATTAAAATATCAAGTATCTAAATAATTACCTATTGTCATTTAAAACTATCTACAAAATGAAAATGAGTTTATTGTTAATATTTTTGTGATGACTAAATTATAATTTATAATTTACAAATTTCTTTTTATTTGACCAGATTAAAAATGTATAGCCCTGCTTTAAATCATATTATACCAAATATCAGCCGAACCGTATAAGATATCAAATTAGTGCAAGACATAAAAAAGGTAAATGATAAACCAGAAAAGTTGTTTTTATATGAAAGGATAGTCAGTGTCGTATCAAAAAAAGGTTGGGGGGGGTCGCAATGGTCGTGACGCCCAAAAAAATAACACCCTGTAGATAGTGTCAATTGATAATTAATTCTTTAGACACTTTAATATGTAACAAAAGTACAGGATTTGAATAAATTATCTTAAGGCACGCGTAAAATAAATGAGAAAAAACCAAAAAAAAAAAAAGTTTAACACCCTGTATCTTACAAACGAGGGATTTCTGGACCTCCATTAATGGGAACTTTTTTCATTGTTTTTTATCAAGGAATCACCTATTTCAATTACATTGAAACACCCCGTATAGGGTGTCATATTGAATAAATCAAAATGTGTGTCATTACTCAAAATCAAAACTATTTTGAAAAGAACTAACTACGCCACTGAACTCTACATAACAAACTATATAATAACTCATTTTTACGTTATTGATGAGTTGTCAAATAATCGAGATACAGGGGAACGTCAAAAATGACAAATTTTCAAAATATCAGAAACTGAGAGGGCTATGAAAATTTCGTTTACGGCAATGAAAGTTTCATAAAATAATAGTAGAACAGTAAGCCGCAAACTCCATCTTTCTATCTTTTATAATATGAAAACACACGAAAACTGGACACCCTGTACATTAGGGTGGTCCATTTTTTAGGTGTAAAATATTTTCTTTCAAATTTTTTGCCTCCCACCCCACAGAAATGTTCCATTATGCCCACAAAAATTTGTGTCAAAATTTGGAATGAATTGGATAACTGTAACCCGTGCCCCATACAGGTAAAACATTTTAGATAATAGAGTAATAAAACCCAACAAAAATGTATTAAAGTAACAACAACCGAGGCACAGAATTAATTCTTGTTAATTCTGTGACCGAGGCTTGTTTACCTGCTTTCTCAGAATAGTTTATCGGGTAATTAAAATTCTATTAATCCCTTTGTACTAATATTTCCTATTCTCCAAATATTTATATATGCATCTTTGGTGCCCAATAGACTCAAATGTAAAATAATTTTATTTCAGTTTGCAAGTGTACTTTACGGTGCTAACATTAAGTATAATTGTGCGTTGTTTTGTCAAAAAGTTATTCAGCGATGTCTGTTAAAAGGTCTTTACGAAAGGATTGTTTTAATTGGACACTATACATACATCCCAAATTGGTGGAAATAAATTGCCTTCTATTAGGCAAGCATTACTCGTACTTCTTTACAACATGCGTGCGAGGGCATTACAAAAGTAAGCTAAAAGGCCTGGATCAAAGGAAAAGAACAATCTTTTGTAGAAACACTTAATGACTTATTTGATATGTCATATGCAAATGTTTTCGAGTTATTGAAAATAGATGAAGATAAATAGTTTTCATTAATCAAAGAAAAAAAGGGCGTCCTGGCTATATCCATGGGTTCGATTACCACCTTGCTTCCCAAAAGAAAGCGGCTATGGAAAGATCTGAAAAACTATCCGAGCGACTGCAGCGAAGTGTTCAAGAACGATCCAGATTAATGGAAACAGTTACATTTTCTTCATCATCATCAAGCAGTAGTCCGGTCGAGTCCAGTAGCAACAAAAATGAAACTGTTAAATTTCAATAAGATGTCTTGCAAGAAAAGCCTGGTCCATCACAACTGAAAAAACAAAGATTCTATGGAACACATAACATAATCACTCAAAAAATGGTAGCTGCATTTGATGCCTGCAAAATTAGTGACAGATAAAGACTCCATATCTTGACAGCCGTAGCAGAAGCATTAGGACATGATGCTGCATCTTTGTCCATAAGCAGATCCACATTACGGCGATGTAGGCAACAAATGCGTGAAGAGAGATCTTTAAAATTAAGAACGGCTTTTGGAAATTATAACTTGCTGGCACCAGTACTTCATTGGGATGGAAAGCTTTTACCTTCTTTAACTGAAGTACAAAACGTCGATAGGCTTGCTGTCTTGGTTACCAGTGGGGATATTGAACATTTGCTTGGAGTTCCCGCTTTGCCGAATTCAACAGGAAAAAATAGGCCAGTGCAGTGTACGACGCGCTTGTCGAATGGAATTTAGAAAGTAAAGTGATAGCGTTCTGTTGTGACCCTACGGCATCCAACATGGGTTATTTAAATGAGGCGGTCACAATTTTACAACAAATGTTAGGACGAGATATTTTATATTTTCTATGTAGGCACCATATATTTGAAGTTGTTGTGAGAAGTGTATTTGATACAAAATTGTCTTCTTCATCTGGTCCAAACGTAGCCTTATTTAAATGTTTTAGAGAATTTTGGCCTGAAATAGACCAAAATAAAGTAAAGACTGGATTACAGGTAGAAAAGATTAAACACATTCTAAAACCGGTTATAGCTGAGATTGCAAATTTTATAGATTTATGTTTAACAATTCAACAACCCCGCGACGATTATAAAGAGTTTTTATTGCTTTCTAAACTTTTCATAGAAGAACAACCCACTAACTTGATTTTTTATCGTCCAGGTACATCATGCACGTTGAATGTCAAAGGCAATTTACTGTCTTAAAATATTTTTTTTACAAGATCAATTTAAATTAACGAAAAAAGAAAATACAGATATTGCAGATATACGCCTTTTTATTGTAAAACTATATATAAAAGCGTGCTTTAAAACGCCATATCCGAATAAAGCACCATTTCTGGATTCAGAGTTTTGTAAAGAGCTGATTGAATATAAAAATATTGACAAAGAGATATCTCAAATCACAACTAATAAAATAGTAAACCATTTAGTGTTTTTAAATCCAGTTAATGTTTCGTTATCTTTTTTCGATGACGAAATTACGGTTATCACAAAGCGGGCTATGGTTGAAGCTTTAAAGAAAATAGAGCCAAATAAAAAAAGGCATGAAACGGTTGATGATAACTGATACTGCCATGTTGCCAAATCTGAAAAAATATGAAATGTAACGGGCTGTATAAAACAGAATGTTAACGATTCAATTTATTCCTTTATTCTAAAAAGGGTGTATACTGCGGCACGCCTTCTCTTAATTTTTGCTCACTTATTTTTTAATGGTAGTATTTGTTCATCAATTAAAATCATTTCCAGGGGTAAGAGATTAAAATTTCCGAATTCGAGAAAGATGACCCTACTGTACATTCATCTCAAAAATCGCATGTATGTACAATGCTATGGTAATGACGAACAATCAGCAAACGCCTGACGCTTCTCAGATGCACAGAGCACCAAATATTTTTTGGTTAAGCGGAACCTGTGTCATTTAAATGACTTTTTCTGATCTGCTACCTAAAGCGTTAACTTGTTGCCAGATTAGATTAAATTATAATTTATTAAGATATTCCACGACAGAAATCATAATTATTTATTCATTAGATAATAGAGTGATCTGATAAAAATTTAAATCATTTTGTAATAGACCTATGTTTTAATACTCTTTCATAGTCTAATAATAATTAAATACCTAGTGTAATATAAATGAATATTTAGATATGCCTTACTGAAATGTGTGCTAGTTAAATCGGCAAATTGTACTTTTTCTATTCGCGGTCTTTTCATAATAATAATAATAATAATAATAATGAAACAAGCTTGCTTGGGATCTCTGTTTTTTTTTTTAAGTTAGGAATTCTCCTGTGACTTCAATTGGATCTTCGCAAACTGTTTAGGTTTTATCACTTGTAGAAATTTTGAAATTGACTTTTGCCTTGATTATTCGTATTTCTGCTTGTTTGATTTAAAAAGTTTATATACTGCAAAATTTTGGCGCCTATTCCATTGATTGTGAATTGATTGGGTGATTGGTGGTTGATTGATAGTGCCTCACTACTATTAGTGCCTCTCTACTATGGGATTGGACCAACAGGGAGCCAGTCTTTCGGTAGTTTGTACGTACTGTTTGGTCTAGATCTCGTGTGGGAGTCCGTGATTAATGGGTTTGTCGATACGTCCGTACGTCTGTAATAGTCTGTAATAATTTTTGTGAAAAATTCATTTATTGTCTGCAAACGAAAGTCTTGATGAAGTATGCGATTCATCGTGTACCTGGGTACATCCGCAATAATTTTTAGTGCCCTGTTTTGTATTACCTGGAACTTATTAAGCTCCGTTCTGCTTATGTTGCACCATGAAGGTGCACTATAAGTGAGAACCGGCCTGACTAAAAGCCCGTTTACATTAGGTGCAAAAATGGCATGCAAAGTATTGCTTCTGCAAAGAATTGCATTGCGTAACCGTTTACACATCATGCAAGTAGAGGATGCAAGCATTTTAATAACCAGTTGTACTAATTACTGAGCACGTTTGCAAATAACGAAACATATTAGTTTACCTTGGCTTGGCTCCGCACGCATCAATGGATGAATTGATTTTTTAATGTTGGCTTGGTACTTGTGATTTCACACAAAAATTGCATGCCATGTGACATAAAAATAGCGCGTGTTCTAATTTGATGCAATGCAAAGAAAATTGCAACAGCTGATTGCAAAGTCGCAAATGCGCATGCCTACAGGCAATTTTTTATTGCATTGCACGTGCAATCTTCTAATGTAAAAGCCGTTTAACGCCTTGTAGAGGTTGACCTCAGTCCTATTACCAAGTCTACTCCGCCTGTGAAGCAGGGGATAGATAGAGCGTAATTGATGCAATGCTAGCTTCACTCTATTAATTGAATTGCGCCTCCAGTTCAGTCGTTGGTCAAATATAAGTCCCAGGTATTTTACCTCCTGGCACCAGTTCACCTGGACTCCGTTGACACGAAGCCTTGTCTCAGGCCTACTAACATTGCTTTTCGAAAAATAAATAGCCTTCGTCTTAGAGGGATTCAAGCGAATCTTCCAATCCGACAGCCATTTCTAATGAAACAAGCAAGCCTCGCGCTGCGGACTATAGGTATGCCAATTTTGTTGAGAAATATTTAATACGTGAGTGTATTTTTTGGCACTATTATGCCTAAGGAGTAATCTGTATAGTGCCCTGTGGCATAAGCGCACAAAACCTCATTTGCACATTAGCATGTTTTCCGTCTTTTTTAGCAAGCCATTGGATGGCAAAGGATTAATCTCTCAGGTATTGCCATTAGTTTATTTAAGAAATTGGATGTTTAGTTAATTATATATCTAATAAATATTAGTATATAAAAGAAGAAAGTAATTAAAAAGAAACTTACACACCTACTTCACAATGGTTTCCGGCAAAACCATAAACACAAGCGCATCTATCGGGACCGATACACCTTCCGCCATTTTTACACGGTTCCTCGCATATTGCTGAAATAAAAAAAAATTTGTATTAATAATTTGCACAGGGTTGTTCAAAAGACCTGCATAAAATTCATATTTTTTCTAAGATATATTTAAAAAAAAAACGCTGAAACAGGGAAATTGATTTAAATTATTGTTCGTCTTTGTGTAATATTTTTAGCCCCCTCCCTTCAACCCCATAACCTCTAGCTACCCCAACTTCTCTTTTTAAATGGCAACTTAGGTCACATTCTGAAACAATCTATCCTTCAAATTGCAAGAAGTCCAATGGCGTAAGGTCCGGAGACCTTGGTGGCCATTCAATTGGACCCTGTCAACCTATTTTATTTAGCGATTAGGAAAAATTTCGTCTAAGTATCTTCGAATATTTACATTAAAGTGCGGTGGTGCGTCATCTTGTTTAAACCATATTCTCTCATGGAGAATATCTAGATCATCCTCGTTAGGAAAAATAACTGCTAATGCAGGTATTAAATCCAATGAGAGTAAATCTAAGTAACGCTGAGGAGTAAGATTCTCGTGAAAGAAATATGGTCCTATAATTTTGTTATTAATTATTCTAGACCACACTTTTTGAGGATATTGTGTATGTCCTTCACGTATCCACTGTGGATTTTGATTAAACCAGCATCGATAAATATGTCTATTGATCATTCCATTTAAATAAAATGTAACTTCATCAGAGAATATAATATTTTGGAAAAAAAAATTGTTTTCTTTTTATTTATAGTTTTAGTTTTTTGTTTTTGGATTTATAATACAAATTTTTTGTTCCGTGAATTGTTTTCGTATCCTTGCTTCGTTTTCGAGAGAAAAAAAGGACTATTTTTTTTAAAGTTAATTAAAATATGAGGTAAATGTAAGTTTTGATGTCTAATTTACCTGTTTTGTGAATAACAAGTCATAAATGAATAACTTTACTAACGCTAAAATGATCCAGATGCATTTCAATTATGACCTAGCCAATAGAAATGCTGAAGAAGCTCAATTTATCAGGTACGTTATCCAAACAAAATACTGCCATGTGCCAAAATATTTAGCCAGCTCCATGCAAGATTAAGGGAGACTGGGAGTTTTAAACGTAGGATGCAACTTCCTGACAGACCTGCAACAGTAACCACGCCTGAGTTAGAAGAAGCTATACTTCGAGAGATAGAATATGATCTTGTGCCAGGAAGGTGGCAGTGCAACTTCAAACAAGTGCATCAACTGTTTGGAGCGTTCTGCATCTTTATCAACTATACCCATACCATATTCAACGTGTGCAAGCTCTGCTTCTCCGGAACTTTCAGCCAAGGTTTGATTTTAGTAGGAGGTTGCTGCATACAGTAGCACATAACAACAATTTTTACCGAACGTTTTATTTACTGATAAGACCTCTTTTTTAAGAGAAGCCATTATGTATTTTCTTAATGAACATTTTTGGGCGGACGATAATCCTCATAAAATCAGAGAAGGTCGTTTTCAGCAACAATTTTCGGCGAATGTGTGGGCAGGAACCATTGGCGACTATCTTATTGAGTCATACTTTTTACCATCACAATTGAATGGAAACTCCTATATGCAGTTTCTATCTGAAGAACTTGACGTTCTAGTAGAACTCTACAAATAAGAACTAATATGTGGTTCATGCACGGCGGCGCCCCAGCTCATTCCATACCTCGACAACACTTTTCCTAATTGCTAGATTGGATGCGCAGGTTCCCAAGGTATGTGAGATCGTAGTAATAATGACGGCATTGTTGAACGTGTAAAGGTGGATTTTCATGCATACGAAATACGACGGTCCGATGATCCGAAAGTGTTCCTATTGGTTAAATTGTTTTCGCGCCAATATTTGTCCGAATAATTTCAACGTTCATCCGACCGCCGGATGAGTTAAAATATTTTTAACTTTGTCCGACAATCGTATCAATTTTAACCTCACTATTTGACGTTTTTTTGTGCGTTTTGTTGTTTCTATTTTAATATCTTAACATAAAACTAATATTAACGAAATAAATCAGTGTCATTAATTATAATATCCTATCTGATTATAAACAAAAAAGAAAAGGATGAGGGGAAAATTAAGGCGCTTATCACAACCTGTTTCAAGAAATGAAATTAATAGATTCTGAAAAGTATTTCAATTGTAAGTCCAAGATTATTAAATAGCTATTTGTGTATTAAGAGCGGAAAGTGATACTTTGCCGATTGAGACAGAAAGTTGCCGCGCGACGCGTCAGCGGAGCTCGGCAATTTGTCGAAAACGGCAAAGAACTTTCCGCTCGAATTACACACTAGATTTTTTCTACGATCACGATATATATGAAAAATAGTATATACTAGTTTAATTTTTTTTTAAAACCTGACATGGGCCAACTTTTTTATTTAAAGAGTTAGGTAGTTATTTAAGCAAAAATAACTTACACTAACAAAAATAGAGAATACAATTATTTTGTTGAAAAAATTAAGTAAAATACTTGTATTATTACCAAGTTTGTCGTAAATTCTTAACAAAACTAAGCAAACAAAACACACAGCTTTATTAAAAAATTGATAAATGTAATACACAATAAAATACCAAAAACCAAGTTTTCCTTATATTATCATTTAAAATTTTTTAATAAATATTTGTAGGTACCTATATTATGTATTTTTTATTTAACTTTTATTGGAACAGAATACAGAAAGAACATTGAAAATATAAATACAATATTATACTTATTTATAATATACAATTAAATTTACTTATTTTTTATTATTTACTATATTAAAATTAAAAGTGCAGTTTTTACAACTTTTAATGTTTATTCCTGATGTTGATGGATCAGAAGTGTTGCAAATCTCAGGAAATGTTAAATCTGATTTTTTTTGGGTTTGAGATTGGCCAGATGTTCTTTGAAAAGTTTGTATTTTGTTGGTCATTGAATCATCAATATACCCTTCGGCAACGTTGCTACTTTTCCAACCTCCATGCTTTTTAAGCTGTATCAAATCACCACCCCCATGTACCAATAACGTAGCAGAAGTACGTCGAAAACAATGCCCAGTATATAAGTTAGGATTCGATAAGTTTAAATATTTGGCAATATCACTGGGTATTTTACCAATGGTATTCATTCCTATAACCTGGTTTGTGCAACGCCCCTTGGAATATCGGAAAAACAAGCGGCGTCCTAAATTATTCTTGCACTGTTCTCTCAAATGGATGTACTTTTTATAATATCCAACGTAATCAATGGCATTTTCTGCGGTGTCATTTATAATTGTAAATTTCCGACTTTGATTCGTTTTTGAATCTGGAATGCACACTATTAAAAGGGATTCTTTACATTCTATATCATCTATTTTCATTTTTACTAACTCGTCTCTTCTACACGCTCCAGCGATGCCCATAATCAAGACAACCTATAAACCAAAAACCAATGTAAATACTGATCGTGATATATTATACAATTTAAATAATATTAAAAAGCATACCTTTTTGCATAAATATTCATCATCAGGTGCATTGCGAATAAAGTTTTCTATATGATCCTTGGATAATGTTAATGATTTTTTTGCTTTGTATCCCACTGACTTCTTCTTCAGAAATGCAATTAATTTCGCATAATGACTAATGTCAATATCATTTTTAATTTTCAAAGTTTGTCTGAGCATTGAATACTTTGACCATAGAGTTGATGACTTTAAAGTTTGTGCTTTTTGTCCAAAATAGGTCAACAGTACATTTTCAGAATATTTCTTGATTTTTTGCGATTGACACCAATTTATGAAAAGAATGTATTCATTTTCATACTTTGTTTTGGATTTTTCGGGCAGTAGATTTAACGATACGTTTTTTGCAGCTTCGACGATATCCCGAGGTGTATTAGAAAATTCACTATCACTTGATACGACATCCATTATTTAATTTAACCATAAACTAATTAGAGAATACTTAAATAAATGATCAAATATTTAAATTTTACTACAATATTTACCGCTTTGTTTGACATGCGCCTCCTTGATTATAGAAATTAAATAGCCATTAGAACTTACCGCTTTGTTTGACATGTGCCTCCTTGATTATAGAAATTAAATAGCCATTAGAACCTCTTGTGTATGTTGTGTTGCCGACTTATCATCACATTTCTCGGCAAGTTTATAATATATTATTGAAGGCTGTAATCGTTTAATTATTTGAAAACTGCTGTTTGGATGGTTTGACACATTTAAAATTTATTAAAATATTTATTCTTAGGCTATAGTTTCTTTTAAAGTAACGACTGCCTTTATTTTATTTGCAAATAAAGTTAGGCGAGCGCCAAAGTTACTTTGGCGCTTTAGAGCGCCAATGATGTCAAAATATGACAAATTGGGGAAAACGCCAACTTTCTGATGACTTTTCGAAGCGCAAAGGCCTACTTTAATTAGTGATCGTAGGAAAAACAATAAACGTACGTGGACAAATATCAGAAAGCGAAAGACTTGCAGTTACACTCAGGTCCTCAGCTCAGGTCACTAAACATAACTTTTTGTTTTGTGCACTCGGGTAAAATTAGGAGTGAATTGGATGAGTGAAGCTGATAATGCTCGTCGTTGTCGCACATATATTGCTTAAAAACGTAATGAAATCAAATGGGTAATTAAACGCTATAATTGAGAATACAAAAAGGACCAAAACAAAATTATAACCTATAACTGAAGCGTCAAATGTATGTCCATTGACAAAATTCGGAACAACAGAAACGGAACCATGAAAATTGGCAAGAATTTCGGACGAAATTAAACGTTATTTCGGATATCGGACCGTCGTGTTTCGTATGCATGAAAATCCACCTTAAAGCCGGCGTCCCATGCATACGATTTCCGACGATACGATGATCCGACAGTGCTCTCATTGGTGGAAAATTTTGGCGGCAAATTTCATCCGAATGTTTTTAACAATCTACGATGCATCGTACGAGTTAAATTTAGCTTGACTTTTGTCCGATGTCGGATGATTTTTAACCACACTTTTCTCGGTTTATTTTTTGCTTGACATGTTTATTCATTATTAATTTCGGTGGCATAATATCAAAAAAAAGTGTGTTCTAGTGTGATACTTAAACCACCGAAAACTGTAAACTAGTGATGGAAGTACTCGAGTACAGGAATCGGGTAATACTCGATTCCTAAAGGAATCGGTAGTATTCGAATACTGATCACAAGGATCGGGATCGATTCCGATTCTCAATATTCGATGCTGCTGCGAATCGCGATCGGTTCCGCAATGCTGCTCACTCACTGCTGACGCTGACTGAGACAGAATCGGGTCGAGTTCGAGCGAGGTTCGGAACCGAGACACTGGAATCGCTGGAAATATTGGATGTGTTCGGTGTCGGTGCTTGTCGTTTTACTCGGGTGATGCAATTGAATCAATTCATTTTTTGTCCGTTAATCGCTATCGGTAGGATTTGTTTGTTTCGCTAAGTACTCAGTGCTCGGTATTTAATAAAATATCCGATTCCACGAAGTACTCGATTCCTTAGTACTCGATTCTTGAAAATATCAATACTGTAAACTATCTTAAACCAAGTACTTAAGTAAGGTTAAGTTAATGAAAACTGTATTCTTCTTTTTAACAAACTTAATAGAGATTTTAGACACGACAACGGATCCATGGGATATGTTAAATATTTTCGTACGAATACCAAATTGTTCTCGGATATGGGACGCGAGGCGAGAATCAATGGTGAGACGATTGCAACCGTGCGTTTTATCAGAAGGTGGCCATTTTCAACATTTGCTTTGATTAACTGTTGCATTTTTTTTTGTTTCATTATTTAAAAAAATAATAATTTTATTTTTATTTAAATGTTTTAATTAACTTTAAAATAAATAGTTATTTTTTTTGTAAATGCAATAAGGTGGTTTTTATATTTTCTCTCGAAAACGAAGCAAGATACGAAAACAATTCAAGGTACAAAAAAGTTATATTCTTAGTTGCTAAATCCGAAAAATAAATAGCAAAATTAATAAAAGTCAGTGGCGTACATCTTTTTTGTCAATAATATGGACTTAATAAATTTAATCAAGTTAGAGTTAGTTAACTACTAACTAACTAACTAACTAATTATCATTATCAGCAAGAGTACTATATTTTAATAAAATCGGGAAAAGGATATTTAAAAAAAATTATAAAAAACCGATTTATTTTTAAAAACTTTAACACCCTGTATATCAAGAACGGGGCAACTCCGGACACATGTTCATATGAACTTTTTTTCTTAGAATATCATAAAGAGCCCCCTTAAGTGACGTACCGTACTCTGAAACACCCTGTATATTCTTGTTGTAACTATTAAAAAAATAAACTCGTTTTTACTATAATTTTATAGCCTTCCTTAATAAACCATATAGTTGTCCTATACCCGGTGTCCACAAAAGGTGGCTCGCCCCTATAACTCTTTTGTTTTTAAAGATAATAGAATGAAATTTGAAGGATTCTTATGCGAAATCAAACTGAATTTTTTGACGGGTGAAATTAGGGATTTTAACGTACTCATAGCCTCCTAGATTAAAAAATGAAATTAAAGAAAAAATAAAAAAATGGTGACAAGTGACACATGGTTGTTTATGTCACTTCCGGTAAAACCGTAAGTTCTATAAAGTTGAATCACCCGTCAAAAAATGCAGTTATATATCGCATACGAGTCCTCCAAATTTCATTCCATTATCTTTAAAAACAAAAGAGTTATAGGGGAAAGTCACCTTCCGTGGACACCCAGTATAGTGTCATGAGAAATTCCTGGAAATTATTTTCAAGTTTCTTAGACTGGCGCTAGAGGGCGCAACAGTAACGGTAAATATGAATCACGAAGTTTCGTCAAAAGTCGCCTAGTTAAGGTATCCCGAAAATAACATTTTTGTATATTTCGAAGATGTACATATTAATAAAATTCACCTATAAAACGTGTTCGTCACTTTTCAAATAAAGTGGTGGGGGAAGGTTGAACATTATTTGTAATAAATGCTGATAACTCCGGTCTGGCTTAACATAATCTTAGTTTTGTTAAAAAGGGCTTTTCTCACTCTATATATCATCTTATGAACTACGGCAATATGTGTTTTACAGTAGGCGCTAGGGTGCGCTGTCTTACAACCTCACAAACATTGCGCGTTTTTTCCATAATTGTAAATATAATAGTATATCCAATTTTACCTGATTACAAGGATGATTAAAAGTCTAAGAAGTCAGCCAAAACCTCAAGTTAATATCTATTTTCAATCCGGAGATATCAACAACAATAATCATAATTACGGAACATTATGATTTTATGTCAAGTTGGGCTTGGAAAAACAAAATATGTATTGAAACTGTGCACGCGTGTCACCTTTCATTATTACGTCAAATTTTTTGTCGTGCCAACAATGTTGTGACGTATTTGATTTTCAAAATGCCTCTGTTACTTGAAGAAGCGGTTGACATCATTGCATTCATTGCGGTGTATTTTGAATGTTTGGGAAATGCAACAATTGCTGAACGAGTTTACGCAGTACGATACTCTCATAGGCGCCGATACGACAGTAGAATGTTTAATCGTTTAGCTAGCCGTTTTCGTACTACTGGAAGTATTCGTCGCCCTGTATACCGCAGACGTCGCCGAGGTCGAACTGAGGAAAATATTGTATAAGTTTTGGAATATGTGGAATTTAATCCACCATTAGTATTAGATTAATTATTGTTAGAGACTTGGGCGTTACTCGCTCTACTGTGCATAGGATTTTATTAGAAGAAAGGTAAGTAATTATATCTATATGTTATAACTCTTAAATAGTTTAGACTAATGGCAATATTTCTCTTAATAGTTTTCAAGTCAATGTAATAAGTATTTTGTCTTTCTTTAGGCTACATCCCTACCATATTGTGCTCCACCAGGCTTTGACCCCGCAAGATTATGATAGAAGATTGGATCATTGCTATTGGTTGCTCAATATGATATTGGAAGATAGAAATCTCCTCTCCAGAATTTTGTGGACTGATAAAGCTACTTTCCATAGTAATGGAGAAGTAAACCGCCATAATATGCATTATTGGTCGCGGGATAATCCCCATTGGATGCGGGAGGTGCAGCATCAAGGAAAATGGAGTATCAATGTCTGGTGCGGCATTTTGGGTGGCAGAATAATTGGACCGTTTGTATTTAATGATTCACTTACTGGGCAAAGGTATTTACATTTTTTAAATTACGAACTCCCAATTCTTCTCGAAGATGTGCCCTTGGATATTCGCAGAACTATGGTTTTCCAACACGATGGATGTCCTGTACATTTTGCGGCAAACGTTCGTCAATTTCTTGACGACGCATTTCCTGCAAGGTGGATAGGAAGAGAGAGTATATTTCCGTGGCCTGCCTGGTAATATTATAGGATATATTGTAATACTGTTTATAAAAGTGGTAATTTCTATTTTAGATCACCTGACTTAACATGCCTAGATTTTTATCTATGTGGGAGATTGAAGGATCTTGTTTTCGTTACCAGACCCACCACAAGGGAAAACATGATAGAAAGGATAATGGACAGCAGCCGCCGTATCCCTATGGCAGAGGTGGAAACTGCATTATTATTAACCAGGGAGAGATTGGAGTCGTATATACAGAACGATGGGCGACAATTTGAACATTTAGGGCGCCACTGAGAATTATTGTCGTAACGATATATTTGCTTGAAACATACGTACCTTCATATTTTGTTTTTCCAAGGCCTATTTGACTCTTAACAAAACCTTTTCAATGGCAAGAAAATAAAATCATAATGTTCCGTAATTATGATTATTGTTGTTGATATCTCCGGATTGAAAATAGATATTAACTTGCTACTACTATTACATTTACAATTATGGAAAAAACGCGCAATGTTTGTGAAGTTGTAAGACAGCGCCCCCTAACGCCTAGTGTAAAACACATATTGCCGTAGTTCATAAGATGATGTATAGAGTGAGAAAAGCCCTTTTTAACAAAACTAAGTTTACTAAATTATGTTAAGCCAGACCGGAGTCATCAGCATTTATTACAAATCGTGGGCGTACAACCAAAATCCACTAAGTCCACTATTTGGTCAATATGACATTTTTTCATAGATGTGTGCATACAGATAATACGCAACTTTTAAAAAACCCTGTAAGTCCATATCGATAATTCCAAAGCTGCTATAATCGTCACAAAATTACCTAAGTCCCAAAAAGCACAATATCGGACAGTATAAATCCATTAAGTGCACTTAGTGGATTTTAAAAAATAATAAATGTAAACGACAGAAACCTGAACAAGAAAAATCATTTAAGTCCATATTAAGTTGGGTTATGTTAAACACCTGTTCGCGCTTCGGTTAGTTGTTGTTTAACGGCAGACTTGTAAGCACAGGTTTTGATTTTAATTATGCATTCTAGAATAGAAAAGATTATGTTAGCGTGTAAAAAACTAAAGACAGATGTAGAAATTGGTATACCTATGCAGACTGTTAAACATTCATCAGGTTTTTCTGGACCCATTACAGTTAATGATATTATACCTAGTAAGTATATTTTGTTTTAAAAATAAATAATATGTATAATAGTTGTGTAGCATCTTAAAATATTTAAAAAAACTTATTAAGAAGATTCTTTTCTCAATTAGTTTGGACTTAGTTGATCCTTCGTTCTAGCCTGGATTATCTAAATTAATAACTTTTAGGTCACTTCAATACTGGCGGAGCAGATACTTCTTTCAATAAAGATCATTTAACCCCTTCAATAAATAAACATGATGTTTTTGCTAAAAAAATACTAGATTATACAGAGGACAGTGATGACTCAGTTCAGGATCCTGACTACATAGCGACAGATTTAACGTCAAGCGAAGGTAAATAATAAATACTTATTTTTTTATTAAGTCAAAGCTATTAATTATTACAAGTAGCTAAATGCAAATTATTTTTGTATTGTAGAAGAAACACATTCTCATTTATTCCAAAACCAATCAACTAGATGGAAGGAGAGTCGTCCCAATATGTGGAAGAAAAGTGTGGCAAAAAATAGAAAAAGTGAATGTTTGGAGTACGAGGTAAACAAGAAACCACGACCAGCTAAACAACCTCAGGTTGTTAATTGTGAAAAATGTCGGTACAAATGTCACGAAAAATTTTCCGATGAAGAAAGAAATATCATTTGTAAATCTTATTGGAAACTTGCGGACTTCAAAAGACAAAAAGATTTCCTTCTTTCTAATATATCAAGTAATTCCCCGGAAAGAAGAAGAGCTAGAAATGGAAATAAACCCGCACGTGCAAATTCCAAGCAATATTACTTCCAAAAGAATAAGGATAAAATGAGAATATGTCAAGCATTTTTTTTAAAAACGCTCAACATTTCCAATGATGTAGTTCTTAATGCGTTTCGTTATAAAGGAACTACTGGCACATATTCTGGTGAAGATAGGAGGGGAAAATCCGAGCCAGGGAATAAAACACCTGCCGCTATTGTTGCCGATATAAAAACTCATATAGAGAGTTTCCCTACCTTAGAATCGCATTATACAAGAAAATCATCGAAGAAACATTATTTAGACAGTAAACTATCAATATCCAAAATGTACGCACTCTATAAAGAAACATGTGAGTCTGAAAAAAAAGAGGCTGCTTCCTTCATAACCTATAAAAGAACTTTTGGACAAAATTATAATTTATCGTTCTTTAAGCCCAAAAAGGATTTATGTCAATTGTGTGAAAAGTATAAACATATAACCGCCGATAAGCAGCAGATTAACCAGATTTATGAAAATCACCTGAATCGAAAAGAAGATTGCTATGCTGAAAAAAAGAAGGACAAAGAAAGGTCAATCCAAGATGACAATTTTTTATCTGTAACTTTTGATTTACAGTCTGTATTACAAATTCCGTGTTCGGATGTAAGTCCTATGTATTATTCAAGAAAAATTTGCGTTTACAACCTTACGGTTTATGAATCAGCTCCGCCTAATAACGCATTTTGTTTTTGTTGGACTGAACTAGATGGCAAAAGGGGAAGTTCTGAGATAGGATCGTGTTTATTTCAATATTTGTCCAGCTTACCTCCACATATCACAGAAGTATCACTTTGGTCTGATACATGTGGAGGCCAAAACAGAAATATCCATGTAGCCGCTTTATTGCTGTTTTTTGTACAGACATCTCATCTTGAAATAATTGAACACAAGTTTTTAGAAAGTGGGCATTCCTATATGGAAGCAGACTCAATGCATAGCGCAATTGAACGTACAAAAAAATTTGTTCCGGTATATACTATAAAGGACTGGCTCAATATCTTTAGTCTGGCACGATCGAATAGAAACAGAAATAAGAACAGCGGCCCTTATATTGTTAAGGAACTTAATTTAAAAGATTTTTGGGATTTAAAGTGCTTATCTGACTTGCTAATAAAAAATAAATCTAAGGATACTGAAGGACAAACAGTTAACTGGTTGCTTATAAAAAGTTTGCGATATTCCAAACAACATCGCGACATAATTGAGTATAAGTATCAACACAACAGTGACTATAAAGCAATAAACATATGTGGGAAAGGAAGACCACCAGCACCTCCAAAATAACTGAAACGATTGTACCAGAAAAAGCTACCAATTAGCATAAAGAAAAAAAATGATCTTTTAAAATTATGTAAAAGTGAAGCAATTCCCCCTGAATTTCATGGATGGTATAAATCACTTCCCACTGAGAAAAATATTCCACACCTAACTCTGGAGCCCTCCGTTGAAGACAGTGACAGGGATGTGTCAGATTTTAGCGACTCCGATAATGAGCCTTTATCCCATTTAGTCCGTAAGAAGTAAATTAGTATTTAAGAAGAATCCTTTAAGTCCTTTTTTTTTGTAAAAAACCAGAATAAAACTTGTTATTAGAAAAAAATGTTGTTTTATTTAATTTAAATATAAACCTAAAGTGGAGTTATATTTCAATAAACTTATTCTGTTTGCTTATTTTGAACATGTGATTTTGTATAAGACATAAAAGATAAAAACACGTTTTTCTCAACATTTATCTTTTTGGACTTATAGGGTTCTGGTTGTACGCCCACGAAATAATGTTCAACCTTCCCCCACCACTTTATTTGAAAAGTGACGAACACGTTCTATAGGTGAATTTTATTAATAAATCTTCGAAATATACCAAAATGTTATTTTCGGGATACCTTAACTAGGCGACTTTTGAGGAAACTTCGTGATTCATATTTACCGTTACTGTTGCGCCCTCTAGCGACAGTCTGAGAAACTTGAAAATAATTTCCAGCAATTTCTCATGTCCACTTTACCTAATATATTTTTTTTCCGCAAGCCATACGACTAACACTTTCTGAGATACGGCCGACAGCCATTCTTAGTGGGACACCCTGTACTTACTATAAAATATAGTTACTTTTTATTATTTATTATTTTTATAAAGTTTTTTTTTTGCGTCAACGTATAGAAAAAATATGAATTTTATGCAGGACTTTTGAACAACCCAGTATATGAACGGTCTTGTTTGAAACCTAAACGTTTGAAACTATAACTTATGAATAGGTTTTCATTAACTAATTTTTTTATTGCTCATATCACATTCCTACAGGATAAACTTTAAGACGAAAAATAGTTTAGAGAAACATGGACAAATTTTTCGAATTTCCTTTTTAGGTGTGTCATAATTTTGTGGTAACTACTTACGTTCGGTACAGAATTCGCCAGTATATCCAGCAACGCAACTGCAATGTCCATCAACGCAGGTTCCGCCATTCATACAAATCGCTCTACATGGTCTGCCCTCGCCTTAAACAAAATAACTTGTTAATATACATGCACTAAATTTTTGTGACCTCTACTTACCAGAATAACCTTGTTTATAGCTTTGACAACTTGAAGATCTTTGGCCCCCTTCGCATTGACAGACGTTTGGCGAAACGCATTGTCCAGGGCTACATGATCGCGTACAGATTGCTAAAAATGAAAGCTCAATAAACAAATGTATGATGACTCTTACCGATAAAATATAAAGCAAATATTATACCACATTTTAAATTGATAAATTACCTTTAAGTATGGGTTGTGTCAAACTTAGGAAGGGTAATCCCTAACATAGTCTAACCGATTCGGTTTTACACTGTAATATCACGGAACGAACGGTAAGTTTGGTCGATAACTTATCAAATGACAAATACAGTAGGTATATCTAGCTATAATACTTTTAACATTTTTGTATTATAATCATTTAAATCTAAAATTGTATAATTTTTTTATGCATCCCAAAAGAAAAATGCAATTATGACAGTGTAAATTTTTTCCGTTGTCATGACAACCTACATTACCAGTAAATATCATTTTGACAACACCAAAAGACAAGAATCATTAGCATTTAGCATTTTTTTAAATTACATTTTCGAACAAATTTTGTAGTTTTGATGCGAACTGCAAAAAAATTTTAATTTTCTGACACCTCCAAAGCTTTAAAAATAATTTACGAACATCGACTCGCGGAAACCGCTTTGTGACGTCACTATCTTCTATAGAAATTCAGATCGCGCTCGCTGCCGCTGTTATTTGCTGTTTACGACTAAGAAGAGAGATGGCCATTTACATCGCCCTTTGTCCGTTGCTGTGCGACGAAGTTGACATCGA
This sequence comes from Polydrusus tereticollis, assembly GCA_963920685.1. Classification (NCBI taxonomy): domain Eukaryota; kingdom Metazoa; phylum Arthropoda; class Insecta; order Coleoptera; family Curculionidae; genus Polydrusus; species Polydrusus tereticollis. The sequence continues at coordinate 108,413,354 of OY987329.1, forward strand.
CAGGAGAAAAAAAATTTTAATAATTTCTTTTTCTTTTTTCGAAAAGAGTAAGAAACAGTATGGTCTAGAACTCATCTCGAATGGCATTTCCTACTTGCTATAGAGTATGCTATTAAAAGTAGTAATAATAAGCTTCTGCTTCAACTGAAGAAAGTAGTAAAGCAGTAAGCTCATCTTCCTTGTATATGCACAAGTTCATAGTGGACGAACTTGGGAGGTAATGACGTCACCGCCTCGCAAGTGTTTTATTTCATTTTGATTTGGTATATTTTGAAAACCACTTATCAGATGAACTTCAAATTTTCAGAGCTAACCATACCATATAAGTAATCTAGTTGCTTTATTGCTAGGACTGAGTTTAATACAAACAATGATTTTCTTTGCATTGTCGATATACAGTGTGTACATAAAGTAAGGAACAAATTCATTATTTAATAATCTAAAAACGTTTCGTAAAAATTCTCGGACACATACATAATAATTTTTAACTGCGCATATTTTGACTTATAAATTTATTATACAGGGTAACTCATGTAGTAGAGATGACATTATCGACGATTTTTTTAAATGGAAACCCCTATATTTTAGTTCAGAGCTGTAATCTCCAAGAACAGCTGATTTTAGAAACATAACACACTTAGGGTAAAAAAAATATTTTTTTAAAAGTATTTTTAATTTAAAAAAATTTAAGAAAATGAAATAAGCTATTTAATTAAGTGTTGAAATTGTCCTCCTTCTTGTGCCTGGCAGTACCCCAAGCCATCAATAAACTCTTGTTGGACTTTTATTTTGGTTACTTTTGAAATATTCCTGCATTCTGTTGTTATTCGATTTTTTAAATCGTCAATATTGGCAGGTCTTATTTTATAAACAACATTTTTCAGGTGACCCCACAAGAAGAAGTCCAGTGGTGTAAGGTCTGGAGACCTAGGCGGTCATTCAATAGGCCCACGTCTTTTAATCCACCTGTTCGGAAAAACTTGATTGACATAATGGCACACTACTGCTGCATAATGTGGAGGTGCGCCGTCTTTTTGGTACCACAAATTTTCATCTAGAATTGCAGGATTATTTCTAATCGGATATAAGTTAACTAGCGTAGGGATAAGAAAGTCTTGAAGAAACTGAAGGTAATTTAGCCTGTTTACATTGTTGTCAAAAAAATATGACCCACTAATTTTGTTTTTCACTATACCCGCCCAAGCATTAACTTTTTGAGGATATTAAGTATGATGCTCACGCATCCACCTGGGATTTTCTTGTGCCCAATATCTACAGTTTTGCCGGATTACTTCACCACTTAATTTAAATGAAGATTCATCCGAAAATAGGATATTTTCAACAAATAAAGGATCTGCGTTACATCTTTCCATTAATATTTGACAAAACTCCATCCTACGATCTGGATCATCTTCATTCAACTCATGAACCAGTCGGATTTTAAACGGGTGCCATTTTTATACCGTTAATAGGTTATGAACGGTCATAGCAGCCGCCTCATGATCTATGCCAATCTGGCGAACGCTGTAATGGGGATCTTCTTCTATAGCCAATAAAATACCTAATTTTTTATCATCCGGACGGCCTTTCATGGGAAGATCTTCCACAGAACCCCTTTCTCGAAATTTTGTTTCAAGTTTACTCACAGTTGATCTAGTGATTGGCCTTTCTGGGTACTTAGAGGTAAACGAAATGCAAACTTCTTGTTGGGTACGAATCCTATCACCATATCCAACCATCACGAGAGTTTCTATTCTATAAAAAAAATAACAGCAAATAAGCCTACTTTTAAAAAAATGTATCTTAAAGAAAATTATTTGTTCTACCCTGTAGCTACCAAACTATCAATTTTAGGCCCTAAGTGTGTTATGTTTTTGAAAACAGCTGTTCTTGGAGATTACAGATCTGAACTTAAATATAGGGGTTTCCATTTAAAAAAATCGTCCATAATGTCATATCTACTACATGAGTTACCCTGTATTATAAATTTATATGTTAAAATATGCGCAATTAAAAATTATTATATACGTGTCCGAGAATTTTTACGAAATGTTTTTAGATTATTAAATAATGAATTTGTTCCTTACTTTATGTACACACTGTAGATTATAATTACGATAGGAGGATCGAATTTTGGGAATTAATCTGCCAAGAAACTGAGGAAGACCGAACCCCAACAAAAACTACTATCAATTTTCTTCTTGAATGGGCTTATTAACAAATACAACTGCAAATATTGGGATCATGAAAATCCGCGAGTTTTTCAGGAAGGCCATAATTAATTCCCAACTATTTCTGTTTTAAAGTCACCGCAAATACTGATGTCTAGATTACAAAGACACATTAGATCATTAGAAAAATTGCTTTCCGACTGGAAAAAGTTAAGTATCTGGGACTAGTTCTTGACCAAAGATTGAACTGGATGAAAAATTCCGAGACACGACTTAAAAAGGCTGGAAAACAGCTAGGTTCTATTTACTGTCTTTTAAATAAAGAGAGTAAAATAGGATATAGAACTAAAATAAACTTGTACCAGGCCTTAGTCAGGCCGGTCCTGATGTTCCAACATGGTGCATGATAAGCAGGATCGAGCATAACAGATTCCAGATATTTCAGAACAAAGCTTTAAAAATCATTGCGGACCCTCCGAGGTATGCTGTGAATAGGGTGTTACATAGAGACTTTGAGATTCCCACTTTAATTGAATTTTACAATAAAACTATGACCAACTACTACAGACGTACGGACATTGCTACTAACCCACTTATTAGACAAATACATATACATTCTCCGCCAGGCTCCACTTATAAGTACCCCAAGAATTGGCTACCTTCAGTTATAGTTGCAAGGCACTGAGCTGGACGGCTCAACGAAACATAATAATTAGGGTATTGCCCAAACCAATTCTTTATGTTAAGTTCGGCCCATAAAACCGCAGTTCAATGAATAAAAGTTAAAAGCACAAAGCCCGACTTAGAAAACAAGGAAGAACCCCCGAAAAAACTTAAGACCTAGGTATTATTATTAACCAAAAAAAAAAAACATTAATAACCGATAAAGTAATAATATACTTACGAATGATACATAATCCTAAAGCTACATGCCTCGACCATCCTGGACAGCAATACGTCCGACCTCTACCTCTGCAAACATTGGGTCTGAAAATAATAATAATTGTTATTGTCGTGTAAATAATATTAAAATGTGGAAAACAACAAACTATTGTTAATGTTTAAAGAATTGTTAACTATTTTGAAAACGTAACCAGTCTCTTAGTTAATTACTGTTATTCTGCGACAACGTCAAGGATGAAAGATGCTTAAAAGTAAAAAAAACATTACTTTTATGTTAGTTACGTCTTTCAAACGAAGAAGTTCGTTTTTAAAAAACACGTTTTATTTGTTAAGCAGTTACATTAACATGTACATGAGAATAAAGAATGATAATATAATCTTAATAGATAGAATTTATAAGCTTCGTCTTATCTCTTGCTGATGAAGGCTTCTTAGGACTCGTGGACTTGGTCAGCTGTTATGCTCACATAACTCCTCCCGTCGAAGTCGAAAACAACAGGGATGAGGGGTTGTTTTCGGGGGTTGCTTCCCTTGAGGTTTCTTGAGTCCTTGGCTGTGGACTGGCTAGACGCTTTTTATATAGTTTCCAAACTGCGAACATGATTAAAGCAATGATTAGTGTAATTGCAAGTGAGAATGAAAGGCTCCAGGAAAGAGAGTGAATTCCAGGGTAATTTTCTGGAATCTTCAGTGCCCTGGCTTGTTCTTGAAGAAATTTGATTTTATCCAAATTGATTGATTCGAGTTTGATTGGTTTCACTTCTATTGCAGTTGGTTTAAAGTTGCTGAACTTGATTGGGGGTAGAGAAAAGGGACTACCCTTAATAATTTCTTCCTTGTTCCAAAATTGGGTATTTTGAATACTTATACCACAATTTAACGGGATGCTAATTATACTTGGTTCCTTAACGAAAATAATTTCTTTGTTTTCGCAATTCTTGTGGACTTTTATTTCTTGCTCACTGGGTATAGTTAAGACATATTGATTTGTGATTGATTGAATTATTGGCGTCGAGACTTCAACTTTTGTTGTAGAACAGTTTTGATTTTCGGCTTTCTTGATAAGGGCGGTTGTACAGTCATCAGCTTGTGGTCTCAATTGGTTTTGGCAAATGTAAAGGTCTTCTATCATCGGACAGGCTTCACCTTGATATTGTTGTAGGTCAGTGCCCAGTATAAGGTAGGATAATTCAGGAATAAAAATTGTATGATTTATAGGTATTGGGAATAGATGGAATATCTCAAAGTTATCTTTTGTAAATATTGGTAAATGAATAGCGAATATAATCCTATCTTTAGTAAAATGGACTTGTAGGCCTGCTAATTGATAATAATTGGCTACATTATTGAATCTTAGAATTTTATCGTCACCATACAGGGTGGACAAATTAAAAATTATTTGTTCTAGTATAGCGATTTCTTTACTGGCTGCACCAGTCATTACACTATTATTTGGTATGGTGTCATTTTCGTCAATATGGTATAACTCTTGCGATATAAAGTTTTTCTGACCGTTTTGTCTAAAGTAATTAGATTGTGGTCGATTAAACTGTGGCACGGTATTACGCGAGGTGGTTGACATGGGCTCTGGCTTATTGGTAGGCACTTGACCAGTGGGTTTAAATACATTTTTTGGTGGCCCAAAAACTTGCCTGTTTGTTGGATAATGTCTATTTATTTGGCGAGGTTGCACATTTATTGGTGCACTCGGAAAAGACGAATTTTGAGAGAAATTTTGCATAGGCATTTGTTGTGACTGCGCCGGCCTATTGTTTAAAAAGTTACCATTTTGTGTGTTATTATATTGCCAGTTATTATTGTATGGATTTCTTTGTCCATAATTCTGTCTGTTTTGTTGATGGTTCGTATTAAATGTATTTTGTGCATATACAGGGGTATGCTGATAATTAAAACTACGCGATTGCAATAATTGTGGTCTAGGCATAGTTTTTGGTGGTACTGGGACTTTAAAAAGATTTTGTGAATATTGGAAATTTTCCTCTTCATTAATTTGTGTCATAGCTAACTCTAAACAATCAGGATTTTTAAGTCTGATAATGCTTTGTAAAGGCCCAGGTAAACCTCTAACGAACGTCCTTAAGGATACTTGATCGTATTGACGTAAATAAATCAATTTAGTTGCTTTATCCATTTCAGTATCACTCAATGAATTTATTTTTTGAGCAAGATTGCTTCGCAAAACTTGTAATCTTTTCGCGAAGTCTAAAGGATGTTCATTTTTATACGGGGAGGCCATAAATAAATCTTGCTCTAAACATTCCAAGTTTCGTTTATCGCCAAAACAATCATTTAAAGCTTTTTTAATTTGATCCCATGTTAGGAGTTCCATTCTACAACCTACTAATATTTGTGCGCGATCGATTAGTTTCATGCGAATTGTTCTTATCAAATATATTTTAAGAACCTCGTCATTTTGTTGACCATAGGTTGTAATAAGGAAATCACCAGCTGATAGAAAACTTGATAAAGTATTAGGGTCACCATTATATGGGGAAATTGTATCAATAAACATTTTAAGTAGGGTGTAATTGACACCTTGTTGTGCTTGAGCTTGCACTTGATTATTCATTGTAAGTTCTTTAGTTTCTAATGTTAAAGTATTAAAGAATTGACTGACTAATTCGTCAATATCTGGTTCATTCATAAAAGTTATATTAATTGATGAAAGTAATTTAAAAAGTACTTTCTTTTCCTAACTTAAGTATTCTTAAAATTAAATAGAAACTGTTTGTTTCAAAAGAAGCAATTATGTTCTTTGTTATTTTGTTTGATTTTGATTTTCTTAAAACTAACTTAACCTAATTTTACCGTCCTATCCAGGGAGGATAAAAGGATTCAATAGAAATACTTGGACACTCACCCTTAGATTTCTCAGATCTGTTGAGCCGTCAGCCTTTTCTTCCTATGGGGTGATTCTCTAAACTCGGTACTGCCTCGTAAGCTGCCTGGGGTGTGATGCTGGACTGCTGTGTTGACCTCAGTTGAATTCAATCACTTTTTGGTGCACAAGAAAGTCACAATAACCATTGTTCGTTGGAGTCTAAGGGTTGAAACCCACGTTTCGCGGCCAATCGTACTCGATGACGTGGCTTGACCGAAAACTACCCCAATCCTACCGACTGCGCCAGTTACGTCTTTCAAACGAAGAAGTTCGTTTTTAAAAAACACGTTTTATTTGTTAAGCAGTTACATTAACATGTACATGAGAATAAAGAATGATAATATAATCTTAATAGATAGAATTTATAAGCTTCGTCTTATCTCTTGCTGATGAAGGCTTCTTAGGACTCGTGGACTTGGTCAGCTGTTATGCTCACATAACTTGTTTCGCAGTCCTGCTATCTCGCAACTTCAATAAATTTGCTGCGTTGTTTTTCCTGCTTATTGTTTACACTTGTATCAATGAGTGCAATACCGACGCCCTAATTCCAACTTAAATCAGATTTATTTACTGAGCAAAGTACCTACCCTAACTGAAATTTTTACCAGCCATTTGACGAAAAGAGTTCTTTATTTTATGCTCGCCATTTGGTCAAGAAACCCTATGCCACCCAATAAGGACAAAAATGTGGTCCATAATTTAAAGTTTATAAATAAAATAGTATTCTAATTCTTCTAACAGTTGATTGAATACTAAAAGGTTTGGGTATAGGTAGTTAATTTCAATTCATTGACCGTTATCAAATATGGAAGTGTTTCAAATTAGGTAAGTCAATATAAAATTTATCAAATCGTAAAAAAGCTTTTAAATTTCTGATAATGGTAATGTTTAATTTTCTGATTATTGAAAACGGTTACAACGGTAAAAATTAAAGGTTTTTATTAAATTTTTAAATGGCATACTTTTGTACATTTTACATAAAAATTTTTGGATTGAGTTTTGGTATTCGGATTTCTTATATTTTCATGAGGGTAGAACTTTTGTTCTTTTTAGCGGCAATATTTATTTAAAATTTGTTTAAATTGCACTGAATCAGTTTGTCACAAATTGAAAATTATTTTATTATGCATTTATAAAAATCTAATTTCTAATAAATAAATAATAGCCTTTTTTCCGTTCCCAAGAGAAAGAAAGTCGTACTAAGAATTATTTCTAGTTTTCCATAAAGACCCCAATTTATTACCAATTTGGATTTTTTCAAATTGTGTATTATTATAGTTTCCTATTTATTAAGCAAATGGAAGTACTATTACGTTACAAAATTAATATTCGTATCTAATAGGATAAAATTTCTTAAACAATGTTGACATTTTACGGCAAATTATATGTCTTCACTTTAACTTCGTTGTTAACCTTAGACATGCTGCAGGGGGAGAAATTAATAGGCCCTTATTAAACTATCAGTTTTATTTATGTTTACTATCGCATGATGGTAAAGGCAAATATATGGTCTTTGGTTTACCAGGATTGGTTGTGCTTTTATATCATTAAACTAATTCATTTTTATGTACTATGAAAATAGTTTTTTTCCATCACTGTCATTAATTGATAGCATATTAAGGATATTTGGGTATAACTTGCATATTCTCCTATTTTAAAAAGTAAAAGGTACTCAATTCAAGTACTAAATTGATCAAAATCAGTTCAAAATATTTAATTTTTATTTATTTACGGATTATCTTATATGTATACCTACCTATTTACCTGTGAAAGGATTATTTTATCCAACGTCTGCTAGTTATAGAATTATTATTTATCTCATTTCAAACAAATAAAGTAACAAATAACACACTAGTGAGTTATGATTATAACTTACGCAGGCACATCTTTCACAAAAGTCCATAAATTCTTTTAAGGTTTTGTCATAACTATCTCTTGACTTGTGGGGAATAATAAATAAACACGTCAGGTCAGCCTCTTTTCGAATTTCGGCTGAAGTTTCTTCCATATTTTGAAAAACTACCCTTGAAAATAGCAAAATAATAATTTTTTTTACTGCCTTTAAATTTTTGTTCTTAATCAATTCCATAACAACAAAAACCACCTTATTTCTATTTTTTAATAATCTCTATCAAGTGTTGAATAAAATTTTGTATGGCACTCTTGTGCTAAGTCATATAAGTCACTTGGGAACTACGCTTCCCAGCGTGACTTATATATAACATAACACACTTGTACCATAATAGTACATTACGTATCAAGTTCAGAAAAGTATGAAACTTTACTTGACGAGTATGGTTAGTTTGAATCCGAGCGAAGCGAGGATTTAATTTCCATACGAGTCAAGTAAAATCACTTTTCTGACGAGGTGCGTATACTATTTTTTCGCATTTTGTAAGTAATTAATTATTTTGCATTTCATATTAAAACGAATAGTTACTGAAGAAAATCTACAAAAACTTAGTAGTATGACTTCTCGGTAACTTAGCAATATAAACAAGATGTTTTTTTGTGTTTGACGACTATTGACAGCATACAAATTAAATCATATTTGAAGAGTGAATTTCACAAGAATTATAGAAACGGCTAATGAAAACGACTTGGAAGATATCCTGAATGCGGCCCGCGAAGCTTCTTCAAGTTTGCTTTCAGTAAAATCCAAGGAAAGATACGAGAAAGCATATAATATGTTCTGCGAGTGGAGAAACTCCAAGAATTTTAAAGGCATTGACGAAAATTTGATGCTGGCATACTTTTACGAGAAGGTAAGCTATTTTATATGGTTAAAGTGTGGTATATAGGTACTAATTTTGTTATTTGTTTTGGGCAAAAGTCCTCAAAGCTTCCAGTTTATGGTCTACGTACTCTATGATCAAAAGCACAATACTTATCAGTGAAAATACGGATGTTCAAATGTTCAGCAACAACAACTTAATACGGCGAGGTCAGCAGTTGCATCCTTTTCTAACTTAAATAATTGTTCTTTTAATATTTATTGTAATAAGATTTAAAATAAACGAATTTCTTTCTTGTAAAATTGTGTTTTGAATGACATTGAAGTTTTATGCAGTAATGGTTGCTATGCTGTAAAGTGACCCATTACTGTACGATTTTGAGGTCATTAATTTAGTGCATTACTGTACAAAATGCGAAAAATAACTATTATTACCTTACCATGATCTCCATAATAAAATAACTAATTGTAATTGGTATATTCTTTACAATATAATTATGGGGATGTTTTAATGCCTAACCATATCATATAATAATTAGACCACAAAACCACAATTTAACCTTAATCTACATACATAAGTAGCATATTCTAATTTAATGTCTTTGTCGACATGTCCTGAAAAAAAATTTTTTATTCAGTTAATCAGTATCATTGTGGTTGTTGTAGTAAGTATTACTATTGTACGCTCAACTAAAGTTAAAAGCGTTAATTCGGCGATCATGTTCAAAATACAATGTAAAGTCTGTTCCGGGATATAAGAAAGTGACTAACTGATCCCTATTAGCCGGGCCAGCTGTAAAATTGAAATATGGCCGAACAGGTCCGTATTTTGCCAAGAATATAATCATGGTTTGTAATAAAAATAAGTAAGACATTAAATAATAATTTATTTATGTTTAAATGTGAAACTACAAGTTATTTTATTATTAAAAATTATATTTATGATTACAAAAATATACAAATTATCCGGTACTTATAATAATTATTTACTTAATATATCAATATCACTATCGCTATCATCATCTGCTCTAATTATTATTTGTGCTATATTGTTTATATGCATATAGGATTTTTCCACTTTTTCAACATGTGCCCAACTTTGTGAAGGGATGTTAAAAACTTCAGTTTCTAATTTCTATAAGCTCAAGTACATTGGAGTTAATAGTAGGGCAAATGTTGTTACGACGAATGGCAGATCTCAGTTGGTGCCAAACATGTTCGATGGGATTGAATATGGTATGGTGGAAGCCCTAAAATTGTATGCTCTAGATTTTTTGCATAATTATCACAGAAGTATTCCTTTTGTAGTTTTAAACTTTGTAAAACCTCAATTAATTGCCTTTTGGTGTAATCTTCCTGAAAATAAATGTCATTATCATACATGTAGTTTTGGATTGTTGCTTTTGTATCATTTGAGGAGGGACTCTTTTTCAACTGCCAACTATGGTAGCTATTCGGAGGTATATTTGAAATTAGCTTGTTTTTAAACCAATCTTCAAATAAATCAGCAGTGGTGTCCTCATGGTAATCCAGAGAAAAATCTTTAATGTTTTTTTGCAGACAGAGAAAGTGCATTTGGAATTCATCCGTCTTCAGATCCAGTATGCAAAATCGTAATTCGTTTACCTCTTTTTGATGGCGCGCTTGTTTTACACTTGCCGCTTGATTTAATCCAACCATTTTCCGGGCTATCATATGTGTCGAACCAGGTTTCATCCAAGTAAATAATCGGCCATTGCTGATCTTTGTAAATCCTAATTTTTGTAGATATTCGGATCGCCATTCCCGAATTCTACTAGATTCCATTAAAACTTGTTTTTTGGTAATTTTTTTAAATTTAAACAAATGACGTGTTGGACTTCCATAACGTTGCTCTGCCACATTTAACGCCGGTTTCATCTTAGCCTCTTAATTGAATTATCTAATGTAGGCACGCTTTGTTCCTCGTATAACTTGTAAATTTTAAGCCGCATTATATCTTAATCACTTCTGCCTTCGAGAAAATGCCAGTATCGGTTCTTTTTTTCCTCGCCAAAATGGGATATTCATAATTTTTCATACAGTTGATTTAGACAATCCTAGTGACAAAGATGTATCATTTACATATGTGATTAATTTTACCCCAACCTATGGGGTAAAGTCAATCACACCACGACCAGAAAAAATTGGGAACCTATTTTTTACGAAAATTTAACAAGTACTGATTGTGGTGAATAAATCATAGATAAACCTTCACTCATTTTTTTGAAATTTATATCTCGAACGTTAGGGTAATATTAACGAAAAACTGAATTTTTTTATTCACTTTACCCCGTTTGACGGTACTACTTTAAGTTTCTTTTTGTACTACCTACCATAATAATACCGCTAATTAATTTATCTCTTGATATCTGTATTAAACCTCATTGTTCTTTTGACCTAATTTCTTTAAGACTTTAATAATTGATTTCTGTATCTTAACTTGTTTTCAGCCAGTTTTCGAAGAAACGGTGACATTTGGCGACTATTACAGACAGTACCCTTTTTGTGTATTAAGCATAGGGGAATCATAATCTGATGTCAAAATAGCAAGAAATAAATATATAAACTTACTAACAGTAGTAATGTCCCAAAATTGGTTGCGATAGCTAAACCAGTTCCGGAGCTACAAAACGAGAACTAGCTTATGAAGGCCATCTTCAAAGGGCCTTAACCAAGCCTTAACTGCCACTCTCTGACAGCGCTATTCTATATATGAAGCTATAAGATTTACAATTTTTTCAAGACCAAACTCGATTGTTAACTTGCTTATGAGTACTGAGTGCGATACGTTGTCAAAGGCTTTTGCAAAGTCGGTATATACAACATTCACTTGTATTTGTTGTTACAGGACTTCGCAAGGTATTTTAGGTTATCGCACACAGAGATTTGTTATTGTAGATCATTTGTTCATAAAGCCATGTTAATTGTTCGGAGACCGAATTATAAATTAATTTATATATGATTGTTTCAATAAAAACTTAATTTAATTAGTAATATTGTATTTATCTTATTTTTGCATGTATTTTTAAAAATAACATACATAATACCCATTATTTTCCTTAAAAGCTCCAATTTTAGCATTTGTCGTTGGATTTACAAAATTATTCGTTAGAGGAACAGTTACAAATTACGAAGATTGTACGATAACTAAATAAATAATTTGAAACAATAATTTGGTCATTTGACATAAAAACAACGATCTATCTGCAAATAAATCCATCAAATAAAAGTCTGCCTATAATTTGGACGCGCAAAATTCGAAAATTTCTTGCCGACATTGATTTGTTTGAACGCCGCGCGCCGGTAGGTTAGCATACTCGTAGGTAGGTTAGTGGTTTTTAGCAAGAAATGGAGTTTACTATAGACTTACTTACGCTATGTCGTAATAATCCATGCTTATACTAAACGACTTGTTCCGAATATACCAACAGGAATATTATGAATATAAAAAGAAAACAAGCCTATTTATTTATTGAAGAAAAAAAGTCGAAAAAGCAGGCAAGGCATTTGTACAGCAAAAATTATAAAATTAAAATAAAATAATAAATAGAGAATTTCTACGTATTTATGGACCTAAGTTGTGATACTATGATTTACTCTTCACTTGCGATGATACGGTACTCAAGCTTAGGTATACAACAGATAATGGCGCTTCCCAAATGATATTATTGGTGACACGCATGTTAAGACTGGCAAGGAATTTGAGGAGCAAGATTCAGAAGACAATTTCGAAATTGATGAAACCCAAAATAGGGAAAAATCGGAGGAGGTTTTAAACCCTTATATTTCTACGTTTAATTGGTCATTAAAAGATCACCAATCACAGATAAATTAATCAAATTTGACCAAACAACAAACGTGTACAAATGAATCGGACCGATTAATTTGACCAAACATATTACTGTTATAAAATTCATGTACTGTGAAATTTTTCTTTACAATTTATCTAACAATTATTTGAAACAATTTATCGTAATAATAAATCGTTTTGTGTATATCCACCTAATAGGCAATAAATCCTTGTTGATAATACACCGATATCTGCATATTCCGATAATAATTTTAAACATGGTTTAATTAATTAACCACCAATAAGATAGAAGATAAACGAAAACCTCAGGGGACTTTGCTAAAATACTGTTGTTTAGCATCGGTTTCAATTAATGTTATCGACTTAAGCCTTGTGGCGGTACTCCATGTGCCTACTCGTTTAAGAGCTTTGAGATGCAGATCTATCGTTACGGTATACCAGAATGAGATGCAAGAGCGTATACAGTTCAACTACAAGTAATTATATAGTATTTCAGTTATAACCAGTAACCAATCAGTTTCCTATATAAATCCAGCCGATTTTTCTGATAAGCATTAGAGACAACCCTTAAATATTGCTGCTCTAACAATTTCAACAAAACAAATGTTTTCTGAGTTTATAAGAATCAAAACAAGATCCCAATAAATAGACCCCAAAAAAATATATCCTGTACGAACACATATGAATGTGCCGAGTTTGAATAAATTTTAATAAGCTAATCTCAACTTATTCAATTAAATGTTATGGTAAAATTACGAAATTTTCATAGTTTAGGTAACACCAGCAAATAATTTCTATGACGCTATTGTCAAAAATTGACGTAAAGGTGGACATAAGGAATAAAGATTATTTCACAATAAAAACACATTTTCGTTTCACCAATCCGGCAATCACACATCCAAAATAAAGGACACTATTATATTTTTCTTACTAAACCTTTAATTTCACATAACATTTCATTATCTCCAAAAACATTAATTAATTAAATGTTCAAACAACCCTCCATTAACAGCTAAACAATATCCAAGGCGATCATAAAATTAATTTCTAATATTACTGAGTTCATATTGAGAAATTCTGTCACATTCTAACGAAATACAGTTTTTTAGCTGGTCTAGATTTTCCAATTTTACATATTTATAAATAAAATTTTTAAGTGACCCCACAGAAAGAAGTCGTTTGGCGAAAGGTCAGGAGACCTGGCTGGCCAAAGGATTAGATGCCGTGGGCCAATAATATTTCCTTAAAAAATATATTGCAAATACTCCCTAACCAAGAGAGAATTATGGGCAGGACAACCATTCATTTGATACCAGATCTCATGATTTTTGCGTACAAATTTTCTAGTGCGGTTCATTTCGAGTTTGTAATAAGTCCAAATAGGTTACTGGTGTAAAGTTGCCTTCCATAAAAAATGGTCTAAAATGTGATGTTCTGCAATTCCCACCCAAACATTTATTTTTTGTGGATATTGCGTTCGAGTATGAAGAAGATGACGGCCATTTTCCATCCGGTACTGGTAAGTCTGCATTGTGAGGCACAGGACTTTTGGCAGAAGGCAAATTCGGATATTCGATCTTATGCTTTTCTTTTTTGGAATAACCTTCAGCTTTTGTCATGCAAAAATAGCAATAGTCAAAATGATTGGGGGGGGGGGTTCTCGCCATACCACTGGAACTGTAAAAGGCATACTTTTTCTCTTTCCTTTCATCCACTGCACCAATGACATGCTACATAGTGCTGACATAGCACACATAAGAAGCCCACTGATTATCTTGATGTCAGATTAAAATACCAAAACACATAACATTGGCTTTTTCACATTTTCAGAAATTTATGGCCTGTGATTTCACCAGAAATTCTCCACAAATATAACAAAACTTGTCAGGAGAAATTTTGCGACTGCGGCGCGTTTTACTTGACATTTTCGTCGTTGAAAAAACTTTCTTAACTACTCTCAATCTGAAACCCAAAAAAAGTTTGAATACGAAAATAAGTTTAATGTTATAAACACTCCATTTTAGGTTATCGTTCTGTGTTAAAATGCATCCCTTTTAAATGATCCCTCACAAAATTTACTACCTGCCAATATAAAGGGGTCTAATGAGTTCATTGAAAAGAGCTTTATCAGTACCTACCTAAACCTAACTGACCACTAAGTGTTTTCTTCTAAATAAATTATATTATTATTATATGCATAAAAATTTACTCAAGATTCGAAATTGCTTACATTTTCTCAAGCTCTCCTAACGGGATGTCAATAGGCTTCTTAAAACATAGTGTTCTCGCGGTTTGTTATAACATATTTCCTAGTAGTTTCAACCAGGAAAATATTAGTTGAAGAAATAACCGGGATTGCCTAAAGAAGGTATTTATTCGGTTAGATTTAAAAATATTTCTGATATTATTTCATTTTGCCACCAAATCCGACTATTGTTTAATATCGAGGCAGCAATAAAATTTCTCAGTCGCTATAAAACCTGCTGGATTTAAAATAAATTAAGCATTAGATGCTATGGAGTCCCACCCCGAACTTATGCCCTACCAAGAGTTGGTAAAGTCTGTTCAGAGATATAAGAAAGTGACTAACTGATCCCTATTAGGAAAGAACCAGGCCAGCTGTAAAATTGAAATATGGCCGAACAGATCCGTATTTTGCTTGAAATTTAATCATGGTTTGTAATAAAAAATAAGTAAGACATTAAATAATATTTTATTTATGTTTAAATGTGAAATTGCAAGTTATTTTATTATTAAAAATTATATTTATAATTACAAAAATATACAAATTATTCGGTACTTATAATATTTATTCACTTAATATATCAATATCACTATCGCTATTATCATCTGTTCTAATTATTATTTGTGCTATACTTATTGTTTATATGGATATAGGATTTTTCCACTTTTTCAACATGTGTAACAGAGTTTGCGCAACCTTGTGAAGGGATGTTAAAAACTTCAGTTTCTATAAGCTCAAGTACACTGGCGTTAATAGTAAAGCAAATATTGTTACGACGAATGGCAGATTTCAGTTGGTACCAAACATGTTCGATGGGATTAAATATACAATGGTATGATGGAAGCCCTTAAACTGTATGCCCTATATTTTTTGCATAATTATCACAGAAGTATTCCTTTTGTAGTTCTAAACTTTCTAAAACTTCAATTAATTGCCTTTTGGTGTAATCTTTCTAAAAATAAATGTCATTATCATACATGTAGTTTTGGATTGTTGCTTTTCTGTCATTTGAGGAGAGAGTCTTGATCAACTGCCTATTATGGTAGCTTGCATTGTCCATTACAATTACGCTATTCGGAGGTATATGTGGAATTAGTTTGTTTTTAAACCAATCTTCAAATAAATCAGCAGTGGTGTCCTCATAGTAATACAGAGAAGAATCTTTAATGTTTTTTGCAGACAGAGAAAGTCCATTTGAAATCAATCCGTCTTTAGATCCAGCATGCAAAATCGTATTTCGTTCACCTCTTTTTGATGACGCGCTTGTTTTACACTTGCCGCTTGAGTCAACCCAACCCTTTTCCGGGGTATCATATGTGTCGAGCCAGGTTTTATCCAAGTAAATAATCGGCCTTTCCTGATCTCTGTAAATCCTAATTTTTTGTAGATATTCGGATCGCCATTCACGAATTCTACTGGATTCCATTAAAACTTGTCTTCTGTTAATTTTCTTAAATCTAAAACTCATGTGTCGGATACACTTCCATAACGTTGTTGCGCCACATTTAACGCCGGTTTCATCTTTTTCAAGCCTCTTAATTAAATTATCTAATGTAGGCACGCTTTGTTCCTCGTATAACTTGTAAACTTTACGCCGTATTATATCTTGATCACTTCGATCTACCTTCGAAAAGATGCCAGTATCGGTTCTTTTTTTCCTCGCTAAAATGGGATTATTCACAATTTTCCATACAGTAAATGTTGGAATTTTTGTTAATGTGGCCGTTTCTTCTAACGCTGCTTGCTTGCTGACCGCACGTTCAATGAGAGTGGAATAAACATTGTTTATAACTTCCTTACTTTCCACAGAAAAGTGTTTTTTGCTTTTCGACGGGGTTATCTCCTGAGATACATTGGGCTCGCACATATTTTCCATGACTCACACACGATTAAACAAACGCTGTATTACGCTAGAAGTAAGAATAATTACTAAGCTTAAAACTAACTAGAGTGGCTATATAATAAAATCGGTTTAAAATCACCAAACTATTTCTTTAATAATGACATTACGTTTTCCGGATTTGCAATTTACTTTAAGATATTTTTAAGTACGGACCATAATTTACCCGCATTTATTCATTCATTGTTTGTTTATGGCCACCCTTGGATAATTTCATTCAAACGCAAAGTGTAACTTTCTTATATCTCTGGACAGGCTTTAATTAAATTACTTTGTAATGAGATATTGTCTGAAAAATAATAATTGAATTAGTTATTTTGTCACTAAGTCTTAACATTAATTCATAATAATTACTATTAGATGTATTGAATTTAATCGTAACCGTGTACATATTTTTACAGTCTCTATTAATTTCTGAACAACTCTGCTTGTTATTTCCCTATGCTCATCTATTACCGTGATATTAATTAATTTTCACTTGGTTTTCGAAAAGCATAACCTGCACTAAATGGTGAGATCTGAGACACTCCAGTTTGGTTCGGGGTTAGGCCATACCCGCAGGATTTTTGAGCTATGGCCAAATCTTCATTGCAATATCCAGGGTTGTTTAAAAATGCAGGTACTCTATTGTTTATTTGAAAAAATGTCTTAAATTTGTTGTTTTTCAAAAGAAACATAAAAATATATTTTTTTCTACCAATTTATACTTTTTATCTATCTATTTTGTGTACCCAACAATTTTTTTTTTATATTTTTAACAGTTTGTTATAGTATAAGCATATTGTACCTACGAAGTGACAACAAATATTTCACATTTTGGAATATCGAGGGGACTGGACCGGCTTACCCCATCCATTATGTACGCCACTAACTGCATATGTACAGGGTGTCCCACATTCGAGCCTCATCATGGGGATCTCGGAAACTATAAGAGATACAGCATCGGTCAAATTATAGCAAAGTTGCGGAATTTTGTGCAGAGCAATATGGTAAAAAAATATCTGAGCTATCTTTTTTAGTTTTAGAAATATTAAAAAAAAACAAAAATATTGAATTTTGGTTTTTTTAAATTGGACGACTTATTTTATCCGCTACAAAAAAACAAACACAACATTGTTAAGGCAACTTTTTTCGCTCCATATCGTGGTGTTCTTAGAATTTCGTTTCAACGTTTCGTTTTCGTGGAACTATTATCAACTTTAATTTTTTAAATACGGACCTGCATTTTTTATTTTATTTTTTGAAATCTCTTTAAGCCCTGAATTCAACCATGTAGCGCACTTAATTATATCTAGACGTTTTGATGCCATTATTACATCATCAGGAATGTGATAATTAATTTTTAAATAAATACGACCCTGGAATTTATTTAAAGTATTTTTTTAAAGAAAAAAATGCATTTGCATGCCATGTAATAGTAGCCAACTTTTGGAGCAAACAATAGCCCATTAACCAATTTATTGAACGCCAATATCTTGGCATTCGCCAACTCAAGCCTGATTTTCGGTTATCTAGAAATAATGATGTCTGATTGTCAAACAGGTATTTAACAAATTGTTTAAGACACCTCACAAGATATTTTTGTTTAATTTGTTTTACTCACAAGAGGATATAATATGAATAATATAAATTTTTTAAATAAAAGAGAGTAAATGAAAAATGAAGAAATCTTATAACACATTTATAAATGAATAATATATTATGTAGGAAATAAATAAAAACGGAAAATAACAGAAACAAAAAGTAAAAAACTGATTATATTAAGTGTTCAAACAAGTGCCCTTCCTCTCGAATGCATTTTTGAGTAAGCCTCCTTAATTTAAATATCGCCCGTTGAATAACCCGTGCGGGGATTGCCCTGACTTCTCGGATTAAATTTCCTCGTAAAACATTAATATCGCGTGGCGTATTACGGTACAGACGATTTTGTAGGTACCCCCAAAGAAAATAATCCAACGGATTTAAATCAGGACTTCTTGCTGGCCATCGTATAAATCCACGATTTCCAATCCATTTATTTGGAAAAATTTCGTTTAGTAACTCGGTTACTTCTCTTCCATTATGAGGCGGAGCGCCATCTTGCTGCCACCATAAGTGTCTTAAAGTCTCCAAAGGCTCGAGATCTAATGCGTCCAAAATATTATTATTTATTATATCCAAATATCTTCGCGAGTTGAGGTTGCCTTCATAAATAAAGGGTCCAATAATTTTATTGTTCCACATTCCAACCCACACATTAAAAGAAAGTCGTCCTTGAGGTCTTACTTCCTGATTTTGTCTGGGATTTTCCACAGACAATAATGTTCATTGTGTCTATTAAATAATCCATTGGTTGTAAAATTGCATTCATCAGTCCAAATGACTTTGTTTAAAAAATTATCATCTTCATTCAGTTTGAAGCTAAGCCAATTACAAAATTCAAGTCTTCTTTCTGAATCACCAGGCCTAAGCGTTTGACTGATATGAATTTTGTATGGTTTGTATCCATGAGAATTTAAGGTTCTCCAGATCCTCATCCTCGGTTTTTCTAGTTCGTTGGAGAAATGCCTAGTTGAAGCGCGAGGGGCATAATTAACCTTAAATAAAATTTTCTAATTCCTATTGGAAGAATAATAAACTCGTAACATGTCGCGTTTTTCTAAAGCAGAAAACATAATTTTGCTGAAATATTCAACATAAAAATATGGTGACAATTGTCAACATAATTAAGCCACACAATCAAGTAAGCATAAAGTTGACGTCTAAGCCACCTTTGTTTTTTTTTTTTAGTTTTACTTTATACTTTGTTATTATAAAAACTAAAATATATGTTATATATTATTATACGAAATTAATTCTTTATAACTAATAAATTCTGGCTCCACTTATATGTTGTATTTGGTAAAAAAAATAAGTAACACCAGGGCCGTATTAATTTAAAATTAATTATCACATTCCTGATGATGTAATAATGGCATCAAAACGTCTAGATATAATTAAGTGCGCTACATGGTTGAATTCAGGGCTTAAAGAGATTTCAAAAAATAAAATAAAAAATGCAGGTCCGTATTTAAAAAATTAAAGTTGATAATAGTTCCACGAAAACGAAACGTTGAAACGAAATTCTAAGAACACCACGATATGGAGCGAAAAAAGTTGCCTTAACAATGTTGTGTTTGTTTTTTTGTAGCGGATAAAATAAGTCGTCCAATTTAAAAAAACCAAAATTCAATATTTTTGTTTTTTTTTAATATTTCTAAAACTAAAAAAGATAGCTCAGATATTTTTTTACCATATTACTGGGCACCAAATTCCGCAACTTTGCCATAGTTTGACCGATGCTGTATCTCTTATAGTTTCCGAGATCCCCATGATGAGGCTCGAATGTGGGACACCCTGTACCTGTAATTTTATTTTACATAAATACCTGCCTATAAATTTTATCTTGCATTATACAATAATAATAATTAGGGATCCATATAAAGTATACTTATTGTACATCCTTAATACTGTTAACACAGCATTGCAAGCACAAACCTTTAATAAAATATTATCAATATTCATCAATACTACAACAAAAATTAAATCACATGATCAAAATGAAGTATTTTATAGTAAGCAATAAGCAGTACAAGTAAAGTTTTGCAATGCGCCCAACTAATTTCAATAAATATTTAACGTGACGCTAAAACTGAATTTACATTTAAAAGAAAATTGACCAAGGCCCGATTGCACATTTAGGTTAGGGACTGACTTTAGTACCACACATTTACCTCTCTTCAAACTGTTTCTAAATTAGGGGGGTCGAAAACTTTTGTTGAATGAAATTGTCGGAAATGGATATCCTAGATAAATTTACAACAGATCGAATTATATCGATGATATAAACAATTTGACCTGTCTCAAAAAGATTTAGGCTTCAATGGTCAACAATTTTTTTAACTTGATGATTCCTCAACATGTATTATTTATTTTGTATCTATTATGTATCTTATGTATGCTAATCTAGTTTTTATGTTTTCGGAATTCTTTCTTATAGGAACCTGAGCATATCGTCGCTCAGAAGTCAAAACCGTTACAGTAACTACCTACTACTGCACACCGATTGTAGAAGCCCGTATCACAATACACACGATCAAGAGCATGCATTGCTGTAGAAACAAAAACTCGTATCCTAATTCTGAATTCAAAACCTCGTATCTCACTACTTGACCAGCATCGACCTGTTGCTTGTCTAATTTGTGCTAACATTTAACATTAAAAATGTCATGTGCCGTGATTCCTCTTCAACTAAACAAGATATAGGGCATTTCAAAACACCTTCCACCTCTGAGTCACACCCTACCAATTCGACTAGGGCTTTAGAAATTTCACAACCCATATTTGACTCCAATAATTATAAAAACTTATATTATAATAATTTAAATAACTCAGAACCATTTGAATACTCCGGTTCAAGTTACCATCCCACAGATATCTTGACAGAACAATTTGATAAAGAAAGGGCTTTGGCTGGCGAACTATGTATATTTACAGTAGATGCCCAAGCAGTTCAACTTGTACCGTATGTACCTGCAGGAATGATATATTTTAAGCAAAAATTAGCAGCACAATATTTTACGATTTATTATATAGCAAATGATAAGGTTGTGTGCTACGTTTGGCACGAGGGCAAGGGAGCTTTGCTTCTTGCTTAACATATTATCTTTCCAATAAGTTGGATAAATTATTCTATAGTGACGGTTGTGCCGCAAGAAATCGTAATGTTACTTTGGCTAACGCACTTCAACACTACTCCATCCTGAATGGCACTGCTATTCAATAGTATCTGGCTAAATGGACCCAGATGGAGTGCGACAATGTCCACTCCACTATCGAGCGAATGAAAAAGAATAGGAGCATTTATTGACTCTTATATTACGTTAAAATAATTTGTGATGCTCGGAAATATAAGAAGAAAGGACCCCATAAAGTAAAGTACATAAATCATAAATTTTTTAATGATTATTCAGATATTAAATATTATTCTTTAATACGTCCCGGCAAGAAAGTGTCAGATCCCTGTGTGACCGATCTAAGAGACAGTCCAACACAAGTTAATTTGATGATAACTGGCAGTTTTTACCAACTCATCGTTCATCACAATTGGACAAATAAAAAAACTCCATTACACCTCACTGCCTATAAAGGGCAATAAATTTAATCACTTTTCTTAAGGTAACTTCATGAAGATTATCATGTCCTATATGATTCTTTACGTCATTAGATAAATCGCTTCATTCGTTCTACAACGAACTGTGCTCAAGATAGAGAATATGCCTGAGGTTTAAAATGTGCTTCTAGTTTATGTTATGTTACAGCAGTTGTTTTCTTCTTATTTAAAGACCAAGAATATACTTATCATATTATAACTTCTTCCCTATTGTTACTATTTCCAATTAGAATAGAATAATAATAAACAATAAAAATGCTTTATTTACTGTTGACATTAAATAATATAATCTCGTAACTCACTCAAAAACTGTTTTTTATACAAACTAAGAATGCACTATAAAGTATAAAATCCCAAAAATAACTCACACCCGCAGATTTATAATCAGTTGAAATAGTTTTTGTTGTTTTTTAAAAAATGGTACATTTTGAGATACGAGGTTTTGACTTCTGAGCGACGATATGTCCTATAAACCATTATAAAGGGCTGCCCAGAAGTCCGGAATAAAATTAATATAGCCTTAACCTGTAACTTTTGGGGAAAATGCTCGGACACGTCAATCTAGTTTTATATATGCTCACATTTTGACGTTATTCGTTTGTTCCTTTATAGACATTTGTCAAAGGTATGAGGACATCGATCTTTTTTTTTAATGGAAACATACAGCTTGTGATACATCATTTGAATGCTAATATCTCGTACAGTATGCTCATAGATTTTGACGCGATTCTGTCAAGCTATTTCAAAATGGCGACGGTTAAAAGTTTTAAATTTATAATATTTATTATTAATTAAATAAGTGGAAATGATAAATCATTGATGTTTTTTTTTAACTTTCAAGGTAAGAAATCTTCATTGTTTTACGTTTTGACATTTGTGATATTGTGACTTGACAATAGTTAGTAGGTTTATTTGTTATTTATTTTGTCAAAAAAAATAAACCTGTAACGAGAGCAAAACAAAACACAACAAAAAGGTGGATTAACGTGGCAAAATCCGTCGACGGAATTTCGAATGGCTTCAGCCGGTATGTTATGTGTCTCCAATCTAATTTTGTTTTCCAAATCTTTAATATTATTTGGCCTATTTTGGTAAACTTTTTCTTTTAAATACCCCCAAAGAAAATAGTCTAGAGACGTTAAGTCTAGGGACCTCGGTGGCCATTCAATTGTACCACGTCGTCCAATCCAGCGACCTGGAAATATCTGATCTAAATATCCTCTCACATTGACACCAAAATGCGGGGGAGCACCATCTTGCTGAAACCAAATTGTTTCATTAGGTATATCTGGATCTACTTCGTTGAAAAAAATTACAGCTAGAGCAGGCCTCAACTCGAAGGTTAAGAAATCCAGGTATCGTTCAGCTGTGAGGTTTCCTTCCAAAAAGAATGGCTTTAAAATTCGGTTATTAATGATACCTGTCCATACATTTACTTTCTGGGGCCGCTGAGTATGCGCTTCAAATATCCATCGTGGATTTTCTTGACTCCAGAAACGATAATTATGTCTGTTAACCACCCCGTTTAAATAGAAAGTAGCTTCATCCGAAAATAATATGTTTTGTGGAAACCTAATATTCTTGTCACACCGTCTCATCATTTCTTCGCAAAATTGAAAACGCCTATCATAGTCATCTTCTAAAAGCTCTTGGACAAGACATACTTTATAAGGGTGGTATTTTTCTGCTTTCAAAAATCTTCCAATAGTACCTCTAGATGTATCATGATTTTGAGCCAATGAAACTGTTGAAACATGCGGATTATCCTGCAGAGATAATGCAATATCCAGTTTTTCATCGTCGCCTAAAACACGTGGTCGTCCATTCCTAGGCAAGTCCTTTACTGTGCCATGTTCATCAAATTTGTGAAATATTTTACTAACAATGCCCTGTGAAATTTGATTTTCCGGATATTTAGCATTAAATAAAGTGCACACTTTACTTTGACTTCTTATTTTATCTCCACATCCTAACAGTATCAAGACTTCGATACGCTGCCTTTCCGACAATACCATTTCTGTTTAGAAAATTGTAAAATAATACATACGTGAAACAATGAAGATTTCTTACCTTGAAAGGTAAAAAAAAATATCAATAATTTATCATTTCCGCTTATTTAATTAGGGATTTTTTTTTAAATTTTAACAGTCGCTATTTTGAAATAGCTTGGCAGTATCGCGCCAAAATTTATGAACATACTGTATGAGATATTAGCTTTCAAATGATGTTTTACAAGCTGTATGTTTCCATTTAAAAAAGAGATCGATGTCGTCATATCTTTGACAAATTTCTATAAAAAAACAAACGAATAACGTCAAAATGTGAGCATATATAAAACTAAATTGACGTGTCCGAGCATTTTCCCCAAAAGCTCCAGGTTAAGGCTATATTAATTTTATTCGGGACTTCTGGGCAGCCATGTATAACAACATTACGTCCAACGAGGAGAAGGAGGTTAATTACGCTTTTGATTATACCACTGATAGTCATTGTCCTAGTTATAAATCCAAAAGTAACTAAATACTCACCCTGCTGTCAGATTTATTTCTACCTTGATAAGGTATTCCTTAATATCGTGGGGCAGTCTATTTTGAATTAAGGGTGACCCAAAACTAGGTTGGGTAATGGTTAACTATTCAGTCCCTAGTGAAATTTTGGGGCAACTGGGCCTTGCAACTTAAAACCTTTTGAAAATTAAACAACAGTAAAAATTAGCCATGATAGTTAATATAGAGGACATAATATTATTTTTTTATTTCACCACTTTAAAGAACTTCCGGATTTTCCTCAAATGCGTCTTTTCCTTAACCGGTCACCAAAAATCTTAAACCTCGTGTTCTTTGTGTTTGTAAACTTTTTTGTGCTCAAATGATGATAAATGTTACGAGACTATATTTGGTATTCTAAATTTATTACTGTTTGAAACGTCTCCTAACCTTTCTCCGTGTGAAAAATAATAGAACAAAAGATTACAAAGAGAGGCACCTGAGCAGCTAACATCCATATTATAGTTTTTAGGTCGATATGTATGAACAAATATGTTTGTTATTATATACTAAGAGTGTAAGAATGTTCTTGCAGCAAATATTATAAGAATTAAAGTTGTATAAATTGCGTTCTTACAAAGTATACCTAAGTATTCTGTATCTGTAAAATGGGCACCAAGGTATAAAACAAAATTATTTTATATGCTTTCTTTTAAATGTTGTATTAGCGTACCAGTAAAAATAATAAAGCATATTTATAAACATCAATAAAATGCTTATACAGCTTAGGTAATAGAGAACTTATAATTAGGCACACTTGGACTATGTAAAATTTGATTGTAAACAATTTTTTTAAATACAGTAGGTCAGAAATTAGATGAGAAAAATTCGACAACCTTTTAGGGATTTCAAACAAGAAATAAATATCGCTTTCTATTTATTGAATTTATCCAAGCTACTAATTTAAATCTTCATTTAAAGATCTTTCTTAATTTTTGAAATACAAAAGTTTTATTTTTCGGTAGCGCAGCGCCTTTCAACTCCTTGGCGCCCCTAGGCACGTGCCTAGTGTGTCTAGTGGGTAAACCGGCACTGAGTTCCCCGTACCCAAATAACATTTATACCAAATCGCGTTGTTCTAACTTTTGTAGTATTCGAGATATTTGCATTTAAAGTGTTTCCAAATTGACACCCTGTAATAGATATGTATGTATAAAAGAGGTAAAAGCTCTTTTAGATGTTGCCAAAATACGTGAAAAAGAAATCCACTAAATGTGACTGAGGTAAAAGAAATCTTTTTAGTTATGAATTAAAGCATAACTGTTGATAAAAACCGGTCTTTTTCCTAATGATAAAAGTAAAATTATGTTATTAAATAAAATATGGACAATATGGCATCATTAAAATCGACTCTAAAATGGCCGCTGCAGGAAACAGTAAGCGAACCATTATAAGGAGACAATTTCGATGTCATTTTTCTGGTATTAATGATTGATAATGATGATTATTCTACACGGTAAAACGTGCAAGTATACATGAATATAGATTTTTTTTATGCGTGAAATTCAGTACTTTACCTACCAAATAGAGTTGTGCGATTCGGGAAAAAATCCATTCGAAACGATTAATCAAATTCCTTATTATAGATCGAATCGATATCGAATTAAGTACAATTTGCGATTTTATATGAAGTTAGATTAGTGTTACCATAAGGGAGTCATCAGTCGCCGGGACATTATGCCAAATGCCCAAAACAATTAACAAACAAATTGAAATTAGTAAGAACGAAAAATAAAATACTGACAAAACTGCTTGCGACCGGGAAGTGTAACGCGCGACGCGAGTGCGGCAATGTCACTTTGTGCTCGAATTACAAACATGATTTTTTCTATAACCGGTGTTTATGTAAAAATGTTAATTAAAATGTATTCGCTGCAAAATAAAAATTACAAATTGCATAAGTAGATATTATTTATTTAAATGCCGTCTAACTGGTCACAAAACTGTCGACATGTGTCAAACACCCCTTAAAGCCTTCTTTCAATGTCAAATATGAGGAACACCAAATGTTTTATGATGGTTGTCCAGGTAATCAGGCAAGCGAGCGTTTTGGTTTGCTACTTTGTGCTTTCTTTTGGAAGCGCAAAACTGTACTTTGCATTTATAGGAAAAACTGTTTTATTAAAGTTCTTCAGTAGGAATTTTAACACTATATTGCACAATAACACAAGCATTTATCTCCTTAATGTTGTATGTTTTGCTACCAACAGTACACTGAGTATGGGAATTACCTTATAAATATTTTTCAGGCAGAGTTTTTATCACATTAAAGAGACAAGAACAAAGGTTATTAAACATTCCTAATTTTCTTTATAATAATTTAGTAGTTGCACATAAGAACTATTATAAATAAATTAAATAATAAAAGTGGTTATAAAGCAATTTTGCTTTGTAGAGAAAATTCTATAATGTTCTTACACCAACTAAAAAAGCACTTATAAAACGAATTTATAACTTGATTATTACGTATTCTTACAGCACTATTGTTGTAGCAGTCTTGCTTCCAAAAACAAAAATGAGTAATGGGGAACATTTATAAAATAAATTGGCAAATGGACAGCCTCTATGCAACTTTCATCAAATAAACACACTGGGTTCTAAAAAAGATGTTTATTTAAACAAAAAATACAAAAAAAAGGAAAAAGGAAAAAAGAAAAATAAAAATAAACAATTCTTTAACCTGAAATTGTATAAAAGGCATTTATTACTAAATATAACTGAAAAGGATTGTCTTCCATCAGTAAAAATATGTTTATACAAAGAGAAGCTTCTTTCAACATCGACTAATCTAATCGGACAATACTGCAACTTAGGTAGTAAAGTACCTATAAGGTCAAGATACAACTTCGTTGGATGGTTTACCTTCATAAATGCTATTACTGCAGTTAACTCCATTATTTTTTACAGTTACATCCAATTTGTTCCTTACTTGACCTCCTACTTTACCGTAAACTAACTTCTGGTAATCTCTCCTTATATACATCTGCACTCTTAGAGGTGATTTTAGAAAAATTTTTTTTACATTTGAAATTAATTTATTTACTACAGGATATTCAGTTCTGACGATTTCTGTGACTAGGTTTATTTCATGTCAAATACAAGTCACATATACCATATTGGGGTAAATAATTCTTAAGTTTTGGCTTACCTTTACCATATACGGTGCTGCATCACACTAAAGCACTAAAAACTTCCCATCTGGGACTGGATTTGGTAAGAAAAAGCTCGATAGGGACTGCTGAACAAATCGGGTTACGGTCACATTATTAGTTTTGTCTAACTGCTTAGAAGCTATTAAATATGGGTTTATTGCTTTATCTTCTTGAAGTGCTCCAATTATAAGATGTGCGATATATCTGCCACAAGCATCTGTGCTTTCATCAACAATAATGTAAAAGTTTTTATCACCCAATGAAGCTCTAATTTCTTTTAAAACGGTTTCGTATACTGAATGAACATTCGTGACAGCGTGGATTCGTCAGGATTGCTTTGTTGACAATATTTTTGCAAAACTCCTCTAAATTCCGGATTTTACAATTTTTCTAAGGGTATGCTTGCTGCGACCAAAGCCTTGCATAAGTCTTCTTAAAAATTTTCCTTTGCAGATTTCGATTTTTCTCCAAGATTTTAAAATGCGTTTTTTACACTTAGCTGAACTGGCTCAGACTTAATTTTTTGTAACTTTGATTTGTGCAGAAGTGTTTTCAAATGTTGATCGATTTGGAACTTCTTTTCACAAACAATAATTTTTGCACAGGCTTTACAGAAGACATTTTCCCCACTATAAACTCTAATTCTAGGAAATTTTTAATCCACGATGACGTTTTCGCCACTTTAGACATTTTGAACACAAATTTTAAACCACTAGTTTCACACTGAAAATACTGAAATCTTTCGACAAACTAAGACAGAAGTACGTATTACAACCCGATATAAATAGAGTTTGTTCAGCAGGTAATAATAAGGCATTATTAACTGACAATAAATAACCCCTAACAATATACCTGCACACCCCGGAAACCCCCAATCAATACCTTGTGTATAACCAAAATGTAAATATTAATTATTATATAATTGTCTTCAGATTGGAAAATCTCTCAAACAAGTGTCGGACTGGACATTAAACCTATGAGTCTACGAGTTTTCGTGATCAGGCGATTTTAATTTTTTGATAACGCCGAAAACATAAAAATATGCTCGTAAAATAATAATTTGGGAAAAGTATGCATCTTATTATAAAATTGACACAAATTGCATCACACAAAGTGCATCGATCCACGCAACATAGGAAATCCCATGCAAATTTTGAGATGGTAAATAAAATATTGGCTCCCTTGTTTATTTAAGGCCGATAATTTATTTAACTTTATTAAAGGGAATACTTTGACGAACTAACCGACGAAATTTTAGCGCGATTTATTATTAAGTCATTAAGGGCTTATTTAAAAAAACGTCAATCTATTAATTGGCGAAAATTAACAAATACGGTTCTGAAGCTTTATAATAAAAACACCAGTAAATGTCAGTAACTGACAAGAAGGATGTATTATGACAATACATTTGTTTTCGGGTAAAATAGGTTAAAAGCTTCAAGGTTTAAGATTTTTAATACAATTTGGTTTGTCTCTCTGTTATACAAACAAAAATATAGGGGAGGAGATAAATCAATAAAACAGTTTTGGTAAACAAGAAGTACTTTATTTTTCGAAAATTTTACTTTCTAATTCATAATAAAACAACTAAATTACATACTTAACTAATTATTTGATTAAATGTTCAAACAACCCCCCATTTGCTGCTAGACAATACCCCAAACGATCATAAAATTCGTTTTGAACATTTCTTAATTATTGATACACGGACAGCCTTTCACACTCTGCAGTAATAGCATTTTTTAAATCCTCCAGCGTCTCGTATTTAAAATTTTTGTAGATGGTTGTTTTTAGGTGTCCCCATAAGAAAAAGTCATTGGGCGAAAGATCGGGAGACCTAGCTGACCAATTAATTGTGTAATTTAGTCCAACAACGTTTCCTATAAAAACATTTTCTAAATACTCCCTAACTACTGCGGAGTTATGAGCTGGGCAGCCATCCATCTGGAACCAAATTTCTTGATTTTCTCGAACAACTTCATGCAACGCAGGCGTAATTTCATTTTGAAGCAGTTCAAGAAAATATTGAGCGGTTAAATTTTGAGGTAAAAAGAGTGGTCCGATGATATGATGTCCCAAAATGCCAGCCCACACGTTGACTTTTTGGGGATACTGCGTCCTTGTTTCAATAAACCGAAATTCATTTTCTTGGCTCCAGTATCGAAAATCTTGTACATTAGGCTCGTTATTCAAGGTAAAAGTACATTCGTCGGTGAAACAAATATTTTGCAAAAATTCCCTGTCATTGTTTGCGCTCTGCATCATATTAAAACAAAAATCAGCCCTTCGAATCATGTCCCCATCTCTTAGTTCTTGAACTTTATGGTATTTATATGGATAATATTTATGTTTATGTAGTACTCGTAAAACAGTTGTATAATATTTCCCCACTTCGTCTCCAATATGCCCAGTACTTATAATTCCCTTATTTTCTTCCACACTTAACAAAATATTTAAGTCTTTATCATTATCTGCAGGATTATTACCTTTGTCTTCTCTTTCGCATTTACATTTATTGAGAAGCGTTCCACCATTTTCAAATTTTTTAATTATTCTGGTTATGGTAGATATTGCTGAAATTGGTCTCTCTGGATAATGTACTGCAAACATATCCAATACTTTTCTGCTGCTGTCTCCTGCATAATACCACTTAACTATAGCAATCTTTTCAGACGTAGAATAGTTCGTAACGAAATAATAATTATTATAGTTAAAAAAAATTGTCAAACTTGGTTTGAATTTGACACTGACATAATCAATCAAAATATTAAAATTCAGACCCGTATTATCCATTTTAGGAAAATAAAAGATAATATTATTTGTTAAATAACTTTGGATAGACTGCATGAAACTTATTAAAATTTTGAAACTGAGTTTAGTTTATTGGATTCTTTAAAAAGTTTAGATAAACTTCTGCCCTAAAATAAATTGGGGAGCCAATATATGACCATCTTAAATTTTGCATGAAATTTCCTATGTTGCGCCAGCCAATGCCCCACCCTGTATAGGCACTTTGTATACAGGGTCGTTGGTATGTATGGAAACGGTCGATTATTTCTTAAAGTATAACAGTTAGCAAAAGATATTTTAGATAAAAGTTTTAGGGTTTTCTAAGGTGTATTAGAATTTTTTAAAAATAAGTATACAGGATGAGTCAGAAAATCGTAGAGAAGCAAAGTTACCTTTTTTTAAATAGAACACCCTATATCTTCGAATATTTTTGAATCTAGCATCAAATGACAATTAATTTTTAATAAGTGCATTATAAGTCTAAACCTAATAGTTTTCGAGATATCGACTTTTGAAAAATGACATTTTTGAACTTTGACAGCTTCTAGCTTTCTAACGGTACGTTTTAGAGTAAAACGGCTTACATGTCCCTATCTTACTTTTTTATTATCTTCCCAAAAACATCAACTTCCGGTTAAACCGGAAGTACTGTATTTCCGGCTTTTGAGTAACATCCGGTTTAACCGGAAGTTGATGTTTTTGGGAAGATAGTAAAAAAGTAAGATAAGGACATGTAAGCCGTTTTACTCTAAAACGTATCGTTAGAAAGCTAGAAGCTGTTAAAGTTCAAAAATGTAATTTTTCAAAAGCCGATAACTCGGAAACTATTAAGTTTAGACTTATAATGCACGTATTAAAAAATAATTGTTATTTTATGTAAAATCCAAAAATATTCGAAGATATAGGGTGTTCCATTTAAAAAAAAGTACCTTTGTTTCTCTACGGTTTTCTGGCTCAACCTGTATACTTATTTTTTTTAAATTCTAATACACCTTAAAAAACCCTAAAACTTTTATCTAAAATATTTTTTGCTGACTGTTTTACTTTAAGAAATAATCGACCGTTTCCATACATACCAACGACCCTGTATTATTATTATTATTATTATTATGTTTAACAGCAGTAAGCGGCTGTAGCCGATGAGACTGCTGTGTGCACTTATGTCTTTGGTTTCTTTTTAATTTTTATTATTTCAGGCACTTTCATATAGTCAACATTTAGAGTATCACGTCACAGTTCACAGTCCAGGTACAGTTCACAGTTAAGGTTAAGGTAGACAACTAAAGATAGTGCACGATGGTGCCATTTATCGTTTCTAGGTTTTTGTCAAGCCTGTTCTTGAAGATGTTCCGATTTGGGGCAAGGATGGTTTCCTCATTAAGGGCATTCCACCTGTACACGACACGGTTAGATAGGAAGTTTTTTCGTATCAGATGAGAGCTTTTCTCCTTTTTTAATTTTTGTGAGTGTCCTCTGAGCTCATTAGTATTTGAAATAAAGAAGTTTAGGTTAAGGTCATCGCAGTAGTTGTTGTTCAGGATTTTAAATGTTTCGATCAGGTCTCCCCTGTCTCTTCTCTCTTTGAGTGTGGTTAGTCCAAAAGCTGAGAGGCGTTCGTTGTAGGGTGTATCTACCAGGGTTGTTGGGATCCTAGTAAACCTCCTCTGGACTCTTTCCAGAGCCTCTATGTCCTTGGAGTAGTAGGGATTCCACACTGCATGGGCATGCTCAAGTTTGGGTCTAACATATGTTTTATAGATCTTATTCATGAATTCTACTGTTTTATTGGAAAATGCTCTTTGTATTAGGTAGATAAACGAGTTACATTTTTTTATAATTTGATTTATATGAGATTCCCATTTTAGGTCTGCCCGCATTAGTACCCCAAGGTCTTTTTGCTCTTCCACACTTTTCAATTGTGTTCCATGCAGTGTGTATGTATTGTGCGGGTTTTTAGCTCCTATGTGCAGGATGGTGCACTTCTCTTCATTCAGCTTCAGCAGCCAGGTCTCAGTCCAGGCTTCTATCGCCGCTATGTCCTCAATAAAGCGTGCTAGGTCCAAGGTTGGATTACAGTATAATTTGGTGTCATCTGCGAAGTAAGAGATTTTCGTTTTGATGTGTTGGCTCAGGTCACTTATGTAGGGAATGAAGAGAAGTGGTCCAATTACTGACCCTTGTGGTACTCCACTGAGCACTTCATGCGATGTTGAGTAGACACCATTCACTCTGACTTGAAAGGATCGCCTGGTAAGTAGCCTCTCCAAAAATCTGCAGAGACTTCCCCTTATTCCAAAATGTTTCCAAAATATATTTAGCCCTTTAATAATAACAAAACATTAAAAAAATTGGCAATTTACACTATACAAATATAGGGCTACCTATTTCTCGACAACTTGAGTGCAGCGCAAGAGGGTGATTTAGATGTATCTGCAATATAGATATTTATCTACAAGCGAGCGGCAACTTTGGTTGTGCCTTTTATTTTTGGTGTGCTAAATGGTACTTTACTTTAGGATTGATCCCTAATATGGAAATACATATTATTATAATCTTAACATCCCTACAGTGAAATCCTCCTTAACTTCTCACTTACGTTTGCAAAAACTCTTTACATAGAGGGCGTATGGATGCAACCTTTTTGATAATAATTGATGATTTTAATCTTAAAAGAATCGCGTGAACGCGGTCTTTAAACAAGCTGAGAATCCCAGTAGGAGGTTTGGTCCTAACAAGCCCATGCACCCAAATTGCTGGCCGTACAAGCAGAAAAGAACACTGACAAAATTAAACGTGTAATAATTCATAAAAATTAATTTGGTGGCGGTTACATTTATTTTTCTTTTTTAAAATAAGGTAAAGTCTGTTCAAAGATATATGAAAATGACTAACTGATCCCTATTAGGAAAGACCCGGGCCAGCTGTAAAATTGAAATATGGCCGAACAGGTCCGTACTTTGCTTAGAATTTAATCATGGTTTGTAATAAAAATAAGTAAGACATTAAATAATATTTTATTTATGTTTAAATGTGAAATTACAAGTTATTTTATTATTAAAAATTATATTTATGATTACAAAAATATACGAATTATTCGGTAATTACAATGGGGTAAATGCGGGAGAGTTGCCGCGGCAGGAGAGACGCCGCATTTGTCGTATTACCCCTAATACGTAAAAAGTTAGACACCAAGCATACCTGTGATGAGAGTACACCCATTAGTGAATCATTAGTACAGCGGCAGTGTTTGTTTCTAAAAGTATCGCTTCCTATTCCGATATTTACGAAGGTAAGAATACATTTTTATTACAAAGTTTGAAGTACGGTTTTAGTAAGTGTGATAATTTGAAACTCGGTCACTTTATTTTATGTTTGAAAGTTTTTCCGGTATTTTGAGGTTATTGTTTACACGTATCATGATATATTTTGTAGCGTTTACAGCCAGTGACCTCGATAAGCAGGTGCGGCGTCTCTCCCAACAAAAAGGACAGTTGCCGCATTATCAGTAAGGAGAGACGCTGCATACTATTTTTCCAATGTTATTGTTTTTCCATGAGTTTTATTATAATAAAATTAACATTTTTATTCAGAAAAATGCAAAGAAAATATGAAAGGAAAGTTAGCTTGGTTTAGATCAGCATCTGTAGCCACGGCCCTTAACGGTTTTAGGGCAACTGGGATATATCCTTTAGACCCAAATGCAATTCCAGACCAGTTTTATTCTATGATAGATTCATGCACGATAGAAGTTCCCCCAGAAGGAGAGGTTAGTACTTTACCCAGATCTATGACTCCAGATTTACGTCCAAGCTTAGAACTACCCTCCACCAGCTCTGTCAATCCTACTCAAACAAATTCTCCTAGTAGTGGAGCTTATGGAGATAATATTCCGAAAGTTACCCCTTTAAAATATCTGCATGAAGTGTCTCCCGTCCCAAAAATACATGTATCCATTAAGCAACGGTTCAAGCAAAGCGCAAGTGTGTTAACATCATACGAAAATATTGAAACAAAAAAGTCTCGTCTTAATCCTAAAGATAAAAAGCCCAAGGTGGCAGAAAAAAAGAAAAAAACAGAAAAAAAAACTAGAAAAAGAACAGTGGAGCGATAGCGATGAAGAGATTCTAGCAAATAAGATTATAAAAAAGATGAAAACAAGGAACGCTGCGTGGAATGTTTCGAAATTTATGCAACCACAACTAAAAAAGTCGATTGGGTGCAGTGCCTTAAATGTTTAAAATGGTTCCACGTTACTTGCAGCATGTATGGTGAAGTTTGCAACATCTGTTTCAGACTGGCTCTACGCAAGAAAAATGAAAATTAGACTTTTTAAACAGTGCGGCGTCTCTCCTTTCTACACGCGGCATCTCTCCCAGCGATGTGGGAGAGTCGCCGATTTTTAGAAGAAAACATATTTTTTTGTTATGTTTATATTTTTTTAGAATTAACGTTTATTTTTGCATTTTAATAAAGTTTAAAGTAATACCTGTGTAGTGACTTATTTTGAAAAAATTAACTTAAAAATTACAAAAATTATGAATTTTTTTCAAAAGTGCGGCAACTCTCCCGCATTTACCCTAATTATTCACTTAATGTATCAGTATCACTATCGCTATTATTATATGTTATAATTATTATTTGTACTATATTGGTTATATGGATATAGGATTGTTCCACTGTTTCAACATGTGTAATAGAATTTGCCCAACATTGTAAAGGGATGTTAAAAACTTCAGTTTCTATAAGCTCAAGTACACTGGAATTAATAGTAGGGCAAATATTGTTACGACGAATGGCAGATTTCAATTGGTGCCAAACATGTTCGATGGGATTAAATATACAATGGTATGGTGGAAGCCTTAAAACTGTATGCCCTAGATTTTTTGCATAATTATCACAGAAGTATTCCTTTTGTAGTTTTAAACTTTGTAAAACCTCAATAAATTGCCTTTTGGTGTAATCCTCCTGAAAATAATTCTCATTATCATATATGCAGTTTTGGATTGTTTTGTGTCATTTGAGGAGGGAGTCTTGGTCAACTGCCTACTATGGTAGCTTGCATTGTCTATTAAACTTACGCTATTCGGAGGTATATTTGGAATTGGCTTGTTTTTAAATCAATCTTCAAATAAATCAGCAGTGGTGTCCTCATGGTAATCCAGAGAAGAATCTTTTATGTTTTTTGCAGACAGAGAAAGTCTATTCGAAATCCATTCGTCTTTAGATCCAGCATGCAATCGTAAGTTGTTTACCTCTTTTTGATGGCACGCTTGTTTTAGACTTGTCGCTTGAGTCAACTCAACCCTTTTCCGGGGTATCATATCTGTCGAACCAGGTTTCATCCAAGTAAATAATCGGCCTTTGCTGATCTCTGTTGTAAATCCTAATTTTTTGTAGATATTCGGATCGGCATTCCTGAATTCTACTGGATTCCATGTGTTGGATACACTTCCATAACGTTGTCCTGCCACATTTGACCCCGGTTTCATCTCTTTCAAGCTTCTTAATTACATTATCTAATGTATAGGCACGCGTTGTTCCTCGTATAACTTGTAAATTTTACGCCGTATTATATCTTTATCATTTCGATCTACCTTCGAGAAAATGCCAGTATCGGTTCTTTCTTTCCTCGCTAAAATGGGATTATTCACAATTTTCCATACAGTTGATGTTGGAATTCTTGTTAATGTGGCCGTTTCTTCTAACGCTGCTTGCTTGCTGACCGCACGTTCAATGAGAGTTGAATAAACATTGTTTATAACTTCCTTAGTTTCCACAGAAAAGTGTTTTCTGCTGTTTGACGGGGTTATCTCCTGAGATACATTGGGTTCGTACATATTTTCCGTAACTCACGATTAAACAAGCGCTGTATTACACACGAAGTAAGAATAATTACTAAGCTTAAAACTAACTAGAGTGGCTATATATACAGTTTTTAGAACATAATTTGTTTTATGGGATTAACCTTCTCATTTGGAATCAGGTAAAAATCGGTTTAAAATAACCAAACTATTACTTTAATAATCAAATTACGTCTTCCGGACTTGCAGTTTACTTTAAGACATTTTTAAGTACGGACCATAATTTACCTGCATTTATTCATTTATTCATTCTTTGTTTATGGCCACTCTTGGATAATCCCATTCAAAGGCAAAGTGTAACTTTCTTATATCTCTGGGCAGGCTTTTACAAATATTCTTTATGAAATCTAAGTGCTATGTACAGGGTGATCCCCTATAATGTCGCCTCTCTTTAACTTTTTTATTTTAAGTGTACCAAAAAAATTAAAAGCATGGTTATGTAGGTACTGAAAAATACTATTTTTTACGTATAAAGATAATTTAAAAAATGGTCAGTATACAAGGAAACACGAAAAGTGTATTTTTTTAAACGAATCACCCTATATATGAATTAATTTTTTGACTCCTGGTAAAGTTCTAAACATAATTGATATATCATACCAGATACCTAAATTCAACCGTTTATGAAATATTCGCATTTGAAACATTATCATCAAATATTTTTTTAAACAACTGTTACAAATCAAGAAGCCTTAGGATAACAAAATGTTTGTTAAAAATAAATACCCATAGTGACATTATGTCAATATTGTTATAGTTGTCTTGTTAAGTATGTAAGTAAAAATGTCGTACTCAGAGAGAGAAAGACAAATTATTTTAACTTATTATAATAAAAATAATTTAAATTGTCGCGCTGCCATTAGAAATATGATAGAAGATAATCCCGGTATGCATGTCCCAAGTCGAAGAACGTTCACATCTATATATAGTAAGTTTCAAGAAACTTCAA
The DNA here is from genome assembly GCA_963920685.1 of Polydrusus tereticollis. Classification (NCBI taxonomy): domain Eukaryota; kingdom Metazoa; phylum Arthropoda; class Insecta; order Coleoptera; family Curculionidae; genus Polydrusus; species Polydrusus tereticollis. The sequence goes on from OY987329.1 coordinate 108,450,530, forward strand.
ATTTAAAAAGGAAAAAAATAACTATGAACGGAGATGAAAATGCAGAATTAAATATTTTGCTAGCCATAGAAGATAATCCAAATAATTCCATAAGAAACATTTCAAAAGCATTACAAGAAACAGAAGATAATGTTCAGAATACCTCATACGGGAAGAACGCTTAAAAATGGGATTTAAAGCCATATAAGATTAAACCCGCTACAAAGCTTACCTAAATGCAAAAAGATAATCGGGTCACATTTTGCCAACTGATTCTAGATAAAATTAATATAAACAACAATTTTTTGAAAATAGTTTTATGGACTGACGAGTCTACCTTCTCTACGAGGGTTCTGTTTAATCGAAAAAATACCAGACAATGGGCAAGAGAAAATCCACATTATTATAGGGAATTTAAGGTCCAAGGGCGACAATCCGTAAATGTGTGGTGTGGCATTCTGGGCGATCGAGTTATTGGTCCGTATTTTTTTGATATTGTTTTATATGGACCCCGCTATTTAGATTTCTTTGAAAACGAGTTAGAAGAATATTTAGACGATTTGCCTTTGAATATGTTACAAAACATCATTTTTCAACAGGATGGGGACCCCCTCACAATATTCGTGATGTGCTTAATCACCTAAATGAGAGGTTTTCTGAATGGATTGGAAGAAATGCGCCAATTAAATGGCCAGCGAACAGCCCCGATTTGACACCGATGGATGCGTTTCTTTGGGGATATATAAAAAACCGTATATACAGCCATCAAATTGAAAACCTCAATCATCTTAAAGATGTAATAACGAATGAAATAAATAATTTAAATGAAAATAACCCAGCAGTCATAACAGATCCATTAGAGAAACTTCGAAGAACACTTATACGGTGTGCTGAAGAAAATGGAGGTCCGGTAGAGCATCTTTATGTTTAATAACCCATTGAAATTGTTTTTGTTACTGATATCGTTACATTTCTTAATCTGGCAATTGTTTAATAAAATTCTTTATTATTATAATATTTTATTAGTAAATAATGTTTCAAATGCGAATATTTCAGAAACGGTTGACTTTAGGTATCTTGTATGATATAAAATATGAATTATGTTTACAACTTTACAAGGAGTCGAAAAATAAATTCATATATAAGGTGATCCATTTAAAAAAAATACCTTCTATACTGATTATTTTTCAAATTATCTTTATACGTAAAAAAATAGTATCTTTTAGTACCCACATAACCACACTTTTAAATATTTTGAGACACTTAAAATAAAAATAGTTAAAGGGGGGCGACATTATAGGAGATCACCCTGTACCGTGCGAGCAAAAATTATTTTTATCCAAGAACGCTTGGACTGAAAAACGTAGGGCTTGGTTTAGATCACAATTATAAGGGACGATATATCTTACCAAATCTAGGTTAAAATTGTGTCAAATCGATATTATGACATGATATTAAAATAAGTAAACAAATACAAATTTATTTTTGTTGTTTACACAATTAACAAAGCAAGAATATAAAGTAAGGAAAAAAAATATATAGAAATTGCTAAAACTGGCCACCGCCGTGCTCCAAGCATAAATTCACACGTCTCTCCATATTTTCGAAAGAGTTGACCAGCATCTCTGGAGAATTGTTCCCACATTCTTGAATAATCCTTTCTTGTTACTGTTCTAAATTTTCAACTGATCTTTTAAAAGGAATATTCGTTAAATGAGGAAAAATTAAATAATCTATAACCGTCAAACAACGTGATCTGGGTGGGAATTCAACGTATGTTTAAAAACTGGCCAATCTGTCGTCTAAGAAATTGCGTAAAGTAGTTAATAGTTTCGGGGGTGTATGGGCGGTTGCACCGTCCTGTTGAAAATAGCAGCCGGCGAACCTGCAGGCTTGAATCACATATAGATAAGCGACATTGGATCGTCATGTACCGTTCTGGGTGCAAGTCAAGCGGGCAATGTCAGTTGATGTTACCTGGCAAATATCTATAAATGGGGCTTGAAGCACCAAGCTTTTAAGCCTTTCAACTTAGATATAATTTGAAATTCGATTTGTCAGTCTTAGTCGATATGCAACCAATCATATAATGTTTTCTTACTATCTAAATAAAATAATTGTGTCAAATATTATCATAATATTAAATGACCCACTGACAAACTTCCGTTTAATTTTTATTTTATACAACAGAAGGTTAACATTGCTATTTTTTAGTAAATATAAAATCCTAGTGGATAATAGGCATAACAGAAATTTTGAAAATACGCCAGTACATCAAAGTGAATAAAATAGTTATTTATGTATTAAGGGCATTATGAAGATGTTTATGCCTCTGAGGGCAACAATCTTACAAAGCCGAGGGCCTTAGGCCCGAGGGATTGTAAGTTGCCCAAGGGTAAAGACATCAAGTAATACCCGTGGTACATACAATAGTTTATGTCCTACTTCAGATAATTCCAAGTTAAATTAAAAGAAAAGTCAAAATCACGAAAGGTTTTTTACCTATATAGTTGCTAAATAAACAAAGGTAATAAGTGTTCATTGTTGTGCTGTGTCAGAGTCAAAACTGAAATTCATATAAAATAATGGATTTTCCGTTGATTTCGGATAGAATTGCTGTGAATGCTACCAAAGCTTTGGATAATCTTGTCCCAAAGAAGTCTAAAGACGCCTATGATAAGGAATATCAAAGGTCTGGGGATTGGATGAAAAATAATTATGTAAAAATTATCAACGACACGGTGCAACTCTGATATTTCAAAGAATTTGGATATTAAAATTGCTGTTGTAAATTATATTAAAATACTAAATATGTATATCGATTATAGTCTGGAACATTCACCCCTAATTCCCTATGGACGAAATATTCAATGTTAAAGAAGACATTAATAGTTAGTAAAAATATAGACATTGCAAAATATTGCAAGTTAGGCCAGTATCTAAAGCAAGCATCCAAAGGATATGAAGCGAAAAAATCGAAAATTTTGACTCGAGATGTGATTAAATTTATCTTTGAATGAATTCATCCGTGAAGCTCCCAATGAAAGTTATTGATGTACAAAGTGGCTCTGTTATTTAGTATATTTGGTGGGTGCCGCCGCCAAGAGCTAGTTAATATATTGGTTGAACATATAGATGATAGAGGATCCGTAGTAATAGTTAATATTCCCGATACAAAGACCGATAAAAAGCGTGGCTTCACAATTATTGATGAGAAGGAGATGGCTTGTTTAAAGCTACTGAGAACTTATTGGTCTTTACGCCCGACGAACTGCAACATCAATAGATTCTTTTTGTGTTACCGTAACGGTCGTTGTTTTTCACAGCCAGTTGGGAAGAACACCCTAGGCAAGATTCCTTCCATTATTGCAAAATACCTAGGTCTAAGCGATGCGGACAAATATACTGGTTACTGTTTGCGCAGAACCTCTGCAACTTTGTTGGCGGACGCGGGGGCAAACATGACCACATTGAAAAGAAGTGGCGGTTGAAAAAGTTCAGCCAGGGATATTTGGAAGACAGTACCTATGTCTTCTAAAAACAAAATTTCGAAATTGATAGCTGGAGTACCGTCAACGAGACCATCAACATCAAAAAACGTTCAATCATCGTCAATTTCTGTTAGTGAAAATCACGAAATAATAGAAAACATTGACTTATCAAAAGCCGAAAAATTCGTTTTTACTGGGGCTTTTCATAACTGTTCATTTAATATAAATGATAAATAAGTTTTCTCGTTAATAAAAAGTTGTTACTTTGATTTTTCCTATTTATTTCTCTTAATGCCCGAGGGCAATAGAGCTTTATACGTTTATAACCATTGTTTACGGCTATTTGTTTAATATAGTTTAATTCTTTTTGAAAATTTACCTTGTTAAGAGGGAGAGTTACTAGTCTATAAATCATACTATGAAAAGAAGCTAGTTTGTGTTTAGTAGAATGCAAGAAGAGTTAGGTATGACGGTGTCAGTATGTGAAGGCTTATGAAAGACCGAGAAACTGTGTTGATCATTTTCTCTTTTAATATTTAAATCAAGAAAATTAATAGAGTTATCAATTTCTTGTTCGATTGTGAATTTGATATTTTTGTGTAAACTATTAATATATTCTAAAAAGATTTTTTTTTACAGTTTAATTGTGCTTACTGTACTTCATAAGTCTATAGTTATGGATTTCCACCTAGTATCGGCTGAAGCTATCAACTTTACTGTACCTACTCTCATAAAGAAAACTTTCAAATGTCCAGATTTAAATTTAAAATATATGTAAATCGAAAAATAATTTAATTTACAAGTTCACTCCGTTTTCAAACATTTTTAAAGTTCCTACTCACTTCTAGTTGTACTCATTAATTTGAGGCAACTCTAAGTAATTTTATTCAACTCGATTTTGGGTGAGTCATTATTTTTTCTATTTTAACTGGTCCTTTTGGTATTCCTTCTAGTATCCCCTGAAGATGGACATATAGACGCCCGAAACATGTAGGGAACATAACCAACATTTTTCTATTAAAAATTTTGTGAAGGAAGACTTGATTATTTTATTTGCATTTAAATAAAAGCCCAAGAAATAATAAATCATCGTTAAAAGACGCCATAAATAAAATCTAAATCTATAAATTATAATAATCCACCTTTAACAAACTTAATCAAGTTAAACATGATGCTCCACGCTTGGTTAAAGCCATTAAGCTATTAGATGAAATTACATACTCATTTGCCATTAAACAAAACCTACTATAACACTCCTACCTCAATAAAAACTGCATACTTTGTAAAACTATGTCATCCTGATATAATTAAATTATGTAGTGTTCTAGATTTATATGGCCCGAGTTAAATAGGTTTTCGTAATTTATGGATGTTTCCGCGCAGAGATATTTTAAATTTAAATCCAGATAAGCCCAATTGTGTTTGTCAAAACAATAATGATATAAAAATAAAATGGCATGTGGGAATTTGAATTTAGAAATAGAATATAGAATAAGTCTTTGACAATGTATATCGTAAGACAAATGGCGTTACACCGGACTGCTGAATTTGCGGATCCCGTTGGAAGTCTGGATATACAGTAAAATAATCAGACGATAGCTTTAGAAGTGAGAGGAAAGAAGGGTGGGTAGATCTCTTTTTCTTTAGGAGCACACACTGCAAGCAAAATCATCTGAAATAACGCCTAAACCTAAACTACAACCAAACATTGACACTGTAAGTAATGACATTTTTTACACATGCGGTATTTAGAAGTAAGAATTTAGGATCCTTTGAGTGGCATATTATGTAAAAAATGTACCTACTCTATTCGTTTTGGATTGGTTTATATAATTCTTAAGTATACTTTGTTGCTTAATGCCAGAGAGTAATAAAACGTAAATATGCAATAACAGGATCCATTAAGCAGGGTGGACAACTTAAACATTGCATTGCATACTTCAAGTAAACTGGAATGATAGTTTCTAAAAATTCCATATTTCAGACCTACACACCTCGAATCGGCCCTAAACTAGGGTCACCCTAATTTTCATACAAAAGAAAAACAAGTTTGGTGAATGAAAGGTATAGCTGACAACGGCGTTACTACGGGTAGTTTAAATATTAATATTTATATAAAAAAAAATCTACTATGTACAGTATGTAATCCCATTTTCGACACTTTTATAGGGTATCTCCGTAATTGTTAGTGCTCTCAAAAAAGTAATATAGGTGTCATGTGCTCTTTTTGGGTCAAACTTAAAGTGGTAAAATCAAAATTTTAAAATTTTCGCTCGCTTAAGAGATACGGGGAAAAATAAAAAAATTGACAAATTCAAGATTTCCCTATATTTTGTTAGTTAAAAGAGATACAGAAAAATGTTTTATACAAAAGTTTCTTTATAATGATTGTTGAATAATTTGCCATTTTTGTAATAAGTATACGGGGCCAGGTAAAAAAGTTAACGAGCCTAACCTTATTTTTTTAAATGGAACACCCTGTATATTTTAATCTAAAAATTTAAAAAGCATTTAAAATTCTCTTTTTAAATATATAACATACCATGGCCGATATTGGTTTCCTAAGCGACTTAGTTAAACTTTATTACTTTGAAACGAAATAAAGGATTTAGATTAAGGTAAAAAAAAAACGGGAATCTTCGTAAATGTTCGAAAGCTCTTCCGTTGTTTTTAATGCATTTCATGCATGATCAAGTTGTTCTCGTGTTAAAATGACTTCTTTATAAATTTTATTTTCCAACACTCCCCAAAGAAAAAAATCTGGAGGTCTTAGATCCGGAGATCGTGGTGGCCACCTTATAGGTCCATGTGTTCCTATTTAACGTTTTCTAAAGTGAGTTATTAAGTACTATCTTATTCAAAGAGCGTTATGGGTAGGGGTGCCATTATGTTGAAAGTAAGTTTCTCTTACTTCATTTAAAGGAACATCATCAAGGATATCGAAAAGGTTTGATTGAGGTATGTCCAGATATCTATCTGCATTTAAATTTTCTTCAAAAAAGCGATACACCAGTTTGTTTTGAAACAAAAAATAACATATACTTATTTACCCCAAATCGACCTTGTCGGCGAACAGGTCGTACCACGTGGGGATTTGTGGAGTTCCAATGTCTTTCATTATGTCGGTTATGAATACCGCAACTTCTAAATCGATATTCATCTGATCAAATTATTTTTTGGTGAAAAGAACGATCCTCGTTAGATTTATTTAAGAACCAGTGACAAAATTCCAATCGTCTCACATCATTACCAGGATGCAAACATTGGGTAATCCTAACAACATAGGGAAAATATTTATTGGACGTCAAAATTTTTTGCGCCTTAGATTTTGTGATTCTAGTTTGAGTTTCTACGTTTCCGCCGGACGTAGATTTTTGTTCCTAAAATTACAAAGTGCTTATAGAGAATAAAATAGGATGTGTGCTTAAGACCACAAGACAGAAGTGAAAACCTCACCAAGATGAGATTCTCTATTAACCTTTCACAATCTAACATCCGCAATTCTCAAATTCAAGACGATAAAAGAATCGATCCATAAAAAGTAAATACACTATGCATTTGGTCACATTTTAGTATCTTACTTTTTTCCCCGACTACATCATGAGCGATGCATAGCCGAATTTGACGGCTCAGTCTCATTCAATACCCACTAAAAGTGCTAAACGCGCCTAAAGAAGTTTTCACTTCAATAAAAGTTCCGGTTAGCGACCAAAATATAAATTTTGCGCCATTTCTTCGTTTCTTGCACTCAATATAAACTGATATCATATCAAATTTTTCAAAATGTTGATAAGTTATTTCCACAAACGAATATGTAAAAATAAAATTAACGTTAAATGTTAATAACAACTAGAATGTCAACATAATTATTTCTCGGATATTTATTAGCTTTTGTTTCATGGTCTAGTGTGGTTTAAAGTTTAAATAAATCGCATAGGAAACCAATATTATCCATGGTGTGTCATATATTTGGAGAGAGAATTTAAAATGCTATCTCTTTAGATTAAAATATACAGGGTGTTCCATTTAAAAAAATCAGATTAGGTCCGATAACTTATTTATCTGACCCCGTATACTTATTCTGAAAACGGCAGATTATTCAACAATCATTATAAAGAAACTTTTGTATAAAACATTTTTCTGTATCTCTTTTAACTAAGAAAATATAGGGAAATCTTGAATTTGTCAATTTTTTGATTTTCCCCCGTATCTCTTAAGCGAGCAAAAATTTTCAAATTTTGATTTTACCATTTCAAGTTTGACCCAAAAAAAGCACATGACACCTATATTGCTTTTTTGATAGCACTAACAATTACGGAGATACCCTATAAAAGTGTCGAAAATGGGACACCCTGTACAATACAATTTAATTTTTAAATTTTAGTAATCATGTTCCGAGTAGTCCGATGAACTACCGTCGTTGGGGTCCGGAAAAATAATAAGGGGCTCTACAGTGTTTTCTAGCATGTTATCAGCTTCCCACATTCTTTCTTCTATTTCAATCACATGCTCGACGCACTTACTACATTTTTCACAATCCACTGTCTCTATTTCCCCTTGGTCTCTCATTTTAAAAGTGGTATGTATGCCTTGCTACAAACCCTTTAACTTGCGCCCACACTAATTCTATGGGGTTTAATAGACAGTGACATGGCGGAAGGCGAAGTACTATTATATTTCGTTTTGAAGCGATTCCGTCGACAACAGATTTCGTACAAAAAGGTTTATTCAACTTCACAATCTCCAGTAGCTCCTTTTTCAGCATATCTTTATGAAATGGCTTCTTATTTCCAGTAAGCCAATGAATGATGTATGTTACCAAGGGTTTATTTATTTAACTAAACACAAAAGCCAACAATTCATAATATGGAAAATGTTCCAATTCCTCCAGAAAAAGAAGCCAACAAAGCGACATTAAACATTCTTCCCGAAAAATCCAGCAAACATTATAATCAAGATTCAACGAGTTAGAAGAGTGGAAAAAGTATAATAAATATTAAAGGTATTAATGAAGTCTTGCTTGCATATTTCCTAAAAATAGCCTCAACGTCCCAAAGGGAAGTGCCTGACTGTAAGGGTAACAGAAACGAAGACAGGCAAACCAAGCAACTAGCCTACGATTTTTCCACTTTCTGTGTAAAGTTACGGAAAAACCTTAATATCTCAAAATGATAGCGCGACATACTGCAAACCTAATATTTTCTGAAAGAGCACGCTTTAACCTTTCCAACGGCAAAATAATATACAGGTTGTTGTATTTAAGAAATTTAAGTAAAATAGATTTGAAAATAGAGGTGTTTAAACAAATATTTTCGACACCCTGTATAATAAAATCGAAAAGCGAAGATAGTTTAGGATAAACTAGGCTAGCGTTAAATTACGTATGAAATTGTCTGGGAAATTAACAAACAGTGGCGTTAACATAAAAGTATGCAACTTTTAAATAAGATAAAAAATTTTGCTTTTTAATGTTTCAATTTATTTAGAGAATAAATCACTCTACATGTTTCGGCTTATTGGGCCTTTTTCAAGAGCAATACAAGATGAATACTAAATCTAAAAGTAACAATACGGGTGTTTATAAACTTAATAATAAAGGAAGGTTTTTATTGCACCTATCTAAATGTTGGGATTTTCCTAGTGGTTGTTATGGGTAGACTTAATGAGGGTGTCTCCGATATAAATTGAAACATTAAAAAGCAAAATTTTTTATCTTATTTAAAAGTTATTATTAAAATATTTCACAAGGAACCAACCGCCGAATCAGTACAATGTAATAAAAGTATGTTATAATAGTTTAAAAAAAGTATGTTTTTGATTCAATTTTTATTGTTTTATGTAAAGGTTGGCAACGCTGTATTCGATCTACAAAATCGCTGATCAATCTGATGATCCACAGCTGCATGAATAAGGCTTACTGGGATATAGCTATCCTTAGCTGTTTTAACTTCGCTGGATTTAGTTTTTTGGGCATTTCGAAGGCACTTCTTATCAGTGACTGATAGGTAGTAGTATCCAAATAATGCAGTTGATGATATTTTATTCCCGCTAGAACATAAACAGTTGGCAGATATTATTGTGTTGCATTTTTTGTTTGGTATAATCTACAATTAAAATATTATTTTGCATGAAGTATATAAAAAAATTTATGATAGTAATTTAAATTACCACAATATTATAACTGTTTTCTTTCATCATAATGTGAACTTCTCCGACCTGAATCAAATTGCATCCATAGGACATGGTTTGAATCCAAGGCATTTACCCCTTTTTAACATAATAATATTTGCTCTATTAGGTACCTTATAAGTGATGTCCGAGCTTTCCTTTCTTTTATCTTTGCAGGGAATACAACAGACTTGAAAATTTTCTGTTCGGGTAACAAAATACGTAACCACTTTAGCCAATATTGAATCTATAATATAAATTATTTAGGCTATAGACTGGGTCTACTTCATATTAATAAATAAACACTACCACAAGCTTTATTTTACAAAAAGCTAACAATTATGTCTTAATAAACAAAAATGTAAACCACAATGACATAACCTCAAACTTTTTCAGATGGCGATTAAATATTTTCAGGAAACACTTACCTGTATCTGTGGCTGTAAATGGGTCAATCATATCACCAAAAATATAAATAATTTGAAGAAATTGCTTATTTGTCGCTTATAAACGTGTACCAATGCTTGCAAAAATGTCTTATGGGATTTTCAATGCAATTTATTTTTGTTTGGAAAGGCTTTTTAAAACACGCCCCTTGTGACGTCAGACTTAGGCTGTCCATTAGAACCTGAATTCAGAACTCATAGAGGCTTCATACGTCATATAAAAATGTGGGGTATTCTATCAACAAAAATATAATTTTTGGTATTACTCTTTTTTGATACTTAAAAATAATTTGGGATGTAGCATAGATAAAACGTTAAAAGTTCTATTAAGAAAAGTTTGCCATATTTTTAACGGTTTAGTCACTATTGACCAAGGCGTCCTTGTTGGCGTTGAAGCCTACCCTGTATATATAGATATAAATGACTGTGTATAACTTATTAGTGAGTTATGGTTATAACGCACTAGTGAGTTATGAGCAGCTTTGTACCCTTAACAGCTCATTAATATTGTATGTATTATACAGTGTGGCCCAAATTGGGCCTACATGTATGGGGATCTTGGAAACTATAGAAGATAGAGAAACGGTTAAATGGGGAAAGTTTTTGATAATTATATTTCTAACTGAAAACCGTTTAGTACGCGGCCCTATCTTTTTTGGTTTTTGAAATATGTTGAAAAAAACCAAAAAGATGTATTTTCGAAAATATGCTGTAGATTTCTTATTATTCACTATTTTGGCAATCTGTAAAAACATTTTTAAAGCAACTTTTTAAGTAGATTTCAGTTCTGCAATTTAATTTTGAACACGACGTTTCAGTTATTTTATACCATCATCAGGTTCATTTTTTCTTATGGGCGCCATATTGTATTTTATACTTAAAAGGTAGCTTATGACGTCCGCTTTTCAACGATGTATTATTTGTTGGAAAATAAATGAAATTAACTTGAAAAATAAAGAAAATTAATTTTCGCAACACGTCAAATTTGAGAAGAACACATTAGGCAGGGTTAAATTTGTTTAAAATATCATAATATTATAATACATTATTTTATTTTTTCCTTATGGTTAAAAATCTCATATTAACATTTCAAATAAAGAAAACTAAAAACGCAATGAATAATAATTATTGTTTTGAAAAGAAAATAAGAAAAAATATCTAACTTACTATACTTATTCGAAATGTTGGCCGTTTTTATTAATACATTTTTGACACTTTTTTAACACAGTATTGATGACCCTGCGAAGCGTGTTGCCATTTATGCTCGTAAACACATTCCTCACTCTCTCTTCTAATTCTTGTACAGATTCCGGGGGTTCAAACTCATATACTTCATTTATTACATAACCCCATAAATAAAAATCGAGAGGAGTTATATCAGGGGATCTAGCAGGCCAATTAACTGGTCCGCCGTTTGAAATTAATTTGTCATCAAATATCTGTCTTAAGAGAGTTTGAACTTCCCGAACATTATGTGCGGGACAACCGTCTTGTTGAAACCAAATATTATTCAATTGATCTTGAGGAACTCTTGCTCTAATTGCCGGTAATATTTGATCTTCTAACAGCTCCAAGTATCTCTGGCCATTCAACGTATGATTATAAAAGAATGGTCCTATAAGTCTGTTGTCTAAAATATAAGGAGAAATGTAAAGCTGGGTTACTTAATACCTGCTATGTATTTAGCAAGCTAGGTGACATTACTTACCATACATACCACACCATACATTAAAACCAAATCGGGTTTGCAGTCTTCGTTGAGCCAATTGGTGAGGGTTTTCTGTTGCCCAAAAATGATGGTTATGTCTATTAAATACCCCGCAGTTGGTAAAATGTGATTCATCGGTCCAAATTACAAGACGACTGAAATCATGATTTTGTTCGCATTGATTCACATACCAATTTGAAAACTGCATTCTTCTTGGATAATCCGTTTCTCGTAAACCCTGAACTATAGTTGGCTTGTATGGTCGATATTTATTTTCCTTAAGGACTCTTTGTATGGTACTTCGCGGGGTTGGTAAGTCTCTTGCCGACGCTCTTGTAGATGATGTCGGAGCGGCATTAAAATAGGCTCTGACATTTTCGTCACGCTCGTTATTACCTGCTTTTTCGTAACTCTTGGGCCGCGGTTTTTCAAAACTTCCATGGTTTCTCAGGTTCATAACAATTTTTGGAAAAAGTCTGACACTTGGCTGCGGTCTTTCAGGAAAATTTTCAAAATACCTTTCTAATGCAAGGTTTGCATTTCTGTTGCAATGAATGTAACATTCTAGCAAATCAAATTTTTCTTCGTGAGAAAAACGCAATGCCATTTTCTTTTAAATTCAGAATACACGAATAAATCGTTATTATTAGATAATAATAATAAAAACTATTATACTTTTACTCGTTCTGACAAGTAATATTTTTGTTTCATTTTCAAACGGTAGTGGTTGATGGTCATAGGCTACTGGATTTTATTTTTGATTCATAGGTTATTGTACTATTGTTGATTGAAACAATGCAAGCAGCGTTTTGTGAATACTACAAAATGTAAACCTTTTAATTGGTATTCAATTTAGGGAGTTATAGTGCAGTTGTCAAATTTGACGTGTTGCGAAAATTAATTTTCTTTATTTTTCAAGTCAATTTCATTTATTTTCCAACAAATAATACATCGTTGAAAAGCTGACGTTATAAGCTACCTTTTAAGTATAAAATACAATATGGCGCCCATAAGAAAAAATGAACCTGATGATGGTATAAAATAACTGAAACGTCGTGTTCAAAATTAAATTGCAGAACTGAAATCTACTTAAAAAGTTGCTTTAAAAATGTTTTTACAGATTGCCAAAATAGTGAATAATAAGAAATCTACAGCATATTTTCGAAAATACATCTTTTTGGTTTTTTCAACATATTTCCAAAACCAAAAAAGATAGGGCCGCGTACTAAACGGTTTTCAGTTAGAAATATAATTGTCAAAAACTTTCCCTATTTAACCGTTTCTCTATCTTCTATAGTTTCCAAGATCCCCATACATGTAGGCCCAATTTGGGCCACACTGTATAGAAGTGTCGGATAACATTATTAAGTTGACCTTACAATTACCTATACTTACAAACTGCTTTAGGTTGCATATAAATTCATTTTAAAACAATATGCGTACTATAACGTCTACAAAGAATTAAATTTTAAACGATAGGTAGCTTTACACATTATAAGCAGACCCGACTCATGATTGTTTTATAGAGTCATAAAAGTTTTATGGTGTCAGAATGAATAAAATTTAATTTTATTGCACGCATTTAAAAGCAATAAAAATGAAATCTCAAATCAGTGTCATCGTCATATCGGCTGAGATTATTTTACTAATGGAAAAAGGAATTCAATTTAGTTTGGAAAACTGACCTAATATAGGATCATGTTCATTTTTAAGATCAGTCTGAGACTATTAATTTCTATTTCTCCACAGGTAAGCTTCTCAGCGAGACTTGACATAGGTTGAATACTGAATCTTCAAATTCGAACTTGTTGAGGTAGGGGTGGTAGACAGCAGAAGGGAAGTGTTTATTTTTAATCAATTGGTGGTTGTTCTGGGTAAGTTTATTGAAGTGAAGTAGGAGGGGATAGTGGGTAAGAGTGAGCCAGTCCTTGGTAGTCTGTATTAATTGAGTGGGTTTAAATGAATGTGTGATTGTGTGATCAGGGGATTCAGGGAAACGTTCGTCCATTTGTATAGTAGTCGATGATAAGTTTGTCAATATGTTCCGCAATTGTCGGCATTTGTAGTTCTTCTGAAATGTCTGAACTTTTTTGTTAGTATGGTGCACCAGGGGGTGACACCGGAAATAAGAACTTACGGGTCTAATAATGGTCTTGTACAGCAATGTCTCAACGTTTTCGTACCCAGAGATATTGCCGGGAATTTCCCCAGCATGTGGGAAAGTTGCAAAAAATTTGAAATGTATTTGCCAACAGCGGCTAAAACATGGCTTCATAGGCCTAACACAAATAAGTTCAAAAAAATTAAAAGCTTTATCGTATTTTCGCAGTTTCTTCACAGTTTCCCCAATATGCCTCCATTTAAGAAGTTTCCAATATCTTTCATGGATATGGAAAACAATTGTCATACAGCTGATAACCTTCTAGAACATAGTGACATATGAAAACCTGATTAGGTAAACAGTTTTTTTATAAATGTAATTCAAATTAAAAAGACATTAAACACCCACAAGTTTTGTCATTTACCTTAACTAAACTTAATCAATAAAAGAATAGACAAATATCACTGAATCTACCCGTGAAAACGAGAGCAACTATTCGCTGCAAGTTCTGGCTATATGCAAAGATGTTTCTCAGAATCTCTTTAAAGAAGAAAAGAGCATACTCGATGAAACATGATTAGCCTCACATATTTACTGATTTTTATATTTAATTTGTGAATTTCATTTCTGTATGTTTTATGTAGAAAAATTAAATATCTGCTATTTATTGTGTTCACTTTCCCACTATCTTTTCATTTTAGGAACATTCCCGGGAACGTTCCTAGAGAAATTTTCTAAATGTACTTTCCCAAGAAAGTGCCCATCACCAGTTAGTCTCCGTTGTCGGTCCAAGGCAGCCTCTTATCAGGAGACAGACCCAGATATTTTACTTCATCACACCAGTTTAATCTGTATTTTTAACATGCAGTCTGGTTTGAGGAAAATTACATGTGAACCTCAAAAAGTAGATGGCTTGGGTTTAGCGTCATTGAGACGAATTTTCGATTTGTCTAACCATTTTTTTTGGCGATGACGGTAATCGCGGTATAATCCGCAAACAGCGGAAAACATTGTTTTTGAGCGAATTTAGCGATATTGTTGGTATAGATATTGTACAGGACCGGTGCATGGAAACCCTGAGTTACTCCGGCTCTGACTGGTCGCATTCTCTGACGAGAGCGCGAAAATGATGTCCATCAAAAATGGGGAAATCACCTTTATGAGGTAGTTAAACGGAGCTATTCTGTTATTTCACTTTTACGCCACGCACTTATCGGTAATTTTTCCGTCAGCCTAGAGTGATAACTTGCATTATCCAATACAATTATTGCATCTTTTGGTATTAGATCCAACATTTGCTCGAACTATTTTTCAAAGACATCGGCATTCATATCTTCGTGATAGTCTTCTGTATTTTTAGATTGGAACATCAATAGACCACCTTTAACGAGGCCTTTAGAGTAGACTTTAGAATGAGAGTTCGTCATGTCAGACCTTATCAAACGCTTTACTGACATCGAAAAAAACCGCTCCTGTGATGTAGCGCCTGTTAAACCTCTTGAATACGTTGTAAGTCAGTCTTGTAAACCGAACTGCTCTGACGGTAAGATGTTGCTATCAGATACGAAATCTTGCATTGATGCAGTTTTCTCAACAACCTTCTAAGACAAGATATTAGGCTAGCGCGCCTGTAGCTGGTCACTAGTGATTGATCTTGCTTAGGTTTTGAAATGAGAACCACTGTGGCTTTCTACCAAACCTGGAAAAAACGGCCTTTTTCGATAATAGTCTGTGCAATGTTTACCACATCCGCTATCACATTATCAAATTATATTAAAAAAAAATAAAAGATTTCCCACCAACTCATTGTTTTCGGAAGATACTGTAAATATTAGAAATTTATATATTAATTGTATATGCAATTTTGTATATCGATGTAAGTCGAAACTAAAGCGTGTTGATAACAATATTGAAACGAGGACTATATCTAATAATAAACTTAAATTGCCAAAAAATCTAACAAATGCAAATAAAAAGTTTATAGATTACTTAGCACCAAAATCATTTAATTTACTCCC
The DNA here is from genome assembly GCA_963920685.1 of Polydrusus tereticollis. Lineage (NCBI taxonomy): Eukaryota > Metazoa > Arthropoda > Insecta > Coleoptera > Curculionidae > Polydrusus > Polydrusus tereticollis. Next base: position 108,466,441 of record OY987329.1, read on the forward strand.
CAAGAACATAACATCAATAACAAACATAAAAACCTTTAGTAAACGGTGTAATCAATATGTTTACCGAAATATAGAAAAGTTTTTAATATTGTTTGATTGAGTCATTTAATCATTGAGGATTGTACGCGTGTTTCAGTAATGTGTGTCACATAGAGGTACATTTTAAGTAAATAAAAATAATAATAAAAAAAAAATATATATATATAATACTATTATAAACATAAGTATACTTTTAGATCTCGACACAGACGGGTGTTTCGCACCTAGGTGTCTATATTTAGTTTTGCTACTAATACCAAACCAATTATGTAAATATATTATTTAAGACTTAAGAGTAATATGTAAATGTATGTAAATAAATAAATAATAATAATATAAAAAAAAAATTATCTGGCAAGTTCTTTAAAGCTTTTACCTTTATACCATCAAAGTCCAGAAATTTTTTAAGCTCAATAGATTTGATAATGTCTTTGACTTCGTCCATTTGAATATTTCAATTGGGGTGCTCGATCAAACTATAAATTTGTATGGTCTTGGAGATCTGCAACAAATCTGTGGTTCACAGAAGTTTCTGAAAAATAGCATTGACTTTTTTCGTATAAACTATTCGTCTTCGGTACTGAGACCAGCAACTCTATTCTCCCACAGAGAGGATTCCTAAGCCTTGAGCAGAACGCAAACAAGTTGAACGGCTCTGTTATAATCTGATTTATTTTTAATTTCATTTCTTGAGTCTCCGTACTTGGAGAATCTGGATAGTTTCGTGGCAGAAGCTTCATGATTTTAAGCTACGACAAAATAAATATGAACAAAACTTCGTTGTTTAAATAACGTCATTCCAAATCTTTATAAAATAAAGACAATAAAAAAATAAAATAAGAGCTGACTAAACATTCCTGTTTACGTGAAAGTGATGTTTAAAATGTATTTCAAGATTTCAACTATTTTTAAAAATAAGAAATATATGCTAAATACTCAAAAATCCATTTTTTTTTCAAAATTTCCCAAGAAGCCAAAAAACCAGAGATCCATTTTATATTTACCCCAGTGGATCGGTATTTCACCAGCGCTCGTTTCTAACTAAAACGATATTCATCTTCAGGCCGAAAAAAAATTATTAAATCATTGCAAGTATTTTTCATTTAAATCCTCATGATAAATTGGCCATTTAAACTGCATTCGATTCATTTAATGAAACCTTCAGTATCAACATTTCGCCAGTGTCAAGTTACCACTTTATCGTAAGATTAATAGTGAAACGTTAAATCGTTTCCAGCACCTGTTGTTGATCAAGCGTGTCATTAAACTTTTAACGTATTTTATTTTCTTCGGGACAATGAAATTGTTATTGCCGAATATGAAACGTACGACGTTTTACTTCATTAAGTATGGAATTAACAAACTGTAAGTTCAATGGTAAGGTAATTTGCATTTTATGCAAGGTTGTACCAAAATTTAATAAATTGAATACTGTGAGAAAATGCTTTCAGATATCATATAGAAAATGGCAAACTCTCCAACTGTTCAGATTAAGTGTTTATGGTAAGGTAAACAATAATTTGGGAAAATCCAAAATATCGGAAATATTTAACTTAGAGTAACCAGAAACAAGCGACGCTTTTAACATTATTACTAGGTTTTTCGGCAAATTTTTTAAATATGAAACTGCTGTTTTTTGTGGCTTCATTTCTTAAAGGTTATACTCTTGATTAATTAATTTAGTAACACAGGGTGAGCCTCGAGAACAGTTTTACTATATAATATAAAATAAAACAATGCAGTCTTCCTCCACAGTTTAATTGTTAACATAAAAAAGTTTATTAAGCTCCTGACATGTTTCGAGTACTTAAGTACTCATCTTCAGGGGATACCAACATCGAGTTTAACATCGTCTCAAATAAATGAGTACAACAGAAAGGTTGGAGATTTGGTGTATTAGATGGTTAATTATATGGAATGAGAAGAAAAGTTAAGATTAAGTTTTGTAATTTAGATAAGTGAAACATATATTTAAGTAGGATAATAAAAGAGTATGACCTCTGAAGGAGAGAAGTTTTCTTTAATTTTGTTAAGCAGTTGAAGTATATATTGTGTTTATTCAAAATATAGGATCGATTTTTTGAAAATTAAGAATCATGATTTAGAATATATGATTTAGTTTAGATGAGTAAAATATATCTTAAGTTCAAATAAAGAAAGATTGTGACATCTGGAGGAGAGAAGTTTTCTTTTAACTTGTTTAACAGTTAAATAATAGGTTTTATTTAGTAAAAAATGTTTGTAAAATATTGAAAAGTTTTTTAAAATTTAGAGTTTTTCTTCATTTTTTTTCCATTTTTAGCTTATATGATGATATGAGGACGTGGGAATTCAATTCCCACGTTTGCGGAAGTACCGCGGTTGTGTTTGCACAAAGGTTGTTTGGAATCTCCTTTATAACCATTTAAAAGTTAAAATTTTCTAAACTTATCAACAAAATTAATTTTACTATCAAATAGAAAATAAAATGATCATTTTTTATAATTTTTCCAAAATATGGGGCAAAGCCCCGCCCGATATCATCATATAAGCTAACAATAGAAAAAAAAAATGAAGAAAAACCACTCTAAATTTTAAAAAACTTTTCAATATTTTACAAATTTTTTTTACTAAATAAAACCTATAATTTAACTGTTAAACAAGTTAAAAGAAAACTTTCACAATCTTTCTTTATTTGAACTTAAGGTATATTTTACTCATCTAAACTAAATCATACAAGCTCATGATTCTTAATTTTCAAAAAACCTTCCTTTAAACTTTTCCTATATTTCAATAAACACAATCTATACTTCAACTGCTCAATAGAATTAAAGAAAACTTCTCTGCTTCAGAGGTCATAATCTGTTATTATCCTACTTAAATATGTTTCACTTATCTAAATTACAAAATTTAATCTTAACTTTACTTCTCATTCCATATAATTAACCATCTAATACACCAAGTCTCCAGCCTTTCTGTTGTACTCATTTATTTGAGACAACTTATTTCGATGTTAAACTCGATGTTGGTATGCCCTGAAGATAAGTACGTAAGTACTCGAAACATGTCGGGAGCTTAATAAACTTTTTTATGTTAACAATTAAACTGTGGAGGAAGGCTGCATTGTTTTATTTTATATTACATTGACTCCACTGAAAGTATGGACTATTTTTTCAATTTTAAATATGTTCATGAAACTTTGATAAGGGTAAGAGATATGGAGGGACATATGTAACCATAATTTCAAAATTTTACCCCTTTCTCAATTTTGAGGGGTGGGTGCAAGTTTTTTAATTTTATAAGATATGTATTTTTGTTGTTAAAATTCGAATCTACGTGAAAAACTACGTATGGTATATGTATCCTTAAATGATGCGAAGTAATAACTCAATCAAAACCGTCTTCTACATGGGCGTGCAAGATTTTTCGGTATGTATAGATTTAAATAGGCCTGAATTTTTAAATTTATGCAGAATTAGTACAAGTATCGACATTAAATTCAAGTTTTGTCTTCAAATATATATTTTAATTTTAAATTTTTTAAGCTTAAAATTATCTACAGCCGTATCAGTTACCTGGAATTTTAGAAAGTAATTTTACCAAATCTAATTAGAGCCCAGGTACTTATTCCGTTGCTGCTCTAATAATTTTATTCCTTTTTTTGTACCTAATCCTGGTTACCTATTTGCTAATTATGTGGTTATTATGCCTTTGTGGGTGCCTCTATTGGAATAATACACCTATTTATATCTATACATACCTACCTTGGGTGTTTGTTTCTCAGTGAAACTAGTCAAGGTGTGAAGTGCCAGTGTTTTTTTAATTAAATATGGGGAAATTTCAACAATTGCCTAAACGCCCTAGGTCCATGTAGAGTAAATGAAAAAAAAAATAATTCTTAACTATTACGATTCTATTAAAAGTAAGAATGCGGATTTGAGTGTTAACAATGCAGTGCAATTTACAGCAGATATGCTTAACGTTGGGAAAAGAACAATATACCGGGTGTTGCACCGTCGAGCGGGACATAGGAAATCCCATGTAATTTTAAATGGGGTCAATTATTGGCTTCCCTAATTATTTTAGAGAAAAATTCTATTCAGGTTTATTAAAGAGCACTAAAACCCACATTCAAAAGAATAACTTTAGATATTTTTGATGAGCCCGTTTACGGGTTATCGCCGATTTCTTTTTAACTATTTCTCCTTTTTATGGCCCCGTATTTGCGGGCACCAGTCAAGGTAAAAGATGACTGTCAAATAAAGTTGTCATTTTAAAATGTGTGCTTTATTGTTATAAAAACTCGTACATCGAAAATATTAGCCATGAATTACACTTCTGAAGAAAAAATATTGATGATTAAATGGTATTATCAAGAAAATAGTTATCAAAATTTTTGCTGCTCTGTATCCGAATAGACCGATACCTGCAAAATCTACAGTCGAAAGGACTATCAAGAAATTTGAGACAAAAGGCACTGTAATAAATAACTGCAGATGTGAAGAAAGGCAGGAACAAAGAAGAGATGCAAGAAATGATAGGGACTTGCAAGTTTTATTGTGCGTGGAAGAAAATGATGGGAAGATCAGCACAAGGAAACTTGAGGATGACATAGGATTATATCACACCACAGCGTTACGAGCTTTGAAACGACATAAATATTATTCATACAAATATGAAAAGCACCAAGAGCTAAGAGATAGGGACGAAATACGACGACAGGAGTTTTGTTTTGGTATGATGGAAAGAGCAAACATGGATAGGGAATTTTCAAAAAACATTTGTTTCACTGACGAATGCACATTTACCTTAAACAATGAACCCAATGTTCAAAATTATCGATATTGGAGCAAAGAAAACCAACACAGGTTTGTGGAAACAAGGACGCAATATCCACAAAAAGTTAATGTATGGGCTGGGATTTTCGGAGAAAATAATATCGGGCCATTATTTCTTACACGAAATTTAAATGCAGAATATTTTTTGGAACTACTTGAAGATCATATTTTACCTACTTTACATGATGCCGCCAGGGAAAATCAGGAAGTTTGGTACCAAATGGATGGCTGCCCGGCACATAGTACCCTGGCTGTCCGGGAATATTTAAACCGTGCTTTTAATGGAAATGTTATTGGCTTAAATCATACAGTAAATTGGCCAGCCAGGTCTCCTGATTTATCGCCAAATGATTTCTTTCTCTGGGGCCATTTAAAAAACAGGATATACAAAGATAAAAAATACCCAAATCTAGACGAGTTAAAAAATGCTATTTCTGCCGAATGCAATAAAATTTCAGTTTACCAACTAGCAAATGTAAGAAGAGAATTTTATGATCGCCTCGGTTATTGTCTAGCAGTCAATGGAGGAATATTTGAACATCTTCTTAAATCCTAAAGTTCTAACAATTTAATAGTACCTACCTATTAATTAGTAAAATATTGAAACATGTAAAATGTCATAATTAACCTTGTAATTGGATACTTTATTTTAGTTTTATTCAGATTAATTTATACTCATAAATACACCTTTAATATTTTCGATGTACGAGTTTTTATAACAATAAAGCACACATTTCAAAATGACAACTTTATTTGACAGTCATCTTTTACCTTGACTGGTGCCCGCAAATACGGGGCCATAAAAAGGAGAAATAGTTAAAAAGAAATCGGCGATAACCCGTAAACGGGCTCATCAAAAATATCTAAAGTTATTCTTTTGAATGTGGGTTTTAGTGCTCTTTAATAAACCTAAATAGAATTTTTCTCTAAAATAATTAGGGAAGCCAATAATTGACCCCATTTAAAATTACATGGGATTTCCTATGTCCCGCTCGACGATGCAACACCCGGTATAAACTTTTAAAGGAAGAAAAAATTGTTGGCGTCAAACCTCCAAAAACTACTCCAGGACAGAAGGCCTGTAGTACCTATTTATGTGTAAAAATACACTCTGGATATTATTTAAAAAAAAAATTACTTTTAGTGGAAAAAACATATTAGGCGATTTCAATAGACAGAAGCGATATCATCTGTTGGAGAAGAAGTTACTTAAAAAGCATCAGAAAAGTCAGAGAAGAAAACAAAAAAATATTTTACCTAGGCATGGCCAGAAATTGTCTTTATTGTCTCTCACCCCTAAAGACAAAAAATCCTACAGTTCACAGCTTACTCATATTAACACTGTGACTAAATTTTGGCAGGATGAAAATATTAAAAGTTCATGGCAAGCTTTTTTGGAAGGACTAAGACCGCTATCTGGACATCGACTTATCATAACCCATATTGCAAGTTCTGAAGGCCTCGTTAAAGGTGGTCTATTGATGTTCCAATCTAAAAATACAGGAGACTATCACGAAGGTATGAATGCCGATGTCTTTGAAAAATAGTTCGAGCAAATGCTGGATCTTATACCAAAAGATGCAATAATTGTATTGGATAATGCAAGTTATCACTCTATAGGCTGACGGAAAAATTACCGATAAGTGCGTGGCGTAAAAGTGAAATAACAGAATAGCTCCGTTTAACACAAATAGAATTTCCATTAAATTCCTTAGAGTAGAGCTCAAACGAATGAAAACATGGCAGTTGGTGCTTGAGGAGCGGTAGCTATTGAGCCTCATGTAGGTTCTAGGTGGCTTGCTAGAGAGACTTTGGAAATCGCGTTACCTTTTGCAATTGGGTCCAAGGTAAATAAAAGAAAATAACAGGTTTTTGAAGAATGTAATATTTTCTGACGAAGCCACTCCCATAATGGTGGGCAAGTAGGATTTTAAGTTATTCTTCATTATTAAAAATGTATTTTCTTATTTTTGTTTTCCTTAAGGTAAAGAGTCGCAGTATGCACTATTGGGCGCCGGAGAATCCTCACTGGATGAGAACTCTTCCAAATCTACATCCCTGGTCAATCAATGTCTGGTGTGGAATTGTCGGGGATAGAGTTATTGGTCCGCACTTCTTTAAAGGACATTTAAACGGAGAAATCTACACATATTTTTTAACAAACCAATTACCCCAATTATTAATCCAACACATAAATCTTGACATGTGGTTTCAGCAGGACGGGGCTCCACCCCATTACGCAGTAACTATTTAAATGAAATATTTGAAATCAAGTGGATTGGTCAAGTTGGTCCGGTCAACTGGCCTGCTCGATCGCCAGATTTGGCCCCCCTTGACTTCTTCTTGTGGGGCTTTATAAAGGGCAAAATTAATGCAACTGCACCTATAACTTCAGATGATATGAAAGACCGAATCTGTTCTGCTTATTAGTGACATATGAAATGTTAGAGCGGGCACGAAATTCATTTAGACAAAGAGTGAGAAGGTGTTTGGCAGTTGAAGGGGGACATCTTGAACAACTTCTCAAACATGGTAGACGTTAAATAATCAAAATTTAGGTTGTAAGTTATTTATTTCTTTATTGCAATAACATAATAAACCATAATTCCGTAACCAGGTGAACAACTCAAAAAATGGTTTGACAACATATCGCACATCTAATGGAAAAAAGACCTAACTGCAAAATTGGTTGTTTTGAGAAAACGCGCTTTTAAAAATTGAATTTGAATTATTTTAATTTTCAGGGTACAAAGTTTGGTTTAAAAACAAAATATAAACATCAGCGACTAGGTTTGTTCATTAATTATTAATAATGATCAAATCACTGAGTTTTTTTTTTAAATGCTTTAGTAAATAACAAAAATATGTAATTGTGACATTTTCTTCTTAAAAAATTAACGATTGTTTCTTAGTAATTTTTCTTCTAAAATAAAACGACATTATTATATTTTTTTGTATCAAAAATAAACAATATAAGGTTTACACGAAAGTAACCATAAACTCCTGAAACTTTAAACTATTTAAAGTTAAAGTTAAACTATTAAAGTAATTATAACTTTATAAAATAAAAAATATAATATACTTGACCTAAACTACAATTAAGTCAATTTCAAAAATTAAAAAAATTTTGCCAAATTTAGAGGAAAAACGTCTTAACTGATACTTCCGTCATTTTTCTGTTGAAAATGCAATCAAAATATAAACTTAACTAACACCACTTTGCACTTGTGTCGTTTTTCTTATAAATTGCGTGAACCTGCGTCGAAGGCTAAAGCCGAACTGATAGTTGGGTTACTGTTCCAATTAAAAGTAGCGCGAAAGAAAGGTGACACTTCCGCCATCTCGCGTTTGTTTGCTTCAACACAATAATGTCGTTATTCCATTAGAAAGAATATAGCATTAGGACACTTATGACGCTTATAACTTAAAAATGGAATTTCTTGCAGTTAGGTCTTTTTTCCATTAGATGTGCGAATATGTAGAATCGAACTTTGATAACAAAAATATATCATCTTATATAAAATTCCAAACTTGCCCCCCCCCCCCTCAAAATTGAGAAAGGGAGTAAAATGTAATGATTTGTGATTGACTACATGCTTGGTGAAATGGATATTCCATGGTAGAGGAAATTAAAGTAGTACTTGTTATATTTCACAATATATTTCAGTTTCCTGACATGCAATGCAATAAACACTGTCAATAATTACGAACGAAAAAACTCATAACTATATACACAATATCATTTTCTTAATTTTATTACTTAGATGTAAATACCTCTATAATCACACCTGTAATTTAGTTGTACCTTTGGCCAATACCTGTAAATTAAGGACCAAAATAACCCATTATCTGTAAATTTTTATTTTAATGACATGTAGAATTTAGTATTGTCTTATATGACTTTGATAATGATCCGCAAGGGTTGAAACACGATAAATTGTGAAATATAACAAGTACGACTTTTATTTCCTCTACCATGTAAAAAATGTGGTTAAATATGTCCCCTCATATCCTTATTTTCTCACCAAAATTTTATTAAACATTTAAAACCGTTCTCGAGATATTGCCTTGTAATACTTTAAAAAACTCACCCTGTATAAAACAAATAAAGTAGTGCATGCATATATAAGATTCATCAATGCGTATTTAATAATCAAAGGTTTCCTGTGCATAAAATGCGACCAATTTAATTCTTTGCAAAAAAGGAAGTCCACTGTCGATAGATTCAGAAGCATTATGCATTATACCAACTGTTACATAAATTTTACTTTGTGAGACAAGTTAAAAAGTAATTGCCGCTAAGAGCTAATTAAAATCATAAGTGGCTCTCTAAGTGCTCAATGGGAAAGTCAACGCTCTTCTCTAGCTTGAAATTATTTTATTGCGTTTAAAACGCTTCATATATTATTATAGAGGACTACGGCCAAGGAACACGTGACGTAATATGTATACGTACAGTATGTAGAAAAAATGGGTAAAAAACAGTAATATATTCATATTATATTGATATTCCATTCTTTTTTCATTTCTTAATGACAGTAACAACTTCTTATAGAAGTGTATGCATTAGCAAGGCGTACATAAATATATAACAAAAATATAAAGCTTCTCCAGAATTGCAAAAACCAGAAATAATAACAAAACGATTGCAAATGCGCACTTTTATCCGACAGGCAAAGTAAGAGTCCGCACCTTTGCATTTTAAAGTATGCAGGCATGGTAAGGTTATTTAATATCTTCATCACAATCCAATGGAAGTTCTGTGTGAGGCGTTAACCAACCATGTGCACTTTTACGTGGAAATTAGATTTTTTAAAGTTTTGCGCAACTTTTACCTATTTACTAACTACAAGAAATCATGTTAAGATAATCAAAAATAATTTTTTCTACTACTAACATGAGAAAACCCTATTATTTACCTCATTTGTCTAATGAGAAGTAGTTCATTGTTAACCTAGATAAATAGTAACGATTTATTATTTACCTAGGGTAATAATGAAGATCATTTATCTTTTCAAAGAATTTGACTAAAACTTTATTGATTTAACGAAGTGAACATGAACAATAAACTCTAGAAAATGACCTAAGATAATAAAAATTATCAAAAACTATGAGAATCATTTAAAATAATAGTTGATTGTACAGTTGTTACAACTCATGTGCACTGCTGCATTTCCACTTGATTTGCCATACTTCACTACTATATGTGGCAATATTCTTTATGATTGCATCAAATATTCTTTGTTTGTTTCGTGTTGATACCTGCTGCTCCCACAGTATTCCATTCATTATAGCTGTAGCTTTCTTTCCCTACATGTTCCTTTCCTTAATCGCTATGTATTGCATAAGGTCTTGCTGCACGCCCCCAATACACATGTACTCAGTTTTATTTATATTTACTTCTAAGCCTCGCTTTTTATATTCTTCTATTAGTTTTCTTGTCATATATACTCAAGATTGTCGTACTCTTGAGCCATCAGTATCTGGTCATCTGCGAAGCATAGGGTATATAGTGTGGTCCAGTGGCGGACTAAGGGGGGGGGGGCTAAGGGGCTTTAAGCCCCGGGCGTTGAAACTAGAGGGGCGACGCGGCGGGCTGAACGATTACCCATATCCTTAATGCAAATTTATTAGATCAGTAGTTATCATATGTTTAGTAATCATTCGATAGTTTTATTTCATTTGATCATTAGTCGTAATAGTCGTCGCACCCGCATGTTATAATTCCGTCATCTATTTCGGCACCATATCAGAAATATTCCGGGTAGGGGCGGCAAAAATTGTTAGCCCCGGGCGGCATCTACGGTTAATCCGCCACTGGTGTGGTCTCGTTTCGCCATGTCTTTTCAATGTGGTCATGTTTGCCCCCGCGTCCGCCAACAAAGTTGCAGAGGTTCTGCGCAAACAATGACCAGTATATTTATCCGCATCGCTTAGACACAGGTATTTTGCAAAAATGGAATTGGGAGTTCACGGATGAATTCCAGCACATCTTCTCGAGTCAAAATTTTCGATTTCTTCGCTTCATAATCTTTGGATGCTTGCTTTAGATACCTTGCAATATTTTGCAATGTCTATATTTTTATTAACTATTAATGTCTTCTTTAACATTGAATATTTCGTCCATAGGGAATTAGGAGTGAATGTTCCAGACTATAATCGATATACATAATTAGTATTTTAATATAATTTACAATAGAGAATTACCATTACCTATTAAAGGTGAATTTACTTCAGTATTATGAATATTTTCGATAATTTGTGAACCTTTATTAACACTTGGTACTAAGTCATCAGTCTGTAAGTTTTCTGCCAGACCATCTTGTCGTGCGAAAGAAGTGGAGGGTATACTTAAATTTTCATTGGATAAGATGGGTTTTTGTACTAGTTTGGCTATTCTCTTCTTGTTCGCTATCGATTCCTCAATATATCCGTGAGCTATTATCGCAGACTTCAATCAACCGTACCTTTTTAGGCTTAGTAGGTCTCCTCCGTTTTCTGCTAGAAGTGTTGCCGAGCTGCGCCATAGAGAAGGACCAGTGTAACACTCAGGATGTTGTAATCTCAGAAATTAAGCCATGACATATGGTACTTTACTAATAGTATTGTGCCCAATATTTTGTCTATGATGTTTACCTTTGCGGTATAAAATAAATAGTTTTCTAATGTCAGTCGGCCGGTTAGCCAATCATTTTTTACTACGTTAATCCATTGCGGTTCGACAATGACAAATCTCCTGGAGGATCCATTTTTTGAGTTAGGAATACTTATAACAATAATCCCATCTCGGATATCCACATCATCAAGAACCATATTGCAAAGTTCATCTGTTCTGCAAGCACCGGCTACGCCAATTATCACAGTAGCCTAGAATTTAGAGCTGATTAAAGCAGGACAAAAAATAAGTATAATAAAATCCGTACCTTTTTTGATAAAAATTCATCATCATTTAAAAATGTATCAATTTCTTCTTTTGATAATACACATGATTTTTTAGGTTTATAGGCGACATTTTTCTATTTCAATAATGCTACTACTTTAAAATACTACGAAATATCGATATTTTCTTTCAGTGAAAGAGTTGATTTCAACATTAAGTAGCTTGCCCATAACGTTGATACCTTATGGTGTTCCGATTTTTCCTTAAAATAGGCCAGCATGATATTTTCAGTAATTTTAACGGCTTTTGTTCTTTACACCATTTCTTCAATTGAGTGTATGCCTTCACATAAAGCTGCTTTGATTTTTCAGGCAACAAATCATGGCTCGCACTAGCCGCTGTTTCCATTTCCATTTCTAAATCACTGTCGCTTTGGTCGCTGAGATTCTCAGCCATATTTTAATATTTTATTGTAAAGCTTTTACTTAAAACCTTCAAAAGTTGGCCATAATTATTTTAGAATAATGACGTTTATTGAAACCCATCAGTTTCAATTTTATTGTTTTATTCGTTGCATTGACAACTGAGCCCCAGGCTACTTGATATTTCGATATGTTTGAATAATAGGGGAAAAGGCTAATTTTAAAATAAAAATGAGGTCTTTTGGTGTTAGTTCGGCTGTTAGTAGTAGAAAATATTCTATATGTTCCTCGGTTGAGAAGGCCATTATTGACCGAGCACTTTTATAACCTGAGGCGCATAGGCTCTCTTCTCACCCTAAGTATATAATATACTATTTTACCGTTATTTTGTGACGTCTTGATTTATAAAGATGAATATAGGGTTGACAAGATCATAAAAACAACTTGAGCGTTACTCTGATGCAAACAGTGTTGGCATGTTGAGTATTCCCAAAGGAAAAGTGTAATGCATACTTTAGAAAATGTTTTTTGTCTTTTTAACTACTATTCTGAATGTTTTCTGGTTTTCTGATCTTCATTAATTTTATTTTTTGGTGTTTCTTTTTCGATGTTTTATCTTCAGTTCTTATTTATTCTCTGTAACTTTTATGTTTTCCTGTCGCTTTTTATCAAGGTGGGTGAGTCTTTGCGGTATTTATGTTAATTGTATTGGTGTGATATGATATGATAAGTCTGTAATTAGTAGATTTTCTGATACGTCCGTCCATGTATACTATTTTATAATTAATTTCGTGTGGTGTTCTTCAAGTGTGTCATTTTCATGTCTACTTTTACCCGCCTTTAACCCACGACATTGTTTTCTAATTCGAGGGAGTCGCGATTAGATGTAGGAGGGAGCGCCTAGAAAGTAATGTAAGAAAAATGTAGGCCTTGTAGTATGAACTGGGCATTCGTCGATACTCGTGGCCAGTGTAAACACATGCTTGGTCACGTTAATAATGTGAAACGTACGTCGTAATGTTTTTAAATCAGTTTTTTGGCTGTTTAGGGTGTCGCGACAATAAAATGTTTGAGAAACGATGCCCTATGAAATAGTTGCAGGCACTATTATCGGAATTATTGATATTATCGCATGTTGATGTCAATGGGAATGGCTCAAGTGCATTAATATTGTGGATAACTGTGAATTTTCATATTTTGTAGAAGAGGTCTGACACCATCACCAAGGGTGTCTAGGTACATCTTATCGTAAAGCCAAGCCGTAGTTTTAAATTATCGCATTTTTCCCTAGCTTGCTGTGAAATATTATAAATTGACGCAGCCAAATTAAAAAGTTTTATGATTATAATTTTAGTAGTATAATATGCTCACAGTATCAATTCAGAAGCTAATGTGATGCACTTTAAATCTAATGTAATTATTATTAAAAATACTCGGTCATTAAAGTTATGATTTCTATGAAGCGACCAACGCAACGCTCGCGATCAGTCAGTCGATACAACTTGTATGCGGTCACTATACAGCTTTTCTTTATTTATGTCTACACTTCAACGCTGTCAGAAATGATGATATAGTTTACGATTTGTGCAATATCATTTTGCATTCTATGGAAAATAATATAGCGGTTTCCGAGACAATAACACTGGCCGAAACGATTTTTGTAACACTTTTTTTTTAACACAAGTTTAGCCCATAGTTTTCGCAATGCTAATAAATTTCTAGTAATAGAAAAAATATTCATAGAGACCTAATATGTACCATTTTTCAATGGGCTCATTAAACCCTTTTATATTGGAAGGTAGTAAATTTTATGAGGGGTCATTTAAAAAAGGTGCATTTTAAAACAGGTAGAGAACCTAAAATGAATTGTTTATAACACTAAACTTATTCTCTTATCCAATCTTCTTTTAAGTTTCGAATTGAGTGGTTCTGTGTAGTTGAGAAAGTTTTTCAATTACGAAAATATTAAGTGAAACACGCCGCAGTTGTAAGATGTCTCCCAACAAGTTTTGTTATACTTGTGGAGAATTTCTGGTGAAGTCACAAGCCAGATCATTTTCTGAAAATGTGAAAAAAACCTATTTTATATATTTCGGTGTTTTATCGGAGATCAAGATAAGCAATGGGCTCCTCATGTCTGCTGTGTCAGCTGTAGCATGTCATTGGTGCAGTGAATGAAAGGGAAGAGAAAAACAGTATGCCTTTTACAGTTCCAAGGATATGGTAAGAAGCCATTAATCATTTTGACGATTACTATTTCTGAACGGCAAAGACTGAAGGTTATTACAAAAAATAAAACCGCCAGATCAAATATCTGCTATAGACCTATTCCTCACAATGCAGACTTATCAGTACCGACTGCGCCTTTAGAATGCTAAGATATTATTTTGGGAGATAATGGAAATAAGAACGCATTTTCAAGCAGTTCCGAAGAACAGTGTACCGACCTTACTTTGATTTTTCAAAATTAAATGATTTAGTACGAGATTTGGGGTTGTCAAAGCAACAGTCAGAACTTCTCAGTTCTGTCTTAAGAAGCGGAACTTACTAGGCAAAGAAACAAAAATTACGACTTTTAGGAAAAGAAATGCTACGTTTTCTGCATTTTACAATATGGAGCATTCGTTATGTGCGTGTACTGATATCGATGGTTTAATGCAGGGACTCAATATCTCCTTGTGAGTGGCGCTTTTTCATATATTAATCGAAATATAGTTTAAAAGCTGTTGTTATTATACAGGGTCCTGCAACAGTGCGTCGGGCTTTCATAGCTCCTATAAACGAATTAAGCTAGAAATTTCATTCATATGCGGGCTTATACTGTATCATAGAGTGTATTTCAGAAAAATATTTTTGTATATGCAGGGTTGCCCAAAAAAGTGTGGTAACATAATGTTGGATTTTTTTAAATGGGACACCCTGTATTTTCTTGCATATTTTGGTTTGTATTATTATCCTTTATAAATATCTATAATTTTATGCATGCTTTGGTAGTTTAGGAGCAATAAATTAAAAACTAAAATAAAAAAATTTAGCAGCTCTGAAGAAAAACCAAAAAAAAATCTGAAAACATTTTTGGTAATTACGGCATTGTACAGAAATAATGACCAGGAGTCCAGGGATACGATGAATTGAAGAGTTTTATCAATTTTATACAGGGTGTTCTAAATAAGGTTTCAAAAATGAGTCATTAAAAACTAATTTTTTTCAAATGTTTCAAATGGAATACCCTGTATATATTTAGCTAATGTAATGTAGAATTCATAAACAAATATTTTTTGCAATACAAACATGTAGGTTATTTCCAGCCGTTTACGAAATAATTGCAAATTTCGTAAATTCTGTTGTGTAAAAATATAAAAAGAGCGTTTAATTTATCAATTCAACATATTATATGCCTAAACTAATATTATAAACTACAATAAATGTTCAAAATATCTTCCATTTTGATCTGTGCCTAAATTAATACGCTCTTGAAAAGATCTATTTACTTCCCTTAACATTTCTGTTCAAATAACAGCAAAAGAATGTATCAGTAAAGGTTACGCATAAAAAGCTTGGTAGGCTTTGAAATACGATAGGGATTCCATTTTTAATAGAATTTGACGAGTTTAATTACCTAAGTACCTAATAGTACTTAGCGCTTAGCGCTTAAGTATAAGATATTAAAATAAATTTTAGTAAAGAAGAGTTAGTTGATATGATTTTTGCACTTGGCGAGAGCGAAAATAATAAAATTGCTTGTTAGCAAGTAAAGTTTACGCATCACGTTATCCAGAGAGAAGGCAGCCTGACTAAAAAAGTTTTAAAAAATTATTATTAAGATTTGTTGAAACTGGAAATGTCATGGACACAAAAGAAGAAGGAACAATTAACATTATTAACAGTTACTGAAGATCCACACATAAGCCAAAATAAAATAGGGAAAGCAGTACTAGATATTAGCGAAAGATCTGTACAACGAATTTTAAAAAAGCATCGTTTTCATGCCTACCACATTCAATTCCATCAAACTTTTAGCGATAGAGATTTTCAAAATCGACTCGAATTCTTTGCCTGGACAAGAATGAAATTTCAAGTAGATCCTATGTTTTTCAGTTATGTTTTATTCTCTGATGAGGCTACATTTCATAACACCGGTTGTGTAAATAGGCATAACTTTCACTATTATTCCACAGAAAATCCGCGATATATAAGACAAATCGATCAGCAGCACCAGTGGTCTTTGAATGTGTGGAGCCGAATTATTGGTGATATTGTGATAGGTCCATATTTTTTTAATGGTCATCTTAATGGGCCCATGTATTCAAACTTTTTACGAAATGATTTACCAGGTTTACTGGCAGACGTTGCTCCATATATTAGAAATAGGATGTGGTTTCAGCAAGACGGAGCTCCGGCGCATTTTTCACGGGATGTAAGAATTGACGATAACTTTCCCAACCAATGGATCGGTAAAAACGCACCTACACCCTGGCCTACTAGATCGCCGGAGCTAACGAAGCTTGACTTTTTTTATGAGGAGATGTAAAGCAAATTGTTTATAATAATCCGCCGACACCTGCCATTAATATGCAGCAAAGAATTCCGAATTACAATAAGGCATTTTTATTAGGTCAGGAATTAAAAAATTGCTGGACGATGTTACTTTTATAGAAAAGCCTACCATGTAAGAGCTCAGAGCTTGGAGCTTATTTGTAAGTGCAATGAGGGGATTCTTAGGCAATAATATGGATGCAAACTACGAACAATAAACCTCTAATGGCTCAACAAATCGACATAAACCTATTTACAGTCTAATACGTCGATTTACACTATTTGCGACATATAGGCTTGGTTTAGTCCCCCTCAAGATAAAAACATATTTATTTCTAAGTTATTTCTTTGTAAGATAAGTTAAAAAGCCTACAAAATATCGGTGCCAATTCATTAGCGCATGTCTTAGTTACGATGACTGGAACTTTGTCAGGCCCAGAAGCTTTTTTGGTGTTAGGACTCCTCAAGATTCGATATTTGAGCCGCACTTAATTTTAAAGAATTTTACGAAGAATTTTTCTATTCGGGAGCTAGTAGTAGCGCAGCCACGGGGAGGAGGGGACTTAAAACTCCCCTCAGAGGACAAATATCGTTTTCTACTGCCTTGTTGTTCTCTTTGTCCCCCCTCCCCCCCTCCCAGAACCTTTTCCTAGCTGCGCCACTATAGGGAGCCAATATTTGAAGGTAGCAAAACTTACATGAGATTTTACATGTAGCACACACTATCCCAGAAGAAAGAGACGTTATCTAATGTATAAGTAGTTGTATTATGCAATTTTAAAAAATGTTGTGGTAAGTTAATTTTTTTCAGGAGAACAATTTTTTCAATTAATTTTTGAAACCAAAATTATAACGACTATTAATCGTCGACTTTAGTCATCTTTAAAAACTTATAAAAAATATGAAAGCGCATTCCATTATTGTTTCAAGTATTAACGGGTAGGTACCTATTTATTATACAGTCCGATTGCCAATATAACCACCTACTCACATTTCCAAGGTATTAAAGCACTTATTTGTTTGGTCTAAAGGCAACTTACACATGTAATAGTATAATAACACAACATAAAATGTCTATAAAAAAGTTAATATCCATTTAGCCATGAAAGTGGCTAATAAAGTAACAACAAATAAACTTAATTAACAGAAACATAAATCAAAAACATTTTGCAGGTTTTGTTTTTTAAATTAAAACATTTTTTTTCTAACCGTTCTCGCGGTAGGTCAAGATTATTGTAGGTGATAGATATTTATTTTGTAAACGTCGGTAATAGAATAAGCTTTTGGTATAAGTGATTATTATTACCAATAATTTTGAATTTAAGTTTTCTAAAAATTGAATGAATTTTTGCAAAAGAGCACTTTTAAAAAAACATGAAAATGAACTGCAGTTTTTTACTGACAACATGTTTGAATAAAAAATTATCAGGTTTATTTTGATTCAGGGGTGTAATCCGATAGAATATTTATGGAGTAGACGAAACCAATTGTTACTTTAGATACGGACCTATAACGCGTTTTATTTTATTGTTAATTACAGATTAATCATATCATTGTCGAATTTGTTGAAACTGTTTGACGTGTATTTTGTGTCTTTAACAGTTAAACTTTTATTAGTAAAGTTCTCTTTCATGAATGGCTATACGAACGCCGATTATTGGCATGCATTTCATTTACGGTTTTCCTGATGGCAATTCAATACAAGCTAGGCGGTTGTACATTAAACGATTTCCTGACCGTAATGTTCCTGATAGAAAAACCTTACAAACTATTCATCAAAGCCTTCATGAAACCGGCGCATTGAAACGAAGTGGGGGACCAGGAAGGCCAATAATAGTAAGAATGGTAGAAGTGGAAGGGAATGTGCTATACATGATAGAGGAAGATCCAGGTACTTCTGCTGGAAAAGTTGCAAATACTTTGAATGTAAGTAATGGAACTGCTTCGAAAATCCTAAAGTGACTATTTGTTGTACCCTTACTACATACAACGCGTTCAGGCAGTTCCTGCTGACTTTCCTCCACGGATTGCATTCTGTCAATAACTTTTGCACACATTGATTCAAATCCCTCAACTACTGACGGTGTGTCAGAGTCTACTCCGAAAGGTTTTCAAATCGTCGTATATCAAGCCCCCCGACGTTTGCTGCTGTTGAAAGACGCTTGAGGGAAAATGGCCAATATACTCCTAACGCCATTGATAATGGAAGACAGCGTTTTGTAAGGGTTCCTGAAGTCGAGGAAGACATTTTAGAACGTGTTGCAGAAGGTCCAGAAATAAGCACCAGAAGGCTAGGTAAGGAATAGGAGTGTCCAAAGATATTGTTCATGAAGTACTTCAAAAACAATTGCTATATCCATACCATAAGATGCCAGTTCAAGATCCTTTACCTAATGATCCTGAAATGCGCCTGGTTTTTAGTCGGCTTGTTCATAGGCAGAGAGAAGAGAATCTCAACTTTGCCAACAATATTTTGTTTACCGACGAAGCATGTTTCACAAGAAGAGGGATTACAAATTTTCATAATGAACATGTTTATGCGGATGAAGATCCACATGCTATCAAGGTTAAACATTTTCAAAATGAGTTTAGAATTAACGTGTGAGCTGGAATAATTGGTAATCACATTGTTGGTCCTGTCATTATCACACAAAGATTAACCGGGGAAACTTATTTGCAACATCTACAAAATACGCTGCCAGATTTGCTAGAAGATTTACCTTTACAACTTTGGAGAGATATGTGGTATATGCACGATGGAGCTCCACCACATTTTGCATTAAATGTTAGAAACTTTTTGAATCAGCAGTACCCAAATAAATGGATTGGTAGAGGTAATGCCCCTGTAAATTGGCCACCACGATCTCCGGATTTAAATCCATTGGATTATTTCTTATGGGAGCATGTTAAGACAGTGGTTTACAGGAGAACTCCAGATAACGCAGAACAACTATGGCAACGTATTCAAGATGCAATAAATATTCTTAAGGGCGATAAACAAGTTCTGCAAAGAGTGTGTTTTAATTTTCTTTGACGTATAAATCTTTGTATTCATGTAAATGGTGGACATTTTGAGCAATTTTTATGATATTTCTATTTATTTCTGTTTATGATTTATTCATTTTTTTCTTTTTTTGTAAAAACTAATACGTATTAAGTAATAAAATGCAA
Organism: Polydrusus tereticollis; assembly: GCA_963920685.1. Taxonomy (NCBI): domain Eukaryota; kingdom Metazoa; phylum Arthropoda; class Insecta; order Coleoptera; family Curculionidae; genus Polydrusus; species Polydrusus tereticollis. The sequence goes on from OY987329.1 coordinate 108,486,306, forward strand.
ATTTCTCGAAGACCATCAGAGAAATCGAGTCTTATCAGGAGTACCTTTTTTGTAGCAAGTGAGTTGGTGAATCTGATATTTGTACCCAAACCCCTCTTGTTCTATTGGCATAGAAATCTGAAACAAGCAATTAGTAAAAAACCCAGGTTCTACGCCCACGGAAAAATGGTATGAGCAGTTTTTGAATTAATTCAGAAAAACGATTTAAAGATTGTCACTTCAGCGCCGTCTAGCGCCCAAACTAAGGTAAGTTTACTTAAATCGGCTAATTTTGGTCTGAATAATATGTGGTAGGTTTTTGTAAAGACCTTCTACAGACACCCTGTATATCCTCCAAATTTGAAAGCTATTTTATAAAAAAAAAATCTGAATGAGAAAAAAATAGGTAGTCGATTAGGTAATATAGGTATTAAATTTTATTTTTTTTTTAAATTTTGGATTTAAGATAAAATTTAGGCAGAGCTACAGTGCTAATACGCTGCCTCAAAACCTCTAAGTTTCTCCAATTTTCCCTATAAAGGATTAATAGGCCTTCTTAAAAATCAAAACATCACACTAGTCGACCACGAAATGTTTAAATACGTTCGTTAAATATAAATAAGTAGTTAAAAAAGCAAAAAATTAATTACAGTAGACACGTAATTCCATCTCACCGATATAATAATTATATGCATGCTATCTTCTTACTTATATTACAATATTGTATGGCTTGTGTATCATAAAAACGTTTTCCCGCTACGATATGACAATTAAGTGTTTACGTTCCGTGATTTTAACTACTTATTCGTTTTCTAGTTCTTGACAGATTGAAATGAAGTGTTGCATGATAAATGCATTTGACAGTGTATCACGTTTCGAGTAGCATGCTTTACACCGGTAGCTGTCACTGTTAGATATTATAGTCACATTTTTTGCATTTTGATTTATATATCAGTTAAATTAACTGTGGCGTTTAACATTCTTAAAATCATTCTACAACAAATGGTAGCTGAAATAAAATTGTTTTCTAAAGAACCGTATACAGAATTGTTACCGCGTTACGTACTGGGTATAAACCCCGGCAGTAATCATTATAACAAAAGTATCATAAAGAATGCAATTTAATCAAATAGTCTTATTGGGAATAAAAACGATTTTATACATAATGAGTACAAAATGGCCGATGACAATCGCGTTTCGCGTTGCAACGAGTCAGTTGTATTTCAGACTCTCTAATGACATGTACTGGGCGGATGATTTCTCGAAAAAGTACTCAAAATTAAGGATAAATTAAATTAACTTGCTACAGATTGTGTTGATATTACACCCTTTTAAGGTAAGTTCTTGCTTTTGAATAGTTTTTCTGAAATAATCTATTATTTATACAAAGAAAATACGTTTAATTTTTTTTGTCTTGGAATAAGGCTTTGAATTTTACCCCTAATATTTTTCAATTAAAACGGGTTTATAGGTAGCATTATAGAAGCCCAAATAGAACATTGCTATAAACATATTAAGGGCTAAATGATTGTATCTAATTTTACGACATGAATCAATGACGGGGCTTTTCCATAATCACACGATGGAGAACCGACGGCTTGTATTTTCGAACAGATCCGAGTGAAACAGAACTACACCTAGCAGCATTCCTCCAAGTCCGATTCCAATGGTGTCCACATAGATTTGATGATTGTCCTGCCACTAGGTTGGCACAGATAGGAATTGAAAAGTATTCACATATCTGCGTCGGTGTTCGTACTATTTTAAAATTAAGACAAGGTTAGTTTAGTGCTCCTAAATTGTTCTGTAAATATATTGTTACTAATAAAATTGTACCAGTACAAATAAACACATCTTTCATTTTTATAAAACTGAAATATATCCACAGCCGCTAAGGCGCATACCCAATATAATAACGTTTTATAAAGAATGTAAAACTAATTTTAACGGTTATAAAATACCTGGTAGAGGCACGTTTTATAGTGCCAAACAAACAATTCTTAATGGCAATAAGACGTGCTAATAAGTACTATAAATCAATACCATATTACGAATATAAAGCAGTATTATTATCGTTATATACCAGCCTTAGCAGTATTTGGTGTATAAAGGTTATAAGCAGGTGCTGCAGTCCCAAATCGTATTAAATGATTATATAAAGGTCATGAGAATTCTTATAAAGAGTAAATGCTTTTCGCTCCAATACTGCGAAATCAGTTTGTTCTCTATACAGAATGGCCATTTGAAAACGATACAAATCTTGGCCACCCCAAGTTATTAAAAAAAAACGCTCGGGCACGGTCGATTTTTGATTTTAGGAGGAAACATTTTTTTGGCATTTTCGACCCCTGAAAGTCAACCCCCTAGGAGGGCGACAACTACCCTCAAAATTTTAAATGGAATGGGGGGAGGGTCGAGTGATATTTTGTTTTAAAGGTATTTTTATGTAGAGTATAACTCCAAAGTTTAACATCGCTACTATCTACCTAGCCTGTGCAGTGCAGTGGCTTACCAAAACTACAAAAAAGGTTGTTTCTACCTTTTGCGATAAATAGCATTTGCTGGTGTAAAATTTTGCTTTTTTGACAATTCTAGTTTTATTCCTGTGGCCTTCAATTATTGTTGCAGATCACATCCTTCGGTCGCGGTAAAGTAGTAAGGTTTAGTTAATTCCGTTACAGAATCGGCATAGAAGTGATAATGGTTTACTCAATTGCTAAAAGGATGCAAATCATTTCATTATTTTTTGCGACCAATGAATGAATTGACAAGTCCATCGAAAGTACATTTTGGAATTGGTGCAAAAATTTCGGGAGACGGGATCAGTAGCTAACAAAAAACGTTAAGTGGAAAATCGAGTAGTAAATGAAGCTACAGAGGTGGCGATATTAGGGCATGTTGTTCAAGATCCCACACTGAGTACAAGAAAGTTGGCGACGGCATCTGGTGGGAAAAGTAGCAGCAATCAAACGATATTAAAGAAACACAAGTTTCATCCTTACAAAATACATCTGGTACAAGAACTTAACGAAGACGATTTTGTAGGCGATTGCAATTTTGTGAAATTATGAGTGAACTGGCAAATATATGATCAGAATGATCTTTTCAACGTATGTTTTTCTGACGAATGCTCTTTTTTCCTAAACGGTACGGTGATTCGTCACAACTCTCGTTATTCGTCAGAATCAAATCCCAGAACAGTTCATGAGGTGCATACGCAACACCCGGAAAAACTAAATGTTTGGGCTGGCATTTTTGGTAACCATATAATAGGCCCTTTTTTTACCTGGCAACTTAACAGGCGAAATGGATCCAGAATTATTACAAAACGCCACTTATCCAGCGTTAGTAGAAATTATTTGGAATGACGATCAGTGCATGGAAAACCACTTAATATTCCAGCAAGACGGTGCGCCACTCCACTTTGCACTCACTATTTGGCCCAAACAGTTCCAGGACAATGGATTGGTAGGAAAGGAAGTATTGAGTGGCCTCCACGTTCTCCGGATCTAAGCCCGTTAGATTTTTTTTATGGGGCACCTTAAAAACTAAAATTTATGCCACCCAGAAAACATCTTTGGAACACCTACAACAACAGATAAGTCATGAATGTCGTCAAATCACCCTACAGATGCTTTCAAATATACGAAAGCGTTGTGAACAAAATCTCTACTATTGCATGGAGGCCCAGGAGCAGCATTTCCAGCATTTACTGGACTGACTTGTAAGAACTTTTTTTGTAATAAAACAGGTTAAAACAACCTGTTTTTGTACTTTTGGTGGGCCATTGTACAGGCTAGGTAAATAGTAGCGATGGTGAACTCTGGGGTTATACTCTACAAAAAAATACCTTTAAGACAAAGTATCACTCGACCCCCTATTCCATTTAATGTGCTGGGGGTAGTTGTCGCCCCCTCTAGGGGTTTGACTTTCGGGGGGCAAAAATGCCAAAAAAGCCAAAAAAATATTTTTTCTAAAATCAAAAATCGACGGTTTCGTTTTCAAATGGCCATCCTGTATAATAATAAAGGTAACATCAGGTTATAATTAGTAGTAATAAATTTCTTTTTACTAAGACGCCAATAAACACAATTATTAGGAGAGAAACTAATTCTTCTATTTTTTGCAGGGCGCTTTCGGCCTTATAGATCATCATCTGTACCTCTTTGTCAGGAAACAGGAACAAATCATTGATAAAACTCAAATGGGTCATGAACACCAGAGTATAAAAAACTTTTTTATATAACACATTAATTTCGTGTAAAACGAACACTGGGGACACTTTGAGAGTCCTTATCTATTCATTTTATTAACATAACTCAATAACGTGCTTGCAAATCGAAAATTTTTCTTCAGTATAAGAATATACAGGGTGACTCGGATCTAAATGTACATACATCACCAGTAGATAGTGGACATCTTGGGGTTCCAAATAATCTATCTTTAGTGGGTCCATCTTTCCTCGTTACTTAGATACAGAGTGTTTTATAAGGTTTGGCTCATTTTTGTTTTTGCCATAATTCTTTTAGCACCCGGTATAAAATGTTCATATTCGGTGGAAATATTTTGAGTAGCTATCGCTTCAAAATGCCGTATGAAAATTTTTTGAAATTCAGGTCCGGACTTTAAAAACAAGACTGATTTCATTTTTTTAAATTCAATTTATCAGTATATCATATTTTTGTCAATTTTATTTTTTATTTGAAAAACACATAAAAAACTAATTCTAACGACATACTTATCAAAATTCCCGCACTCGCCGCTCAGCCATAATAAATTGCTCTTCTTTAGATGTTGAAACACATACAAAATATTAACTGTTTTTATAACGACAATAATACCAATAATAACAAAAATAAGAAAAACATAATTATTTGAGAATATTTTCAAAATGCCCACCATTAACTTCTTCACATTTTCTTCCTCTGATATTTAAATTTGAAACTGCACTTCTGATTACACCTGGTCTATTTTTTATTTCCTGAAATGAAGTGATAATGCGTTGCAAGAGCTGGTCCCGTGTAATAATTTCTTCCTCGTAAACTAAATTTTTCATATACCCCCAAAAAAAGAAGTCCAGCGGGTTAAAGTCGGGAGATCTTGCTGGCCAAGAATGGGGCCCCCCACGACCTATCCATCTGTTGGGATATCTATTGTTTAAAAGTTCGGAAACAATTCTTGCATAATGTGGAGGGGCTCCATCGTGTATACATTCCTCTTAAATTAACATTCTCATTTTGGAGAAGATTTGGCAAAATGTTTTCCAAAAAGTGTAAATACTGGTTTCCATCTAATCTTTCTTCAAAGATGTGTGGGCCAATCAATTTACCATTGATTATACCTGCCCAAACATTTATGGAAAATCTATGTTGCGAGTGCGACTGCCTAATAGCATTTGGATTTTCTAGAGACCATAGATGACAATTTCTGGAATTGTTGACTCCATCTCTGGTAAACTGAGCTTCATCGGTCCACAAAGCCCGGTGAATATCTCTTTGGTGCCTCCTAATCCACTGACAAAAAACCAAACGGTTAGCATAATCACCTGGTTCCAACCTTTGTACCTCTTGGATATGATAAGGATATAAGCCTTCATTTTTTATTGTTGAATGGGTTAATTTTTGCGTTATATGCAGACGTCTAGCAATTTTCCTTGTGGATGTTTTTGGATTTTCTTCAATCAAATTTAAAATGTCTTCTTCCTGTTCAACTGGGTATCTTACAGGCTGATCAATATTATTTTGTGTCGGAAAATGTCCTTGTTCACGAACAAAAGAAAATGCATTTGAAAATGTTTGATGGTTTGGACATCTTCTTCCAGGAAACCTTAATTCATACTCTCGAGAAGCGGCTCGCCCGTTACCATCGCAAAATCCATATACAAATATTAAATCAGCGTATTCTTGGTTTGAAAATTGATGGGGCATTTTAAACGAGAAGTAAATGTTTAACAAAAATATCCTCGTAATGCCCAAAAATCTGACAGGTTACAACTGACAATGACTTATTATGTTTTGTTGCCCCCCAATATTTCGTTGTTCTGAGGTGCCGAGCCATGGAGTCAAATTGAATTGAAATTTTTCAAATTTTAACACGCCTCTATTTTATTACTTTGGTTTATTTCTTATTATTGATATTATTGTCGTTATAATAGTATATTATTAACCAAGGTTTAGACAGCCATCATTATTGCCCGAGCGGCAAGTTTAAATCACAAGGAGCGAAGCGACGAGGGATTTAAGACGCGAGGGCTATAAGTAAGCTGTCTAAACCGTGGTTAATATAATATTTTTTCCACTACTTACTACAAACTTTTATAAGACATTTATCTTTATAGTATTATTAATTATAAAAAATATAGGTAGGTCTAAGTATATTTTTTAATCAAGTTACCTGCGCTTTGGAATTGGCAAAATATTTTGTTGTTTTGTCAGGTGGCTTTCTTAATGTCAATTTTTGTTCATTTATGTCATCAGATTTCACGAGTTTTCCGTTTTTTTAAAAGATGAGCGAAGAAAATGTTAGTAATATTATTATGTGTACACCTCCAGAATTAAGGATGGAAGCAGAAAAAATGTTGATTGTATCGATATTTTACAATATCAGGCTTCTCTAATAATCTAATATGTACCTATTGATAATTATATGGTTGCCTAACTGTTTGAAATGTTTATGAGTTCATGTTGCAGAATTAAAAAATCAAGTTACCTGCCTTCAAATAAATTCTTGAAGATCGGTCAATAATGGATTTCAATGCCTTATTATTGACCATGGTCAATAATGACTTATAAGGTAGAGAAAAACGATTTCTAACGTTAATAATCGGTCAATAATGGCGATGTTATGGGTTAGTAGAGGAAAAAAACAGTTATTATTTTGTATGTGTTTCAACATCTAAAGAAGAGCAATTTATTATGGCTGAGCGGCGAGTGCGGGGATTTTGATAAGTATGTCATTAGAATTAGTTTTTTATGTGTTTTTCAAATAAAAAATAAAATTGACAAAAATATGATATACAGGGTGTTGAATTTAAAAAAATTAAATCAGTCTTGTTTTTAAAGTTCAGACCTGAATTTCAAAAAACTTTCATACGGCATTTTGAAGCGATAGCTACTCAAAATATTTCCACCGAATATGAACATTTTATACCAGGTGCTAAAATAATAATGGCAAAAACAAAAATGAGCCAAACCTTATAAAACACTCTGTATCTAAGTAACGACGAAAGATGGACCCACTAAAGATAGATTATTTAGAACCCCCAAGATGTCCACTATCTCCTGGTGATGTATGTACATTTAGATCCGAGTCACCCTGTATACTTAATACAAACAAATGCACCAATTGCTTTCTTAATTTAAAAAAGGGTAAACAGCCCTACTCTATCAATGGGTATAGTGCTTTCATTTTATTGTCCACCTTTACATGGCTGTAAAGTACTTATTTTTTGAGCTAGAAGGTTGACTAAAAAAATAAATTGTAGGGTTTTGCGTAAAGTTTTATACCGTTAAATGAGAAATTTTATAAAATCTTAAATGTCAAAATTATTGGCATAACTTACTTTTTTTTAATGGAACACCCTATACAACGTGCCCAAGAAAGTTCTACGCAAATGGGAATCTTTTTTATTCAACGTTTTATGAAAAAAAGTGTCTCTTCCTAAAAAGCTCTGTTTGGCAGGAAACTAAGATTTATTAAGCGAAAAATGTATTATATTATACAGGATTCACAAAAAGTGCAAAAATGTAAAAAAAGGTCCAGGAGAGAACTAAACTTATTCTTAATTTTGAAGCAAAACGACAAATAAAAAAGTTATTTCAAATCTTGCTGGAAGTGCAAATTCAAAATTTGAATTAAATATTATTATTCTTAAAAACACCTTCACGACTTGATCAATCATACTTCTTCAGCCCCTATACATATCTGCATACTCAATAAACGTGTATTCCATAGTTCGAATTAATTCACAATTAAATTCACCACGAAATTCAAAAATCAGTAAATTAATATTGAAGTAAAGAGTAAAGGATCAATGTGTCAGCGATGTGAAAGATGACAAGTTCTAAGAAGCAGGATATTTCATTTGTTTCGTACCATAGTAACGTTTGCAACAACAATACGTTTTTTTCGGTGCCGATAAATAAATAAAAAGCATATTTTTTGCGAACATAGGTCTTCTACAACTATTCGTTTATTATTATTTTTCTCAAAAACGGTTCATATTATCGACAATAAACAAGCGTACCTACCTTTTCTTAGTCTAAGGTACAAGCCATCCAGATTTTTTTTTTTTTTTAATTTTTATCAGGGTGTTAAAAATTTAAGCATTAAGTTGTGAAGCATAGTCCGCCCCTTGTAAACTAAAAAAGCTTAATATGTTTCAAGGACACTAGTTTAAGAGGTCCTTACTAGTGTCCATCACATTAAGTTTTTATTAAATTATATTAGGCTATTAAGTGCATTGAAAATAAAGGAAAACACTTGGAGAAGCAATCATAATGTTGAAAAAAAATGTATTTTTCATTTTTGTAATATGTTTATTATTATTTGTAAATTTGATTTATTTTATTTAAAAAAAAAATTGTTGTTCCTAGGTTTGAATAATTAACTAAAATGTTGTGAGTTTACAAACTACAAAATCATCCATTTATCTAATAATTCTAATAAATGCATCCACAGTACAAAACTATAACAAGTATGATAGTAAATCAGTTATTGGAAATAAAAATAATAATCCTATTTTAATATTTATACTAATTTATGCTAAACTAATGAAAAGAAAGGGCATGTGTGGCATATATCTGTATACAAAAAAGAATATATTTCTAAATATTTAACTCCAGTTAAAAAAAAGTCAGTTATGTCAATAATTTTGACATTTGACATATTATAAAAATTTTTAATTACCGCGAAACCCTACAATTTATTTTTTTTTTGTCAACCTTCTAGCTCAAGAAATTAGTGTTTTAGAGCCATGCAAAAGTGGGACAAATTAAACCGAAAGTACTGTTGTGTTATATAAGTTTGGCTCCTGGCAAGGGAGGGTATGTAAGGTATTAATTTTATTTTCTGCATAGCGTATTTAAGTGATTTTACAATATTGAATATTTTTCTTTATTCAACCTCAATTATAAAAAAATTATTCAAAAATATGTAAGATATAATAAAATATAGGTACCGATAAAAATGTATGTTTATTATTTACCCCTTTTTAAACTTATTTATAATTATTAACATTAGTATAACAAAGAAATTAAAAATAAATTATTTTGACCCTGTATGCTGGAAGCATTTAAAAAACAATGATCAACATTTTGTATTAAAAGTATATTGAGAGATGATGTTTTAAGTAAATAATACTAAGGAATAAAATTTTAAACTATTAGACTTAATAATAGTAATATTATATTTTTAAGTCTAGCCTTTCCACAGTAACTAAAAGCGTAGGCATACCATAAAGTCTTGTGTAACGCATTATATTTTTATCTAGAAATATGTAGACATTTCTTCTGCATTTAACAACAATGACCTTTACCTAATAAACTCTTAATTCAAGAAAATTGTTTTCAAACCATATTTAGGTCGTAAGTGCCTCCCACAATATCTATTTTGCACTTCCTTAGATGGCAAAATTGTAACATTAAAAGAATTAGAATTATTTTAGGTGATGCTTATCTCGCTGATTAAAATAATTATAAGATACGTTTGGCTATAAAAAGAATCCTACTTTATAAGTATACTTTGAAGGAACAGATTTAAAAATTGAAATGCACGTGGAAAAATGTCTACAGGGTATAGTATACAGGGTGGTGAATAGGATTGTCAACCGTCCTTTATTTCAAGGGATAGTTCTTTATTTCGAAATAAAGTCTATGCATATTTAATAAAATATGGCTAGAGGTGCCTGAATATTCTGGCTAAAAGAAGAAAATAATCCAATTGAAGCACGATGCATATTATGTAACAATTATTTTTCAATTATAGGCTTATCATTAGTTAGGCAGCATTTTGACAGTCAAGGTCATAAAAGACTACGTCATTTATGACATATAATGACAGGTTTCATGTTTAAATAAGGTATTAGAGTAATTTTATTGCAAAAAAGAATTCACACAAGAAGAAATGGTCACAAGCGCCGACCTTACAGAAGTATATCATGCAGTAAAACATAATGTATCACACAATTCAATAGATTGCCAAATCAAGCTAATTTCAAAAATTTCTCTTCCACTCCAAAATGACACAAAAACAATCATGTAGCAGAACTTAATCGAAAGCGTATGTTACCCATATTCTTAAAGCATTGGCTTTCTGCGCAGCTCAATATGATTTAAAATATGTGTATTTTTAGTTCAAATTGATGCGTCTAATAGAAAAAAATAGAAAATTATTTCTAATATACGCTCAGTATATTTTCCGGCACGATGGACTTATAAAATAATTAAATTTTATAAATATCCTGATTAATCAACCAATGGAATGTTTGAAGGAGTTAAAACATTGTTAACGTCTTTAAGTTTGTCGTTGTCACAAATGTCTTCTTTAAACGCCAATAATACAAATGCAAATTTGGGCATATGAAAAACATTCCCAATTTGCAAGTCTTTTAAATTTGAATGGAAATATTTAAAAAGGTAATTGCCATGCACATATTGTTCAGAGCTGTTTTAAACATTCTTTGGATAATTTAGATTTTGACGCAGAAAAATTGGTTTTAGAAATATACGCTTATTTCTCTATTTCCGTAAAACGTTGAAAAGAACTGCAGGAATTCTGCGAGTTTGTTAAAAGTACGTATGAATAACTACTATGCCATATAGTTACTAGATGGCTTTCAATGAGACCGTGTATTGAACGGCTACTTCAAAATTGGACGGGTTTATGATCATATTTTGTTCACCAGTGACATGCTCTAAATAACTGCGAAATGATCTTAATATTTCTTCGAAATGTACTGAAGTTCCTTTCAGAATGGAAATTTGTTTATTAATTTACATAGCATTTCTGATCTTTTTGAGAAAACAATAAAACAAAATTGAGAATAACAAAGCAACGACATGTGAAATATTTTATATTATGCCAGATTTTAAAAATCAATTAGTTTACAGAAAAGGGCAAGACATCTTTAGTTATGAAGCTTGTAAAATACATACTAAGAAGTCAAAATTTATCCGAAAACGATAAAAAAAATTTAAAATATAACTTTTTAAATTTCCTAGACGTTTCAAATAAATTACTTAAAGAAATGGTATAAATTTAATAATGATAAGTGGCTGTTTCGGATATCCTGCTTATCACTAAAAGGAAATAAATGTTTGCATTAATGAGTTGGTTCAAACAATTAAAAGTCTCAATTTTCAAAAAAAAACTAAAAATAAACATGGACTTATTGACGAAATAGTTTTATTAAAAATAATTTTGATATTCTGAAGAATGAAAACTACCCGAAATATATTTCAAGTGACAAATGGCATTTCATTTTTCAAAAATTTAATTCTGACATTATTTATTTAAAATAGTTTTATGTTTCAATAGTATTTCTGCCTTATCAGCATTTCCTGAAAGAGTTTTCAGTGTGGCAAATTTGAAATGAGGTGAAGATAGCAAAATAGATGTGGAACTGACTTAAAAAAATACGAAAACGGATTAATAACCTCACAATTTATTGGCCGATTTAAACCCAATTTGGTACAGCTGTCTAAGAGGATCTTACGCACCGAATGACGATATTGGCGTTATTGACAGCTGTTTAGTTTGTCTGGAAATCAAATGAATTTTAAGTTTTTACATTTAACACCCTATATGTTTGTTTATTTGTAAATTTTATGTCACATTTGTTACACTTTTGATATAACATACTTTGTTCCTAATAATAGTAGTTTTCAAAATAACTAGTACAATTTAAATAAAATATAATAAATGTTCAAACTGTTCTGCCTGTACAGCTTGACAGTGAGCTAATTGAAAATAAAATTTTTAAAGTGTGCTGTAAATCATTTGTGGTGTTATTAATTGAAATTGGTCCAAAATTTCACGCCGAAAATCAGGCAAATTTTGAGGTTTTGTGGTGTAGACTTTGTTCTTCATAATAAGTAGTCATTAGACAACCAATCAGGGGACTTAGGTGGTCACTCGATTGTACCCCCTCTACCAATCCACCTATTCGGATAAGTGTTGTTTAAAAATTCGGGCATGTTTCGACCACAATGGGGAGGAGCTCCTTCCTGTTGGAAGAATGTACTTGCATAATTTGGAACCGTCCGATTTCTTATAGTGGGCACTATTTACATTTCCAACAGCTCAGAGTAAAGATGTAGGATTTCCATCAATAAAAAATTGACCGATCTTGTGGTTACCCACAAGCCCAGCCCACACATTCAATTTTGCAGGGCGTTGTGTATGACCTTCTCTCATCCAGTGAGGATTTTCATTGACACAAAACACAGTTGTGTCTATTGACTTTACCATTTAACATATATGTTGCTTTATCCGAAAATACTCTAAAGATGAAAACCGGCTATTTTGGTTCCACCTTGATATCATAATATCATAAAATTCCATTCTTCGCTTATAATCATCTTCTGATAACTCTTGAAATGCATATGTTTTGAAAGGGTGATACCTATTTTTTATTAAAACATTATGGACGGATTTAAAGCAGATGTCACTTACTTGCGAAATTTTTCTTAATGAAGAACCTGGAGTTTCAACAGTATGTCGCAGAATTTACAAACTTTTCTCTTCATCTACTATTGCTGGTCGTCCTGACCGTCGTCTATCTCTACAATTTCCAGTTTCTTCGAACTGTCAAACAGTTTTTAAAACAGTGGTTTTTGCGTTATTAAATACCTTTGTAACCTCTTCGTAAGACCTAGCCATATCGCCATATCCTCTAATCATAAGAATTATAACTCTTTCACTTTCAGTTAAAGCATTTTGACATGTAAAAATTACAGCTTTAATGACTTTACATCAAGAGTGAACTGGTATTTTATTTATTAGTAAATAAAACACAATCTGTTGATAATCATTAAAACACGTCGTTATTTCGAAAACTACTGATATTAGGAGCAGAGCCCTCAAGCAACAAACTCCATTCGCGGAATTGAAGAAGTCACTCTTGTCCTTACTATTATGTTAAATAGCACGGGACTGAATTATTTTTATGAAGATATGAAAAAAATTGCCACAGTAATATGCAGGAAACAGCAGAGGAAAAGTATCCGATATGTTTGCAATACATTCAGAGATACCACTTCCAGCAATATCGACCATAACCAGCATCATTCAAAATTAGTGGGGCTTTTCTTAACAAATGTTATTACGATCAAGGCAATAATCCTGCCAATGAAGACATTAAAGATTTAACTACATTATAAAAAAAATGCAACTCTTAAAGAAAATTCTAATTTCCTGACACGGATGTGAATTTAAATAACACCTATGAAAGTATGTAAAAAATAATTAATTAATCATGACAATACCTGCTTTTAGATGCTGCTGATTGCTAATGTTAAAATCAACATTATTTCTTGTTCTAATAAAAGCACAAGATATAAGCATGACAATGAAAGCAGTGAGCTTTAATTTGATCTTCACTGAATGGCATCATTGTCTTTAATCATTGCGTTGCACTTTTTGAAATAAACTGTTCTTTTAATAAGTGGGTATGAAAGGTAGAGTCGTTGCACCTAACTGATGCATTCCTGATAGAAACGCTACACACATAGCTTTTATCGCTCTTGATTAGGTTTTGGTAATACCCATTACGTTTCTTTATGTCAATCTTTAAAACTTACAACCGCATTATTCCTAATTTTAGTTTTCTACATTCTATATATTAATTGCTTAACCTATAAGAAGAAAAGGCTACGAAGAAATATTCTAGAATAAAGAAGATTTCATTTCATGCTTGCCTAAATACACTAGGCAAGCTCCTCGCGGCAGTAGCGGCTTGTGGGTTAGCAGCCAGGGTGGGCAAATCGGTACAGAAAAAAAAAATGGGGGGGGGGGGGGGTTAAGGAGCGCCGAGGGCGCCAGAACTTACGTCGCAAATGTTAGGTCATGACCAAAGCATGACCCACCCTGGATTCACGCTTGGTTCGGTATATTATTTTTGTTACTTTAGATAACATAACTTCTAATAAAGTAAAAATAGAGATAGAGAAATAATATTAAGATATTTTTTTCAGATTTTTTTAGAGAATTGTTTTCTATTACTTACCAATAATTATTGTGACGAACTTGACAGTCCTTTCTGATTAATTGTATTACGAAAATAATTTCAACGTGCTTTATACCTGAAAATCCTCGCTCGTTTGTGTGACAACCGAGTCAAATCGAATAGGTAAATTTTTTGTTTACCAAATAAAATAAATCGAGTTTTAATTGACTGACTTTCTGCTTAAAAATATCATGCTTTTGGAGAAGCCGAAACAGTTCGATCTAGGGATTTTGATTTTTTCCTTTTTAATTTGAGAATAAAAGGCGTGGCCAACAAAACAGTTTAATTTTGGTTTCACCAGATCTATGGAGCTACATAGATCTGTGGTTTCACTCCCCGCAAGTCATGCATATTTTTTATACCAATTTATTGAAAATTACCTATTTCCCGCGTTAATCAAATTCAACATTTTAGGGGTCGAACGACCATTGTCTTTAAATTTAATTTGTTCTTCCAATGACGAAAATCCACATTTTATACTTAAAATATATTGAACAAGATCACTTTTTACCTCAGTGTTAATCTGGTTCCCTATGTCACTGCGTGCATTACCAACAATTTTTTGGTAATCTCCCAACAAGATGTTTTATTTAAATTTTAAAACAGTTACCAGAGATCCTGATCTTAAAAATACTAAATCGAACGTTTTGGTTTTCAACAGATAACACGTACTCTAACATATTTTACACTAATTAATCCCTTTACTTTCAAAAATAATCACGGCGCAAAACTTCCAAAACAACAGATCGTTACAAAATCTTTCCGACCGATAATGGGCATAGGGGGCCGTCCATAAATCTCGGGACGCTCCGAGGGGGGGGGGTCAGGGCAAGCGTCACGTTTTGTCACAGGGGGGAGGGGGGTTTCTTCAATCCTCACGGGACGATTTTAAAAAACGATTTTTTCAATTGCCCGCAAAAAAGTCGAACGGTTGGTACGACAATGCGATTGGAACGAACACCAAATCAGCGCACAGCGTGGTGAATTGAGGTTAAAACTCATTTGGCTTGAGAATATGCCTTGTGGTTGACGAATGTCTAATTATTAGTTGACTAATTTTTAGTTTGATATATAAGTACTCCTAATTTGTTTTCAAATTTGCATGTTAAAATCACCAATATAGAAAGAAATAAATCTATGATTTACTAAAAATGTATTCTTTATTCTGGTTATCGAGCATTGCAAGCGGGGGGGGTCACCGTCACACATGACTTTTAGGGAAGTATTAAGGGGGTGTGGTTAAGCGTCACGCTACCGTCACAGGAGGGGGGGGGGGATCAGATTTAGCGAATTTTAGCGTCACGAGATTTATGGACGGCCCCTAAGACTTAACCATACCCTCAGTGTGAATTTAGCGGAAAGCTCAAATCCACCCTCCCTGAGTTTTAGATAGATAGAAGAAATAAATAGAAAATGCCGAACAAAAAATACCGACATGGTGAGTGGTGTATGTTTGGTTGCCTATCTTCAAGTCTGAAATTTTTCTTGTTGTTGAAGTTCTGACGGTGGGTCCTGCATGCCGAACCCAGCCCGGGTTACAAGGCGATGTTTCAACATCCAAAACATGTTGGGACCTTTAATTTACCAATATAGTTTGTAGAGAATCACTGCTTAGCTTCGTACTTTTATTTCATTATATCATTATACTACTGCAATGATGGACTACGTTTAATAATAATAATAACTATCACCGAAACATCAATAAAACTCCTAATAAAAAAAATACCCATATCAGTAAGAACACCCCAAGGAACTTTGTTCAGATAGAAAGACTCGTGGGTCTCTACGTCACAATCATAAGGATACTAAATCCGAAACAATGGCTAATGGAATGGGTAAATAGGCCCAAAGCGTATAAAAAGAGGACGAAAAATTAAATATTATTATGCTTTGAACTGATCTTTCACATGTTCCATTCTATTGATACTATAGGTAGGTAAGAATCGAATTAATTAAGATAATTATATGAGGATTAGTATAAGTAAGTACAGGATTTCCGGGGACTTTGTAAAGCTTGTCTTTCTCATTTACCGAATTAACTAGTCAGGACGTTAGATTAAATAAAGAATATATATCTATTCCATTTCGATGGAATAAGTAACGATAAGTAAATAATAATCCTAGCATATCCATAATCTATTATACAATCAGCCTACAACTCTGGTTTGCTTTGCTAGCACGGAAGACAACCAAATACAGAGTTTAAAACAACAATTTTATGATAGTTCCGAGTAATTATCGTAATTGTTAAACAAAAATAATGTGATAAACTTGTCCCACTTTGCGCCGATAACCTGGCTATACGTCACTGATTATGAAGAGAAAAATGTAGAATTATTTCAACAATTAATAAGTAATCCTGATATTAAACAAACAGTTATCCGATTTGCACAGTTTACCATAATCATATTCATAGTTTTTTCTATAAATATGTCTAAACGTAACACGATAAAAACCCTTGCGTTGGTGCTTAGCCTCTTTATCAATAATTTTAATGAATTTAATCCGAGTATTGTGGCATTTTAATGGTGTATACAGCGGCTTCGCATTAATTAATGGAAAGCCGAGTATTGGACCCTCTATTTACCAACAGAGACTAGTAAGCAGCAATTAGTCTATTTATCTTTGAAATTTTCTATGTTTTCTTACTGTATAATTCCACTTAATTCAATTCTTAGTGGCTAATAGTTCCTTAGCCGTACTTGCATCATTAATTATGGTACCTTTATGAATTAATTATGCTCCGTTTGATACTATTATTAGATAGTTGGGTTCAGGAGAAGATGAAAACGGGATTATAAGAAGCCAGCACTTTTCTTGTTGTGTACGTTTTTGTTTATTGCGTAAGTATAAGGCATTATAATCCCTTTAATTATTACATTTTTTGTTATTGTGATCCTTAAGAATTATGCATAAGTTATTAACAATAAAGCTCGGAAAGCTCAATTCAATTGATAATAGATGTTAGTTCTGAAAAACTTTTTAAATTTCTAACCCAAACTAACTAGCAAATATTGTTGTAACTCTGGTTCTTGAATGTTTTTTTACGTCTAAAACTATTAACATCAATTGTATCTTCGGTTGGTTTTTACACCTTATCATTTAAGAAAAATTCCTTGCATTGATGAGCCTGTGTGTCTTGTTATCTGGCTAGAAGTAAGTATTAGTGATGCACTAGCATGGCGCCTTAGGTACGTTATATCTTAACATAGCTACAGTGTCTCTCTGCTTTTCTAGAGTCTCTCAACTGTATTTTAGTGCATCTCTATTATTGAATTTAACCGACAGTAGGTAAAGGGAAATTGTCTTTCGGGAGTTCGTAAGTCGAGTCTGGTTATACGTCTGTACGTCTGTAATAGTATGTACTAATTTTAAGGAAAAATTTGCCCATACAAAACCGTTCAAATTCAGAATTCTTGATAAAGTATCCGATTCATCGTGTAAAGAGAGATATCTGCGGTCAATTTCAGAGCCCTGTTTTGAATGGCCTGAAACTTATTCAGCTCAGCCCTGCCTATGGTGATGTCCCCTTTACACGATTAATCGGATGCTTCATCAAGATTTTCGAATTTCGACTCTGAAGAAAGACGCGCGTACCTTGTTGAGGTTAACTTTGATACGATTACTAAGTCTACACCGCCCGCGGTAGATGGAGCCCAATTGGCGCAATGCAATCTTGACTCCATTGACTGAGTTCAACCTCCTCACTCTGGTCAACGACATGCAAAAATATGTCGATTTTGATTTTTAGTCCTACAAATCTTAATGATTGATAGTTCAAAGTTCACTAAATTTCGATGACGTCTCGCTCTCCAGCATTCAGCCGAAATCTTCTGATTTTTTCGACCCTCTTCTTTTTATTATTTTTCATGACTGGTGATAGAAGTATGTTTTATAATTATTAATTATTGCTTGTGCTAAGAATTAGACATGATATTAGCGGCTTTACTGTTTGGTTTATCCAGTATGTCTTGTATGCCCATGGGCATACAAGACATACTCTAGTGCACTAGAGTTTCTAGTTTTTTTATGTTAAGGAGTTAAGCAGGAGAAAACAGCTCTGTTTTCATTCTGCACATGAGGCTGATTTTGTTCCTGTTTATGCAAAACCAATGTTTTTTTCTGAGAGAATTGTGTGATATTGTAAAATGTTAAAATATTAACCACATCAGGTGCAATGTTTGAGTTGACACAGGAAGTGGCCCAAAATTTGGATCAGGGGAAAAACTATATTGCCTTGGTTTTGGACCTGACAAAGGCATTTGATACGGTATCCCACTCCATGCTGCTCGATATCCTCGAATATAATGGGATTAGGAGCATTACATGGGGAGTTCTGAAGATCTACTTGAGCGCACATGTCCAGCACGTTAGGATTGGAGATGTGCTTAGTGCCCCCGTGACTGTTAGGCATAGGGTACCACCAGCTACTGTGATGGGACCAATCTTGTTTAACTTATACTATAGATAAGATCTGCAATATTGACGTGGGTGAAAGGGTGGTGGCGTATGCGGATGATACAGTTATTATTTTCGGCAATGAGAGTTGGTATTTATTGCAAAAAAAAGTAAAAAAAAGTTTTCTAAAAATAAAAAGTTTCCTGGACAGTCGCAAATTAATTTTAAATATCAAAGAGTCGCACTATATTGTCTTCTAATATAAATTCTATAAATAGATCTTATTTCAATCAAACTGCCATTCCTGATATTAATAAACCACTATTGGAGGTCACCCACATAAGTCGTTGACAAGCACCTTAAATGGGACCAACACGTTTTATATTTGTACACAGAAGTCAGATGTTTAATACGCAAATGTTATACTCTGAGACAAATTGTCAACAAAAAGTTCATCATTATGGATTTTAGACGCTTGTCGAACCTCTCCTAAGATATGGTATTCTGGTCTGGGGAAGAATATATAACAACTCTGAGTTGTCCAAAATTGTATTGTAAAAATAAGTCTTCAGAGCTCAAAACTTCTCCTTACAAATCAACTTTATTCCAGAGGACTTTGTAATAGTAGTACAATGTTAGGGTATGTCATTCCTTTCACTAAAATAAAAATTTTAAAGAATTAATAATGTCAGACGATCATCGGACCAGAGGTAATATAAATGAACTAGTATACATTTATAGAACTAGGACAGCAATGATGCAACATTTTGTAACGTACTATGTCTAGAATTATATAATTTAATACCCCAAAAAATTAGAACCTTAACAAACAAAAGACATTTTAAAAGCAATTCTGTGTCTGCTTTCTTGAAAATATTGCTAGATTTCTTCAATTTTTTTTAGTAACCTACCTATTGCTTTTAAAGGAAAATAAGAAAAATATAGTTATATTGCACACTGCGTGGTATTGATAACGATGATCTCTATAGGTTTATCTTCTACTCCCTAAAATGTAAGCTAAACAAGCACATACAGGTATTCCACACCTATGTGTATTAAGTATTTTATTAAATGTTTTTAACCCTTTTTTGTTGTTCCATATTATGTTAGACTCTCTTTTCTAATTATCTCTGTGTAATAGATTGGCGTTTAGGTAGTTGTTCTTGTGTTGCTAGTTGGTTAGCATTTTCATTACCCTAAATTTCTGATTTTCTAGTTGGGTATCAACCATATTTCTTAATTTTTTTATATTTTTCTGTGTTGTGATTTCTTTGGATAGCACTGTCAAATTGTCAAATATCTACTATCCCATTTTGATGATATTAATTTTTTTATTTCGTATCGGGATATTATTAGCTTATGTCGTCTTGGTTACGCGACCAATAAAGAGGATCATAACTCCCTTGGAATACTATTAAAAAGTAGAGGAAATTAACAATTTTCCTTATATAAAGTCAAGCGATTAACAAGAAATGTCAATTTATAAACAAATAACATACCACAACCTAGAATCCTATGATTGTCAATGCAAATACATAAACCGGAGAAAAAATTTAAAAATTGAAACGTTTATTCCGTTTTAAAAATAAAATGATATTAAATTCAGTCAGAAATAAAATTATCTATGTACCACGGGAATTAATAAGTCTTATATAACCTCGGGCAATTTCTGTCCCTCGGGTCAGAGGCTTTCGGGCCAGAAACTTTGCCCTCGATAATTAAGACCCTTAATACATAAATAACTATTATATTTTGACATCCGTCAAAGTCACACCTTATCGGAACAGCTTTTAAATTGCAATTGGAACTTAGGTTATGTAATACATCACTTGAAAGGCTTGACACTCTGTTATTCCGTTATTTTATAGTTTTCGTTCGAAAAAACCTTATATAAACTTGTACAATTAATTTTTCGAGCAGAATTACTAGATTTTTGCTCATTATTTGTGAACACCCTGTATAAATCAGTGAAGTTATCGAAATTTAAGGTGTTTAACTGCATCAATTATAAATCAAGTTCTAGTGGGAGAATGAAAATTTACAAAGAATGCCAGTATTCATTATTAGTTCAGACGCTCCTACGTTTGCATACAAATTAGAAACAAAAAACGGTTTAGATTTGTTTAGTAAAATGTAACAATAAATTTTCGATCATACAAAACGTGAACTGGTTTATCGTTTTTGGAGAATCCCACGCTAATAAACGCACATTTTTGTAACAGGAACCAAAGATTGATAAGAGTGCAAATCCCACGTTGAAGGTTATATGAATGAATTAATTAATATGTTGAATAACAAATGATGAATACTTTTGATACAAATATCAATTTTAACCATTAAGACTAAACCATGTACCTACGACCTACCACGGTAAAGCTTTAACAGAACAACAATCACAGGGTAGTTCGAGTTCCCGTTTTTGCATAAGAATGGATATATGACTACCAATTAGCGTTAAACTTCTTCGGTCGGCTGTCTGCGTTCCCCTTCCAGGCCAGTTTTCTGTTCAAGTCGAGACCCAGATAGTTGGCTTTATCTACCAGTTGATATAAGTGTTTTTGGGAAGGTTTATTCTCGGACTCGTGAAGAAGATGGCCTGAGTTTTTGTGTGGTTTAAGCGAATTTTCCAGTCATCCATCCGCCCACTCTGGCCCCATGGATGAAGCAGTTATCGCTGTATCATCGGCGAACAAGTATAGTTTAGTGTCTAGTTTTTGGTATATCATAGGCATATATGTTGTACAGGACCGGAGCTAGGGGAGACCTCTGTTTTACTCTGGCCCTGACTTTTCTTGTTGAAAACAACGTTCTCTCTACCAGAAAGGACATCATCAGCTTGATTAGGTAATGTGGTAAGCGTGATTTTATTAACTTCAACAGAAGGCCGTCGCGCCAGACCTTGTCAAAGGCTTTGCTGATATCGTGAAGATCGCTCCGATGTCATGTCCTCTGAAGTATTATCTTTATAAGTAGGTAAATTAATATTATTTCTATGTTTTGTTTTTCAATCAAACAAACGGTTTCCAATATAAAAATTGATGTCAGTGTTAAAATTTTAATGAAATATTTTTTACTAGGGTGAGTATTGTTTATATGCATGACATTCTGCGAGATAGGTAAACGCAGCTTTATCTTTCCGCTGACGACACTGCAATAATTTCAACTTCTGAGCAACCGTGGCTAGTCGTCACACGTATGCAATGGCCTGCAATGCCATGTAAACCAATTTGAAAAATGGCTTTCTAATTGGACGATTCGTTCCGAGACAAAAGTCATATTTTTCTTTAAAAGTCGCGCTAGACGGCCCGAAACGAGGCTCAGAGTCTGTAGGTTCAAGTGAATTGGTGCCAGGAAGTGAAGTACCGGGAACTTATCTTGGATCAACAAAGACTGAACTGGATGTTAAATTAAATTAATAATATCAAGGCAGCATTGCGTCAATTAAGCTCAATCTACCACCTGCTTTACAGGCGAAGTAAACTTAGTAATCGCACCAAAGTCAACCTCTATAAGGTCTTGGTCAGGCCGGCACTTACTCGTGGACCACCATCTTGGTGCAATATAAGTATATAAGTCCGAGCTGAATAAGTTCCAGGTGATTCAAAACAAGGCGCTAAAACTCATAGCAAATGCTCCAAGATATACAATGAACCGTGTTTTGCATCAGGAATTTCAAATACCGACAATCAACGAATTATTTTTAAAAATAATCACTATTACTATTACAGACGTATGGACGTATCGATCAATATACTAATAACGGACTTGCATACGACGGCCAGGCCAAACTCTACATACGAACAGCCAAAAGATTGGCTCCCCGTTGGCATAAATCTCTAACAGCAGAGAAGCACTATGAACACTATGAACAGCCTTTATAAACGACACACGACACACGACACAAATAAATAAAGCAATAGCCGAATCAAAATTCAAAACTAAGTGACAAGACCCAAAAAGTCTTCGATGAAACAACAGATGTCAAAGGAATATCCTGACGTAGAAACCCAATCAAGACCCCGTGTTTATCTTTATCCCTGCGAAAGCATTCCAAAAGGTACTACTGGCTTTCTGAAAATTATTAATATAAATAATATTCATATGAGTATTGTATTTGCAATTTTATTTTTTCTGTGGTCAGAACGTGCCAACATTATGTCAATATTTTCGTTTAGAAGCAAGTATCCCTAAAACTAATAAAGATAAATCCTTGAAACCACAATACATCATTTTTACATTTTCTAATAGAAAATATAACTATATACAGTGTGGTCATTTAAGTGCGCAACATGTGAGAATTTTTTTTTATTACCGATTTCTCAGAAAATCTTATTCTTGATAAAAGTTGGTGCATGTTCGATAATCATGTTAGGTGCACTTGGAATGGTTGCAAGTCAAACGGGGTACAGGGTAGGTCAAAAAATATAAAACTTGTACAAGAATAAAGTACCCCTATTTTAGAAAATTCAGCAAAATGTTATTAAGAAAAGTTGTTTAGAATTAAAAGTTATGCATATATTCGAAAACGTGACCTACTAAAATAAAAAAAATATTTTTTTTTAAAAACATTACTTAATAATTTCCCATTTTTTTTTATATTCACCCGATAGACCTTTATAAATTAATTAAAATCAAATCAATTTCACATATCTTTGTTCAAATTCAAGCATATTTGTTAAATTAACTAGAATTTTTAATTTATTAAGGAATTACAAACTTCATGGTTGTTGCAACGACATTAAACGCAACTTTAAAATATCCTAAAAATTATTTTTAACAAGATAAAATATTAGTAATGCAATGTGCAAATTAAAAAACTCTGTTTTAAAGTGCAAAATTTTTATTGTAAATGTTTATTAAAAAACTGTACAAATTTATCGACAAACATGAAATCCTACTAAAATAATCGCAGATGGAAAAAAACAAATAAGGGTTAAAAGTAAACTTTATGACAGTTTTCATTCTTAAATAATTATTGTTGTTATTTCATTATAAATGCCTCCTCCAATACAGTTAACGTTAGCCGAGATGTGAAGAAAACTATAAAACAGTGCGTGAAGCAGGACATATATTCAATGAACGACATCCAGATAAACAAGTTCACTATTCGACTGTAAGCAGAATTTTAAATAATTTTAAACAGACAGGGCCTTTGGACTATAAATATAAAAATGAACGTACCAAAACTGTTTATTAGTGTATATACTGAAGAAACTCAATTAGCAGTAGTTCAAGCAGTTGTTGAAAACCCTAGAAAATCTAGCCAAGTAATTTATGCTTATACGGGTATAAAAAAAAGCTCTGTTAAGAAGATTATTAAAAAACAAAAACACCATGCCTATAAGCCAATGTTAATTTGTACGTTTCAAAGACGAGACTATGACTTGCGGTATGATTTCTGCATGTGGATTCAAGAACAAATAGAAGATCAACGTGATCTCCATAGACACATACTTTTTGGGGATGAATCCACGTCCACAACAAATGACGTTGTTTCTTCCCAAAATTGTAGGTGGTGGTCGGACGTAAATCGAAATTTTGTCATTGACAATAAGAACCAGTATTACCAAAAAACAAACGTTTGGTGCGGTATTATTAACGAGAAACTCGGCAAAACCTAACTGGTGATACCTATTTACATTTTTTGGAAAACGAACTGACGGCTTTTTTGGATAATATGAGTAGTATACAAGAACGACATAAATTATGGTTTGTACATGATGGGTGTCCCGCTCATTCTCAACCGATTTTATACAACTTGGTCTTGAAAAAAGCCCTTCCTTTCCTCTACACGTAGATCTGTTAACTATACCATATTGATTCTGATGGTGGCCACTAGATGGCGTTTTTCCGTAATTCTTCAATGAATAAGGATTTTCTCAAAAAAATCAAATGTTATGATATGACTTTTTCATCATATTTTATTTTAGGCTATTAAATACTGGAATAAAAAATCCAGGTCCGTATTTAAAATAAAAAAGTTAATGATGGTCGCTCGAATCCGAAACGTCGGATTAAGAAACTAACCACAGCAGCTAAAGTTACTATAAGGAACTGAAAACCGCAACGTGATATCTTTTGTTAAACTAGAGAAATTAGGGATAATAATAATTAATATGGAAAAATAGGCCATTTTTTAAAACATTAATTAATCAATTAAATCTCTAGTTTAACAAAAGATATCACGTTGCGGTTTTCAGTTCCTTATAGTAACTTTTCCTCCTCTACGCGCTGACGTTGTTAGTTTTTTATCCGACGTTTCGGATTCGAGCGACCATCATCAACTTTTTTATTTTAAATACGGATCTGGATTTTTTATTCCACTATTTAATAGCATTTATAAGCCTTAAATAAAATATGATGAAAAAGTCATATCATAACTTTTGATTTTTTTGAGAAAATCCTTATTCATTGAAGAATTACGGAAAAACGCTATCTAGTGGCCACCATCAGAATCAATATGGTATAGTTAATAGATCTACGTGTAGAGGAAAAGAAGGGCTTTTTTTCAAGACCAAGTTGAATAAAATCGGTTTATCCAAAGCAGAGATATCACCGTTTGAAAGAAAAAAAGTTTGCTCTTCTCCCACCACTTTATTATTGAAAATAGAAAAAAACGATTCCTAACATAAAGTTGCATAATTTTATGGAGAATACAATGCTTATATTTTTAACATATTTTTATTAAGAAAAATCAAGAGAAAATCGGCATTTCTATTTTGAAAGTTCTCTTACGCCCCCTAGCGGTCATTTTTCGAACTTGAAAATAATTTCCAGCAATTTCTCTTGGCCGCTTTTATCGATATATATTTTTTCCCAAAGTACTAGTGTTATTACTTTCTGAGATATAGCCGATTACCTCCTTAGGTGGAACACCCGTACAAGTGTTATACTTTTTACCCTACCCTGTACGCCGTTTGACTTGCAACCATTCCAAGTGCACCTAATATGAATATCGAATATGCACCAACTTCAATCAAGAATAAAATTTTCTGATAAATCGGTAATAAAAAAAATTCCCATATGTTGCACACTTAAATGACCACACTGTACATATAAATAACCAAACTGATATGTGATCTACCCTTCGTTTGTGAATTACCCTGTTAAAATTACAATTATTTCGGGTTATACCTCTTAATTCTACAAAACATCTGTAAGAGAACATTTTTGTATCTCGTTTGTAATTGTAGAATTTAAGATATCACATTCACGCGCACAATGGTTAACATCAGTGGCGTAGCTAGCATTGAATGGGCCCTGTATCAAGAGCCAGGCGGTGGGTCCCTCGGCTAGAGAGGGAAGCGGTTAAAATAGAATTAAAACAAACTGAACAGAATAGCTTATAATAATTTCTAATGAAAGGTAATCATAAAATAGAAGTATAAACTTACACAAATAAAATATGCATAAAAGAAAAATGATTTTTAACAAAAATACAAATAAAAACATAAAAACATAACAATAAATTCGAATAATAAAATAATTACAATTATAATAACATTTCCTATTATAAAGATCTCCTTCTATATAAAATATGTTTGCTGCTTAGTGCCTTGGTGGCCCCCCCCCCCCAGACCAGTGTGGGCCCTGTATCATTGATACAGCTGATACAGCGGTAGCTACGCCACTGGTTAACATATTTTCTTTATTAAAAAGTTGTATTCAAATCGATTTTCAAGCTTCGAAAGTTTAAAAATAAGGTTAACAAATCCTTTCCTGATCTTTTGTTTATTTTAGTATTTGTAGCATAGTGAATATTAATCATATTCCTTGTTAAACTGTGATATATTAACTGCCTGATAGTTAAGAAGGCACTTATATAGGTTGTTAATTAAACCTGAAATAAAGATGTTTTGATGAATTAAGATCAAGGTGAAGAGCGTAGCGGCTACACTTAGTAATTTATTGGTGAGCGCGGTATTATTATACCTAATTTCAGGACCTGCATACCATGCCTTCTTTTATGTAGGTATATCACAACCATTTAGTACCTTCCAAATTATCCTTATACATTACGTGACAGCCATAAAGCTTTGAAATACGAATGGGTACATTTGAAATTATAAAAATATATTATTACCGAGTTTAAAGTAGAATTTATTTAATGATGTATTGATTTCTGATCTTAACAAGCATATTCATAAGGAATGTTTAAAAAATAATAAGCTGAGTGGGTGCACAGGAATAGAGATTTTGTTATGCCCTGACACTCTGGCGACCTAATAAAGAGACGTATGTTTTATTTATACAGAGGGACAAGAAAGTCGCACATAATGCCTGTAACTTTTAAATTACCTCGTATACGAGAAAATGACCTTTATGAAAGTTGTTTAGTAAATTATTCCCTACATTTCTACCTACATGCATTTCTTCTGTCATTTCTGGTTTGGTGCCATAAAGACTAACTTCCTTTTTTTAAATGGAACACCCTGCATATTTGGATTCTACTGGGAAAAATCTGAATTTTTTGTATTTCAAATTTTAATTCATTTAAAATTGTAACAAACTTTATAATAACAAAATAAATACCCTTGAAAATTGAACAATTTAACATCGGAATAATAAACAAGTGAAACTTTTTCGGTGGATCAGGCAGCGCCGGATTAAAGGTTTCGTAGACCCTAGGCACCAGTGGTAAATTTAAGATTTGAATTGTGGGAGGTTCACTAACGGGATGCGAAAAAAAATGCGCCGCAGACGAAAATTTTGTGGGTGCCACGCCCTAATTTTACCAAGAAACTGTATCACATTGCAGTTTGTCTCTGTGTCTGTGAACTCTTTTTCTTATTGTAGTTGTAGAATGCAGTATTGATCCTTTTTTTGTGTCTATTTTTATTATATTTTATGATCGTAGGCCCTTCGCGTTTCGTAGGCCCTAGGCAAGTGCCTAATGTGCCTTATGGATAATCCAGGCCTGGGATCAGGTGTTCAAAATGACCACCATTTTCTGCTAAGCAGAGCGCCAGCCGATCCCTGAACCCGTCTACAATGTTTTAAAGGAAGTCCTCTGGAATGGCCCGAATTTAAGCAATAACTCTGACTTTTAAAGATTCTAAGTCATTTGGACGGTTAACGTGGACTTTGTTTTCTAAGTGTCCCCACAAAAAGAAGTCGAGCGGGGTTAAGTCCGGGGATCGTGGTAAAACCATTCTGCAAGAAGGAATTATGTGATTCCTGAGGAGGTCCAGATATTTTTCGTCATTTAAATTACCATCTATAAAAAAGGTCCTAAAATATGTCTACTAACTATGCCCGCCGAAACATTAACTTTTCCGGGCCTCTGAGTATGACCTTCCTCGATCCAGTAAGTATTCTCAGCAGGTCATTAACGACAATTGTGTCTCTATTAGCAATGCCATTTAAATGGAAACTAGCTTCATCCGAGAAAATGATATTTGTTGCGAAGTTATTATCGTTATTGCATCTTTCCATCAACAGCTCACAAAATTCAGCTCTTCTATCAAAATCGTCCTCGTTTAACTCGAACACCAACTTCTCCTGCTTAAACACATTTTTCACTGACTGGTAAGACACATTAAAATCCATTGCCATTGGTCTGGATGATTGTGTTGGATTTTCATGTATTGAGAGCATGATATCCAAAGCTTTATCTCCCCCGGTTGCTGTTTTGGGTATGACCTGATCTAGCGGCTTCCCTAACACTGCCTATTTTTCGAAATTTCTTTACCACTCGACACACCGTTGACTGGTTCATTGGAGACCTATTTGGACATAATTCATTGAAAAGTTGACAAACCTGATCTTGCGATCTCTTCATATTTCCGTAACCGCTCACTATAAAAATTTCAACTCGTTGTTTCCAGTGGCGTAGTAACAGGGGGGCGAAGAGGGGCGACCGCCCCCCCCCCCCGCCCACCTTGGCCTGGCGCCCCTTTACTACTTAAAAAATAATTCTTAAAAAACAAGATCGGTCTTATTTTATTTTTAGTAAAGAAGAGCGATGGGAATAAACTTAATAAAACCGGTTTTGAGAGCATCCCATCACATTAAATTTATTTTTTTTTAAATAGCGGATTTTACCTTCATTTGGGGCCAGACCCCTGTTCCCTAAGGAGCATGAAGAAGGTGAATTCCTACGAAATTTGGGCGTGGTCCCAAGAATTTTTTGCCTGCGGCGCTTTAGCTCCGCAATCTGCGCCTCTTCGGTAGTTCGCCCCCTCCGCCCCAAAATGCTGGCTACGCCACTGGTTGTTTCTCATTCAGATCAACCATAGTATAAACAAAATAGAAATGAGACAACAGAAAATTAAACAGGAACTCAAAATTGATACCTCTTAGGTCACTGTCATGAAAACATCTTGACTCAACTGGTGAGAATTAAGTATGAATAATAAATTATAGAAGTTTTTCATTTTTGAGCTGTCATTATCTCGGAAACGCTTGCAGATAGGTGAAAATTTGAAATACGAGAAATTCAGAGTTTTTCCAGTAGAATCATGCAATCACTTGCAGGGTGTTCAATTTAAAAAATCTGTGTTAGTCTCTATGGCAACCAAACCAGAAATGACAGAAAAAATTCATGCAGGTTACTTGTGGGGAATAATTTACTGAACAACTTTCATAGAGGTCACTTTTTCGTATACCAGGTAATTCAAAAGTTACAATGCGCGACTTTTTTGCCACCCTGTATATTTTTCCGGTGAAACAAAAATGTCTAAAAATGTTTTGTGATATGAATTCCTAAAAACCCTTAGAGCGGCGTTAACATTAGTAAGTTAAGATTTTTTTTCAGATCAAATATTTTTATCCAAACTCAAATATTGGCTCTATTCATTTTACATCCAAATTTTCTTAGACTTTTTGAAGGCTCTTGTATGGTCTTGGTGGACTTGCACACCAAATTAATTATTTTCTAATAAGCCAATCAAAACTTATTTATTTTTGTACTTGGGTTTATTAAATTAGTACAATTATTATTTTTTCTTGAATACTGTAAAACATGTTGAAACTAGTAAGAAATAAAACGTGTAGTAACATTTGACATCATAGAAATTACACGGGGGGCAAAAAAAATGTTTTGTTGTAACATAAAGCTTCATATTGTAGTAGATTGAACCTATCTGAACACGAACATGGCAAAAAAAAAGTTGTAACACGTAAGATTTTCTTTTTGCATTAAACAAATCAACAAACCATTAATTATTAATTAAAAAAATGATTTTACAAGCTTCTTAACCCTGTATGTTGACTACATTTATCATATATATTAAGTTAACATCTAAGAAAAAAGCAAACATCAAAAATATTTATGGATTTCCATCACCCTGCTTGTCGCCAACAAATTCTGAGGAAAAAATAATAAATAGAAATGGAGAAAGTGAATTTTTAATGATATTCGGCAACCATGCGATTTCTAGGAGTCTAAAAATTCATTAACTAGTCGTTCGTACTTTGCATCCATATTGTTGCCTAAATATCCCCTCACTACACTGACAAATGAGTTCCAAGCTCTGATTTCTTGCGTGTCGAGCTTTTCTATAAAATTAACATCGTCTAGCAATTTTCCAATTTGTGGCCCAATAAGAATGCCTTCTTCTAATTTAGCGTCACTTAGCTGGGAAAAGAATGTTGAATGTTGATTTGACAACTCCAAATTACTTACTTAATCATTTAACTCACTTTGAACAATCAAATGTAACTCGCCGGAACTGGGAGCTGGAGTAAAAGTGGGATCGGTACACTGTTCCTCGGAGCTGCCTGATGATGCATTATTATCTCCATTATCACCCAAAACAATATTTTGCCAATTATTTAATTATTCAAGAATAATCAGCGCGTATATCTGGGATCGGTTTACTGTAGCCCGTCGGCAAGTTTCACGGGCAACTGTTGAGAGCAAATTATTGGCAACAATAATAGAACGATTATAGGGGGCGACCTAAATGCAAATTGGGTTGCAAAGATACCAATTAGAGGGGTCGCGCCCTATATAATTCTTCAGAAATTCTAAATGACCACATTTTACCGTCTGAAGACCACACTCACATGTTTGGGCGCAGTCTTCCGGATACATTGGACATTTTCGTGATAAAAAAAAACTCTGTACAAATATCACGGCCCACGGTGATCTGTGATCTAAGCTCTGACCATGTTCCGGATATAATAAAAGTTGGTAATCCTCTTGAAAGGGGCCGAGGTTTCGTAAATCGGACCTCTACAAACGGGCACAGATACAATGGTCTATTAAAAAATGTCGAGCTACCATAACCAGTGCGCAACTCGGTAGACATAGAAAACGCTGTGAGCAAGATCACAGATGACATTAACATGGCTTTAGCTCAGGCATCTATCATGAAAGTGGTCGTATATTCGAAATACGGGGCTTTAACTGATGAAATTAAACAACGTATTAGGGTAAAAAAATCGTTAAAAAACAGGGCATTTAGGACTGGGGATCCTCGAATCAAAGCCGAGGTTAAACGCAAAATCGAAGCGATTAGACAAATGCTTATCGAACGTCAATCGAACCTGTGAGTTCAAAGTCTGAGCATCGAAGATAATTCCATTTTCAAGATGACCAGAACTTTGACTAAAGGTGCAAAAAAGTCTATGTCATATCTCAAAAACCAGCGAACAGCAGGTCTGATTTTCACAGATGCTAAGGATAAAGCTGAATTGCTCGCAGACTGTGCGAGCAATTCAGCGAAAATCCAACAACGGACCCACATCCTCCAAAACTATTCGAATTTTTAAGTCAATGAACCATCCGATTCAGAACTTCCCAGAAGTGACGCTAAACGAAGCCAAATCAATAACAAGTGTTTTGAACCTCAAAAAGTTCCAGGGTTTCGACGGTATCAAGAATGCAACGTTGCGAAACCTACCCGACAGAGCTCTGGGGAATATTGCAAGCTTATCCCAAGCGATAATCAAAGAAGTCCATTTCCCGTATGAGAAACACGCAAAGGTAATCTTGATACACAAGAAAGGGGAAGACCTAATTGCTCCAGTGAGCTATAAACCGATCAGCATACTCTCTAGTTCAAAACTTTTTAGTTACAGGTACCTGTCTATATAGCTTATATAAATAGTAAAGAAAATATTCGAAATAGATTACTACCTACTTATCTATTTTACTTTAAAACAGTGTGCAACAAGTTAATATTAAAAGTATGTGGACACCTTGGGAATCTTCCGCTAATGCGATATCTAGCTACCCAGGAAGCATTTATCTTCTGACGAAAAAGTGATCGTGAAAATATCCTAATAATTAAAATGTTTCTAGAAAACCTTAATTAGAAAGTTTATTAATTTTGATAACAAATCGAGTAATGTACCTGTCGTTATTATAACCTGGCATTAAAAATAAATGTGGATTAGTACGTCTCTGCGATAGCGAAGGCCGAGCTTATGAGGGGATTGATTGCAGTCATTAAGCTAAACGAAATATGTTGGGAAGTACTCCAGCAAAATGTACTTGGGATTTCCTATTGCCAGTCTGGCGATGCAACACCACCCCGATTAACTTAAGAAGATATCCCGCAAATTGAATTGTAAAAGAGAATAAGATTTTAATACAAACAACTTAAATTGTTTGCTTTTAACTATAACTATATTGGACATTGGTAACTAAGGCTGTCTGTGTTCTTTTATTCGATGCCTGCAAAATGACTTAAGTATTAATCTGTGCTTATTACTGCTTAAACATTGAAATATGGATTTCAATCAATCTTGCTAACCAAACAATATATTATGTTAACTGTATTTAAAACACAGACTTTTAAATTGTCAGTGAAAAATAAGTTGATCTTAGAGCAGCACTGTCAATAAGATGTTATTTTCTAAAATTTGCCACTATGCTTAAATCCTGTCAAAACTATTAAAGGAAGATATTGCATAATTTTTAGTAAGTATAGTGTTACCATCAAGGCTCATTTTTACTTCAGGTAATAGGTCTGGAAAAATTAACAACGATTTTTTTTTTCTATATACAGGGTGAGTCGGGAGGAACGGACCAAACTCCTGGAGTGTACTATACACGTGGAAACAATGTGAAATGTTCTTATACGATTTTCATTTGTTTCCAAATTACGGAAGAATTAAAAATTTTTTTCTATTGGGAAATCATAAAGTCTTCATTATGGGTTTCAATTGGGTTGCATAAGCAACAATTTTAAACACGCATTTTTTATTTTCTTACTGTTGGTAACAACACAACATGACTGTTTTGAAATTTCATCGCACACCTACTTTCTGTTTTAAGAAAAATTTCGGTAATGGTAAACTTAAATTATCTGTTTTATACCTATGGATGGGACTATCTTTAGAAGTGAGACATATTTTATAAAAAATTTCAATTACAAGAAATTAAATAAATTATTTAAATTAAAATGTTGTTTCACTGGTTGTGTAATACAGAATATACTTAGGTATATCTTTACTAGGATCATGCTCACGCTGCTTTACAAATATCCACAAACAACATAACCTAGAAAATTTACAATTATAAATACTGTGGTATTTTCCTCAATTTTATTTTTCCAATGAAACAGACTTGGGAAGAGATAAGTGATTATTTTAAATATTTACTGTTACTATTGAATGTTCGGTGGCGTTAATGGTTATCCCTGGAATATTCTGGGTACACAATATTTTGTGTGAGACCTTGCTCATTTATAATTAGTCATTCCACTTGACGTTACAGATGCTGTAGCTGTGGTATTTTGGGATGTACGTGATAAGCAAGGCGGAGATCCATCGTGTGAAGATTGTGTGGACTGGATTATGCAGAAGCAATAACAAAAGGAGCTTTGCCAGTTGTGTTAAGACCAATAGGAGTGTTAATGCAGTGTCCATTTCTATAAGTCAAGAAAAATCTGCGACTTCTCACTTGATTTGGTCTAAGACTAAAATACTGTGTTACAATTTGTACCCAGTCACTATTTGTAACTATAAACTGCCTGGTTATGCAATTTTTAGTTTTGGGAACATGTGCAATGATTATATCGTCTCTAAATTCAATATCATCTACTGACATATTATTTGTAATTTCTTCTTTGCGACAGGCACCATTATAGCCCATTACAAGAATAAATAACCTAAAATTTATATTCAAGATCAACTACATTTATCGTGGGTAAGTTTTTTCTTGTCGATACATATTGTATTTTCGTTTCAGATAAACGCATATCATTGCTAATGCTGAGAAAGTTATTTTGAAGCAAGAATTTTAGGAATCATTCCAATCTTGTTAACTACATCTTATTTAATGCAATACTTACTTTGATTGCTAGATATATTTTATCATCAGCTTGTCCAATGAAGCGATTAATTTGCTCAATCTCTAAAAAATTTTATTTTTTTGACGTGTAACCTTCCGAACGCCTTTTTAAGTATGCCTGTAATTTTTTATATTTCGATATATCAATATTTCTATATAATATTTATATTTAAATTCTTGGACCTTCTGTTAAATTTTAAAAGTGTTTTTTTTTTTTTCTTGGGTATTAGGTTCCTTGATAAATCAATCAATAATTAAAATGAAACCATGTAGTCTCGAAAGTTCTTTAATGCTAATTAAAATTACGTTTCGGCCGTAGCGTTCCAAAGTTAAAAGAATTTCTTCAGTTGATAACAGCATGGCCACGCTTAAGAGTGTAAAGTTTTAATTTCCGCAATTTTAAACAAAATGTTTGTGACGTACCTACATGTAATTGTCCAACTTGTGTTGTGAGGTGACGAAAATCTTTCATATCAAGGTAATAACTCTTGTCTATAACCTATTGAACGCCTATACACTAAGTAATTAACATTTTGTCTCAATTTCATCCAAAATGAAAAAATTGTTTCACATAATATGACAACTTAAAATTAAAACATACAGGTTTCTATTGTTACAGATGTTCAAAATCTGATGAAGGCCCACGCTACGGCCGAAACGTAATTTTAATTAGAATTAAAGAACTTTCGAGACTACATGGTTTCATTTTAATTCCTTATTGATTTATCAAGGGACCTAATACCCAAGAAAAAAAAAACACTTTTAAAATATTTCTATATATATTTAAACAACTTTTTAACATTGAATATTTGAGCCACATCGATAAAGCCTTTTAAACTTTACTTTCCTTGTTAGAAAATGGCCTCAGGACATTTTCTAAAATATCTCCTACACTATTTGGTCACACCATAGCTCAAAATCTGCATATTATAGACATTGCGAGATTTCTTCGGTAAGAGATTATTTTCCGCGATTTCTCGTAGTTCTGGTGGGGTATGTCTTCCGTCTCGGCTTATTTTTATTCGTTTTTACTACTAAATTATTAAATAATATTTAATGATCCAATACAGCAAAAAAATGACATGTTATTAAAAATATGTATTACTTTTCAAATAATGGCGGCTGGGGTGCCCAATTGTTTTTCTTTAACATGGTGTTGCTAACCTCAAAAAAAATTAAAATTTTGACTAGACATCTTTAACTACATTTTTTCTTAAATTTCCTTAAAAATTACCCAAATAGAAAAAGTATTATAAAATATTCGTTTCATAAGACATTTTAGAGAACTTGTATCATTAGGACACTCCCCGCTACGCGGCTCATGTCCTAAACAGACGCGTGCTCTAAAATTGTGTCTTATGAAACTTATGTTTTAATATACTATTATCTAGCGTTCCACTTGTATCCAAATTTTCGCATAATCAGAGTATGCCATGTTCGAGACTCAAAAACATTTGATAACTTTGTTGTTTTGACAATGTGTCAGTGTTCTATAACCGTAATTGAACGTGTATTGTCAAGAAGCCAATGCCAAACACCTATTCAAATTTAAAACAGGAGTTTGCTTATGGTTTCTGCAATGGAAGTGCTAAACATCAAAGACATCCTAACCACGTAGGTATTTATCAGAGTTTTCAACAAATTGTGCGAGACCGATGAGCTTCTCAGTGCTAACATAACACCTCAATGAGCTACTTGACAAGGATTAGAAGAAGTAGAAAATATTCTGAATTTAGTAGAAGAAGATGCAACGACCAGCTCACGAACAATTGATACTCCATTGGGCATTCCACAAAAAAAATATAATAAACACACTCCACAAGCAAGGCTTAAGGCTTATATCCATACCATCTACAGAGAATACAGCACCTAAAACCGGAAGATTATGCTAAACGGATGGAATTTTGTCGGTGAATAAATAAGACTCATCGTGTTGTATCCATTGATATAGTTGTATCGCGTATACTTTTTACGGATGAAGCAAAATTCACCCGTGACGGTATTAATAATACTCGCAACTCTCATGTATGGTCAATTGAAAATCCCCACGCAACAGTCGAGAGTAGTTTCAAAATAAGTTTTAGGTAAACGTGGGGTAAGGTATGCTCGATAGTTATTTAATTGGCACGGAGAATCGCCTCGTAGGAGACCATAACTTCAATTATATACAAAATGGATTTCTAAAGGATGTTCCTGTAAACATCAGAATGCAACACGATGGAGCTCCTGCACATTTCGCTCCTCAGGTCAAGCAACCTTCGAACGAGAGATTTCTAGGACGTTGGATTGCTCGCGGTAGTCCTATTAATTGGCCTCCAAGATCTCCAAACCTCACAACACTAGATTAATGTTTATGGGGCTGGTTTAAAAATAAAGTCTATAAAGTAAAAGTGGATACTCGGGATGCATTAATTCGACGTATTAGAAATACTGCACCCATTATGAAAGACGAAAGATACGAAGAGGCCAATGGCGGTATCTTTGAACATTTAATAAAAGAACGAAATGAAAGAGTGATAAAGAAAATGTTAATGTACGAAATTTAGTTTATTTCTTATTACGCTATAACTTGAAAACACATGAAAATCAAGTAAGAACATATGGGTTTTTCACATTGCTTTCGCATGTCTAATAGACTCCTGGAGTTTGGTCCGTTTATCCCGACTCACCCGAATATTATTATAAGTTATATTGGGTCGTAGAGTCTAGTAAGTAAGACAAAAATCACTTACGCAAAAATTTCGAAAAGTGCGTCCTTAGAAAATCACATATATTTTAAACGTTGAAAGCAAGGGATTTTCGCAAGTCAACTATTCAAATATCCAAGTAGAGAAATTGGTTATTAACTTAACTTATTAATTTTTTAATGGGTGTGACTTGATTTAAATGTATAAACAATTTTATAACGTGGATATTTGAAAACTTGATTTGCGAAAATACCTTAATTTCAACATTTAAGATGGCCGTAATTTCTTAAAGAGGCATGTTTGCATAATTCTTTTATATTTTTGGTTGTAGAGTCTGCCCATAGAGGCTAAGGAATTCATTTTGGGACACCCTGCATATCCTGCTGGAATGTAAGAGCCATCTAATCTAATTTTTTTTTTATTTTTATATTAAGCTCATAGAAGTGTAATAGGAACACGGTTCTATGCTGCATTGTGATTCAGAATACCTAGCTTATATTAAGCTGGTTTGCGTCCTAAACTGCCCAACAAAAAGATCGACAAACGCAATTTTTAGCACTATTTTCAATTAGCTGATTTAAAAGTTGACTTTATTTGATGCGGTTTACACTTGGGAAAACCCCATTTGTTCTAGATTATGTCGAAGAACACAATTTATCGGAAAAGTTAAAAATTTCGCATTATACTGGACGTAAAATAAAGCCTTGTAAAAATTACAAAAGTTTCGTTGTCCGCCATTTTGTTTTTAAAAAATTTTATCTTCCCATATTATGAATATTCAGTGAGCTAATATTAATATCAATATAAGACCCTTTGGCATTTTATACAGGGCGAAATAAAGAAATTATGGAAATCTTAGTAGCGATATTTTACAAGCACTGTAACTTAGAAACGCGTTGACGGATTGTGATGGGCCTTGCGCGGTTTAAAGCTTATTTAGTGTAATTTTTTCCTGGACACACGATTTTTTGTCCAATTGGAGCGTTTACATTAGACAGACTGGCTAAGAGTTAAATACCTTTATTGTTTATGCTGTGGGCTATCATGTCATCAATAACTGCTGATGTAATATGTTTATAATAAACTGTACATTTAATGTCCATCTACATAGTCCCCTTTATTATTATTATTATTATTATTATTATTATTATTATTATTATTATTATTATTATTATTATTATTATTATTATTATTATTATTATTATTATTTTTATTATTATTATTATTATTATTATTGTTATTATTATTGTTATTATTATTTATGATCATTAAAGGGCGGAATATATGACTCAAATTTAGTCAAAATATGAGCATATATATACCTTGTTTGCCCTTTAAAATATGCATTTATATGCATTTTCTTGACCCAATATGCATACTGGTATGCAATATTTCTTAATTTATTATAGTAAAATAAGGTAAAGAAGCACACTGGGTTCTAGAAAAGATGTTTGTTAAAAAAAAATGCAAAAAAAAAGAGAAATAAAAGTAAACAATTTTTTAACCTGACATTGTATAAAAGGCATTTATTACTAAATATTTTTCAAAATTTTCAACTAAAAGGGATTGTATTCTATCAGTAAAAATATGTTTATACAAGGAGAAGATTCTTTCAACATCTACTGAAGTAATCGGACAATACTGCAACTTAGGTAGCAAAGTATAAGGCCAAGATACAACTTCGTTGGATGGTTTACCTTCATAAATGCTTTTTACTGCAGTTAAGTATTTAAATCCTGCATTCTTTTTTACAGTTACATCCAATTTGTTCCTCACTTGACCTCCTACTTTACCGGGAATGTTGTTACATTTAGCAGAAAAAGTTTTAACAATACTAATTGAGTCTCTTGAATTTAAATTTCTACTCTCGAACTAGGATATTATGTCCGGTATAAAACTGAAATTAACCTTAATAAAAACAGGATATTTAACTACACTTGCACTTTTTAACTACTCGTTACTTTGCACAACACACTGCGAATCGTCATTTTAATCCAAAATTAGTTCTTTAATGGCTTCGAAATATTCTGCGTGGAATATTGCGGCCTTAATCCATGTTCCCCACCGGATAATTACAGGTTCTGGAGGTAAACTAACTCCTGGTAATATCTCCTTATACATCTGCACTCTTAGAGGTGCTTTTAGAAACACTTTTTTTTACATTTGAAATTAATTTATTTACTAAAGGATATTCAGTTCTGACGGTTTCTGCAACTCGGCTTATTCCATGTAAAAGACAAGTCACATCATAATGGGGTAAAAGATTCTTAAGTTTTGGCCTACTTTAACCATATACGGTGCTGAATCAGACAAAAGCACTAAAAACTCATCTGGGACTGGATTTGGTAAGAAAAAGCTCGATAGGGACCGGGCGTTTTTTAATTTTTATAACGCCGAAAACATAAAAATATGCTCATAAAATAATAATTTGAGACAAATATGCATTTTATTATAAAATTAACAAAATATGCAACGAATGCATATACAGCGTGTAACAGAAGTATGGAACGCTTTAAATATCTTTAATACCGTTTGTCCGA
This sequence comes from Polydrusus tereticollis, assembly GCA_963920685.1. NCBI lineage: Eukaryota > Metazoa > Arthropoda > Insecta > Coleoptera > Curculionidae > Polydrusus > Polydrusus tereticollis. Next base: position 108,525,378 of record OY987329.1, read on the forward strand.
TTAAGCTAAAATTCGGTATCCGTACATAAGAGGTTATTGCGGAGCTGCTAGTCATATTTGCAATGTTGCCAAATTTACAGTTTTTTAGCAATTTAAAATATTTTTTTTTTAAATGGAACACCCTATATATTATTCAAAAAAATGATTCCGCAACAAATTCTAAATAACTTTTATATAAGTTACTTAATGTTTAAATCTATCCATTTTTTTGATATTGGGGTTTAAATATCATAAGAACTTCTTATCCAAGAAAACTGATAGAGATATAAGTAGGTCTTGGAAATTTATGACACAATTAAATTCTGACAGCGACATTGACAAACTTTCCAGAAGGTATTTGTGCTTCATAATTTATCAGTTTTAATAATTCTTAAAATGGATTTACTAACGGAAACAGTGCGAATAGAAATATTATTGATATTGGGTTACGGGGATCGAAGGCGAACACAGCAGGAGGTTGCTGAGATTTTTAATGATAAGTATCCCAACCGAAACCCAATAGCACGGTCCACAGTAAGCAAAATTTTAAAGAAATATAACGAAACTGGCCATGTAAAAGACATTTCAAAATGTAGGCGTCGAAAAACTTCGACAAGCGGCGATAAAGCTTTAGATATGTTGCTAAGCATAGAGGAAAATCCACACCTCTCTACTCGAATTATTGGCCTCGATTACAACACATCGCACATGTCGGTAGATCGCGTATTAAAGTGTGAGAAGTTCCACCCATACAAAATTCACCTGTTTCAAGAACTCTCTGAAGATGACGTTGACAGGCGTTTAGAATTCAGTGAGCAAATGATGGATTTGTGTAATGCTAATCCAAATTTTATTAATAAAATAATGTTTTCCGATGAGTCGACGTTCTGTCTTAATGAAAATGTTAACCGGCATAATATTCGTTATAGGTCCAAAGATAATCCTTATTAGATTCGAGAACAGAACACCCAATTTCCGCAAAAAATTAATGTTTGGGCAGGCATTATAGGACAAAGGATAATTGGTCCATTTCTTATGGATTATTTTCAGCTCTTAAGAAATGAAATTGTTCCTGCTCTTGCGATCCTATGTCCAAATCCTCGTAAGTTAGTTTAATTAAAGTAAATTAAAACTGATTATCAATAAACAAAATTTTAGACAACGTTGCGATAACGAAGTATCGCTGCAGCAAGACGGTGCACCACCACATTACGCCAGACAAGTACGGGAGGATCTAAATAAAATATTTTTTAAAAGACAGGTAGGGAGACGGGGTACAATTGAGTGGCCAGCTCGGTCACCAGATCTGACTCCACTCGATTATTTCTTGTAGGGACATTTAAAAAATGTGGTCTACAAGACAAAGCCACATGATATAGACGACCTAAAACAAAGAATTGAAGTTGAGTGCCGACGAATCGAAGAAACAGATATTCTTTCTAATGTTTTAAATACTTTTTCGCAATATTTAGCATATTGTCAAGAAGTAAATGGAAGACACTTTAAACATCTAATTTAATTTCTTTATTCTGTAATAAGTAACTTTAAACAATAATTACCTTACAATAATGTTTCGATAAATTCTCAATTTTCGAGCTCGAATATTAAAAAAATGGCTAGATTTAGACATTAAATAATTTATATAAAAGTTATTTAGAATTTGTTGCGGAATCATTTTTTTGAATTTAAAAGAAAAAAAAATTTTAATTGCTAAAAAACTGTAAATTTGGCAACATTGCAAATGTCACTAGCAGCTCCGCGATAACCTCTTATATAAGAATACCGAATTTTAGCTAAATCAGATAAACGGTATTAAAGATATTTAAAGCGTTCCATACTTCTGTTACACGCTGTTATGCATACGCATATATTCCGCCCTTTAATGATCATATCATTTTCGGCGCATAAAGCTTTATAAAAAATAATCTTCAAACATTTTTCAAGTTTATAAAACAATAGCTGCTAAAAAGAAATATTTATTTATACACGTCTTAACAGCCTAATAACATGCTGACTACTTACCCTCCAGGCGATAGAGAGGTAGTTGGATGATGACCTTCTTGTTCTTCTCTAAAATTTCTATTATATCTATTACTGGGCTCGGTTCCACTTAATGTAATTAAATAAATTAGAATAAAACACGCAGTCCTCACTTGCCCGTTCATGTGCATTTTTCTGATAATCTGGAAAAGAAAGAAACGAAGGTTAGTGAACCAAAAATTTAATTCAGTTTTGCTAGGATAGTTCAGGTTACATTCTTTTAGCTTCTCTTCTTTTATTTATTGCATAGCATTGCTTGTACATCATTACGCATAATAGGATTCTTGAGTAAAAATTTAACATCAAGCATAAAGTTGAAAAAGAGAATAAAGATATATAGGGGCCTGTGCTGCCTCCTTTGAGGACCCTGGGGGAGGCGGAGGATGCAGATGAATATCGGTTTTTTTTTGAAGATTTTTCGAAGGTTCATTAAATGTTACGTGTTGAATATTGAATTCTAATTTTCATGTATATATTTATTTATTATTTCTTTTCTACATTTTTGCATTAATGTATTACGTGTAGAAACATAATTGGAAAGCAATGTACCTCTTCTTATATTGATGTAAACCTTTGATATTGATTGAATAAAGTTATCTTATTATTTCTGTTAAATGCTGGATGTTCGGAAGTTTGGTTTAGACATTTTATAACAATTTCTTCGTTCCATCAGGCTGACACCAAATTATTATTTGTGTCTTTGTAATGGCAAATGATGAAGGAGTACAAATAAGTTACTGTTTATGGAATCGAGGTAAATTTGAGATGTTATCCGCGTACAGTTTTATAAAGTTGGCGCCCTAACAATTGAATTAAGACATTTTCGAATAATATAGTATGTATTTTAAATCATCTTTACACTCAAGGAATTATTAATGTATACCCTTGAAAACAATATACATTACATGCTCATGTTTATGCTATTAATGATGATAGACACTGACTGACATCAGTGTGTGCCATGTAAACCTACTCTCATTATACTTTTATTTTAAGTTAATTCACGCTTCTATTTTAACGATATGTGATAATTATCGTTACATACTTATTAAATCAAGATGTCAACAGATTTATTCAGTGCGCCTATTATTACATAAATGGGATAAGTATGCAAAACAACAAACAGAGTGTATGTAAGTGCTCAAGGTACGGCTTTACGAAATTGTTTAAATAAACTAAGCAACCATTGAAACAAAACACAGAAAAGTTTATTTTAAACGCGGTGTAATCGAAATCATTGTACACTGGAAGCTACGACATTTTTTTGTTTTAAATGACAACCTGTATTTTTTTTGCACATGAATTCGTCTCAAAATTATCCAAAATGGCGTCTGTAAAACAACGTAAAGCTAGTGATAAAATCTATGAAATTGGGCCCTTTATCATTCTTTCAGCACTGATATCAATTTATTTTGTTAAGTTTTTGAAGAATTTGAATGTTTTATTCAGAAAAACAATCTTACCCTCAACTCTACCCTCCTTTTCAAATTTGAAAACGTCTTTTAATAAAGTTTTAATTTTTAAATATACAGGGTGTTAGGGAAATGACTTATTATATTTTAAGGGGCCACTCCTGAGGTGGTCTAGAGTTACACTTGATAGTTTTTTTTTCTAAAATCGGAAGTATTTTGAATTATGTAAAATACCTTAAAACCGGACTATGTGCGCCTTCCATGATAGTTCAATGCCCCTGAACACATGTGTTTTTGACAAGACAAACTGCTGGAATGGTAATTGTTTAGTTTAGTGCAATTAATGTTGAATTTTGTGCTAAAATATCGTATATAGACTAATTGAGGGTAGCTGATCACAATTTTCCTTTTGCGTTTTTACGGCAAATGCACTGGTTTTGAGAAAAAAAAATGTTAAAGTTTTTCACTTACAGGTTAGGGTATTCTTTTGTAAGGATGTCTTCAATTTCCTAGATTTTATGGTTTTCCCTTCAAAATATGTGATAAAACTTTCACCAAACTATCTGTTCATAAAATAAGAACAACATTTTAGCAAAAAAACAATGGAAAAGGCACAAATTTAATTAAATTCGTTGTTAATACGCCGACAAAGTAAAAGCGTCTGTTTTCAGATTCATTGCACTCACGTTGCCAGATTGTTCTTCTTTTTCTTGTAATTATTAATGGCTTCCATCCAGGAGAATGATATGCTAGCTCGAGCCAATAGGATTCATTCAATTAATAAAAATGTATTGAAGAGTATAGGCAATTTATAATACACTAACAATCTGACAACATGGGTGCAGTTTGCTTCTGCTTTTTTGGCCAGCTGTCAGTGAGCTGTCTCCCGTCTTTTTCCAGATAACGTAGAGTTTTCTGTTCGCTTACAAGTTATCCCGTTTTTCAGAGTTTCCTTGTGGCATATTTCGTTTATTTCAACTCAGAAGTGTATACTATGACTCCGACAAGTAATATTTTATTGGAAATATCAACATTTTAGGATTACATGCAAAATAACATACCGGTGAGTTAGAAAAACTTTAACATTTTTTTTCTCAAAACCAGTGCATTTGCCGCCTAAACGCAAAAGGAAAATTGTGATCAGCTACCCTTAATTAGCCTATATACGAAATTTTAGCGAAAAATTCAACATTTGCACTAAAGTAAACAATTACCCAAATCAGCTGTTTGGGTCATTGGCGCGTAGGTGTTTTGGACCTAAATTTTTGAAGGCATTTTTCTCGAATTTCTAGCTTCGAGCGCCATTTATAGCAATTTTTCCCCAATTCGTCTCGACCTATATATTTACGGGTTAAAAAATAATAAGTCATTTCCATAACACCCTGTATAATTAACAACAAATTCCTTTTCATGTTGTAGCTATAGTAACATGAATAAATTATTATTATTATTATTATTTAAAGCTGAAGCAAAACGTATTATGATTTCCAAAAGATCTTTAGTTGATAGTTAATAGATTGATGAGTTAGTTGATACCTCAAGCCTTGATATTTTATAATGAAAAGTACATTATAATATTTAAAAAAATTATGTAAACTAGGGTCGAAGTTAAACCACAGTCGGATTGTGCTTCATGGTGTGCACCCAATTGCTGCTATAGACGTTTTCGTTAAGATAAATATCCAGGTAAATACACACTAATCTGGGATAAAGGCGACATAATGTGAACTATTCATTAAAACTTCTACACTAATAAAAAGGGTTTTTGAGCCAAGGTATTTGACTCTCTTGAGCAATAATCTCTTATTACAAAATAAGTTTCCTTGATGCAAAGTGATTGTCTTCTTGCAAGTGCACAGAGGGTTTTAAATTATTCTCGAAACTTTCTTGGTTTTGATTTCTCTTAAGATTAGTCATTCTCTCTCGGAGAAAGAAATTTTAGAAATAAATGTAAATGAAACTTTAAGCCAAGTGCGATTATATTTTCTAAAAAGCTTCAAGTGAAGGGGCTTTGGACAAAATCCCTTAGGACTTTATGATAAGGACATATTTCAAAAAATCGAAGCCAATCTCCTTGAGCACGGATCTTTTAAAAAATCAAGGCATACTTTTTACCACAAGGAAAACAGGGAAAAAGATGAAATAAATGTATCGGCGTCTGTCACGGTACAACCATATATTATATCATGCAAAAAATGTATGATGAAGTTGGGATTAAAAAATCAAGAACAGTTAATACTAAAAAAATTTAAATTTAAGCCATACAAATAACATCTCGTCCAATATTTGAAGACCTCGGGGGAAGAAGGGGATATGCCGAAAAAAGTAGTTTTGAGAAAAACGAATTTAAAATATTCGATCAAATCCTGAAATCATGTTTAAATAAGTATAAATAAATAACAGCCTGTAATGTATTCATCGGAACATCTTATATTAAATGTAATAATAAAAAAAACATAAACCTAAAAAACTCGTCTAATTTTTTAATTTTTGGAAAAAAAGTGTGGCTTATCTCCTTTTTTCTCTAACTTTAACTTAACTTATTTTTTGGTCAAAAATGGAACTTTAAAAAGAATACACAAAAATAAATAATAAAAATGGGTAAAAGTGCAATTAAAAGTCGTCCTAAATCCATTCATCATCTCCATTTTCATCTTCGTCTTCACTGCTGGCATCAAGTTCCTCAACTTCATTTTGACCCAAATTTGGATCTTCAACTGCATTACCATTGCATGCTCCTATTTCGCGATAAAAATCAATATAAACAGGCGGAATGTACTTTACCAACTCGGATAGGTTGGATATTTTTTTTTGATTTAAAGGAAGTAGTTGGTCATATTTTCTTTTTAAGTCTTTTAAAGTCAAAGATATGCTGTTTCGTATGCCCCTTTTTTTGATTGTGACACTTCTAAAGTTTTCATTTATTGCATGTTTAATGTACAATTTATTGCAATCGTCTTGGCAAAATTTGAAATGACTAACTTGGCTAAATTTTAATTTGCCTTTGTCATCCAATATATTTTTTTTTACAATCTGACTTTGTAAATCTTTAAACGATAAAATATCCTCCTGCTTAATAATATTAACCAAAAATGGATTTGTTCTTTTTGCTTTTTGTACAGCTTGATACCAGTCGTTCGGCTCATATACCTGTTTCATACCTTTTTTGTATTTCTCTATTAGAGCAAAATCTCTATCGCAAGGAAGGTGAGTATGGCCAACAACCAAAAATCGATGTTCAACTGATTTAAAGCATCCAGCAGCTACCAGCTGTTGCCACAAACAGATAATGGTCCAGTTTTTATTTTGGCCGCTACAGTTATCCGTATAAACAATAAGTTTTTTCGAACCTTCAGGCGGGTATTCCCGAAAATGTTTATACAATAAACTTGCAATTTCATCACTTCCTCGCTTGGCCACATTTTCTGGCCACATGTACATGTAGCCCTGGCCTGTCAAACAATCATGAATGCCCAGATTATAAACCCAGGCTTTTCTTAAATAAAAAGCTGGCCCGACTGTTAAATTTGGGACAGGTAAAGCCTGCTGTAAATCAAATGTAATAATACAGGCATCTCCGCTAATTTTTGCATTTTCAATTTCTGTTTTTAGACTCTGTTGCATAGCTTCTGCCTTTCTTTGATGTATCTCTAATTTTATTTTATTTCTATTGATTTCCTCTACATCTGCAGTAGGATCTTCAATTTGAATTTTTAGCACATCACATGTTTTGCAAGTATCACTTTTCGGTAGTTTAAACCCGATATTATATTCTGTGCAGAAGATGCGTCTATATTTATCTTCTGACACAGGTGTCAAATCACGCTCTTTGCACCAGTCAATGTAGTAATCCTTGTAAAGTTTTGATATATTTAGATCGTAGTCTATGAATACTTTTCCTGCATTTTTTTTTCTACTGTAATGACTAGTATATTTTGGAATGGCATCTATATGATTTCTGGCAGATTGTAAATGCTCATCGGGGATTTTGTTTGGTCGATTCTTGTGATAACCTCGTTTATCTTTTACAGGTGTTATTAGACCTTCATTTGCCATTTTTTTATAAAGTAATTCTATCCTTTTTTTGCTGTGCTGGAGACCGTGAACAGATAAGAATTCCGTTTTGCACAGCTTAACATTTTCTCCGTTTACTTTAACAAAATACTCTATTGAAACGCTTCTAGAGGAAGTCTGCTTTTTGTTTTTTTTTGGGTAGGATCGCTTTTTAGGTACTGTTTTTATACAAGAGTATAAATAAATGTTTTGCTTATTATAATCGCCTAAATCCCAGAAAGATTTAAATATGTCCAGTTCCTTTGCTTTCAACTGTTCCCGGCATTTTTTCTTGCAGGTACATGGTGGTCCTAACTCCCTAGCCCTAACTTCGATTTCTTTATGATTTTTGTAGCTGTGACCCAAATTCCTTCTAATTTTCTTTTTTTCTTTTTTTCTCCGTTCTATCCTTGGTCTCTTCCATCTAGAAGGTGTTGTTTTTTCTGGAGTGGGAAGGAGACCTCTTGATGTTGATAGAGTAGCTGAGATATTTGTTACTACAGGTGCTGGTGGTACATTATTATTCTCCTCCTGTAAAAAAAATATGAATTTTTATTTAGCAAAAAGGGGATAAGCCACAAAATATATTATTGAGGCAAAAAGGGGACAAGCCAAAATTGTTATTTTTTGCGTGCTATTATATTAATATCAGGCCATATTTTTTGCACGTTGTGAAACGATATTCCTGTGATATTATAGTGAGTCATAAACATGCTAATTTTGGGTCTGTAAAGAGTAACAATCAAAAAAAAAAATCAAAAGATAAGCCACAAAAATTATGCTTAAAAGGGGACAAGCCACATTTTTCTTTTCTTACCTCATCCGACGAATCCTGTGACAAATTATCACTACTTTCACTTTCCACATAATCTTTGTCTTTAACACTATCATCTGAGTCCATTAAATCGCTATTTTCACTATCGGAACTATCATAATAAAACAATTTTCGCTTGCTCGCATGTGCACGTGGCTCCGCCATGTTCAAAAATGCGTGGCATACCCCCTTATTGGCTACAACATACCCTAATATATTTTCCGTGGAAGAACACGATTTGTGAACTGTTGCGCCATCTATGATCCGATCATTATAATATTTGGTCAGATTACAGATATTAAATTTAAGAGTGGCGCGTTCAGTTTACTTTAGAATTCGCCAAAGCGTGGCTTATCTCCTTCTTCCCCCGAGGTCTTCATTTGTATCCCGGTAACGCAGAACGTAGGATAGTTTTTTGCAACTGGTACCTACAAATGTTGCATAAAATCGCAAATTTTGGAAGAAGGGTGATACGGGTCCGACGAGACTTATTTTACGAGTTCTGGTATCTTAGACCGAAACAATTCAAGATACTGGTTCCAAGAGAATCAGCACGTTATATTTAGAAGCCACATTTCCCATAAACGGATTGGTACCAATGGACCTGTGAGGTGGCCTCCAAGGTCACCTGATCTTTTGTATTGAATTTTTTTATGCGGCATATAAGCTCGCCGGTCTTGAACCAAAAGCTACTACTACTTGGGGTAACAGCGTTGTTGTTTAGATAATTTTTTATATTATTACATTACGCCCTTGCTTAAGTGTCTTCAAGGCTTTTACTTAAATTTATCTCTTGGCTCAGGAGAAACCACTTTTGGCTAAATGGAAACGAAAAAACTTTAGACAAAGGAATTGAAGTTTTCTGTTAAGGCCCTGCGCAAAATGAATGCCCTATGCTTTTGGTTCAAAAAATGTTTTTTGTCAGTGTAGGAGTTTAATGTTTTGTTTTTGTTATTATTCTTATTAATTATTTATGCGGCAATCGTTACTTCAAGGAAAGCAATGATTTCATTAAACTTGCGCCGGCGCCCTTGCAACAAAAGATTCGTATTAATAATATGGTAAATAATTTGGTGATACCGTAAAACGGGGGGAAGCTGACCGGTGGGGTCAACTTGACCAAAATTACAAAAAAATATATTTTTGGTTATAAGTTCGTCCCCAATTTTTTAAAAGATTTTTTCTTAATTTTTTTTCCTATTAGTAACCTAATAAACTCTAAAAATACTGTGGGATAACTTTTTTCGGATATAAATAACGTGAAAAACTATATACTCCTTATTCCACTGTATTAAGCCATAAAAACAAGGTGGTCAAACTTTGATCTGTCAAGTGATAGCTATCTCGTTCCCGTATATTATTTCTATTTTATTACATAAGTTATCCTCTCTCAACAGCATATATGTAAAGAAAATTTTAAAAAATTAAATGTTTTTTGAGTAAAAAAAAAATATTCAAAACTGCGCATAATTTTCTTAAATTTGGGGTGTAGTTGACCGCGTGAGTGAAGTTGACCGACAAGTTAAAACGACGAGTTAAAACTGCCCTATGAAAAATCATTGGAAACAATTATTGGTTGAATGGAAGAAAAGCAACGCAAAAAGTTCTTCTGTAGAAAAAACTATATTCCCGAGGCTTTTAAAGAAATTATTTGATAAAATGTCAGCAACAGCACAGCAAAATGCAATAAGTGGATTTCTTGCATGTGACATTTATCCTTTTTCAAAAAAAAAGATGCTTTCAAAAATTAGTGGATTTTCTAAAAAATCAGCGAAATCCTGAGTCAAAAACGACATCTACAAAGAGAAAAAAATTAAAAGTTATCCCCGGTCGGTCAGTTGCTGCGGAGGATAGCCCGGAGAAAACACACGACGCACATCTTCCCTCGACGAGTAAAATTATGACCGTAAAACGACAAATAATGGAGGATCCAAAAGAACAATCTGATTCCGATTGCGAAGATTTCGTGAACTCTGAATCTGAAGATGATGTGCAGTTGTCTCATTTAGTTGGCAGAATGTCTTACAACGACGACGAAATCATTTTACCAGACGAGTTTGGTCCTATAGAACAAACTGGACAAAATATACCAATACGATCGTGGGTCGTTGTTGAATATTTAACTAAAAAAACTCTTAAACATTACGTAGACGTAGGGGAAGTCATATCCACTAATATCCATAATGATGTCAAAATAAAGTTCGTGAAAAAATATAAAAGTATATTTGTGTGGCCCGAAAAAGAAGACGTTGACGAAGTGCCTATATCGGACATTAAAAAGGTTTTAAATTCACCTCAGATAGGCAGAAGGGGCGAACTTTCTTTTGAAAATGACTTGTCTCCTTTCAATATAATATAGATTATTCGATATTTACAGTCTTCAATGAAGTTTTTGCTCTATTATTTTAAAGTGTTCAATAGTAATGTTAATTTGTTTTATTATTTGCTTGTTTGTAGCTTGTGTTAGTTAAAAAAAAAAAATGCAAATATTTAACAGTACATTTTCACATCTACTGCGCTGCGGTGGTCAACTACGCCCCTCATTGTAATGCGAGCCATTTATCATGCAAATTCAATAGTCGGTCAAGTTCACCCCTGTGCGGGGCGAAGTTGACCATATAGATTTTTTTTAAATTTTTCCTCAAAACCTAAAAAACTGTGGTTAATTAATGTAAGTATTAATAATATATTTCAAGGCCTATAATATAGCCCACACCAATACCCTTTTTTTCTAATTTTTCACAAAGATAATTCCTTCTAAAGCTGAAAATCGGTCAACTTCCCCCCGTTTTACGGTACTCTTGTTTTGATTTCTTGTCAGAAAACAGATAAGTAATTAAATGAGTATCGCATAACGCAGGGCGTTGTAACATAAAGCTAAATAGCATATTGTTGTAGAATGAACTTATCTAAATACGAAAATGGTATATAAAATTGTAACACGTAAGGTTTTCTTGTTATATTAAACAAACCACATGTAGAACGGTACCACGTGATATTAATGAAAAAATGATTTTACAAGTTTTTTAACGCTATATATTGACTAAATTTATAGTTTGTATTAAGTTAACATCTAAGAAGAAAGCAAACATCAAAAATTTTTATTTCAAACATACTAATTCTACTTTTTTCTATTTTATTTTTTTCTTTTATCTTTGGTATTTAAATCCTTCGCCCTCTTTATTCATAGCGTTAACAAAGTTTCTCATTAGACCAACTTTAATGTGAAGAGGAGGCAAAATGACATTTTTTGGTCCTACAAAGGGCGCATACGTAACATCTTTCACAACAATTCACTCCTTTTCGGCCAAATCTTCGTTATTTAATGTTTATTCACTGCACGACTGTCCCACAAACAAAGAAAATAGCAATATTTTGAAAATCCTCCCTGAGGTCCCACTAAAATTGCTATAACTTTTAAATCCCGACATATCTGCCATTTGTATCGATTGTAGTTTATTTCATCCCATTATGAAATTACACAGCTTTTAAACTATATTTCGATGAGCCTATGAACAAGCGCCATTCAAAAGGAGAATGTTCGACTTTGAGTTGCTGCATTAAACCATTGATATCAGTACACACACATAGCGAATTTTTCATATTGTAAAATGCAGAAAACGTAGCATTTCTTTACCTAAAACTCATAAATTCTTTGGCTAGTAAGTTCCAATCTTTAAGACGGGAACCAAGAAATTTTAACCGCTGCTTTGACAACACTTCTTGTCTTGGTCTCCGATTAAAACACCAAAATACATGAAACAGGGTTTCTCTAATATTTTCAGGAAATGGTCTGGCTTGTGACTTCACCAGAAATTGTACACAAATATAACAAAGCTTGTCAGGAGAAATTTTGTAACTGCGACGCGTTTCACTTGACATTCTCGTCGTTAAAAAAACTTTCTTAACTTCATAGAACCACTTAATTCGAAACAGAAAAGAAGACTGAATTAGAGGATAAGTTTGATATTATAAACAATCCATTTCAGGTTATCTTTCGATTTTAAAATGCACCCCTTTTAAATGACCCCTAATAATATTCAATAACTGCCAATATAAAACGGTTTATTGAGCCAATCGAAAAGTTATAGTATGTATTAGGGCCTTATGAATATTTCTTCTATTATTAGAAAGGTATTAGCATTGTAAAAATAATGGGCTGAACTGTGTCGGCCAGTGTAATTTATACTTATTGAAAACACAATTATAGGGTCTTATTCTTTAAATAAACACAATTATTGCCAGTGGACCAGCTGTCATTTAATGTATAAAAAATTATTTAAATTAATATAAAAACATTTTTTTGTTCCATTTCAATGCTTACGTAGTGTAGTTTATTTTAAATTGCAATTAACATAAATTTATTTGTGCATCTAGCATGCATTCTTACACTCATTTTTTCTGCGATCAATGTTGAATCAATTAGCACTTATTATGTTAACCATTAATAGATTTTAAATATTATCTAATATTACGTAAAAAAGGATCTAGTATAGTTACGTACAATAGCACAGGTTCGGTTAGTTCAGGTTAGAATAATTTAAATAGATTTTTCTTTAAATAACATTTGCGTTAAAATGTTATCCCATTGTGACACTGGGTAATTTAAGTTTTGTAAAGCGGAAATATTTTCAGTAAACGTATCCAATAATCTCCGTAATAATTGCGGATTTTCATTATTTACAAAGGGCGCATTATCAATCTCATTCCAACGAAATGTAGCCAGTAAACGTTTATTTGAATATCTATTTTTTAAAGCATTGTAAGCTACTATGACGCTAAAGAATACCACTGCATTAAAGACTTCGGTGGCCCTTCTACAGAAGCTAGTAAATGAGGAAATTTTTCAATGTTACTAAGTTGTGCATTATTATGAATGAGTGCATCAAATACATCTATAAATGAAATAAAATTTGCAACGTCTCCTGTGAACTTGGTTAATTTTAACTCAGGTAATTTAGCTCTAGGTATATTATGATTATTTGAGGTATCAGTCAAAATATCAATAAAAAGTTCGAAATAGGTAGATTTAATTAAATAATACTTTTATGAAACTCAACTCACAAGTTCTTACTGTATCCTCCTTTTCTAAGATATCATCATTAAAGGGCGGAATATGTGCACTTAAATTTAGCCAAAATATGCGCATATATATGCCTTGTTTGCCTTTAAAATATGCAATTATATGCATTTTTTTGACCAAATATGCAATGGTATGCAATATTTCTTAATTTATTATAGTCAAATAGGGTAAAGAACCACATTGGGTTTTAAAAAAGATGTTTATTGAATTTATTATCAAAAAAAATTGCAAAAAAAAAACAAAGGAAAATAAAAGTAAACAATTTCTTAACCTGAAATTGTATGTATGAATGTATGTTTGTTTTATGGCTCTGGTTGAAACCAAATGGCCAGCATCTCTCTTTATTTTATTTTTTCTTCTAAAAATTTTCCGAAATTTTTCCTTCAGGTATTATACATTATAACTTTAACTAACTTTAACTTATCATACATATTTCACTTCCATCTATATATTTCCATATACGAATTTATATAATTGAATGTTTTTTTTTCTCCTTCCTTCTTCTTTTCTTTTTTTTTTTGATTTGGATGTTTGCTTTTTTTTTTAAATTATTACAATTTTTATCCTAACCTACTAAATTAAGTATTGGTTCTTTTATATTTTTATTTGTGCTAAAATTATAAACTGTATAAGTATCTATAAATTTTTATATTATTAAGTGAAAGTAAATACCTGCTAAATTACTAAAAAATGTAGTTCTATAATTTTTAAATCTACTGCAATTGAAAATATAATGTTCTAAATCTCCCATTTCAATTTTCCTCGGTTTGCAAACCAATTCGTTTTATATGTTTAGGATATAAGGCATGAAAGCTTCGGATGCGTGAAATTGTTCTAACAAAATTTTTACTTGACTCCTTACAGAACCATGTTCTTTTACATATATTTGGAAACATATTTTTATAGGCTTATCCCTCATCTGAGTTTGTGTTGTTTGTTGTCTTTCTTTAGCTTGACTTACTATATCGCTATAAGGTATTTTAAAATTTGTTGGAGAGCCACTAATAGTAGCTTCTTTGGCGGCTTTGTCAACTAATTCATTTTCGGGTATGCCTATATGGGCTCTAACCCACACAAAAAACACGTCTTTATTTAAATTCCTTAAATTGACATATAAATTTGCTATATCGCTAATCAGGTAATTAGCAGGTGCAATATTCAAACCATCTGAAATTTTTGTTAATGAGCTCTGAATGTCGGAAAAAATAAGAAATTTATTGATCCCTACAATACTTCAGTGATTCCAGGATAGCCCAGAGCTCAGCTGAATAAATTGAAGAACCATCGGGTATTTTAAATTTTTCCACAGTTTTAGTTTTTTTGTGATAGAAGGCACAGCCTGTCTTTTTATCTAGAACTGACCCATCAGTGAATATTTGTTCATACGATGTCCAAGTAGTGACTTGTTCTTCTAAAAATTTATGTTTTAAAATAAATTGATCGTCTCTGTTATTATTTTAGATAATTACTTTTGGCCTATTATTAATTATTGAGTAGTTTAATTGAAAGAAAGGAAACACTTTTTTTACATGTGAAATTAATTTATTTACTTCAGGATATTCAGTTCTGAGGATTTCTGCGATTCAGTTTATTCTATGTAAAAGACAAATCACATGTATCATATTGGGGTAAAAGATTCTTAAGTTTTGGCATACTTTTACCATATACGGTGCAGCATCAGATAAGAGCACCAAAAACTTCTCATCTGGGACTGGACTTGTTAAGCAAAAGGTCGATAGGGACTGCTGAATAAATCGGGTTACGGTCACATTATCAGTTTTGTCTAGCTGATTAGAAGCTACTAAATATGGGTTTGTTGCCAAACGCTTCTTGAAGTGCTCCAATCGTAAGATGTGCGATATATCTGCCACAAGCATTTGTGCTTTCATCAACAATAATGTAAAAATCTTTATCACCCAGTAAAGCTCTAATTTCTTCTAAAACGGTATCGTATACTGAATGGACATTCATTCTTCTTTCCAAGCGTGGATTCGGCAGGAATGGTTTGTTGACAATATTTTTGCAAAAATCCTCTAAATTGCGGATTTTCCAATTTTTTTAAGGGTATGTTTGCTGCGACCAAAGCCTTGCATAAGTCTTCTTGAAAAATTTTCTTTTCAGGTTTAGATTTTTCTCCAACATTTCGAAATGCGTTTCTTACACTCAGCTGAACTGGCTCAGATTTCATTTTTTGTAACTTTGATTTACGCAGCGGTGTTTCCAAATGTTGATCGATTTGGAACTTCTTTTCATAAACAATAATTTTTGCACAAGCTTTACAGAAGACTTTTTCTCCAGTAAACTTTAACTCTGGGAAATTGTTAATTCACGAAGACGTTTTTCCCACTTTAGATATTTTGAACACATATTTGAAATTACTAGTTTCACACTGACAATACTGAAATCTTTAGAGAAACTAAAACAGAAGTACGTATTACAACCCGATATAAATACAGGTTGTTAAGCAGGTAATAATAAGGCATTATTAAATGACAATAAATAACCCCTAACAATATACTTGCAAACCCCGGAAACCCCCAATAAATACCTTGTGTATAACCACAATGTAAATATTAATTATTGTGTAATTATCTTCGGATTGGAAAATCCCTCAAACAAGTGCCGGATTGGACATTAAACTACGAGTCTACGAGTTTTCATGACCGGGCGTTTTAATTTTTTGATAACGCCGAAAACATAAAAATATGCTCATAAAGTAATAATTTGGGAAAAATATGCTTTTATTATAAAATTGACAATATATTATGCAAAACATGCATATATATGCACTTTGCATATATTTCGCTCTTTAATCATCATCATCTGGTATAAAAGTAAAAACTGTATTATGATGTTTATACAGCGTATCCAGAAACCATCTTAACATATGGGAAACTTTTTTATTTTAGACTTTACGAAAAAAAGTGATTCTGCATAAAAAGTTCTGCATGGTCTAAAACCTAAAATGCAACTATCAGATATTAAATTCTCCCAGGCGTATACGAGGTAAGTCAAAAAATATGAATTTGGCTTAAAAGTAAAGTACCTTTATTTTTAATAATATCGAAAATTGTTATTAAAAAAAGTTGATCAGAACTAAAAACCACGTTCAAATATGAAATTACGCCCATTTACCTTGGAAAAATTATTTCGTCTTTTTTGAAACGTATGTCTACAATAACAATGCAAATTTAACTGTAGTTACATGTAATCTAGGATGGTTGTAACATACAAATTAATTGTTGATAGCAAGAAATGTTTGACAGCAACCGTCAAAACGCGTTAAAATTTATAAAACATAAAAATGGTAGCGTTATTAACTTCTGAGGAGAAAATTTAAGTTGTTTTGATTGTGGAAGAAAAATTCGTAAAAAATAATAAAACCTAATTTTTCATTGCATTACCTAATTGTAATTTAAACGTGGTTTTTGGTTCTGATCAATTTTTTTTAATGACAATTTTCGATATTGTCAAAAATATAATAAATGGTCTAAAGTTGCCATTCGAAAGGCGACTTAGCTTAAAACAAAGATACTGTGGTGTAATGTTGTTGTTTTTCCTGATTCCATAGTTTCTCTAATTATCTCACAGAATTTTTCAGAAAAGGGCGAGCAATATTTTAAGAAGCGGTATTCATTCTCGTTTAGTAGGTCCAGCACGCCTTGGAAAACTAAATGAAACCATGACAACTAATTATTTTATTTGTCAAGGCGGACAGTTTCCTTTTAATTAAATATGGTGCTTAATTTTACAATCGAGGAAAAAGTTGAAATAGTGTTAATTGTTGGAGACCACTACAAGACGTACAGAGAGGCTGCTCAAATTTTTAATGCAAGATATACAAATAAAATTATTAGCCATGTAACGGTTGGAGATATTTTTAATAAATTTAAAAATACCGGATCTGTAAGTAATAAATTTTCTGACAAGCATCAGGTTTGGCGTACGGACGAAGATACACAATTGAATGTTTTGCTAGCTGTCGTGGAAAATCCTAAAATCTCATTGAGAAATATTTCACAAACTGTTCCACGACCTGTAACAAAGTCCACTGCCCAAGTTATTTTAAGGAAAAATAATTTTTACCCATACAAGCCAAAATTTCTTCACAAACTGCAGCCTAGAGATTTTGATTCACGATTTTTGTTTTGCTCTTGGTTTCAAGGTAAGGTAGAAGATGACCCACTATTCGCAAGAAAAATATTGTTTTCAGATGAGGCGATGTTTACCTCAAATGGAGTAGTGTGTTCTCAAAACTGTAGGTGGTGGAGTGATGAGAATCCCCATTTTGTAATTGAGTGTCGTGACCAGTATTCTTTCAAGACAAATGTTTGGTGCGGCGTTTTTAGGAACCGAATTGTAGGGCCGTACTTTTTTCGAGAAAATATTACCGGTGAAATTTACTTGAACTTTTTGGACACGGAATTATTTGAATTTTTTCATGGACTACCAATGAAAATAAGACAAACACTTTGGTTCCAACATGACGGCGCTCCATGCCACAGCTCTGCAAGAGTGACAGAATTCTTAAACCGGGCATTTCCACAGAAATGGATTGGGCGAAGATCAGAATTTGCTTGGCCACCAAGGTCACCTGATCTAACACCTCTGGATTTTTTCGTATGGGGATTTTTAAAACAAAAAGTGTATACCCACAGACCTTTCGAGAACATAGACCATTTAGAGAGAATTATCAGAGAATGTGTCCAAGAAATTTCCCCTCAGATGGTTAGAAATGCAGTAATGGAATTTTCACGACGTACAACCGTTTGCATGAAAAAAAACGGTGGTCATGTTGACGCTTAGTGTAGTATTTCATTATTGTACTTTGTAATTAAAATTATTAAATATAGTTTTCCATTTACGGTATTAATATTATTGACTTTCTGAACACCCCGTATGTGCTGGCTCAAAACTTTTGATTTGAATGTTATTTTATCAACAAGCAGAACTTTTTATGAAGAATAATTTTTTTTCGTAAAGTTGAAAATAAAAAAGTTTCCCATATGTTAAGATGGTTTCTGGACACGCTGTAAAAGGCAGTATGAATATCGTCGATTAACTCAAAACGTTATCAAAATTCGCTATGGCAAGCATTGCTCGTTTGTGCATTTAGCTCAATACTATATAATTCAGAAATACGATTAGCTTCAATAGTTCTAAGATTATTAGCTTTTTTAATTTTTCGTCAGACATTATGTTATAAATTTGTTAAAACAAATTCCAAGAAAAATAGTATTAATTGCGGCTCTGAAATATGCAAGGCATAAAATGAACAAATATTTTTAAAATAATTATTTCACTTGGCGTTTTGCACTATGTACCAAATCGAGACACACATTGGCAAAATAATATCTTACAGACAGGCTAAATCACACAGTGAAATATCCAATTTGTTTTTCTTTAATTTCATCAAGAGCTCACTCCTTATCACAAAACTATAGAAAATGAATTAGGATGTTCTGCCACATCACAAATTAGCACTATTTTCCTTTTTTATATTTTGTTCACTAAAGAACCGCGTTTACTAAATTGTACAGCATTAAATTAAAAAACATGATAATATACAGGGTATTTAATTTGAAAATATTATAGATTACATCGTAAAGTCCATCCGATCATATTTCGTTTGACCTAATGACTGCAATAATAGTTTTTTTATATATTATAAGAGCGGCGTTGGTATCTTTATGATAGTCCAGACTTGAATCCTTTATATTTTTTGCCGACATTAATAAACAATTAGGGATCCATCCGTTCTCCCAACCTGCATGAATTATTGTTATTCGTTTTCCTTTATTTAAAGGGGATTTATTTTGGCATTTTTCAGCTAAATCAATCCATCCCTTTTTGACAATCTCATGTGTGTCAAACCACGTTCATCCAGATAAACTATTGAGCGTTTTTCGGATCTTAACTTTTTTTATTTCCCCAAGGTACAGATATCTCATTTTTCTTAATCTTTCGGACTCCATAATAATTTGTCTCTTGTTTATTGTCTTATACTTAAATCCCATCTCTTGCAAAGCGCGGTGAAGACTTATCCTTATACATGATATCGTTGTATCGTCAGTTGTTAACCGTGCTTTTAAAGAATCTAACGTGGGCACAACATTTTCTCGATACATTTGGTATTTGGTATATTTTCCTGCGAATAACATCTTTGTCACAATCATCTACGCACTTCATTTTTCCGGTATCTTTGCGAACTTTTCTTTTGAAATGTCCTTTTAGCATAATATCTCAAACCGTCAATAATAGTGGAATCTCGTCGTTTCACTGGTATTTTTAATGGCAATTACTTTAGGGTGGCCGCTCTTTAATAACGATTCACAAACATTTTTCACGATCACTTTGGCGTCAGAAGATAAATGCTTCCTGGAATGTTTAGGGTAGCTAGATATCGCATTAGCTGAAGATTTCCAAGGTCTCCACATACTTGTAATATTAACTTGTTGCACACTGTTTCAAAGTAAAATAGATAGGTACTAATCTATTTCGAATAGTATGTTTACTATTTATATAAAAGCTATATAAACAGGTACCTGTAACTAAAAAGTTTTGAGAAACATCCTAATAATTAAATTGTTTCTAGAAAATCTTAATTAGACAGCTTATTAATTTTGATAACAAATCAAGTAATGTAACTATCTATTGTTATTATAAACTGGCAATAAAAATAAATGTGGGTTAATACGTCTCTGCGAAAGCGAAAGCCGACTTTATGAGGGGTTTTATGCAGTCATTTAGCCAAACGAAATATGTTGGGAAATACTTTACCACCTCTATAAAAATACAAGCATATAATTTCATAGAGTAAAGACAAAAATTTAAATTTAATGAGTCCGAGCTTTTAGTGAATTATTATTTTACAGGTTTCCCGAAGTGTAATTTTGTTCATCGACTTGGATTAAGTCATTATATAATCCAATTTATTGTCCGGTCTAACTAAACTAAATTAGACTTTAAAAGAAAGTCCTTTTTAACAACATCAAAACCATAAACACTAAATTGTATGACGCCGTATCATTGCACTTTAATTAATTTGCCCTGCATATTATGCGAATAAACTAAATTTATCACAACTTTTGTCATATAAAACTCTTCCTACTAAGTGTTTTTAATTGAATAACTACTGGAGTCAATAAATGTGGCACAGGACATTAATCTTTCTATCAACATTTAAAGTCAATAACAATTTATTTTTTTTTTCAAATCGTATAAATCAAACGATTTCAGCTTCTACGAAGGTGGCCCGAGTTATCCGATTTATGTTATGGAAATACATGAAAGTTATACATAAATACTTTATTAATTAAATATTTAATAGACTTGGATGATGGCCAAAAGATGTAAGAAGTCAAAAGAGGCTCTAAATAATTGTTACGTTTTTGTTTGTGGGATATAAATTGCCCAATTATTATAAAAATAATTAATATATTGCCAAGAAATTGCGTCAACTTTTTAAAACAAATTTAATAATAATTTTAAAAGTACCTTCCTCAAGATAGTATGGTCTTGAGTAAAACAATGATCTTATACTTAGACTGCTTGTTTATTGTTGTTTTTAATACTTTTTACTATTTTTAAATTCCAATTTTTGGCAATTGTCTTCTACATATTTTCCAGGCCCTTTGTGTAGATTTTCCATTGAATTAACAATTTTACTATGTATGAGTATAAATAATATGCACAATTTTGTTATAGCTTTATACTCTGTTGCTTAATGCCAGAGAGTAATAAAACGTAAATCTGCAATGACAGGACCCATTGGGCAGGGTGAACAACTTAAAGGTTGCATTGTAAATTTCAGGTAAATTGCAATGATAGCTTTAAAAATTCCGCATTTAAGACCTACACACCCCGAATCGGCCCTAAATCATCAGAGTCACCCTAATTTGTATACAATAGAAAGACGAGATAGGTGAATGAAAGTAACAGCGGCGTTGCTACGGGTAGTTTATTAGAATAAAAGTATAATAATAATTATACTTGATTATGAACTAACCTGAACTATCATCGTTGGGGTCCAGAGAAATAATAAGGGGATCTACAGTGTTTTCTAGCATGTTATCACCTTCCTATATTATTTCTTCTAATTCAATCATTCTTTCAATCTTCGACACACTTACTCCATTTTTCACAATCCACTGTCTTTATTCCCTCTTGCAAGAGGTTTCCAACGTCTTTCATTTTAAAAAATGGTGTTATGCCTTGCTACAAACCCTTTTACTTGCGCTCACACCAATTCTATGGGGTTTAATTCACAGTGATATGGCGGAAGGCAAAGTACCATTATATTTCGTTTTGAAGCGATTTCGTCGACAACAAATTTCGTACAAAGAGGTTAATTCAACTTTACAATCTCTAGTAGCTCCTTTTTCAGCATACCTTCATAAAATGGTTTCTTATTTACAGTAAGCCAATGAATGATGTAATTTTTTTTAAGAAGACCTTGGTATTTTTTCGGATTTTCTTGAGTAGTTGCTGGCATTATCCATGACTATAACCGACCCAAGAGGAATACGATCTAGCATTTGCAGGAAGTATTCTCCAAAGACATCAGCGTTCATGTCTTCATGATAGTCTCCAGTCCGATTTAATTTAAATGCTAATAAGCCGCAATCGACAAATCCATTTTTGCTACCAATGTGAGTAGGTAATTATTTTTCTTTTACCTTTTCCCTAGGGTGCTTTTATTCCAGTGGACCATCCTTCTATGAAAGCTTGCCTCATGCTTTTTATATGTTTATTCCGTCATATTTTACCAACGGTATATCCTTCATTTAACCAAGTTTCGTCCATATAATAGATGTTCCTGTTTTCCCTTCAAAACTGTCTAGCTGTCCTCAAATATCTTCGTCGCCAGCAGATGATTTCGTCTTTCTCCATTAAAAGTGATTTTCTGTTTTGAATTTTTCCAAAACAAAAATTGATTTGTACTTCTGTTTGGTGAGCTGATGGGGCCGCGTTTATCCTCGTGCACAAGTCAGTATATTGTTGACTGCCCGACTCCAGTCATATTCAAGCACATTTAAACTAGTTTTGCAACTTTGAATGTTATATGAAATAATAATTGGACTACGCCTGTGGAATACGGCAAAGACCACTGACAATAATGATTTATTACTTTCTCGCTTTAAGAAATATACTATGGGTTGACTTCTAAGAGCAATAATTCAAGACATGCGCGATTGGGTGCGTTTAGCGAACATGAGCAGCTTACGGATGATTTAATCAGATTCGGTGGTCGAAGTTGCTTATTTCAGCTGATGATCAATATGGTCAGCGAAGTTTCTTTTGGCAGAACTTAATCCAAAAAGTTTTTATATTCTCTCGATTGCTTTTGAAACTATAAAAATAGGTTTATTTCCAAAAATCGGTCATGAATTCTAACATTGAGTTATACATCGCTACTTTTAACATAACGACAGAGTCTCAAAAGTTAAAGAATTCAAATATCTCAGAAATTGGTTTAGAGAATTGCCAGCTGCTGCAAGTAACAGAACACTTGCTTTTTTATAAAGCTGCTGACGTTCGCTAAACTCGCCTGTTAGTTTCATAGCATACTTTGAGGATTTTTTTAATCATATATTGATCCTTACAACTTATAGCTCAGAATTAGCGAATTCTTTTGTAGCAGCCACTGCCGCTTTATGGGCATCAGAATCTCCTAAGTCCTAAGGTATATGGACGCCACTGATACTACATTTTAATTGCATCTGACCTTTCATTTTACGTTACTTAACTAAATTAATTTATCGCAATTTACACATTTTTCGATTTAAAAAAGAATATCCAATGAATTAGAAAATTATCTTTCTGTTCTTACTTAACTAGGATAATCTTTTGTAGAGTTCGATAAAATACATTTTTACCCGGATGCAAGTTATTGATAATCAATGTATAATATGTGAAATTGCACAAATAAGATAAAATTATGCAGCTAGTAACAGGGGATTTTTAGCCAACAACATACAAAGCCCTGAGGAAGTACATATTATATTATGCATTTTGATCTGTACAGGGTGGTCCACGTAAGATGACCCACTACCTTTTCTCGAAAACTGTAAGAGTTATAAAAAAAAGTTTAATAGAAAAATTAATTGATTATACAGAAATTTTTATTTTATTATATTTTTATGTATACAGGGTCAGTTGTTTGGCTGGATTTGATACCAACTTTCGTTTTTTAAATAAAACACCCTATATCTTAGAATACTTTTGGATTCTACATAATATAACAATTATTTTTTGATATGTATACTATAAGTCTAAACTTAATAGTTTTCGATATATCGACTCTTAAGAAATGAGATTTTTGACCTTTGACAGCTCCTAGCTTTCTAAAGGTACGTCTCAGGTTAAAGCGGCTTATATATCCCTATTTTACTTTTTAATTATCTTCCACAAGTGTAAGCTTCCGGTTAAACCAGATGTAGTTCGATCGCCGGAAATGTAGTACTTCCGGCTTAACCTGAAATTAATATTTTTAGGAAGATAATAAAAAAGTAATATAGGGACATGTAAGCCGTTTTGCCCCACGATGTACCGTTAGAGAGCTAGAAGCTATCAAATTTCAAAAAGGTCATTTTTCAAAAGTCGATATCTCGGAAACTATTAAGTTTATACTTATAGTGTACTAACTTAAAAATAATTGTTTATTCACGTAAAATCCAAAAGTATTATAAAATATATAGTGTCCTATTTTAAAAACGAAAGTTGGCATCAACTCCAGAAAAACGACTTACCCGGTATACATGAAAATTAATAAAATAAAAATTTCTTTACAAGCAATTGATTTTTCCATAGAACTTCTTTCTATAACTCTTGCGGTTTCCGAGAAAAGTAGTGGATCATCTTACGTGGATCACCCTGTACGTATACAGTGCCGTAACAAGGGCGGAGGGCGTAGTCCCCGCTATAGGCGCAATATATTCTCCGGGTGTCATATTATTGGAAAATGAACGTACATTATAGCAGGGACTATACAGGTTATTATAGTAAAGACTCGATTTTGAGCATAAAAATGATTTTGATGATAAAAATCAGTTAAAGTTAAAACATGGTAATCCTCTCTGCCTAAATAATATACAGGGTGTAATTTAAGTACGTGGCCAACCTTCAAGGAGTAACTGTTTGAGTAATTTTAAGACGAAAAATGTATATAAACATAGGTACGGTAATGCTTCGTTATCAAGATAGAGGGTGTTAAAGTTTAAAAAAAACATCGCTTTTTCGTAAATATCTTAATAATCCTTTTGCCAATATTGTTTAAATTTGGCAGTGTTATTTAAAGTAGTAAGGGGCTAACTAGATTAAAATTTTTAAGTCCAGTGGCGTCCCGTAGGGCACCTTAATTAAGACTTTTGACAAAAAAAATGTGCGCCACTGATATTTTTGTATTTTTTCGCATTAAGCAACTAAAACTACAACTCTTTTATTTTAGCATATTTACCGTAATATCAATTTCTGGATGCAAGTTATGGAGAAAAGTGGATTGGTCGCGCAGATCCACAGTCATGGCCACCTAGGTCACCTAATTTAAATCCCTTAGATTTTTTTTTCCTTTGGGGGCATATAAAGTGCCTCGTTTACAAAACTCCAGTCACCACTGAAGAAGAATTAATCCAACGCATACGGGTTTCATGTGATCAGATAAGAGATACGCCGGGAATATTTTAACGTGTTCGACAAGTTTCGTGTTACTTATTGTTAAATGTTTCCTTACTAAAGAAAATAGCGTACCATTTCTTTGGGTGTGGTTTTAAAAAAGCGTTTTTCTTGTTTGTTTCTTTTTTTTAATTTCCGGCGTTATCCACTGTGCACGCCACTGGCCAAATGAGACAAGCAATTTTAAGCTCGAAAGATTCATTTGTATTAATTAAAAACTGTCACGAAGTTTCAACGTCATATTAGTTTGCGTCTTCATGTTACTTAAAATTTTTTAAGAATATTTCAGCACCCTGTATAAAACAATTTTTTATTTTGTTGTCCCAGGGACAAAAGCAATAAAGTGATTTTTATGTTTTTTCTCAAAAACGAAGCAAGATACGAAAAACATGCTAAAAATAAAAAAGTTATAGTTTTAGTTGCCTAATGCGAACAAAATACAAGAATTGCAAAAAAATTAGTGGCGCACATTTCTTCCTGTCAAAAATCTTAGAGACGCCAATGTACTTAAAAATTTTATTTTAGTTTAAGCTATTAGCCCCTTACTACCCTAAATAACACTACCAGATTTCAACAAGATCGGCTAAAGGATTATTAAGATATTTACGAAAAAAAAAATTATTTTAAAAAGTTTAACACTCTGTATTTTGAAAACGAGGTATTACCGGACCTATGTTTATATACGATATTTTCACTAAAATGATCCGTCCCGTTTATGTACAAGAGTGTCAGTCACTCAGTGACGACGAGTTTCATTTTAGAATTTATGATTGGAAAAGATAAAGAGCTTAATATTTTAAGATCAACCCTAATAAACAAACTTACAACTCTATTGCTCTATCGACGACGAATGAACCAATTGGCAGATCCATTATCCATCCTTCCATTACCAGTTTGTATTAAGACATATTTAAGGTCGACCATGGGACAAGAAAGGTAGTCAAAGCTAGCAATATTATCAATAAAAAATTCCGTAAAAAGAACTCGATTGCAACAATATTGCTGTTGAGTTTGCATCACGCAACGAAAGAAAAGTTAATTTTTAAATTATTATTATATCCTATATTTACATAATGTGTGTTTCTTTTTATTTTTTGTTGCTATATATTTTTGAGTTGGTATTTCTGCAAACTATGAGTTATTTAATAAGAGTTTTTGCTCAAGACATTTATATGTTTTTAAGTTCCTATTTCTGTGAGTTATTTTTTAAGAGTTTCGTTTAATATTAACCATATTATTATATTATTTGTAGCTGCATAAAAACAAAATTATCGTTTGATTTTTATTTGAATGAAACATGGGAGGCGCAAAACGATAACCTAGCACGGGCCGCATCAGAAGCTAGTTACGACACTGACTGTGCATAAGGTATATCAAAAACCAATAAAGAGTTTTAAGGATAAATACGCCTTACTCGTAAACGATATCCCAATCTCAGCTTCCAATTTGTAGCACCCGGTATAATATAGACAAGCTAATATTCCTACTAACACAAACACGTTTACTATAATCATATTATGGATGACCTAATCTTGACATAATCGGCCGCCCATTCTTGCCCATGAACAATTTGAATACGTTTGTGACCGTTTAAGGTATTAACGCTACTAATGTTATAATTAGGGTAATCATAACATTGTCCCGACTTTTCTGCCTCTTCACAGCCAATATTTATGATATAATTTAAGAGTGGCGACATACTTATTTTTATACATTTTGCCCTCAGAAATATGCACGCAAACAAATATTTTAAAAAAGTGGTAATCAGAAATTGCGGCCGCTTTTGTCCAATAGGAATTGTTGTTTTGTCGGGTCTTAAACACTGCAGGTACATTTTCGATGTAAAGTTACTAGGTATACTGATATTTTTATAAAACTAATTGTGTGATGATAATCTCAGAGTGATTTCCTACTAGATCACTACATTGTTTTCTCATGAAGGGACTTAACTAACATATCTATAAAAATTGAGATATTATGCTCTCATGCTACTCTTTTGTCTCACGAAGTGGCATCTCCATATCTGATTGTTATAACTGCACCAGTCAATACACTAAACTTATGGTATAGGTATCTGTAAAAACCCAACTAAATATTCACACGAATCGACCTACATGGGTCTCTCTCCGAGCTAATTCCTACAACGATATCATAATAAAAATGACACAACGGACAGCGCGAACCATACGGCAATATCTGGACCAGGACCTATCTTTAAAGCCTTACAGTTACGTTCAATAATCAAATTAGTAAGACGAAAGCAGCCTTATTTAGTTGAATCAATGAATTCTTCAGACTCCATCGATTTAGAAACTTCCTAAAACTTAGTAATAGTAGTAGTAGGTGAGAAGAGGCACACGGATCTAGCAATCTGACCAAAGGCGATCCTCCTTACCCACCCCTGCGTCTTCCCCCATCCCCCCAGAACGTTATTCCAAGCAAGGGTGCTGACTTCCTCCTTTTGAATCACCCTGTCCCAAAGACTTGCTGTCTAAGTCTTCCCAGGGCTTTACAAGGGCACAGGAAGTGCAGTAATATCTCCTCGTCCTTCAAGCATCCCGTGCCACTCCGCAATGTCCGGGGATCCAGACCAAAAATACCTGTTTCCGTTCTGTAAGCCTCCCAAGTGCATCCGCACACTCCTGTACGAGGGTCGAACTGCTCCTGGGTTGGCAGACTGCCTTGAAGGCGGCTTGGCTATCAGAGCAGATATATACAGTCCGCTCTTGACAGTCCATGACCTCCCTCATACCGAGAGAATGACATAAGTCTGCTTGAAAAACCTTCCCAGTGAGTAGCTTCTTCTTAAACTGATGTTTTCCAAGTATATTCCTGCTCCTGATGATTCGGTTCCAGCCATGCGTGACCCATCAGTGTAGCGTACCAGAGCATCGTCAGGAATCTTCACCTGCTCTTCCTCCCACTGCTCCCTACTAGGGCTCGTGAGAGTGAACTTCCTATTCAGCCTCAGCACTCCTTCAACTGGCATTGTTATGAAGGAAAGAATTGGGAGTTCCCTTTCCACCCTCAGAGCTATATTAGTGTGGCCTAAGTCGCCCACTCCCTTCCAGCATCCAGTATCCCGCATTCTTAGGTATGCCGCGATTGCCTCCTTCTGACTCCAGACAGGAATGCTCGGCGGCCCCAGCAGGCACCAGTTATTCCTAGGCCTGCAAGCCTCTGCACTTTTGCCAGTCTTGCGTGCACGGTGACCTTTTCCACTCCAGGCCACCACACCACAGAGCCATAGGCGACTCTCGGTCTGATGAACGCCGTGTAGAGCCAGCGCATGATACGGGGGTTTAAACCCCAACTGGCATCCACCACACGTCGAAGTTGCCAGAAAGTCGTCATCCCAAGACTTAAGAATACTATCTGTTGGAGTGACTTTATATATATCAAGTGGACGGAAATAAAAGAGTTTATGGTAACAAGCGATAAGTATTTATGATGCCATAGAACTTAAGGGACTCAAAATAAACATAAGACAATTAAGACTATTAAATAAAAACCCTCTGAGATTGATAAAGAACAAATGCCGAATTAGTTTCCGTAAGTGAAGGTTCTACGCTCCTAATCCGTTTTCCCGAAATTTAACTGTTTTATAAAAACTTGCCACATGAAGTAAATTAGCAATTATTAACTTTTTTCTATTATTTTCAAATTAGAATCTAAATAATAAAGGTGTTGTAGCTTTGTAAACAACGTTCTATTGCTTATATTGTTTATTCCCGTTAAGTTATAATATTCTATAACAACTGCGTCGTTTTAATATTGAATATAATTGTTTTTTTCTTCTCTGCAAGCTTATTTTTATTCATTAAAATTCTTTGATTTTATAAAAATGTCTTCCAGAATTTATCAAAACTTAAGTCTATCTAACATTACACACGGAATAATTGTCACGTAGTGGCATACAATATCAAAAATACAAACTATGTGTAAATTCTCATGAGTGACACTATCATCTTCTTAACCTGAACTAAATATGAAACTTCAAGACTATATTTATTTACCTGAATGTTTCACCTGAATTTATTGATTCCTGTGTCCTTGATTAGGTATATTTCCATAATTCTCTGTTAGATAATCTGACATTCGTTTTTTAGGTCATGAAAAATTATATAATATGCATTCGAAAATAAGATCTGTCTTATCTTGTTTGACTTTATAATAGTTAAAAAACTAGGTCGTGTGAATGATGGCAATTGAACATATTATTATAGCGCCTATATATTTACCATATTCTGGAATATCTTTTTAGATAAAGATTCTTGTATTATACTGGCTTATTTTAACCCGGATTATATTATGGTATGCAGGGGTATTATTATGCAAAGATTCTGGCAGACTGATTTAAGCTGTTTTAAAAACTTAAGAAATTGAGTAATGAAGGAGATTTTTATAACTAATAAAATAGGATATTATTAGGGTTATTCAACTAACGTATGAAAGTTTCAACTTTTTGCTAGAGCCCGTTCTAATGAAACAATGTAGGTTTAGAAAATCTTAATCGTTGGGGCAAAAAACTACCATAAATATTTTTAAAATCTATGTCTCCGATTAAGAAAATTGTAAGTTTTGCGCACCTCATAAATTTTATCTCTCCACTTTAGCAGGTAGAGGTGATTTTTCAAAAAATAATTTTTAATGCGGTTCTTACGTTTTCATCAAATATTTGGAACAATTGTGTGTTAACACGAGAAAAGACTAAGAAACACAACTATTGTAAATGAAGATTTCAAAATTGGTCGTTAAAGAGAATCTTAACCTTAATCAGCTTGCTGAAGTTTCTAAACAAATCGAGGACTAGTTGCTTCAAAGCGATTTAAAATTGAAATACAAGTCTTTTATATCAGGAATAAAGAGTTTTTAAAAAGAATTATGCTTCGCGTACCATTACTCCTCGGTATTTCCTGAATGTTAGAAAACATTTTTACGACTCTCTGGGCTTTTGCTTGGAAACCACTTTGAACACTTTTTTAAAATATTTTAATATTTCCTGGATGTATATTAGCCGCTCTCTAGCAATAAGTGGTTATTCACATTAAATCGAGAATAGACCCTGCACATAAGATGTATTCATTTTTTAAATAAAATTAGTTAAAGCACACATTTCAGCCATAAAAAAAATTGCAAAAATAATTGTGCATTAAATTTCGATCACTGCAGGGTATTTCAGAGACGGGCGCCAAATATTAACACTAACCAAAAATAGGTCGAAGAGTTCGAATAAGCTTTCGTCCTAAACGTTTCAGCTTGTAAATAAAACACAAGTCAGTCTACCTCTATATAATGTATTTGAAAATTGTTACTTATTTAATAGTTAGTTTTACAGACTTGATTACCTTACCTTTAAACTTCTTAGAGGACGCTCAAAATATTTAATTGACCTTGATTATAAAAATTATGTAGATCGTACTGAGGCTTCGATTTTGTCCAATCCGAAACAAATATGGCATTTTGTAAAATCAAAAGGAGGTAAATCTAGTGCAATTACAGCATTACAAAATCCAATATCTAATGAACTGACAACAGATGGTCATAAAATTTGCGACACTTTTTCTTCTTATTTCAATTCAGTATTTAATCCCCCCAATGCAAATCCAAACTACGCAAGTTCCAATCAAGGTTGCTATAATTTTATATCAAATTATTACATACCTATCACCACTATTATAAAAAAAATTAAAGAACTGCCAGATAAAGCTGCAGGTATTGATAATATAACCACTAAACTTTTAAAGGAATGTGTTGATGTAATAGCCGAGCCGCTGTATATTATATTTAATAAGTCTTTGAAAAAGGGACATTTCCCGCAGGTTTGGAAATCGGCCTTAATAGTCCCCATTTTAAAGTCCGGCAATAAATTTCTCGCGGAAAACTATCGGCCAATATCTAAATTATGCATTATAACTAAACTTTTCGAATCTATCATATGTGATTACCTATTTATAGATTGTAAAAATATTATCAACCCCGAACAACACGGCTTCATGAAAAAACGTTCCGTTGAAAGTAATCTGTTCATTTATTCTCAGTACTTGTTGGACAGTATGAATGCGGTTCACCAGGTAGATGCCATCTATACCGACTTCAGCAAGGCATTTGACAAAATTGATCATAATATATTAATAAGTAAACTTGCTGGAGTCGGTATTTGTGGAAGTCTGCTTAGATGGCTGTCTTCTTATGTCAGCAATAGAACCCAAGCTGTTAAAATTGGTATGTTTATGTCAGCTTTCACTAAGATCACTTCTGGAGTGCCTCAGGGGTCCCATCTGGGGCCTCTTTTATTTAATATTTATATCAACGATATTGTCAGCTGTTTTAAATTTTCTAATTTTTTAATTTTTTTTTATTTTTTTATTTATTTCCTTCCATTAAATAGACTACAAAGTATTAATATCGTCATGCAATAGCAATAGTTTAAAACAAGAATTAAAAAAAATATATCTACATATTATGTAAAACTTACAAAGTACAAATTAGGTACATGCATAAAAATTAAGTACAACTAACGGGAAAAAACAAAACTAACTCAAATATTCGTCTATAGAGTAAAAGCGGTTTTCAAAGAGATAGCACAGTAGAGATTTTTTAAACTTTCTAATGGAATCTATAGCCTTAATATTATCTGGGAGCTTGTTAGCAATATAACTACAAAAGCAATGGGGGCTTTTTTTGTATGCTGAGAGACGATTAAAAGATTATCATTAGTCCGTGTTGGATAATTATGAATAGCAGACACTGCAGGGAAAATGCTGCTGTATCTTCTTGCATACAGAGCTGCCTCCAAAATTAATATACTTGGCAAGGTTAAATTTTTTTTATTTTGGAAGACTGGCCTACATGAGTCCAAAGGACCCATTGAGAAAGTTTTCCGGATTATTCTCTTCTGAAGAATAAAGATGCGTGTAATCTCTGTAGCCTGGCCCCAGTAGAGGATCATATACTTAAGATGACTGTATACCAGAGCGTAATACACATTAACTAATTGTTTCTCTGACAAAACATTTGTTAAATTAATTATAGCAAAATAGGCAGAGTTAAGCTTTCCTGCCACATAGTCAATGTGCTGAGTCCACGAAAGCTTTTCGTCAACACACAGTCCCAAAAATTTGCACTGCTCAACTCTGTTGATCTTAATACTGTTCATTTCAAGATTAAAATCAGGAACATTTCGTCTCTTGTGAAAGACCAAATATTGAGTTTTGGACTCATTAACAATAAGCCCATTACTTTCACACCAAGCGGTAAAACGATTAAAAATTTGATTAGCTCGTCGAATAAGAGAGTCAAGTTGAAGATCCGCGATCACGATTGAGGTGTCATCTGCGTATAGAACTAAAGTCGAATTTTCTCCCAGATCCAAAAAATTCTCCAAATCGTTGATAAATAAAAGAAACAGTAGGGGAGACAGAACACTACCCTGAGGTACCCCATGGTTTTGATACTTTGCCTCTGACATGACTAATCCGACCCTAACTCTAATCCTTCGACTGTTCAGAAAAGAGTTCAAAAGTTCATTGACAGAGCCCCTAAATCCCATGGCATGCATCTTTTCTAGTAGTATTATTTTATCAATGCAATCAAAGGCCCGTGTCAGATCAAACAGCAAAGCCAAAGTGTAGTGGTTTTTGTCTAGTGCTGAATATATAAACTGTATAAAGCTAAAGGCAGCTGTCGAGTGACTACGCCGAAAACCATGTTGAGCACATGTTAATAGTTTTTGTTGATTTAGAAAACTTTCAAATCTACTAGTTAAGATTTTTTCAAAAATTTTCGAGAATGATAGCAAACCTGTAACAGGTCTATAATTTTCAATTGACTCCATGTCTTTTTTATAGAAAGGTATTACTTCACCCAGCTTTAACCTCTCTGGAAAGATGCCCGATTTAAGGAAAAGATTATATAAGTAGTGAAGGGGGTATTTTATATAGTCCCATATGTATTCTAGGGCAAAAATCGGTACATCCTCATTACTGCAGCATGCTTTTTTATTTTTTAAAGACTTCATTGCCTCGTAAATTTCATTCAACTCAATCTGTGGCATATATATAGAGGATAAATTTGTATCAGGTACATTTGGGATTTCTACATGAACATTTCTAATATTTGTAAGCTTAGTTTCTATATCATTAGCAAAGAAATCACAGAACAAATTTCCTATATCAAGAGGGTTCGTTAAAATAGAATTACTAAAATTTATGGCTGAGGGTGCAATCCTTGACTTAACTCGACCTAAATTTGAATTAACTATTTGCCAGATAGCTTTTGTGGTATTGGCAGAATTTATTATTTTTTGCTGAAAAAAATTTTTTTTTGCAATTTGTATTTTACTTTTAAAAGATTGTTTAGCCTCGCGATATCGTTCCGCTAAAGTTAAGGAATCGGTATTCTTACTTAACCAAAATAATTTTTTAAGTTCTTCACTATCTCTTTTGATATCTGGATTTATCCACATGCTTTTTGATTGTGACTGGTAGGTTTTAACCTTTGAGACCGGACAAGTAAGCTCCAAAAAGTACAACAAAGTTTCATGGAAATAGTTCCAGGCCCCATTTACATCTCTATCTGTATATAAGCATGAAAGATCGTTTGTGGAGAGGAAGTGTTTTAAGTTATATAGGTTATCCTGATGGAAAAAGCGTTTGTAATAAAACGTTAATGGACGTTCCGGTATAGGAATAGTCATCTGTTTTTTTAGAGTGATTAGCTGACCTAAGTGCATGTATGCCGATGACTTAAAGGTTTTTCACTCAGTTGCTGATCCTTCAGACACATTTCGCATTCAGCATGACCTAAACAATCTTTTTTCGTACTGTCAACGTAATTGCCTCTATCTAAATCTCAAAAAATGTCATACAATCACGTTCTCTAGAAATATAAATACATTTTTTTCAAATTATAGTTTTAACGATATACCATTAACAAGAGACTCTATTGTAAAAGATATAGGTATTTTTTTTGACTGTAAAATGTTATTTGAGCATCATATTCAGCAAATCACCAAAAAAGCTAAAAAATCACTAGGATTTATTATAAGAACCTGTAGGGGCTTTAAACAAATAGAATCTATTCGTACATTATATATGGCATACGTTAATAGCGTACTCTCATTTGGATCGGTGATCTGGAATCCTCAGTACGATGTGTATATTGGCAAAATTGAAAAAGTCCAAGAAAAATTTTTAAAATATTTATGCTATAAATTTTATTTAAACGGGAATTCTACCTTAATTAAACGAGACCTAAGATTATTATCACTTGAGGATAGAAGGCAAATGTACGACATAAAATTTGCTTATAAAATTTTTAACAATATGATTGATTCAACCCCAATTATTAACTTATTAAATATCAACGTTCCATCCTATAACCAAATGAGAATTGCAGCACGTGGCTACATCTCGTGGCAACCACACGTATCAACCCACGCCACGAGATGTAGCCACGTGCTGCAATTCTCATTTGGTTATTTGCATTTCTGTGTGAAAACACTTTGAGGTCCCTTACCTTTTCGTCAGACCCGGAGCCTTGCTGAAGAGCCGTAAACGGCGAAACGCGTCCAAGGATTGGGTCTGACGGAAAGGATAAGGGACAATTCTATGCACGAACTTATTATAAGTTTGTATTTTTTGTTTTTTGAAGTTCCATCTTATAACACGCGAAATAAGATAAGATGTTTTTCCACATTCAACCAAGTAATACCAACTATCACTCCAACTCGCCTCTGCATCGGTGCTGCAAATCGTATAATACGATATGTAATTTGGTCCAACTGGATATCTGCTTTCAATCCCTAATGGCCCTAACAAGTGCACTAAAAAAGTTTTATTCTCACCATATACAAGAAGATCTATTTTAATAACATTTATTTATTAATTTCTCTATTTAATGATCTTGTTTATATAATTTATTAATATTCTCATCTTATAACGTAAGATCTATTTTAATAATATTCATTTGTTAATTGTTTATTTAATGTTAAATATTTAAAATCTTGTTTACATATAATATGTTAATTTTTGTTTACATACTGCTACTTTGATATTACTACTTATTGTGGTGTTCCTGGGTTTGTCCCGTTTTGTATTCCTCAATGTGAAATAAATAAAATAAATAAATAAATAGTTGTTTTGGACACAAGAATGTCCATCATCAGGAGATACAACGATCGATAAAGGAGAAATTTATGTTAAATTGTGACAAGTGGTTTCAAGAAGTCAATGTTATAAACCCGGGCTTAATAGAGACTAGTGATTTGAAATAATGAAGAATTTTTAAATTGTAAGTTAAAAATTTGACAGTGTATGATTAAACTTAAGATGTTAGAAATTGAAATCGGCTTAATGCGGAGAAAAGAGGTAAAATGGGGTAATTTTAGCATTGTTGTTTAAAATTAGAGAACACTGAACGAAGAAAAAATGGGATGGATCTATTCGGATCTTAATAATGGTTCATAGAATTTTTTAGGATAATAATTATTACTTTTTAGGATACTTTTAATTTTCTTTATTTTGTGGAATTGCAAGATATCGGATAGGGCATTAACGTAGCTGATTTTATATTTGATAGGTGTGTTCAATCCAGACCAAATTGGTATCGTTTATCTGCAGTTTGTTGTGATGTTGCCATCATTATCATAGGAAATATTATAGACCTGATACAAAGAATTTTTACAACAGTTACAAACAGTTTCTCCGTTTTTCTTGAAAATTTTTATCTACATAGAAGATATTTTTAGGGACGCATAACTTGGCTCTTATCTTATGTATACTATATGCATGAATGAGGATATTGAAAACTATAGAAGAGAGATATTTTTAACGTAAAACCGCTTAGTACGTGATTTTATCTTTTTTTGTTTTTGAGATATTTTAAAAAACCAAAAGCTTGCATTTTCGAAAATATGCAGTATCTTTTTTATTTTTGACTATTTTGGCAATCTCTAAAAACATTTTTAAAGCAACGTTTTAAGTAGACTTTAGTTCTGCAATTGGATTCTGTAATTTTAAACCACCATCAGGTTCATTTGTTCTTATGGACTCCATACTGTATTTTGTACTTAAAAGGTTGATGTCAGCTTTACAACGTATGTTATAGTTATTTATGATATAAGTGTTAAAAGTACATTTTCAAGGCACGCACGCGGAAATTGAAGAGTGCCTTAAAAATATTTTTAACACAAATATCATACAATATTTTTTCTACAAACGGCAATAAAAAGCATACAATAATTGAAAATTAAATGTTTAGAATCTCTTACATCCAGGTAGTTTCTAATAGCATCGTATATTTATATTAAATTAGTTCATATTAAATTAGTTCACATTTGTCAATAAAACTTAGCAACCATCATTGTTGGCTGATTTGTTTACAGAAAAATTGAAAATTTGAAAGGACCTGTCAGTTTTATTAAAACGGTAGCGCCGGCTGTTGTGATTTGCCAAAAATGCAAGAAATACAAGAAATCGATCCACTTAAAGACATAGAAGAAGAATTCAATATGAGATTGCTCATACAAAATTTATAAAATGGGGTGAAAACAAAGGCGTCTCTGGAAAGTATTCCGAAAACAAATTCCTGGCCTATTTTGAGCAAAAGGCAAAGGTATGGAAGTAATCTTCTCTTTGGCCCCATTATTCAATAATCAAAGTTATGCTACGTGTTAATAACGACGTAGATATCAGCAAACATTTTAAATTGATTGCCTACTTGAAGCGTCAAGGAGACGGTTACCAGGCCAAAAAATCAAAAATTTTTGCTAGAGACCAAATTAAACAGTTTCTGAAGTGCGCACCGGATGATGAGTACCTTCTGATAAAAGTAGCTACGATTGTAGGAGTATTTGGTGCCTGCCGTTGGGAGGAGCTTTGTCAGTTGACTCTTGACAACGTGAAAGATATGGAGACTTCATTAGTTATTAAAATATCAGATACCGAAACCAAGGTATCACGAAATTTCACTATCGTTGAAAAATTTTATTTGGATTTTTATCGAAAATATACTGATCTTCGTCTAGCAGATATTGTGCATCGGCGGCTTTTCTTAAAATATGTAAAAGGTAAATGTACCAGATATCCGGTCGGAATTAGTACGTTCGGAAAATGTCCTGCTACTATAGAAAGATTTCTACAACTTCCAAATTCAGCACTCTATACGGGGGCATTGCTTTCGCCGTTCCTCCGCGAGCTTACTTGCCGATGCTGGAGCAAATTTGACCACAATTAAGCGGCATGGGGGATGGAAATCCTCAACCGTTGCGGAAGGGTACATCGTGGATTCCTTAGAAAATAAAAATTCTATTGCTCGAAACTTGCTTACAGTGATGCTTCAACATCAACTGGACATGCTGCTATTTCCGTTCAATCCTTCTCAACCGCGAAGAACAGCAGAACTGAGGAAGGAATTGATTTTTCAAATTCTCCAAATTGTACTATTAATATAAGTGTAAATAAATAAATTAGCAATGTTTTTTGACGTTTTTTTGAAAAAATTGACATTTTACTTTTAACACTAGTGCCTTAAAGTAGGTATTTTAAGGCACTAGTGCCTTAAAGTAACATTTTTAAGGCTAGTAGACAGTGGTAAAAGTTCCATTTTTAACGCGTTTGTAGAAAAATGTAATTAAATTGATTTGAAAAACAAGAAAATTTAATTTTGTACAAGTGCCAATAAAAGTGACTCGACAGTCAACAGTGTTAAAAGTGATTGTTTACGTGGAAGCGTGTTAAAAATATTTTAAACACTACATTTTCTTATGATGAAATCAAATAAAACTATAATAATAATTTTAGGAGTTCCAAAGTTGCTCTTCTTGCAGACTCTTCAATATCCACAGGAACAACCAAATCAACACTTTTATTAATTATTCCACTATCGACAAACATATTAAGCAGTCAAGAACCAAAGACAAAAATTGGACAAGAACGCAATTATTTAAATGACAGCATCTTTTTTATTTGTAAACAAGCATTTGTTAGTAACCATAGCGTTGGCAACAATTGTCATTCAAAACAACCTTGTGATTATTTGAATATTAAAATGCATTTTGAAGTTTAATGTCATTCCAAATTCCCCTATTTTATTATCGAAATAGGGCAGTTATACAAAAAACATTGTATGATATTTGTGTTAAAAGTAATTTTATTTTGTTCGTGAAATTGTTCAATTCGCTCCGCTACTCTCCGCTCATTTCACAAACTTTTTCACTCACAAAGTAAAACATCACTTTTAACACTTACATCATAAATAACTATTTCGCAACACGTCAAATTTGACAACAGCATTATCCTCAAACTTAATACCAATTAAAAAATAAATGAAACAAAAAAATTACTTGTCAAAACGAGTAAAAGTAATAGTTTTTATTAATATTAATAATAATGATTTATTTCCAAATTTTGAATTTAAAAAAAATTGGCATTCTGACGACGAAAAATTTGGCCTGCTGGAATATTACATTCATTGCAACAGAAATGCAAATCTCGCATTACAAAGATATTTTGAAAATTACATTGAAAAAGTTTGGAAAAACCGCGGCCTAAGAATTACGAAAAAGAAGAGAATAACGAGCTTGACGAATATGTGAGGGAATATTTTAATGTCGCTCCAACATCGTCTATGAGAGCGGTGGCAAGAGACTTACCAACCCCGAAAAGAACCATACAAAGAGTCCTTAAACAAAATAAATATCGACCGTACAAGCCAACTGTAGTTCAGGGTTTACGAGAAACGGATTATCCAAGAAGAACAAAATTTTCAAATTGGTATGTAAACCAAAATGAAGAAAATCTTAATTTCAGTCGTCTTGTCATCTGGACCGACGAAACACATTTTACCAACTGCGGAATGTTGGCTCAACGAAGACTGCAAACCCAATTTGGCTTTAATGTGTGGTATGGCATGTGTGGTAAGTAATGTTACCTAGCTTGCTAAACACATAGCATTATACGTTAAATGGCCAAAGATACTTGGAGCTGTTATAAGGTCAAATATTACCTGCAATTGGAGTAGGAGTTCCTCAAGATCAACTTAATAATATTTGGTTTCAACAAGACGGTTGTCTCGCACATAATGTTCGGGAAGTTCAAACTATCCATTTGTTAATAAAGTAATTTTAAACGGCGGACCAGATAATTGGCCTGGCTAGACTTTTATTGGAGGGGGTATGTAAAAAATGAATTCTATGAGTTTGAACCCCCTGAAACTGTACAAGAATTAGAAGAGAGAGTAAGGTATGTGTTTAACAGTATAAATGCAACACTCTTCGCAGGGTCGCCAATACTGTGTTGAAAAAGTGTCAAAAATGTATTATTAAAAACGGTCAACATTTCGAATAAGTACAGTAAGGTACATTTTTTTTCTTACGATTATTTAAGTTATGATTATTATTATTCATATTGCTTTCTTAGTTTTCTTTAATTTTTTATTTTATTATTTATAATGTAATTAACCCTTCCTGAGGCGTTGTTGTTATGTTTGACGTGTTGCGAAAATCAATTTTCTTGTTTTTTCAAGTCAATTTCATTTATTTGCCAATAAGTCATACATTATACATTGTTGTAAAGCTGACATTAATAGCTTTTAGTACAAATACAATTGACGCCCATAAGAAAAATTTAACTTGATGATAATATAAAATAACTAAAAGTCGTGTTTAAAATCCAATTGCAGAACTGAAATCTACTTAAAAAGTTGCTTCAAAAATGTTTTTACAGATTGCCAAAATAGTGAAAAATAAAAAAGCTACAGCATATTTTCGAAAATGCATCTTTTCGGTTTTTTTAAAATATATCAAAAACAAGTTGCAAATATATTCGTCATTTTTATAGCACATTTATTTCTGAACATCCTGTATAAGGAATCTATCATAATCTGATTAAACTTTTTCCATGGGAACGTGAAGCCAAGACCAGGGCTAAACTATTCAAAAGACATCGATAAAGATTAAATGTAAATGTAGTGCGTGTACGCTTAGATATCTTCGTCTCACATATTCGCACGTTTTTTGAAAGGTTGTGAATAGGCGCTTTGTAGCGCTCATGCACAGGAAATTGATGGAGTTTTACTAGATTTGTATTTTTAACAGGTTTAGAAATACTGATGCCCATTCAGGACACTTTTTTTTATAAAATAGAAACATAATACAACTCCTGTAATAGTTTTCTTATAATAAACTTGCACGAAAACAAGAAAAAAATCGACTATATTGTAATTGTCTTCATTGGCGCCGATTTCATGGGTGCTCTGGTCTGCGCAAGCACCCAAACTAGATTTTAAATGGGAGCAAAGCACCTATATAAATAGTTATTTAAATAGATATCAGAACCTAAAATTGCGAATTGCCGTTTATTTGACAACAGCATTATAACTCCTCAAACTTAATACCAATTAAAAAATAAATGAAACAAAAAAATTACTTGTCAAAACGAGTAAAAGTAATAGTTTTTATTATTAATAAAATAATTAAATCCCTTTCATGTGCTACTTAATTAGATTTTTATATTATGTATTATTGTCATTGTCTAAGTTTCCATTCGAATAATTTTTGATTTATAATGTTCGAGTACTGAATTAATAAATAAATTAAACAGCAACATTTTTTTTTATCAAAAATTTGTGCTTGAAATTGGAAAATGCTTGCTTTCGCTGTTTGATCCAATTTCCTTAAACCCCCACCCCATTACATAATTATTTCAATATAATTATTATCTATGTCCTTGGCTAGAGCACCCATACACAATTCCATAAAACCGGCGCCTATGATTGTCTTCATCCCTAATAGCCCAAAAGCATTAATAACTATAAAATTTTATTACAGATTTCGAAAGCACTGTACTTGACAACAGCCCGATGCCGTAGGCTGAGAGCTGTTGTCAAAAAGTAACGTACTTACTGACATTTAAAAATCCCATTTTTATAGTTTTGTTTCACTCAGAGGCTACTTGATTTTTAAAATATTTTTTAAAAATTAGGCAGAAATGGCTAATATAAAGATCTAAGCGAATGAATAATAAATATAATTCCTCCATTGAGAAAGCTGTAATATACCTTGCACATATAATAGCTCACTTCTCAACCTAGGTATTTTAGGTATATAATGTACTATTATGTGTAAAAGAAGTTAGAAATTATGACATTATATAATTAAACTTAAGAGGTGAAGAATGTAAGCATTTATTTGAAAAACAAAACGAGAAATTGAGAACTGCTGTACCCGCCACAATAACCCAGCCTAAATCCTTATCACATCACAATGAAACGTGATTCTCTGTAGAGTGCCGACCGAAATAGAAAACGCAAAGTTTTTCAGGTGTTCCAATAGGTAAAAATCGAACTGCGTTAGGACGAGAGCTCGAGGAGGCCAGGCAATAGGTCCTCCTCTACCTATCCAACGACACCAACACTGAAATGAGGTGGTGCCCCGTCGTGCATGAAGTACATGTTTCGGCGAGCTTCAAGTGGTAAGTTTTCTATCAAATCCTGAAAAGCGTTCTGGAGGCACTTCAAATAAAGTTGTACATTCAAGGGTTCCGGTTTTAGAAACACAACAGATGTGCCAACAAAAATGCAATAGTTTAGTTTATTCTACACCACCGCTGTTGTCGTCGCTGATTATTTCAGCTTCAAAGTTATCTTATTGCTCTTCCTGGCCTGGTTGAAGATTTAGATAAAACTATTTATTTAGGGGATTTTTGGTAAGCGCCATTAGATGTTGGAACTTCGATTGATTGATGTTGTTCCTTTGTTGGTTAAGAATCAGTGTCAGTTCGGTTGACTTTTCCTTTCCTGTAACAGGGGTCCAGGGGCCATGATAACTTTCATGTTCTAAAACTTGTCCAGGAAACAGGAGTAGGTATTTATTTATTAAAAATGTACCTGCAAACTAGTCCTGTAAGTCTAGCCAAAATATCCTTGTCGTCCTTATGTGTTCTGTGCGCTAATCCGCTCACCTTTGCATGTTTTATCATTTCCCTTTGGTAATCTTTTCTTCTACGCTTTTTTGGTTTAACTGTATTTTTAACTTCACAAACTTGATCACCCACAACAACTGGCCTGGGCACATTCTGTCATTTTTAAGTTATATTTTAGCCAATAAGCTAATATTGAACAAAAATGCTAAATTACGCAACAAACATATAAACAGCTCGCTACTTGTCCATTTGTAATGGTTCTTGGTGGTGCATGGTCTCATGACTTGGCCACCGCGATCTCAATCCACTAGACTTTTTCATGTGGGGACATGTGAAGACACTTACCTATTCAATGGGAAAGCCTAATAACAGGCACCAACTCATCCAGAATATTTAAGCAGTGTTTTATGAGATGAATAACAATATGGAGAACTACAACTGGAAACGAAACCTCCGAAGGAGGAT
Source organism: Polydrusus tereticollis (assembly GCA_963920685.1). Taxonomy (NCBI): domain Eukaryota; kingdom Metazoa; phylum Arthropoda; class Insecta; order Coleoptera; family Curculionidae; genus Polydrusus; species Polydrusus tereticollis. The sequence goes on from OY987329.1 coordinate 108,567,819, forward strand.
TGAGTTATGCATTGCACAACAATTGCGGTGGTCACATTGAGCAGCTTTAATAATTGCAATGTCATTACGCTTTTATTAAAATAAACCACATTTTTTCCTACGCCCGTTAGTAATTTAGTTCAACTTCAAACATTGTTTCCTAACATTAAGGACACGTTTGTGAACTTGAAACAATTTGCCTCTATTGATGAACTCTAAGACAGAGGAAGAAGAACCTGAACTTGCTCAAGTGTCGAAAATATCAAGCCTATCTAAAGCCTGCGCAAGTTTGAGAGACTTAGAAAACTTTTTTTAATAATGTTAATAATTTTGACAAGTCTACAAATATTTCTCAATTGCTATTTAATTGTGAATCTGAATTTCGTGAAAATAAAATAAAAAATATGGGCAATCATTAATCTCTGATTATTTAAAAAAACAAGAATTTTAAAGCAAACATAGAGTACATTATATAATATATATGTTAGTATACACGTGCAAGTTGCAACTTACGTTTTGCGGATGATATAGTGCTATTCTCAGACAATCTGGAAGAAATGCGACTGATGCTGCAGGACCTGCAGGAGGTGTGTGGAAGGGTCGGTCTTAATATTAACATGTCAAAAACAAAATTCATGACAAACCTTGTTCTCAGCTGTGGCTTAAAGATTGACGGAGCTGAGATTCAAATGGTGGATAGATATGTGTACCTTGGCCATGAGGTCAGCATCTCAAGGGATAATCAGACATGCGAACTAAAAAGGAGGCTCACTCTCTCATGGGCAGCTTTTGGAAGAATTAAGGACGTTTTTAAGAGTGACATTTTCGTCAACCTAAAAAGAAGGGTTTTCGATCAGTGCGTGCTGCCGGTGATGACATATGGCTCAGAAACCCTAACACTAACAGCAGCAACAGCTAAGAAACTTAGAGTTACACAGAGGAAGATGGAGAGATCCATGCTTGGTGTGACCTTGAAGGACCACATAAGAAACGAGGATTTGCGCGGAAGAACCAGCGTCAGCGATGTCGTTGGAACTATTGCGAAGCTTAAGTGGAACTGGGCTGGCCACGTTGCACGGATGCGAGGTGACCGATGGGAAAAGAGGCTTCTTGAATGGAGAGCCAGAACGGACAAGCGAAGTAGAGGAAGACCGCCTACGCGTTGGTCGGACGATATCAAGAGGACCCGCAACAACTGGATACAAACAGCACAAGATCGATTGGAATGGAAAATGATTAGGGAGGCCTATGTCCAACAGTGGACACAGAGGACTGATTGATGATGATGATACACGTGCAGCATATACATATTGGTAAATTGGCTTCATCTCATTTAATTTTAGTTGTGATAAATATAAACAAAAATATTTAAAATTATTTTATGTAGATAATTATTAATAAACAAACACTGTACAATGCAGACCAGTTGTTTCCATTTTTTTCTATTAACCGACCACCTCTGTTAATCGACCAACATTTGATTCCCCGAAGGTCTTCGCTATTGAGAGTTTACTGTAGATATGAATTATGCAATTTAAAAGCGAATTAAAAATTGAGTAGACTTTTTCTGTGAATTTTAGGCAATATTGAAAAAATAATACTGATAACTCCAAAATTTGGGCCACGTAATTTTTGATTAAATGAAATATATAATTTAGTGTATATATCTTAGAGTTTTATTTTTAGTTAATTATTGGGAATACTGGAAACATCGAATTTTACACACCCTGAACACAAATTTGTGATTTTCTTTGATGGTCTGTTATAATTTTTGAAATTTTCTTTTATTTACAGACTTACTTAGGTGAGTTTTCCAACCAAATTTCTAAATTGGGCTATTTTCCCAAAGAAAGCATTTATCAAACTCTAACTAAACAATATTTCCATAAAATAATAGGTGACAAAGTTTTAACGAAAAAATATGGTAAGAAAAATTAAACAATTTTTAATCTTAATCCCAGATTTATAATTTGCCAACTTTCAACCACGGTGTTGTCGTGTTTAGTTCGTTTTACTGTAATTTGCGGAATATTCATATTTTGTAAAATCAAACATAATAAAGATAGAAATTACGCAATTTAAAGGCGAATAGAAAACTGATTAGCATTTTTATATACAGGGTGCTTCATAAGTACGATTCCTTATGATATTCTATAAGAAAAAGTTCAAATGAACATGTGACAGGAATTGCCTCGTTTTTGATATACAAGGTGTTAAAGTTTTTTTAAAAAAATCGTTTTTTTATATTTTTTTAATATCCTTTTCCCGATTTTATTGAAATTTGGCATCATTACTCATAATCATATTTAAAAGAATACTTTTATTTTTAATTTAAATGTTTTCATTAACTTTGAAATACATACGTATTTTTTTTGTACATGCAATCAAGTGGTTTTTATTTTCTCCTTCGAAAACGAAGCAAGATACGAAAATAACTCAAGTAACAAAAAAGATTAGTAGTTGGTAAATCCAAAAAAAGATTCAAAATTAGAAAAAAGTCAGTGGCGTACATTTTCCTGTCAATAACATTCGTTAAGGTGCTCCCCGGGACGCCACTAAACTTAATAAATTTAATTTAGTTAGGGTTAATTAACCCATTAGCGCCCCGAGTGACCATATGGTAACACCAAACTTACTTAGGATTCGGATGGTTTCGTGGGTGTTTGGCAAGCTAATGAGATGGCGCGCATGTGTCAACTGATTCCCCAAGAGCTGACCAACGTGAAAATTTAAGGGAATTTAGTGTTGAGAGGTTAGCCTAAGAGTAAGGTTCGCGCGTTTTTATAGGATTATCGATTACGAAAAAACTATGGGCATTCGCTTAGAGTAAGTATTGTATAATGGAAAGCGCTTAGATTTTATAGAATTTATAGTTTTAGAACTATTGTTTAAGAACAACTAAATATTTTTTCGTATGATTTGTAATATTTTATATGAAAGTAGGGTACTGGCAGTAGCTTCCATATGGGTGTAACCATATGGTTACGCTAGGCGCTTAGCATACCTAAATTTTATGTTTTATTCTCAGAAAGGGGTTTTCACTTGCAGAAGCTATTGAAATGGCATATATCTAGTAAGGATATTGACGGAGACATTTTTGTAGAGCCTCCGGAACCAAATGTGGATACTGACAAAGATTCCGCGGATGAGGATGAAGGCGGGTAAGTACTGCTGAAATCTATATGCTTTATTAGTACATGTATAATATATAAATATAAGTAGGTACATAAGTATTTACATGGCTATTATGTGCGACAAGTCGCCCTCACGTCATAGGGAACGGAATGAACAATGGAGCACTCCTTTTCCTTGTCGCCCTAGCTGTATGGGAAACGTAAATATGCACACGGACAAGGTGTTTTATTGCTAATACTCAGTTTTAAATTTGCAGGCTAGTTGATAACCTTTCATCCACGCAGCTACGAGCAAATGCAGAAATACGTCTAGCGAACAATGAAAGAATTGGTGTTAATTACGATCAAATCCAGGATGAATTTGTAGAGGTCGATTTATCCAGGAGGATTTATCGCGAAAACCGTATTCCTAGAGGATGCCCCTTAACTGCGAAAAGTTTATTTCAACGGAAGGAAAGGGGGTATTTTGAGAAAGCTATTGAAAAAAATGATGGTCTAATTTATGTCAGATGGATGGACAACGCTGTTGTAACCATGATATCGTGATTCTGTGATACCAAGGAAGTTACGCAGGTGAAAAGATTTTCACAGAAAGATAAGCGCAGTATTCAAATTCCGAGACCGCAGCTAATTTTGAAATATAATAATTTTATGGGAGGTACGGACCAAATGGACCAGAATATAGCATGTTTTAGAATAGGCATACGTGGCAAAAAATGGTATTGGCCCATTTTTACATGGTTACTTGATGCCGCTCTACAAAACAGCTGGGTGTTATACAACAAAGCTAGGAGATGCAAAATTTCGCAATTAACATTCAAAAGGGAAATTGCCAATATTTATTAAAAAAAATATGGAATTCCAAGCAAAGGGGCTGGAAGACCGTCAGCTTCACCTTCAGCATCTGTGGGAAGTCGAGTATCTGCGGATCTTAGATTTGACAATACTGGCCATCTAGTTAAACACACGGAGGGAAAGAAAAGAAGAAGATGTAATAACACTTCCTGTACATCGGTCGTAAGAACAATGTGTTCAAAATGCGAAATTGGCCTACGTATTGACTGCTTCGTCCCATTTCACACCCGCTAGTGTATATAACATATTTCTTTGTAAGCTAGATTTTATTTTCAGTTTATAAAATGTCTAGATACTATGTAATATACCATACTTATTATACTTATTATTTCACTTGTTCATTTTAAAAAAATTATATCACCTATTTTTCCTATTATAGGTACTATTAGATTGTATGTATAATTGGGAGTACATGCGCCTAGTGTTACCATATGGTAACGGACTATATTTCAAGAAATATAAGTTAAATGGGATTTCATCCTAATACTTTTTTGTTAGAAGGCCCCTCTAAAGAAATAATTTAACATTAAAAACTAAAAAATCGAAAAATCGAAAATTCAGGCGGTAATGGGTTAACCCCTTATAATCATGAATAACGGTACCAAATTTCAATAAAATAGAGGAAAGGATATTTAAAAAAGTTATAAAAAAAATATTTTTCTTTAAAAGCTTTAACACCCTGTATATCAAAAACGAGGCAACTCCGGACACATATTCATATGAACTTTTTCTCTTAGAATATCACGAGGAATCACCCCCTTAAGTTACGTACCGTGCTTCTGAAACACCCTGTATATATTTTAATTAGCCTGGTATTATATTTATATCTTTATCAAGTAGGTAGGTACATATTTTTTAAAATTGTTATCAATATTATTAATACTGTTATCCAGCGATAAATCGGTCAAATTTGGTTTTCATGTTTTGGCTTGCTTATCCTTTTAGAAAATACAATCATGTAAGCTAAATTAGCACATTTGAAAGGTTTTAATGCAGAACCTGCAAGTGAATACCCCTAAATAATTTCTTTTCTGACAAACTGAAAGACCGCCGCAAAAACTACAGATTCGTTAGCACCTTCAAAACTGTGTATTCAAAAAATTTCTGGTAATTATTCGGATTAGAGCATTTATGTTGTCCGCTGTTCACGAATCCGAAGGTTTTCTTGTGGCAAAGAAAAAATATTTTTCAGAAAATTCCAAATTTTTTCATTTCCACTAAGATATCATTTGTACAACTCATAATCCTTCCCCAAAGACTTGCTATACCAAATAAGACGTTTTTGAGGAAGGATTATGTGATATTTTAGCGGAAATGGCGAAACTAAAAAAAAAATTCGAAAAATTTTCCGACTAATTACCAAATTTCTTATTTTTGTTAGAGGGTAGCTATATGACTTTTGTGAAAAATGTCAAAAAATTACCTACCTAGATTCCTTAAATTGACGGGGATAATTTTAGATTTTTTTCCAATGTAAGAAAAACTCAATTTTTATGCCCAATAAAGTTTTCGTTTAAAACGAAATAAAAATAATATATACTTACAATTTAAAACGGCAAAAACGTGCCCCTTAATGCACGCGCAAAGTCTTATCACTTTAGCACAGCATGTCCTTCCGCAGGATAACAAGAACAGATCGTCGCGTGGGAGGCCGCAATAACACGCATTCAAGCACTCGCAACAGGTCGAGATGAAGCAGCAAACACCAAGATGCGACTGACTGCTTGGACCAACACAGAAAACAAACGGCTGATATCGTACTTTGCGGTATTAATCTATGCATGGTGATTTAAAGCGCATGTTTGGTCATTAGTAGGCAGCTTGTTTAAAAGTCTTCATTAGAAAAGTCCATCGTAGTTTACATGTTAATTACTAATTTGTCTAGGTTCTCTCAAAGGGCGTTGGACGAGGAGTTTGACTAATGTCTTTTTAACTGGTTCGTTACTATTCTGACTCATTTTCAGTCTAATTTCATCAAAAATTTTGTTTGTAATTACTCAAAAGTGCATTTTTTAATCGAACTGTATCTAGACAACATATGAATAAAATAAAATTGATATAAAATATATTTTAAGAAATTGCACTTTCAACACATAGACCTATATCTCTACTCCTGCACTATCGAAACTATCTGAAAAGATTCTACTGAAGAGATTTAAACCAATCAATAATTTCATTCCATATCACCAAACAGCCAGCAGTGGCGACTCCTGGGTTGGCAGCCAAGGTCGGCAGGAGCGCCGCAGGGCAAAATTTTTAAGACCACTCCCAAATTTTGCTTCTGTAGTACCTACTTACCAATAACTATTGGGACAAGCTTGACCGATATTCCTGGTAAATTGTATTAGTACGAGAATAGGTTTTAACGCGTTTTAGTCACGAAAATCCTGGCTCATTTGACACAAATGTGGGTGATAATCCAGTCAAGTCGAATACGCAAATGTTTTGTTTACTAAATAAAACAAATCATGTTTTAATTGACTGAAGGTATATGCTCCTTGGAAATATCATGCTCTTGGAGAACCCGAAATAGTTCGCACTACAAATTTGGCCTTTTTCTTATTTAATTTGTCAATAAAATGCTTTGACAACAAAACAGTTTAAGTTTGGTTTCACTACAGAACTACATAGCTAGTACATGGATCTGCGATCTCACTTCCCGTAAGACATGCATAATTTTGATACCATTGTTTTGAAAATAACCTATTACTCTCCTTGTCTCTCTTCCGTGTTAATTAAATTCAACATTTTAGCGGACGGGCGACTATTGTCTTTTAATTTATTTGTTCATCCAATTGCAAACCTAAAATATATGAAATAAAATCAATTTTCACCTCAGTTTCAGCTTGGCTTCCCATGCCAATTGCATGCATTACCCTCAATTTTTCGAAATGTTCGAACAGGATGTTGTATTTAAATTTCAAAACACTGTGGTCTGAGGAACTGAGGTCCTAATCTTTAAAAAACCATACCGAAAGTTTTGTTTTTCGACAAATTACACTTAGTCTGACTAATTTTACAGTAATTTCGTTCTTTTCTTTCAAGGATAATCATGAAAATTTAACAACAGATCGATCAACATAACCATTCCTATCAATAATTAGTATTAGACATAACCATAACCTCACTTTAAATCTAGCGTCAAGTACGAATTCGCCGACCCACAACAGAATATGAGATCAACCAGCAGCGCACCCAGGATCGTATCTTGAAAAGGGGGGGCGTCTTTAGGGCCGGAAGCAATTTTTTTTAAAAACTTTAAGGTTACGCATTTTTCTAGAACATTAGAGCTTTTTTAACAGGTACATTTGGAAGATCGCACCAGTAAATCAAGTGCACTTATTTGGGAATTAAAATGAGTTTCCATGGAAATGCGTAATGTTTACTTATGTCAGTTAAAAATTTTAAAGTTTTAGTAAGTATTTCTCAGTGCAGAAGAAACTACAGTGTGGGCAGACAGGTTTCCTAATAACCCGAAATCTCACATGAGATTAATAGGCTGGCCACCAGATGGCAGTTTGAAGGTGATACTACGAGTTCGGAGTAGAACTCAAACGAATGATATTATAGCAGTTCGTGTTTTAGGAGCGGTAGCTATTGACCCCCTTGTAGGTTTCAGGTAGCTTGCTAGAAATGCTGGAATGAGTCAAAAATCAGTTATAACCATAATGCACTTGTACAAGTTTCATCCATACCACAGCCCAGACGGCATAAACATATTCCATACATATTCCATGAATATTCCGTTGGCATATTGGAATATCCCATAAATGTTCCATATCTGCCAAGGCATATGACTGGCATATTGTATGCATATTCCAGGTCACCATGAAATATATGCCTGCAATATCTTTTAATATGCCAAAATATATTTATGGCATATGCGAAGAATATTAATTTTTTTTCATTTTCATATAAATATATTTAATTTAGGTCAGGTCAGTTAGTTTAGTAAGTAGAGTTACAAATTTGGTATAATAAAACATCACTAAAATTAAAATTTTCTTTTTTTTATAAATAAAAAAAATTAAAACCTAAAAGCTAGATACTCTTTAAAACAAGGTGAAAAAAAATTAACCAAAGCAGGTTCTGTCAGTTCTGTGACGTACAGGCAGCGTTTCCGAGTTGCGCAACAGAAATTAGTTAAACTTGTGTTAAAAAAATTGTTATTAAAAAATAACGATTGCTAATTTTTTTCTATAAGAGCACTCCTCAATTAAGCACATATATATAAAATATAAACTTTCAGTATAAAGTTATTTGTAATCAAAATATGTGTTAGTTTAGAATTTAATTTCGGGTTAAAACGCGGAATCTAGCAACACCGTATAAAACGCCAAATTTGTTTATCACCGCTCGAATCCAAAAATTAACTAAATAATATAATAAAAAAAATTAAGTTTCATTTTAAACAAAATACTAATAAAATGCAGAAAATGCCTACTCAAAAACTTTATGAAGTCTAAAACATTTTCATATTTAAATTTGTTTTTTTAATGTGCACACATATATGCACCTTCCTTTATATTATCTATAAATAAATAGTTCCTATACCTATATCAAGTTATGTAAAAATAGAATTTAAGACCGCAATCACTCTGTATAGATATTTATATTATATACATATTATTATCAATAAGTATTAAAAAAAATAATTGAATATATTCCACAATGCATATCCTATAAATATAACCGCGGCATATTCCAGGCATATCTACAATGGCATAGATATGGAATATTCTTATGAGATAAGATACATTTGAGATATTCATTGCATATTCCAGGAATATTGCAAGATATTATGGCCTATTGGCAGATAGGGGAATATTCCAGAAATGTAGGGTGCTGACTGGAGTATGTTTCGCCAAGAGCTCTATGGACAAAACTTTGAAAATCGCGTTACACACTGCATAAATCGAGTTGTGTCTTACTATGTAAACCATTAGAAACAAAAGCTGAAAATGTATAAAACTTTCTTATAGATATTGCTCAAATTGTTCTCCATTATGCCTTAGACATGTTTCACACATAGTTTTTATTCGCCTTAATGAATTTAAAAGAACAAAAGGCCGCGTTTGTAACTCCCTAAATGCTCTTTCATTGGCATTTCTTCAATCTGCAATTGTTTGGTATTTAATAGAATAAATTTTATATTCAAGGTAACCCCACAAGAAGAAATCCAAAACATACCGACAAGTCGGGTGACCTTGGTGGCCATCTTACAGAAGGGAAATTATTGTCTAAGTAGGCCCTGATAATTACCGCATTATGAGCGGGTGCTCCTTCTTGTTGCAGATGCAAGTTATTGAGACCCGCTAAGGGCACGTCTTCTATTATTTCCGGTACAACGTTTTCCGGAATTTCCAAATATTTATTTGCAATAAGGCTGCCTTCATATTATAAATTATTTTGCTTCTTAGTATAAAAAAATAAAACGTTAAAGCCAAACCTGCCTTGCCGTTCGAGTGGAAATATTACATGCTGATTTTCCGACCAAAACCTCGTATCGTGCCGATTAAGAGGACCAGCACTGGTAAAATGAGCCTTATTGGATCATATAACGGTTCTTTCAAAATTTTCCCTGTTAATATTTTGTAAATACCAATTAAAGAACTCTATACGGCGCTGTGCATCACCAGGATGTAAGTTTTGTCCTAGGTGGAATTTATATGGCTTAAAATTGTGTTTTTTTAGGATTGTTTGAACTCTTGATTTACCTACTCCGACCGAACCTTCAACCGTTCTGCAAGAACTTGTTGGATTTGTTTCAATTAAGCTAAAACATTTATTTCATCAGTCTGGCGGTTTTCCCTGTTGTAGATTTTAGGCCAAGATTTAGAAAATGAACCGTGTTCAATTAAATCTGATTTCATCCATCTGCAAGTAATTTAAGAAATTTAATAAATCTTCATAGATATACTACAAGAAATACAGTTCCATTGCTTCATCTGCATTTTCATTACAATGGACATAACAAACGAGCATGTCGTATTTTTCATTATTTTCAAAGTTTACATTTTCTGCCATAATTAGAACAAACTGATTTTTTACTATTAATTAGATATTTTGAGACAACTTAGAGAACCTGAATACTCTCACACTTGTAGGCAGATAGGACTTTTAGTAATTTATAATTATTAGAAATTTAATTTCATATTTTTGTTTGGTTGTTTCCTTGAGGTAGACAAACACAATATGAGTCGGAAAATCCCCACTGAATGAGAAATCTTCCAAATCAACATCCCTGGTAAATCAACGTCTAGTGTAAAACTATCGGGGATAGAGTTATTGGTCCGAATTTCTTTAAAGGACATTTAAATGGAGAAATGTATACATATTTTTTAAGAAACCAATTATCATAGTGTATTTAACCAATACATAAGTCTTGAAATGTAGCTTTAGCAGGAAGAGGCTCCAACTGCTTATTCAACTGGCCTGCTCGATCCCCAAAATTGAGCCCCCCTGACTTTTTCTTGTGGTGCTTTATAAAGAACGAAGTGATGGCAACTGCTTTGCTGCCTGCTTATTAGTGGTAGGTACCTAAAATATTAGGGCGGGTACGAAATTCATTTAGACCAAGTCAAGAAATTTTTTAATAACACATAATTTTTCACGTATATTCTTTGCAAAACAAAAACCGAATCACGTCATACTCTTCGAGTGACGTTAGTTATCGACAGTGTTGCCAGCTTGTAACCAAAATATCCGAGTGAGGGAAATACGCAGTTTTTTTTTAATAAAATCAAAATAAATATACAAACATTTTCCATAGTTTACATATTTGTCTACTGCATAATACCTTTTACCATCAACTTTAGTAGATCTAACACTTTTATTTTCATCTTGCCAAGATCGACCAATGGTATCATTCTGAAAAATCCATGTTTCATCCAAGAAAACGAATTGGTACAAGAATGCTTCTTTTTCTTTAATATATTCTTTCAAAAATACCAGTCGTTTGAAAGCTACATGGGAAAGTTCCATAAGCCCTCGCCTCAGATCATCTTTTTACCATCCGAAGCCTATTTTCTTGAAGAGGCTTCTTAAAGAGTTAAGACAACCATCAAACAGTTCCCTGCCTTTTAATTTCTAACTTAAAATTGTCAAAGTTACATGATGTTCTAAAATAAGCTACAGCTTATGAATAACCGATGTAAAATATTATAATTTTTAAATAATACAACTTACTTGTTTCGTACATTCCATAATTAGTATCACGGATAGAACTTATATCCAATCTTTACACATTTACAACTCTCTTTGAATTAGAACGTTTGTTTTAAGGTGATTCTTATAATTTATTTTCCCTAACTGCTGTTGAAATTGCGCTTACAGTGGAGATATTCAAATTTAGGGCAGCTGCTATACGCTAAAAATTAGTAAAGTAGAAATAAAATATCTAGACCCTAACAAGTCTTTAAATTTACTTCTCTGTACTGCCGTCAAGGGTAACAATAGGCCATTGTTGTTAAGTTCTTTCTTAAAATAACTTCTTAGAGAAGCTATTAGCTCTTTTCACCGACTATTTAAATGCTTCGGCATTTTTCACAAAGAGTAAACGACGTAATCGACACAAATATGTATGTGCAATTTTGTTTCTCTTAATACAACAGTTAATGCTATTTATGAAAAGATCTGGAGTGTTTGTTAAAAAATAGACGCACAGTAACACGGAACCACGAACAATTCAGGTTAGTTTTGCATGAAACGTCAAACCAAGCCAACGAACGAGCTGGCGCCAACGCACAGTTTACAGTTGTGTTGCCAACTCTCGGCCAATAAAATTCTAATTAGGTACATATATCAATTTTTGCAAGCTTAAATAAACAAAATATTTGTTATAAGTGGGTTTGTATCAAAGAAGAATACTTTAAGTTTGTAGTAAATTCAATATCGCATAAAGTTTTAATACTTTTTGCCCAAATTTAATTTACTCGTGTTTTCTTACAGATTTACAATTATCAGCTGATTGATGACGTGCATTGGAAATTGTTTTGCACCAACTGTAGATTCGAATTTTAGTAACAAAAATACATTATTCATATAAAACTTGGCCCCCACGCCTCAAAATTTTAAAAGGGGTAAAATGTCAAAAATCTGTTTAATGTTCTCCCATATCCCTATTACCTAACCAAAATTTCATGAAAGTAATTAAAACCGATCTCGAGACATTGCCTTGTTACACTTTAAAAATCTCATCTTGTATATTAAAAATAATTTATTTCCGACAGATTCTCTAGAGATTACTGAACTGAGGGAAATAATTAGGGTAGGAGTGGCACAGTGGAGTGTCTTATAGGTCCTATTTATACAGGGTGATTCACGTTGAGTGTCCTATTAAAAGTTCTGGCGAACTAAAAAATATAGCTTTTTCAAATTCGGTGTGCCGCCTTAATAGGACATAGTCTATCTTTTAAAAATATTTTCACAGTTGCTGCGTTGCCAGTTCTACCCGAAACCAATGGCAACATTGGAATTTCAAATGGAACACCCTATATATTATTGCATTTTTGAATTCTACGCAAAATTGTAAGAAACTTTTGTTAATATTTCCCTATACTTATCTCTTGCCGTTTTTGAAAAAAAAAAATAATTAATAATTTTTGATAGAAAACCACCGTTTCAATAAAGTTGAGTATTTTCGTGCGTAAACGAGCTAGCTATTTGAAATTTTCACACGGGTTAGATAATACATGTGTCTAATAATTTCACATGAAATATTGGCGATACTTTATACAGGGTATCTCAAAAATGTATATTTTTTAAAGCAATTTAGAAATAATAAAAAAAATGTTTTTTTAAATGCAACTCCCCGTATTTCATTGTAACATCAAATAGGCAAATAACTTACCTACAACATTGCCCTACATCTTCCTATACCTATCTCCCTCCGTTTTTTAAATACAAGCGGAGAAAAATAAATCCCTATTTTCAAGAACTACCCATAAGAAATATACCCGCTTAACCAATGATTTAGCTAGGTAGGCCATGGCAAGTTTTTTGTTTTAACTGGTCTTGACGACTATTTGACATGGCAAACAATTTTTAAATTAAGCATATGATAACGAAATGTACCTATTTATTTCATAGCATTAAGCATACAAAAATTAATAAACAAACAAATACGTTATCGTTAATTTAACACAAAAATGCAGAAATTAATAATTAAAATGCTTAAAATGTCCACCATTTGCATTTAGGCATTCGTTCAAACACGTCACTTGATTTGTCGTAGTTGCCCTTCGTATTTCTTCAGGAGCTAACTCTTCAAAAGCTCGACGTACCCGGTTTTCCAAATCTTGGCGATTTTCTATTGGGGTTCCTACATACACCCGTTCTTTCATAGTTCCCCAAAGATATGAATCTAGGGGAGTAAGATCTGGGGACCGAGGGGGCCAGTCCCACGGTCCCAAGCGTCTTATCCACCTATCTTCGAACATTCCGTTTAACTCTTGACTCACCCCGTTGCTACAATGAGCAGGAGCCCCATCTAATTAGTACCAGCAAGACATAATTAATTGTAGTGACAACCCATCCAGAAACTCACTAACTGTCATTCTTAAAATGTCCAAATACTTATCCGAATTTAGATTTTCTTCGTAGATGCAATAAGCAAATTTATTACCCATCAATAAGCAAAAAACGTTAAAACCAAATTGAAATTGAAACCCCCGTTCTTTAACAAATTTCGGATTTTCAACTGCCCAAAAATGATTATTTCGTCGGTTGAATATTCCCTCCCTCGTAAATTTCGATTCATCTGTCCAAATGATTTTGCTTAAAAATAATGGGTCTTCTTGAATTCTAATTAAAACCATTTCACAAAATTCAACACGCCTCTGGGCATCTCCTGGTAAAAGAGCTTGTTGGGTGATAAATTTAAATGGATAAATTTTATGTTTGGCTAAAATGCGTTGAATAGTTGAATATGAAAGTCCTAAATCTATTTTTGCATTTCGAATTAATACATTAAAATACGCAAGAACATTTATTTCATTATCTTCATTTTCAGTTTGGGGTTTTGCGTATTTTCGAGGTTTTCTAATTACACCCTGATTTTTAAAATTTACTTCATTATCTGAAATATCAACACAAAACAAATACGTTTTTAAGATAATCTAAGAAGGGTATAAAAATATTAAAATAGTTACCTTCTAAATTTTTTTTCGTTCATGGGAGGTAAATGGGGATATAATTCATTAAATCTTCTACAGGTTCTTGAAATAACTTTGTTGCACTCCCCGTGCATGTAAAACAAATTTAAAATATCAAGATGTGAATATTCATTTACATTTGCCATTTTTTACGTCATTGTTATCATAATATGCTTAATTTAAAAATTGTTTGCCATGTCAAATAGTCGTCAAGACGAGTTAAAACAAAAAACTTGCCATGGCCTACCTAGCTAAATCATTGGTTAAGCGGGTATATTTCTTATGGGTAGTTCTTGAAAATAGGGATTTATTTTTCTCCGCTTGTATTTAAAAAACGGAGGGAGATAGGTATAGGAAGATGTATGGCAATGTTGTAGGTAAGTTATTTGCCTATTTGATGTTACAATGAAATACGGGGAGTTGCATTTAAAAAAACATTTTTTTTATTATTTCTAAATTGCTTTAAAAAATATACATTTTTGAGATACCCTGTATAAAGTATCGCCAATATTTCATATGAAATTCTTAAACACATGTATTATCTAACCCGTGTGAAAATTTCAAATAGCTAGCTCGTTTACGCACGAAAATACTCAACTTTATTGAAACGGTGGTTTTCTATCAAAAATTATTAATTATTTTTTTTTTTCAAAAACGGCAAGAGATAAGTATAGGGAAATATTAACAAAAGTTTCTTACAATTTTACGTAGAATTCAAAAATGCAATAATATATAGGGTGTTCCATTTGAAATTCCAATGTTGCCATTGGTTTCGGGTAGAACTGGCAACGCAGCAACTGTAAAAATATTTTTAAAAGATAGACTATTAAGGCGGCACACCGAATTTGAAAAAGCTATCTTTTTTAGTTCGCCAGAACTTTTAATAGGACACTCAACGTGAATCACCCTGTATAGTACCTGATATTATATCAGTAACATATCAGGATTTAGAACATAATACGATTTTATTGCAACTCTTGCAGATGATACTGCTATCCTAGCTGTTAGTAATGGCAATGAAGAAGCAAACAAATAAACTGCTAATAATAATATTAATAGTTAGATCTAGAGATGGAGGATCAAACTTAACGAGGCAAAATCTATTTTTTTAACCAAACTAAAATTCTAAACACTAACTGAACTAAGTATTTGAGTATTGAGTATCATAAATTTTGATGATAGGCTTCGCTAAAAAGGTCACATTAAACACACAAAACGGATTCGTAAACCAATATGGACATAACTACTTATAGATATGGAATTCAACTCTGGGGTCCAACGTTTCGAGAACAATCAAAGAAAGTTTTTTTGATACTTCAGAAACGTTTGTACAAAAATACTCATTGTGTTTTAAATAAATTTAAGAAAAAATGCCGCACTTAAAAAATATCTTTGCCCCCTTCCCTAAACTGATGATCTTAATCTTAATACCACAACAGGTGTTAAGGAACTATGAATATGAAACCCTTTTTAAGAGCAATTTAATCTTTTTTCTACTAGCGTGCGGAAAAACGCATTTTCCGCACATGTTTTAGTGCGGAAAATCCACTTTTCCGCACCGTGCGGCAAAGATTTTTCCGCACTGTTATATTTTGAAATTAAATGTTTTAGTGCGGAAAATCCACTTTTCCGCACCGTGCGGCAAAGATTTTTCCGCACTGTTATATTTTGAAATTAAATTTAATTAAATTAAATGCTGTACGATTTGAAGTCACTGTTCATCATATTACCTTTGAAATATCTTAGTTGCTATGGTGTATATAACCAGTTGTTGATTCCTCACGCTAGTAGAAAAACTATTGTTCCTAACACGTGCAGAAACCTATTTTTCCGCACTTAAATGCTTGACACCACTCCGCTACGCGTCGTGCTGTCAACGGCATTTGCGTGCGGAAAAATCGATTTTCTGCACTTGTTAGGAAAATAGCTATTTTGATTAGTAATAATGTATTAAGTATTATTAGAATTTTAGAATTATTATTAACTTTAATTCTTAATACTGTCGCTAAAACTAAGAAGGTTGATACATATTTGCATAAAGGTCATAAAACCTCGAGTTACTGCTGTAAAAGCACTTAGCTTGACATAGTCAAACTGTTGTAATTTATAGCAACAAGCAAGATATGGCTCTAGTTTCCTTATGGGTAAATATTATTTAGTAACATGCTCTAGTTATCTAATTATAGGTTTAATATAAAAAAAAAATCGACTTGCCTAATGGATACAAACACTTGTTCTTAGATTATAGATATACTAAATATCATTCTAGACTTGAAATAATTTTGGTTGCATAGAAATTAAACCCGAATAAATTCTGACAATTCTCAAAAAATAATTTGAAATAAAAGAAAGTTTAAGGAAAGAGGTTCCTATTAAACTCCAAATCATGTCACTAAATTTAATAGATAAACACAATTGTGGCAGCAGTAGAAAAATATCTTTGTCCTTAGAGTTGTAAGTGTTCAAGTTTTAAACTTTAAAATAAATAAGGAAAGATTAACTCTAAAATTCGTGAAACATTAACAATTAATTTGAAGTAAGACATACCCAATAATATTATTTCAAATATAACCTCCTTAGTTTTAGACGATTTTATAATTTTAATGAATTATTCTTTTAAATGGTGCGTTTAATTTAATTTTACCAATCTGGAGGACACTTATCAGACTTACGTTGTCGAAACACATAGGTATCTGATCACATAGCTCAAGTTATAGAGTGTAGAAAAAGGTTGGATACATTACTGGCGTTATCAAGAAATAATAACTTATATAAGCCTGTTTATAATTAAACCAAAAAAGAGTATGACAAACTTCTAAAAGAGGAAAAATCAAAAAAAGTTGAAAGAAAGGTTAGGACCTCAGACAATAAAAATAAATGCTTATTGGCCATTTTTAATGAAATAAATAATACATTTAAAATGGATGAACCACATTTTGCTGAAAATCCTCATAATAATTTTAGTACCTACCTAGTCATATGTTAGATATAATTCCGGAAATGATGAGAAATACAACTGCAACCCCTTTTGAATGTAATAAACCAGATAATGACCAATCAATGTATTTGCAACCTATAACTAGTAATGAACTATTAGATATAGCGCAAAAATTATAAAACAAATACAGTAGCGGTGACGGTGAAATCCCAGCAAGTAGTGTAAATCTTTCGATTGTTAAAACTGTTACAGATCTGGAACATGTAATAAATAATTCAATGAAATGCGGTATTGTAAAACTAACTTAAAATTGCGAAGATAAAACCTGTCTATAAAAAAAGGCAGTTCAAAAGTTTTAAATAATATTAGACCAATAGGTTTACTTCCCAGCTTTTCAAAGATTTTTAAACTTGTAATGTGCTCTCGATTGATTAATTTCATGAATAAATGTCAGCTATTCTCGCATACATAGCACAGCTAGTTGACAGGTAGGTTCACCACAACTGCCATTTTTCAGTTCATGAAAATAAAAACCTGGCTGTAGGCATGTTTATGGACCTAAGCAAAGCCTATGATTGTATAGATTGAGATTTATTATTGTACAAACTGAATAGATATGGTATTAGGGGAAATTCACATGCGTGGATAAGGTCCTATCCTTCGGATAGACAGCAAAAAGTAGTGTTTCAGGATTATAACAGAGAAATTAAATCTGATCTACAAAAAAACAGTATTTGTATAGCTCAGAGGAGTATACTAAGGCCTATACTATTTATTATATTTTTAAATGATCTTGGTAGCATTGAGAAGTTTTTCAATAACAAGCTGTGCAGATGACACGAATCTTCTTGTTTCAGGATCAAATATCCAGTAACTGGTTTTCCCAAAATAAATTAATTTTAAATGAAGAGAAAACTAGCTTAATTATTTTAAGTACTAAACAAAATAAATTAGAAAAACCTAATAAAATCACTTTAGGTGACACATTCATAAACAAATAAATAATAACCTACTCAACAGTTTTTACCATAAATACTCTACGATAAATAGAAACGATATCTCTTTAGTAAGGCATAACCTCGAACTTTACAAGAAATCTCCTATGGGTGCAGGAAGTCGTATCTTCAACCAACTGCCCGGGAGATTTAAGAGTATAATTCTGCCAAGTAGATTTAAAAGAGAAGTCAAAAAACTGTTGTCACTGGAGGCATTTTACAGCATTGGTGAGCATGTTACTTTCCTAAAGAGTGGAAATAGTGTAGGTGTATGTTAGGGCTTGGGTGATTTTGTACGTCTTTTATTTCTATCTTAATTTTGTTGTTTTGTTGTTATTACTGTAATATGTTCTCGCTTCTCATGCTTGTGAAACATAATGTGAATGTTAGGCACATCACTGGAATATGTATTTTTGTTTGTTTGTTTACCTAATTATGATTTATGAACTGTACCGTGTATTGCTAATTTTTTTACTTGTAATTTATATAAATATTGTGACGGGTCTCTTTCGACAGATATGTGGTGCTCGAAACCAAACTAAAGAATTTGAATTTGAAATTTGAATACTTTTCCACCTATTATGCTAAGATAACAAGAACACAACAAAACACATCAAGATATAATTATTGTGTTCATGCATAATAAATAAAATTTGATTAAAAATCAGATCTATCAAGAATAAATTTATCCTAAAGAGTAATATTTTGTACTGTTCAGGGTTAAGTTTAAAAGCGGAATATCCATGGAAACATGTTCATGCCGAACTTCACCCTTGCATGGTTCTTGCGTATTTATTGTTAAACCACACTGCAAATTACAACCAATAAAGATATTGTCAACTAAACGTCGTTATCCACACTTTTACAAACTTAAACCATTGTATATCGAGACACTAAACCACTGGGTTAGTCAAAGTGAAGTTTATACAAATAAACATCAGCACTTGTCGGGTATAAAAACTTGCATAAGCTGGGTCACACCCTACCTACTAACTGGATACCGTTTCGGCACGACCGTCTTCGCTGCCCTTGAGACATGCTGTAGGTACTACCTTATTCGATGATGTAACGTTTATAGAATATATTATAATGCCACTGTTTTGTGGTCTGTTGTTTGATTATCCCCCCTTGGAAGAAGTACCCAGTTAGGCCATAAGAGCACGTCAAGCGCCTAAGCGGAAGCAATCCCCGTTTATACGTGACGTGGTGGAGGCGCCTAACGAAACTCGGGGTGTTTAATCCTCCCATTAAACGCCATACCTTAGAGGTTACCATGAAGAAGTAAAAGAAGTGTGCGGTAACAAGAACAGATTGCGACAAGGGAGAAACCAGCAAACGCAACTCCTGTGAAGTCTATATGAACTACTAATCATTATATTATTTTTTTTAGCAACATACTAAAATTAACAGGAAATGCAAAATTTCCTACTTAACTGAAGGGTGTGACCAGGAGGCTGAAGGTCAATAATCATCATCGTCAGTAAAGAAGAGGAAAGGGTAAACAAGGATTTTCCAAAGATAGCAGCCAAAAAGGTGGTGCTAAACGGGCACTACCAAATGGTTAGACATGAAAATAGAAGTGGCGCTGAACTGAGTAGAGGTCGATGATGTAACGTTGATGGAATATATGGTGCCACTGTTTTGTAACCTGTTGTTTGATTATCCCTCCTTGGAAAAAGTACCCAGTTAGGCCATAAGAGCATGTCAAGGACTTAAGCGGAA
Organism: Polydrusus tereticollis; assembly: GCA_963920685.1. NCBI lineage: Eukaryota > Metazoa > Arthropoda > Insecta > Coleoptera > Curculionidae > Polydrusus > Polydrusus tereticollis. The sequence goes on from OY987329.1 coordinate 108,587,596, forward strand.
GCAATCCCCGTTTATACGTGACAATATTTATTTATTTATTTATTAACAGAAACATTAAGGCAGTTTTCCCACTACTTCTTTAATGCTCTCTTCACACTCCTCTAGAACGTCAGGAAAAACAAAACTCTTAAATTATTTCTTTTAAGAGATTTTGCAAGCCGGGCATACTGTATTTCCAGAGGTTTTTCCTTCAATTCAATTTTTAAATTTAACTAACTCTTTCATGCAATTGATTGTGCTGGCAAGAAGGAAGTAAATAAATAAATATAGTCATCGTTTTGCAAATCCTCAACATCTTTTTGAATTTCACCTTCGCTTGCCTATATCATAGCTATAATAATTCATTATTCATTATTTTTGTTTACTCTTCTGTTGATGTAAAAATTGCTGACATCTTTTTCTTTTACAATTTTTTAAAATTAATTCGGATCAGTTATACAGGGTGTTTATTAAACATATGGCTAAAATTAAAGAAGTTATTCCCTTGACTATTCTACGAATAATTTGTCCTGCCGGAGAGGTATATCGCAACTTTTTAGAACAAACGCTACCTTGGTTTCTGGAGGATGTACCATTGGCAACAAGAAATGCAATGTGGTTTATACACGATAGTGCACCAGCGCATTTTAGTGTGGTTGCTCGTGAGTTTTTATTACTTATAGCCTGCTCGATCCCCGGACTTAAACTCCCTGGATTATTTCCTATGATGCCATCTAAAGTCATTAGTTTATCAGTGGAGAATATGGAAGATTAAAGAAATCGGATAATTGCTGGGTGTAACTCAATAGGAAACGACCCTGGTGTTTATAAAAGAGTTTGGCAGTCAATGAGGAGAGGATTGGTTTCTTGCATCCTAGCTGGAGGTAGTCAATTACCAAATTCTGCTACTTATGTTCCTCTTGAAAAAATTTAAATTACCTTCTTGAATCACCTATTGGCATTTGGCTTTTTTACACTATTAGCTAAATTCAATAGTTTTGGCATGCCAGATAATTTTTGATCGATTTATCTCGAAAACGACGCCCTAAATCGTGTCTAATGAAGACTAGCCCTTTTTGCAACACACGTGGAAGTTTTCTAATTTGAACTCGAATTCCCAAATTTCAAGTTTGTATCTTTATTATAAAAAACATATAATCAAACTAAAGACCAAACAAGGTATAACAACAACAAATAGAGAAGAAATCCTAAAAATAGTAGAAGATTTCTACCAGATGCCGTACACAAGCCAAAACGAAGATAATAACATATCAAACTCTAGCACAGAACCGGATATAGTGGCAGCCAAAAAAGGGATTGTAAATCAATGTTCAGAAGAATTACCATGCATCACAATCGATGAAGTAAAGCACGCGCTAAGGAAAACAAAGAACAACAAAGCACCCGGAGAAGACAATGTAGTTGCAGATACAATAAAAATCGGTGGCCCGCGTCTACTAGAAAAGATCACAGTGCTATTCAACTTGTGCATATACAATAGTCAATAGTACAATACCAGACAAATGGAACAATGATATTGTAATACTATACTCCATAAGAAAGGTGATATAGCGGAAATTGAAAACTACAGACCGATAAGCCTTTTGAGCCATCACTATAAACACAAAAATAATAACAACGAGACTTGAGAAAAAACTAGATTTCTATCAACCTCCAGAGCAGGCGGGCTTCCGTGCTAAATTTCGAACAAATGACCATCTGCAAAGCATAAAAACGGTGATTGAAAAAAGCACCGAATACAATAGACCACTAGTCCTTGCTTTCGTAGACTTTCAAAAGGCCTTTGATACGATAGAGCTGAATGCGGTCCTCAGTGCATTACAGGAATGTCGGGTTGACTACAGATACTCAAAGCTGATTTACAGTATCTACAAAAATGCTAGGTACAATAATAGTAAAACTCCATGAAAATACTAAATGCATTCAAATCGGCAGAGGTGTCAGACAGGGAGACACGATATCGCCCAAACTCCTTATGCACAGTCTTGGAGTATGCTTTTAAAAAACTCAATTGGGATAACAAGGGCCTAAATGTAGACGGTCGAAACTTAACAAATCTACGTTTTGCGGATGATATAGTTTTGCTCTCAGATAACCTTAAAGACATTAAAGACATGTTACAAGAACTACAAAAAATGTGCTGACGTAGGTCTAAAAATGAATATCTCAAAAACAAAATATATGACAAATTTAGTTCCCAGTGAACAAATTTTCATTGGTGATGAGGAGGTGGCTCTGGTGAGCAAGTATGATTATCTTGGCCACGAAATCCAAATCTCAAGAGATAACCAAACGTGCGAAATGAAAAGAAGAATTACACTATCTTGGGCAGCCTATGGAAAGCTTGCAGAAGTCTTTAGAAGCGACATACCACAATGTTTGAAGAGGAAGGTGTTCGATCAATGCGTGCTGCCGGTCATGACCTATGGATCCGAAACCTTAACACTAACCACAGCAAGTGCTAAGAAGCTTATGGTAACACAGCGCAAGATGGAAAGGTCCATGCTCGGAATGTCACTGCGGGATCATATAAGAAATGAAGACTTACGAAGAAGAACCGGCGTCACAGATGTAGTTACCGAGATTCGCAAACTCAAGTGGAAGTGGGCTGGACACGTGGCACGAATGACGAACGGGAGATGGACGAAAAGGCTGCTCGAGTGGAGACCGCGCTCGGATAAGAGAAGCAGGGGAAGACCCCTACGCGTTGGACGGACGATCTAAGGCTTATGTCCAGCAGTGGACGCAGAGAGCTGAATGATGATGATGATGATGATCTTTATTGATTTCGAAAATATTAAGAAGAAACATCTTCAGAGTCTACTCTTTGCGTGGCTGTAGCTCGGTTTTGGGGAGATACGGGAGATATAGGACAACATATGTTACTTGACCTCCGGACATTATTTTGACTCGATCTATATAGCCGCGCGATCCCTAATTATTGACCCTACCTTTTAGGACACCCTGTATAGAAAGATAAAACATATAATATACTTATATATTTTTTACGGTTAATACCTACTGTTTTAGGTACAATAATATCTACATTTCAACTAGAGTTAGTTTTTCAAAAAGACAACTTGATTTTAAATTGACCAGACAAACATTTAATCCGTTTGAAGCAGTTTGAAACGTATGAAATATATTATTAAGTATTAGAAGACGATTATAAAATTCATAGGCTATAAAAAGTATAAATGGGATGAAAATCTTGTAAAATTGACTATTATATAAACAATTAATTACTAAACTGGTCAACAAGAAGATCGACAAAAGCCTACTTCAGCAGATATTACTATTATGATAACCAAGGTTTTATTTGACACCCAATATAATATAAAATGATTGTAACTGTTTCGATAAATTGAGTTCAACTGTATAATCTAGACCAAATCAGCTCTTGCGCATATAAACCGCATCAAAAAAAGTAAACTTTTAAAAAAGTAACAGCTAATTTAAAATGATGCTAAAAATTTGCTTTTGCCGATCATTTTGTTTGCCAGGAAAAATATTTAATATTTAGGAAAGGCACAAAGTATGTCGTATTACGAACGCGTCGAAGAGACACATAAAATAAAAAAATATAAATTTCTTAATATTTCGACTTATAACACGTGTTCAAACTTGCGTTTAACAGTTACTTATTTATTTATACAGTTTCCTATTAGGGGTATAGAATTATTTGACACGTCACTGGATTTGGTTTTTGCCTAGCAACATAGAAAAAACGAAGAGAAAAAACAAGTCAGATACGTAAGAGAGATACGAAAGAAAGTATCGTTCGTTCGTCCGTAAAGGATTTCGTTATATTTCGTTTCGTCAAAAAGTGCATTCGTAAAAATCGGGATAATTGTCATAAACCGTCCTATTCGGTAAGAAACCTTTTTCTACTTCAATTCATCGTCAATTCATGGTTAAGAATTTTATATTTCTTTTAATAAAAAATACAGTCCACATTTATTTCAATCGTCTACTTATTTATGTAAGATAAAGTACATAAACATTTGGTCCCAGTCGAGCCGGATCTAAAAACGAACAGTTCCTATGGACAAATTTAAATAAATCATTAAATTTTATTCAAAATTATTTTGATCCATCAATTCGACATTGGCAGACACGTCACCTAGGAAATACACATTCATTGTTGACAAGAAAAACAAAAACGTCAAAAAAGAAAAGTGTCAAAGAATAAATTCGTCCACAATAAACAATTCGTAAGAAACCTAGAAAGGTTTTTGTTAATGAGCAATAAAACCTCGCAGACTTCATCGCTTTGATATTTGTCAAGAAACGTGGGAAAAATCAATACTGAGCCTCAGACGTCCCAAACCAAGGAACAAACTAAGTTGCAGTTCGAGTTGCAGACTGAGTTCCAGATTGAGTTTCCGGCCGAGTTCCCGAGCGAATTTCAGATTGAGTTCCAGACTTCGTCGCTACTCCAGGCTTGATCCAGAGACAATAAAAAAAAAAAAAAAATGCAAAAGTGTTTCTCTCATAATAGTTGTCGTAATTAAGGTACCATTCTAAGTAAGTACCTACCTACCCTTTGTAATTATTACTAATTGTCATTATTGTTGTTAATTATATATTTTGTATAGTTTTAGAATCATGGATTTAAACAAATTGAAAAGAAAGAGGTCTTACGCGAAAGGTTTAATGACAAAAATTGAAAATTGGACAAAATTAAACATTGATTCGGTGGATGATAAAAGTCAGTATGATATTCGTAAAAAGAATCTTTTAGCAGCTTATCAGGATTACTTAGATATACAAAAGGAAATCGCTTCACAAGATGAAGATGAAGTAATCGAATCCGAGGATATAGAGAGTAAGTTTTGCAACGCTTTTTCTATGTTGGAGGGTAAAATTGAACAACTGACCAGTCAAATGAGTCATAACCTATCAAACGTAGATTTAGATGCGTCTTATCGTGATTTATTGCAAAATTTTCAACAGTCGAATCGAGATTTTGCTACAGAGTTAGTACAGGGCTTAACTCAAAATATTATGTCAAATCGAGCATCTGTTCAAACAGTTAAGTTACCGGAAATAAAAATACCCATTTTTTCGGGCGACGCCGCAGAATGGAACAGTTTCTATGATTTGTTTGTTAAATTGATTATAAACAATCAGGATTTAGAGGATGTTCAGAAATTAATCTATTTAAAAGGTTATTTACGTGGTGAAGCATTAAGCTTGGTTCAAAATTTATCGCTAGTGGGTTCTAGTTTAGATACCGCGATAAAGTTATTAGAAAATCGATACAAAAACGCATACACAATAATCGAAGCACACATCACTAATTTATTCGAAAATTTACCGACATTAATCAAGCCAAGAGCTCATCATCTCCGAGAATTCTTAACCAAAATTAATCAAAATATCGAGAGTTTAAAAAATCTTAATGTGCCTGTGCAACATTGGGATCTAATTTTAATTCATGTTTTTTCCAAGAAACTGGATTTTCACTTGCAAAAGTCATATTGTCTACAGCGAGACACTAAAAACTTGCCAACTTTAAATGAATTTTTAAATTTCTTGGAAAAACAATGTAAGGCTCTAGAGGAGCTAGATGCTAAAACTGCCAGCACAAAAAATGTCACACATTTTAGTAGCATAAATTCTAATTCGAATTATCAAAATTCATCGGCACAATATCCTTTACAATCAAGTTTAAAATGTATTTATTGCTCAGGTCATCATACAATTTATAAATGTTCGTCGTTTAAAGAATTAAACGTAAAAATCAGAAATGATTTTATTACAAATAAAGGATTATGTAAAATTTGTCTAATTCGAAAACATGCAACATCCTCTTGCAATGGAAAGGGTTGTATGCAGTGTGCAAAAAGACACAATACGCTTTTACACATTAATTTTAACACTTCACGTCATGGTCAAAATCATTCTAGTGAGAATAACTCACCAGCGAATGAACGTCAAAATTCAGGCCAGGGTTTCCAGAATTCTAGTTCAGGTCAAATCAACCAACAGGGAAGTCGTGTATTTACCAGAAATCCATACCAAAATAATAATAATACGTTTAATAAAAGATTAAATTCATCAAATAATGGTTTAATAACCAATAATGATCAATCAGCTATAAGCAACCAATCAATTTCGCGAAATAGTGATACCCAAATAACACCTGAACAATCTTTGTCGTGTTCGTCTACTTCCACGTCGACTACTTTTAATGAAAATTCTCAGGTAATATTAACCACTGCAGTGGTAACGATCTTCAATTTGAGCGGTAAGTCTGTAAAAGTAAAATGTTTACTAGACAGCGGAAGTCAGATCAGTATGTGTACTAAAGAATTGATTCAAAAATTAAATATAAATACTTATCGTAAATCTTTACAAATTTCAGGCATTTCGCAAGCAAATATGTACTCAAATGAAATGGTTGATTTAAATATATATTCGAGGGTACATGCAAATAAAAAATTTAATGTATCATGCGCTGTTTTGGAAAGAATAACGTGTAACCTACCGCAAACAAATATAAATATTTCACACTTAAATATTCCAAAAAATATATGTTTAGCTGACCCAGAATTTAATATTTCGTCAAAAATAGATATTTTATTGGGAGCGGACGTTTATTACGAATTACTAGTTCCTGGCGTTATAAAGTTAGGAAAAAATTTACCACTACTGGTTAACACCATTTTGGGATATATTGTTGGTGGAAAATTGTCAAATCAACAAACAAATTTCTTTATAAATACCGAGGCTGAGGATAACGTGATTCAAAATTCATGTTGTCAAAATTATGAAAGTTCCAGCGTAAGTTTCTTCACATGTGCATTGAATAATACTGACGAGCTTATCAAAAAGTTTTGGGAGCTTGAAGAAGTAGAAAGTAAATGTATCGTGAGTCCTGAAGACGCAAAATCTGAAAAAATATTTCAAGAAAGTACAATTCGATTAGAAAATGGCCGATTTCAAGTAAATTTGCCATTTAAAAATACCGATGAACACCTTAAATTAGGTGATTCGTTTTCCCAAGCAAGAAGGCGATTTCTTGGTTTGGAAAAACGATTCTCTAAAGATTTAAAATTAAAACAAGATTACAGCAATTTTATTAATGAATACTTAAAGCTAAATCACGCAAAGGTTCTTCCGCTACATTTGCAAAATGAAAGAGGCGAAAATAAATATTTTTTGCCACATCACGCGGTAATTCGCGAGCAAAGTGAAACTACTAAATTGCGTGTAGTTTTCGACGCGTCTATGAAATCATCAACAGGTTATTCGTTAAACGATATATTATTAAAGGGATTTACGGTACAACCAGAACTGTTTGACATAGTCTGTCGTTTTCGTCTAAACAAATTCGTCGCTATAGCGGACATACAAAAAATGTACCGTCAAATTTCTATTAATCCAAATCAAACGTATTTACAAAATATATTATGGCGCAACACTCCGGATGAACCATTTCAATGTATAGAGCTTTCAAGTGTAACATATGGCACAAACTTTGCTCCATTTGTAGCCACTAGATGTCTTAAAGATCTTGCCGAAAAAGAAAAAGAAAATTATCCTCTCGCATCAGAAATATTATTAAATCAAACTTACGTCGACGACCTACTGATAGGTGCAAATTCACAAACTGAGTTAATAAAGACATGTTCTGAGTTAGTAGATTTACTAGGGTCCGCAGGATTTCAATTACATAAATGGCATGCCAATTCAGAAGAATTTGTAAATATTTTTTTTATCGATAGTTCAAATACTACATATTATAACATTCAAGTCGAAAATACGTCAAATAAAGTGCTTGGTTTAACATGGAATTCGGAAGAAGATTATTTTTCAATTTTACCTCCGGAACCACCTAAAGAAAGATGTTTAACAAAGAGAGAAGTACTGTCCAAAATTGCATCTATGTTTGATCCAATTGGATATTTAGGCGTAGTCGTAGTTGTTGCAAAAATTATTATGCAAAAAATATGGATTAGTAAAATTGATTGGGACGATAACTTAACAAATGAATTAAATATCGAATGGAATAATTTTTTTGAAAAAATGGTATATTTAAAGGACGTAAAAATTCCTAGAAATTTATTTCTAAGTTTTCCCATTGAGAAAATTGAAATTCACGCTTTTTGTGATGCGAGCGCAAGGGTGTATGGAACCTGTTTGTATCTTCGTGTTATATACTCTAATAAAACTACTTCTTGTCGATTAATTTGCTCAAAATCTAGAGTCAGTCCTTTAAAAACCATCACAATACCACGATTAGAACTTTGTGGAGCTGTTCTAGCGGCAAAGTTGGTAAATAGAATTTTCAAAATTTTCGAAAATAAAATAACAATTTCTTCAGTAAATCTGTGGACAGACTCAGAAATTGTTCTATGCTGGCTAGCCTCGCACGCTTCACGCTGGTCAGTATTCGTATCCAACAGAGTAGCCACGATTCAAAGTCTAACTGCAGCTTATATATGGCGACACGTTATATCTGAAAATAATCCTGCTGATCTTCTGTCGCGTGGAGTTTTACCTGACAAAATATCTGCTTGTAAATTGTGGTGGGAAGGTCCTATATTTTTACAAGATTATAATCTTGATTTAAACATGTTAAATTTTTCGCCAATGGAAAATTCTGTTGGTATCAATGAGGAAAGAAATACAGTTAAAAGTATTTCGCTTCATAATCGAACGGATAATTTTTGGAATATATTGATATCAAATTTTTCTTGTTTCTCTCGTTTGCAAAGAACAGTGGCATATTGTTTAAGATTTTTAAATAACTATTTGAAATTGTCTCCTGAAAAAACAGCAGGCCCTTTATCCGTTCAGGAATTACAAAGTGCATTAGATGCCATTATAAAAAACGTTCAACTAATCGCTTTTTCGGTAGAAGTAGCACAACTGATGGCAGGTAAAACTATCAGTAATAAACATATTTTACTACTAAATCCATTTTTAGATGATAATGGAATATTAAGAGTAGGAGGACGTCTTGCAAATGCGAACGTAGCGTACGAACAAAAATTTCCGATATTACTTCCTGCTAAAAATCAGATTACATCATTACTATTAAAAAAGGAACATTTAAAATTATATCATGGCGGCCCGCAAACAGTTCTGTCAAATTTTAGATTGAGATATTGGCCATTGAGTGGCTTAAAAGAAATAAAGAAAATTACAAGAAATTGTGTGACTTGTTATAGATTTCAAGCTCAACCAGCAAAGCAAATCATGGCAAGTTTACCAAAAGATCGCGTGTCCCTAACTCGTCCTTTTCACGCCACAGGCGTTGATTTCGGTGGCCCACTACTAATAAAAAGCTCAAATTTAAAAAATGCTAAAATTTTAAAATGCTATTTTGCCGTGTTTGTGTGCATGGCTACAAAAGCTGTGCACATTGAACTAGTGTCGGATTTAACCACCGATGCTTTTCTTGCGACTTTAAAAAGGTTCATTGCAAGGCGAGGTAATCCTGCAATAATCTACTCGGATAATGCTACAAATTTTTTAGGGTCACGAAACCAAATTAAAGAACTTTATGATTTCTTCAAAAAATCACAAAATATAAACGAAATTCAAGAATTTCTGTCCGAAAGGGAAACGCAGTGGAAATACATTCCTCCCTTATCGCCCCACTGGGGAGGTCTTTGGGAAGCGGCAGTTAAAAGTATTAAATTTCATCTTTATCGTATAATAGGAAATGCTCATTTAACATTTGAAAGGTTATACACATGTTTAACTCAAATTGAGGCAATTCTTAATTCGAGACCTCTATGCGCATTGTCAACTGATCCCTCAGATTTTAATGTGTTAACTCCTGGACATTTTTTAATCGGAACTAATTTAACTTCATTTCCCGAAAAAGATATAACTTCAATTTCAATGAATCGACTTTCTCAATGGCAACATTGTACTAAACTTCAACAACATTTTTGGAAAAGGTGGTCAATTGATTACCTAAATCAATTACAAAATCGTCCGAAATGGTTAACATCTTCTGAGAATTTAAAGGTAAATGATCTCGTTTTACTTAAGGAGGATAACATTCCCCCTTTAAAATGGCCCAGAGGTAGAATTCTGGAAGTTTTGCCTGGTAAAGATGGGAAAGTACGTATGGCTATTCTTAAAACCCAAAGGGGTACGTTCACGAGGAACATATCGAAAATATGCCCTCTTCCTGTTGAAATTTAACGCAATAAATTGTTGTCTTTGTTGAAGTAGGAATACTTCAACGCCCGGGAATATGTTCAAACTTGCGTTTAACAGTTACTTATTTATTTATACAGTTTCCTATTAGGGGTATAGAATTATTTGACACGTCACTGGGTTTGGTTTTTGCCTAGCAACATAGAAAAAACGAAGAGAAAAAACAAGTCAGATACGTAAGAGAGATACGAAAGAAAGTATCGTTCGTTCGTCCGTAAAGGATTTCGTTATATTTCGTTTCGTCAAAAAGTGCATTCGTAAAAATCGGGATAATTGTCATAAACCGTCCTATTCGGTAAGAAACCTTTTTCTACTTCAATTCATCGTCAATTCATGGTTAAGAATTTTATATTTCTTTTAATAAAAAATACAGTCCACATTTATTTCAATCGTCTACTTATTTATGTAAGATAAAGTACATAAACAACACGAATTTTTTAAAATTTCGTCTTATAAAAATAATTGTACTTGAAACATTCAAACAACATTCCAGGATTGTCTCCAATTTCGTTGCAATGGTGTGTTATTCTTTCTATCAAATCTTCCCTGCATGGTGTGAATTGGCGTCGAATATCTGTATAGCTTCGCTGATGACAGCATACTTGTTTCATCTTTTACTTTGGATGCTCGGACATCGACTGCCAATACACATCTCTATAGGCAGCAAGAAGTCTCACATCTCAACAAACATCTGGAAGACATACTATCTTGGGTGACAATAACCAAGTAGAATTTAAGACTAAAAAAAACCCAGGCAGCAGTTTTTTCTAAAAAAGTTAATGTTGAGGAACCGGATATACGCACGGCGGGACACTCGATTCCCTTGGCTTCATCAATTCATTTGTTGGGCGTCAATTTGGATAGTCATTTGTCTTGGCATAGTCATGTTGCGGCCATTGCTAAGGCAGCCTAGCAGAAGCTTGGAATACTTTTCTGAACTAAGAACCTCTATAAACTCCAACAACTTTTGATGCTCTATAAAGCCCAAATTCAACCATCGCTGAAGTACCTGTTCGCATATTTGGAGCTCTGCTCCTAAACAGACCCTGAGATTGCTAGACAGTGGCGTAGCCACAGAGGCGCGAAGGCGGGCGATCGCCCCTCCCCCTCCGCCCCCCTTGGCCTGGCGCCCCTTCACTACTTAAAAAATAATTATTAAAAAGCAAGATCGGTCCTATTTTATTTTTAGTAAAGAAGAGCGACGGGAGTAAACTTAATAAAACCGGTTTTGAGAGCCTCCCATCACATTAAATTTATTTTTTTTTATATAGCGGATTTTACCTTTATTTGGGGCCAGACCCCTGTTCCCTAAGGAGCATGAAGAAGGTAAATTCCTACGAAATTTGGGCGTGGTCCCAAAAATTTTTTCCCTGCCGCGCTTTAGCTCCGCAATCTGCGCCTCTTCGCTATAGTTCGCCCCCTCCGCCCCAAAATGCTGGCTACGCCACTATTGCTAGATTCTATTCAAAGAAGAGCCATTCGCTTGATCGGTGACCATGATCTGACAAACAACCTGGAAAGTCTTGAACATCGAAGGCAGCGGTTGGCGACTTGAGTCTATTTTACAAATATTTTCATGGCAAGTGCTCAACTGAGGTTGCCCGCTTGATTCCACCCAGAGCGGTGCCTGGTAGAAATATACGACGAGCTACTGCAGCCCACCCGTACGTGGTTCAGCTTAGTGTCCATCGAACGACACTGTTTAAAAATTCTTTCATCTGGAGAACGTCATCACTCTGGAACGACCTTTCTGAAGCCGTGTTCCCCAACGGGTATAATCTCTAAAGATTCAAGACCAACATGAATCGTTTCCTGCGCACACGCACCACTCGCAGAGCGCCATAAAGGATTGATCCTGCAGTAATGTGCCTTATCATAAAAAAAAAAAGAAATAATATATAATACGTGTTGATCGATTTCTATATCATGCACATAGGGCCGACTCTAAGGTCAATATCGCTAAGTTCTTCACAAAGGCCTTAGAAAAGAAGTTATAAGTACAGTGTCGTTGGTATGTATGGAAACAGTCGATTATTTCTTAAAGTAAAACAGCTAGCAAAAAATATTTAAGACAAAAGTTCTATGGTTTTGTAAAGCCTATTGGAATTAAAAAAATACAGGATGAGTCAGAAAGCAGTAGAGTAATAAAGTTACCTTTTTTTTTTAATATATATAATAATATCTTTGGATTTTACATAAAATTATAATTATTTGTTATTAAGTGCATTATAAGTCTAAACGTACTAGCTTCCGAGTTATCTACTTTTGAAAAATTACATTTTTGAACTTCTAGTTTTCTAAGGGTACGTACGCTATATAGAGCAAAACGGCTTACATGTCCCTATCTTACTTTTTTATTATCTTTCCGAAAATATCAAATTCCGGTTAAACCGGAAGTACTATATTTCCGGCTTTTGAGCTATATCCGGTTTAACCGGAAGTTGACACATTTAGAAAGAGAGTTAAAAACTAAGATAGGGACATGTTAGCCGTTTTATTCTAAGATGTACCGTTAGATAGCTAGAAGCTATCAAAATACAAAAATGTCATTTTTCAAAACTTAATTTCTCGGAAACTATTAGGTTTAGACTTATAATACACTTAATAAAAAATAATTGTAATTTTATGCAAAATCCAAAAATATTCATAGGTATAAGGTATTCCATTAAAAAAAAAGTAACTTTATTTCTCTACGGCTTTGTGGCTTATCCTGTATACTTAACTTTTTAAAATTCTAATAGGCTATCAAAAACCCTAAAACTTTTATTTTAAATATTTTTTGCTAGCTGTTGTACTATCGACCGTTTCCATACATACCAACGACCCTGTACTATAATATTATACTACATAAAAGTATTATGAGTTGCCGGCTAAGGTAATACGTAGTGACATCTATGATCCAACATCGCTATTCATCACAATCTGTATGCGAACTGTGGTAAGGCATTAACGATGGCAAAAAGCATTCTGTCACAATTAAATGTCAATAACTGATGGCTCTGGTAAGATGACGCGAGTAATACGAAAAGGAGTAAATAGGCCGATTGTCGGCACTGTTTTATCTGAGATCTTCATTCCCACCTGTGTAAAGAAATCTGCGATTCTGCGAATCGCGAGCAATTCCTGGCCAGCTGTCTTTCTGTCAGTTCCCCGTTAATGGCCTGTGTTTCGTGATCGTCGCGGGTGAAATCGCGAGAAATTCGTGAAAATGAGCGTGACAGGAATTCTGCCTACTTATCAGAGGTTTGTGAATGGGGTCCCGATTCCTCTGAGAAGATCTTTTAGGCCTAGAGAGAAATCCGTGATTTGCTTGGTCTTCGCGACGTTCTGCTTGGTTTGTTTTGGTACATTTTTCTATCTTCCAGAATATAGAAGTTCGGGTGGCCGGGTAGAAAGTGTTTACAAGGTGTACGATCAAATTAAAAGAGCGGGGCCTGATCTTTTGATTCCTCCACCCCCTCAATTGGAAGACACAAGGGAGGCCCAAAGATTTTTTAGGCACGAAGAGGATGCTAAAGATGACCCCCACATTATTGGCGATAGAGAGAAACTCAAGGTAAAAAAACTTTCTTGTAGTAGGTATATTCATTTGCAAATTGTTTTAATTAATAAGCAATGCAAATCCCTAAAATATGCCATAGGATAATATAGCTCCATTTAGCACCCTTCGCAAAGATTTTAGAAAATAAATTATTTACCTATAATATTGTACCTATCCCAACATTGAGGTCAGCATGCTCTTCCTAAGAATACCTGAAGTTCCAAAAGAGGTTATTTGGAATAACATGTTCATAAAAGGCTGATGCTTGCACGAACTTGGGGATGGTTCCCTAACTCGTAACCAGAATTGAGGTTATGAAATCTAGATTAGATTGTTTTTAGTTTGTTTACAAGTTTCAAGACTTGTTAGCTGACCTAAACTCGTGTATGGAGGCATTTGTTATTCATAACTTAGTTAAATAGTAAATAGTAGGAGGATATGTTTACCCATCATTTTTTAAGCTTAGACCTACTTACTGAGAACCCATTAAATTTGTTTTGTATTGTCATAATCTGTTTCTACTCAGTTTAATTCAAGGTTACTATATTTTACTATTAATCTTGTTAGGAAGTTAATTCCTAATAATATGCAATAATACTTTGTACCTACCAATGTGTCGACATCATAGCTAAATAAAATCGATTGACTAACTATGATTGAAATTACTTAAATTTCCATAAACGTTTAAAGTAAAAAATACTTTTTCTGTGATTAGGTATAAATATACCCACAAAGAACTATTCTTACCTCGATTCTTACCAAGACATCTATTTCCTTTGAGATTTCAGGATTGCATTATACTTAAGTCTATCTAATCTTTGACCAGGTACATTTAATAATTTAATGAACATTTTATGCCAATAGGGCCTTTGCTCTTCAACTTTTTTATGAATCTCGCTCTTAAGCATGAAAAAAATTATGATCAATATTATTAAGTCTAGGCGGAGGTCTAGAGTCTAGTCGCTTACTCGATTGCTCATTAAGTAGGTACCTACAGTATGAAGATTAAAAAAATGCATTCTCCAAGAATGCAGGGGAGCATGGTTTCACCCAAATCTAAAATAAGTTTGACTAGTAGTTCCAGAATATACATCTTTTTATGTCAAGATTCCCTTTGATTCCCCTTTTGTCTCATGCAATCTTTCGCTCACTAGGTGTACTATATTAGGTACTTAAGTATGTCATCTAAATTTTGTATTCCTACTGGTGGCAAAAAATCCTAAAATTCATATGAAAAGCACAATACCATGCACTGTGTCTATGGTTTTACCCGAGGTTTTACCCAAGGATATCGGGAAAAATATTTAAGAGTTAAAATTATAATTACTTAAAGTAGTAAAAGTTTGAGCACTTGTAAATTTTGTAAGTGTTCCTAAAGGAGTTGTTCTCCAAGTCGCTCGTTGGACTAAAACTAAATGTTATATAAATAGGTATATCTAAAGAAAGCTGACTGAAAAAAGTTGTATTGGTAATTTATTGCAATTTTTACTGTAATGTTAAAAAAAATTGAATTGTGAATTGATCTTCCGTTGTAGTAGGTACCTAAGGTAAAACACCCAATAGGTGGCAGCTCTTATTGCCCATAGCAAAATATGACACACTACCTACTAAAAAATCGAGTAAAAAATTAAAATATTAAAACCGAGATTAAAACCTAGAAAGATTCCCAGGGGCGATCGAAGACTTAGCAACATTGCTTGATATGTCTATGACTTCCTCCATCAGTTCATCAGTTGCCCGATTAAGCTATAGATCGTAGTACAGTTAATAAGGTGTATTGTATCTATAAGGTGCCATATAAAGTTTTGTGATTTTTGTTTTTCATTAACCAATCCATTAAGAAGGTACCGAGGGGTGTCTCACTAGGTAAAATTTGTACACCTATTGCCGATTTTGGCAGTCAACTTCCAGCGAATGCTGATGACTGCCAGTGACTGCCTAAACATTTGTACACCAAGTGCCGTTGTGAGACCCTTCATACCAGACCATATTTTTACTTTCCACAATTTTTAAAGAATTTAGCAAAAATAGTTATTTTCTTGATTTTAGAAGAAGAAATATCCCTTAAAAGAAGGGATCCAAAACCCATTAGTCCTATTTTTGTCTTTTCACCTAGAGTCTGCTTTATAGAGTGTTATTATGTTAATTTAATAAAACGACAAAATAAATATTTGGTGAAATGCGCGACTAAGAAATTAATTATTTCATTGTGTTAAACTCTGGGTTCATCTTAAATGTCTGAAAACCAGTTGCGCTGTGAGTCATTCTTAATTGACGTCTAGTATTCTTGAGACGCTCACAAAATCAAATTGACAATTTAAAATTATTTTTAGCTGTTGTTTTAAATAGTAGGAGTACTTAATTATTTAATTGTACAGTTTATACTTAAATAGGTACTTTACATATGTCATTTAATACCCAGCTAGGTAGATATTTATATTGTAAATTTTGTAAATTCCCGATTTGTATTTCTGAGTATACACCGAGGTATACACTGTAGCAAAGAGTTGACTGTAGGTAGGTATTTAAAGATCTACGAATGCCACTCTTTTAATAAGTAGGTACATAAGTTTGCTTTTCTCCGCAAAATAGTTAGACTAAATACTTATGATCTAGGAAATGTATATTGGCATCATAAAAACTCACCACCCCTCGCACCACCCCTATGTGAAGCATTTAGGAATTACAATAGTATTTTAACCTCAATAACGCCTTTTTGTAGGTCAGACTTTGAATTTTTTAGCAATATTCAGGACGTTTCTGTTCATTTTCCGATTTTTACTGACATTAAATCACTCAACTCTATACTTTTAATAAGTGAACTTGCACAGTTTCCGGAGGCTGTCCTTATCTACACTGATGCCTCTAAGTCACCTGACGGCAATGGAGCAGCCGTTTTTAATAGTTTTTATTCCTCATACAAAAAGTGAACTTAAATTTAAAATTAATTCCTCATGTAGTATTTTTACAGCAGAAGCTATGGCCATTCGTAAAGCTCTTGAATTTTCACTTAAAGATATCAATCTTTGAGTTTTATGGGAGTTTTAAAATATGGTTTTTAAGTACTCCCGAGAGTACTCCTTACGATCAAACAATAAAACGAATAACTCTTAAGTAGTCTTACCCTTAATATATGTTATCATAAATACTAAGTATTTACTTTGGACGATAATTTGTAAAGGCTTCTTGAAACCTAATAGTTTTTTGGTAGCTTTAGTAAGCTAAGTTAAAACCTTTTGGTTTTTACAAAGCACCTATAAATCCTTTGGTTACGCCTTTAAACTTTGAGAGAGGGGGGCATATAACGCATAGTAAACGCCATTTTGTGATTGTGATTGGAAGAAATCATCCATTATGTATCTCAAAAAGGCTTGAAAAATTATTAAAAGTATAAAAGCTGCGACCTCGGCTGCGACTTTTTTAAAAAATGATTGTATATCATACGAATAAAAGTATGGATACACCTTTCTTAACGCCTGGGCCGCCCATGTGTAGAAATATGTCATGGAACATGCCCATTCGCGCCATTCTGCAAATAAACTAATATTACACTTACTATAGGTAAAATAAACCAATAACACTTATTATAGGTATTTAATCATAACAAAACTGTTTAAAATCTACTTACCTACTTGTATTATTTTCACTTTTGCTTGCTTACAGTGCTTACACACACGAAATCAAGAAATAAATGTTTTTTTAGGTTATTCTATCTAAGTACATTTGTATTAGAGGTTGTCAGAGACAAATCTTAAGTGTTTTAAAGAAGAGTAGTAAAGGCTGGGTAAAGTCTTACAGGTTTTAAAATTGTAATAAAGTGGATTAATTGGAATTTAACAAAACATTTTGCTTTATAAAAATATTTCACAAACCAAAAACTCTTAATAGGGCATTCTATTAAATTAAACGGTTTCATTAATTTTCCAGTTATGCCTTTTTCCGTTAACTACGGCAGACATGTTTAAACAAAGTTAGGGCAACAGTGTTTGGTTACATTTTTATTTATTCTAACTGTTTACATTTAGCCTGCAATTATCAAAAATATGTTATTGTTATATAAACCTCTAAATAGCCCAAAATCATACAGATTAAGCTAAAACTAGGGTTATTATTTTTTATTAATTGTAAAAATAATAATTAATAAGCTAACAAATGAAAGGCGCGTGATTTTTTTAAAAGTTTTTTTATATACTTTATCAATACTAAAGTGGCCGGGGTTGACAATTTTTTCTTACTAGGTTGTTTATTAATATCAAATTATAAAATGTTAGCACATGCAGATATTTCAATCGAGGCAAACATATTTAACTATACTTGGTGACATTTTTTGATATTGACAATTTAAGTGCAACAAGTCTTTGACAAAGAATTATTAAAGACACAATAATAATAAAATTGCTCGTAAAATTATTTATGATGGTTTCAAATCACGTATAAAATTTGATTGCAAGTACTAACGGTTTTAAGAAGACTATAAAATGTTTTGTGGTAGACTTAAAAACATCTTGCAGATTTGGGTTCAAAAGTAGGTACTGTTGGTTTTTTGACAGTTTTAAGGAAGATATTTATAACCTTTACAAAAGGTCCTTTTTGGTTTTATGCCGGGATTATTGGAGCTTTGAAGAGGTTATCTAGTATAAACAGTTATACAATCAGTTTTATTATATATAGACTTAATAACCTCTTGTAGATTGTGATAAAACTTAAAATGTTACTTGGGTAGGACGGTAGGACCTCGGGTAGGACAATGGTAAGATTGCATTTTTTACCATACTCTGATTTCGCATTTATATTTTTTTGAAATGTATTGATCTTTTATACTTCTAAAATAAATATCAATACATTTAAAAAAATGATATAAATGCGAAATCAGAAAATGCCAACCCTTTAAATTATTACCATAAAGACATAGGCTACCCTTCTTATCGTATGTTTTTCATGTCATATATTTAGTTCAGGTATTCATGAATGTCTAAAAAGCTTCTGAACAATATAAGAAAAACATTTCATTTATGTAAAACTTCCTTATATAACCTCTATTAAATATTAATTTAAAATCGTGCCTATTACAATAAATTTTTTTAAATTTCAGGTTATATGCTAATTTTACTCTACCCACAAATACTTACTTAGAGTTTACAATAAAAAGTACCTATTTTCAAAGCAAATAAATAGGTATCACAATTTTTGCATATTTTTCGAGGGGGTAACCACTTCTCGAAATACATGTACACTTGGCCCGAATTACTTCCGAATTACGGGAAATACTTCGAAATTCGGCGAAATACATCGAAATATCGCGAAGTACATCGAAATACTAGGAACTACCGCCGAATTACGCGAAATACCGGTAAATTTCGCGAAGTACTTCTACCGATTTCCCGCAATACCCGTATTTTTAGTAGGGTTAAGAACTAATATTTCAGTTATGTTATCGACGAGACATCGTTTGAGTCGCACTGCCGCAAATAGGAATATACAGAGTAATTTTGTGTATGTGAAGATGCAATATTTGATAGTTGGTAAGCATAAGTGTTTCTTTCAAAATAGGGTTTGTTTGCGGGATTGGGTGTACCTATTATTTCCGAGATTATTTCAGTTTTAAACAACTGTGGAATTTTGTTGTGCAGAGTTCCTGGAATTAGTAGATAGTGAGTAATGGAATTAATAAAGCTAGTGAGAGTGCAAATGTCACAATTTTCTTTTCTTAATATTTATAAACAAAATTAGGGAGTTTTTTGACAATTTTTGATATTTATTGTTATTGTACACCGCACTACATGCGAATTTAACTGAATAATTTATTTGATTTTCAAATTTTTCCAAACAATACAACAAATGAAAGTGACATTGACAAGTGAATTTTCACACATTTCCTCGAATCTTGACCCTTTTTTAACTCGACTGCTACCATTTCAGATTTTTTTCGAAATACCACTTTGGATAACTTCTAGGTACCTAGGTAATGAATACCATTTTTCTTTCTTACTACTACTTAGTACAACTAACTCATGCATGAAACGCTGCATAATATTTTGATGGTTGCATTAAATTGTATAAATGGACAAAATTACAAATATCGCATTGTTATGGATTTCAAAATTCATCTCAAGAACCTTACAAAAATAAACTTTGAGTCTACATGCTGTGCTTTGGATTTCTCAACCTTTCTACTTAATGTTTAATAACTAGTCTCGTAACTAGTTATTTTATGGATATAAACTCTTTGTAGGTGAAACAGATTTGACATGGACGAAGATTCATTTTCAATACTCTTTAAAAAATTAAATATAGAAGTCGATCTGCCGAATTATTTAAAAAAACTGCTAAAATTCAACGGCTTTGATACGTGGCAAGCACTTGCCTATACCTCGAATTCCCAGAAAATACCTCGAATTACTGCGAAATACTTCGAATTACTTGCGAAATACATCGAATTACTTGCGAAATGTCTTATTCTCGCAATACGTGTACATATTTTTTAGAGTGGTTACCCCCTCGATATTTTTAATTGAAAAAAAATACAAAAAACATGAAAAACGGCGTAACTGTTTAGTATGGCAATGCAAACACTATAATTATAACACAATAAATTATAAAACCAACATTTTTTGCTCGAGAGAGACGAGAATTTCTCGACGAATGAGGGTCCTTCTCTCGTCTCATCTCGGAGCTTCATTCGAGAGAAAATATCTCTCTCGTCTCGTCTCGTTTTAAAAAAATAAAACCTTCATACATATTTCAATGTTTAGTTTTTATCAGGTTTGATTCACTTCTTTTCCTCTGGTGTCTACTCGGGTGTCTATTACTTCTGTTCAGGGTTCGGACTTTTCCTGTTCGATGAACTTTTTATTCGTTTGGGCGCGTTCTTGAATTCCTTTTCCTATTCTGTATGTAGCTAGTGTTCTCAATAAATATTTATTTGTTCTTTTAAAATTAACACGTAGGCCTAGATAGATAAAGGTTATGTAAAAATGGAAAAATGTTACTTATTATTCGTACCAATAAAAAGGCGCCTACGGCGAAAATTCAAGCCGAATTATAATTTGTAGGGTCAATTGGGGCAAATGGAAACGGTTTTTACCCTTTCAAATTCCAGTTTAGTTTTTGAATACAAATGAGGTTTTTTTAAATCAAAAATTTTAATATAAATAAGTTATACCTTTTCCTTTAATGCTGCAATCAGTTTTTTTTTTAAGATCGGCATATTTTTAGAAAAAAAATGTTTCTTTAACATATATCGGGTTTACAATTACCCCTGACCTGTCGGGGTAAATGTAAACGAGTAACACTTTAACTAAGCATTGCATGATTTAAATTTCAGGGGCAAATGTGAACAAAGTGGTTTTCATATATTTTCAGATAAACATATATACACTTTAAAGGCATGTTTACATTTATACCCCATATTATTAAAAAAATATTTAAGAACTTCTGTAATTTGTTCAGGTATTTTATTGTTTTATTAAGATAAGTGATACAAATATGTAAAGCTTTAATAATAAACTAATGAATCTCTCCTGTACTGGCACAGCTGACGAAAACTTATACAGAATTCTTTCACCTTTCATTTGAATTCCAGGATCTGGAAGTATTCCTACAACCTGATCTATAGAAATGTAGCTAACGTCGCTTTCATTAATGGCAAACAACATTTTTGACGAATCCCAGGACTTAAGACCTGTGATTTTTATTTCTTTTGAATCAATATCTTCAACCACACAAACATATTTGAATATCGTGGTATTTCTTTTTCCTCCTTTAAAGGAAACCAACGCGAATTGTCCTTTTGATAGCTGCGAAATATTCTCTATCTTTTCAATGTTTATATCTTCATCAAATGTTTCATTCCACGAATCTTCATCGCTCTCGTGAAGACTTATCTCACTTTCATTATCTGTCGATTCTTCTTGTTTTTTTTTTATTTTTCTTGGGTTGTGCCCCTACTTTTAAGGCATTTTTTTCTATAGCTATTTCCTGTTTTTTACCTTTCAGCTTTGGTTTCTTTCTCTCTTCGGCTTCCCTTAGTCGTTTCAGCACTTCATCTGAGGTCAAAACTTCTCCATATGTTTGTTGTTTTAATCTGCGGATTACCAATTTTTCTTGTTTATTATCAGGTTTTAAGGGCTTCACATTACCAGGAGTAAAAATACTGGACAAGGTAATATCAGCTCCAGATGATGTTAATAGCTGATGGTCCTCTGCAGATGATGTTGATAGCCGAGGGTCCTCTGCAGATGATGTTGATGGCCGAGGGTCCTCTGCAGATGATGTTGATGGCTGAGGGTCTTCTGCAGATGATGTTGATGACTGAGGGTCCTCAAAAACTTGTTTTGAAGTTAATGGTTGGGGTGAATTTGCAGTTTCACTTAAATTTGCAACTGGATCTGGATCATTAACATATAGAATTTTTGGTTTGTTCTCTAAAGAATTTCTGTACTTGTTCAAATCATGAATTGCAAAGTCTTCTTTAGGAAACATGGGTGAGTTAACAGGATATATGCCAGTGCATTTAAAACCTGATATTATATTCTTAGCCAGCATAGATTCTGTCCATGTAGAGCCGAGAAGTTCAGAAAACATGTTTTTAGATAGTCGTCCTGAACCATGACCGACCATGACCCATCTGTTGCTTACCGTACTTGATTAACTGCCTATTCCAACTAAGCTTCACTGAGCCAAACACACATTTATCGAGAGGCTGCATCTTATCTGTTAGGTGACTTGGGAATTTCATAAGGACAATATCGTATTTTATAGCCTCCTCAATTAGTCTTACACTCATGTGACTACAATGACCATCATATAACAACAAGGCAGCTTGTCCTGGCATTCTTTTGCAAATCCTAAGATTCTTAACATAAGGTATAAAACCAGTAGTAAACCAGTGATATAATTGCGGCTCCTCCATCCAACCGTTTGTAGAAGCAGCATACAATTTTCCAGGAAAAGCGTTTTCAGACGTTCAGCGTGCTTGGACGCCAGCACCTTTAAAAACTATTAGTGGCGGAAGAGCCTTACCATCCGCAGAAACACATGCCAGTACTGTGAGAGACTCTCTGCCCGAACCACCAGATACACGACAGAGGGCCTTACCTTTAGTGCCAATTGCTTTGATTCTACTTGGATCACAGTTGAATCCTGACTCGTCAGCAATTAATATAAAACTGCTTTTACACAGGGTTGGGCGAAATCCGATTTTTATTAAAAAAATAAAAAATCATTAATTTTTTTGATTTTTATTGATTTTATTAAAAATTTAACATTTTTCTCTCTTTTCAGATTAATACAAATTATTTTGATGTCGGTCTAACAATAGAGTAGGTCTAAATTCTACCCAAAATATTGTCAGAACGCGCTTCTTGCAAGAAAATTCCTGTCGCGACTTGATTCTTTCCCGATCTATAAATTGCCGTGGCCCAATATGTCTCGCGTATTTTGATGTTGATTGTTCAAGGGAGTGGAAGTAAATAGTTTTTTAATATGTTATATTGTTCATTGTTCTGAATTAAAAATAAATAGTTTCATTAAATCATGATTTTTTTTTAAATAAAGTGATTTACTTAAATCATGATTTAAAAAAAAAATCAAGTGATTTAAATCATGATTTAAATCAGCCCAACCCTGCTTTTACATCAGTCAAATTATGTGCGTTTGTAACATTTTTAAGATCCTGATAAAACTGGTAAATAACTTCTGGCTTTCTTGCATCTTTTTTAATTTTTGGAGGTGTTCTGGCTTTTTTAGTGATAGGTTAGGATTTCTCTTCATGAAAGAATAATACCAGTTCTCGCCGGGGATACCATCTTTAAAAGGAGTCTTCAATGCCAACTAATTGTCGTAATTTGGATTTGTCACAGGGAAGACCCATTTTTGACCTTGCTATAAAACACTGTGCGATTTCGTTTTCAATTTGTGGTGTTAGCACTTGTGCTCGATCAGGTCCAGTAACGTTCATGGAAGTTTTTCTTCATTCTATGGTAAATAACAGCTTTCGGCACTCCATAATAGATTTCTGCTTGACGGTAACTCTTATTTCGATTAGCAACATCTTCAACAGCATGTGCAAGGTCTTTGGCAGAATACGAAGGTCGTTCTTTTTTCTTAGTATAATTCCGTGGCATAGTAAACACTGTAGTGAAAATAAACGTATCAAAATGGGTTGGTTGTATGTTAAATCTTTTGTTTTTATATGTACTCTCATTAACGTTCAAATGTTGTTTACATTTACCCCGAAAGTGCGTTTACATTTCCCCATGAACACAAAAACCTCGGGGTTCTGAGATCTGATAAATAATTTCTTTCCAATAAATTTTGGGTAAACCACTGACAGTAATAATTCCTGCGTCTTTCAGATTTGCAGCTCGTATTTCTTGGAATACTTGCACTTTATGAGGGAACAAATTTAACTGTTTTTTAAGAATAGTCCGGCATGTTCCATCAGATCTTTCCGCTTCTTGAGACAGGCGTCTTGCCCATTTTGTTGGCGTATTTTGCTTTATTTCACGAACGTTTGCAACAAGTTCTTCTATTTTCACAGATGATCTTCCAGCTCCTTTTTTTATGTTGTATCGAGTGTTGTATAGAACCTGTTTCCCTAAACAGCCACGGTTCTTCTCAGGCATTCATAAGAATCCCCACCAGTAAAAGCGATGTTAGGAAAATTTTCGCTAAATTCATCCATACACAAACGTTGATTGTATTGCCACTCACCATTTACTCTAATCCCGTTTCGAAAATACGCTTCAACCATGAACTTTTTGTGCTGTTCCGTAAAAGCTATTTCGTGAATTATTCAAGAAATTGGATAAATTAGCGATAAATCAAATTACTGACACCTAGTGTTACCGTCGAGACGAGAGATTCTCGTCTCTCATCCCGTTTCGCCTTCTCTCGACGAGACGAGAGAGATAGTTTCTCTCGAATGAAGCTCCGAGATGAGACGAGAGAAGAACCCTCATTCGTCGAGAAATTCGCGTCTCTCTCGATCTCTCTCGAGCAAAAAATGTTGGTTTTATAATTTATTGTGTTACTTATAATTATAGTGTTTGCATTGCCATACTAAACAAGCAGTTTTTTATGTTTTTTGTATTTTTTTTTCAATTAAAAATATGCAAAAATTGTGATACCTATTTATTTGAATTATTCCCGTTTCGTCGATTGACCGTTTCGTCGACTGGACAATTTTACCTGTTTTGTTACCGTTTCGTCGATTGAGGAATTGAGGAAGGAATAATTACTAGGTACCTATTAGATATAAATGGCACCCATTTATACCTGTAAAGGCCAGTCGACGAAACGGGAAAATTTCTTAAAGTCGACGAAACGGGAATCGACGAAACGGGAATATACCATTTATTTGCTTTGAAAATAGGTACTTTTTATTGTAAACTCTAAGTAAGTATTTGTGGGTAGAGTAAAATTAGCATATATAACCTGAAATTTAAAAAAATTTATTGTAATAGGCACGATTTTAAATTAATATTTAATAGAGGTTATATAAGGAAGTTTTACATAAATGAAATGTTTTTCTTATATTGTTCAGAAGCTTTTTAGACTTTCATGAATACCTGAACTAAATATATGACATGAAAAACATACGATAAGAAGGGTACATACCTATGTCTTTATGGTAATAATTTAAAGGGTTGGCATTTTCTGATTTCGCATAATATATCATTTTTTTAAATGTATTGATATTTATTTTAGAAGTATAAAAGATCAATACATTTCAAAAAAATATAAATGCGAAATCAGAGTATGGTAAAAAATGCAATCTTACCATTGTCCTACCCGAGGTCCTACCGTCCTACCCAAGTAACATTTTAAGTTTTATCACAATCTACAAGAGGTTATTAAGTCTATATATAATAAAACTGATTGTATAACTGTTTATACTAGATAACCTCTTCAAAGCTCCAATAATCCCGGCATAAAACCAAAATAGTATATTATGTTACAAGGACGAAAAATGCAGTATTTCGGACGTATTGCGGGAGATTACTGGACGAGGCAAAGCCGAGGCCAGTAACCCGCATAGTCCGAAATACATTTTTCGTCCGTATAACATACGTTATTTTTTATCCGATTGTGTTTTTGCTCGGATTATAAAATAATGTAAAAATTAAGAAAACCAATATATTTCATCTTGCATTGTAATTTTTTGTCCCTTGAATGTTTGAACAATGAAACCTGTAATATGCGTATCCATGGATCTAACAAATAATTAAATTAATATTATCAACTGACGTTTTATCAATCAGGCGATAGTTTTAACTAATCTTTCGTGTTCTGCTAGTTTTAAAACCTGAAAAACACAATTAAAAATGGAAATAGACGATGATCTTATAGAAGGTACACCACCTGACATTCAAGAAACTGCCAAGGAAGTAATGTTACATTTGTTGCCACAAAAATCTAAGGAAATATATGAAAGAGCTTATAAAAAATGTATGGATTACCGGCAAGAAAAAAATATACAGTCGTTCTCCGAAAACGTCTTCTTGGTCTATATGGCGGAATTATCGAAAACTATGAAGTCATCTACTCTGTGGTCGCAGTATTCTATGCTACGTGCAGTGGTAAATGTAAAACAGAATATTGATATATCTAAATACATGAGATTACGAGCATTGTTGAAACAAAAAAGTGTTGGATATTGTCCAAAAAAATCAAGGATCCTAACTAGAGAAGAGGTTCACAAATTCCTTTGCCATGCTCCAGATGACAAATACTTAATGTTGAAGGTAAATGTAACTATATAATAGTATTTTAAATTTCTGACTAACAATTTTCTTAATTACAGGTTGCTTTTATTTTTGGAATCGCGGGCGCATGTCGTCGAGAAGAACTGGCTCATATGAAAATTGATGACATACAAGATTTGGGAACGGCTTTGTTAATAAAAATTCCCTATAATAAAACAAACAAACCGAGATCATTTACGGTGACTGGAGAATATCTAAAGTATTATAGAAATTATCTGGCTTTACGTCCAACAAATATGAGTGATGGGCGATTTTTTTTGTCTTATCGCAATGGAAAATGCCATAAGCAAGTTGTCGGTATACACAAATTTGGCTCTATACCTCAGGAAATAGCATCTTACTTAAAACTGCCGAATGCCAAGGAATTCACGGGACATTGTTTCAGAAGAACATCGGCCACATTACTTGTAGATGCGGGAGCAGACATAACATCTCTAAAACGGCATGGAGGCTGGAAGTCTTCGGGAGTAGCCGAGGGCTACATAGATGATTCCTTAAGTAATAAGTTAGAGCTGACCAAGAAAATATTCAACATTCCACAATCTGACCTGCAGTCAGTCTCGACTCAGGTGTCGCAATCCGTCTCCCAATCGAGTTCAACATTGGAGAATAATATCATAACGGAGACCAAAAATAATAACACATCCTCAAAATCAAATTTACATCACCCCGTTCTTGTTCAAAATTGTTCTAATTGTACATTTAATATAAATATTGTAAATAATTGAAGAAAATAAACTGTTGAAAATATTTTAGCGTCCGACAAAATGTTTTTCGGACTAGGACGACAAAGGTTGCCTAGCTACCAGCGCAATAATCAATACCTTATTGAAAAGGTTACCTTTTCGTCCAAATATCTGATCTATAAAACGTCATTTTTTGACACAATCGGATAAAAAGGACCTTTTGTAAAGGTTATAAATATCTTCCTTAAAACTGTCAAAAAACCAACAGTACTTTTGAACCCAAATCTGCAAGATGTTTTTAAGTCTACCACAAAACATTTTATAAAGTCTTCTTAAAACCGTTAGTACTTGCAATCAAATTTTATACGTGATTTGAAACCATCATAAATAATTTTACGAGCAATTTTATTATTATTGTGTCTTTAATAATTCTTTGTCAAAGACTTGTTGCACTTAAATTGTCAATATCAAAAAATGTCACCAAGTATAGTTAAATAATATGTTTGCCTCGATTGAAATATCTGCATGTGCTAACATTTTATAATTTGATATTAATAAACAACCTAGTAATAAAAAATTGTCAACCCCGGCTCAAACACGTATCCAGGGGGGGGGGGCCCCCCCCCCCCGAAATCCCGAAATTAGAAATTTTTTTGTTTATTGTACACCTTGTACTGCATCTTTTTATTGCACTATAAATAATAATACATTAAACATCACATAATGATTTAAGTTTTAATGTGTGATTCGCCTTGCTCTGAATTAATTAAAATAAGTCCACATTTTTGAATGATTTTCGTCCTTGGGCCCCCCCCCCCCGAAACGAATTTCTGGATACGGGCCTGCCCGGCCACTTTATTGATAAAGTATATAAAAAAACTTTTAAAAAATCACGCGCCTTTCATTTGTTAGCTTATTAATTATTATTTTTACAATTAATAAAAAAATTATAACCCTAGTTTTAGCTTAATCTGGATGATTTTGGGCTATTTAGAGGTTTATATAACATTAACATATTTTTGATAATTGCAGGCTAAATGTAAGCAGTTAGAATAAATAAAAATGTAACCAAACACTGTTGCCCTAACTTTGTTTAAACATGTCGGCCGTAGTTAACGGAAAAAAGCATAACTGGAAAAGTAATAAAACCGTTTAATTTAATAGAATGCCCTATTAAGAGTTTTTGGTTTGTGAAATATTTTTATAAAGCAAAATGTTTTGTTAAATTCCAATTAATCCACTTTATTACAATTTTAAAACCTGTAAGACTTTACCCAGCCTTTACTACTCTTCTTTAAAACACTTAAGATTTGTCTCTGACAACCTCTAATACAAATGTACTTAGATAGAATAACCTAAAAAAACATTTATTTCTTGATTTTGTGTGTGTAAGCACTGTAAGCAAGCAAAAGTGAAAATAATACAAGTAAGTAGATTTTAAACAGTTTTGTTATGATTAAATACCTATAATAAGTGTTATTGGTTTATTTTACCTATAGTAAGTGTAACATTAGTTTATTTGCAGAATGGCGCGAATGGGCATGTTCCATGACATATTTCTACACATGGGCGGCCCAGGCGTTAAGAAAGGTGTATCCATACTTTTATTCGTATGATATACAATTATTTTTTAAAAAAGTCGCAGCCGAGGTCGCAGCTTTTATACTTTTAATAATTTTTCAAGCCTTTTTGAGATAATGGATGATTTCTTCCAATCACAATCACAAAATGGCGTTTACTATGCGTTATATGCCCCCTCTCTCAAAGTTTAAAGGCGTAACCAAAGGATTTATAGGTGCGTTGTAAAAACCAAAAGGTTTTAACTTAGCTTACTAAAGCTACCAAAAAACTATTAGGTTTCAAGAAGCCTTTACAAATTATCGTCCAAAGTAAATACTTAGTATTTATGATAACATATATTAAGGGTAAGACTACTTAAGAGTTATTCGTTTTATTGTTTGATCGTAAGGAGTACTCTCGAGAGTACTTAAAAACCATATTTTAAAACTCCCATAAAACTCAAAGATTTATAGATGTCTACCACAAAACTTAAAATATTTAAAATCCTCTATAAACCTTAATAAGTTTATTGTGGTTTTGATTAATGCAGCAATTAAGTGGTTATATAACCAATAGGTCTTAAAGAGCAAAAATATTTAACAACTTGCTTTAAAGATAACTTGAAGGCCTTTTTTTAAGTACATAATAATATTATCTGCAGATAAATTGGTATGCACAAAAGAAATAATAAAACCCACGTCGGTTTATTTACCTTCTTAAACCTGTGATGAAACCCTATAAATACTTGTTGGCATTTAAATTGTTACTTGGGTATCTTTCTATCAAAAAAATAATAAAACTCCAATTGTAAGCATTAATTTTTATTCTAAAGCGTCTGACAGTAGCAACATGTAACATAAAAATCCTAGTGAAGTAAAAAATATAATACAGTTACCGAGACAGTTACTTAGACACAAAAAAGGGTTGATATCATGATGTATGATATTGGAAAAACGCTTGGACACGGCGATTTAATTTTTTTTCTTGCATCTTTTAAGATGTCTAAATAATCTACAGGGTGCTTCAAGACTGGCTGTTAACTTAATTTTTTTAAATGGAACACCCTGTATATTGTTTCATTTTTGATTTCTATGATAAAATTATACATCTAAACTGTATGGTTTTCAACGGTACCTCATAGAGAAAAACGGCTTACATGTCCCTATCCTAGTTTTTCATATTTTGGTTACAAATGTCAACTTCTGGTTTAACCGGAACTGAACTGGAAGTTAAAAAATGTAGTTCCTGATGAACCGTAAGTTGACATTTTCGGATAAAAAATGAAAAACTAGGATAGGGACATGTAACTGTGAGCCGTTTCTCTTTATGACGTACCATTGGAATGCAACAGGTTGTCAAAGTTCAAAAGGTCATTTTTCAAATCTCAATATCTCCTAAATATTGATTGATTTATTTTTTTTTTGGATTATTTTAACATAGTTTACAGTTTGTTGAAAAATAAATCTTTTTCATGTCACTACTTATTAAGTCAATCAGTTAATATAATAATATATTTGTTACTAATTGGTATGTATTCAGGCCCGTGGAGAGCAAATCCGGGCCCCTTCATGTAATTTCGAAAGTTAGGTTTTTAGGCTGCGAAAATACAACCTTAATCATGTCATATAATTTTATATTGAAATAAATACAATCATGAGTTCAATGTTAACAAATTTAAAATTAATTCACAGTTCAAATATTGCAACATTTTCAACTAGTCTACAGATATAATTATGTATAGTAACATTCTTGAAAGTTATGTTACTTCTTTATAAATTAATAATAATATATATAAAATGTTATTTCTTACATATTTATGTTCAAAAAACTATACTACTTTGCCCGTGCGGGATATTTTTTTCATTCACTCAAAAATTACATTGCGTTCAAAAAAAATTTTTTTTAACAGTCCCGAAAAATCCGGGCCCCCCCCAAAACCCCGGGCCCGGGAGCAATTGGCTCGTCACCCCCCCCCCCTCTTGGCAGGCCTGTATGTATTAAATAATTTACCATAGATCGTCGTGTTTTTTACATTTTATCTCGTCTCGTCTCGCGGCAACACTTCTGACACCCAACAGGTATTAAGCTCTACCTTAGATACAAAGCACACTTTAATGATAATAGTTTTTGCTAGCATGGTACTATATAGTCCTGCAAGTTATACTGTGGGTCCTAATTATTATAAACACGATTTTATATGAGAGCATTTACCTTTACAATTATTTCTATTCTACCCTTTACAAAGTATGCGTTTTTCCTGGTTTATTGATGGCTAATGAAAATTTCAGGCAAAAATCGAGGAAGATCATGACCTTAAAGTGCTTGAACGGCCCGACGAGGCCGTTGTGGTACAAAGAAGAAGTTCCTCGCCATCGGGGGATCCCCTTAACCCGATATATCAAGGACCCGCCAATCAGATGGACGAAATTGTCGCCGATGCTGTCACAGTTCCTCCAGCTGCAGCGCAGAATTATCCTTTGAAGTACGGAGGAGAGGACAGGGAGGCATCAGTGAGGGAAAAGAGGGACAAAGTTAAAGAGGTAAGTAAGACAGAGAACATTACCTGTGAATATTTCCTTTTATGTATAAAATTTCTCATAAGAGGAGTACAATTTCTACTGCAAAACTACACTGGTCTAATTGCACAAATATAATTTTACATCAAGATTTTATGAGACTTGCTCGAATTTTGAAAGTTATTTAGAAGAAAAACTCTTCGTAAGATTTTAAAAAATTATATACGGCTCTGATAGGGACGGGTAAAAAACATCGATGTTTCATCTCCAACATCGCGTTTTTAACATCGAAACATCGAAATAAAATCTCAGCTCAACCTGTAGTAGGTGTAGTATCAAGTCTCAAGGCAATTCTAAAAATGGCGCTAGAAGTTCAGTCAGTGTCAGTTTTCTTATTTGTAATTGTACGTGGTGTCCCCTGTCGGCCTGTCCAATTTTTTAAATTGACAAGTGACAGTGAACTGTCGAACCGTAGTTGAACGATTGGAACCTCGTACGAATTACAAAATACGAATAATGCGCATTACTAGAATAAATGTATGAAGTTGTGGCGTTGTGGCTGGTGGTGAGTGAAGGTATTTTGTTTTGTTTTATTAATGCCTATTTCTAGAATTTTTTTTTGCAAAAGTAAGAAAAACAGAGTTTAAAGTTGGCTTTAAAAATTGGTACATATTTGATTACTTACTTAATATTTATGTTGAAAATCTATACAAGTCGACCAAATTTACCAGCAGGTTTTTTTTTACAGTTCGATTACACCATTATAGTTAAGACTACATTTACTAGCTAGTAGTGATCGACCGATATGACTTTTTTAGCTGATATCGATAATCGGCGGATACCGATAATGTCTTGGCCGATAACGATATATATCGGCATATCGGCCTTTTTTAATTGATAACATTATTAATGTCTAAAATCTGAATATTCTGTAATATAATTTATAATTCTTTAACGCTCAATTTAAAATCACAAAAATAAAAACAAAAATTGCACTTTGGCAACACAGTAATTTATGTGGCTCAGCGCCAAGTCATTGGTGAATCCCCTTAATTTGAATTTCTCGGTGAATCCCGTGCGTTTATTGCCGTGCATTCAGTATTGCATTCTTAAAGCAGATCGTTTTAAGTTCGATTATTTCTTGGCGTAATTTAGTTAATCTTTAACAAAGACATAATATTAATAGTTAATAATAATCCTATTGGAGTTTGGTGGAGTGCAAAGTAGCGAAATGGATGGAAAAAGTATATATTGGAAATATTTCATAAAGAATAAATTATCCCCAGCAGATAAGAAATCCACCGCAAAATGTAAATTGTGTGACATAACCATTTCATTAGGGGGAGTGGGAAAATCGGCGAATACCTCAAACATGAAATACCATTTAGAGAAAAAACATCCTCAAGAATATTATAAATTGAAAGGGACTGATTCAAGCTCAGGTTAGTACTAAATTTTTATTTTCCAGTTCACGTTATAAAAATATTTATCAACAATAGGACCTGCTCATTCAGGATTATATTATTATATAGGATTGAGGGGCAAACCACCCAAAAATTTTTTGCTAAAAATCTAGGGATTTATTTTATTAGGAATTTAGGGAATTTTAAGGGAATTTGTGTATGTAAAGCACAAGTGACTCAAAAAATTTCAAATATGTTGGGAAAAGCATCTTTTACTACAGATATTTGGACGTGCAAATATACAAACAGTTCTTTTTTGTCTCTCACAATCCATTTTTTTGAAAAAACATGTTTAAGTTTAAATCAGGGATCCCATTTTTCACTTGCCTGCAAGAAGTTCCCAGGATCTCATACAGGAGACGCCATAGCTGAAGCATTTAATTCTTTGTTACAAGAATGGAATATAAAAAGGGAACATATTCACTTAGTATTAGCAGGCAATGCTGCCAATATGAGGAATGGTTTTGTTAAGGCAAAAGTAAATTATGAAGCATGCTTCATTCATTCTTTACAACTTGTAATACAGGATGCTATACAAAGTCAACGTTCAGTCAGTGATTTAATAGCAAGATCAAGAAAAATCGTTTCGCATTTTAATCACTCTCAAACTGCTTGCGATAAACTAAGTAAACTACAAGAACAACTAAACCTTCCCAAACACAAACTTTTCCAAGATGTACAAACACGTTGGAATTCCTCATTTTATCTACTCTCTCGCCTACTTGAACAAAAACAAGCAGTAAATTTATATATTTTGGATCATGGGACTCTTACAGACTTGACATTTTTCGAATGGGAATTAGTTGGAAGCATTTTAAATTTGTTAAAGCCATTTGAAGACATAACAAAAATTACAAGTTCTTCAGACTGCTGCATATCTGAAGTCATTCCATTTGTTTCGACTATCACTGCCTATCTTAACAAAGAAAACGCTAATTTTGCAGGAGTAGGTACAATGAAAGAAGAATTGAAAAACAGCTTGAATAAACGATTTCAGAATATATTTATAAAAAAACATTATACCATCGCGACTTTCTTGGATCCTCGCTTCAAAGACAATTTTTTTACAAAAGACCGTGATTTTATATGCGAATACATAACTACAAATCTGAAGTCCCAAATAAAAGAAAACAATACATCTGTAGAACATTCCAGTTCCCCTGACATTTCGGATTACATTCAAGACCATACAATAAATTAAACTATAGATTCTATAGAAATTGATAGTGATGACAACGAACCACTTGCTAAGTATGTTCGAACTTCTGAACCTGAGACTAGTCGAACATCTGGCCAAAATCTGTTTTGGGAAATCTACGAAGAATTTGCCGGAGAAGGGATGAGCTCCACAAAAACAAAAACCATTCCAACAACATTTTCTTGTGACACAAAATCATCTTCTAGGGCATCCATTTGTGAAGAAGTGAATGCTGAAATTACAGAATATAAGAAACATCCTCTTCTTGAAAGAAAAGCGAATCCCATTTCTTGGTGGCAAGAAAAACGAGAAGTTCTACCATTATTATATAATCAAGCTCTTATATATTTATCTGCACCAGTTGGCAGTGTTGCAAGTGAGCAAATGTTTTCAGAAGCTGGAACCGTAAATTCGGCGAAAAGGAATCGGCTGAATCCAGAAACAACCGAGAAACTAATATTTTTACATGATAATTTGCCTAAACTACATTATTCATATTAAATGCCTATTTCATGTTATATCTACCATAATTTCTTAAGATTAACTTATTTGAAATATTACTTTAAATTTAAATATAAAAAAAAATGTTTTAAGCTGCTATGGTTGTTTTTATACATCGGCCTATATAGCCGGTATATATTTACATCTATTGGCCGATACCGATAATCGGCTCTCGGCCGAATACATAACTACAAATCTAAAGTCCCAAATAAAAGAAAACAATACATCTGTAGAACATTCCAGTTCCCCTGACATTTCGGATTACATTCAAGACCATACAATAAATTAAACTATAGATTCTATAGAAATTGATAGTGATGACAACGAACCACTTGCTAAGTATGTTCGAACTTCTGAACCTGAGACTAGTCGAACATCTGGCCAAAATCTGTTTTGGGAAATCTACGAAGAATTTGCCGGAGAAGGGATGAGCTCCACAAAAACAAAAACCATTCCAACAACATTTTCTTGTGACACAAAATCATCTTCTAGGGCATCCATTTGTGAAGAAGTGAATGCTGAAATTACAGAATATAAGAAACATCCTCTTCTTGAAAGAAAAGCGAATCCCATTTCTTGGTGGCAAGAAAAACGAGAAGTTCTACCATTATTACCGATAATCGGCTCACGGCCGATATATCGGTATCGGTATCGGTATCGGTCGATCACTACTAGCTAGTATAGAAACTAAAAATGTTTCCAGATTTACACACAGAGTCATATTATAGCCCACCCTTTATACTGACTTGGCATCTTGTTTCTTAAACCTAATACATACTTAGAAGTTTATATCCATTTTATGTGATTTATCTTCTGCATATAGTCTCAGAAAAAGCATTAAGTTTAATAATATTGAGAAGCAACGTAGAGTGTGTCACTGCATTTTATATTGTGCGATTGTTTTTGTATTTGTACAGGAAAATTTAGAAAAATGTTTTTTTAAAATAAATGTGACTAATATCTTACTGAATTAAGAAAAAAGCATTGATGCTTTCGAACATCGACGTTTATAATTCTATCTGCCCAAGTGCCCATCCCTAGGCTCTTATACATACCTTAATGAAACCACCAGTAATAATAATAATAATAATGATAAGTAATGTCAAATGTCACTAGACATACATATCATTAGAAGGGAATCTGAATATTGAATAAAAATTTTGAATTGGTTAGCCTAAAATGTGTTATTATAATTATAATCTGGTAGCGTAACCAGGAGAGTATATGGTTCCTCTGTCTCTTTCCTAATCAAAGAAGTCGTTCTTATTATACTCATAGGAAGACAACTATGGCGCGAGACAAAATACATGTCTTGTAATAAAATTAGTTTTTATCAGGCCTATTTTATTTATTTATTTATACATACCTAGTGATCGGCCGATATTTTAGTTATATAATATCGGCATCACATTTTTAAAAGATCTGTAACGAATCGCTTAGATCCCAGCGTTCTGTTTTGAATACTATAAGCCCATGCATAGAGAATTGTGGGTCATTTTAACCACTCTCAGTTGGCATGTGACATGTTAAAGGTAGTCCAGAAACAGTTAGGATCAACTGCCAAACAACTTATACAAGAAGACTCCTTGGAATTCTACATTTTATTTGTTCCAGCGCCCTTTAGAACAAAAACGTGCCATCAACTTATTTATTGCTGAGAATACTGGTCCTGGAACAACATATCTTTAATCAATGGAAACTCAATACAGAATCTTAATAACGTTCTTAAACCTTTAGAGGAAATTACAAAAATTACCAGTTATGAAAGCAGTTGTGTTTCCGAAATACAGTTAAATCAAAGGAGAGTGAAGATTTTTTTGGTGTTGGTACACTTAAAGATGAATAAAAGAAAAACCTGGAACAACGTTTTCAAGACATACTAATCAAACAACATTTGACGATGGCTACATTCCTCGACCCCCGCTTTAAAAGAAATTTTTATAACAATGAGTTGGGAGATCGCGTATTATTAGGCAAATAAGTCTTGGTAAAGAACATAACTCAAGTGAGCAGCCACTTTCCTATAATACTGAGGAAGAAAGCCAGATGTCCAGTAGCAGTGATGAAGATTTACGTTTAGCAACAAAAGTAGTGACAAGAAGAAAGAGAGATTCACATTATTCTTTTTGGGAGTCTTACTACGAAAAAATTGTCGGTGAAGCTTTAAAGGAAAGTAAAACTATAGAACCTAAGAAGTAAAAACTAGATAAAGGACTTAACCTGTACCTTACAATATCTGTAATTCCTAGAAACGAATCTTCATTTGAATGGTGGAATATTAATAAAAGGGATATGCCCTTGCTAAAAAATCAGGCAGACATTTTTTTATCTGATGCAGGAAATATTTATTGTAACAAAAGAAATAAATTGATACCTGAGCGTGGCGAAAGTTTGATATTTTTGTGCCTTAATTTAAAGAAATTAAACTTTGATAATTAGTGTATTGCATTCCTTACAACTTTTATTTAAACAAACTACGAATTAATATTTATTTTTGCTGAAAGTAGTTTGTTTTTCAACATAATGTAAGAATTACCTCGAGAATTACTTTTATTTCTTCTTTAATGCTTGTTTACTTTTGTTTTCCATCCTGTAACTTCTGTAGTTATTTTATTTTTAAATTTTGCTATACATAATGGTTTTATGTCATTTTAAGTTAACTACTACTTGTTGTTTAATTTGGTTAAAAATACAGGGCATTCCATTAAAATAAAACTTATATACAATCATATCTTCTTAACGCGACACCCTGTATAAATATTGTAAGTATCAAAGAAAGCGCATTTTTATAAGTTGCCTGACGTGTTTCAGCGTTTTCTTTAAAAAATATTATCTGAATTTTAATCGAATTTATTCCAAACTTATTTACACTCTATAATAAATTGTGTTAATTTGGATAGAAACTTTAAGGAGCGTAAGGAAATAACAGTCGGCATCGACATTCGCCGGTGGGTGAAGATACCGATGATAAAAACTGAAATTTTTATTTTATACATTGTTGCCCTATACAGTATTTACCCAAGAATATAAATACCCAAAACTGCCCAACTGTACTTCTCAATTTCTGTTTCTATAACAATCTTATTCGCCAATCATTTCTAGCAACGACACGATAGTTTGAAGGTTTGAGACAATGATGTATCGTGAATGATAGACGTGTTTCGGACTTTGTCATTAATTATTTATATCACATGTCATATTATTTATATCACAACGTTTCAATTGGTGAGTATCTCCAGTCGTCTTCAGGTGAATAATAAACAAGCTACAAGGGTATTTATACTACCTCCTGGTTAGCAGCGCATGCCCGAGATTGGTGGAGTCGTGCGGTACAGTGTGGTCCTAAACTAAGCTTACATCTACTTTACAAGGGTTCCAAATATTTCTTATGTCTAAGGAAGGCTTACTGAAGCAGGGAGCATTCTGGGATATGACAGCCGCTTCCTTGAATTTCCTCTTTCGCCAGTGTTCTTCTTTGAGTATTATTTTTGCCTCAGACCATTGCAGGTGGTGGCCGTGTGTCCAAGCATGTTCTGCCGCACCGGATCTGTTTGTTTCTCCCTTCTTTGTGTGGTTTCGGTGTTCCTTGATTCTTGTTTCAAGGGGGCGTAGGGTTTCACCAACATAAGATTGTCCGCACTCGCAAGGTATTCTATAAACGCAGTTCTTCGTGTCCCCTTGGTTGGCTTTGTCTTCGTCAGGTGGCTTCTTAAGGAATCTTTGGAGGTGAATACTGTTCGAATTTTGTATTGCTGTCCTAATCTTCGAATTTTCTCAGAGATTCCTTTGACATATGGTACCTTTATGGTGGGTCCAGTTTCGACGTCATCTTTCTGTCTATTCATGTGATTATGACGCTTCTTGATAGTCTGGTTTACTAGTCTCGTGGGGTAGCCATGCATTTGTGTTGAGGTCCTTTTTGATGATGTTGAGTTCTCCGAAAAGAGCTTCCTCGGAGTTACAGAGAGTAAATGCTCTGTCAACAAATGTTTTGACTATTCCATGTTTTGTGGTATTTGAGTGGTTTAAGGCGTAATTAAGATTTTGACCAGTGTAGTACGTCTAGAAACGGTTGTTTTCCTCCTTCCCCATGGTAAACTTGATTGTTGGTGCCAAGGTATTCATGTGATGTAGAAAAGCTTGAAGTTCGTTATCGCTTCTATTCCAAATGATGAATGTGTCGTCAACGTAACGAAGCCATAGTTTCGGTTTTATTTTTGCTTTTTCAATTGCCTGGTTTTCAAACCATTCCATGTATATATTGGCGATTACCGAAGAGAGGGATGATCCCATCGGTAGTCCGTTTAGTTGACTGTAGAATCTATCCTTTTCTTGGAAATAAGAATGATTTAGACAGCATTCTAATAGGTCCACTATGGCGTTGATGGGTAGCGATGTTCGTTTCTCGAGGGGTTGGTCTTCTCCAAGTTTCCTTTTGATGACCTGAAGTGTATTCTGTACTGGGACATTTGTATAAAGACTCTCGACATCGAAGCTGACTAATCGATCCTCTGGTTGTATTTCCTTTCCACTTATTATTTCCACGAAGTGTTGCGAATTTTTTACAAACGATGTGC
The DNA here is from genome assembly GCA_963920685.1 of Polydrusus tereticollis. Taxonomy (NCBI): domain Eukaryota; kingdom Metazoa; phylum Arthropoda; class Insecta; order Coleoptera; family Curculionidae; genus Polydrusus; species Polydrusus tereticollis. Next base: position 108,626,590 of record OY987329.1, read on the forward strand.
TATGTCCTTGGAGCGGCTGTAGTATTGAAAGCAGAAATACTACTAACGAACGAATACCTAAACTAACCTGAACTAACCCTTGTTAAGTAGATGTAAGCTTAGTTTAGGACCACACAGTAACGCATGACTGCTCCAATCTCGGTCACGCGCTGCTAACCAGGAGGTAGTATAAATACCCTCGTAGTTTCGTAGCTTGTTCATTATTCACCTGAAGACGACTGGAGATACTCACCAGTTAAAACGTTGTGATATAAATAAATCATGACAATGTAAGTCCAAAACACGTCTATCATTCACAACGACACCGTACTTCCAGGTCTTGCCGATATTGCAGCTAAAGTTGTACGCCTATTATAATTAGGTTGTTAAAAATATCAATATATTTTTTATTTTCTTTACTGGCCAGTGATAATTACTGGTGCATCAAGTTTAAGTGCTTATTTTAAGGACAGGGCAAAAAAAACAAAATTGCCTGAATAACCGGGGAAATTTAATTCAGGAATTAGAGTCAGCTTCTTCAGAAAAATTCTAAATAAAACGTTCAAAAATAAATTATACTTATTATATTATCAGTGTTTTATTTTTAATTGAATTTTGTTAGTACCTAATCATAAATTATGTTCAGTTGTTTTTTGTAATCTAGAGTCATTAAAATATTTTTTTATGGCAAATAAAAAAAGGTATAATGTTAGAAGTACTTAACAACATGTATACGTGTACTTATTATATTTATTGATAGATAAATATTATCTGTAGGCAATTAATATTAATGGAGGGTTAGAACCCAAGTGGACCAAATGCATTTTTGCCTTTTTAGTAATTTGTACGCAATTCCGATATAAATAGTAATTTACGTACCAACAGTTTCTAATCGTGTTGCGTACATTATTTTTTCGGCACCGTGTGGAATAACAAATAGAAGCACGTTTCTTTACAATATTTATTTGTAGAACAAAATTAGGAGCATTCTGCTTAGAACCCGGAACAATTACTAATATTAAAGCGATTCAATTTGTTAGAAATTTTTGGTAAATTTAAATGCCTGTTGTTCAAGTCAGAAGATGAAGGTAAGGTATCCGATTCATGTTAATGGTCATAATGAATAATTGTTGCTACCTAAAAGTAAAAACAAACTAAGTTTATACTTTTTTCCTACAAGCGTAATTTTTTGTTAAAGTTATCTTTGGCAATAGGTAGGTTTCATTGTCTGCTTCCCTAATAAATTTGTTGATCTACATGCTAAAAGACACAATACACGTCAGACATGTGATATGAGGCATTAGATTATAATAGTTCATTTGTGACAAAATCGGATTGTCACAAAGACTTCTGATTTCTTTGCTTTATAACCAAGGTTCTTTTTTTTTTAAGAAATGCCATAACCTTCGGGAACGGGAAACGGGGCTATGTTTACATTCTTCACTAAAACGGTACTTTTCAGCACAGAGTACATGGTCCAAAGGGTAGAAGATTTAACACTTTTTGATTTTTGTGCCAAATAATAATAGTTTTGCATTTTTTATATCCATTCATGTCGTGAGCAAATTATAAACACTCTCATACCTAAACTTTGATTTTTCAGGTAATAATTGTGCTGTAGCAGCAGCTGCTGCATTGAAAATTTCGTCAGACATTTTCAAACTAGGTTTCACTGCTGCTTTCCATTATTCATTGCAATAATCGCGACCAAAAACCAGCAAAGCAAAATGTCAACTATTTTAATGTCAAATTGGCAAGTCGATATTTTGTCACTATGGTAATGATCGACTGTATTTTTCTAACAGCCGTATTCACCATCCAAACCTTAACCAACTGTTTACTAACAGGGAGTTTGTATTTAACAGTCTGTTAAAAGAATATGGTATTCACCAGAAATAAATGGCATCCAGATAGTAAACTCTCTGGTAACGAAAATATATTTGAAGTAGAACTGACAACATGGTAATATTTTAGGTTATGGTTAATTTGTTGTTTAATGATAGATCATATTGACATAAATTTCACATAATATTATAATTTATTTATAAATTATTATTAATGGAGAAGTCGGAAAGGAAGAGGTCTTCCAACTATACTCAAAGGGAAAAAGAAAATATTATCAATTTGGTGCAAAAATACATCGCTGTAATTAAAAATAAGAAAACCAATTTTCTTTTCCTCTTCGGTTTCTGGCATACGGATGAACTGTGGTCTCAAACTGGCAATTTGTCTAATCACATTGGTGACAATGCGGGATACAGTGGCTTGTGATATATTAAAATGATCACCGACATTAATTTGGAAAGACCCAGTAGCATAAAAACGAAGGCATATTAAAACTTGATTAATTTTGGATATTGGCTGGTTTCTATTGTCAATTGGTTCCATGACGTCTTTTAACACATTAAGTAACCTTTGGAAGGTATTTTTCGTCATTCGAAACCTTGTCTTAAATTCTACATCATCCAATTCTTCAAACAAATTATTACGCTGTTTAACGTTTCTTGGTCGGCAAGCAGCAAGCTCTTCTTCACTATCTGAGGACGAAAGGTCGGACGAGGACTCAAATAAATTGATTCTGTCGAGTCTGTCGATTCTATCCATGTTCATAAATCAATACGTACCCGGCGAAAAAATGATTAAACCACAATAAAATTAATAAACACAAGTAATAAAATTTTAACCCAAGAAAGCACAAAATCACAAGATTAAAACATAACCTAACTATTGAAACTTGACAGTCTGTTAGCTACTTATCAGGCCGAATTTCACAAGTTATTTTTAACAGCCTGATAAAGCCTAACTTTCAATGGTGAATACCCCGATACGATTTAACTGACTGACAAATATTTAACAGTCTGATAGAGAGGTAACTGACAATGGTGAATACGGCTGTAAAGCACACCTATAATATTTTTCAGCTCAGAAAGAAGTTAGTTGAGGTTAGAATTTTATGACATGTATGTTCTCGTTACTAAATAAGGCAACCCAAAAATCAAAAGAATCTGTTATTAAAAACAGAATCTTATTCGGGCGTATTAAAGTCAGAAAAACTACAAGAACAATTTTATTATCTACAATTTTTTGAGTCCCCCTTCTTTAATGTCATATTTTATACCGGGTGATGTATGGCTTAGTTGAACATTGGAAATCCCATCTAAATTTTGAGGTGGCTACATATTGGATTTAGAGAGAAATTGTATGATAATTTTTTGAAGAGGCCGGATATAATAAACTCATGTGCCCAGATTTAATAAATTTTATTAAGCCAATCCTAACTTATTCAATTAAATGTGATGGCAAAATTACGAAATTTCCATAGTTTAGGTAATACAGCAAACACCAGAGACCTTATTTTCCACTCGAAAAACGAACGAAAAGCGATGAGTAATATTTAATAAATTCGCATTCTTCACTACTGGTAACTTAACGTACGAAAATCGGTAAGATTGACAAGTCGGAATTTCGGTATGTGAGCGCTTGTCACCTGACTTCCTAACCTTATTTTGCTGTTTAAAAAGTCAGTAATTTGATAAAATCAATTGAATTTTTCTCATTTATGTAATAAAGAATGGAGGGTTTATTACACAATAACCTGATTAATGATTTAGATAATGCAGAGGCGGAAAATGATAGCTTTCATATGATAATCCATAGTGCTAAGAAAAGTGCACTGGACGACTTATCGAATCCTGAGTTTACCAGAATGTTTAGACTAAACAAATTTGTATTTAATCAATTGGTGCAAATTTTAACACCATACTTGTCTCCTAAAAGAATCCTTAAATATTTCTTTTTTGTGAAAGTATTCGTAACTTCCAAAGGCATTTGCTTTTGTTTGCCATTAACTTGTGGCATTCTAAATGCCAAATAGTATTTAAATTAGTTTTACAGGTTAGAAGTTAGGACATGTCGAATTGTGCCACAGAATAAGAACATAACAGGGGGAAATACTCGAAATTTACAGTGTTGCCACGTCTTTTCACTCGCACCGAATGATCTAAAAGCGTGCCATTTTTTGTGAACGCTTCACACACGAAACCTTTTAAGAACGTATGAGGTGAAGAATAAGCTCTCAGCAAATTATTATTTGGCATTGACAAAACGAAAAGTAGCGTCAGTGACAACATTTGCATTGAATGCGCTGTAATTATAGCTAAATATGAGCTATAGGGTGAAAGGGTACCTATACCTACTTTTTAAAAAATTTGAATTTTTAACTTTTTGGACACCCTATATACAATTTCCTTTTTTCATCGACAATTGTATTTTTGCAGCAAGTGAAAATTTTTATGAAGAATGATTTTTCCTCGATTATTTCACTCATTCATATTTCGACCAATAATAGCAACGCATTTTGACGTAAAAAAATATTTTATTTCTGACCGGTATATTATTAGCTTATAACGTCTTAGTTACGCGGGAATTATAAGAGTCATAACTCCCTTGGGATATTAAGAAAAATTTGACATAAAATCAAACGATTGACATCTAATGTCAATTTGATTGTCATCTATTGAAACATTTATTCCACTTTAAAAATGAAAAAAATGTTACTAAAATCGGTCAGAAATAAAATTATCTATGTATCACTGCAATTATAATGGTCTTAATCACCGAGGGCAAAGTTTACCTCCCGAGGGCCTTTGGCCCGAGGGACAGCAATTGCCCGATATAAATAACTATTATAGTGGAAAAATTTGACAAGTTGTCAAATGAAAATTCCAATTCCAGCATTCGATGACCTAATCAAAACTGATGGTAAAACAAAACAATGACATGTAAATAATCCCTTGGCAACCTAAAAACGCTTTCAGTTTGAGTTAGAAACTTCCGAATTTTTGCAAAAAGTGAATCGTTTCTGGAACGTTGCAGAAGATGAAATAAACTTGAAGGTAAGGAAAAGTGTTATGTTGAATATTTTGCTCAATACGTTTATTTATTCATTTCATAGTAGTTTTATTTACAAAAGATAATTTTGTTTGATATTTTTGTCAGTAAATTTAATAATTAATTTTCTTTTTTTTTAATTCTTCAAATAATCTTCCCAAATACCATTCGTGCATCTAATTTTTCCTGTGGAAAAATCTGGAAAACTCGTTTTAAAGCAATTTGTTTAACAAAAAGTACTCGGATGATAAAAACCCTCGTCTTTGTTAAACATATTACTTATCGACTCGGTTTTCCAAATTTTTCCGGAAAAATTAGAAGCACTCGTGGTATTACCCCCGAAAAATTAAATTTTTGGTTCGTTTGCCCGGACTATAGTGTTTTTCTTCCGCAAAGTGCCAATTCGCATTTCTTATAAAATATCTCCTATAAAGTAAAGTATTCTTTTTTCGTCTTGTATTGTAACACAAGGTGTGTTTCTCTATTTTTAGTCGTAATTAGTTAATAAATCCCACAGTTACATAAAGTGCAGTGTGTCTAACGCCAAAAGATTCTTATTCATAAAGTGTAGTACAGCCGCAAGTTAAGAAACTAAAAGTGTTGTAAAATCCTGTCAACAAGTGGTAATTTAAATGTAAATTGATGTTATTTTTTGGTAATTTCAGTTTAATTTAAATCTAGCAGCTATAAAAACCAACCAGCCTTATACTATTATTTCCAATATTTAAAGTTGATTTTGTTGATTAACGTATCTCTCCGCATTTTAATTGTCGAATTTTGCTAGCGCTATGTTTCCCCCCTCGAAAAGAGGGTGAGAAATGTTTTGCGCACTTTTTTGTTTGTTTTTTGCAACATTTGCATGAAGTAATTCAAGCTGAAACTCAAACTCAAAATTACTTTATTGTCTGAAATCGTACATCCAAAATAAAAGTAACTAGAAAGTGACACATGCCATAAAAGTCTTACCTCAACTAACTTCTTTATAAGCTGAAAAATACTATACCTAGATTTGCATAACATTATTTGGTTATTAAGAACAATGACAAGAACGGTGTAATTCTTCCCGGCCCAGTCCGGGAAACACGTACTTTCCGGACTAGACCAGAAAAGTGCTGTTTTCTCAAAAAGCGTCCGGGAAGTGGGTACTTTCCGGACGATTGTCACATAAGTATTTTTTTTAATGCAACCTAGTGGTCATGGTAAAATTTGTAGTAAATTTAACAATAAAATGTGTTTAAATTTTAGGAAAAAACGGTTTAAATGGACTTGTGCGCTGCTGAACGTTACGAATGAAGAATATATAGGTTTATCCATTATTGTTTATGTGTATTATAAAACAGGCAAATTAGACTCTGGATTATTGCCAAACTAAACAAAAAATAATTTTTTCTTTGTTTTGGTAACGTTATTATTGAAACAGAACGACTAACAGTTAAAGAAAATTATTGGGTTTTTGCAAAAATGGTAAAATCTAAATCGGTAGGCATTATAAATTAAAATTGTTTTAAAGAATTAAAAATAAAATTAATTTACCTATAACTTTTTTGAATTAAAAATAATTGCCACCAGAACAATGCCCTTGCATTTTTTGTCTAGCACTGAAAATGGATTCACAATGGACATGGGCTACACCCCATTTTTGTTCTACACCGGTCGATGACGTCACTAATGGCACTAAGGTTAGGTTAGGTAACCACCTTTGATTGCTGTGAGCGTTACATAGCAATTAAGATTAGGTTAGGTGAGCATTGGTTCAAACTCTCGTGACGTCAGCGGCCCGTAACTAACCTGAACTAACCCAACTTTAAAAATTTATTCGAAAGCCGTTTTAAGTGCTAAAGAAAAATCCATTTTTATTTGTTGCAGTTATAAATTTGCCGCACCTGTTACCGTTATTTTAGTAAATATATAATTAAGTACACAAAATAGGTTATTATCTTTTTCTCAGTCTCATCCAATTTCTTTAACAAAGACCTTAAATTAAATAAGAACAATATTGGATTAACTTCAATACATTATACACATTATGTACGTATGTCCTACATAAAACTAATGATTATCAAGGTCTAACCTTGACTTGTAGTGGCTTCCGTTAGTGTGCACCGTGTATTATATTTATCTGCAAACAGTTATTAAAATGTTATTTTTACCTTTAGTCTTTGACGAATAGTTAGAACACTCTGGTGTTACCAACCGTATTTTATTTTTTGCTTTATGTCCTAAATGATATTATAAAAGTGATTTAATGCTAGTTTTTTCGTATTTCTGCACTGTTAGGAGATAAAACCGAAAATCTCTTATTGTATAACTTTATTTATTTACATTGCACATCATTGCCGTGCAACGGCTGTTCCGAAAATACTAGGCCGCACACGCAGGGGATGGATGGCAATTTACAATCACCACTTTCCGGCAGGAGGCCTCGCAGCGTGTTAATTAAGATAATTAGCCGGGGCTTTAAACATATTTAATGATGTTAAGTTATTATCATTTAGAGAGTTTACAAATTTGGCATCGACGGAAAAAATATACAAAAAAACGCCTTTATTTAAATCAGGTACTATTCATTTACGATTCGCCATTGTGGCGATTCGATTGAGTTAGGATAACAATCGTGGGTGTCCCGTCCAGCACACGCCATCGGACAGTAGTCCGAAGTCATTGCAAAGTGGGTAAAGGTCATTTATTTCAGGTTTCAGTCAGTCGACTACCTATCGTTTCTTTGTCAATATAACAACGACCAACTTAGGGCCAGTTATATAGGTTCCTTTAATCCAGAGTTTAAACCTAAGTTTAATCATAGGTTTCAGCTAACGTCTAAACCAAAACTTGCAACTTGTTCCTTGTATACTTTGGGCCGCCACGCTCACCGGATATGACTCCGTTGGATTATTTTTTATGGGGGTCTTTAAAAACGATGGTATACTCCAGACCGATTAGTAATGAAGAGGAATTGTGGGAAAGAATTCAAAATGCAGTCAACATATTAAAGAACGATGCGGAATTAATTCAAAGAGTAACTTTAAACTTTTTACGTCGTATTAATCTTTTTTTTTTTTTTTTTTATGGCTCTGGTCAAACCAACTGGCCAGAATATTAATCTTTGTACTTATGTTAACGGAGGTCATTTTGAACAATTACTAAATTAAATTTACTTTTAAAATGAAATTGTTCCTCATTTAATTAAAAAAAAAATCCATACTCATATTCTTCCTGCAAAACTTGCTGTAACTAACCCAAGTGAAACATTTTTTCCTGCCGAAAATTTACTGATAGCGGAATTTTTTATTCAAAATAATTTAAATATTCCGGTGCGGCATCGAACACTAAAAACCGAAATATCTCAAAAACGGCTTACTTTAGCGGATTTTTACAAGAGTACCTTTTTTGTTTTAAAATGTTCAAAAAATTAGGTTTTTAACAAAAAAAGGAAAAAACTACATTGATAAAAAAGTTATGGCCATTCTAAACCATAGGAAGTGCGTTGTGAAGCGCCCTCTAATGGCCACAGTGAAAAGGTGTCCGTTTTCGGGTTTCGCATCCTAAAGAACCCCCGGGTACCAAGTTTTAAAGTAATACGTTAAAAATATTCATTAATTATAAAAAATTCGATTTTTATTTTTTAACGTTACCACTCTGTACCTTGGAAACGGAGCAATTGTGGACTAAGGTAAGTTGCTTTAAATCGCCTTATTTTGGCCTCAGGAACCTGTGCTTAGATTTTTACAGACCTTTTAGAGACACCCTGTATATTTGTCAATAGTAATTTCCACTTTTGACAGTTGACAGTCTCGCGTATTTTTCTTAATTCTAAAACTTTAAATTTTTTTAGTGTTTTAAGAAACGTTTCTAAAGTTTTTCTCAGTTAATTTATTTTATTTCATACTGTATTGTAAAACACACCTTTACATATTTGAATTTAGTCCAGAAAATAAGGTTTTACATCAATAAGTCCGGTAAATTTTTTTTACCGGACTAGTCCTGTAAAATTTCTTTACCGGACTGAAATTTGTAAGTTTTAGTTTAATCAATGTCAAACACACAATGTTTCCACCAGTAAATATAAGCACTTTTCAAATAAACGACGCAGAATAAAACTTCATTATAATTTCAAAACATAATTCTCAACAGAACAGTATAAAATAAAATATTGTACGTCATTCGTCCGGCAAATCCTTTACAGTATTCGTTTCAAAATTCCAGACTCGGCTCCTTCGTCGCCTCGTCTCGAAACATTTCACTCATACTGTAATAGTTGATTTACCGGACTTATAACGTAAATATCTATTACGTCATGGATGTTGCTTCTCATAAGGTCCCTAAAACAACCAACTTTTCAGGCCGAGAAATAGAACTTTTCATAAGGCTTGTTAAGCATTATCAACAAGTAATTGAATAAAAAAAAGTGATGTAACTACCTGAAGGCAAAAAGAAGAGCCATGGAACAAACTTTTGGAGGATTTTAATAAAGACCTTTTGGTTTGGCGCGGTATGTTTAATTTTTATTTACATTTTTAGGTACCTACCTCCCATTTATTTATTAAGATTCGTTTTTTGATAACACAAAAAATATTTATAATTGGTAAATATTTAACTTCGGTTCTGACCAAATTTAAGTTCTCTAAGGAGAATGTTACTATAGAAATGGCATATGTCCTCGGCCATCGTTAAACTGGTAGCTGGCGTAGAGTATAGTACCTAATAAATATTTAAAAAATTACATCAATAGTAAAAAAAACACTTAAAAATGTGAAATATAAACGTGTATGTATACAATAAAAGAGTTGTTAAAAAATCCAAGTAAATTTTATTTATTTAATGTAGCTACTATTATTATTATTTAAACTTTAGAAAAAGTTACACTTACGTCGAAATTTTGCTGCAAACCCAATTAATAACGTTCAAAAATTAATAAAAAATATATTTTTTTTTAACCCCTTAACTTATTTTCAAAATTAAACTAGAAAGCGACACATGTCATAAAAATCTAACCTCAACTTTTTCTTAAGTGAAAAATACTATATTAGAAGTTGCTATTGATAGGCGGAATTCTAACTAATGAAAGTAAATTTTAAACAGACTTTTGATTAGGTCGCTTTAATTTTCTATTAAATTTGCATTATTAAAAATAATTCCCCTGTAAGAAATTCATTACACATTATTATTTCTCAGTCTCTGTTATGCTATTCAGTTTAATTTGTAATAAAAGCAGTTATAATAATCTTTGAAAAACAAGGTCATGGTGACTGAAAAAAAAAATGGAGAAATTATATCAAAAATAGTGATTTCTAAATCATGTCGCGATGCTTATGTTGACCAATTTTATTTACAAATATTAATGTGTTTACCTAATAATGTATGATTTTAAAAGGGCGACTGTCTAAAAGCAGTTATTTTATCACTAGTAATAAATTCTTAAGTAAATAGAAAGTAAAAATACAATTTATATATTTTTTTTGGTGATTTAGGTTCCCCTTATCTTGTTACGTTTATTACTTTATTAAAAGTTTCTACACCTAAGCGCGTAACAAATGATTCACACATCAAAATTTGTGTTTGTGCTTAAGTACATAGGTAGTTGTAAACCACGTCAGATTTAACGGTTTGAAAGCTACAGTTTAGTTAATAGTAATTTTACGTTAGTACCTATCTATATACGAGGAAAGTAAGAAACCATTAAGTAGTACAAAGAGTTACTCCTGTTTAAATTCGTTGGAACGTAATGTCACTACTCCCAAAAACATTTCGGAGGTGAAAATATCCTTCTTTAAAATTTCTGCCGTAACAGGCTATCCCGAAAAATGCACTTGAAAAAGAAAATCCCAAGAGATTAACTAAATTATCAATTTAATTAACATTTTAATTTTTTTTTATTTCTCTAGTTGTTTTACAATTACGATTCATTAATAATGAAATAACATTGCCTTTGTTTCGTTCAAATTGTTGACTAAAGATGACTTAAATGTATTATGTCTATAGTCTATACAGTTTGAAATCTGAAATTAACTAGTTAGGTGCGATCGGGTTCCCTCGGCGACCAAACATGGAGTGCATTCAAGAATTTAAATAAAATAAACATTGTTAATTTAATAACTAATGTAAATTATTACTAACATAAGTGTCATTTTTTTTTAGTCACACTCATGCAGACTATTATTTGAAAACAATCGGGTTTTTAGTCAATAATATTTTTAATTTATTAAAATTAAATACCTATTCCGTTTCTTGGTTAATCGTGCGAGGCCTGAGGCAAGAAATAAAAGTTCTCATCGTAAATAGATATTTTAAAACCTATACAGAATCAAAGAGGTATGAGGTGAGTTGCTCGACTGAGGGCTGTTTTATCTCCTTTGTTGGACAAACAGGGAGAAATTCAAGATACGTATCAACTATCATTGTTAAGAGATGACAAGAGCTTGTATCTAACCTTAACTTGTTCCCTTCTAAAATCAAGTCCAATTTTTCTAGATATGTATCTACAAATGAACATAGTTTTAACCAAGATACAAACACTAAATTCTTACATTTTTGCAACGAAATCAATAAATTAGACCTTCTTGAAATAATGGAAATAAATAAAATGATTAAAAATCCAAATATAGATTGACCCGAGGATTGACCAAATTGTAATAGCAGCACCAATTTTTTTCAATGCTTTGAATCTGGGTAAATTGTAATTATAACTCAGTCTTTTTTATACAATACTTACCTCTTCCTATCTCTACTCAATATTTTCCAGCTTCCCAAGATACTTCGATTGTATCCAACCACTGTTCGAAGTTTAAAAACGTTTGCAATAATTTTCAATAATTTTGTAAAAATACTCTTAACATTTAAATTTCCTACATTTATTGTGCCATCTAGTGTCAGTGTCGTCACCATCCCTTACGTATATTCTTTAGTGCAGCTTTTTACCTACCTCCGCTAGACATTTATAACCCCCCTTTTTAACAAATCCATGTAATTTGGTCATTCGTTGACAGATGTCTGTGTTCTATCGGTCCTCAAGTACTTTAAACGTCCAGTGATGATAACTAAAGATTAAATCTGTACGGATTTTATAAACCCAATATCCAGTTCCTTCCCATTGATTTTAGCAATAGTTTTGATTTTTAATATTAATATTTGGTTGTGCGTCTTTGGTGTCATTATTCTCTTTAAATTAACCTTACCTCAACGATCACGTTGCAGTAGTTACCACGGTCGTGATTGGCACGGGTTATATATCATTTTTTTATAACCACCTACCCTTCTTTAAAAAAAAAACTTCCTAAAATGTTATGTTATGTTTTATGTTATTTGTTTTTACAATTATTTAACTGTGGAGGAAGACTGCATTGTTTCATTTACATGATACATTATGAAATATAACGTACATGGATCGTATTTGTTCAAAAACATCGTAAATTGTATGAAATAAATACGGATATTAGTAGAAAAATTAGTGGGTTCACCGAAAGAAAAGTTTTTTTAAAACACATATACCACGTTTTATTAACATATTACACGTATTATTTTAACTGAAAATACCCTTAATTATATTTGCTGGATAACATCAATATATACGGATATGAAAGTACCGGGGGACCGTAAGGTTACGGTTTAACCATTTGAGGTTAAACCTGAGGATTGTCCAATATCCGGTAGCCGTAACGCAACCTATACTATTGGGCAAAAATTAGTTTATTTTTGTTAATAGACATCACTCTAAAATTTGCTGATATGTTAAAATTCCTGCTGTGAATTAATTAATCTGTTATTTTTCAACAATAATTACTAAATGTTATTAAAAGTTAAATGCGTGTTGTCGTCAAGCAAACTACAGTTATCACTAAATAAGCTGCTAGTAAATTAGGCTAGACTAATATTCCCGTAATACTGCAGTTTAATCCATTCAGTGGTTAGTTACGGCGGACTTATTTCAAACATTTAGCTGCCCTGTACTGTAAACATTAACATTAGGCTAAACAAACAAATGTTTTGTTTGGTGCATTAAGTACCTAATTGGCGTATTATCATTGTGATAGTTAATTTTCTCAAACGTGCCTCTGAGTATCTAAAAAAAACAGACAATAGGCATGTCTATTCGAAAGCTACTTCGAGCAGATTTAAATTTGACTATTCGGGATTTAAAATGGCAAGTGTAAGAATAATACAACTAAGGTCTATTCATCTTAAAATGGGAAAGATGGAATATAATATAACAGGTCTCGTAAGTAGGTGTTTTGCAAACATTTTCAAAACATGTTACCGCACGTGTACCTATTCACTAAAAACCGAGAAAATTTACAAAGCTTCTTAAAAATTATCTCAGTGTCTATAAAAATTGTACTCTTATATTACCTATAGTAGAGATAATTAAAAAAGACCGAAACCCCAATCAAACGTGCAACAAAAAACGCTACAGGGTATTCTTTGTTATCATACAAATCAAAAGCAAGAATAAATTAAAGGGAATATCCAGTTGACGCCCTTCAAAGAGATTAAAATAATAAATCACATAAGTCTTAGTGTTCTATCTTTTACCAGGTACCAAAGCGTGTACCTGAGGAAGAGAGGCATAATGTAATATGAGGGTGTATTTTGTATCCTTTTATAATATATAATAAGGAAATTGAATATTATGACTACATGTTCTTTTATTAGATACTTTATATATAATTAAATATAAATACCGAGGGGTAAACCGCTAAAGCAATGTGGTGTACACGCGTGAAAAAATGTAAAAAGCAATGCAAGCAATGTAAAGCAATGATAAGAATTATCGAAAATATTCCAGAAATGTAAGAAAATGCGAAGCAATGTAAGAGAATGTGAAGCAATGCAAAAGCAATGTAAGAAAATGCGAAGCAATGTAACAAAATGCGAAGCAATGCAAAGGCAATGTAGAAAATGTTGAGCAATGTAAAAAGAAATTCCGTAATTTTAGCGATGCCTTCCGTTGCCATCGCTGCATTTGACGTGGCAACATCGGAAATTCTATTGTCTGCGCCGGCTCGGCTCCTCGGCTGGCTCGCTATTTGCCGAATCGCATTCCGTTAGTAAATCAGCCGCAGGTGCGTCGTCAGTATTCGTTGCTGCGTAGTCTGTTTTCTGATTTTAGACAATTCCTATGTAAATGTAATTTCGAGGAATTCTGTAGTGGTCGAGGTAGTGATTTTTAATTAAAAAGGTTTTTTTTTGAAAAATTAACGAACAAATATATTTGGGTCATTCTCTGAAAATTGATAAAAAAAAATCTGTCTTAACGGGTCATTCTTCACAAAATTTTTTTTTAATGTCAAGATCTCGGTGAAAATAAACCATCAGATGGAAAAAACGGCCATGACGCATTGTTCACTGTTTTTAAAAGCACTTCATGCGTATTTAGGTGATATTCGCCACGAAAAGATAATTATTAATATCACATTATTAATTTATCCTGTGATATTTCCTGATTTTTTTTGTCTCATTCAAATAAAAATTTTGAAAGATTTCCTAATTTTATATTTAATTTTCGGTTTAACCCCTGACAAAAAGAACCTAAGCTTAGTCTTTATGACAGTTTGAGCAAAAAAGTCGAGAAAAAAGTCGTTCAGGTTTGGCATGATGTACCAGAAAGACATGACTTTAGACTCGATTTTAGATGTTTTTAAACTTAAACTAACATAATCTTAATTTTAGAAACCAGTTTTTTTTAAGTTTGCCTTTAATCTATGTACAGTACCTACAATATAGGCAAACAAATTAATTGTACATCCTCGGCACAGCCTGAGGGTCTAAGGCACTTGCCTATACGAAAATCATTGTGAATGCCCTCATGCTGTAAGATAGAAGTGCGAGTATTTTGTCCGCACCCGTACAATCGTCGACTGTACCCTGATAGTCGTCGGTACTTTAGAACTAAGCGAGGAACGAACCAAGTATCAATGGATATCCAAACATCCTCAATATATGTATGTTTCAAAAGAATTAATTTTTCGTTTCATTGTTTACTTAAAGGTGAAAAAATGAGGCCTGTGCGTAGGTGCTTGTCGTATCTTCGGTAAAATCGAACTTAGAAAAAAGACGAGGAAACGAGAGATTTGAGGAGAGGTTGCAATAATTGATACAATCTTCGTAAAAAAATTGCATATCTACTTACAGATAGAATTGAAAATTACGGCCGTCAAAAGGGAAGTCAGATCAATTACAGAATAGTTTTTACCTCAACCATAGGAAAATGGGTTAAAAGCAATATAAAGCAATGCAAGCAATGTTCCGAAAATTTAGCAATGTGCAATGTTTTTAAAGCAATGTGCAATATTTTGGTGCAAAATTAAGCAATGAAGCAATTGGTGTACAAAGTTGACCTCAGCGGTTTACCCTCGATAAATACTTGTAAAAAATAAATTACTATCCTTATATATTATATAATATAAAGATCGCATACTTTTTTGGTCCATAAACGTCTAATACGCCATACTCTGTGGGACACCCTGTATTCATATGTGAATAAATTTCAAACCACTTACCCTGGGAGAGGTTCCTGTTGTATATTCTTTTCGGATTCTGGCTACAGTTTTCTCACTAATCTTACAGGCTGCTGAAGTGCATTTCACAGCTGAAATTGGCTGAAGGCTATTTTCTTTTTCATTTTGAAAATACTCCAAAACGTTTAAAATGATTTTCCGTGTCTCAGCTTTAAACATTTTGCACCAAATATTCTAAGTCGAATGTCGAGTAAGCCCCAAAATTCCTCGCCCGTACCTAAATTTTTGGGTACCTGGGAGAAGGTTCTTTGTTCCGCTTTAATTTTTCACACCTGACAAAGAGAGGCAATCAAGGGTTGGTACTTGCTAATTTCATGCCTATATGATTTGTTTAAAAGAAAGAAAGATGATTAAAAGCTGTAGCTTTCTTTGTTGCAAGTTTTATTGCCCTTTCGGTCTTTTTAAATAATCTCTACTACTTATATCTATATTTCTTAATAGTTGACATCACAGCGAAGGATCATTAGTCGTAAAACCGCAATAAACCATAGGAGTGATAATAACAGGTACCTGGCCTTAAATACACAGGTACCTTATTTCATAGGAGAATATTTCCAGTTTACTTAGTTTAATTTTAAACGTGCTTTTGACAACTTTTGTGTCTATTATAAAAATGACAAAAAATTATTTCCCAGTGTTTTGTTAGGGTGTCGTTGACGTAGAAGCAAACGCACTTGTACACCAAATATCCTCTAGTACTATTCGAAACGTAGTATCAGCATATGCCTCAAGGGGTGGCGGAGTATTGCTGGGTGTGGTGAGTGATATCTCTTCAGTGCCGCTTGATCTTTCAGGTTTTGATAATGTGAATCTTAACATTGATATTGTGCGCTGTAAGATTAAAATTGACTTCTTTGTTTTATGTATAGTTGTTGTATATATTCCGCCGACGATTTCTGTACATGAATTCGAAATATTCTTTGACTATTGTCCATTAATCGTCATTGCTTCCAGCAGCTCTCTTGACCACAAATATGCACTTATCTCTAACGTCTACTATAAATACTAAATGTATCTCAATACAATACCATACTCCTAATATCTATAATCGGCTACTTGATTTAGTATTCTCAAATTTTAGCTGTCGCGTTGCGTACTTCGGTGATATTCCATTTATTGACGAAGACGCATATCATCCATCACTCTTGATTCAATTTAAAGCTATCTTCTCGCATGTAAACAATTTTCCAGTCAATAGAAACACATCTAGAGAATACAAGAGAACCCAACCTATTTTTCGCCCAGTAGGGAGCTCGCGTCCCAAAATTGACGTTTTACAAGTAGCTACGTGACTGAATGCAAATAAGTGCGTAAACAAATTATAACCCTTATGTAATTTACAAACAAAAATAGCAGAGATTGAAACGCATGCACACAGCATTTACCAACCTATTCTCTTTTGACGTGTTGATACACGTTTCCCCAACACAGTTTTTATATGAAGAAAATACAGTTAAATATAGCTTGTTTTGTGCACGATAAAAGTTGCATAAGATTTATCCTAAATTATCGGCTTGCTCTATTGTTATAATTTTCCGACCCTATTGTGAAAGATAAAATTACTGGTGTGTCGATCTATACAATTTTAAAACTACCTGTATTGTAACTGAAAATATATACTTTCAGTCAAAAAATACAATGTTCAGAGACATAATTTGTATTTTGCATTTATAATGACGGTTACTTACTGTCATGCAATAGGAAATACAGTATACAGAAGTACAATAACAACTTTACACCTAAATTTGTTTCATTGTAGTATCTTACGAAATGCAATAATTGATTATAAAATAAGTTTTATTTAAAAACAGCTATTGTTTTATAGATGTCACATCTTCATTAGGTTGTTTTTTTTCTTTTTTTATTTCCAAAACTTTCCCTGGATAGGTAACTTCATAGGGAGCTCCATCATTTTCAACTATCCATATTGATCCTGGCTGAGCTTCATCCAGAATATCAATAAGACCTTTTGCAACGCTCTCGGGCTGTTTAAAATTTAAATAAACATAATCTGTCATTACAAAATAATTCCAATGTGTTTTAATTACATAAATAATTAATTCGTAATCGTAACCGAACATTTTTGGGCCATAGTTTATAAAGCAAACTATCATATTAATTTTTAATGTAGATTCCTCGGTAGATTCACACCCTTAAATATTCGCATGTCATTAAAGAACCTTAAAGAAATTAATTACCTTTTGTAGAGTAGCACCTTCAATTTCATCTGCAAATTCTTGTGCAAATCGCTCATTAATCGAATTTTTTTGTGCATTTGACAGCATCTCTGTATTCGTAAGGCCGGGACAGAGACCGAATATTTTAACACCTGTTCTTGAAATATGATTTCCTAAAAACACGTTTACAGAGCGATTTATCATAATGTCCCACCCTTATACCGAGTATTTTAGTCTTCATGCTAGGTAAAAATAAAAAATGTCATGTGGGGTATTTGAAATATTTCTTGCAGGGGTACGTCCACAAATTCCCTTAGTCACTTCTATAGAGGATATAGCATAAAGTTATATTTTCTTAGGGCCCAATTGCATAGATTGGGATTAACTCAAAAATGAAGGTTAATCCAGGAGTTAGTAGTAAAATGCATTGTATAACCAGAAGTTACCTCCGACCCTAGGGTTAACCCCTAACTCGTAGATTGGATATGAGTTAACTAGCAATCTTGGTATAAAAATGGCGTATTTTTAACATATATTAAAAATATTAAATAGAAAGAATGTTGCAAAGTTAGGTTACTTTTAAATGACATGAGCATGACAATTGACAAATTAAATGTGAAAACAGAAAACAGTTTTGATATTCCCATCCCTCTGAAGTTAGCAGTTTTATGGATTATTTACCTCATCCATTATAAAAGCGGGTTGATTTTCACCTGATTATTCAGCGATAATTTCCCGCTCTCCGGTGAAAATCACCCTTGTCAAAAGTGAAAATCTCACCCGTCAGAAATCGTTAGTTTTTTATTTGGTAAATAATCTTCAAAATACATTTCGGGATTGGGAAATAATCAGAAAATCATTCTCAGATTTTTTGCCATTAGGAAATCGCTCTCGGGCAAGCCCTCGAGCGATTTCCACGGCAAAAAATCTTCGGAATGATTTTCGATAATTTCCCTATCCCTTAATATATTACTACAGATAATTAACCTTATCCTATACAATTGCAACAAAAGCCTACCTTAGATTAACTTTAGGTTTGATTTGAGGGTAAATCTTCATATTAATCCTATTGTTAATTCCAACCTATATAATTGGGCTTTAATGGGACACAATCCAATTTTTGGATTCTATCTAAAATTTTAAACGTATTTCATGTGACATGCTTTAATCCAATGGTTTCCAAAATATTCACATTTAAAATTTTTGATATGAACCTGGTAAAATTTACCTGCGCTGTAATAATTGTGACGTTTTATATTTAGTGACAACGATTCACTTCCTTCAGTTTAAAATTCGAAAAGAGAAAAACAGGTTATTTTTATTTCATCCATTAAGAATAATTACAATTAAAAGTAGCACAACAATTTTAAAACAATTTTAACATAATTTTATATACAGGGTGAGCCGGGAGGAATGGGCATAACTCTAAGGGTGTAATCTATGCATCAAAATAATAAGAAAAAACTCAAATGTTGTTATCCAATATTCATTTGTTTTCAAGTTATAAGGCAAAAACAAAATATTGCATTAATTTAGCTTTCCTGTAATAAATGTAAATTATTGTTTGCTTTTGATTGTTGTGCTGTCACTATCCTATTAGTGTCAGTATAAAATGTTACATTGATTCACCGTTAACTTTCGGATTTGTATCATTTCAATTTTATAAAATGCCACACATTTATTCACATCTCGAATACGCCAATATGGTTTTTATTTATGGTTTGTGTAATGGAAATGCTACAGCGGCTGCTGAAGAATATCGTGAACGATTTCCACATGAAAGAACACCGAACAGAAAGGCCTTTATCAGAGTTTTCAACAAGCTCTGCGAGACCGGAACGCTTCTAAGTGCTAATGTAACATCCGAACGAGCCATTCAACAGGATTTAGAAGAAATGGAAAATGTTCTAGCTTTAGTAGAAGAAGATGCGACGACAAGCTCACGAAGAATTGGAATTCAGTTGAACAATACGAGCAAGGCTTATACCCGTACCATGTACAGCGTGTACAGAATCTTCAACCTGTAGACTACGCCAAGCGTATGCAATTTTCTGAGTGGATAATTAATAATCGTCATCTTTTACCGCACATACTTTTTACTGACGAAGCTATATTCACCCGTGACGGCATCAATACTAATCGAAACTCCCATGTATGGTCGGACGAAAATCCTCACGCAATAGTCGAAAGTAATTTTCAACACAGGTTTTCAGTAAACCTGTGGTACGGCATGATCGATAATAATTTAATTTACCCTTTTCCTTTGGAAAATCGCCTTACAGGAGGGGATCACTACTTAAGTTTTTTACAAAATGAATTTCAAGGACTACTGGAGGAGATTCCTTTAAACATCAGAAGTGAAATGTATTATTAACACGACGGAGCGCCTGCCCATTTTGATCATCGGGTCAAGCAATATTTAGACCAAAGGATTCCAGGGGTTTGGATTGGTCGCGGTGGTCCTATTAGTTGGCCTCCTAGATCGCCAGACCTCACGCCGTTGGACTACAATTTATGGGGTTGGTTAAAAACTGAGGTTTACAAAGTAAAAGTAGATACTAGGGATGCATTAATTAGACGCATTAGAAATGCTGTACTCAATATTAAAGAAAGGCACGAATCAATTAGAAGATCCACGCGCGCCCTTCGTAAACGAAGCAGAAATGTTTCGAAGTCAATGGCGGTATTTTTAAAAATTTACTAAACAATGTTAATGTTGGATATTTTGGTTTAACAATATTATTATTTTATTTAACGCTGTAACTTGAAAACAAATGAATATTGGATAACAACATTTGAGTTTTTTCTTATTATTTTGATGCAGAGATTACACCCTTAGAGTTAGGCCCATTCCTCCCGACTCACCCTGTATAAGGGTAATATTTATATAATTATGAAGATATTCATATCACTATTCATTTAGTTAGCGTTCTTTTTAGGTTTTCTACAGCAATTGTGATACAATCCAAATGTTTTCGTTGAAATTCATAATCTTGTTTTAAATGATTTCCCCGAGGATTTCCCTAATGTTATTTATATATTTTAATTTTCGAAATACTGGGCTTTGACAGACCATATTTTATTAAAAATTGCATCAGGCATCAGGATCAAAAATCGCCTAAAGAATAGGGCATACCGTACTGGAGATCCTCGAATTAAGGCCGAGGCAAATCGGGAGGCTGCTGTCATCAGACAAACGCTTATCGAGCGCGAGTCCAATGTATGGAACGATAAAGTTCAGAGTATTTTCATCGAAGATAATCATCGAAAATAATTCAGAATGACCAAAACTTTGATCAGAGACGTTAGAGCCCCGATGTCATACCTAAGAAATCAGGAAACGGGCCAAGTTCTGACGGACGCTAAGGATAAAGCTGAATTGCTAGCAGACAAACTCTATGACCGATTCAGTGAAAATCCAAGTAATGACGTGCCTAGAGGTGTTAGAGCGGTGCAAATTTACAAGACAATCAACCACCCCGTTCACTTGTTTCCCCAGGTTACGCTGAACGAGGTCCCTTTTTAACTTTTTGAATAGGAAAAAAGCCCTCATTATTTCGACAGTTTAAAGAATGCGGCGTTGCGACAGAGCTTTAGGGAATATAGGAAATTTGTCCCAGGCGATAATCAAAGAAGGTCACTTTCAAAGTGCATGGAAGCATGCAAAAGTTATCCTTATACACAAGACAGGCGAGGACCCCACGGCACCGACAAGTTACAGACCAACCAGTCTGCTGTAAGGCGCCAGCGCCTGGGATGCCACATTGTGATGATTTAAAAATATTAGGTGATTTATTGGTGATTTAACTTCATCTAAAATTATTTAACTTGATTTATAGCGCTATTCGAATCGATTTGAATGATTTAACAACAAGTTGATTTAAGGGAGTTCTAAACTAATTTAATTTGATTTAACACAGATTTAAGGGAGTTAGCAGCCCCTGTTATTAGTATATTCAGGAATAATTCAACTACAAAATTGTCAAGTTAATTTTTCAAGAACTCTATATAATTTTTATCTTTAACTAACCTATCCTCGTAAAAGTGCGGAGCTAGTACTCTATTGTCCAGGATTCCACACCAAACGTTAACAGACCGACGGTCCTGAAATTTAGTTATACATTATTATTGTCTTGTATTTTTCTTGTTGAACACTCCACTGGTGGAAAATGTAGACTGATCTGTCCAAAGAATATTTAAATCGATGTCATTTATCCGTACTAACATAAATTGATTAAACTCTAATCTTTCTTCTTTTTGTCTATCAGTTAATTTTAGGGTAGGTATTATTTTAAATGGATAACTCCCTCCTTTTCTGAGGTTCTCTGGATTTTCGAATCTGCTTGGTTTCCTCCGCTTTCCCGTTACTCTTTGGATGCAGTTCTTATATTTGATAGGGTTTTCTTCCAAAGAAATATCTCGTTGTGCGGCTATTGAATTGTAATTTTCCTTAATGTATGAACTTAAAATAATCTGTGTCTTTCCGAATATGGCATTTTAACTAAAGTGGGTGAATTGTCATTTAATATAAAATTTCACAATTAAAGCCAGTAAAGTGCAGATATATTTTAATACCCTGCTTATGAGGCGATTAAGGGAATTTATGAACACCCCTGCAAATCATGGTAATATTTTTATTTATTTTTTCCTAATGTGCAAAATAAAAAAGTTAAGGGGGTGAGAGAGTATGGTGAACCTACATTCTAACGCAGCAATAAAATTTTTTTTTTAAATTTCAGGGTGCATAGTTTATATCTTGTACCAAATATTTGACTGTATCCATTTATGGTGAAAAATATTATTTATAATGTGGCTACACCATAATTTAATCTAAATAATTAAAGATTTAACAAAATCTTCTTACTTCTCATGCAAAACTTATTTTTTTTGACCTTTGGTCCAATTGCCATCCTGAGCATGGTGCCAGCTCAGTCTATACTTTACCTTCATTACACTAGTTCGAAAAAAAAAATTATTGTACCACATCCAATAGCTTTGGTGAATCCACAAAGTCCAAATTGGGTCATGGTGTGCAATGGGAATCCTGAAGACGGTATAATTCCTAATATGGATCCGATGTTTACTATAATGCCTCCTTCTCCGTTACTAGATTTTGACATATATTGGAGACCCAGAAGTGTTCCGACAACACACCTAAATGCAAAAAAAACGCAACAGTAATATAGCAAAAAAATATTGGGGCAACGGATTTTTCCTATACTGTAAATTATTATAAGCTAACATAGCTTTGTTTGTGGTTCACATTTGGAACCGATTCCAAAAGAATAAAGAATCAGTAAAGGATTATTTAGTGCGCACGTTCAATTATCTATTGGTTCGCGATTTTAGTTTACCGCCAACGATACTCGAATGTCGAATTGTGTAAATGTTATTTTCCTAACCTTAACCTAAGTTTAAAAACATTCCTTTTTTATGCGTTTTGTTTTGTGATTTAGGATTTAGATAGTTTTGGTCGAGGTTTTCATTTAGTTACCCCAGAAATATGAGTGAAGAAGGTAAAGAGTTATTCTTTGTTATTTAATTTGGTTAGTGCGCATGTTTGAACTCACGCAGAACTAGCAGACTCCATAGGACCGGTGGAACTAATTCCGAATCAATAATGAAAAGAACTAACGTGATCCGCAAGCATTGAACTAATACTCGGAGTGTAGAATTTTGTGACGCTTCCGAACGCCCTAATATACATTGCTCATGCTAATGGTCCCTGAACTGGTTCAGAATGGTAATCGCGAACAGAGCTATTAGTATAACTGAACTAACCTGCTGTCAAAATCACGTTATTTTTCTATTGGTTATGTCTGGTCTTTAGGCGCAAAGCAAGTTTTGGCAATATGTGATTTCCACAATATGCACAATCGCGTGAAACTATGCAACTGAACTGTTTGGCGACCGGCAAGAACGATCGCACGCAACCAATTGGGAACTGATTTTAAGTTTGGTCTAAAGAGACTTAAATTCCAGCCCGAAATTTGATGAAACCCTGACCATTGTAGGATTCGCAATGTTTTTCTGTTTTCTTGGATAATTTTCAGCGCTATTGAATTTTACTTTTTACTAAATATTTATAATGTGGACATATTTACCCGGTCATATTTGTCTTTATTTGTTGTTCCCATTTTAAATCATTCATTATACCCGCACTGTTAACTATTATTTCAGGCACGTCATGAAATTGTATCGTCTTCCGGTATACATCATCAAGTTCTTTAGCATCCGATATATCGGCGTCGAAAAAAAGAACTTTTTCATCTCCAAACTCTCTGTTTAGTGTTTCTGCCGCTTCTTCTCCTTTGTCAAGATTTATGTCGGTAATGGCTAACTGTTGTAACCCTAAAATAAAACCAGCTCTTAAAGTTGTGAATTGTAGGCAGCGCTATGGCGGTATATTTTTCAAGCCTTAAATTAGGATTTTCCCTGCGCTCCTGACAAATTATCAAGGAAAAATCCATTTCTAGATGTATAATGGATGAAATAAGGTTATGAAAAGTGAATTTGGAACATTTTTATTTTCAAAATATTCTTTATCATCATTATTATCACCATCATTATCTCATCACACAGCTCCCCTCCAAAGATTCCACAAGCTTTTATCCTGAACAGCCTGCGCTCGTTCTGATGCACTACAAGTCGTCGGTCTATCGGAAAGTAGAGGGCGTCTTCTATTTCTGGACGCTTCTAATAGGTCTCCGTTCCAAAATTCATATTATGGTCTATCTATTGTCTTTACTTCTTGCGACGTACCCTGCTCAATTTCATTTCAATGTGACTTTTCTCTCAGCATGGCGTCAGTTACTTTGGTTCTTTTACGTATTTCAGTATTCGGTATGTGATGGGAGTTTTGATCTAAATATATATTTTCCAAAATCTTACTCCAATTCTCGGGAAAAGTTCATATGTCTGGTTGTCCCTATTTATGCTTGATTCGTGACCCAAGTACTTAAAGGATCTTGTTTCTCACTCATCGTTAATAGTACAAGATTAGTCATGATTTGAGTTGTAGAGGTCCTGTAATTTATTTTCAAGCGCAGTGTCTTCACCATAACACTCATAAGTACTATAATGGCTATTACCGTACCTCGGCTTCACTATATTTGTATTGGTTAAGTGGGTAAGGCGCCAGATACTACTAATACAAATAATCTTTACCGAGTCTTTTCAAAATAGGCGTCATAAAAATGTACAATTTTATTATTATAGTTAATTATATCAATTCTAGTTGGAACCGTTGTTATTATTAATGGCACCTAATAGTTATTGTACAATTCCTATTATTACAGAAGTTTAGTGTTTTTTGGCATATCATTTTTTAGAAGTAAAGGTGTTGAAGCAAACTGGAGGTTTAAATTTTCCAAATTAAGTTATCAAAAACAAGAATATTCAAGGCAAAAATCAATATAAAAATTCTCATAAATGAAAAAGCCTGGACAGTCCGGAAATTTAAGAGAAGTCATACGATGTATCCCAACTTAAAAGTACAAAGAAGATCCCAAGTCGCGCAAATGTTGCGGTATAAATGTCACAGATCTATAGGCTATAATTCAGAGTTGAAAGGATTTAAATCACTTGATTTTTTTAAATTTAAATTATGATTAAAACAATATTTCTGATAAGTTATAATCAGGAGAAAATAAAAACTTTTAGTTTTAATTAATGGTTTATTATATCAAAAAAATAAAACCACTGTTCCTAAATAATGTTTATTTTTGTTAATAATTGTAGTGTTTGTAAAAAAAAAACTAATTTTGCAGCTTTTTCCGTTCCTAATCAAGTCTGGAATGGACTAAATCAAATGTTGAGAAAATTCTCTCTACCGATGCGGAAGAAGCAGCAGCACAAAGTAATTGTCTAATTATGAAGAACTCTTTTTGAGTAATGGGTATATTTTGTTGCGACTTCCAACAATCTATGGGTTTTACATTCTGAAGAATATCATCATGAAACATGATATCAGTGAAAGGTTCTGATCTGGCTAGAAACTTGACTATGAGTGGTAGGAAACCACTATTTGGATCTAATTCTTTAACAGCTTTTAAAGCAACATTTTTTCACTCTCTGTTAGTGTTTGCTGAGTTTTTGTTGAGTCAAGAAGATATGCCAACAAATGATATAGGGTTATTCACTGTTCATAACGTCTCTTAAATTTTTGCAATTGATTTAAAGTTATGTCCGTTTTGACAAAATGAGTTAGGGCGGACGCATCTTTATATTAACAGTGGAGGGTTTTCTTGTTCTGACAGGAATTTACAGCTCTGAGCGTTTTTCGACAGGAACTATCTTCTTAAAATTTGAAGAACGGTGAGAAAAAAATCAAAAATGTGTTAAAATAGCAAGTTATTTATAGGAAAAATAGATAAAAACAAAAATAGAAAAAAAAAAATCGAAAAATCTTGATTTTTTTCGAAGAAATAGCGATTTTTGATGTTTTTCAAAAAAGTCATGATTTTTTAACCCTGCTATAATTATTGCAATGCCAGAAATTAAACTAATATGGGCACCTGAAATTGGTGGGCTTTGAAAAATATATCATGTCCCTAATATCATGCAATAAACCGTTAATATCTATTCGATGACTTATAGGCTTAGTAGTTATGTTTATTGTTTAAATAAACAATAATGCACCTGACATTTAGTAGTTGCACATCTGGGTGATTGTTTGTTGATTCTATCGCCAGTGACCGTTTACTGAAACCATTATTTAAAAATTTAACTACTTAACAATAATAAACATTATGATTATTAATCATATCCACAATAACATACATATCTACTCGTAACACCTGGTTGTCTTCATTACAAATTTTTATTGCTAAATTAGAATAGTCCAATAGTACATACATATCTACTCGTAACACCTGGTTGTCTTCATTACAGTTTTTTATTGCAAAATTAGAATAGTCCAATAGTACCGAGATATCAAAAACTATATTGGTCAAAGGTGGTCATGAAATGAAAAACGGCTATTCTAAGATAAGGGATGATGTTCGTTTATTAAATTAGTCTTCTAGATTTTTATTTCAATTTCTATAGCAGGCTTGCCGTTCAGCGGATCTTGATTATGGGAGTTGATTGCAGAACATTAAGATTCATAATTTGTTGAGGTAGTGGGCAGTGGGCAGGAGGGAAGTAGTTTTCTTTTATTTAATTGGGTCCGGTATTGGGTTGGTTCATGGAGGGGGAACAGGAGTGAGCCAGTTTCGTCTTGGTAGTACGGTTTAAGCCGATTAGAGTGGATGTGTGATTGAGTAATGACGCTGGAGGGATGAATAGATGACGCTGATTTGACTATTGGCTTTTTTGAGCGTTGGTCTACGTTGTCATTCCAGACGCTTGTCAAAGCACATGCCCAGATATGTTACTTTATCACACCAAATTATTCTGGAGTTTTTGACTTGCTCTTTGGTTTGGGGAAATTTACTTCTGGCTCCTAAGAAGTAGATGGATTGGATTTTCGCATCATTAAGGTAAATTTTCCATGTATCTAACCACGCTTTGATAAGTTTTATGTGGCGTTGCAGCTTTTATATGACCTACCTGGGCTGTTTGGCGGTGACGATTAATACGGTATTGTCAGCAAATAGGTATAATTGTGTTTGAGTGAAATATGGTATATCGCTGGTGTGGATATTGTATAGAGCCAGCGCAAGAGGGGAGCCCTGCGGTACTCCGGCTCTGGCGTGTCGCACAGTCGATAACGCATTCTCTGCTAAGACCGCGAAATTTCTTTTTTCCATCAAGAATTCATTAATTATTGAATTATTAGGTAGTTCGGTATACCTAACCTCAATAACTTTAGTATGACTCCGTTATGCCAGACATTATTAAACGCCTTGACATCGAAAAAGATCGCACCCGTTGCCAAATACAAAATCGTCAATACGGTATGAGTTTTTCAACAACCTTGCCGAGACACGAGAGTAGGCTTATGGGCCTGTAGCTGACTACTAAGTCATGTCCAGGTTTTGGTATAAGAACCACCTTGGTTTTTGCTATTCCTGGGGGAAACGACCTTTTTTGATAATAGCCTCTGCAACGTGGACTACCTCCGATAATGTGATTTATCGGGCAAGTTCTTTAGAGCCTTCATCTTTTTACCATCGAAGTTTGAAGCCTTTTTTGGTTTAACTAGTTTTATAACGTCCTTTACTTCATCCATATGAATATTGTGGATATTCTTTATGGGGTGCTTGATAGTTTATAAATTCGTATCGTTCTGGAGACCCGCCCGTCTGCCTCTGGATCCGTCGTCGCGTTGTCGTTGAACTGTTCATGGAGGCTGTCCGCTGTAATGCCTGAATTATTAATTTATTGGCCGCGTAAAGACTATTTATATTATGTAAGGTTAGTTATTGCAAAATACCATATTATAAATAAACGTTAGGGCTACAGCCAAAAGTACTTAATTATAGGTTGTTTGATAAAATCTTATTCTCCTATGTTATATGCTTCCCAATAAAATTAAATAGGTATACTATTATTATACCAAACATTTGAAATAAGTTGTTACTTATTTTGTTATCGATAGATAGGTAGTTATCAGAAGCCAGGCGAGATTGATAACGCGACATACATAATTAGGTGTATGTTATGTAATTGGGAGTAGCAAATGCTCACCGTTGACTATGGTGATAATTTTTTGGATCCAAAGTAAAATCCAAATTACCTGTCACAATTCTGTAATATTAAGACGGACATTTAACAGTTGTACGAAATAAACCATACGTATATGGGTACTTAAAATGTCGTTTGACAATATGTCAAACATTTTTATTTATTGTCAAAGTGGTAACAATAAATATAAAGTGGTTAAAATGACTGCGTTAACTGTAGAACAAAAAGCTAATATATACAGGGTGTTTCAAAAAACATGTGCCATCGCTTGTGTGGTGATCTCTTACCCAAAAATAAGATAAAAGTAACTATTAACATAGGTGCGCAACCGCTTTATTTTTGAGATACAGAGTGTTACAATTTTTAAGCGAAGCAAAAAATATGTACGCCAGTGTCGGTTTTTTTTTTGATAACGCAGTTCTGTAGGCAGTTTAATGTCTAATGCGAAGTACTTTTTGATAATCTTTTGATTTCTTCTTTGTTTAGGAGATAAATTATGCTATTCTATCTAACTCTGATATGGGCATAGCGATATGCAAATAAATGTCATTTATTTGTTAAATCGAAAACCGTTGGTCTCACGAAGAAAAGTCTGAGGGCCATTCTTGCAAAGTGATAGAGCGCAATTTTGAAAATAATATTTGTTTGGAAGAAAGCAGTGGCGTATTATTTTTTTCTTAAAAATATCAAAATAAAGTTAGCGCGGATGCTACTGGTAAAAGTAGAGCAAATCTTTTTTATGAAATAAACGTGTTTTTATGCCTAGTTAGTACCTACTAAAATTCAAAATAATATCTAAAGTAGTCTCAAAAATATTAACAGATTTTCTTTTTAAATTTTCCACACCCTGTATCTCAAAATTAAAGCGGCTGCGGACCTATGTTGATAGGAACTATTTGTCTTATTTTTGGATAAGAAATTACCACACAAGCGATGGCACGTGTTTTTTAAAACACCCTGTATACGCGAGTGAGAGAATATGTTTCTATCCTTCGTTTCTAAGAGTGTTAAAATTTTATTTTTATTGCCATTTTTTAGATCTGTCCTCATTCTTTAAGAAAAGCGAACGGAATTTGGTATATCTACTCAATATTTATTATTACAATATCTACAACACAGCCTAATATATACAGGGTTGTTTCCTAACCTCTCTGAAAAAATGAAGGAGGTGAATCCTCACCTTATTTTAAGACGAAAATATGGTATAATAGTATATTATTAACCAAGGCTTAGACAGCCATCATTATTGCCCGAGCGGCAAGTTTAAATCACGAGGAGTGAAGCGACGAGTGATTTAAGACGCGAGGGCTATAAGCTGTCTAAACCGTGGTTAATATAATATTTTTTCCACTACTACAAACTTTTATAAGACATTTATCTTTATAGTATTAATAATTATAAAAAATTATAGGTAGGTATAAGTATATTTTTTAATCAAGTTACCTGCGCTTTGGAATTGGCAAAATATTTTGTTGTTTTGTCAGGTGGCTTTGTTAATGTCAATTTTTGTTCATTTATGTCATCAGATTTCACGAGTTTCCGTTTTTTTAAAAAATGAGCGAAGAAAATGTTAGTGATATTATTATGTGTACACCTCCAGAATTAAGGATGGAAGCAGAAAAAAATGTTGATTGTATCGATGTTTTACAATAGCATCTGTAATAATCTAATATGTATTGATAATTATCTGGTTGCCTAACCACAAGAAATCACCTTTATGAATTCATGTTGTAGAATCAAAAAATCAAGTTACCTGCGTTCAAATAGATTCTTGAAGATCGGTCAATAATGGATTTCAATGCGTTATTATTGACCATGGTCAATAATAACTTATAAGGTAGAGAAAAACGATTTTTAACGTTAATAATCGGTCAATAATTGCGATGTTATAGGTTAGTAGTGGAAAAAAGTTTTTCGCATGTCGCTTCTTTTTCGAAATACAGGGTGTTAAAAAAAAATTAGTAAAGCAATAATAATTATTTTAATAATTGATTTTAAAACTTTTCATAATGAACTCACATGAACAAAAGGCAAATAACTTGCTGAAAATGTCCTCCATAAGCCAGTAAACACCCATGTACACGACGTGCTAAATTGTCTCTTACGTATTGGAAAATTTCGCACTGGCGCAAATCGTATTAAAACCATAATTCAGTCGAAGGTCTTCTTCAGTTTCAATAGGAGTAGTATAAACGAGTTGTTTAAGGTGACCCAAGAAATAAAAATCCAATGGATTCAGATCTGGCGAACGGGGTAGCCATGGGTGAGGTCCTCCTCTACCTATCCAACGAGCAGGATATTGTTGATCTAAATAGTTTCTAACACGTACTGCAAAGTGAGGGGGAGCGCCGTCATGCATGAACCACATTAAAATTCTCGCTCTTAATGGCACTGCTTCCATCAATTCTGGCATTTCATCTCTAAGGAAGTTGTAATAGACATCACCAGTAAGTCGATTTGGAAAAAATTCCGGTCCAACTAAGTTATCTCCAATAATCCCTGCCCAAATATTAAAAGAAAATGTATACTGGTGATGTCCTTCGATGATAGCATGAGGATTATCTTCCGCACAAATATGGTTGTTGTGAAAATTTATGATGCCTTGTCTGGAAAAATTCGCTTCATCTGTAAATAGTATTTTTGCCGAAAAATGTGGGACCCTTCAACAATTTTCTTGAAACCAGTTACAAAAATTAACTCGAGCTGGAAAGTCTCTAGGCAACAAAGCTTGCACTCTTTGTACGTGATAAGGATAAAGTAAATAGTCCTTTAAGATACTCCATACTGTTTTGTAACTCACATTCAACTCGTTCCCGATTTTCCTCGTACTAGTGCCTGGAGATTCTTCCACCATGTTTAAGACCTCTTCCTCAAGTTGTACGGTTCTAACTGTAAGTGGTCGGCCGCCTATTTTGCTTTTTGCAAAGCTACCTGTTTCCTCTAACCTGAGGTGCAATCTATGTTTCCGAACACGGTACTCGTCTATTAGGAAAACGTTCTGCATATAAACGTCTCGCCTCTAGCGCATTTCCATTTGCCAAACCGTACATTAAATGAATTTGAGCCATTTCTTGATTGGTAAACTCAGTCATGTAATGTAGTACAAATAAATTCAAAAACAATTCTAAAGAATATTATTTGAAAGATGTTAAACAGGAGACAAATGTTACGGAGAAAACAAATGTGGTTGCCATCGAACGAAGCAAAGCCTACTCGTATCATTTGACGCAACATAATGATAAAAATACGAAAAATAACTAAAAATTAAGGTACTCTTTTACCCAGATCCCCGCTAATGAACTAATTGTAAAATTTAAAATTGACCCAGAGTAAAGTGCTCTAATTCTGTATGTTTAACAAATATTATTAGAATATTGTTTGGCATTAATTAATAAAATGAAAAAAAAAATACAATTTTTTTTAACACCCTGTATTTCAAAAACGAAGCGACATGCGAAAAACTTTTATACTACATTTTCGTTTTCGTCTTAATATAAGGTGAGGATTCACCTCCTTCATTTTTTCAGAGAGGTTACGAAACACCCTGTATACCAAGATATCCATTTATACATGATAATAAGTAATATGATTGAATTTAAATAGTCATGACAATCAAGTAGGGCGTAAATGATTGAACAGAGTAATATAACATATAATAAGGAAATAAAAGGATCAAGTATAGGTTAGTAAGTTTATCCCGTAGTTGTTTTTTTTGTCATATCACAAACAAATTCTTGTGACTGTTTCTCAAAAAATGGTGAACTTTACCAATGCAATGCCGACATTACATTTTGACATGCGAACTCGCTAATGGGAATGCATATTATTATAAGACTAGACGTTTGTATCAAGAATATTTTCAAGGATCCACTTCGGTTAAGGGAAACGGAAACTTTTAAGGAAGTCAGCCATCTTTCGGGTGCATATCGGACTGTAAGAAAAACCGAGAAAGGAGTTATTAATCTGGTTGGAGAACATCCGGAAACAAGCACCAAAAAAGGAGCACTAACGTTAAACATCTCTCACGGTCTGGTGTGGAAAATTTTAATCGATAATTTGTTATATCCCTACCACGTTCTGAGAGTTCAAGCGCTTCTTCCTCGTGACTTCTGTCGTTGGTTCCTCCAAAATCTTAATCGAAAACCTTTAGTTGAAAATCAAATCTTGGTTATTGACAAAGCCAGTTTTTCACGCAACGCTATACGCAATTTTCGTAACAATCATTTGTAGCTAAAGGCAAACCCACATGCAATAGAGGAATCACATTTTCAAGAACCGTTCAAGTCTGTCAACGTGTGGGCTGGAATACTTGGAGATCATTTAATAGGTCTATTCTTCCTTCCGGAAAGATCAAGCGGCCAAAGATATCGTCATATTCCTGAAGAAGATTTGCGCATTTTACTCGAAGATGTGCCAGTTTTGCTGCGGTATAAAATGTGGTTTATACATGATGGTGCACCAGCACATTTTATCTAACTTTTAATAATCGTTGGATAGGTCGGTGAGGGCCTCCTAGGTCACCAGCTCTTAACTATTGAGATTATATTTCCTTTGGGGATATCTAAAAACCTTAGTTTATTAAACACCCATTCAAAATTAACAACAGCTAAGAATTTGAAAATTAGATGAATGTCGAAAAAACAGTTGGCCATCGCATCCGGATAAGTCATACGCTCATCATCTTTTGGGCTGCTTTCATTGTTTTTGTCGTGACGACTGAAACGAGGCTTATCACTTGGCGTTGAATTCTGCAAAGCAATTAAACATTGCAGCCCTTGAAGGAGCAGACTTGCCAAAATAACCTACCAAACATTTGTGGCAATCGTCCTGCTTTACGCCTTTTTTAAAGTTGTAGAGACAACACGATGTTCTCACTTGTGGGAACTAAATCACTTAAAAGGTGTCCGTGTCAGGGTAGATGGACATAATAGACCTGACGGTATTTAGGGACAATGTTAAATTCGTTTCAAGTTACATAGTTACAGAGTGTCTAAAACTTATCAGCATGACTCTCGTACTGTTAATTTTATGGTGGGCTCAAACGGTTTTAATGATGTGTACAAAATTCTGATTACCTAAATGTCTACAATTATTAGACTTTTCCATCAAATTAGTCTAAATTCCATCCGGTTGTAACAGTTAATGCCTTAATCTATCTATCTATAACTCGACTTCCTCTTTCAGGAAATGATCATATAAAGTAAGGATTTTAAAGCCTGTTCTCTTAGTCGCAAGTGATGCACAGCAATGATGAATTACCACTGCTTTAAACTTTAACACGTTCACACCTTGGGGAAGGAAAGAGTAACAGTTGACTTTCCACATCAATTCATATTTAAAATATTACATTCCGCGGGACGTTCATATTTGCCAAATAGTTAATGAGTAACTCTAATCGTCTCTCCCACGTTAAAAGTTGCCCAAGCATGTGCGTTAGTTTATGCAACTCGTTTTGGTGGGATTCCCAACTAGCTTAAGTTGTAAGACAAATATACGAGTGACTAGTAGGGTTCTTACGAACAGGCAACTCAGTCGATTTTCTTGAAGTTAGCTAAACAATTGTGTAAAACATACTCCAGTAATTTTCCAAATAGTGCGCCAATTAATGAGAAGAAGATTGGCTGATTGCATACTGGCACGGGGATTCTAACATTAATTGTGATTTTTTAATTTAATTTCTTGTCTACTAGTCCGTTGTTTGTTTTTGTTTAAAAATTAGTGCTTTAAATGTTTTTAGTTGATTAAAAAAAAATTATATTATGTTAAAAAGTTGTTTCAATTTTAATCATGCATAAATGGATATCTTGGTAAATAACTCAAAAACGGTGACACGTACGAAAAAAATACAAGATATCTAAAACAGAGGACTGTGAATGAGAGAGGCAGATCTAAAAAAATGAAAAAAAATGTTAACACCCTGTATCTTGGAAATAAAGCGTTTTTGACCACATCTTTATACGAACTTCTTGTCTTGGAGGTAATTGAGGAATTGTCCTGTGAGATATCGGACATTTATTAAGAAACACTATGTATATCAGTGTATATACACAATATACAGGGTGTTACAAATTCGACATACGAGCATTGGAATCTCGGAAACCATAGGAGTTAGAGAAACGGTTAAATGGGGGCAAAGTTGTGCAATTCGGTGCTGATTAAAATGCCGCTTTAAAAGTTTTAAAATTCCGGATACTTGCCAGGACCGGACTGACAATTGTAAAATATGAATTTAAAAAAAATAAGCAAAGGCAATTCATAAATGAGAAAGTAATACTGCCATTACATTTTGAGGGTAGGAGGGTTTAAAAATCGATAAAAAAATCCAGGTCCGTATTTGAAAAAATTAAGTTGATGTTGGCCGCTCGGAGACGAAACGTCGGATCTTTAGTTTAATAACGACATATTGTAGAGGAGAAAAAGTTACAATGACAAAGTGTCATTTATTTTTAAATAGCTATTCAAATGAGCCCAGGAAAAAATAAAAACGATTTTGCAAAATTTCGGTTTTTTTCAAATAATATCGGAAGTATTCGGAATTTTAAAAGTTTTAAAGCGGCATTTTAATCAGCAACGAATTGCACAACTTTGTCCCCATTTAACCGTTTCTCGCTAACTCCTATGGTTTCCGAGATTCCAATGCTGGTATGTCGAATTTGTAACATCCTGTAGATACCTTTAGTCAGCATACAATACAATTCACAGCTGAAAGTCACGGTTTCAATATAAATTATTACATACTACATTATATATCACTTCAAGCTGTGTTTTTCTCATTAATTAATAGAGCTCTCTTTGAGATTATATGGACAGATTCTTTGCACATACCTTTTTTAAGAAACTCCCTTGCTATCGCGTAGCCAATACCAGAAGCTCCGCCATTTATTATAGCCGATTTTAGTTCTAAATTGAATTTTTGTTTGATCTCCGTTTCTTCTTTATCGTCTTCATGCTCTGGAAATTCGGAGTAGCTCTTCTTGGGGACTATATATTTGTGTTTAAGTAGATTGGCAATAATTTGCGCAGCCCTTTTTACCAATACCATAATTATGTGAGAGTATACTAATCAATTTGCATGTTTATCAATTTGACAAAATCTTGACAGGTTTGACACCTTGACGTATCTTTACATTCATATCGTGGTCGGAAAATTCTTTTGGATGAAAAAGCTAGCTAGTGCGAAATTATGTCATGTTGTGTTAATAAATAATGCAAAGCTTTCAATCATTGATTTTCCGTGTGGTAAATTTGTAATACAGTTTACTTAGGCTTGTTTTATCAATGTCCTGTTAAAACCAACTACGAGATAATTTCCACAAATACCCTTGTGCTGTGTGGCTGTTTTCGCTAACAGGGCATTGATAAAATGGGCCTTAATCAAATTGCGATAAGTGTCAGTACAGGGTGTTTCAAATTTTGACAGCTTCTAGCGAGTTTATTATTCCAGATAGAAAAAATTGTTCAGATAAAAATTGTGGGGTATCATCCAAACCCCGAATTTACTACTTTAAGAAACAATTGAGCATCACTGTTGAACTTTTTGACTTATTGTATACTTTTTTTAATGGAACGCCCTATACCGGGTGTTGCATCGTCGAGCGGGACATAGGAAATCCCATGTAATTTTAAATGGGGTCAATTATTGGCTTCCCTAATTATTTTAGAGAAAAATTCTATTTAGGTTTATTAAAGAGCACTAAAACCCACATTCAAAAGAATAACTTTAGATATTTTTGATGAGCCCGTTTACGGGTTATCGCCGATTTCTTTTTAACTATTTCTCCTTTTTATGGCCCCGTATTTGCGGGCACCAGTCAAGGTAAATGATGACTGTCAAATAAAGTTGTCATTTTGAAATGTGTGCTTTATTGTTATAAAAACTCGTACATCGAAAATATTAAAGGTGTATTTATGAGTACAAATTAATCTGAATAAAACTAAAATAAAGTATCCAATTACAAGGTTAATTATGACATTTTACATGTTTCAATATTTTACTAATTAATAGGTAGGTACTATTAAATTGTTAGAACTTTAGGATTTAAGAAGATGTTCAAATATTCCTCCATTGACTGCTAGACAATAACCGAGGCGATCATAAAATTCTCTTCTTACATTCGCTAGTTGGTAAACTGAAATTCTATTGCATTCGGCAGAAATAGCATTTTTTAACTCGTCTAGATTTGGGTATTTTTTATCTTTGTATATCCTGTTTTTTAAATGGCCCCAGAGAAAGAAATCATTTGGCGATAAATCAGGAGACCTGGCTGGCCAATTTACTGTATGATTTAAGCCAATAACATTTCCATTAAAAGCACGGTTTAAATATTCCCGGACAGCCAGGGTACTATGTGCCGGGCAGCCATCCATTTGGTACCAAACTTCCTGATTTTCCCTGGCGGCATCATGTAAAGTAGGTAAAATATGATCTTCAAGTAGTTCCAAAAAATATTCTGCATTTAAATTTCGTGTAAGAAATAATGGCCCGATAATATTTTCTCCGAAAATCCCAGCCCATACATTAACTTTTTGTGGATATTGCGTCCTTGTTTCCACAAACCTGTGTTGGTTTTCTTTGCTCCAATATCGATAATTTTGAACATTGGGTTTATTGTTTAAGGTAAATGTGCATTCGTCAGTGAAACAAATGTTTTTTAAAAATTCCCTATCCATGTTTGCTCTTTCCATCATACCAAAACAAAACTCCTGTCGTCGTATTTCGTCCCTATCTCTTAGCTCTTGGTGCTTTTCATATTTGTATGAATAATATTTATGTCGTTTCAAAGCTCGTAACGCTGTGGTGTGATCTAATCCAATGTCATCCTCAAGTTTCCTTGTGCTGATCTTCCCATCATTTTCTCCCACGCACAATAAAACTTGCAAGTCCCTATCATTTCTTGCATCTCTTCTTTGTTCCTGCCTTTCTTCACATCTGCAGTTATTTATTACAGTGCCTTTTGTCTCAAATTTCTTGATAGTCCTCTCGATTGTAGATTTTGCAGGTATCGGTCTATTCGGATACAGAGCAGCAAACATGTCTGACACATTTTGATAACTATTTCCTTGATAATACCATTTAATCATCAATATTTTTTCTTCAGAAGTGTAATTCATGGCTAATATTTTCGATGTACGAGTTTTCATAACAATAAAGCACACATTTCAAAATGACAACTTTATTTGACAGTCATCTTTTACCTTGACTGGTGCCCGCAAATACGGGGCCATAAAAAGGAGAAATAGTTAAAAAGAAATCGGCGATAACCCGTAAACGGGCTCATCAAAAATATCTAAAGTTATTCTTTTGAATGTGGGTTTTAGTGCTCTTTAATAAACCTAAATAGAATTTTTCTCTAATATAATTAGGAAAGCCAATAATTGACCCCATTTAAAATTACATGGGATTTCCTATGTCCCGCTCGACGATGCAACACCCGGGATATTATGTGTTTATTCGTTGGCGCTTAAAATTCTCTTTTTAAACATATATATAGGTTCCTAATTACTTTATCCATTGTTGAAACATCCGCTATTAAAAAATCAAAATATTACTAATTTACTATATGAAATAAGTCAAAATAGCCATTGGAAAACAAAGTTATCAAATGACATTACTGGCGGCATGCAACATGGAACATTTAGTTGTCAATTCGTTTTTAAATTTTAATAATATTAAGTCGCAAAATGGTTTATACTGAAGAGGAAAAGAGGGAAATAATTTATTTCTATTATAAAAATAACAAAAATGCCAGTGCAGCACAAGCCGATTATCGAGTTTTTCACAAAAATTTTCGAAGGAAAAAAAGATTTGTGAAGATTAATGAGGACGAAGAACTAGAGATTTGATTATATTTTCAAGGTAAATACCTAATTAGGACTTTAAATTTTGTAAAAATTAATTTAAATGTGTGTTTGTAGAAAATCCTACTTTTTCAACTGAAGGTGCCAGTAAATATTTTAATAGGTCTAAAAAGAAAATTATATCATCCATACAAAATTTTACCTGTTCAGAAGTTGACGGAGGAACAAAAAGTTAGTAGGCAAAATTTCTGCATGTCTATGCTTTAAAAGAAAGTAAGCGATAACGATTTTTTTAAAAAGACATTATGGAGCGATGAAGCTACTTTTACCACGGCTGGGATGTTTAACAGGCGAAATAGTCATTTATGGGCATAAGAAAATCCCGGCAGAATGTGTGAAATTAAATTCCAAGGCCGAAGAGCAGTTCATGTCTGGTGCGGCATTCTCAACACTTAGGTCCTATTTTTTACGAATTTAATTTAAATGGAGAAAGATGTTTAGAGTTCCTTGACAACGAGATAGAAAATTATTTGTAAAATTTGCCTATTCGTCAGTATAATGACATAATCTGGCATCAAGATAGAACGCCACCCCATAATGTCTTGGTTGTCCGCAATTTTCTTGACAATCGATCAATCGATATCCCGTATGGATCGGTAGAAATGGCAGAATTGGATGGCCACCCAATAGCCCTGATTTAACAATTTTAGATACTTTCTTTTGGGGTTACGTGAAAAACACAGATTATAGAGAACGAAGCGCATCGTTGGAGGAGTTAAGAATTAAAATTATAAATTGCACAAATAATTTAGTCTAGGAAAAGCCGCATTTCATTATGACTGCTATTGATAAAATAGAAGATGATTACACAAAGTGCCTAAATAATAACGACGGGCATATAGAAAATTTTAAAAACTTTAGGTTGTTAATGTTCTCGTTAATGTTAAATCAAATTTTTTATTGTTTTTGGTATTAAAATTGTTGATTATTTTATTGGTTACTGTGATTCATTTCATATAGTAAATTAGTAATATTTTGATTTTTTAATACCGGATATTTCAACAATGGATCAAGTAATTATAGGCAACTTATACCGGGTGTTGCATCGTCGAGCGGGACATAGGAAATCCCATGTAATTTTAAATGGGGTCAATTATTGGCTTCCCTAATTATTTTAGAGAAAAATTCTATTTAGGTTTATTAAAGAGCACTAAAACCCACATTCAAAAGAATAACTTTAGATATTTTTGATGAGCCCGTTTACGGGTTATCGCCGATTTCTTTTTAACTATTTCTCCTTTTTATGGCCCCGTATTTGCGGGCACCAGTCAAGGTAAAAGATGACTGTCAAATAAAGTTGTCATTTTGAAATGTGTGCTTTATTGTTATAAAAACTCGTACATCGAAAATATTAGCCATGAATTACACTTCTGAAGAAAAAATATTGATGATTAAATGGTATTATCAAGGAAATAGTTATCAAAATGTGTCAGACATGTTTGCTGCTCTGTATCCGAATAGACCGATACCTGCAAAATCTACAGTCGAAAGGACTATCAAGAAATTTGAGACAAAAGGCACTGTAATAAATAACTGCAGATGTGAAGAAAGGCAGGAACAAAGAAGAGATGCAAGAGATGATAGGGACTTGCAAGTTTTATTGTGCGTGGAAGAAAATGATGGGAAGATCAGCACAAGGAAACTTGAGGATGACATAGGATTAGATCACACCACAGCGTTACTAGCTTTGAAACGACATAAATATTATTCATACAAATATGAAAAGCACCAAGAGCTAAGAGATAGGGACGAAATACGACGACAGGAGTTTTGTTTTGGTATGATGGAAAGAGCAAACATGGATAGGGAATTTTTAAAAAACATTTGTTTCACTGACGAATGCACATTTACCTTAAACAATGAACCCAATGTTCAAAATTATCGATATTGGAGCAAAGAAAACCAACACAGGTTTGTGGAAACAAGGACGCAATATCCACAAAAAGTTAATGTATGGGCTGGGATTTTCGGAGAAAATATTATCGGCCCATTATTTCTTACACGAAATTTAAATGCAGAATATTTTTTGGAACTACTTGAAGATCATATTTTACCTACTTTACATGATGCCGCCAGGGAAAATCAGGAAGTTTGGTACCAAATGGATGGCTGCCCGGCACATAGTACCCTGGCTGTCCGGGAATATTTAAACATTTAAATATTTTAATGGAAATGTTATTGGCTTAAATCATACAGTAAATTGGCCAGCCAGGTCTCCTGATTTATCGCCAAATGATTTATTTCTCTGGGGCCATTTAAAAAACAGGATATACAAAGATAAAAAATACCCAAATCTAGACGAGTTAAAAAATGCTATTTCTGCCGAATACAATAGAATTTCAGTTTACCAACTAGCGAATGTAAGAAGAGAATTTTATGATCGCCTCGGTTATTGTCTAGCAGTCAATGGAGGAATATTTGAACATCTTCTTAAATCCTAAAGTTCTAGCAATTTAATAGTACCTACCTATTAATTAGTAAAATATTGAAACATGTAAAATTTCATAATTAACCTTGTAATTGGATACTTTATTTTAGTTTTATTCAGATTAATTTGTACTCATAAATACACCTTTAATATTTTCGATGTACGAGTTTTTATAACAATAAAGCACACATTTCAAAATGACAACTTTATTTGACAGTCATCTTTTACCTTGACTGGTGCCCGCAAATACGGGGCCATAAAAAGGAGAAATAGTTAAAAAGAAATCGGC
Source organism: Polydrusus tereticollis (assembly GCA_963920685.1). Taxonomy (NCBI): domain Eukaryota; kingdom Metazoa; phylum Arthropoda; class Insecta; order Coleoptera; family Curculionidae; genus Polydrusus; species Polydrusus tereticollis. The sequence continues at coordinate 108,667,351 of OY987329.1, forward strand.
GATAACCCGTAAACGGGCTCATCAAAAATATCTAAGGTTATTCTTTTGAATGTGGGTTTTAGTGCTCTTTAATAAACCTAAATAGAATTTTTCTCTAAAATAATTAGGGAAGCCAATAATTGACCCCATTTAAAATTACATGGGATTTCCTATGTCCCGTTCGACGATGCAACACCCGGGATATTATGTGTTTATTCGTTGGCGCTTAAAATTCTCTTTTTAAACATATATATAGGTTCCTAATTACTTTATCCATTGTTGAAACATCCGCTATTAAAAAATCAAAATATTACTAATTTACTATATGAAATAAGTCAAAATAGCCATTGGAAAACAAAGTTATCAAATGACATTACTGGCGGCATGCAACATGGAACATTTAGTTGTCAATTCGTTTTTAAATTTTAATAATATTAAGTCGCAAAATGGTTTATACTGAAGAGGAAAAGAGGGAAATAATTTATTTCTATTATAAAAATAACAAAAATGCCAGTGCAGCACAAGCCGATTATCGAGTTTTTCACAAAAATTTTCGAAGGAAAAAAAGATTTGTGAAGATTAATGAGGACGAAGAACTAGAGATTTTATTATATTTTCAAGGTAAATACCTAATTAGGACTTTAAATTTTGTAAAAATTAATTTAAATGTGTGTTTGTAGAAAATCCTACTTTTTCAACTGAAGGTGCCAGTAAATATTTTAATAGGTCTAAAAAGAAAATTATATCATCCATACAAAATTTTACCTGTTCAGAAGTTGACGGAGGAACAAAAAGTTAGTAGGCAAAATTTCTGCATGTCTATGCTTTAAAAGAAAGTAAGCGATAACGATTTTTTTAAAAAGACATTATGGAGCGATGAAGCTACTTTTACCACGGCTGGGATGTTTAACAGGCGAAATAGTCATTTATGGGCATAAGAAAATCCCGGCAGAATGTGTGAAATTAAATTCCAAGGCCGAAGAGCAGTTCATGTCTGGTGCGGCATTCTCAACACTTAGGTCCTATTTTTTACGAATTTAATTTAAATGGAGAAAGATGTTTAGAGTTCCTTGACAACGAGATAGAAAATTATTTGTAAAATTTGCCTATTCGTCAGTATAATGACATAATCTGGCATCAAGATAGAGCGCCACCCCATAATGTCTTGGTTGTCCGCAATTTTCTTGACAATCGATCAATCGATATCCCGTATGGATCGGTAGAAATGGCAGAATTGGATGGCCACCCAATAGCCCTGATTTAACAATTTTAGATACTTTCTTTTGGGGTTACGTGAAAAACACAGATTATAGAGAACGAAGCGCATCGTTGGAGGAGTTAAGAATTAAAATTATAAATTGCACAAATAATTTAGTCTAGGAAAAGCCGCATTTCATTATGACTGCTATTGATAAAATAGAAGATGATTACACAAAGTGCCTAAATAATAACGACGGGCATATAGAAAATTTTAAAAACTTTAGGTTGTTAATGTTCTCGTTAATGTTAAATCAAATTTTTTATTGTTTTTGGTATTAAAATTGTTGATTATTTTATTGGTTACTGTGATTCATTTCATATAGTAAATTAGTAATATTTTGATTTTTTAATACCGGATATTTCAACAATGGATGAAGTAATTATAGGCAACTTATACCGGGTGTTGCATCGTCGAGCGGGACATAGGAAATCCCATGTAATTTTAAATGGGGTCAATTATTGGCTTCCCTAATTATTTTAGAGAAAAATTCTATTTAGGTTTATTAAAGAGCACTAAAACCCACATTCAAAAGAATAACTTTAGATATTTTTGATGAGCCCGTTTACGGGTTATCGCCGATTTCTTTTTAACTATTTCTCCTTTTTATGGCCCCGTATTTGCGGGCACCAGTCAAGGTAAAAGATGACTGTCAAATAAAGTTGTCATTTTGAAATGTGTGCTTTATTGTTATAAAAACTCGTACATCGAAAATATTAGCCATGAATTACATTTCTGAAGAAAAAATATTGATGATTAAATGGTATTATCAAGGAAATAGTTATCAAAATGTGTCAGACATGTTTGCTGCTCTGTATCCGAATAGACCGATACCTGCAAAATCTACAGTCGAAAGGACTATCAAGAAATTTGAGACAAAAGGCACTGTAATAAATAACTGCAGATGTGAAGAAAGGCAGGAACAAAGAAGAGATGCAAGAGATGATAGGGACTTGCAAGTTTTATTGTGCGTGGAAGAAAATGATGGGAAGATCAGCACAAGGAAACTTGAGGATGACATAGGATTAGATCACACCACAGCGTTACTAGCTTTGAAACGACATAAATATTATTCATACAAATATGAAAAGCACCAAGAGCTAAGAGATAGGGACGAAATACGACGACAGGAGTTTTGTTTTGGTATGATGGAAAGAGCAAACATGGATAGGGAATTTTTAAAAAACATTTGTTTCACTGACGAATGCACATTTACCTTAAACAATGAACCCAATGTTCAAAATTATCGATATTGGAGCAAAGAAAACCAACACAGGTTTGTGGAAACAAGGACGCAATATCCACAAAAAGTTAATGTATGGGCTGGGATTTTCGGAGAAAATATTATCGGCCCATTATTTCTTACACGAAATTTAAATGCAGAATATTTTTTGGAACTACTTGAAGATCATATTTTACCTACTATACATGATGCCGCCAGGGAAAATCAGGAAGTTTGGTACCAAATGGATGGCTGCCCGGCACATAGTACCCTGGCTGTCCGGGAATATTTAAACATTTAAATATTTTAATGGAAATGTTATTGGCTTAAATCATACAGTAAATTGGCCAGCCAGGTCTCCTGATTTATCGCCAAATGATTTATTTCTCTGGGGCCATTTAAAAAACAGGATATACAAAGATAAAAAATACCCAAATCTAGACGAGTTAAAAAATGCTATTTCTGCCGAATACAATAGAATTTCAGTTTACCAACTAGCGAATGTAAGAAGAGAATTTTATGATCGCCTCGGTTATTGTCTAGCAGTCAATGGAGGAATATTTGAACATCTTCTTAAATCCTAAAGTTCTAGCAATTTAATAGTACCTACCTATTAATTAGTAAAATATTGAAACATGTAAAATGTCATAATTAACCTTGTAATTGGATACTTTATTTTAGTTTTATTCAGATTAATTTGTACTCATAAATACACCTTTAATATTTTCGATGTACGAGTCTTTATAACAATGAAGCACACATTTCAAAATGACAACTTTATTTGACAGTCATCTTTTACCTTGACTGGTGCCCGCAAATACGGGGCCATAAAAAGGAGAAATAGTTAAAAAGAAATCGGCGATAACCCGTAAACGGGCTCATCAAAAATATCTAAGGTTATTCTTTTGAATGTGGGTTTTAGTGCTCTTTAATAAACCTAAATAGAATTTTTCTCTAAAATAATTAGGGAAGCCAATAATTGACCTCATTTAAAATTACATGGGATTTCCTATGTCCCGCTCGACGATGCAACACCCGGTATATTTTTTAAAAGAGATTTTTAAGCGCCTCCCAATAAACATATAGGGTGTTTTCCATTAAAAAAAAATGTGTACAATAAGTCAAAAATTTTACCAGTGATGCTCAATTGTTTATTTAAGTAGTAGATTCGGACGGTTTGGATGATACCCTACAATTTTTATCTGAACAACTTTTTTCTAGAGTCGCTAGAAGCTGTCAAAATTTGAGGAAACCCCCTGTACATAGGGCAACAACAAAATTAGTAACTTAATCTACATATTTCCTGTAAAGATCAGTGTTCTTCAACTACAAACATTTATAATTTCATTTTTGACTCTGATTTCTGCATAGCCAATAGGGAACTTGCACATATTTTTTTTATTGCAGAAATATATTCAGCAACTTAAAAAAATAACATAATACGCAAAATATTACGTCTTAAATATCACTCCTTAATTGTTTATAAATCATTAAAGTTCGCGCGCCCATCCTAACATTTAAAACAAGGTGTGACGCGGAAAGGTGTGACGTCATATAGTGTGTTTGGAAGAGAACGACAAACTGCAGCTCCTTGAGAGTCTTGACTAGTGTTGGGCGCATCTGAATTAAATATAATCGAAAATTCGATTATGCAAATAATCGGCGTCGTCCGATTATTTTATTGAAGCATCTGCATGAAAAATCAATTCACTAGAATCTGCGCATGCGCACTTCTAAAATGCGAGGCAGACATTAATCGAGTATAAACTCCTAATACGACACCGACACAACAAGCTGCAAACAGCAGCAGCCAGTAGTCGTTTTGCGAATGCCGCATTCCGCTCGAATTTTCATGCAAGTTCCCTATTAAAGTTTGCAAGAATTTTTAAATACAAACTGACACCTGAAATTGCAACCTTGGGTATCTGTTATCTACACTGAGAAAGAGATTTAATTGGGATAACCTTAAACAAATTCATTCAATAAAAATATTTAATTACAAACGCACAACCAAATATTTTATTCGCCAAAACAAATTATTTTATTGAAGAATTTAATTAAGGTTTAATTGCCTGAATTAAAATTTATTTAGTAAAAACACGTCATGTTACTTTATTAGAACTTAAGTTTAATTAGACCAAAATCGATTAAATGTGGTTCCAAATAAATATTTTAAAATAATTGTATCAATTTAGTTACACTTGTGTTGTTCTGTATTTACTTCTTTTACTATAGATCTGGTGTAACTAAGTTTATACTCAATGCCCAAAATTGCTGTCAGTGTCTTATTATTACCATATAGAGGACTCCGGGTTGTGCGACGCCAGGGGAATGAATTCCAGTGGCGTGTGCATTTAAAAAAGTAATAAATTATTAAATTTCGTCAGAACGTCATATAATTTTTTTATAAATTAAATTTGTTTCATTAACCCTTAAAACCTGATTCTATAAGACAGCAACTTTTTCCACTAGGATTTCTTAGTCCTTGCAAAACTCCATCCATAAATGCCTGCCTTGAACTTTTAATATTTAGATCTTGCCATACTTTCTTAACTGTGTGCCCTTCATTGAGCCATGTTTTGTCGGTGTAATACAATTTGTTCTCTTTTTCCTGAACTCACGTATTTTTTTATTTCATTTTTTCAATTAATATTAGTAGGTTTTTCGATTTCGTTTATTATACCAAAAATTCTCCTTTCTAAATTTCTATCTTCTTTTTCGTCATCTTCTTTTCAAACCCCTGAACACAATGCACGAGGAAAGTTTCGTTAAAGTGACACATATTTCTGCAACACCCAATGTGGTTAGTTCCCGAATTCTATAGTATACGTTTTTAACTATTATTCGTTCTTTTAATGTTTATTGAATTTTTTTGTCGTAGGCGGACAACTAGTTGAAAGTTCGTTAATATTTATAGGTTACTCAAATAAAAGTAGATAACAACACTAAATAAAGTTTAATAACTATATATTTACACAAGACACTATCTATGTGGACGACCCATAGCTATACTAGGAAAACTAAAAAAAAATTTACAAAATCTATGGATAAATTAATAATAAGAACACAAACTAATCAAGCAATGCGAAATCCCTGCCCTGCCGGTCCTCTGTGTGTTGCCACATTTATTTTCTCCGCGATGAAAATCCCAATATCGGAATGACCATGCTATTTTAAATGTATTTATAGTTGGGGTCAAGCAAATATTTGACGCGTCACACTTCCATCTTGTCATATTTGTCCAATACTAGTTATTTCGATTTCACCAACTTTATTACAGCTGATACTTAGTCAGGGCCGGACTGACAAATATTGTTATTTATAAACCTTTGCAGAAAATGATTGCTGGGAAATTGGTCTAAGAATATGAATTATAATATAAATAAATTTGTTTTGATAAATCCTGTGCATTGCAATGGTGGGATTTAGGATTGACCATTAATATCACAGGCCTTAACAAAAGCAATCTTAGTAGTGTATAACGATTAATATTATTTTATAGAAAGGTTTTTTAGAAACGGTATTTTTTTATGGCTCGTAGAGAAAGTGGAAAATAGAACCATTGTAAGTTTTCAAATAATTATTACCTTGCAGGAAAATTCTAAGAGCGAATTTTATAAGATCTCAAGAACACTACGGATAACGTGTCCTAAAAAGGTCCTAAATATTCTTATATTCCTTGGATATTTTAGCCTTGACAATATGTTTTCTGTATTATTTTTGTTAAAACGTTTGTAAACAAAATAGCATAATTATTGAAACCCAATTTGAACGTTTTTCTTCTAATCTCTGGCATTTCAGAGGAATTGCATTAACAATTCACAAGTTACATAATCGACATTGTATTTTTTTGCACTCTTAAGTAGTACCTACCATGCAAGAAATTATGCACTGAGAAAACTGATGTTACTTATGGCCAAAATCAGCTTTTTAAATGATCAGATGTTTCGTATTCGAATATTAAAAATCGGATTATGATTTGGATGATCACTCGAATAACTACTTAGATTATATTCTACGAATTCGTCGCAACGCAATGCGGTTTTTAACTTAAGGTCGCAGGGCGTAGATTCTGAAGACGACGAGAGTGATGTTTCCAATAAATGTCTATAAATAAATGTATTTTAACTTTTTAACCTTACAATTCGTTAATATTCATTTTCATTGCGTATAATATGTTCTTTATTTGTCATGTATTTTATATGCAGGCTCCAAAATTTTTAAGAAAATTATTATATTTCAGCCCTGATGAAGCTTTACATAAATAAAGCGAAACGTTGGCAAGCACTCACTAGCCTTTTTTATTGTCCACTTCCGACTTATTCTATCAACGTAAATGATGTTTATTGATATAATGCCAGTAGAGTTACTTACTTTTCTTAAGATAAACACACGTCTAAAAAAATAATACTAAATAAAAGTCTTATACACTATAAACAATGTTTAACAGTCACTACACAAATAAAGACAATAGAACACTATAAAAAGGCAATAAAATGATTTAAATACTCAAAATCCAAAACCAAATACAGAATGTCAACAAGACAACGACATCACTCGTTTTGGAATAAATAAAATGCGGATCTGCATTTTACCAAATCGACGAGAATTCACGTACGGTCGACAAGTGATATGACATTGAAAATGCACAAGAGGGAGAAACAAACAAAATTACGTTCGATGTTCGATTCATGTGTTTTCCTTTCTTCTTCTCTTCTTTTTTCTTGAGGTAACTCGGTTTATGTATGTCTCTTTTTAGTCATATAAAAGGATAAAGATACAAATACTTCGAGTGGGTGGTAATTATTATAATATAAATTAGCCATTAGTAACTTTTATATTATGAGTTGCCTGCCGTATTTGACACCCATGACAATGTGGAAGTGTCACGCGTCAAATATTTGCTTGTCCCCAACTATAGCTGATTTCAGATTGTATGACAACGCCGCCTTTTTTGTGACCACTGCATCATACAACTTTTATTCGGGCAACCACATTTTTAATATGGGAATTAAATTATAATGTTGTCAACTGTAAATAGAGGAATTGCACGGGAAATAAAAGTTTAATAATATTATTTTTGCATCTAATGTCCAAGAAATTAATATTTTGTTCTAATAGAAGGAATTCCGGAGAAACTAAATTTGCAAAGTTCATTTAACCCAATAAAATTTCATTTAAGGTAAGAAAATATTCGGCAGTTAAATAATTTTATTGAATCAACTACATTTTTTTCGGTTAATATATTGCTTGATAATAATATAGGTTGTATTGCCAGAATTAACAAGAAATCAATTATAAGGTCGTCTATATCAATGTCCTGTTAGTAAATAACTTGAATCCTTTATTAATAATGTGTGTGCGAGTTTTGATTTCAAAGATTGGCTTGGTATAGGGTATATACCTATGTTGACCTATGTTCTAGTTGCTTGGTATATATTCAATAATTTTTAGGATAAAAACGTCTAAACGTATTTGTGGTATGTTAGCACACACATTGATCTGAAGAAAATAAAGTCATATACCTAAATAATTTGATAATACAATAATACAACTTAAACGTAGATATAATTGTATTTTAAAAATTAAAAATATGCAAGAAATATTCAACGACTCAAATGTTAAGGTTCCTGACTGTATACATATTAATTAAATATTGATGACCCTCCCTACCTATCTTACCTTCATCATCCTCCATCTTGAAATCAAAATCAAGTTTATTATCTGTGAAATTAACAGTTTTTAACCGTATACCATGCTAAACCCACCTGCTATAATAACTATAATTACGTACGTAACAATTTCCTTTATAACTTTATAACTGAAAACTATCCGGTTTTTACTAACGTGCATAATTTGCTTGCAGACCCATAAAATTAGTATGTCACAAGCAGTTATTGTACAGGGTGTTTCAGAAGTACGGTACGTAACTTAAGGGGGTGATTCCTTATGATATTCTAAGCGAAAAAGTTCATATGGACGCGTGGCCGGAGTTGCCCCGTTTTTGATATAAAGGGTTTTAAAGTTTTGAAAAAAAATAGTTTTTTTTAAATGTCCTTTTCCCAATTTTATTGGAATTTGGTACCGTTATTTGTAATGACAAGGGGCTTCATTCGCCCTAACTAGATTAAATTTATTAAGTTCAGTGGCGTCCCGGGGAGCACCTTAGATTTTTCTAATTTTGATATTTTTTCTTCAGATTTACCAACTAATAATACAATTTCTTTGTTCCCTGAATTGTTTTCGTTCTTACTTCGTTTTCGAGAGAAAAAATAAAAACCACTTTATTGCATGTACAAAAAATATACCTATGTATTTCAAAGTTTAATAAAATATGAGGTAAAGGTCGCTAATTTACCTGTTTTGTCAATAACAAGTCGAGAATGAATAACTTTACTAGCGCTGAAATGCCCCAGATGCATTTTAATTATGGTCTAGCAAATGAAAACGCTGAAGAAGCTCGGCGAATTTTTCAGGAACGGTATCCAAACAGAAAACTGCCATGTGTCAAAACATTTAGACAGCTTCATGAAAGATTGAGTGAGACTGGGAATTTTAAACGTAGTACGGAACTTCCTGGCAGACCTGCAACAGTAACCACGCCTAGAGTTACAAGAGGCTATAGTTCGAGAGATAGAAGATGATCCTTCAACTAGAGCCAGGAAGGTAGCAGTGCAACTTCAAACAAGTACATCAACTGTTTGCAAGGTTTTGCATCTTTATCAACTACACTCTAAAAATTAATTTGTAACATTACTATAACTATCGTGGGTTATTTTTTGCCAATTACTATCGAAGTAAATTTATTAGCGTTATATAATTTTACTAACAATTTTGGAAAAATACACCCAAAATTTTTTTTAGAAATATGTAAATTATTTACTATTTTGCTTTAAAATCACAAAACAATTGGTAAAATTATCACATTAGTATTGTTGTTATTACATAAAAAAATAAAAATACTGAAAATTTATAAGAAACTTGTAAAATTACTATTGTATTTTTGTAATCGTTGTTTATATTTGCTGAATCTATAATAACAAATTTCACATTTTTTTAGTATTATTACAAAAGCATTGTAAATCTGTATCTTAAAAGAGACAACGAATTTGTAATTCTACACATTGAAATTACAAATGTTTCACATATTTACAATAGATATCACTGCGTTTTTAGAAGCAATTTACATTCATTTTTGTAAAAATGCAGGGTAATTTTACATTATTTTTGCGAAATTAGTATTGATATTTACAATTCTTTTGCGAAACTAATATTTAAATTTACAATTGTTTTGCGAAATTAATATTGAAATTTACAATAGGTTGCGAAATTAAAAAAAAAAAAGGACCCTACACACCTCTTATGGATTTTTGGCTCGATGTCGAATTTCAAGACATTTTAATAGGTTGTACATTTTAAAAACTTATTGGTTAAACTGAGTCCCATGACTCGTTTCAGAGATATAGGTTGTGAAAAATTTAACTTTTAAAGCCAGTATTAAAATATAAAAATTAAAGTGCCTATGTTGAAGATTAGGTTAAAATAAGCAATTGTTGCAACGGCATGTTCTCGTTCCTATAAGATACTCTTTATTATTTAAAATTAAGTGTATATGCTAGATTTTGGAAAACTCCCTATATAGGACTCCAAATAAAAATGTATTAGCAAAAGTTGTTTATTTTTACCTACTGTTTTATATGTTTTAATTTTGAGCAATTAGATTAATTTTTATTTTTTAACATTGATTTCTTTACTTGCAAGACAACATTTTACACCCTATTTCTCTAACTAGTCAGAGGATTAAGTTGAACCTATGAAAAATTGTTATGAAGAAGTCGACATCTATGACACAAAAACTTTATTAAATTCGACAGCGAGTCAAAATCCCACAAAAGTCATGCGGTGCGGCGTTTTGCAATTTTTTATTGTTAATTTTATATTGTATGGAATGAATTGAAAGGTGTGTTTTTTCTAATTCCTTCCACTCTGTTTACTTTCTTGACTTATCTCCTTTTTATTGATTCCTGATACCGAATCTTTTAATTGCTTCTCTGCGTCCTCTTATTAAATTAAGCGGACAATTTCACAATCTATTACTGCTACTTATAGAAACGAAAATGTGAAACATCTATGTGGGTAAGTGAAGTTGAAGAAATAAGACAAATTATAAACTAAAACATATTTGTATTAAAACGATAAAAAAAAACATGTTACAAAAGTATTCTTATAAATGAAAAAAGGTAAGTACCTTACATTATTTAGTCTTAAACTATTTAAACTTAACCTCATACTTATACTAGTTTAGTTAATTCATAATTACAATGAACATCTTTTAAGGTGAACTTCATTTTGTGAAATTATACTCATTAAATTAATTAAAATCTAATTCTATATCAAGATTACGGACTTACAATCTTAAATTACTTAAGTATTTAAGTACCTACTGTGCAATGTACAGGGTGTTGAAAATATGTGTATCTACCATCGCATAATGGGGATAGATTTAAATTCTACATTCAAGGCACACACGTGTTTAACGGGGTACTTCTTTTGTCTAATATGGGTATATATATATGCGAGTTAAAACTTTTTCTGTAACTACTTCTAAAGACACAACCCTGTTTTACACGTTTAGAAAATTGGTTATTTATTAAGCTACTTTTTAAACACTTATTGCTTTGCAATCTGTTTAAGTGGAAAGAAAAGCCTGCATAAGTTCTAAATTGCATAAAACACCCATCATGCATACATTTAAAAAAACCATTCGAATTACGATGAAGATATAGGTGCAGGTCATATTTTATTAAAGAATTTACCTTACATCTACAAAAAGTACAAAATAACATTTTAATAAAAATTATAACTTACTTACCGATTATAAATAACATCAACACAAAATAAAATAAAGCTAAAAACCAAAAACATTTCCGCGGCGTCTCGTGACAATGCTCTCCGTTGTCTAACAATAAATAAATGGCGCCGGAAGGAGTAAGCAGCTAGCCTTTCGCCCTTGTTACTGGTTTTATTAAGGTAAATTTACAATAACTTTAGTAAAACGCAATTTTGTTTGTAAAATTAATAAGGTTTTGTTAATTTGAACTAGAAAATAAAAATTTGTTTAAAATTCAGTTGTACTTATACAATGTCTTTAGTAACATTCTTAATTGGGGAAGCAAAATTACCGATTATTGTGTAATAATAACAATAGTTTGCTAAATAGCATTAATAAAATCACAAGATCTTGTAAAAGTAAGAACTAATTTTATTTTTACTAAGATAGATGCTTTAATATTGCTTTAAATTTACAATTTCTTATGTAATTTCACCCTTAATTTTTTCAGTGTATACACGGAAAAAAGAAAATACTCGTTATAATACTATTAGTTTCAGTTTAAGACTAAGTTAGCTTTGTATATACTCAAGACGATATCGTTTCAAAAAGAGAATAGGAAATTCTTGTACAACCTGATTTAAATTAAATATATATATCTTCAATTATAACATTTACGAATTTATATTGAGACATGCATTTTAATTAATTTGTGGTTATGTAACTTTAAAATAAGATCATAGGTAACTTAGCTGTAATATAATGAGTTTTTTAAAAGAAGTATTTGGTTTCATTATTTTGAAGATTTCAAAAAAATTGAATCTTAGTTTTAAACCTGCAACATATTTAAAATAACAGACTATTTTTTAAATTGTTATTTTGAAAGCATACTATACTAAAATTGAGCATTTATATTGTCGGCTTAATAAGGACGAATAGATATTATTTTAAAAATAGTCATTTATAGTTTTAAACTGTAAATATCTACCCTTCAAAATACACATATCATAATATGTTCATTTTGAACATGTTTGAATATTCAGTTTGAGGCACTTATATTGCCAATATTAAAATACCATAAATTCAAATGAAGGCTGTAATAAGAAAGTTATGGTTCTTGAAATTAGACGGTCTCAGGCTGTTACATTATTTTCCGACGTTTCACAGACGATTCCACGTGGCATCTTCAAGGATTGTAACTATAAGGGATTAGAGCACTGAATGAATAAATCGATTTGATGAACATTGAAATAATTCAGTCAGTTCTCTAATCAGTCATATAGAGTAAAAAAATCCTTACAAATGCCACGTGCAATCGTTATTACTGAAACGTCGAAAATGTATGTAACAGTTTGACACGCACAAAACTTCCGTAGGTTTTTAACTTTTTACATTTGTTTTCGATGGACCTTTATTATTTTTTTCAAATTATAATTTCTAAGTAAAAGCCACCATATGACCCTCTTAATCTGTTACCTTAATAATTACAACACGAATTATAATGTTTCTGAAAATAATTGAAATGAGTTTTACCAGGTAAAAAAATAATATTCGGCCTTACTCACCAGGAAGAATGTAAACAATTAATTAAACTACAAACGATTTATTCATTTTTTTTATCTAAAAGTGTAAAATACACTAACACATTTAACAAATATATGTATATAACTTAAATATAAGGTTTTATGTTTACGATTTGCTCGTAAAATACAACATAAACACAAATACAAAACAGTATAGTACAAACTAGCTAACATTTCTTATCAAAACCATCACATCTTTTTAACTCTTATAATAAGCAAAATCCCCATATAGGCATTCCTTAAATACATAATATAATAAGGCAAAAAATAATGTAAAAACTGCTTAATTTTATCCAGTTGACAATTTAGTCACTAACAAATCTGTGTTTATTTCATGCAAAATGGTAGGAAATTTTGCAGAAGGTCACTAATATGTTGACGATTATAAATCAACTGGGCGACAGCAAAGAAAGGGTCGAAGGTTTTCGGGCCTTACTGAAAATAACATGCATTTAATGTAGAAATAAAAACTGTTACTTACCTTTAAAAGTCTGAATAATAGCGTCAGAACATCCCCATTCTTTTAAAACATCTTCAAGGCTCATATTGGACCGTATACTGAAACAAGTTTAGACAAATACTGAGGCGTGAGGGCACGACCCACCGAAACCATGGACCATAATAACTGGATTGTCTCGCGATTCGCGCCCGCGATATTGTTCGGGAAAATTTCGGTTGCTTTCGTAGTACGACGGAAATCGTAAAGCTAGGAACAAGTATTTTGGGTTATTAAAACTATCATATTTAGAATATACTTTCAAATAGCAGCTCAAATTGAGTATTTCAAAATTTCAAACGAAATGGTTACGATGCCTTGTTTGGAGAATAGAATACTTTATTTTGAGGGTACTAATCTTTATTTTAAAAATAACTTTTAGTCACTGTAAAAATGTACAAAATCTTGAAGTACAGAAATGAACGAATCATACAGAAATTTGCAAATATTTGTTTTAAAGTAACTTTCTTAAAGTGAAAATATATATTGAAGATATGAAAATCTTTTTTCAAATATTTTCAAATGTTTAACTTAAACTTGTTTCCTTCAATTAAGATTTTCTAGTCTAAATATAAGTAAATATATCTGAAAATATCAAAATGTTCTGTTTGAGAATATGTTTTTTTCTGTGTACCCACACCATATTCACCGTGTGCAAGCTCTGTTTTCCCGTGATTTTCAGCCAAGGTTTGATTTTAGTAGGTGGTTGCTGCATACAGTAGCACATAACAACAATTTTTTACCGAACATTTTATTCACTGATGAGGCCTCTCTCAAGAGAATCCATTATAAATTTTCTTAATGAACATTTTTAGGCGGACGATAATCCTCATAAAATTAGAGAAGGTCGTTTTCAGCAACATTGGCGACTATCTTATTGGATTATACTTTTTACCACCTCGATTGAATGGAAATTCCTATACGCACTTTCTATCTGAAGAGCCTAACGTCTGTTTTAGCCTAGTTGCTCGTCAATACCTCGACAACACTTTTCCTATAATTGCTGGATTGGACGCGCAGGTCCCCAAGGTTAACCAGCTCGCAGTCCCGACTTGAATCCTCTTGTCTATTATTTATGGGGTCACCTTAAAGTCTCTTGTATACAAAACGACCTAAGAACTCGAATTTTGAGCGTTTTATCAGGAGTTGGCCATTTTCAACATTTGCTTAGATTAACTGTTGCATTTTTTTTGTATCAATATTTTAAAAAATAATTTTATTTTTAATTTAAATGTTTTAATTAACTTAAACAATAAAGTGGTTTTCATTTTTTCTTTCAAAAACACTTCCGGGAACAAAAAAGTTGTATTATTAGTAGTAAATCCGAAAAGAAATATCAAAATTAGAAAAAAGTCAAGGGGCGTACATTTTTTGTCAATAATATTCGTTAAGGAGCTTCCCGGGACGCCCCTGGACTTAATAAATTTAATCTAGTTAGGGCTAATTATTAATAAACTATAGTTTTTTAAGAAATTGTTTTCCCGATTTTATTGAAATTTGGTACCGTTGTTTATAATGATAAGGGGTCATTATAAATAACGGTACCAAATTTCAAAAAAATCGGGAAAATGATTTTTTAAAAAAAACGATATTTTTTTTCAATTTTAACACTCTGTATATCAAAAACTCTGGACACATGTTCATATGAACTTTTTCTGTTTTTGTAGTTTTAAATGACAATAGGTTAATTCTTTTGATATACTTTAATACGTAACAAAAGTACAGAATTTGAATAAATAATCTTTAAGCACACATAAAATAAATAGGAAAAACCGAGAAAAAATTAAAAGTTTAACACCCTGTATCTTAGAAACGAGGGGTTTCTAGACCTCCATTAATGGGAACTTTTTTCATTATTTCTTGTCAAGGAATCACCTGTTTCAATTTGTCGGTATAATATTGAAACACCCTGTATACGATATAGTTTTAAAACGCTTTAAAAACTTTTTGATCTATCTTGTATGTGTATTTTTTTATATAGAAAGGTACAGTTTCAATCCACTATCCGTTATAAGCTCTATGAAGTGGTAACTTAGGCGTCTAGAAGATTGAAACTTCGACGAAGGGACAAGAGTTACGTCCTAATAAAGGAAAAGTTAGTGGAGAGTTAGTGACATGTGTATTGGACAGGTTTTATGTTTTAGGCGATACTGGGCATTTTTATAGTATATCGTTTTATTTTATAACCTGAATGTGTCTGGCTGAAATCATGTTTGACGTTAGTAGACACAAGTTAACTTTCAGAAACTTTTTTATTAATATTTGACGATGAATACATAATGAACACCTTAATATTTAAAGATGTCAAAGGGCTGCAAAGCTTGAACTTGAAATATTTAATGTAAATTGAACTGTCAAGTTCTAAAGTTTTTATATTTAGGAAAATTAGATTATTGCCATGTCAATGCATAATATAAAATTAAAAAAAAAAACTTATACAACAAAGAAAACAGTGGTGAGCAATTAGGGGGGGGGGGGGGGGAATTTATTTGTAATTCTAGCCCGTAGGTTTTCTAAATTTTCGCGAGGAGTTTTTAATATGTGGCCACAAAACAAGTCGCACGGCAGGAGATCGCAGGACCGTGGTGGCCACACCTAACTGGCACATTATGGTGTGCCGTCCTGATGGAAGTAGCCTTGTCGGATCTTTCCATCCCCACCAAACATTTTAAGTTAAATTTTACCTTTATTCGACCTCTAAACGGGTCAAATACTTTGCATGACCAATTGTATACAGGGATAATTTACCTACATTTGTTTTCCTATTGCCCAATGTGGGGAAAGAAACTAAAGTAATTTGAAGGTCGAAAATAGGTTGATAGGGGTTTTCTGTCACGAAGTGAAATAAATATAGACCTATTTTACGTTTAAATGTGGAAAGTGAGACCAACCTTTTGACCTAAATATAACCTAAATAACCAATAAGACACTAGACAAAAATACAGAAAAAACATATTATATCTGGCGTTAGAAAGAAAAGACAACAACTTATGCCAACACTTCCAACAGGACAAAATAAATTATAAAATGGGGTTCGACTTAAGCAGATATTTGGAATGGCCGCTTATCATAACTTCAACAATAAACTGATATAATTAAGTTTTATCATTTTTCTGGACCGAAATTTGGATGCGAAAGAAATGTGTTTGTGAATTATGGTGATGATACTTCGAAAAACAAAACGCGCCCTTAAAATATGCGTTCTTCTATGTATTTATTACGATTCAAATTTTTTTTTTTTAATTTTAAATATTTTTACCATTAACTTAAAAACACAGTGTCTTCATTATAAACATTATATGTACCTACAGTTTTAAGAAAACTTTCGTTGACGAAAGATATCGTAGTCTAATGGATTTTCCACTCACCTTATGTAATTCTAAAAAATTTAATTATTGTTTTTTTTTGTTGTCGATAAACAGGACAACTAATAATTGTTAAATATGGCCGTTTTTATATTTTTAACCCTAAAGTTATTTTTCCCTTTATTATTAACTGTACAAGCAATGTTAGCCTTTGAGGTTAATCAGAAAGTTATGAAGTAACTCAATTTTTAACCACAAAAAGTCTATAACTTTGGGAACAATTTATATGGCAAAATTATCCAAAATATTACTTGTTTCTAAAACTACATGGTCAGTAAATTATTTGGACTTTTTTTAGGCAGTAATTAGGTAATGTTTACCTAGCGTATTAGCCAAAAAAATCCTTAATTATATCTACATACATATATTATTAAGTGACAATTAAGTAAATTATGACTTAACCATATTCCTTATTAGGATTAAATATTTTTAATGTCTCAAAGAGGTAATTTATTTGTAATCTTTAACTAGGTAAATTAAACTAAAAGTAGATTTCCGTATAACAAATTATTTCAGTTGTAGATATCCAAATTTTGACTTAGATTTTAGAGTTCGAATCTTTTGTGACTTTTAAGAAAACATTTAAGGCAAAAATAAGCAAATATTTGCCAATTTAGGAGTATTCTCCTTCCGTTCTGGTCTACATTACTTAATATGTTTGTTGGGTCGTCTGATGCGTTTACAATTTTTTGTTTTTAATTTCATGGCGGAATCGCGCGAATTGAGAATCCCTTCAAAACGAACCTGAACTAACCTTCTTGTCGATGTAACCGCCCACACCCACCTTTCTGCGCTGCGAATGCAGAGGCTTTTAAAGAAATGTGGATTTTAAGAACTTTACATTCTCATTTGTAGAGAATTTAAATATCCAGAGACTGCCAGAGAGGTAAAACCATGCCTCGCCATACATTTTCATTATTCTGACAAATCATCAGCAAATAACCCACAAATCATTCTGAAAATTACATTCTGGGCGGATTGTCGCTGGGTAACAACTTTTGGACTAAGTTTAGACGATAAGCGTGCATGCAGGTCACATTCCAGGATTGTATTGCAGATTCCGTAGGATACTTGCTGGCTTAAAAGCCACCCTTATTGTGGGCGTTCATTAACAATTCAATTCTTCAACGTTTTGCGCAGTGCGATCTTTTGGTGACGTGGTAAAAGCCTACGGCACGGTATGGAGATAAGCACTAATATGTAAAATGAAGACAATAAAATGGCGAGATGTCATCTCCAAAATAACAATGAGCTAGAAAGATAAATAAAAATAAAAATCAACACAAGACAGACACAACCTCAGAAACACATGAGCATTACAAAGGCCTTCCTCAAGGCAGCGTCTTTTAGCACCAACATTATTCAACGTATTTATCAACGACATACCAAAGAGAAACGATATCCAACTTGCGCTTTTCGCAGAAGACATAGCACCAGGTCAACAAGAGAAGAAACAGTCACCGAAAGAATGCGACCATGTCTGCAGGAAGTCAACAAATACCTACATAAATAGAAACTTAGAGCAAACCAAGTAAAAATTTATCTATGGTCATAAACAAGAAAAACACAATACCACAAATCATCAGAATAGGACACAAGAACATACAAGAACAAGAAACAATAAAGTACCTAGGGTTAACAATAGAAAGGAGAACCAACTTCAAATAACAAGCAATAATAACAAGAAAAAAAGGCAGGAGCTGCGTCAGCCATAATCTATCCATTCATTCAGAGAACATCGGAGCTAGAAAGAACAACAAAAATCAGACTGTACAAAGCTTACATGAGACCGATCATGACATCTGCATAGTGCATACCCAGTTTGGAGCGCTGCAGCCATAACTTGTAAAGAAAAGTTCTTTTCCCCCCTCGACTGCTGCTATTTCTGTTGATAAAATAAACCACAGCTGATGTTGTTCGGTACTTCGAAATCTTCAATACTGGAAAATCCACTATTTAAAATCTCTGTAAACGGCAGCGAAATGTACCATGACCACATTTCATCCTTAATACAGAAAACATATGGCAAATTGAAACTTTTGTTTGCCTTTAAGTTCTAAGTGTATAAATAATCCAAGAGATTTAGTGGTTGCTTTATTTTCAATTTGACTTGTTATTCAAGACGAGATCATTATAGGTAAAACCAAAAGTTAAACTATTGGTTTTTTTTTACATTTAAACAAAAGGGGGTTAGAATCGCACCAAGTTTTGATTTCTTGGAGATCTTGATTTATGACACTCTTCAAAAGTTCACAATTGCTTGAATGCCACACAAGAGTGTTGTCATCCGCGAAAAGTGTAAACTAGCCACTAATATCTGTATATTGCTAAGGTCGTTTGTATACAATAAAAACAAGATAGGGCCCAACACAGAACCCTGAGTTACCTCAAACTCGACACCCGACAAACCAGATCATCTTCCATCAATGAACACAACCTGCTATCTCCTGCAGAGATACGATGAAAACCATCCATGTGCTTACAAATGGCATATTGTTGGAACTTCTGTAGCAGTACACGGTGATTAACATAGTGTCATTGATTTGACGGATTACTTTACAATAGCCACAATTTAAAAATGCAGGAATATCTGCGGCCGCTGCGAATTTTCCCCGTTGGCCTGTTAGCCAACTTATGAAAGCCTGGAATATTAAAATTTATTGTGTTTTAAAATAATACGGTGCATATACCTACTTAAAAAAATTATTTAAATAAGTAGAAATAAATGGGTTAAAACAATTTTTAAGCTGTTTTTAACAATTCTTTTTATGTTTAGTGTTGAAGGCATTTATATACGCGTACAAATTAATGGTCTGCCATAAAGTTACTACCTATTTTTTACTCCGCTTTAAGTCAGTTTCTGCTACATAGCATAGTAATTGTTAGATCGTAAATGGGAGTGAGCACACAGTTTAAGGAGTTTTAGTCGATTAAAAAGACCTGCAATACAATGCACAAAAGACGATAAACAACGAGGACCTCCGTCCGACTACCTAGTCGACTCTATGGTAACTTGGCGGCGGAGGAAATCTGGCTCCCTAGGCTTGCCGCCCTCAATAATAATAATAATAATAATACATTCGGTTTAAAGAAAAAACTCGTGAATTAATTAATTCATCGGCGGAAACGAAACTCGATTAGAACTTAAAAAATTACACTTCAGCGCGAGGGAAGCAAACGAGAGTAGCGTCCAAGACTCTAGGGGAGCTGCTTCACATGGCCGGGTAACTTGATTCACGTGCTTTTCTGACCCAAGGTGTCAATCTAGTTCAATCACAGTAAAGTGATATTCTTCTAAAAGTTCTTTTTTCGGCCAAAGACGGCAATTATTTCGTATATGTGTTTGGGTATGCAACGAGCTTGCATATCATAATTCTTTCGTAAAGGGATTCCGTACGCAAATTGCAGTTTCCCGACCGCAGTGATTAGTTAATCTGGCATCTTAGTAAAAGAAAGATGCTGTAGTTTAGTTCTTAGAAATAATAATACAAAAGTGTATTGATTATATATTCCAGTGTAAACAAGTGATTATTTACTCCAGCATCAACGTAAAATAAATGTTTTAGTTGAGTTCAAAGGTATAAATAGTTGATACGATTGTCTAGTCTAAATAGAACTAAATCCCAAGGGTTGTGAAATTGACTTTAGTTGCAAGGTGTCTTACGTGTCAACATGAACATAATCAGTTGTTACTATGAAAATAGTACAAGGTTAAATTGATGTAATCGTCAAAAAGTTACCAAATCATGGAATAAACGAAACATGTTAAAGTAATAATGTGCTTTATTAAATCAGGCAATATTTCATGAACCATCCGTTACTGTCGGCAATACAAGAATATGTAAAGGCAGGTCAGAACACCTCGCCCCATAAAACATTATTAACACTATATGGACCACTGTTCAACTTTTTTGTGTTTCATAAAGTAGTCATTACTAAACCCAAATAGAAAAATAGTTTTAGATAATTTTCTTATCAACCAAGTTAGGTACCATTGCGCCCAAAAAAAACTGGGACACGCAATTTTACTCTCCCAGGCTATTACAATACCATCGAAATCTGGATACCCTGTACATCAAATTTGACATCGATTGTCTGAAGTAATTTTTAGGAAACTTTGCTTACCGCAACGGCATTTTTCAGAAAACACAGTTTTAAAATAATCTCCTTTTCACAATTTCACGTACTTTGACTCGAGGTAGTGCTCTATAGCTTTTAAATGAGTAATCCGAGTATTTTGAGGAAATATTGCTGAGATGATGTATAGGGTCATTCCGTATATTTAGACAGCGCCTACTGCTTTTACTTGGTAAATATTTAATTAAAAATTGCGCAAAATTTAAATTGAAAAAAATTGTTTAAAACATTACTTACGAACATTATGTTATGAGGCGGCGCGCCGTACTGGTGCCATATTATGTTGTTATATTCTCTGATAGGAAGTTCTTCTAACAAACCTTTAATTTCATTTAAATACTGGATGTATCTATCTCCTGTTAACGAGCTCAAAAATATAATCGGACCAATTATTCGGTTCCTAAGAATACCACACCAAACGTTCAATGACGTACGACACTGAATTTTAATTTTAACATAAGGGTGGGGTTCACCGATGCCCACATATGTGTGTTACACATACCCCTACTGTGGTAAACGTAGCTTCATCGCTCCACAAAATCTTCTTACAAAAATCATTGTCTTCATTTTCTCTAAATAACATATCATTACATTACATTACATTATGCTGGTCGTCTAATTTTGTGATTATCTGTGAATTTTTGTAAATAAATTATAATATATATAAAGGGTTTTCCAATAAGAACGATATGATTTTGAAACGATATGGTAACCATGGTAATAAAGTTATACCTGTCACCAGTTGTCAGTTATTGTCAGTAAACTATAACAATTTATTATGGCTAAATACGCGCTTCAAGAACGTTTGGTTATTATCCAAAAATTTTATGAAAATAGACGATCTTTTGTGAACACTTATCGCGCACTTCGCGAAAACTTTGGTGTAAATAATCGTCCTTCTTTGCTTGCCATTCGTCGCATCGTTGAAAAATTTGAAAATAATTTTACTCTTCACGATGCAAAAACACCAAGAAGACATCGAAACGCAAGAACTGTTGAGAATATTGCTGCTGTAAGAGCTAGTGTTGCAGTGTATCCAAATTTATCAATTCCTCGGCGTGCTCAAGAGTTAAGGATTAAAAAAACGACAACTTGGCGTATTTTGAAAGAAGACTTGAATTTACACCCGTATAAGATTGTTTTGACCCAAGAACTTAAGCCACTGGACCATCGTCGGCGCAGAGAATTTGCTGCTTGGAAATTAGAACAACTTGAAAGGGATCCTAATTTTGCCAAAAAAATTATCTTTTCAGATGAAGCTCATTTTTGGTTAAGTGGATACGTTAACAAGCAAAATTGCCGTTTTTGGTGTGAAAACAATCCACAACAGATTCATGAGAAGCCTTTGTATCCGCTAAAGGTAACTGTATGGTGTGGTTTATGGTATGGTGGCATCATCGGACCATTTTTTTTCCAAAATGAGGCAGGAGATGCAGTTACAGTGAATGGTAAACGATATCGACAGATGTTAAGACATTTTTTGTGGCCAAATATAGATGCACTTGATTTGGAGGATATGTGGTTCCAGCAAGACGGTGCCACATGTCACACTGCTCATGAAACTGTCGATATACTGCAAGAAAAGTTTGACGAAAGGATAATTTCAAGGAATGCTACTGTTCAGTGGCCTCCAAGAAGATGTGATTTAACTCCTTTAGATTACTTCTTTTGGGGCTATTTGAAATCTAAGGTTTATGCAAACAGACCACAAACACTTGATGCATTAAGGTTGAACATTGAACCCTGCATTCGTCAGATCACGCCCGATTTATTGCATAAAGTCATCGAAAATTGGGTTCGTCGAATTCGCTCGTGTACACGAAGTCGCGGAGGACATTAAACGATGTGTTATTCAAAACATAAATGTTATCAATTATACTTTAAGATAATATAAAAAGTTTTATTGTATCTGAAATAATTTTAATTTTATTTCATTTTGAAATCATATCGTTCTTATTGGAAAACCCTTTATATAAAATAAAACAATGCAGTCTTCCTCCACAGTTTAATTGTTAAAATATCGTTAAAAACGTCTTTTTTCAATACCACTCAGTCAAACTAACTTCAATTCCGAATTACACATAATAAACCAGATTGACACTGCTAATGGATACCCCATAATATTAATTAATAAAGTTTATTACAAACATCTGAATAAATATATTAACAAACAACTTACATATAAAGAACAAACAAATAAGAAATTCTATTCTCTTTCCTTTTGGGGTCCCATCTCATACAAATTAAAAATAATTTTCCAATCTTTTAATTTTAACATTAGTTTTAAAACAAAACACTTATTAGGCTCTCTCATTTGTAATTCCAAAGACCACATACCTCCGTCTGACAGGTCAGGTGTTTATCAGATAAGTTGTTCGACCGAGGGTTGTTCTACTTCCTATGTTGGCCAAACAGGGAGAAAGTTCAAAACCCGTATAACTGAGCACTGTAAAGAGATAGTAAGAGCTTCTAATCTTAACTTATCCCCTTCTAAAATTAAATCCAATTTTTCTAGACATGTATCTACAAATAAACACAATTTTAATCCAGACACAGATACAAAATTCCTGCATTTCTGTACCAAGGTCAATAAATTAGACCTCCTTGAGATACTTGAGATTAACAAAATAATTAAAAATCCAAACATAGATTGTGTCAACGACCAAATTATTCATGACAGTACTTTTTTAATGCTTTGAATCTAGATGGTCTATAATTACAATAACATTTTCTTTTCATAATATATACCTCTTTCTATCTCTGCTTATACCCCTTCAACCTTCAACAACCCTTATAAAATCCCATTGTATCCAACATTATGCAGGGTTGATATTTTTCATTATTCAACTTATACAAAAATATCCACATCTACTATATTTTACTGAGTCAATAAGTGTTAGTGTCTTCACCAACCCTCACAAGTGTATTTTTAGTGCAATGTTACATTTCACTCCGATAAACATTTAACGAAAAAACCCCCTTTTGACATAACCATATATTTTGGTCATTCGTTGACAGATGTCTGATTTTACCATTCTTAAATACTTTATATATTTAGTGATGGCAACATTTGAGATCGTTAGATCTTGTATGGATTTTGTAAACCTAACATCGAGCCAGTTCGAATCTTCTTTTCCTATTTTTAAAAATCAATTTTAATTTTGACATTTCTAATGGTAGTACCGGATTGTATTACTTGGTTGTCACTTTTCTCTTATATTTAACCTTAATTCATTTCCCACGTTTTGCGGAAGTACCGCGGTTGTTCGCACAAAGGTTGTATGGAATCTTCTTTTTAAATTTTTAAAAAATTTTAAAATTTTTATACAAATAAATATTTTTAAATCAAATCTTTCTAAACTTATTAACAAATTTATTTCAACATAAAATAAAATGATCATTTTTTATCATTCTTCTAAAATATGGGGCAAAGCTCCATATTATCATATAAGCTAAAAGCTAAGACAAACCGTCTAAATTTAAAAACCTTTCAATAGTTTACATAAAATTTTTTTATAAAAATTTTTTATTATTAAATAAAACCTATGATTTAAAAAGTAAAAAAAAATCTTTCTATATTTAACTTAATATAATATGTGTTACCCAGCTAAACTTAACCATACAAGCTCATGATTCTTAATTTTTTTAAACAATCTTTCCTTTAATCGCCTTCAGATGTCATATTCTTCTATTACTACTTAAATATGTGACACTTATCTAAATTACAATACTCAACCTTAACTTCACTTCTTATTCCATTTATTTAACCATTTAATATTATCCTTTCAGTATCCCCTGAAGATGAGTACTTAAGTGCTCGAAACATTCCGGGAACTTAAAAACTTTTTATGTTAACAATTGAACTGTGGAGGAAGACTGCATTGTTTTATTTTATATTACATTGACTCCACTGACAGTATGGACTATTTTTTCGACTTTTCAATAATATAATATATAATATAATATACCGGCAACATTTTATAAGGGTGATATTCATATTTGAATAAAACAGTTTGAATATTTTTTGTATATTTTCCAAAGTACTTACTAGCCTAAATAGACTTTGGATTTTTAAAAATAAGTAATAACAGGTTGATAAATCAGATAAAATAATTGAAGATTCCTTTCTCACCTTTAAAATACAACTAACCTGAACTAACCTTACAGTACTAATTTTATTTCTACCCTGCAATTTTTTAACAAGCTTTATAACGTACAATGCCAGGTTCGCACTTGTTCGGTTTCATTTAAAAATTAAATCGTTTGTGTTCTTAGCTTTTGCCTTTCTTAACAAAATCCCACCAACATGTAAGGAATGTAGATACACAGTGAGATACTAAAACAAATTGAATGAACCAAAGCGAATTTGGCGCAGGCATTTATCTCGCATTCAATTCCTCATAACGACTCCCAGGTCTCTCACGAAACCATAAACAGACAGGAAGTATAAAACATGTAATTATTCACTCGCATTAGCTTCCATGTATACGGTATATGTACTTATGTACATATTATCGTATAGCTGTTTTAATTAAAAAAAAAACTAAATTGGTTAATAAATGGGAGAAAAATATGTTTAATTCAGCACTACAAAAATTGTATCATTAAAAATTACAGGCTAATTTTTACTACTGACCTCAGATCTTAAATGTAATGTAATGTAAATTTAGATTATTTTCCCCACAAACCCTACATACAACGAGAGACTGAATTACTCCTCTTCCTCGCCTTCGTTCTTCGCGGTTCTAGTTACTGATTACAAAATGATTTAAAAGTAATGCCCCTTCCGACTACCTCAACTATTTATGGATTTTTTTCTGAACATAATACCCTAGACTAACTTAATCAACGAACATGATCCCAAGTACGCAATTTCGGATATTTCATTTTCCACGAAAAATAAATGTTGTGGAAAAAGTTTCTAGAATCTCGTCTAAAAGAGTAATGTAAATTCTTCATCCTTTAATAAACTGAATATACATACACGATCTCTCAAAAAGTTATTGCTGAGGCTGACCAGTTTCTTTTGTACAATGGTTGTTAAAAATGAAAATTGTTAACAATAAAAAATAGGCAATCGAAGAACAAAAATGATATATCGTATTTTGCTTAAAAAAAAACTTGTCATTTCGTTGGTAAATTCCGCGTATTCGTATAAATTCAGAAAGAATTTTAATTTATATTTTCGTGAAGGTACGCTTTAATCTCGTTAATCATTAATACAGGTTATCCAAATTTTGCAAGTTTTTAATATTGTCTAAATAATATGTAAACCTATATGATGACCTGATGATTACTATGATTAAAAGTACAAAAGAGATCAATGTAACATTTTACACTAACACGAATAGGATAGTGACAGCACAACAATAAAATATATATGCAATATTTTGTTTTTGCCTATAACTTGAAAACAAATGAATATTGAAGAAGTAAAGTAGTCCATGGTCTGTGGTTATGTATTTTAAAGGGAAATGAAAGTCTGTCTTTACCACCAAAATTTTTTTATATTAACTACACTACACCCTAGATTTGGGTATCGAGGGCATATATATGGGAGGGATTCACCATATGAGTTAGATGTTCAATATACATTCAAGTTTGAAAATTGAGTCGGACTAGTTTCGACCTTAGAAAAGATCATCATCAGCAACTCTATATAATTATAATGTATAAGTACAAGGTAAAACACAGTAGTGGATGGTTCAATGAATGTGTGTGCCTGGGCCATGGACTTGACTGGGAACGTCCCTTTGGCTACACAAATAGGTTAAGAATAAGGGGTTAATTGAAGCACTTAATGAGTATTGAGTGTATAGGTTTTATATTTATTTGACGAAAGCTAATAACTGTAAATAGTAGGAGAAATAGGTCTTAAACAAGTCTGTTTTTTCTCTTGACCCATGCTAGTAGGGAAATGATTTTATTTATTTTCATTAATTTTATTATTGAGAGAAAAGGATTAAGATTTTGAATTTGTGGTGGTATTCTTTATGGAATAGACTTTTTAAATTAAGGTGGGTTAATTTTTTTTATTTTTTAATATAACATTTTAGATGTCAGATAGAACTAAAGGTTTGTTTTATGTTAAATTTAGGTACCTTTTAGTTCGTTTTTAATTATATCTCTCAGTCACTCAATAAAGATGAGGCTTTTCTCTTTTTTCTTTTGAGAAGGTAGAACATATTAATTCGGTAATATTTAATCGTCAGTTAAATCACTCTAGTACTTAGAGTGAGGGACGTTCCCAGTCAAGTCCATGGGCAGGCACACACATTCGTTGAACCATCCACTACTGTGTTTTACCTTGTATACATTATAATTATATAGAGTTGCTGATGATGATCTTTTCTAAGGTCGAAACTAGTCCGACTCAATTTTCAAACTTGAATGTATATTGAACATCTAACTCATATGGTGAATCCCTCCCATATATATGCCCTCGATACACAAATGTAGGGTGTAGTGTAGTTAATATAAAAAAATTTTGGTGGTAAAGACAGACTTTCATTTTCCTTTAAAATGAATATTGGATGCATAGATTACACCCTTAGAGTTAGGCCCATTCCTCCCGACTCATCCTGCATACCTCAATTGAAAAAGCTGTTACATACCTCGCTATATAATAGCTCACTTATCATCCTAGCTATATGATGTACTAGTATCTATATTTATAAAAAAAAATATAATAAATAATAATACAAATATTGCCCTAGCCCTAAAATTATTTAGTTTTAACATCAGAACTGTTATAAAAATTAACCGACATACAATAATATATTCCAAATAATTTTTTGTAATCTTAGATAGGACCACCTTGTTCAAGAGTCGATCGATAGTATTTCGAGCTGCCTTAGGCCGCATTAGCATCCTTCTTATTTAACTAACCCCAAGATAAATGCCTCGAACGAAATTTCCAAAACCAATTTTTGATGCAATCACTTAGAAAATGCCTGAGGTTGAGCACGACGGGCCCTTATCAGTCTTATTCTTCGTCATCTTGACTCTTGAGGGACAGCTATAGCGAACAGGGCTAAAAAAGAAAAAACTGCACACCGTGCACGATCGATAAGCTTCAGTCAATTTATTTAGCAGATGATCAACAGACTTTGATTAACTTCTTTATAGGAGTTCATTGTCCTTTTAAATATTATGCAATTTATTTTTTGAAAAGCCCGTGCAAATATCTTGATTTTTTAATATGTTTCACGTAATTATTTATTTTTTTAATATGTCCTGTATTCTGCTTAGAAGATACTTGAACTGGACGTCAAGAGATATCCTTGTCAAAACCTAAGAATGTTACGGCACGTAGATTAAAATATGAGAAAAACATCCGATTTTGTTGCTACATCTAAACAATAACAATTACATGAGACAAAAGATTAAAAAAAGGAACGAAAATTAATGAGAAAAAATTATAAATAAACGCAAATTCTCATAAAAAGAAGAAAAGGCAACAAATAAAAACTCGTAAGATGTAGAAGAAGAAGCCATACAAATACTTACAATACACTCAGAATATGTTTAAGAGAAATAGAAATTTTTCGATTAGTTTTTAATATGTTTTACGAAGGACTTTAGTTAAGTTTCCTGGAAAAAAATGTTAATTATGTAATATTTAAGAAACTCCTACTATTATTTTAATAATAAGTTTCCCAAAAATCCTAGTTTATGGAAATTTGGCTTGAATATACATTTTTAAAATTTTGTGGCTTAACACAAGTTTGTAGTTTAGGTTTTTTGCTATATAATGGCTAGAGATGTGAGAGGGGAACGAGAATATTCTCGAGAATATTCTCTGTAAGAAAATTCTCCCGAGAATATTCTATAGAAAAGTTGTTCTACATAATCTACTCTGAAAAATGTTGCAATGATTTTTAAAATTTTGGCTTCTCTAACCTTTTCTATAACTCTGGTAACAGTGTTTTACGTCGGCGCTTCTAGGGGAATCCGAGTATAACAGTAATTCAGGGAAATCCCCTAGAAGGGCGAACGTATACTCGTATACAACTGTGTGAATTGTAAATGATGTGGCGAGACTAGTTTTATTTTGGCGTTCCGTTCGGCTCAGTTTAGGCCATCTATAAGTATAAAAACATGGAACAAAATAAATTAAAGGGTATCACAAAACCAAAAAGTAACGTTTGAAAATATTTTAATACAAAAAATGTACTGTAATGTATGGTAAAAATTTTATTTCTTTTTATTGCCATTTCTAGCGATTTTCTTACCATTCTCAGAAAATTCTCTAACTTGAGAATATTCTCCAAAAGATTATTACCGAGAATTTTACATCTCTAATAATGGCACATCCCCTGTTTATACATATATAATTATTGTCTTTGCAACTTTGTAAACTTACATATAATGTAGATTTGAGATCAATACTCTTGTGTCTTATTTTATAGTCATGCTGTCAAGTGCTAAGAACGAAGTATGCAAAGTACGAGAACTTTATTTACAGACCAAAAAATTTGACTGTCATAAACTTTCCTTTAATTGCCGTAATTTGTTTTAGTTCATATTATGTTTAAATTTACCTGATTTAATGTTTTTAAGGGAAAAATAAATTAATATTGTTCAAACAATTCTTATTCAAACTTCAAGAAAAACAATTTAAAATAAAAACATTATTTATTTTAAAACAAGTATATTATTAAATCCAGAATATTTCAAAATTGTTGTAATAAAACCTACTTTATGTGTGTTTTAAGTTTATGGCTCGGGTTGAAACCAAATGGCTAGAAACCTGTCTTTAAAAATGGAGATGTTAGTACAATTAGTAATTATAGACCTATAACATTTATATTTTTATTAGATAAAGTTTTTGAAACTATTTTAAAAATAAGAATTGTTAAATATTTCGAAAAAATACATTTTATTTTTAAAAACCAATTCGGGTTTCAAAAAAATAAATCGGCCCAAGATGATATTTGCTATTTAACAGAACAAATATATAATGCATTAGGTATTAAACACCTTGTATTTATACTTTTCTGGATTTAGCAAAAGCCTTTGATACGGTTAGTCATAATTTACTATCAAAAATATTGAAAATATTGGGGTTTGAGGAAAGCAATTAGAATTAACTAAAAAGTATTTTAAAGATAAACCAGGTTATATTAAAATAAATAAAAAAGAAAGCTATTCCAAAGTGTTAATGGAAAGAGCAAATAATAATAGGGATTTTTTGAGAAATATTTGTTTTACCGATGAATGTGCATTCACCCTCAACAACGAACCAAATGTTCAAAATTGCCGGTATTGTAGCCAAGAAAATGAACATTGTCTTGTTCATAATCAGACGCAATATCCACAAAAAATAAATGTTGGAGAAGTGTAGGACATCACATTATTGGACCATTTTTTATGGAAGGCAACCTTACAGCAGTAACCTATTGCAACGTGAAGTTGTACGCGCAAATCAGGAGATCTGGTATCAAATGGATGGTTGTTCTGTCCATAATTCTCTCATGGTTAGGGAATACTTGCAAGATATTTGGCATCTAATCCTTTGGTCAGGTCTTCTGACCTTTCGCCAAACGACTTCTTAATGTGGGGTTACTTAAAGAATTTTATTTATAAAGATGTAAAATTTGAAAATCTAGATCAACTAAAAAACTGTATTTCATTAGAATGTGACAACATTTCTCAATATCAACTCGGTAATGTTAGAAATTAATTTTATGATCGGTTAGTATATTATTCAGCTGTTAATGGAGGGTTGTTTTTACATTTAATTAATTACTGTTTTTGTGAAAATCTCGAGGGGCCATCCACTGGTTGCATTAATGGTACAAATTAGCCCGCATTACTTTGCAATACTGTGCATTACGCTGCATTACACTGCACTACATCGCATTGCCCTGCATTATCTCGAATTATCCTGCGTTAAAGCCACATTACTCTAAATACGTTATGATTATGACTGACAAAAGTAACTTTTTCAATAGTTTGTATCGCAGGGGATCAAAAAACTGCGACACGTAAGTAAAATTTGTAACATCTTAAAATATATAGGAAATACAAGCGGATAAGAAAATTCGGTTAAAATGAATAAGATGACTAATTTGCCAACATCGCAAAATCGCTGGCCATGGTCTTCGCGGCTTATTATTAAAATGTTATGTTTTATTTAACTTCTGTGCAGTTTTCCTAGGATGTGATTCCCGCATTTGTGTGTGAATTAATTATGTGCGTTTGTGATAATTAAGGATATTTCCATTATATAAGGTAAGATTTTATAAATATGAAGTAAATAGTACATGCTAGATGTAATAAGGATATTTCTATCTATCTTCAAATTTTAAATAAAAAGCAAAAAAAAGAAATGCTGTTTTTTTTTCTCAAGTTCAAGGGATATTCATTTGAAGTTTATTTTTGGATTCGCCGTAAAAATTTTACTTAATAACTATTATTAGAAGAAAATAACTTTTAAGTTTCATCAACTCTATGCTCGACTTTATGGTAAACGTAGAAGATAAAAAATAGCGAGAAGAGCATGTACAGGGTTATCCAACCAAGACTAGACAAGGCGATTTTTTGACTTTTCCTGTACTTTTATAAAGAAACTGAAATAGCCATCTTAAGTCATTTTCTCCCGCGAATTCGAATATCTTCAGCAAAAAACAATTGAACATCAAACAAAAGTACTAGGGGTCACTTTGATATTTTTTTAAATGAGATGCCGTATTTTTAATGAGCTTATCCGATTTCTCATATAAATTTTGATCTAAAATGTTGGATTTTTAATTCAAAAACGCCTTTTTTCTTCAGTTTTAAATTCGGAAAATGTTAAAAATAAAAAAAAAAAAAAAAAAAAAAATTAAAAATCCAACATTTTAGATCAAAATTTATATGAGAAATCGGATAAGCTCATTAAAAATACGGCATCCCATTTAAAAAAATATCAAAGTGACCCCTAGTACTTTTGTTTGATGTTCAATTGTTTTTTGCTGAAGATATTCGAATTCGCGGGAGAAAATGACTTAAGATGGCTATTTCAGTTTTTTTATAAAAGTACAGGAAAAGTCAAAAAATCGCCTTGTCTAGTCTTGGTTGGATAACCCTGTACAGTGTTATCCTTTTAGTTTGTCCCACTTTTAAGAGCCTGTAAAATTTTGCTTTTTGAGTTAGCGCGTTTATTCAAAAAACAGGATGTAGCATTGTTAACCAAGTTTTTATGGGTTTTGTTAAAAATGACAGTAGGTGTCACATGTCAAATTTAAAAATAAAAATTTGATTTTTTTAAATGGGACACTTTGTATATTAGAAGCGAATTAGGTGGTCCCTTTTCTTCCCTTTTCAAATATATAACACACAAATGCATTCTTCTCTTAATTCCATCAAATATGACAAAAATATGTTAAAATAATGTCTCATGTTAGCTGATTTTTACAAAAAGACTTTCCTACAAAATTCAGAACGAGTAATAACAATGAAAATGACAGACTGAGATATAAATGAAGACAAAATCCAAAGCAACAAAACTGTTGCATAGCTATCTTGTATATATGTAATTAAGAGAATAATGCATATGTGTCTTATATATTTAAAAAGGGAAGAAGAGGGACCATCTAATGCACTTCTAATATACAGAGTGTCCCATTTAAAAAAAAATATTTTTTTGCTACTAAATGTGGCATGTTACGCTTACTGTCATTTTTGATAAAACCCATGAAAACTTGGCTAACAATTCTACATCCTGTTTTTGGAATGAACGCGCTAACTCGAAAAACAAAAAAGTTACAGGTTCTTAAAAGTGGGACAAACTAAAATGATGTACACTGTAATTGTAACACTGAACACTGAAAAAAATATTTTATACACCGAAAAAAAGTTACGACGACAACGGCAACGATTTTCCACAGATAGGTAAACTTGAAGGTTAATTAAAAAACGTTGGCGTAAATATTTAAAGTAAACGTACAACGTGATACATAATGTGGAATGAGAGGTGGAAATATATTTAAAAGAATTAAGATTTACTAAAAATAACAACAATACATCAAAAATAATGACGTATTTAGGTACCGAAGCGTTTTTAAAAAATATAGGTATTAAAAACAGATTTTAAAAATTTAAAAAAACGTTGATGGGCGTTACTCTGAATTATTCCGCATTAATCTGCATTACTCCGCATTACTCTGCATTACTCCACATTACGCAAAATTTAGAGAAAACTGCATGGTACACATTTTCGAGTAGCGGATGACCCCTCGGAAAATCTGTAGTCTTAGGTATGTCATGTTAAATTAAAGGTTTAGTAAGAAAAACATAATGGTGTCAGTGGCGTAGCCACAGGGGGGCGATGCCCCCCCCCCCGCCCCTCTTGGCCTGGCGCCCCTTTACTACTTAAATAATAATTCTTAAAAAACAAGATCGGTTTTGTTTTATTTTTAGCAAAGAGGAACGATGGGAATAAACTTAATAAAACCGATTCCGAAAGCGTCCCACCACATTATATTAATTTTTTTTATATAGCGGATTTTAACTTCATGTAGCATAGGGAAGGTGAATTCCTACGAAATTTGGGCGTGGTCCCAAACATTTTTTGCCTGCGGCGCTTTAGCTCCGCGGTCTGCGCCCTTCCAATAATTCGCCCCCCTTGCCTCAAAATGCTGGCTACGCCACTGAATGGTGTCTTTTATTTTGGATGTGTAATTGCCGGATTGGTGAAACGAAAATGTGCTTTTAATGTGAATTAATCTTTATTTGTTATGTCCAGCTTTGCGTCAATTTTTGACAATAGCGTCATAGAAATTATTTGCTGGTGTTTGCTGTATTACCTAAACTATGAAAATTTCGTAATTTTGCCATAACATTTAATTGAATAAGTTAGGATTGGCTTATTAAAATTTATTCAAACTTAGCACATAGGTTTATTACATCGGCCTCTTCAAAAAATTACAATACAATTTTTCTCTAAAATATACAGGGGATCCAATACTTAGCCACCTCAAGATACACATGGGATTTCCTATGTTTAACTAAGTCATGCATCACCCAGTATATACTTGCATGCATTACGTATTAAATATTTTGGTGTTTTCCCACACTAAATTTATAAAAACAGGTCACATATGAAATAAACTGTCTGGCCTTTACCGCTTTGTTCTAGTATGATTATATTATGTAGGAATGACCCATAACATAGACCTCGACATAGACGCAAAGTACAAAATACAACAATTTAGGCGGACTTTTGGGGGTCAATTTACAAAAAAGGCCATATATATCGTTTGGATAAGCAAATAAAAGCTAATTAAGAATAAGAAATCTGAAAATATATCATTTATTAATGTAATTTGAATATTCTGTAAAAAAATCCATGCAAACTCGTTGTAGTATCTCCACAATAAAACGAAAATGGAATAGTATACAGTATACATTAGGGTGTCCCTTATTTGGAGCAAAATTTTTTTTTACAAAAACCGATACGCATGCCCTCGAAATATGTTCATTTGCGACAGTTGTAAAATATCATCTCGCTTAAAAAATGTTAACCCGTGCCGACTTGACGACAAAGTTATGCTCCATTCCACAATAATTCGTTGATTTCTCGACCGTAATAAAATTTAAATGACAACCCTCAGTCGTAATCCCAACCATAAATAAGTTGCCTGACAAATATATATTGTGTAGGCACCGGACCTTTTGAAAGGGTACAGGTCCTGATTACCTACTAATTTCAATAGTTTAGGTTAGCTATTTTTAACAAAACAACAAATTTAAAATAATAGGTAAGTATCTTTATTTTAATCATGTAATTAAATAGCTATTAATATTTATACAAAAATACTAATCTACAATATTATAATAATACAATATTTAACTTAACCTACTCTATATTTAGTTTTGTTTCACTATCACTATCGTCTTCATCTATGCCTAAACTAATTATTAAGGACCTTACGTTACTATTAATTATGTTATAGGAATCTTCGACTTGGATCACGTGTCTTACAGAATTTTTCAAACTTTCTACTGGGATATTATTTACACATTTTTTAATTAATTCGATAGCAGAACCACTTAGTGTAGGGAATGTGTTTTCTCTTCTAATCATCGTCTTTAACTGGCTCCATAAATGTTCTATTGGGTTAAAAATACAGTAATACGGAGGGAGGCGTAAAACTGTGTGATCATTAGCACTTGCGAGATTGTCAGAGATATATTATTTTTCAATATTGAATGTTTTTAAAACATTTAAAAGGTCCTTTTTTTGTATAGGTGTCCTCAAAATATATATTATTTTCCATCATATAGTTTTGAATTTTCACTTTTGTATTATTTGAATTCGGCACTTTACTTAGTTGGCGACTGTGGTAACTAGCGTTGTCCATCACAATAACACTATTTTTGGGCACATTCGGAAGCATACGATTCTGAAACCAATCTTTAAACAATGTAGCATCCGTGTCTTGATTCTTCGCACACAATAATAGAGCGTTCGGAATAAATCCATTTTCTGAACCTGCATGTAATATCGTAATTCTTTGTCCTTTGTTTGAGAGAGCTTTAGTTTGACATTTGATTGTTGAATCGCTCCAACCTTTTTTAGGAGTGTCGTGGGTATCAAACCAAGTTTCGTCCAAGCATATAATTGAACGATTTTCTTCCCTATATTGTCTGATAAGATTCAAATAATTTCTACGCCATACTTGTAAACGCTGCGATTCCATTAGTACTTGTCGTTTGTCAATGGTACGATATTTAAACCCCATTGCTTTTACTATTCTCCAAAGGCTTGTCCTGCCACATGAAATGTCGGTTTCGTCTGCTGTAAGTACCTTTTTTAGCGTATCTATTGTTGGGACTATTTGTTTACTGTACATGTCATAAATTTTCCTCCGAATCAAGTCTTTATCAGCTTCTTCGATGCTTCTCAATTTTCTGCTGTCACACCGTTTTTTCCTTGGCTGGATGGGTTTGGTCACTATATCTTTTACTGCCGTTAATACAACTTTGGTCAAAATACTCGTTTCACTAAAACTTGCACTCCGGTCATACCCTTTTTCTAAAAGGGTACAGTAAACGTTCTTTATGATGTTTTTGGCATTAAGTGATAAATATTTTTTCTTCGTTACACCATAACTTCCGGAAGCAATATTATCTGAAGTTTCACACAGATCTGACATATTTTGGATGCTCGATAACACACCCGAAAATACCTTTAACGCACAGCTTCACAAACACTAAACGACTGATGAACTGATGAAAAGATGAAAAGACTCTGCTTTATATTGAACACCTACAATTTGCCATTAACCTACCTAATATACCAATATAATAACATAATTAATAGTAACGTAAGGCCCCTTAATAATTAGTTTAGGCATAGATGATATTATAATATTGTAGATTAGTATTTTTGTATAAATATTAATAGCTATTTAATTACATGATTAAAATAAAGATACTTACCTATTATTTTATATTTGTTGTTTTGTTGAAAATAGCTAACCTAAACTATTTAAATTAGTAAGTAATCAGGACCTGTACCCTTTCAAAAGGCACTTATTTATGGATGGGTTTAAATTTTATTGCGGTCGGGAAATCAACGAATTATTGTGGAATGGAGCATACCCTATGGTGTTAAGCAATAGCTTATTAGGTAATAAATCCATATGTCATTAAACTATTGAAAATAAGGCAATAATAAAACGAAATTATAAATATTGTAAAATATTTAAATAACAATCATTGAGGATATTTTCTTTTGAAGGTTTGCTTTTTGCAATCAGGGTATGCCTTTTCGTGTTCCGGTCACTGTGAAAAATATTTAATTGGGATGACCTGAAACGAATTACTTTAGTTCAAATATTTAATTGAAAACGAGCAAGAAAATATTTTATTTGCCGAATTAAATTATTTTGTTTAGAACTTTAATTAAAGTTTAATTGCCTCAATTTATTTCGGACAAGCACGTACTACCTCAATTAAGTTTGTTTTCACATATATATTTAAAAATAATTGTGTCAATTAAGTTACACTTGCGTTGTTCTGTCGTTCTGCCCTTATTTCTTTTTTTTTACTCTTTATTTTAACAGTATGCCAGCATACAATAAAATAGTGTCACACAAAATACAGGCTATCTGAAGTTCTAATTACTTAAATGTCTATAAAATTCTATTCTATTCTACATAATTCGTTTATGTTGTTGATATACAAAACAAACAATATTGGTCCTATAACACTTCCTTGTGGTATTCCTACCCTAATAGATTTGTTACCTGAAAATACCTTAAGTATTTGAACCTCTACCTATTACTACCCTTTGCTCTCTACCCGACAAGTATGATTTTAACCACCTCAAAGCTGTTCCTCTTATGCCATAAAGATCTAGTTTTTGAAAAAGTATTTCATAGTTTAAAGTGTCATATGCTTTTGACAGATCAAGAAACAGCCCCAACGGAATCCCATCATTCTCCAATATATCCAAGATATTTGTTGTGAATTCGAACAGAGCTGTCTGGGTGGATTTACCTTGAATATATCCATGCTGAGTATTGTTTAATTGGTTATTGTCAATCATAAATTTTACAATTCGATGACATATTACACGCTCGAATATCTTGGAGAAAGACGAAAGCAAACTTATAGGACGATAGTTCTCAATATTCGTATTATCACCCTTCTTAAAAACTGGTACAACTAACGCCTGTTTTAGTGGTTCAGGAAATATGCCAAACTTTATAGAGTTGTTAATTATGTGTACTAGAGGCTGTAGAATCACTTGTATAACAAATTTTATTATATTAGATATCTCATCGTAACCACAACTAAACTTATTTTTCAGTTTTTTCACTACTTCAAATATTTCCTGATCAACCACTAATTCCAAATTGATGTTTATTGGATTATACTCTATATTTTTAATTCACAACCACAACATTCAAATTCAAATTCTTCACTCACATTGTTAATGTCTAACCTTGACTGATACTGGATACCTTCTTTTACAAATACTGCACTACCACCATGCCTATTATCTTCTTTCCTACAGAAACTGGTTGCTAGCATGAACCCCTTAATACCATAATTCTTGAGTTGATCTTGCGTTTTCCAATGCTCCGTAACGCAAAGGAAGCTGCAGTCGGCATTTACATCTAGGAAATCATCTAATAGATCTATGGAGTTTCCGATAGACTGAAGATTTTGATGGATGACACATATGTGACTTCCCTTTTTGCATATTGTTTTATTCTGGATACTTCTTATTGTGGCGGTTTCGTCTGGCTTCAACAAAAATTTTCACCTTCATCGTAATTTATGCGAACCTTGGTACCTTGTAATTTTCACTATAACTAAGTTCAGCAAATTATTACTTACGATAATATGTAATTTTGCAACACAGCTAATTATATAGTACCTTTCCCACTCCTCTAATAAATCACTTAAACACGCAATGCAGAAAATAAAAGTAATACATTGTAAACTATGCGCCCTCCATTGCCAGGAATCAAACCAGTACAACAAATAAATGGTGGGTTCGCGCGACATCTCGTCGACTTATTACTGAACGAGCAAGAAGATGGCGTGACCACTGCATTTTAAACGTATGTATTGCCATAATTACCAAAAAATCAATTAAGCGTTTTAATTCGCACAAGGAAAAGTTTTTCCTGAGTGACAGAACGTAAAAGACATTGGTTTTATTCCACTTCCACAGTTATCTAACCATGAAAGCCCTGCATTAATTTAGCAGCTTTTTCCGCTATGTCATTAACTACTTTAAGCAAATACACTGTGTTTGTGGCTTCTAATATTGAGAGGTTGGTTTCCCATGAAGAATGGCATTCTTGAAGAAAACTATCAGCAATATTTAGACGAGAAAACAAATCACTGCTCTGCATTGAAATAAAATCCTGTTCCTTCAAATGTTCTTCTCTGAAATGGAAAAAAAAAACAAGCTATTTAAAAGCAGTCATAGAAAAATAAGTAAATATCTTATGGTTATACATTGGTGATCTCGAACTACCCGGGAACTTTTAGAACCTCTCGAGCTTTACATGAACAACATGAACGAGTGTATAAATGGAACTTGAGTGTTGCCTTTAGTTTAAATTGAACTCCTATTTCCAACACCAACTGAACCTCAACCTCGCCAACTTTTCGAGTTTATAAATCCAGCTTTAACGGGAAGGGCGAGGCTACCTAGGTATAACATATACCAGCAAGTTTTGACGCAAGTCTGCCCTGGTTAACATACCCCAAACATCTTGAAATTTCGTTTCCTAGTGTTTTGTGATAAAACGAATAAAAGTAGAGGGTATGCGTTTAAAAAAAGAGACTTTGAAAAATAAGGGACACCCTATGATACCCTAATAAGTATTTAACTCGTTGAGTGCCAACTACGAGTTTTCTCGTAGTTGGTAATCGGGTCCGAGACCCAGCTACGAGATAACTCGTACTCTGCGTCTTGATCTTTAAAACCAAGTACGAGAGATATCGTAGCAAATACGTGCAAATATAGAGTGCTCGGGCTATGGGACAGGAATGAAAATTTGATACTGGCATTTTGTTTTAGATTATTTATTATACTAAAAGTAGAATAAGGGAAAAATTCATAAATACGTAAAGAATCAGTATTTTCTTACAAATTAACTTTTAAGGTAACATGAACTCAAAATAAACATCATTTACATGGGCAAAAATTATTATATTATATAAACAAATATTTTTAAACTAAAAAAAAAATATTTTTTATGAAACATGGGAGTTTCTAAAACAGTTCTCGACACATAGGGCTGGTTTTTCTTCACAAATAGGGCAAAAATAACGAGTTTCACTACGCTTTTTATCTTTTGTGCAAACTCTGCATGGTTTTGTTGGACGTACTTTTTTTTCAGTAGACGGCAAAGCCTCTAAGTAATGAAAATCTTCATTCCTGGCCTTTTTTTGCGTATTTGGCATATTATCACCAATGCAGACCTTGTACCTTGATTTTGAGATATCTCTTGTCGGGCATATATATTTGTTTGGGTCACTATCAAATTTAAAAAATTATCAGAAAAAAATAAATCCACTAAAGTTTTCACACCAAAGTTTGTCAAGTCAATTGTTAAACCTGGCTCCTCGCTGTATGTAAATAAAGGGGGATCTTCATTTATGTCTATCCACTCATCATCGGTAGTGTTCCCAACCTGCACTGGTACGGGTATATTTATTGGTGAATTGGATAGTATAGAGATGTCTTCATCAGCGCTTAACACATTTTTACCGCTAGCATTCGAATACTCGCTGTCACTCGAGTTCTTGGAAGGAATAAATTCGTCGGAATCAGAATTTCCGCCTTCAGGAAGAAGGTTATCCCACTCTTCTTCACTCATATTGGCATAACCTTCTAGTTCCTTGTCAGTAAGCTTTCTTTTATTAGCCATTGTAGTCAAAAAATGATGGCACTCTACATATGTAAGTAAATAATACGTAAAAATAACTAAACTTCACGCAGTGCCGCACATTCTGTGGCCGCATTTATTTATAAAAAGCAAACAAATAGCCTCCCGTCCTGCTAATTCAACACTAACGTGATGAGACGTGATCGCACATCGCGCGCCACGAGGCCAACAGCACGGTCCTGAAATTCCGAATAATTTTGGAACCAACTACGATCTACGAGTTATCTCGTACTTGGTACGTGTTAATGAATTTTGTTTGCAGATACCAACTACGATATAACTCGTAGAGTATTTTTTTCTGCAAAAATAGGCTTT
Organism: Polydrusus tereticollis; assembly: GCA_963920685.1. Taxonomy (NCBI): domain Eukaryota; kingdom Metazoa; phylum Arthropoda; class Insecta; order Coleoptera; family Curculionidae; genus Polydrusus; species Polydrusus tereticollis. The sequence continues at coordinate 108,707,942 of OY987329.1, forward strand.
TTTTACAAAAATAAAAGAAGGATCGGGGTTACAGAGCATTACCCAACCCAAACCTGATGTTAGTTAATATCGGATTCTGGTACCCATCTGGCCAATAGGCCTTTGGCACTCAACGTGTTAAATTTGTCAAGTTTCTGAAATTTTTTATGAAAATCTACTTGTTAGTCGGCTTAAAATTATAAAAAAAATAATGGCTGACTCTGCCAAAGGCATACCAAATTACCCATAAACACGTGTCAGATATAAAGACGTTTGAATCCTCGAAGAATATATATGCGGTTTAAAAACAAGAACCTGCTAATGTCCAAAAAGGACATCGGAAAGAATTGCGATACCAATACAATGGGAAACGAAGAAGTGCTATCTGATTTCGGCTAGACCCGCAGATTCTCAAAGAACGCGACAATCCAACAGCTTTTGCATTATACACGGGGTCATAATTCTTTACGTTTACTTTTTGGTTATTTCTCTGCAAGCACGACACAATGGATCGAGCGAAAATAGTTTTAATACAAGGAATGGTCGTTAATAGTAGCTGTTAATTTATGATTCATGTTTTAGTTTTAAATAAACTATAGTGTAATAATAATTCAGCTTAAATCAAAATAATAATTATTATTACATTTTTTTTTATTGCAGGTATGTACCAAACAAGCGAATATTTCGTAAAATTACAGCTCGGCTGCTCTATGCCAAAAGATGGTAACTGATACATTCACTTACTGTGTGATAGGTAAGTACACGGAAAAAAGAAAATACTAGTTTTAATACTATTAGTTTCAGTTTAAGACTAAGTTATTGTATTGTATATACTCAAGACGATATCGTTTCAAAAAGAGAATAGGAAATTCTTGTACAACCTGATTTAAATTAATTATATATATCTTCAATCATAACATCATAGGTAACTTAGCTGGAATATGATGAGTTTTTTAAAGGAAGTATTTGGTTTCATTATTTTGAAGATTTTAGAAAAAATTAAATCTTAGTTTTAAACCTGCGACCTATCTAAAGTAACAGACTATTTTTTAAAAGCAAAGCGACATTTTGTTATTTTGAAAGCATATTATACTAAAATTGAGCATTTATAGTTTTAAACTGTAAATATCTACCCTTCAAAATACACATATCATATGTTTATTTTGAACATATTGGAATATTCAGTTTGAGGCACTCATATTGCTAATATTAAAATACCATAAATTCAAATAAAGCCTGTAATAAAAAAGTTATGATTCTTGGAATTAGACGGTCTTAGACTGTTACATTATTTTCCGACGTTTCACAAACGATTCCACGTGGCATCTTCAATGATTGTAACTATAAGGGATTAGAGCACTGAATGAATGAATCGATTTGGTAGACATTGAAATAATTCAGTCAGTTATCTAATCAGCCATATAGAGTAAAAAAATCCCTACAAATGCCACGTGCAATCGTTATTGGCGAAACGTCGAAAATTTATGGAACAGTTTGACACACACAAAAATTCCGTAGGTTTTGAACTGAAACAAGTTTAAACAAATACTGAGGCGTGAGGACACGACCCACCGAAACCATGGACCACAATAACTGGATTGTCTCGCGATTCGCGCCCGCGATGCTCTTCGGGAAAATTTCGGTTGCTTTCGTAGTACGACGAAAATCGTAAAGCTAGGAACAAGTATTTTGGGTAATTAAAACTATCATATTTAGATTATACTTTCAAATAGCAGCTCAAATTGAGTATTTCAAAATTTTATACCAAATGGTTACGATGCCTTGTTCGTAGAATATAATACTTTATTTTGAAGCTACTAATCTTTGTTTTAAAACTAACTTTTAGTCACAGTAAAAATGTATCAAACCTTGAAGTACAGAAATAAACGAATCATACAGAAATTTGCAAATATTTGTTTTAAAGTAACTTTCTTAAAGTGAAAATATATATTGAAGATATGAAAATCTTGTTTTAAATATTTTCAAATGTTTAACTTAAACTTGTTTCCTTCTATTAAGATTTTCTAGTTTAAATATAAGCAAAAATATCTGAAAATATCAAAATGTTCTGTTTGAGAATATGCTTTTTTCTGTGTACGTACCAAATAACCAAAAATATTTATAATTAAATAAACCTAAAAGTGATAGATCCAAATCTCTGCAGTTTTTTTAATTTGAAACAATTTGTTTAGGTTCAATTTACAAATTCTAATTTAACTAATGATTTAATATATATTAAAATTATACTTTTTTACCACCAACTTGAGAAATCGCCATTATTTACTCCATTTCTCTAATGAGAAGTAAAATTTCTCTACCTAGAGAAGTAACGGTAATAAATAACGAAAAGTTTTTTGTGTACCTAATGAGGTTTAGACACACGATTTTAGCATTTTTACTCACTGTTTTCTTAACATAATATGTTGAGCCTTGACTAACATTCTAATTGAAGAAGTTCCGGAGAATATTATCAAATTTTTAATAAAGCAGGAATTTTTTCAGAAACTGGAAGAAATTTCAACAGGAAACTGCTAAGGGTGTCTCACCTATAAAAAATTGTACACTAATTACCAAACTAGGGTAGTTTATATGATTTCTAGGGATTTCTAATGATTTACCACTGATTTCCAGTGATTACCAATGATTTTCAGTGGTTACCAATGATTTCCAGTGATTACTAATGATTTCCACTAATTTAAGAGTGGATAGCAGCGACATGGTTAGAGCCTAGCACATTCCCACTTTCGCAATATTTGGCCATTTTTGGGTATCCATCGGGCTTTTAATCAACGCTTATAGGTTTCGTACTTGAAACTAACCTAACCATAATTAGTGACAGCTATCGATGAAATTTTTGGTCGAATTTCGAACAAAATGGGTTTTGAAATGCACAGGTTCCGAATCTATTGTAAAGAAACTGTATTATCAGGCATTGACACCTGCCAATAGGGGGGTTTTGGAAAGGAGGGGGGGGTTGGAGAACACCGAGTAGTTTCTCTTGTTATTGGATCTTCTACTTTCTATCCTGACAAGGGCATATTTTTCCATTGCCATAGACATAGACAGAATTGGGTGCAATGGGGATTTTCAAACTGTCAAGCTGCCATATCTCCGTTGTGTGGTAAAGGGGTAGATGTCCTTTGGGGGGGTCTATCTGAAAGAGACGCTACTTTTTTGTTTAAAAAATTTTTCAATACAGTATTCCTCAAAAGTGTCATCAACTTTTTTGCAGTCCTAGTCCCCTAGAGTGGCCTAGAGGTATTAAAAAAAAATCAATAGTAATCCGATCACAGGTGTTGGCAATATAATTTTTTGTACATGTAACATAACCCCGGTATTTGGCCAAAGTGTGTTAGTTTGTGTTAATTTTGTGTTTCGAGAAATTTTTCTTTTTATATATTTCTCCTGTCGAGGATTTTTGTTTATTTCCATAAATATCGCAGTAACCACCAGTTGATTACTGATTAATGATTACCGATGATTTGCAATGATTACCGATGATTTCCAATGATTCCCAGTGACTTCTAGTGATTTCCTTACAGTATGTACACTTATTACCAAGGGTGAGACACCCCTCGGGAAACTGTCATATTCAAAAATGTCAACACGACCACAATTGACAGAGTATAGATTCATATTTTGCTATCGGTAACAATATCTTCCAAGATTGCCAAAGTTGCCCCGTTTGTCGGTATTACGCCGGGTTGCATAGGTTACTATTAACCGGTTTTTATTTTTTTAATAGACGTAATAATTGTATCAAGACTTTGTCTATTTTCTACAACCTGACACTTAAAATCGCATTTATTTAGTTTTATTTTTTAGTTTGACCAATGAAATCCGTCGAAAATGGCTAACAAAGATCTAAACGAATTAAATAATAATAACTTTTACCATCAACTTTAGTAGATTTAACACTTTTTTTATTTTCATCTTGCCAAGATCGACCAATGGTACCATTCTGAAAAATCCATGTTTCATCCAAGAAAACGAATTAGTACAAGGATGCTTCTTTTTCTTTCATATATTCTTTCAAAAATACCAGTAATTTGAAAGCTACATGGGAAAGTTCCATAAGCCCTCGCCTCGGTTAATCTTTTTTCCATCCGAAGCCTACTCTCTTTAAGAGGTTTCTTAAAGAGTTGAGACAACCATTAAACAGTTGTCTGTCTTTTAATTTCTTACTAAAAGTTGTCAAAGTTACATGATGTCCTTAAAGAAGTTGCAGCTTAAGCATAACCAATGTAAAATATTATAGTTTTTGAATAATGCAACTTACCTGTTTCGTACATTCCATAAATAGTGTCACGGATAGAACTTATATCCAATATTCACACATTTACAACTCTCTCTTTGAATTAGAACGTTTGTTTTAAGGTGATTCTAATAATTTATTTTCCTTAACTGTTGTTGAAATTGCGCAGCAACAGTGGATATATTCAAATTTAGGGCAGCTGCTACACCCTAAAAATTAGTAAAGTAGAAATAAATATATAACATACTCTTTGAAGTTACTTCTCTAACTGCTGTCAAGGGTAACAATGGGCCATTGTTGTTAAGTTCTTCCTGAAAATAGCTTACTAGAGAAGCTATTAGCTCTTTGCACTGGCTATTTAAATGCTTCGGCATTTTTCAGAAATAGTAAACCACGTAATCGACAGAGATATGTATGTGCACTTTTGCTGTTCCTAAAAGAACAGTTTTTTATTGCTATTTATGAAAAGATCTGAAGTCTTTTGTTAAAAAATACAGGCACACAACACGAAAGCACAGAACCATAAAGGTTAGTTTTGCCTGCATCGTCCTATAAAATAATTTTCAGTCTTGTAACGTAATAATATTACGATTGTTAGATGTCAGTTAATGATTTACAGTATTTTTTAGTGTATCAAACAAATATTCAAATCTTTAATAAATCAATTAATATTATCGTCAACCAATTTTTCGATTGTTGACAGGCGGTGACTATTAACAGATTATAAACCAAAATTTTCGATAATCAGTCATCTATCATAATCATCAATTCTAATATTCAACAATGTTGTCTGTTCAGGTTTTTGTTTATAACAAAAAATTTCGATGCTTGTAATTAATTCAAATATTATTTTGTAAGTGTGTGTTTCACTCGTATTTTAATTGTCTATGTTAGTGTAATTTTAATTTGCATTGGTTATTTTTTCTTTTCTTGTTTTATATACTATATAAAATACATAAGTACCGAACAGTACATGTCTGTAGAGAATAAAGTAGTAGTAAGACTAATATAGGAATAAATGACTCAATTGTACAAGCGTCCGAAACATGCATTAGAGTACCTGAAGGTATTAGGAGTATAAAAAATTATCCTAAATTTGTTAAGCAAATAAAATTACATCTGAGTGTTGGTTAAAATTTAGCGTATCTCCAGCATTATCACGTATTGAGTATGTATTCACGAGGCCAAAGCTGTTAAGCAGTGTTTAGAGAACTATTAGCTACACTAGTAATTGTAAAAATGTAAAGTACCTATTTAATATTGTTCTAAAAAAAAATTAATGAAAATATTTAATTACGGCAATTAAACCTTGTACGTAAATTTATTTAATTATTAGAAACGTATTTAAAATGTAGATGCTTAGGAGCTAATGATTAAAATAAAAGATCCAACAAACCAAAAACCTTAAGAATATGCGCATGTATATGCACATATTTTTTAAAAGGTATGCAGGATATATGCAAAAAAGACGTAAATACGCAATGAATATGCGGTAATAAAACAACTAAATTTAGATATTCTAAATTAAATTTTCATTTAATTAGGGGATTGAGTATTAAATATATTCAAGTTATAATATACCTTATTAAATCAGTTAACACCTAATACAGTTTTTTAATATCAAACTTATACTGATATTAATTTAAAAAATTATAAAACGCACCAGTTATTATGTATGCTTCAAGGTTTTTTAACTAAAAAATTGTGGCGTCTATCACTAAGGACATGTTTGTAAAAAGAAAACGATCTTTCTACATCTATTGAAGTTAATACGGCAAAATTTTAATTTTGGAACTAAGGCAGGTTCAATAGCTAAATTATTTACAGTTTTTCCTGACATTATGTTTACGACCTGCCTTAAAATCTTGAAACCTGTGTTTTTTTCTATTAAATTTTCTAATTGTGCCACTACTGTTTTTCCCACCTCACCTCGTATTTGTTTGCAATTTTGTACACATGTTTCTATTATATACATCGACTCTGGTAGACTTGTACACGATTCCTCTAGTTGCAAAATACTGTCTGCTATAAATGCATAGTTACACTTAATATACATTAACTGTTGTTCCACTTTTACACTTTGAAATATTTCTTTAGACTTTAGGATGCACTGTGAATCATCACTAGACATTTGTGAAATTAAGTCTTTCAATTTTTGGAAATTATCTGCATAAAATAGTGCCGCAGGAATCCAGGTGCCCCATCTGGTCACGACAGGCTCAGGTGGTAATGGTACTCCGGGAAGAATATCCTTGTAAAATTGTACTCTTAATGGGGCCTTTATGAATATATTTTTTACATTTGCTATTAGGTCATTGACCAACGGAAAGGAAACTCTAATAGTTTCCGCAACCCTATTTAATCCGTAAGCTAGGCAAGTTACATGAATCAAATATTCATAAAATATTTTTAAATTCTGTCCTGCCTTTATCATATACTGCGCAGCATCGGACAATAGGACAATAATTTTATCTGTAGGAACTGAATTCGGCAAAAAGAAATGTGTTAAGGTTTCTTGAATAAAACGTGTAACTGTGAGGTCGTTTGTTTTTTCCACTTCCAGGTTCTTCTTCTGTGAGTTTTCCGATCATTAAATTAACTATATAACGACCATACGAATCAGTTGTTTCGTCGACGACAATATACATATATTTACCTCCAATTTCTTTCTTTATTAAATTTCATTTAGCACGGCACCAAATATCTTTTTAACGACATTTTTTCTTAATGTTGCTCCAACTGGAGCATTACAATTTGTATATTTTTGCAGAAAGGCCTTAACTTGCGGGTTGGTTAACTTGTTTAAAGGAATATTAGCAGCCAAGAACCTTTTACATAGATCTTCGTTAAATTCTGACTGGTCATGGTTTCCGTTTTTAAAAACCTCAAATGCCTGCTTCAGCGTTGACTGTATGGGACCAGACTTCAGCTTGCTAACCTTAGCAATGTGAGACGGCGTCTTAATGTGTTGGTCTATTTGAAATTTCTTTGAGCAAGAAACAATTTTTGAACAAGACTTGCAAAAAACATGGTCGCCGTCCAAAGCAAGTTCTGGGTAAGGCTTAATCCACGAAATACATCGTATTTTCGACATAATCACCGCTTTTACTTTTACTTTGTTTGCGTTTACAATACTAATTGCGGCTACGACAAGCGACAACTTCAATATTACTGACAAACTGTAACAAATGTGAATAAATAATTATAGAAGGTGTAGATAAAGAGATTCTAGTTAAAACATCTGGTCAGAAATATCCACCCACTAATGGAATTTCTCAATAGAAGAATAATACTTTATTTTATTATTTTATTACTTTATTAATTAACCTATTTATTGCCCTCTTATCTTCAGACCCCGACATCACAGGGGACACGGCGGCGTGCGACCATAAAACGTAAGAAAAGAACACCAAAACTATATTAGATATGCAATAGTTCTTAAAAATATGCATTTTTTCCTTTAAAATCACAAAATATGCAAAAAATGCATATACCGGGTGTTGCATCGTCGAGCGGGACATAGGAAATCCCATGTAATTTTAAATGGGGTCAATTATTGGCTCCCCTAATTATTTTAGAGAAAAATTCTATTTAGGTTTATTAAAGAGCACTAAAACCCACATTCAAAAGAATAACTTTAGATATTTTTGATGAGCCCGTTTACGGGTTATCGCCGATTTCTTTTTAACTATTTCTCCTTTTTATGGCCCCGTATTTGCGGGCACCAGTCAAGGTAAAAGATGACTGTCAAATAAAGTTGTCATTTTGAGGAATATTTGAACATCTTCTTAAATCCTAAAGTTCTAACAATTTAATAGTACCTACCTATTAATTAGTAAAATATTGAAACATGTAAAATGTCATAATTAACCTTGTAATTGGATACTTTATTTTAGTTTTATTCAGATTAATTTGTACTCATAAATACACCTTTAATATTTTCGATGTACGAGTTTTTATAACAATAAAGCACACATTTCAAAATGACAACTTTATTTGACAGTCATCTTTTACCTTGACTGGTGCCCGCAAATACGGGGCCATAAAAAGGAGAAATAGTTAAAAAGAAATCGGCGATAACCCGTAAACGGGCTCATCAAAAATATCTAAAGTTATTCTTTTGAATGTGGGTTTTAGTGCTCTTTAATAAACCTAAATAGAATTTTTCTCTAAAATAATTAGGGAAGCCAATAATTGACCCCATTTAAAATTACATGGGATTTCCTATGTCCCGCTCGACGATGCAACACCCGGTATATGCAAAATGCATAAAATCCGGTCTTTAATTATATATTAACAATATTGACATTTTTGGTCTAAATTTGGAAAGCTCGACATTCACAAACTCACCATCCTCCTCGGCTTCGTATAGTTGGATATTCTTCATGGTCAGAAGTCTCACGACTGCATATAAGGTTTCCCCCGTCAGAACTGAAATGACAGTCCTGAGTTTAAGTTAGTTCAGGTTGCGATCGACTTTTTGATTGCAGAAGATGTGTATGTACAGGTCGTGCATTGTAGCTTGAGCTCTGAGATGCGTAGATGATAGAAAAGGAGAGTCAGTGTCCGACCAAGGTACGTCAGTGTACGACAGAGATACCTTACATAATTTTTACTGAGCATCCAAAGGTCAGAGCTCATGCTATATTGCTTACCTGTAAGGAGACAAAAAGCTCTTCTAAGAATAAATAAATGTTTTGTATGTTATCTTCAGTAACTACAAACTGCACATCTTTTTATATTAACTAATTGTCTTCAATTTACATATTTTTTGTTGAACTGAATAATTTAGTTTTTTTAAAAGTAAGTCTTATTCCTTCTATTGTATTCGCTTCGGGCTATGCTGAGTTTTTACAAGCCAGTTTTCTCTTATTCCGCTTTTCCGCATTTTAGGGTTTTAATGCCAATAAAATAACAAAAAACAGGAAATTATGAAAGGAAATGGACTGATGACCATCAGTCGGGTGGTCGATCGTTTGACGGATTTCAAATTGAGTTCGATTAGGGACAACAAAGAGCCCCGCCTTTATTAAATCCGATGCCTTATCATTATTTCATTGATATGACATTAAAAATTTGACCACAGTTAAACAAAAAGATTACGAGTTTCCAGGGACGTGCGGTTCATAGAAGCGATGGAAGCACCGTTTTCATAAGAAAACTAATTTTTTATTCAAATTAATTCAATCTATGCCAATCGAAATTCATAATACCTATTTATTTCTAATTTATAAACCAATTCCGGCCCTGCATGCCTCCCGGACCAGCACAATATAAAGCTTGTTTTTGTTCTTGTTTTTAAATACTGCCCTCTGATTTGTCGGGCGAAGTTATCTTTTTAGCCGTATACGCGTAATCTATTGTTTCAAAATGATCATTGGGCTGCAATGCTGGGTTTCGGGTCTCCTCGGCTAACGGCCTTATCACGCGCCTTTTAAAGTATAATTAGACCGACGAAATATTATATGAAACACAGCTTCCACGAGAGCTTATTGCTTTTGTGTTAGTGAATTTTGTGAGAGGTTTACTGTGTAAATCTACCATATAATTATAAACCGAGTTTCCTTTTAAATGGAAGGTAACAATTAGTGCTCGGAATTTTTGAAATTTAAGTATTTGAATACTTACTTTATTTATTATTCAAATATTCAAAATATTCAATATTCGAATATCATCTATGAGTATTCAAATATTCGGTTTCGAATATTCAAACATTGAATACCTTTATTGTTGGATTATTTCTGGATATTTAGCATTAAACAACGTACATAGTACATACTTGCAGTTGTGTCCAAACTCTGTCACCATACCCAAACCCAATCATCATGAGTATTTCAATTCTTTGCATCACAGACAAGCGCATTGTATTTTTTGAATATGAAGTAATATGCAATTGAAATTAATTTGATTCGGTGAACCTTGAACAGATCAGAAAAATAAATCACTGTCAAAGCATCACAACAAGTCCATACCTGGGAAGTACACATACAAGTAACCTGATTAAAAATAATTTAATTATAAATTTAGTAATAAAAATAAATTAGGGATTTTTTGATTAAGTGGCTCTGGTTTCTAAACTACAAACTTTGGACTTTAAGTGTATTAGGTTTTTGAAAGCGGTTCCTTTCGAGGAATCGAAGTTTGAGGTAATATATAGGGAATTCCATTATAAAAATCATCTATACAATCATATCTTCTAAACGCGACACTTGTGTAAGTTACTTGACGTGTTTCAGCCTTTTCTCAAAATATGTTATCTGAATTTTAGTTTTTTCATTTTTACATTATTTACACACTGTATAATAAAAATTTCTAAAGGCTGGTGCACGTAACATTCAATAATTTTAAAGTAAAAATATTTGGTAAATGAATGCTCGAATATTGAAACATTTAAACATGCAACTAATCGAATATTGAAATATTTGAATCCTTGAATAACATGAATAATTTTAAAGAAAAATATTCGGTATTTCAGGATTCGAATATTCGAATAGTCGAATTATTCGAGCTTGATTCCTACCACTAGTAAAAATGTATATTTTTTGTATTAGTTTGTGTTATGAAATTTGGTTTTTAGCGACTTTCTAGGCGTTCATAGAAAACTTTAGGTAATCTACTGATGTATAAAGCAGTAGAAAACTGATTTTCAACAGCCAGATTACGTAAAAATTCTTTCAAACGCATAGCCTTATTTAGAAAACAGAAGAAAAATAGAAAAGTCATAGGTCCATAACCTCACATTTTTTGCAGGACCTACATAACAATATTCTTTTTCGGACTTTCAATTAAAACTTATGTTGATTAAAAGTAACAGAGGTTGACGGTTTAAAACGTAACAGATTTCAGAGAATAGTACAAAACGGCGTCAGAACACTGAAAGAGAAATATATGTTCTGGTACATTCCCCAATTCGCCAAGAATTTGTATTTTATATTGCGGCAGGATTATAACTAAGCAGTAATGAGTAACAATTAGTTATATGTTATGATAATAAAAATAAGAAACTAACGCTAGATGCCGCTAAAAATGAGTTTTGCTATAACGGGGGAAGTACAAATCCCTCAGCATGAATGTATTTTCATCTTATTATTCCTATTAAGTCTCTTATACAGTGTGTGTATAAAGTCTGGAAACGGCTTAATAACATCACAATTTATTGGCCGATTGGCAGTTTGTCTGAAATTCGAACGAATTTTATATTTTTAAATACAACACCCTGTATATTTTTTCATTTATAGTTTTTACTTTAAATTTGTTACACTTTTGACACTTTTGGTATATAACATACTTTGTTCCTAATATCAGTAGTTTTCGAAATAACGAGTACAATTTAGAAAAAATATATTTTTTATATTAAATGTTCAAACTGTTTTCCCTGTACAGCTTGACAGTGTGCTAATTCGTCCAAAATTCGACGCTGCAAATCGGCCAAATCTTGAGGTTTTGTGGTATAAACTCTGTTCTTCAAGTGTCCTTATAGAAAGTAGTCGTTAGGCGACAAATCAGGGGAGCTAGGTGGCCACTCGATTGTACCCCCTCTGCCAATCCACCTATTCGGAAAAGTGTTGTTCAAAAATTCGCGCACGTTGTGAACAAAATGGGGAGGAGCTCCGTCCTGTTGGAAGAATGTACTTGCATAATTTGGACCCATCACATTTCGTATAGTAGGCACTATTTGTGTTTCCAAGAGCTCAAGGTAAAGTTGTGATGTCAAATTTCCATCAATAAATAATGGACCGATCTTGCGGTTACCCAGAAGCCCAGCCAACACATTAAATTTTCCAGGGCGTTGTGTATGACTTTCTCTCATCCAGTGGCGATTTTCATTTGCCCAAAACCTACAGTTGTGTCTATTGACTTTACCATTTAACATAAATGTTGCTTCATCCGAAAATACTATAAATTTGAAAAACTGGTTGTTTTGGTCAAACCTTGACATCATAATATCACAAAATTCAATTCTTCGCTTATAATCATCTTCTGATAGTTCTTGAACTACATGTATTTTGAAAGGGTGATATTTATGTTTTATTAAAACAATATGGACGGATTTGAAGCAGACGTCCCTTACTTGAGAAATTTTTCTTAATGAAGAAACAGGGGTTTCAACAACATGTTGTAAAATTTCTAAACTTTTCTCTTCATCTACTACTGCTGGTCGTCCTGATCGTCGCCTATCTCTACAATTTCCAGTTTCTTCGAACCGTCGGACAGTTTTTAGAACAGTTGCTTTCGAATTATGATTTCGGTTTGGAAATGCGTCATTAAATAGATTTTTAACCTCTTCGTAAGACCTGACCCTATCGCTATATCCTTTCATCATAAGAATTGTAATTCTTTCACTTTTAGTTAAAGATATTTTTGCACCTTTTATGACTTTACATCAAAACTGAACTGGTGTTTTATTTATTAATAAATAAAACACAATTTGTTGATATTTTCAAAACACGTCGTTATTTCGAAAACTACTGATATTAGGAACAACGTATGTTATACGAAAAGTGTAACAAGTTTAAAGTAAAAACTATAAATGAAAAAATATAGAGGGTGTTACATTTAAAAATATAAAATTCGTTCGAATTCTAGACAAAGTAAAAAGCTGGCAACAACGCCAATATCGTCATTCGGTGCGTCAGATCCTCTTACACAACTGTACCAAATTTGGTTTAAATCGGCCAATAAATTGTGATGTTATTAAGCCGTTTCCAGACTTTATGCACACACTGTATATTTGTTAGTGCAAGTAGGTTAAAATTCGGGTTGAAATTGGTTCTGTCATCTTAGACCTGTTTATGTTTACCTTTTTTCAACGCGTTTGATCACGCAAGAAAGACAGTACCTAAGCTCCACGTGGTTTAGTAAAACGAATGCCAATGTTTTCTGGCAATGATCTGTAATAGTAGACATTGTTCGTTTCTGAAATTGATTTTCTATACCCTTATAAATGAAAAAATAGAAAATGTTATCGACATTTTACCCTGAACCCATGACTGTGGCAATAAATTAGAAAATAATGTTATTGGTTCTAAGGTTACACTCAAGGCTATTCAAGAGGCCTGAGGGACGAAAGCGAGGTGACCGGAACACTCGATTCGTGTCCGAAGTTGCCATCGTTTTTGATATACAGGGAATAGGATACTTAAAAAAATTATAAAAAAACATTTTTTTTTGGACATTGCAAATTGCTGGACTTTCATGAAACACTTCCAGATAAGCTTTTGAACAAGATTTTGGAGCAACAAGTTGGTTCAAAAGTTAGAGCCAAATACGTAAATCGCTGAAAACACAGAGCAATAAAGCACTGGGACAGATGTTCCCAAACCCGTTTCAAAGTTACTAACCAACTTATTCTTACAACGTGTTATTAGTTTTCCCAAAAAGTACTGAAATGGCCCACAACTATCCATGGCCAACAGCTGTAGCATTTACCTACCCGTTTGGCGGGACTAAAGTACCTACTTTAGTCTCGGAAGTGGAAAAACAGTTTTATTATGTTATTTATATAATTTTACTGCAAACCAGAATTATTGAAAAATTATAATATAGACACGTAGTCCTAAAAAAAGTAATTCCACTTTAATCTTATCGCGTCTTAGTATCAGATTATTTTGTGTAACGGTCTATCTACAATACAATAACATTGTTTACTGTGTGTAACAAGGTAGATAAATAAAACCAAAATGCATGACATAAATTCAATTTAAGTGGCGGAAACCCTTAGATGTTATTAAACCTATTATTGTTGTTCTGGCTGCATTTGAATCAGTATCATCATTTGCATCAGGTTTTCCTGTCATGGTCAAAGCCTAAATAGATGTTAGTTCAGGAGATTTCTAGCTAAATCGAATAAGTAGGAATTAGTGTATCAATTATAATGTGACTTTAGTCCGAAGGACGAGGCTTGCCTTATGAAAAGAATGCGATATTGCCGATTTCACTAGCACACATTTCAAGAAAAAACATCTAAATATTTATTTATTATTATTTATATTACTCTAAGTATATAATTATTATTAGACTATGCTATGTGTGAGTATTTAAATATAGATATATGACAAAATTATTTAACTTTTTATCAGATTAATGAAGAAATAATTATTATTTCTTCTGTGGAATATCTTAATAAATTATAATTTAATATAATTATCCAAATCTGACAACATAGCAACGCGACGAGCTTAAGGCAGTGGACCATAGAAAGTAATTTAATTGACACAGGTTCCACATAGCCAAAAAATATTTGGTGTTCTGTGCGCCCGACACGCGCGTCTGGCGTGTGCTGATTGTTCGTCAGTAGTGTATAGCATTGCAAATGAGATTTCTAAAATGAATATGTACACTCATTAGGCGTTGTAATTGTTTTCATGCTTATAAATTTAGAGACGTCTCAAGCGAGCTGTTGCGTTTAGTTCATTTTATTTTCATATAATTCTGTATTTTCTTTTAAATTTCCAATAAAAAATCATATTAGGAAAAGTTGTACGCACGTCTATGACACGCTGCTTAAAACTCTTTTATGTCGCCTTTCTCTTCATACGTCATTTGTGCTAATGGTGGTTAACGACTTCTTCATTGTTTATTTATATTAGGGTTTCCCATATTATCTAAACTAATAAATTGGTCATTATGTCTTGCGCCGTGGTGTTCTGCCAGATCTGTGGATTTTAAGTTTAGTGCTTTAACGCAAATGTTTATATTTTACATATTATTTTTGATACATTCTTCACTCAAATTTGGTTTTCCTTTAAATTTATTCGAACGCAATAGATATCTGATTATTTAAATGTTTACAAAGTTGAAGAAGTAGCCCGTGCTTGCAGTAGAGTCAGTGCAATCAAATAACTTTTAAATATATGTCGGCGCCGCCAATGAAAAGTTCGTCTACGTCTCTGTTTGGCTACACAAAGAGACCCTTATGAGCCTGCAACATATTCTTTGCGCCTTGATGTGTTAAAGTAGATACATTAGTTATAGACAAAATTTATAAGTTTTAAAAATTAGGTAATCGGTTTTTGGGAACACACTACGCTACGGGAAACCGAGAGTGGACGAAATAAAGCCAGGCAGTCCGTATAGAGCGTTATCCACGCAATGTTTTAATTTTTGGGCGAGAAGTGTTTTTCTCTCAATTGTCGGGCAGGTTGGCGGCGGATCGTCAGTTCCTCTTTTCTTATTCTTATTATTGTACATACTTCGTTTTTGATATTACCTGAAAATACCTATCACACTTGGGCGTAGGAAATTTCGGCCCCGGCCAGGTAGCAGCCCGATTTTGACAGGAACTTTCGGCCCCGGGATGGAAGGGTCATGTTTTTATTACAGGCATTTTCGGCCCCAATGGTCTAACGTTATAACATTTTAATTTTTTTATGATCTTTTGTGTTTTGAATCATTTATAAAATGAAAATGCAACTAACCTGAACTAACTCAATTTTTGACCTGCAACTCGGCTAATGCGGTTTTATAGACTTATATTGGTTAAACAGCGCTAACACGGCATCTAATCCACCTTTTTGGTTCCAATTCGCCTTTTTCAAGTTCACCGGGGAATATTATTATTAATTGTTTGCCCCTTTTATAGACTTATATTGGTTAAACAGCGCTAACACGGCATCTAATCCACCTTTTTGGTTCAACTCGCCTCAGTACCGAGTCGGGAAAAACCCCTGGTGGGTACTTAAATGATAATGAGCTTACCTGCAATGTTTGGGGCCGAAATTTCTTGCAAGATTACTTGACCTAAAATTTCTAGCAGATACCCTACCCAATATGGGGCCGAAAGTTCCGCCGCCCTCACACTTGAGATGCTTTAGTGGTGTTTTAATAAAAATAACTATTCTTTATTTAATTTACATTTTAATAAAAGTCAGTGTCGTACTGATCTTAATATGCCTAAGCGGTCTAAGGTATAAACGTCTCTGCGGCTCTGACATATATATTGTGGAGGTAAACCGCCTGTGTTTTATTTGAATAAATGTTTTTGTTAACAAAATTTGGGGTTATATTCATATATAATAGTTAGGTAGTTTACTTTTTTGTATCTTTCACTTGAGAATAGAAAAGTAAATAGTAATTCTGGTATTCGTACCTAATCTACCTATATATAGGTATTTTGACAAGTATTAGATGGTAATAATACTAATAATACATGTTTTTCTCTGCATTTATTATTTAACGCCCAATACATAGATATTTTTTAGCCAAATGGGATAGCCAGGGATACATTCTTTGCCTTTCGAACCACCATGCAGACAAGCGGGTCCTTTTTTCTTTCAAGATTAGCCTCTTCTGCATACATTTTCATTTCAGCGATGGTGACTGCTATTGGGCTTGTTACATGTAAAAAAGTTTTTAACACTTATTGTTGAGGAAATGTATATCAACACGTCAAAGATAATAAGTTGGTAAATACCGTGTGCCTGCGATTTTAATCTATGCTATTTTTGTTTGTAACTTACATAAGGGTTATAATTTATTGGGCAAAAAATAGGCGAGGTTGTATCGCGCGCCAGTTGAAAGAAGGTCTGTTTTCCAAGATGGCTTCGTGAAGGAAGTGCTCTTACGCCCCGCTCCACTATCTTAAGGCTTTTTGAGAAATTAATAGTTTCTTTTTAAGTAGAACTAAGCGGCTAGCGATTCCGCGTTATTGTACGTGCGAAATTGAATTCCCTACGATACCGGGGCGTCTTTGTGATGTACTTTAAAGTGATAGTTAGGGAAAAAATGTAAAAAAGGCAGTGAGTAATATGAACGTTAAGTATCGACCAGTGTCGTGAATCCTTGTAATATGCTACCATCACCTGCATTAAGGAATAAAAAGATTAAGTAATCAGTTGTTTTAATCAAATGCAGCAACATTAACGAACCAGTGGGCAACCCTATTGACCACGCAGTAAAAATTAGTGTAACCACTAGGGAATTAACCCAGTGCGTAATCACTTATCGAAGTCCTACCAAATTATATCATCAGTATTTTCTGTACTATCCTATGTGTCTATTTTAAATAACAGGGAACGGGTTGTTTGGGTATTGGGTCAATACCCGTTACTGAGTATCGGGTAGATATTTATTTTACATCACTAAACTAGGTGGCGTTTAAGAGATCAAGAAAGTGTACAACTTCTAAGTCAAGGACTCCGAGCCTCCGACATATTATGAGCTGCCGTTCACACCATGGTACGTAAAGTAAAGGTAATTTTACGGCACAATATCTGCAAAATGTTTGTAGTAGTAGATAAGTGTCGATTTACCAAGAAAATTATGATGTTGCTTTGGATGGGTTTAAAAATTATTTTAATGAAGGGGTCAAATAGCTAGTTGATTTTTTAAATAATTAATACAGAAAATGTTCAAAATTTTTATTGAACTAAATAAAATTGATGTATTATGTAGATATAAATTTACATTTTATTATTAAAATTTGTCATAAATTATATTGTGCACATACATACATTACTCAATAATTATGCCATTTAATTATTTTCATATTTGATTCATCGTTACAGATGAACAAACCTGTTCTCTCCCGATAATATTTTTCTTAATCTGGAACCTAGGTCATCGCTTACATTTCCAAACACTTCAACGGCCTTATCTTGAATATCTTTTTTAGCATGTTTAATCGAGTCAGCTAAATTCTCCACCTAAAAAAAAGAAATTATCAAAACACTGTTTAATGTAATGTCTACACTTGGAAAAGTGAACCCTTTAAGTTAGAATAGTGCTGTTAGGTTAGTTAGTTAGCTCACTCGAATGTAATTTGCAAATCAAGTTTTTTTAGCCCCTACCTTAGTTAATATACAGGGTGTTTCTTAATAATATGCTAATATTTAAGGTTATTCTTGGGTTCATTTTGAGAAAAAAGCTTCATATGGACATATGTCCTAAAAGTCTGAACTGTTGAACTACTGGGTGCAAAAGTTTTAAGAAAAAAATCTTTTTTTTTATGATAACTTTGGTGTGACCCGAGGTGTGACCCTATATATTTTTGTAAAACATGGTACGCATCTTCTATGCATCAAAAGGCATTTTCTGCTGTATAACATGATTTTTTATTCTTGCCAGTGGCGTTCGTGCGGGGTTTGTACCGAATCATTTTAAAGAGAAAAGTGATACGCCACTGCTTTTTCTTAAAGTAAAAATTAATTTTGAAATCCTCATTTCTTTCTGCGCAATTCTGATCTCTTCATTTTGTTTTGTTTGACGCTCGGTTTAACGTATGGTTTTCGCATAAAAAATTGAAATTCATTCATTTGCACGTTGGTATGAAATTGAGTATTATCCAAATATATTTATGTATTAGTACTATATGGCGCCTTGCCCATTTAACCAATGTAAACGTAGTGAAGCCGAGGTTGCTTGTTCAGTCAGGGTCATTTCGCGCAGTGCGCATGCGCGAGAAAAATAAATTTTCCTACAAGCGTGCGCGATATACCGTTTTCCCGCACTCGTTTTGGTTCTGAAAGACCCATTTTCCCGCACGGTGCGGGAAAATTTTTCCGGCACGGTGCGGGAAAATTTTTCCCCCACGGAAAATTAAATTTTTAGAAATACTTTGTGGTAGTTTTTTTAATCCATCACACACAAAAAAAACATGTCTAACAAAATTCTCAATCTCAATAGTCCATCAAGTTTGAGCTATAATTTAGAAGCAAAAACTCCACAGTTTCCCAGCAGCGCTAACAACAGCTCGATACCTCTTTCTTTGCAACCATCCGCTCATCAGGATCAGTTGGCTTCAATGGCTTCATCCGCAATCAATTTGCATAATGCATCAAATTGTACTTTTAATGTAAATATTAGTTATAATTAGAAATTAAATCTGTGTTTGTTTTTCAGTAAAATTAAATTTTTAGAAATATTTTGTTGTAGTTTTTCCAACGCCTGTAGGAAAAATTTTGATCCTAACTTGTGCGGAAAGACACTTTCCCGCACTCGACTGCTTACCCGAACTCCGCTTCGCGTCGTTCGGGTAACGGCAGTCGCGTGCGGGAAAGTGGCTCTTTCCGCACTTGTTAGGATAATAACTATTACGTTTATTTTAACGGGAAAAGAATGGGGTTATCACATTTGACTTTGACAACTGGACAGAAATTCGTAAACAAACATTAAAGTTGTTGATTTGTCTAAGATTTTGTATATTATTTCGATTGAGAAAAGAAAAAGAACGCAGGTAAATATATTAATAAAACTTTTATTAGATATTTTACAATTATTTTTCTTTGTAGTACATGCAATTTTTGATAAAAAAAATAGGTAGGTACCTAATTATATCAACAGCAGCAAGGAAAATTATAATTTTTTGGAAATGGACTACCTAGTTATTGTTCCCTCACGAAATTAACGTAAGTAAGTTAAAAGAAAGAAACATCTGGTCTGGGTACATACCTACCTGTAGAACGACAGGTCTCTGTTCAAGTTTTTACGCCTGTTTAAAATAATGTAAAATATTCTGTTTTGCCTCGGCATGTCACAAAATGATCACACTTCACACACACAATCAAAATTTGCAGAAAAGTAAAGATAAACAGTACACAAAAGCCATTAGCAACTCGAAGAAACGAACTGTCAATCAAATTAACATTTGCTAAAGATTTCAAGGTTATGTCGAGCAAAAATGAGACGTTGTCACGTTGTCACCCTCCAGTTATATGAAAATGTTATTTGACGCGTTTTAGTTTAGAAATGGAAATAAATAATTTGAAAACACTTGGAAGTTCGGACTTATTTTGCAATTTTTTAGCAAGATTTTGGTAATTTTATCATTGCTCTAATTTTCTAAGGCTCCCTCTTCTGTCCTGTTCTAAAGAAATAAAAGTACATTTGGCGATACCCTTACGGCGCATGCGCACAAGTCAAAATGACCCTGGATCATCTATCTCTGTTGTTGCTTCAAGATATTCAGGGTAATAGCCATATAGTACTAATACATATATATGGTATTATCAATAATTAAAAACGTATCTAGTAGGTAAGAAGCAGATTTTGTTTTGTAAACATAAACAGTTTTGACATTTGTCTACCTACTCTAGTTGTTACTTATTTAAGTCATTAAAATTGATAATTTTATTAAAAAAAACAGGGTCCATTTCACGAATTCTGAGTTTGCAGATATGTATTACATGTATGAGCTTGCTGATGGTAACGCACTGGAAGCAAGGCAGGTCTACAAAAACCGCTTTCCAAATAGAAATATTCCGGATGCACGAACATTTTCGAACATTCATAGAACGTTGTGCGTAAAGTGAAGATTTGAACCAGACAATCATCTAAAAGGAGTAAAACGTACCTACTG
Organism: Polydrusus tereticollis; assembly: GCA_963920685.1. Taxonomy (NCBI): domain Eukaryota; kingdom Metazoa; phylum Arthropoda; class Insecta; order Coleoptera; family Curculionidae; genus Polydrusus; species Polydrusus tereticollis. Next base: position 108,728,470 of record OY987329.1, read on the forward strand.
TAAGAACACCAGAAATTGAGGTAGCGGTTTTGAATTCAATCGAGGAAGATCTCGAATTAAGTAGGTACACGAAAAATTGGAAACAATTTGAATACCTATAAATCCATTATTTGATACTGAAATTTTATTCACCGATGAAGCCAATTTTTCTAGAAACGCCATCCAATCATTTTTGGACTGAACAAAACTCGCATGCAATCTTGGAAACCCGTCACCAGTAGCAGTTATTCGTTAACGTGTGGGCTGGAATATGCGGTGATTATTTAATTGGACCCTATTTTCTTCATGAGTGGTTGAATGGGCATAATTACCGGCAGTTTCTCGAAGAGAAATCGCCAGCTTTAATGGAAGATGTTCCTATTTTAGTAAGAAATCGACCGTGGTTCATGCACGACGGGGCAGCGCAGTTCAATGCTATGGCGCGCAAACATTTAAACCAAAATTATAATAATCGCTGGATAGGTCGCGAAGGACCACAGGCATGGCCACCTAGGTCCCCGGACCTCAATAGTTTAGATTACTTCCTGAGGGGTCATCTTAAAACATTGGTTTACAACACACCAATTCATGCTGAACAGCAGTTGAGAAATCGCATATATTTTACCGTTTAAAAATGATTCTCTTAAATAAATTATTATTTAAAGTTATTTAAATTGTTTTTTCTCGTAAGTGGTCTAGCGAGATGCAAATGAATTAATTTTATTTTTTTATGCGAAAACCATACGTCAAACGAAACAATATGAAGAGACCAGATTTGCTCAGAAAGGATCATGTTTTACAGCAGAAAATGCCTTCTGATGCATAGAAGATGGTTACCACGTTTCACAAAAATATATAGGGTCATACCAAAGTTATATCATAAAAAAAAAAAGATTTTTTTCTTAAAACTTTAGCACCCTCTAGTTCAATACTTACGACTTTTAGGTCATATGTTCATTTAAAGTTTTTTTCTCAGAATGAACCCAAAGATAACCTCCTTAAATATTAGCATGTTATTAAGAAATACCCTGTATTATACAGGATGACAAACTTCGAGAGGTAATTGCTGGCAGTATTAGATGATATTATAAGGTGTTTTCCAGAATCATTTTCATTTCCAGCTAAACTTGTAATAGATATTTACGATATAAGTGTTGTAAAGATTCATATTACAACACGAGATGTTAAAGTTGTTAAACGAGGCGTCAGCCGAGTTTAATCAAACATCGAGTGTAGTTATATGAATTTACAACAAGAATATTGTACAAAATTTTATCTACTTTCATCTATGAATAAAAATATTTGGCAAAAGGCATTTTTAAAAATAAAAATGCACCTGCTATTAAAAATCGTTTTGTAAGGGCATCTATTACAGCACTAGTGCTGTAATGGCATCTATTACAGCACTAGTGCTGTAATGGCATCTATTACAGCACTAGTGCTGTAATAGATGCCCTTACAAAACGATTTACAGAACTGTAAAATTCATATTACTAAATGAAAGTAGATAAAGTATAATTCAGATTGGGGTTCATCTGCACCAACTTTTATTATTATTTTTTTTGAAGCGCAGAAATATGAAGGCAATTTGGTTGCGTACTATTCGACTTTGATGTCCATCTTGGCTAGTTTTCATTTGAATATTTGACGCCATAAACTACTTGTTAATTATAACAAATAAAATCCGAGAAACGGCTGGAAATATTTTATTCAAATTTTAGGCGCCAATAGGGAGGTTGGGTTTTAAAACATTTTTGACATTTACCCCCTTCAGATTTTATCTGCCTGGTGGCAAATTTAAAATGTCAAAAGGAAAGGTGTTTTTATTTTCTTCGATAAATCGATTCTCCGTCAACAACTAAGTAAGTAACCAGAAAATTGTTACATTTACTTTACATTTCACATTTACTGGATGCTTAGTTACGTGTTTTTGAATAAACAAAATTGGAACACTTATGCCCGGTTATACAATTGGCGCTTAAGCTGGAGTTCAGCTAAATTCAGATGCGTCTTAAACTGCTACATCATCGAGCGTTGTACAGGGTGTTCGGGTATATTTTGCCCAATAAATATCTCCATTATTATTGGTTTTAAAGAAATGGTTAAATTAGCAAAGTTATAGCATTTTCACCGAACCTTCAGAAAATGAGATGAACCAAGACAACTGAGTTTTGGAAGTGACAGTTTTTTGACAAGTAACAGTTTTTTTAAATGGAATGCCCCCTATTTTTTCATTGCATCCGTAAAGGAATTTTATTCTCTTTTTAAATATGTAGTGGTTGTTCAGGTTATTTTTAACCGTTTTGGAATTATACGAAAATATAATAGAATTATCATTATCCTCATTAAAGTTTTGTAAATGGCTCATGTTACTCATAGCAATACCGGTCACCTTGACTAAATTGCTCTTGACAACTTCTGTCTTCTTGACCAATTTTAATAAACGTTGTCAAAATCAAGGTCTAAATGGGGTAGTCTGAAGAGCAAAAGTTTGAAATTCTTAAAATATATATCAAATATAGACACAACAAGTGAGAAGCGCAACGCGAATTCAGAAGGCGACATCCGCATTTAGTAATTCCTAGCGAAAACATTTACCGAAATGTGTTTCGTCAACTCTGAGCGAAAAACATTACAAAGAAAGAAAAGGCATTGTCGGATACTTGAGGATGAAGAACTTGCTGTTCTTTTGTATTTTCAAGACAATTTTTATTTATTTTTATATTCGCTTCGTATCATTTAGAAGCTTAATTTGTTTTCAGAAAATCCACAAAATTCGATAAGGGACTGTGCAAGATATCTTGTTGCACAGTAGTTTTTAAAACTCTGAATCGGCATAAATTCCACGACTTTAAATTCAGAAAGGTTCAAAAATTAACATAAGAACAGAAACAAAGACGTTTAGAGTTTTGCCGTCACATGACAAACATCCTCAACAATAACGCCAATTTGTTCGAGAACATTATATGAACCGATGAATCTTCTTTTAATACGCCTTTAGCTCCAAATCCCAAAAACACACACTTCTGGGCATTGCAGAATCCGCATTTTTCAGTTTAAGAGTTATAAGAGTGCCCATACCGGGTAAGGAAATACAAAATAATTCGATCCCTTCCATCTCAATATTTATAAAAAGTCATAATTTTAATTTAAGATTATAATTTCGAGTGCATTCCTTAAAATAGTCCATTCGAATTCACGGATCTTGATCCATTTTAAAAAACTCACTCTTTTAGATTTGAATTTTAAGACATTTGGTTCTTCTGGCAAGTTAATCATTACAGCAGCTAATGTACTTTTTAATCTATTAAATCAAAACAAATAAATTTATATCCTACCAGTCGCTGTTTTGCTCTAGCATCCAAAACGTTTTCCCAAAATACTCGTGGTTGTGAGTAATTATTTTCCTCGTAGAATTCTGAACGATAGTCCTCCGCGCCCTCAAAATATTGTGGTGGTGGAGTCCAATTGGCCGCGTATGGGTCAGGATTGGGCCCACCAAAACTATTTGGGTGGTAATTGGGAGCACCTCCTTGGTTATAAATACACATGTTACCGTCACGTTGAAAATTAACCTAAAATGAAACATATAACAATACAGTTTTAAATTTTAAATGCTGTACATGATTTGTTTCCCAATTAATGGTTACTTAAAGGTAAAATTTGTAATTTAAATTCAAGCTGCATTCGAACTAAAAATATATAAATTTTATTTAAGTATGAAAGACATCTGGTACCAAAAATAAACCTTAATGGCGTATACTACGGCGATTTAGCCGACATTGGCTATAATAAATTATAGAACAAGTGGAAAGTGAAAACAGAGTTTGATGAACTCTGCGAACTAACGTTTACTGTCTACGTATTGGAAAGGTACTTTTTTAGGTATATATACAATGTGTTTTAAACTACATTAATGGAGATGTCTGGTACATTTATTAGTCCTTGGAGTTTGAGCACACAAGGAAATATACGCCGCCCTAATTCTGACGTTACACGACAAGCTAAAGAAAGTATAAAATTTGGATACAAACAAGATTTAAAAACTCCCTCACCACCAAATTGAAATGTGGCGGTGCACCATTATGCATAAACCGCAATTGGTTTCTTATAGTCTGTTGCTTAATGTGAGAGAGTAATAAATCATTATTGAACTATAAAGCCCAGTGGTCTTCGCCGTATTCCATAGGTGTAGTCCAATTATTATTTCATATAACATTCGGGGTTGCAAAAATAGTTGAAATGTGTTCGAATATGACTGGGTGAGGATGAAAATACTGCCATCAGAGGAATCATAAAGTCATTTTACTTTAAAAAAGAAATACCTACATTGATTGGACAAAGTAATGTCCGAAATGAAACAGGATGATTTCATTCCACCCATGGGCAAGAAGAAATTATGGAAAACTTTAAAGAAAATTAACTTTTGTTATGAAAAAATTCAAAACACTTTTAATATTGAAAGACGAAATCATCTGCTGGCGACGACGATACTTGATGGCAGTTAGTTCAAGGGGAAAACAGGAATATCTATTATATGGACAAAATTTGGTTAAATGTAGGATTTACCGTTGGTAAAATATGACAGGATAAGCATATAAAAGACGCGAGGTAAGCTTTCGGGGAAGAATGGTCCACTGGAATAAAAGCACACTCGGGAGAAGGTAAAAGATAATTACTCACATTGGTAGCAAAAATGGATTTGTCGATGGCGGCTTACTAGCATTTAAATCAAAACGGCCTGAAGACTGTCATGAAGACATAAACGCCGATGTCTTTGAATAATACTTCCAGCAAATGCTAGATCTTATTCCTCCTGGATCTGTTATAGTTATGGATAATGCCAGCTACCGTTTAAGAAAATCCGAAAAAATACCAACGTCTACTTGGAAAAAAATGACATCATTCATTGGCTTACTGTAAATAAGAAGCTATTTCATAAAGATATGCTGAAAAAGGAGCTACTGGAGACTGTAAAGTTAAATAAACCTCTTAGTACGAAATTTGTTGTCGACGAAATCGCGTCAAAACGAAATATAACGGTACTTCGCCTTCCACCAAATCACTGTGGATTAAACCCCATGGAATTAGTGTGGGCGCAAGTAAAATGGTTTGTAGCAAGGCATAACACACCACTTTTAAAATCAGAGATGTTGGAAATCTTTTGCAAGAGCGAATAAAGACAGTGGATTGTGAAAAATGGAGTAAGTGCGTCGAACATATGATTGAAATAGCAAAAAGAATGTGAGAAGCTGATAACATGCTAGAAAGCACTGTAGAGCCCCTTGTTATTTCTCTGGACCCCAACGACGATAGTTCATCGAACTACTCGGCACATGGTGACTAAAATTTCGCAATTAAATTGTTGTATTGTACATAGCAGATTTTTTTTATAAATATTTTAATATTAGGTATAAGTATATAACTTTTATATTTATTCCAATTTATCTATTTTCATATTATTCTTACTTCTAAAGGGTTTTCCAATAAGAACGATATGATTTTGAAACGATATGGTAACCATGGTAATAAAGTTATACCTGTCACCAGTTCTCAGTTATTGTCAGTAAACTATAACAATTTATTATGGCTAAATACGCGCTTCAAGAACGTTTGGTTATTATCCAAAAATTTTATGAAAATAGACGATCTTTTGTGAACACTTATCGCGCACTTCGCGAAAACTTTGGTGTAAATAATCGTCCTTCTTTGCTTGCCATTCGTCGCATCGTTGAGAAATTTGAAAATAATTTTACTCTTCACGATGCAAAAACACCAAGAAGACATCGAAACGCAAGAACTGTTGAGAATATTGCTGCTGTAAGAGCTAGTGTTGCAGTGTATCCAAATTTATCAATTCCTCGTCGTGCTCAAGAGTTAAGGATTAAAAAAACGACAACTTGGCGTATTTTGAAAGAAGACTTAAATTTACACCTGTATAAGATTGTTTTGACCCAAGAACTTAAGCCACTGGACCATCGTCGGCGCAGAGAATTTGCTGCTTGGAGTTTAGAACAACTTGAAAGGGATCCTAATTTTGCCAAAAAAATTATCTTTTCAGATGAAGCTCATTTTTGGTTAAGTGGATACGTTAACAAGCAAAATTGCCGTTTTTGGTGTGAAAACAATCCACAATAGATTCATGAGAAGCCTTTGTATCCGCTAAAGGTAACTGTATGGTGTGGTTTATGGTATGGTGGCATCATCGAACCATTTTTTTTTCCAAAATGAGGCAGGAGATGCAGTTACAGTGAATAGTGAACGATATCGACAGATGTTAAGAAATTTTTTGTGGCCAAATATAGATGCACTTGATTTGGAGGATATGTGGTTCCAGCAAGACGGTGCCACATGTCACACTGCTCATGAAACTATCGATATACTGCAAGAAAAGTTTGACGAAAGGATAATTTCAAGGAATGCTACTGTTCAGTGGCCTCCAAGAAGCTGTGATTTAACTCCTTTAGATTACTTCTTTTGGGGCTATTTGAAATCTAAGGTTTATGCAAACAGACCACAAACACTTGATGCATTAAGGTTGAACATTGAACCCTGCATTCGTTAGATCACGCCCGATTTATTGCATAAAGTCATCGAAAATTGGGTTTGTCGAATTCGCTCGTGTACACGAAGTCGCGGAGGACATTTAAACGATGTGTTATTCGAAACATAAATGTTATCAACTATACTTTAAGATAATATAAAAAGTTTTATTGTATCTGAAATAATTTTAATTTTATTTCATTTTGAAATCATATCGTTCTTATTGGAAAACCCTTTATATAAGTTTTCATCTACTTAATATTAGAATAATTAATATCTCAATTATCTGCCTATCCCTATAATTATAATCAAGTATAATTATTATTATACTTTTATTCTAATAAACTACCTGTTGTATGCAAATTAGGGTGACCCTAATTTAGGACCGATTCGCGGTGTGTAGGTCTGAAATACGGAATTTTTAAAAAGTATCATTGCAATTTACCTGAAATTTTCAATGCAACCTTAAGTTGAATTTAAAAGTCAACCATGGCACACATGAAACCTTAATGCGCATATAATGGGACATGCTATATAAAGGCAAGTGATTAATAAAAGTTTATGGTTATTGTGGCATGACACTCATGACTGATAATCACACAGGACTTTCATTTCAAAATGAGCCACCCTAAATATCTCTTAATTTTAATACTTCCCATATGATGATACAATTTTAAATAAAGAACGTTACAAAAAAAGTCATTTATATGACTTTTCCTTCACCAAAGAAAATGCAAACAACTTTAAAGTAATTACTTATATCGGTCAGGCAAGTGAAAGCATCGCTAAATTTCTTAGAAAAAGTCAACGTTAACATCACAGCTTCTGTGTTAACATCGCCTTTAAAACTAATAATTCGACAGGCACTTTAATAAAAAATAACAAAACCAAAGTAGACGAAGACAAATCGGGAATTTATCAATCAACATGCAATGATTCCCTAAGACATATATGGAAGTTTTTTTGGAAGAATAAATTAACTTTTTTAAGCTATATTAAGGGAAAAAAACTCCAACTATTCCAATCACTTATTAGAATGAAATCATAAATTTAACCATAATTACCAAATTCTCCACATTAAAAAAGTCCCTAAATTAGATTTGTTGGAATTGTCAAACAGACTTGAAAAGTCTCCTTTGTTAAATCTATTTTAGTACCTACCCTAATTTTAGTGCCTACCCCTAATTATATAGATAATTGTTTAAGAAAACCAGTGATAGCGAAACTAGTTGAATTTTATAAATATTTCTTTAAAGTTTCAAATATAGTGGAATTAAAGTAAAAAGTGTGTTTACTTTCTCATATAATTTTATTATATTCTATACAATGCAGATCAAAGTGCGCTGCATAGCTAAATCTAAAAGAAAACGTATTGGACTAGTAGCTTTTTATAAAAAAAAATATTATTTTTTTCTCTTCGATACACTTAACTCAGTACGATCGGCAAAGAAAAGTAGAATGTAGTAAAGTGGAAATATACCATTTTATTACTTTTAGAATTTTAAACTATCTTAAAATGACAGAGTGAAACATTAGTCAAATATTGACAATTGTGGAAATAGAAATCAAATAAATGTTAAAAACATAATGTTTTTGTGGTTTGTTTACTTTTATACTACAGATTTGTCTCATCTCATTCCTGTGGCTCATAAAGACCCTTCATGGTTATTGTTACTAATTGTTACAATGATATTTTGCACTTTGGAGAATTTCATACTTTCAAAATGGAGAGACAATTACGCTGGGTAAATTTTTATTGTTTTAACACACGTCCTTTCCACCTAACTCGAATACCGGTTACCCGATTTCGCTATCGCTCGATAGGTAGTGCCAAAGTGAGGTTAGCTGGAGGTGTGGAGGTCAATAGTAAAATTAAGTTACACTTCCCCCTTAATTAATTTCAAAATGGAAGCCCTGCATATACCCCTTTTGTAAACCAAAAATACACAGGTAAATGATTTTTCCATTTTAATGATGATTTCACCGCCATAATTTAAATAAAGTTAATGCTTACTGACCTTAACACTTTAATTATATTTAACGAGTTTCATGATGATTCCGTATGCTCTGATTTATATTATTAACTTCATTTCAAGCTGAAATGATTTTAATATACCTATCTCTACTAAGATTTCTATTTCCTTATTATATACCTACATACACATACATAACGTCATATAATTTTGGATTACATCTTGTGCTAAAGGAAGCTCTAATTTTTATATGAAATTTCATCAGATGTTATTGCCCCTTTATTTTTGACGAAAGAAGAAAAGGAAGAAAAAACGTCAAATTTAATTATGATTCTGTGTGTTTGTGTGCGATAAAGATTAACGAAGACTTTCGTATGGCGTTTTTTGGAAATTGGAACTTCTTACGGATTTTTACGTAAAAGAGAAAATGGGAACCCATCATTTTCTTGCAAGTTTTTTTTTTTAATAATTTTTTCGGTCTGTTAATTTATTTATTTATTTATTTAGCCTTTATTTGAACACGCTGCTCATAAAATAGAGAGGACATTGCCTTAAAATATTAGACCTAGCTGTACTGAGATAAGAAGTCGGAGTGTACTTCGCCCCTTAACCCGAAAACAAATATCTCCGAGGAGAGAAGCACAATCAACCTTGAAATTCAGCAACCCATACAGAAACCTGACCGATTGAACCTCTCGTCTAGTAAAAAGGGTTGGTTTATTAAAACGAGTTAGTAGTAAAATGTGATCAAATCGCCTAATGGGATACATATTGTCCTCTTTAAAAACTAAGTACTTAAATAAACGCCTCTGCACTGATTCAATATAGCTAATGTGAATAAGATATATTGGGTTCCATAAAATTAACGCATTATTAAGCTTGGAACGTACTAATGTATAATATAAGAGTTTAATTGTAGAAGAATCATTAAACTGTTTGATATTACGGATAACAAAACCAAGCACTTTAGAGGCCAAAGCCACCATCTGAGATACAAATGTGAGCTTGCTATCGAATAGAATGTCAAGATCAGCCATTTTCTCGGATCGATTCAGTACAGCTTTACCCAATCAGTAGTTATAAAAAATAGAAGTATTACTGCGACTAAAATTGACTATGTTGCACTTACAAATATTTAGTGTTAATCTATTATTTTTAGACCAGTTGTTGATGACCTGCAAATCCTCCTGCAGAATGTTACAGTCAGCAGCACTACAGATTCTATGAAAAATCTTCAGATCATCAGCATATGCCAGTCTTATCACAATTAGTTATGTCAATAAGATCATTAATGAAGATCAAGAAAAGAAGCGGCCCCAGGTTAGACCCCTGGGGCACTACATATATTACATCCAGTTGGCCACGAGAATCTAAAGCCTCACAGGCTCTCTATGACTACGAACATAGATTAGTAACGCACGATCTAGAGTCAATAAAGCCATGCTGATATTCAGAGAGCAAGCTACGGATTTGTGGGTAGATGTAACTGTAGATTACTATTTCTATGATTTTTGAAAAGTTGCGAAGAATGTAATATAACTATAGTTTTTGATTGCACTGGGATCACCTTTCTTCAAAACAGGCGTCACCCTCGCTACCTTCCAAATTTCGGGAAAAGAGCCAGTGAGGAACATCTGATTAAAAATATGAGCCAAGGGTTCAGCCAGGACGTAAAAACAATCTCTTACGAGGAAACTGGGTATTCCAACCACTCCGGACGTTAATTTATTTTTAGGTTTTCTACTTGCAACCAAAACATAAGCTGTAATTTTTGATATATGGATTATAACTTATTCGGAGGTCTGTGGGATTCCAGTAGTGACAGAATTTTTATAAACGCTCTGAAAATTATTAGCGAAAATATTGTTACACTCGAGATCATCATAAGCCATTACCCCCGGAATCCTGGATTGTCTCCTTTTATTTTGAATGAAGGACCAAAATTTAGATGGATCATTAGAGATGTTCATTTCAGTATTATTAATGTATTTTCTCTACGCTAAATTAATTTTACTCTTAATAAGACGCCTCAGTGAATATTATCTCTCTAGAAGGTAGCCAGCACCATACCCCCTAAAATCCCGATAAGCCTTCGCTTTTTTTAAAATGATATTTATTATAATGCTAGAGAACCAGAGTGGAAATCACCTTTTGCGTTAAATCTTGACGGGTACACACACCTAAAAAATATTGTCGAGGATATTATAAATAGCGTTACACACAGAATTATAAATTAGTGACCAATCCGTCTCCACTAGCATATCATACATCAGAGCAAAATTAGCCTTTCTAAAATTGTATTCTCTGGATGTGTTTCTATTAACTGGAAAATTGTTTACATGCGAGAAGGTAGCTTTAAATTCAATCAACAGTGATGGATGATATGCGTCTTCGTCAACAAATGGAATATCACCGAAGTACGCAACGCGACAGCTAAAATTTGAGAATACTTATTCGAGTAAGCGATTATAGATATTTTGTATGATGTAAATAAAACGACAATGTCTTCCTCCACAAATTTGTGGAGAAAGACATTGTCGTTTTATTTACATTACGTAAACTCCACTGCAAGTATGGACTACTTTTTCAATTTTGTATGATATTGTATTGAGATACATTTAGTGTATTAGAGATATTTGAAGTCAAGAGAGCTGCTGCAAATATATCCAGGTACTTTAAAATCACCCAAAATAAGCATTTTGCTTTCATATAAAGTATTATGGGACAATAAATAGATTTAGAGAGTTTATATTAACAACAAAAATAAATACAACTAAAAACTCAGTCACCCGATTCCAAGTTTAATTTTAAGTATCGATTATATATTAGAGGTAGGTACTGTTCTTTAGGGTATTCTTTAAATTTTCTTAGTATTACATTATAGGTGATAAAGTCATATAAAGATTAATAACATTTAAAGCTGACCCCCTTCACCCCTATACCCGCAGGGTTTGCGACTCTTGCCAAACTTCTAAGGGAGCATATACATCCAGCCCACACACCCTTCCAAACTGACATCAGCAGAGAACACCTGCGAATGTTTAGGCAATTATTTGCTCACAACCACCCCTATGAAGAGTGTTTTTGGCCGTTTACTCGCCTTTTTAAGACTGGGATCGCGCCTAGACCTTGCCCATTGTGTTCTGCGTAATGAATTACCCTTAAAGATAACCATAGTGTACCTTGATCAAATTTGGCCACCGACCTGCATAATTTGAGTGCAATAAAATTATATTATGGTAAAAATATACATTCATTTATACATAAAATATAGATGCGAAAGCTGACCGTGGGTTTTTACTGACCGTACTAAATCGGCCTTAAATCAATATCTTGTATATCTATTTACCTAATTATCACCCACGCTGAGAATCAAAATTTTACAGCAATATTAAGCAACATCTTTAAGTACAAACTATTACTGGCTATTACTAGTGACAATGGCGAGAGATGCGAACATATCTTTATCGTTTTTACTACAAATCACCTGTTTTATATTCTTCTCACAGAAAATTAAACCAAAAACTGCAAGATGCAGGCTCTGACAAACTTTATGATACTGCTAATTCCGGAAACATCATTAACACGTTTTAACAAATTATGTAATGACTAACAATGAACGATTACATTCAACTTTCAGCATAAAATAATTAATAGACACTACGAAATCCCCTGTAAATTTCGCTTCGAAATCTGCAAAAGCGAGAAGATATTTAGACACATTTAAAAGAATTTTTTACAAATTTGTTTAGTTTGTTTGTAAAGAAAAAGCTAGGTTTCCACTGAACGTTTTTTATAATAGTTTATATCAGCCCTAGGTAATTTAAAAAAAAAGTGACCTGAAGCTACAAATAAAATCTACTGCGCACCGTCCACAACCGTAATACTCAACACTAAATTTCTTGTAAATTCTCATTAAGATAAATGTGTCGAAAAAAGGTTTAAAAAATAATATCTTTGGCGCCCTGTATTTTGGAAACTACCCACTTTTGGACTGGGGTGTGTTGGGCCAAGTCGTCTTATTTGGAATTTATGCTAACATTTTGTAAAGACCTTTTAGAGACATCTTGTATAACAATTCCATTACAAGATTTCAAAGAACACGTACATTTTTTGTAATTTTCTTAAAATATCTTATTCTGCAAAAATATATTTCCCTTATTATTACCTTTGCGATAATTATTATGCTCGCCTTTTTTTAAGCTTCACAATCAAACAGATTCTCTACACTACTTCTTAGAGATTTCGTCTCATTCGAACTATGTTCAAGAGCTTTGTTATTATATATTATATGAGGATAATCATTAATTAATTGTTTTGCTTATTAAAGAATAGGTGATTTTTGGAAATTTTTTAAAATCATAATATGGAACAATGATATAGGAATTTCCTCCAAAAAAAAAACGGCGGTCAGTGGTAGATGTGTTTTATTTGTTTGGCTTATCTGATATCAAACAATGGTATTGATTAATCATGAAAGTGTCGCTATCACCCGAACTAAATTATATTAATTAAATAATGACGAAATCACACAAATGTGAAAGAGGATGTTTTATTTTTTGTTTGCTTTTTATTTATAGAAAAATATGAAAAGTGATTACGTTTTCCATTAGTAGAACTTTTTTTTAATGATCAGGCACAGCACTGCTGGATCAATCATTAATGACGCTCTGCGCAGGAAACGATTTACGTTGGTTTTGAATCTTAGGAGATTATACACGTTGAGGAACAGGGCCTCAGGGAGATCGTTCCAGATTGATGACGTTTTCCAGATTAAATAATTTTTAAACAGTGTCGTTTGAAGGGCACTAAGCAGAACCACGTACGGGTGCAATGGCTCGTCTGTATTTGTAGCATTCTCGAATATACAGTGTTCACCATTTAAAACGAAACAGGCTAAATATCTGATTCCACGTTAATTTTTAAAGAAATCGCTCATACACGTAATTAGATTTGTCAAGAGTGTGAGATACTGTGATTAAAAATAGTTTACTCTTTAGAAGAAAGAAAAGAACTTTTGAAACTGTATTATCGCAACAACGATTGCGCTAGAGCTGCTGCTAGAATTTTCAACGCGCAGTTTCGTGACAAGAATGTTCAGGCCAAATACCTGATGGAACTTGTCAGAAAATTTGATGAAACTGACTCGGTGCAGAATAAAAAACACAATCGTGTCCGGACGATAACCAATGAAGGTATGCAAATAGGGGTTCTTGGAGTTTTAGAAGCCGACCGTACTCAATTTAATAGCATAACATCATTGTCAGAAGGATCTGGGGTGTCTGAAATTTCAGTTCACAGAATACTAAAACTTTCAAAGTATTATCCTTATAAAATCAGTCTTGTTCATGAGCTCAACGAAGATGAGTATGATCGCCGGACAGAATTTTGCGAACTTATGTCAAATCGCTTATTAGAAAAACGCATTATTGTCTATAATATCTGTTTCTCAGATGAATCTACATTTACTCTTGCCTAGGCAGTTAATAAACATAATTGCAGGTATTGATCCGATGAAAGCCCTCATCTTTACAGGGAACATCATACTCAAAGACCTGAAACATAAATGTATGGGCGGGTATTTTTGGCAACCATATTATTGATCCCACTTTTTAATCAATGGAAACTTGACTGGAGAAGTTTACCATGATTTATTACAAAATGCAATAAATCCTATTATTATAAGAGTAGCACAGGAAGATGAAAATATTTTAAGACAGGAAGTTATTTTCCAACAGGATGGGGCTCCTCCGCATTATTATGTACGAGTAAGAGAGTACTTGGAGCAGACATTTCCAGGGAGATGGACGGCCGGAGGGGGCCCATTGAGTGGCCAGCTAGGTCTCCAGATCTGACGCCACTCGACTTTTTCTTATGGGGACATCTGAAGACAAAAGTTTATGCAACAAAGCCCAACAATTTAGAAGATCTAAGGGAACGAATTGTACAAGAATGTCGACTAATAACACCAGAAATGTTACAGGCAGTTCGTGTATATAATGTGTATATTATTCAATAATTTACTCTCAAAAAATTCGATCATTCCTTTTTTTTAATATCACCCCCTTAATACAAGTTTTTGGAACTTACCGTTGTGTTTACTGGCCGATTAACTGGTAGCTGTTGATAATTGGCACCAAGGCGATATCGATGGGCGTCCTGATACGAGTAGAGGCGACCTTGGAGAAGCCGATCGGGTGAATCTCCAATTCCTGGTGTCAGATTGTTTGGACTTAACGCCAATTGTTCTACCTCTGAGAAGTAATTAGTGGGATTGCGGTTAAGAACGAATTGTCCTACTTCTATGAGAGGAAAGTCTGCGTGAGGCCACACCTAAGTTTAAAAGAAAATTATAAATGGAGTGTGCTCCCAAACACTTATTATTTTTTACTATGTACCATAATGTTTTGAGATTTACTTACGCATTTGAAAATAAAGTTGATATTATTGTAAATATTACCAACTAAAAAAAATTTTTTAATACCATTGGATTTTGATTTTTTTAGTGAATCAAAATCACCCAACCAACAAAGTTATTTTATAATTGAATGGTTATACAGCTATTTTATTTTATTGGTGTTTTATTAATACTTCCAAAATGCTAATCAATCACATAAGAGCTGCAATAAACACTATTCTGTTGTAGGCAGCTAATGTGCTTTATAAATTTATCACCATAACGTTTATATAACAGAATTATAAAATATCTTATAAAACAGTCATAAAATTATTGCAGAAATGTTTCTATGAACAACTTTAAAAATATTTTAACCTATAAATAATTATTTTATAGTGGCTTTATAGTACATTTCGGCGACATTTTTAATTTCGTTATAAACATATTTTAAAATTGTTTTATAGTTGCTTCCTGTGACTTTAAAAAAACAGTTATAATAGAGTACTTCTAAAAGCAATTCGCCTTTGAAAGTAAATTGTTATTTTAGTGATCACTTTATAACTATTTTATAGTATGGCAACTCTACTACAATATAAAAACAAAAGTATATCTCTTATAAAATTAAAATGTTCTCATGAATATACATTTGCTGTCGCCAACTACATAATAAGATATATTTAAGACCACTAATTTTATACCATCCCTGAGTCACCTGATATTAAAAAAAAAACTAAGAAAAGTGGTGCTTTTCGAAGGAGATTAAAGATGTGTTATGAAAATATGATGTGTAGTAAGAACATTGGTTTTGATATTAATAATACGGCAGAGGTTAATAAAATAATGAAATCCATTAACTGCCTCAGTGCTGGTAATAAATATATAAAACCTATGAAATAATGATGAAATTGTCTTAAGTTTATCTGAAGAAAATGACCAAATCGACAAAGCCAATTTTTTTATATTTCAAACATTTCCCTTAAACATTAATAAATACGGGGCCTGCTTATATTTTGTTAGAAATATGCTATATATTTCTCAATAAAATTTAATTGGCAGTAAAAACTTGGTCTCTGCATCACAATCCACGAATGTCTCTAAATAATATCAAGAATAAAATAAATAAAATGGCCTCTTACTTCTTGTAAATAGTTGGCGACGTTAATTATATTTTTCCTTTGTCCAATACAAAATTGCTTCTTGCAGCATTTAAAATAAATTTAAAAAGCTTTTTTATTTTATTGTTGTTATTTCATGTTGCATTTTTATTTTATAACGTTTACCTGAAACTACTAAAAACCTTTTATAAAACTGTTATTTTAGTTATTTAATTGTTTGAAAAATGTAATATGCAAGTATATTTTATAGTGTGATATGAAAAGCTTTAATAAAACAGTTTTATAATGCTGGTGTTGAAATTTTATAAGAATTGCAGAAATGTTTTAAAATTGTTATGTAGTGTTCGCAAAAGGCTTTACAAAATAAAAACGGTTACTGAAGTATTTTATAAAATGGTGCCAATTTTGCATTTATAGCTGTTGTAGAAACGCATTAAAAACGTTCCTGAGAGTAGACTTATATTATATTTTTTTTGTCGAAAACGTTTTCGCGACTATTATAAAATATCAAATTGCTGGTTGGGCAAAACATTTATTCCTTCAATATAAATGTACAAGACAATAACTGAAGGAAAGGTCAATAGAAAATTAAAAATAAACACATTTAAAATATCACTCAATATCAACTGCTAAAAGAAGTAAGCACAATATAACAGCTTTAAAAGAATTTCTAAAAACTATAACAAGTCATTTGCAGCAAACATTTTTTAAAAGGTGCTTAAATACATTGAAATTGAGAGCATCTATAGTGTTACTATCGAGTATATTGAAAAATTGTGAAATATGTATATATAAATTAGCAGATCTATGACTTTCCGGCAAAAACCGCAAAAGCATAAGTATACCAGTCACAGTTAAGATTTTTAGTTTCTGAAACGCGTCCCTGCAGGATTTGGTCGGTAGCTGAGGCCGTCAGTCAGAATTTTACCAAGTCAACCATTCCACACGTTCTGATGGCACCATATTGCGACTAAGGCACAGGCAACTTACTGGCGGAACTATCCTCTTCACATTCAACGGTTAATTTACAGGAAAAAACTCCACCGAACATTTCCTAACGAGATTGCTTTCTGGCAGCGCCATGTTAAACGAATCTTGAAAAGGTTTTACACCAAAAAAGCTTCTGGTCTTGATGAAATTCCAGTATCCACCGGTATTTTGTAGACTTTTTAACTTATCTTACAAAAAAGGAATATTTCTTTCTTGGAAAACTGCGCGAGTCCAGCCTATACCCGAGAACCTTGCCAAACAACTATCGTCCAATCGCATTGCTTTCGGTTAGAACAAAAGTTATAGAGAAGGCTATCAACGAAAAATTATTAAAGTACCTGGAAGGCTTCAACATTATTAGTGACCGCCAGTATGGATTCCGTGGAGACTTTTTTGCCTATGTTACTCACGGTCGGAACAACGCAATGTTTAGTTATAAAATAGTTTAAAATATAAGATTCTGATAAATTCTACAAAGTAACAGAATAAAAAATAGAATTTACAAGGCATTAAATACAATTTCACGATTATTTAAAGAAGTTGATGATGGCTGCGAAAAAAGGGAAACGTTGGACTGAAAAATTATTGAAACCTTTTTGTAGAGGAGAAAAAGTGGCAATGAGAATGTAAAATGTATTGCGACATAATATATCTTTAAATAGAAACAGAAAATGCAAGAATTCGGTTTTTCGGAAGTAGGTATTCGAGTTTTTTAAATTTGAAACCACGACGTTGCATTATTCAGTATTGCGCAACATATCCTATGACTATGGTTTCCGATAACCCTATAGAGTGCATTCTGATCCGGGACATCCTGTATAGGTACCCTTTTTCATATCTCGTCTTGTAATACTTAAAAAAAAAGGGTTGAAACGAAGACAAGATAAGATCTGTTTTAGTTAAATGGCGAAAATTTAGGATGTAATTCCTTTTCTGATGTTGGATTAGAATTCCTTGCGGCTTAGCTTTTAAGATAAAGGTAATAACAGTTGAATTTTTCCAGTTGTTTTCAGGAAATTGAATGAATGAAACTTTCAGTGGATTGTAATATGCTCCTACTTTCATTATTATAGTTGTCTGAAAGCATGTTACTAATATTGTGCTATTAGAATTTTAAACTATAACATTCGTCGTGACTTTTTTTTTAAATCTTTTAATCTAGGTTAGATCTATCAACTTTTTTTTGTATTAAAAGTTTTAGCTGTTTTTATTTTTACTAGTGTCTGCCACAAAGAAATTGTATAACAACTGTTATTTTTAATATACTTGTTTATTGACTAACTCGCTGACTAATAATAAGTCTTTACTATGCAGTAGTAATAAATATGGTTTAACTGTTTAAACCATGCAGTGTCCCCGTATGTGAACCTCCGAGGGTAAAGTGTATTCACAAATATAAGAAACTGACCAAATGACTCTTATTTATTTCTACTTAAATAGGGGTATTGACACAATGCCGACTGAGCTAGGACCGTCTTAGAAAATCCATAGCATTGAAATATTTAATTTAGCGGCAAATAAATATGAAATTGATGTTCATTTAAGTTTATTAAATTCAAAAGATAAAAATAGAATTATGGTCTTAACACTTACCCTACTTATAATGCTAAATTATTATATTAATTAATAAATAACCCAACTAAATCTACCTCACTATCGTTATCATCATCTAAAGTAATAATAAACCTTTCTGTTGCATTCCTAATACAAATGTTCTACGCAGTTTTTACAGTTCACCTCAGAAATTTTTTTAGTTTCATCATGAATTAGAGTTAATACACTAGAATTAGGTGTGGGTGAAATATTATTGCGACGAATTCCAGCTTTAAGTTGGTGCCATATTTGTTCAATAGGGTTAAATATACAGTGGTAAGGCGGTAGCCGCAATACTATGTGCCCCATGCTTTTTGCAAGTTTATCGCAGTAATATTGTTTTTGAATAGACATACTTCTAAGCACTTCTAATTAGTCTTTCTTTCTATAGTTTTCATGAAAATATATATCATTATCAAACGTATATTCTTGAATTTTGGCTTTAGTGTCTTTTGAAGAAGGTGCTTTGTTTAATTGTCTATTATGATAACTAGCGTTATCCATAACAATGACACTATTTGGTGTAATGTTCTGCAATAATTAGTTTCAAACCAATTTTCAAATAACTCCGCTGTTGTGTCTTCATGATAGTCAAAACATGATTCACTAATATTTTTTGCCGAGAGAGAGACCATTCGGCACCCACCAATCTTCAGAACCTGCATGTAAGATTGTTATTCTTTTTCCACGTTTTGACGGGACACGTGTCACACATTTGCCGCTAGAATCGACCCAATCACTTGGCGAGGTGTCGTGGGTGTCAAACCACGTTTCATCTAAATAAATGATCGGCCTACCTTCAGTTCTGTATTCATTTACTTTTGTCAGCTATTCCCACCGCCATTCTTGAAGACGTTTGGACTCCATCAAAACCTGCTTTTTATTAATGCTTTTGAATTTAAAGCCCATGTGTTGAAGGCGCTTCCACAATATCGTTTTTGAGCATTTAATCTCTGTTTCATCTGTTGTTAGCCTTTTCATTAAATTGTCCAACGTTGGTACACTTTGCTCTTCATACATTTTATAAATTTTTCGTCGTATAAGTTCCTCGTCCCCTTGGTCCAACGTTCTTGATTTTTCAATATCACTTCTTTTTCTGCGTTCCAAAATTGGCCCTTGTGTAATTTTCCAAACTTTGAAAAAGGATTTTTTTGTAAGTAAAGCCGTTTCCTTTACAACTTCTTTAGGGCACAAATTTCCGCGCGACAATGTCAAAAACACATTCTTTAAAATCTGTTTTGCATCTGTTGATAAATGCACTCTGTTATTTACTTCAGTTTCATATCAAGGACGAAACATTTTCAAAAAATAAACTAAACTTAACAGTGTACGTTGACACTGTTTCAAAAATTTTAAATGTTTAGTTACTATCCGGCAGTTGTTGGAAAACTTCGTTCTTGAAAATGGCTAGGGTTTCTGAATTTGTTGCAACATTCGGAGTTGCAAAAATAGTTGAAATGTGTTCGAATATGACTGGAATAGAACAGTCAACAATATGCCGACTTGTGCACAAGGATAAACGCGGCCCCATCAGGTCACCAAATAGAAGTACAGGAAGAAAAGAAACTGTAATAAATGAGGATGAGAAGACTGATAGAATAATTAATATCTCAATAATAAACTACCTTAGGAACGCCGCTGTCACATTACTTTTTTTTACCAAACTGGCCTTTCTATTGTATGCAAATTAGGGTGAGCCTAATTTAGGACCGATTCGGAGTGTGTAGGTCTTATATCTGAAATACGGAATTTTTAAAAACTATCATTGCCATTAAGGTGAAATTTACAATGCAATGCAACCTTTAAGTTGCCCACCCTGCTTCATGGGTCCTGTCATTGCAAATTTATATTTTATTACTTTCTGGCATTAAGCGACAGAGTTTAGATGCACAGTTATAAATATTATTTTATTATATCTGAGACGAATTGGCAGGTACCAGCATTGCCGCTAATATCATAGTATGGAATTTAAATAAATATATTAATATGAAATACAGAGGAGAACTTACCTATGAAAGAATATTAACGGTATCCTACCTTTGTAATGTCAAACGGATTAAATGTTAGTTTTTTGGCTTGGTCAAGGGTCATAACTTGTATGTAAAATGTCCAAGAGGGAAACTTTTTGTTTATGCCGTCAGCCTCAGCAATCGCATTATAAAGATCTCTTAGGGCATAATCAGGATCCTCCCCGGCTATCCGTTGAGCTTCTGCGGGATTAAGATTTTTAATCCCTGTAACAACATGGTAGTTTTTAAAACCGGAACTTGGTAGCCAAGATAAGATAGATGACTTGTGTTTTTTGTTTAACTTTATAGATATTTACAGGTCGTTCGTGTTCATGTAGACTATACAAATCAAATTTGAAGATAGCCCTTAGGTACCTCAACAAGTTACTTTTAATTTATCTTCTCTAATATCGTTGTGATACTCGTTATATTTCGGTTATTTATAGATTTAACATTACCTTGGTCAGTTTTGTAGATGAATTTGCACCAGGTGATTTGTCTGTCCTTGTTAATTAAGGAAAAGGTGTGCGATCCGTAACCGTGTTGGTGTCTGTGACCGTCAGGTATGCCTCTGTCCGAAAATAGAAACATAACCTGCAAAATATTATTTAAATAAACATTATGTAGGATTGTGAGTGTTTACTACAAATAATGTTGGAATGAATGAATCACTTATATCAATTAGAAGCTGGCAGCATTTCAGAAGAATTGAATAAATAAACGGATTTTAGTGGGCCGTTATTTAAATGTCAAAGGACCGGTGTCGAAATAGAATTTTGATTCGGTAAATAGATTTATACCAGATGTGAATTACAATTTTTGATGAACAGTAATAAATACTTTTCTTGTATTAAATAATTTTACGCTGACCTGATGAACGCTCATTGGTGTCAAAGACAAATAGTCCCAAAAGGCATCCCAGTCTCTTAAATGGGTGACAGGATTTCTCTTTTGACTGTGGATAAACATGGGAAATAGAATTGGATCCCTCATAAAGAAAATTGGGGTATTGTTGCCCACCAAGTCCCATATTCCTTCTTCGGTGTAAAACTTTATCGCAAAACCTGCAAATCAGACGAATAGTATCAGGTGGAAATTGTCAATAGTAATATGTTAAGTGCATGTAAAATTGCTGAAAATCATGCATGAAGGTTTGTTGCCCTAGAAACAGCTTGAATGCATTTTTATTGTTATTTACCAAAAAGTGCCCGACCGAAGGGAGGGCACTTTTTAAGGTAAATAACAATAAAAATGCATGAAAGCTGTTTCTTTAGGGCAACAAATCTGAGTGCATGATTATCAAGCCATTTTACATGCACGAAATATATTTTTTAGACTATTTCCTGAATGAAAAACTCATCATTTTGATAAATTGACGCGAAATTGTCAAAGCAGAAATTTCAACTTGTTGTGACAGTGACGGTTATTCTCGTAGGTAACCAACAATGAAAAACCAGAAGAGTGCAATTTTCAGCTCAATCGCGACCGAGGGCTGATTTTCACCGAAAATCAAGTGAAAAGCGCATTGTAGTTACAGTATATGAGGGAAATAGTCTAATTTAGTATAGCCTGCCGCACGGGGCTAGCACTATGACGTATAAAGGGAAAGGGGAAATAATAGCCTTAAATTTGTAGTTTTAAGCCGCGTGTCATAGACGTGCATACAACTTTTCGGAATATTTTTTTTTATTATAAATTTAGATTTTATTAAAAGAAAATACAGAATTCTATGAAAATAAAATAAAGCAAACGCAACAGTCCGCTTGAGACGTCTAAATTTATAAACATGAAAAGAACGCGTGCACACATTCACCTAATAGAACGAAGTTACAAAGCTACTCTAATGGCGAACTATCAGCACACGACTGACGCTTCTCAGATGCACAGCACACCAAGTATCTTCTGGTTAAGCGAAACCTGAGTCAATTAAATTACTTTTTACCCACTGCCTTAAGCTCGTCGCTTTAACTTGTTGCCAGATTTGGATAATTGGATTAACTTATAATTTATTAACATATTCCACGACAGAAATCATAATTATTTGTTCATTAAATAATAGGTTGATTTTATAAAAATTGAACTAATTTTGTAATTACCTATATTTCAAATTACTTATATTATCAAATCGGCAATATTGCACTTTTTTATTCGCATCCTTTTCATGAGGCAAACCTCGTGCTTCGAGCTATAGGTACCTAACCTACGAAATTAGACAAGCTCCACCTAAGTATCAAAGCATATAATACATAATGCTCGACATAATGCTTATATTATATCGATATTACAGAGGAAATCATTTTTAAACATGTATCAGGTACATCATTATCAACTTGTACTCTAATTAACGTAAAAACTCCAGCCCTATCTTCTCTAAACGCCTTTAAACTGTTGTATAATGCCTACTATTAGATGTAGTCAAATATATACGTTAATTAAACCTATGGGGTATACTCCGTCTATCTATCTTACAAACTCTATATAAATGCTAATCCCTTACCGTCATAATAACCTATTGTGTGAGGTGTAAGATTCGGTCACCTGATCTGGGGACTCCAGGTACGGATCTATTTAAAGCAGGGTTGGCCAAAATTTGATTTTTATTAAAAAAATCAAAAATCATTGATTTTTTTTATTTTTTTTTATTTTTATTGATTTTATTAAAAATTTAACATTTTTCTCTCTTTTCAAATTAATACAAATTATTTTAATGTCGGTCTAACAATATAGTAGGTCTAAATTCTACCCACAATATTGTCAGAACGCGCTTCTTGCAAGAAAATTCATGTGCGCAACTGCTTCCTCAGCATCAGTAGAACGAGTGTTTAGCACTTTTGGCTTTGTACACTCTGATATTAGGAACAGGATGGGTGTAGAAAAAGGAGGAAAATTAGTATTTTTGTTTAAACTATACAACGAAAACAAAAATACAGAAACATAAAGTTTATATGTATTAAATACCTACTACTTTTTTATTTCTTAAAAGCGCGGGTTCTATACAGGTACCTACTGTTGATTTTTGAAAATATTTTTTTAATATTTTATATTGTTTATTGTTCCGAATTAAAAATAAATAGTTTCATTAAATCATGATTTTTTTTTAAATAAAGTGATTTAAATCATGATTTAAAAAAAAAATCAAGTGATTTAAATCACTTGATTTAAATCAGCCCAACCCTGATTTAAAGACTATTATATTATTATATTTTCTCAGTAATCCTCTTAAAATAATTAGGGTAAAATAAAATAGGTTTATTTTAGTTATTTAAATATGCTAATTTTTGGTTTTAAAATTCAGGTAGATGTTTGTATTGGTTTAGACAAGAAGTTATTGGTTGCCAATTAAACGTGATATCTAAGAATGTTTCGTCCGTGAGAAGAAACCAGTACACTGTGTGGATCTACGGGTCGTGATAAAAACCAATCAAAGCGTGATATTTTATCAGTGGACACAAAAAAGTAATCTTCGGCGTTTACACCACCCTTTCTGAACGTTTTTTTTAAATTGGATGCAGTAAAGGAAGCGGCACCTTTGACACGCGGCCAGTAAGCACAGTGCGGTTTGTTGTAAATAAACCTATAGTGGAGAGAAGAAAGAGGAAAGACTCTTTTACTTTTAAGAAACTGGACGCGACGGATGTCGATATAATTCGTAGAAAAATATATGCCATGTACAGGGAACAAATAATTTCCACTTTAAAAACCCTATTGCAAAGATTAAAAAAAGATGATACAGGAATAGAGTGTTGTCGTGAAACTCTAAGGAAATGTATTTTAAGAGACGGTTTTAAAATGAAAAAATTAACAAACGACAAATAATTATGAAATCGGCCCGGTTAAAAAGATGGAGAATGGAATACCTAATTGCAGTCCATGGATATAGACAGGATGGAAAGGATATTATTTATTTGGACGAGACGTGGTACCTATGACACACACGAAGTTCTAAATAAAGATTGGGTAGATTTATCGGGTCAATGCAGAACCAAAGCTCCATCAAATAAAGGTAAGCGTATAACAATAATTCATGCTGGGACAAAAAACGGATTTATACCAAACGCTGTGGCCTTATCAGCGAAAAATATAAAGGACTCCCTTGTTGATCATCACGATAATACTACGGCAGAACTATTTGAAGACTGATTTAAAAACAAATTAATACCAAATATACCACCAAATTGTGTGATAGTGATGGATAATGCGAGCTACTACAGTCGTAGGTTAAGTAAAGTTCCGTGTTCCAATGACACAAAAGTTACCATCCAGGACTATACAGGGTGTTTCAGAATAAGATGCTGATCATTAACGGTGTGAATTCTTAGGTGATTTTAAGATGAAAAGTTCAAATTAACATATATCCTTAACCTATCAACTTTCGAAACTACTGGGCGTTAAAGTTTTAAGAAAAAAATCGTTTTTCTATCATAACTTTAACAACTTTCTAGCTATTTTTATGAATTTTTCACACATGCCCTCTAAGCATCAATAGCCATTTTGTGTTGTAGAAAAATTTTAAAAATTTTTAACCAGTGGCGTCCTGAAAGGGTTTGTACTAGACATTTTGGAAAAATATTATGTACGCCACTGCTTTTTCTCAAGATAAAAATTATTTTTAAAATACTCATTCATTTTAGGCCAAATTTAATATCTTGCCTTTTTATCGTCCGACAAACAGTTTCCGACAAAAAAATAAAAAGCATTAGATGCGCATACGCTATGTGCCTATGGTTTCTGACAAGTAGGCTATGAACTTTGTTAAGGAAACAATGACAATAACGAAATATTTAATGCCAAATAGTTTTGACAGCTATTTATTTATGTATACACGGCTTTCCACTAAAACTTAAATTTAAAAAACGTAATACTTTTTAAACGTATAAAAGTATCATAGTAAATTTTACAAATGTCGGGTTTGCGGATATCGAGGCGGATATGCATTACCTGTACGGGCTTGCTGACGGTAATGCATTCGAAGCCAGACGATTATACCAAGAGCGTTAGCCAAATAGAATAGTTCCGGATGCACGAACGATTTCAGGAACTCACAGAAAGTTATGTGAAACGGGATCTTTTAAAACAAAAAACTACTTAAAAGGGGCACACCAAACTACACAAACACCGGAAACCGAAGAAGCTGTTTTAAATTTAGTGGAACAAAACCCTAATTTAAGTACCAGAAAAATTCGGAATATTTTAAATATTACTCATGTCCTAGTCTGGAGAATTCTTCAAACTTATTTGTTATATCCGTATCATATTCAACGGGTCCAGGCCCTACTTCCTAGGGATTTTCCATTACGCATCAATTTCTGCCAATGGTTTATTCAAATGGTTACCGAAAATCCCCAATTTGATGCCAGAATTTTGTTCACGGACGAAGCTAATTTTTCCAGGAACGCGATACAAAATTTTCATAACAATCACTTCTGGGCAGAAGAAAACCCACATGCCATTACGGAATCCCACCACCAAGAGCAATTTTCTGTAAATGTTTGGGCTGGAATTATTGGTGATTATTTAATTGGGCCTTACTTTTTACCAGCCAGATTGAACGGAATCAATTATCGCCAATTTTTTTAACACACTTTACCAAATTTGCTAGACGACGTGCCTATTTTAACCCGACATCGTATGTGGTTTATGCACGATGGTGCACCTGCCCATTTCAGTCTCTTAGCACGAGAGTTTTTAAATCAACATTATAGTAATCAATGGATAGGGCGCAGAGGAACACAATCGTGGCCACCTAGATCCCCTGATCTAAACATTCTAGATTTTTTCCTGTGGGGACATCTGAAAACGTTGGTTTACAGCATCCCAATAAATACTGAAGAGGAGTTGAGAAACCGCATAATAGTTTGTTTCGACACTATCAGGAATACTCCGGGAATTTTTCAAAGGGTACGAGACTCAATGAGGAGAAGAGCTGAAGCATGCATTCTTGCAGGTGGTGGCCACTTTCAACAGCTAATCTAAATTATTTTCGTTTTTGTTCACACGTTATTTAATGTTAGTTGTTTTAATTTAATGTTAAAAAATAAACCATAGGCACATAGCGAATGCGCATCTAATGCTTTTTATTTTTTTTTGTCGGAAACTGTTTGTCGGACGATAAAAAGGCAAGATATTAAATTTGGCCCAAAATGAATGAGTATTTTAAAAATAATTTTTATCTTGAGAAAAAGCAGTGGCGTACATAATATTTTTCCAAAATGTCTAGTCCAAACACTTTCAGGACGCCACTGGTTAAAAAATTTTAAAATTTTTCTACACCAAAAAATGGCTATTGATGCTTAGAGGGCATGTGTGAAAAATTCATAAAAATAGCTAGAAAGTTGTTAAAGTTATGATAGAAAAACGATTTTTTTCTTAAAACTTTAACGCCCTGTAGTTCGAAAGTTGATAGCTTAAGGATAATATGTTAATTTGAACTTTTCTTCTTAAAATCACCTAAGGATTCACACCGTTAAGGATCAGCATCTTATTCTGAAATACCCTGTATAATGGAAAATAATATGTATTTTGAGGAAAATTACAAAAAATGCAAATGCTCGAAATTTTAAAATCATTTTCAATAAAAAAGCAATATTATTGTGACACTTTGGCGGCAGAAATGGGTCATACCGTTTTAAGACTTCCTCGTTATCATTGCATGTTCAACCGAATTGAACATATTATTATCTTAAAGCAGCGCAACCTTTTATTCTATCAGCAACGAGTGCGTCTCTGCTTTCATTAGATCACCCTCTTGGTCTTATCGGCATTAGGGATTAGCATTTATAATGAGTTAGTAAGATAAATAAACGGACTATACATCCCATTCTTCTATTTCAATAGTGTACCTCGTGGATCTCGAACAGTGTCTGCAGAGCCCATGTTTCCCGCCACAGTAGAAAACCTAAAAGAAAAACATATCTCAAAAATTTGCAAAACATATCTCAAATAATTTTACCGTGCGAGCAAAAATTATTATCGTTAAAGTGTGCTTTGTATCTAAGACCGTACTGCTTAGTGGTAGAGCTTAACACCTGTTGGGTGTCAGTAAATACCAGCATTCTCAATCAATCAGTTATTCACGGTGGAACCGCCTCTTTTTCCTCACTAGTTGAAAATTTAGAACAGTTACAAGAAAGGATTCTCCAAGAATGTGGTAACATTTCTCTAGAGATGCTGGTCAACGCTTTCGAAAATATGAAGAGACGGGTGCCTTTATGCTTGGAGCGTGGCGGTGGCCGAATTCAACAATTTCTATAATCTTTATTTTCCTTTCTTTTTCTTACTTTGCTAATTTTGCATACAACAAAAACAAATTTGCATTTGTTTACTTATTTTAATATTCATCGGTTTAGCATATCATGTCATAATATGAATTCGATACAATTTTAGCCTAGATTCGGTTATATGTATCGTCCCCTTATAATTGTGATCTAAATCAAGCCCTAAGTTTTTCAGTCCAAGCCCTCTTGAATGAAAATATTTTTTGTTCGAACGGTTTAAATTTGAACAGAAGAATACAAAAGTCAAAAATGGAAAATAAAATATATAGTTCAATGATAAATTCCCAATAGTATAATGAAATTGTGAAAATTATTACGTGTCTTTAACTTACCTAACTGCTATTGGCGTTCGTTTTCCTTCTGATTCAAACACTTTCGACGATGTGTATTTGCTCAGCTCTTTCGTACATTCAAAGTAACCAAAAGCGCCAGCTCCTTTTGCATGAACTACTCTTTCGGGAATACGTTCCCTGAAATATCCAATATTTACTGAGGGATCCAAAAAAATTCTTGCTATTATATCCCTCCACTTTTATCTACAGTACACAGACTCTGTATTTTTTGAAATAGAGATTAATACCACCTAATAGTCTTTTTATTATGTCC
Source organism: Polydrusus tereticollis (assembly GCA_963920685.1). Lineage (NCBI taxonomy): Eukaryota > Metazoa > Arthropoda > Insecta > Coleoptera > Curculionidae > Polydrusus > Polydrusus tereticollis. Next base: position 108,756,949 of record OY987329.1, read on the forward strand.
ATTGTCATAAAAGAGTGCTGATTTACCAATCAATGGTAAAAAGCTAATTTATTTTATTAATTTTGTATATAAAATTATTACATTATATTAAAACATTGACGGGTCTTTCATTTACTGCTTAAGGTGGTATTATGGACATTAATGATATTACCCAAAGAACCTAGGATTTTGCTGTAGTATATTATTATTATAAGTAGTTTTCTGGATTCCAACAGCAAAATCGTATACCTACATGATTTCTTACTTGTTTTTCGTGCGTAGCTAGCCAAACTTCCGAGTTGTTGAATTGAGGTGAAATATGAAACTTAGCCTAAACACAGATTATTCTGATAGTGATACTGTTTACTTTTTAACCACTGACTAAAGACCGATTCCCACAAGTGTGGAAAAAATGGGGGTAGTTCTCATACCTAAACCACAGCGGGACTTAACATTGGTCGTCAGCTATACAGACCAATCAGTTAGGTTGTTAAAAAACTTATAATTTCGTGTTCGACAACAGCATTTTATCATCAGAGCAGTTTGGATTTCGAACTGTTCATTGCTGGCGTCCAATTATCTAAAGTAAAGGACTTCAATCGCCGCTTTCACATGAAAGCGATCCTTTCCAAATGAGTAAGTCATTTGACAAGGTCGGGCACGACACGGTTTTGTTGTGCACCGACCCTGTTCAATATCTATATCAGCGGTATTCCAAAATTTGATCAAACACAATTATATCTATTTGCTGATGATACCGCGATCACTTCACCGCCAAACATCCCCAGTTGGTAAATAATCTTCAAGCTGCAACGACATATCAAGAATCTAGAGTCATGGTTAGATAACTGGAATATTAGTTTAAATGACGCAAGAATCCAAGCCATCTACTTTTTAAGGGTCAGAATTAAATTTCCTGAAACCCGTGTGCAAGTCAATAACTCAATGATAAACTGCAGTGATAACATAACCCTAACCAACGCTTGAAAAAAGCAAATGGTCAACTCGGAGCCATTTACTTACTCTTAAACAGGAACAGTAGAATAGACGTACAGACAAAGACAAATATGTACTAGAACATAGTCCGACAGGTACTGACCTACGCAATACCCATCTGGTGTACTATTAATAAGAAAAACTAGAAGTATTTCAAAACACAGTAGGTACTCAAAATTATCACAGACGCACCACGCACGATATACCACATAATTCAAAACGACCTACGAATGCCGACACAAACCTAACATTTAAACAAACGGACTAAAGGTGGATTTTCATGCATACGAAACACGACGGTCCGATATCCGAAATGACGTTTAATTTCGTTCGAAATTCTTGCCAATTTTCATGGCTCCGTTTCTGTTGTTCCGAATTATGTCAATGGACATACATTTGACGCTTCAGTTATAGGTTATAATTTTGTTTTGGTCCTTTTTGTATTCTCAATTATAGCGTTTAATTACCCATTTGATTTCATTACGTTTTTAAGCAATATATGTGCGACAACGACGAGCGTTATCAGCTTAATGTGATCCAATTCACTCCTAATTTTACCTGAGTGCACAAAACAAAAAGTTATGTTTAGTGACCTGAGCTGAGGACCTGAGTGTAACTGCAAGTCTTTCACTTTCTGATATTTGTCCACGTACGTTTATTGTTTTTAATAATCTTGGACTTACAAATGAAATACTTTTCAGAATCTATTAATTTCATTTCTTGAAACAGGTTGTGATAAGCGCCTTAATTTTCCCCCCATCCTTTTCTTTTTTGTTTATTTTTCATTCTTAATATAATCAGATAGGATATTATGATATTATAATTAATGACACTGATTTATTTCGTTAATATTAGTTTTATGTTAAAATATTAAAATAGAAACAACAAAACGCCCAAAAAAACGTCAAATAGTGAGGTTAAAATTGATACGATTGTCGGACAAAGTTAAAAATATTTTAACTCGTCCGACGGTCGGATGAAAGTTGAAATTATTCGGACAAATATTGGCGCGAAAACAATTCAACCAATAGGAACACTTTCGGATCATCGGACCGTCGTATTTCGTATGCATGAAAATCCACCTTAAGTCGGACAGATGTCTCACAAAACGAACTGACTACACGTTATCACAGACTAGCTCCTACCTAGTAAGGTATGATACAATTTCAAAATTCTGAACACGGACCCCTTCTCAAGTGAAAAGGATTTAAACCCACATAGGATCTTAAGGGGGTTTTTATGTCAGGTAAAACCTTTGACATTTATTTTTTCTTTGCTTGCTTATTCAGCATATTTATTGAAATTTGGAATTTTTAACTCGGCAAAAGCTTTTGTTGGTCTTGTTCGTGTGTGTTTCTGATTTTTTTGGAGCTGTTAGCTTTTGCGCCTTTAACCGTCTTTTAGACGGTGTTGGATAGTGCCCCTCCACTGTTTCCAACTTTCTACTGGTAATTGGGCTCTCACATAGTGTCGTCTAGTTGTTGATTGTGAGTCTGTAATTAGTATGTTCGTATGTAATAGTCTGTTATATGTTATTAAATATTCGTTTAATGTATGTATTCTAAAATCATTATGCAATACTCTATTCATAGTATATCTTGGCGCACCTGCGATCATTTTCAATGCTCTATTTTAAATCACCTGAAACTTATTCAGCTCCGCTCTGCTTATGTTGCACCATGTTGGCGCACCATAAGTCAAAACCGGCCTGACCAAGACTTTATACAGGTTGGCTTTAGTTCTGTTAGTTTCTCTCCGCCTGTGAAGCAGGGGATAAATAGAACTTAATTGACGCAGAGCGAGCTTAGCTCTGTTCATCAAAGATAAGTCTCAGGTATTTCACTTCCTGGTACCAATTCACCTAGACTCCGTTGGCTCCTATATAGTCTCAGGTCGTGTAACGTTACTTTTCGAGAAAAAGGCGGGCTTCGTCTTGGCGGGATTCAAACGAATCCTCCAAGTTGAAAGCCACTTTTCAAGCTGATTTATGTGTTGTAAACGAGTGGCGACCAGCCAGTCCAGCCACGACTGTTTGGAAATAGCAGTTATTGCAGAATCATCAGCAAACAGATAGAGCTGCAAACTGATAGGTATGTAACTCACCGGCGCCGTGGGGTCTTCCTCCTTGTGAATTAAAATTATTTTTGCCTGTTTCCAGACGTACTGGAAATGGCCTTTTTGATAATAGATATTTCACAATGATCTATCTGGCAGGTTTCGCATCGCCGCATTCTTTATTTCTTCGAAACCTGGGGCTTTTCTTATGGAGAGGGTACTCATTACAGATTTAATTTCATTTAAAGTTACTTTACAAAAATTTTGAACAGGATGTGGAATTATTTGGTGAATACCGCCCGTTCTGCAGACCCCTTCATCTCCAATCGGATCCGCGTAGTGGGATTATCGCTGAATTACTCGCGGAGCAATTCAGCTTTATCCTTTGCCTTCGTCAAATGCAGGCCTGTGTCTTGGCTGTTATGCGCCTTGGTCACAATTCGGGTTCATTTTGCATATAGAATTGTCCTCAATGGCCAAACTCTGAACCTTATCCTCCCACAGGTCTGATTAACGTTGATTGAGCCTCACGATTGGCCTCGGCTTTAATGAGGGGGTCCACAGTTCGATAAGCCCTATTTTTCAAACGATTTTTAATTCTGATACGTAGTTTGATTTCGTCTAGCGAAGCCCCCAATTTCGAATACTCGGACATCTTCGTGACAGAAGCCTGAGCCAAAGCTGTGTCAATGTCGTTGGAGAGTCAACCCCGTTCTAATAAAGATCTACTGAACAATATCAATATGAAGAAAAAGAAGTTAAATACCAAAGATCTCACTTAGGGAGTCACATTATGTTCCATAGAAACACGCGACTTAGCTAAGTTTAAGAGGCGGGCAAAAAGGGAAGTAAGATTCTTATGTAAATGTGTCAAAACTGATAAGCAACAATTTTCTTGAAGTTAGCTAAGAAAGTGGGGAAAGCGTAAACAGCTATATTGTATCCTATACAACACTTGCCTCCATATTTCACTGCTCTTTCAGCAGACTATAAAGTTATACTTCTTTCATTGCATTTTGTCAATTTATGATCAAAATTACAACTAAGAAATTATTTAGGACTCATTTTTCGTTCATGCAAGTGTCTTATAGTGAGCGATAACTTTATAATATTGTTACCATTTTTTTGTGTACGCTTACTACCCGGATTTGATCACTTTTTGATTTTTCCTAATTTTAACCAAAACTTACCTGTGAAAGTGGCTCAGATGTTCCATCATTTGCCAGTCTCTAAGAGGAATTACCCCATATTCTCCAATTGTTAAACTGGTATCTGTATTTACTATTCCAATCCCGGCACTGTTGCTGGCGTAGCCTATTTTATCCTAAATTTATAATAATTTAGGTAAAATTTGACAGGCAGGAAGCCCATCCTGGGCACGCTTTGGCAATATTATATATGTAATTGGCGAGGGGTGCGACACTCCTTAAATTGGTGTACAAATTGTCAAAATGTGTTTATATAAATACATTTAAATACAAATAAATACATTTAAATATGAATTAATGCAAATGAATGCGAATAAATACAAACAAATACACATAAATATACATAAGCAGAAACAAAAATACATGCATGTGATGCGTTTAAATATGAATTATTATTAACATATTGGACAGCATTGCGCATCCCAAGAAGAGCTTAACCTGAAGGACCCTAATCGCGACATTGAATATTTTTTTAAATTAACCATTTTCACAAGTTGAACCGGGAAAGCTCATAGCTGTAAGGAAGAGTTCTCTGTGTTGGTTACTGCAACAAGATCAAACAAAATTGAGCACCGATAGAAACATCAAGGTAAGAGGTGTCAAAAAGAAATCTTAAAACGGCAAGGAAACAATTTGACAAGAAAAATATCAAAATTGGATCATGGTATTTTTAACGACCTGAAAATACCTTGCTTCTTTACATCGGGCAGGTGTTGGGATTTTTTTTTAAATGATAAAAATAGATGATTGTATATAGCAACTTGCGATATTTCTAATAAAAAGATTTTATGCCTTGGAACCTGTTAGACTAAAAAAAAATTGCAGAATACCAGTCCCTTCTAAAATTAAGTTGTTATACAATGACAATCTTAGAACCCATTTCGCAGCAGGATTATTATAAAGTCGACAAAAATATGGCACAAACAATTAACGAAAACATCAAATAGATCCAAGTAGTTACCTACAAAACAAAGTAAAAGGAAGAAGATCAATGAAACAAAAATCTGTCATACAAAATTTAGATAAAGATACGCCAACTAGCGATGATGATATTACAGAGGAAGACATTTTATTATATGATTCGGCAAACGACAAGTCTGATGGTGACTCCAAACATGATGACAAAAAAAAAAGAGATATTAATATTAGATCCGAAAAATGTTCCGCTGTTTATTATGACTCATCTATGAGGTGGTATCCCGTCCTGTTGCCATATTATATGAAAAAAATATATTTCTTTCGAAAAATTACCAAGACAATCATAATAAACTAAGTATATACATTTGAAATCAGAAGAAGAAGCTCTAGCGATTAAAAGAATAAAATACAGGGTGTTTCATTTAAGAAATAGCAGGTTATTTTAAATTTTCGATGTCTTTTTATTTTTTCTGATAACGGATTCTGAATGTCCATAGAAAATACTTCAAAATTGCTAATTTACACAATCACCCTGTACATATTTAATAAATAATACTGTTGAATTAGTTCTATTTTCAATGGTTTGGTTTGTATAATTCTGGGTTGTAACTTTAAAAACCGTATGCGATATTAGATACCTATAGGTATATAATTTCAACCAAATACAAATAAAATTAAATACTTACAATATACTACTACATTTAAATACATTAAAATACATTTAAATCCATAAATACGTTATTTGTTTTATGTATTTAAAAGTGTTTATAAATAGGTGTACAAAATTTTGGACGTGTCTCACCCTTCACCCCTCGGTAATTTGTTAGTCCCTAGGTTGATTAGTATTTTACAATTACTGTCGCTCAAAAATATGGGAAATGATGGCAGCAGAACTTCAAATATTTATTTCGATAAAAAGACATAGCGATCTTAATTTTTGCCCCCAAGTGGGCAAATATTGACGTGCTTCAGACTTTAATTCACGCATCGATACCATTGAAATCCTTCTAATGTGGTAGTAACCCTGATGACGTCACAGGTTTGCATAGAATTTTAGTGCTACCTGGTTCAAGCCGGTTTCGCAGTTGCTGAAGCATTTTGTGCAAGGCCTGTTAATCATTTTCTCCGAATTGAGAATTCCTGAAAGAACCAAGTGCATCAATTTGCGAAGATGCACCGTACTGGTGCATCGACATTCACGATTCTTTTATTGCATTCTTCGCATTGCTTATTAATGAAGCCACGATTTTACCTTGTGTCTGAACCACGGCCGCGCTGGAGGCCAATTATTTCGAACATACTCTGTCTTTTGCCCGGACGTTTTGTCGACTTTACAATCCGACTTTAATTCAATGATTATGACAATAAATAATATTAGTAATAATCATAATTTCAAGATGGCATTTGCAGTACAGTCAGTTCAGTACAGTCATCAGGGCTATTTTTGATCCAGCATTTTTAGTTTTGTGATGATTATTTGAAAATTTCTAGTAAAAATCCTTATGCCTCCTCTAGGTGGTCTGCGGGTTTTATTTAGTCTTCCCTCTCTATTCTTATAATCATCTACATAAGTTTTTCCTTCTTCTATACTGGCAAGTATTTTGTTTTAATCCGTTAAGGTTTTTCTAAATAATTGTTTTTATATAGAGAGTGGCAACAAAGTCGCGCATAATGCCTGTAACTTTTGAATTACCTCGTATACGAAAAAGTGACCCTTATGAAAGTTGTTCAGCAAATTATTCCAGACATTTCTACCTGCATGAATTTTTTCTGTCATTTCTGGTTTTGGTTGCCATAGAGACTAACTTACTTATGATTGCATATTTGAATTCTACTGGGAAAACTCTGAATTTTTTGTATTTCAAATTTTTTTATATTTAGAATTGTAACACACTTTATAATAACAAAATTAATGGCCCAGAAAATTGAACAACTTAACATCGGAATAATAAACAAGTGAAACCTTTTCAGTGTATCAGGTATTCAAAATGACCACCATTTTCTGCTAACCAGAGCGCCAATCGATCCCTGAACCCGTCTACAACGTTTAAAAGGAAGCCCCCTGGAATGGCTCGAATTTCAGCAGTAATTCTGACTTTTAAAGATTCTAAGTCATTTGGACGGTTAACGTAGACTTTGTTTTTTAAGGTGTCCCCACAAAAAGAAGTCGAGCGGGGTTAAGTCCAGGGATCGCGCTGGCCAGTCAATAACACCTCTTCCGCCTATCCAACGTCCTGGAAATTGTTCGCTTATGCATTGTCTAACAGTTGCCGCATAATGCGCAGGTGCTTCATCTTGCTGGATCCATACCTGTTCGTTTATGCCATTATTTACACTCGGTAAAACCATTCTGCAAGAAGGAATTATGTGATTCCTGAGGAGGTCCAGATATTTTTTGCCATTCAAATTACCATCTATGAAAAAAGGTCCCACAATGTCTACCAACTATGCCCGCCCAAACATTAACTTTTTCGGGCCTCTAAGTATGACCTTCCTGGAACCAATAAGTATTCTCAGCAGACCAATAACGACAATTGTGTCTATTAACAATGCCATTTAAATGGAAAGTAGCTTCATCCGAGAAAATGATATTTGTTGCGAATTTATTATCGTTATTGCATTTTCCATCATCAGCTCCAAAGCTGGCCAGTTGGTTTAAACCAGTGCCAAAAAACTCAGATACACACACACACAATCATCAGCTCACAAAATTCAGCTCCTCTATCAAAATCGTCCTCGTTTAACTCGTGCACCAACTTTATCTTGTAGGGATGTAACTTCTCCTGCTTATACAAATTTTTCACTGACTGATGAGAAATCCATCGCCATTGGCCTGGATGATTGTATTGGATTTTCATGTATTGAGAGCATGATATTCAAAGCTTTCCTGTGTCTCGAAATTTCTTTACCACTCGACACACAGTTGACTGATTTATTGGAGGCCTATTTGGATATAATTCATTGAAAAGTTGAGAAACCTGATCTTGCAATCTCGTCATATTTCCGTAACAGCTCATTATTAAAATTTCAACTCGTTTCTCATTCAGATGAACCATAGTGTAAACAAATTAGAAATCGGACAACAGAAAATTAAACAGGAACTCAAAATTGACACCTCTTAGGTCGCTGTCATGAAAACACCTTGACTCAACTGGTGGGTATTAGGTAGGAATAATTATAATTAGGAAGTTTTTCATTATCTCGGAAACGCTTGCAGATAGGTGAAAATTTGGAATACAAAAAATTCAGAGTTTTCCCAGTAGAATCCAAATATGCAATCATATGCAGGGTGCTCCATTTAAAAAAAGTAAGTTTGTCTCTATGGCAACCAAACCAGAAATGACAGAAAAAATTCATGCAGGTAGAAAATGTGGGGAATAATTTACTGAACAACTTTCATAAAGGTCACTTTTTCGTACACGAAGTAATTCAAGAGTTACAGGCATTATGCTCGACTTTTTTGCCACTCTTTATATATATATTTTTCACCGAAATCTATTACGAAATAATGTACCTGTGTAATTTAAGACCAGGTACTTGTTATTATCACGCTTATTGGTACCGGTTTATACGACTAATGACTCTTCGCTTTGTTATCAACCATAAGAGATAGGTTATAGTTGGCTCAAAATTTCTATTATTTAAGGAAAACGTGTAATACTGGCTTTAAAATTTATTAAATCGTAAATTTAATTATTAATAATTAACAATAATTTTACTTTATACAGAGGAAATTTAAACACTTTCCTTGAAGCAAAGCAGTTAGTCCAGGTTAGTTTTTACGAATTACTTTTGGCTCGTAGCAATCAGGTGAATTTCAATGACAAAGTGGAAATATGGCTGATATTATATGCAGGGTTTCCAAATAACAGCAAGAATATGTCTTTACTACAGTTTTCTTGGTGTCACCACCAAAGAATTCATAAAATAGAGTTCTGTAACTGATTTTGTATAAATTAATATGAAAAAATATAGATGGTGCAAAGTTAACCACAGTGGTTTAAAATTACCCCCGAATGACTGTATTAAAATGTTTTTATAACTAAAATGAATACTTACCCCATTCCTCTTGTACCAATCCTCAAGCTGTCTCGCCGCAGCGTCTCTGTCGCTCATGATACGTTTTTTAATTAAAATTCTCACAAATATGCATATATTGTTAATAAAATAAAATCGTTAAACAGTAATAATAAATTAATGAACCAACACCTTTAAACAAAGATAAATTAAAAATAAAAATATTTGTCCCAAATATTTACTTTCTTATATCCGAAAAACGATTTTTAAGGAAGTGGGGAGAGTGTGATAGTACTAATCTATCTTCGTTTAATAGTGGATGTAAACAAAGTCGACTAACCGTACAGGGTGAGGAGGTATTAAAAATAAATGAGCTACATTTCACAAACTTTGTTCTTTAAGTTTAGACAAATCGTTCCTTTTGATACACAGGGTGTTTAAGACTTGGCATAATTGGGTATCGTCGCGTCGGGGCATCTATGCCCAATCAATTTATTCCAACTATAAAACTTCTATTAGGTAGTAATAAACCAATGTTTTTAAACATTGATGACGTCTTTGGCAATCGTATACTAAAAAATGAGCAGATTTTAAGTTTTTAACCCTTAATGTTTCTTAAATACACATTATTGGTCATGTGTTTTAAACATGTTTAGAACAAATTGTTTTGTTTAAAGTAGGTATCTAACAAGTAAAGGGCGGAAGATATGCACTTAAATTCATTCAAATCAATTATTTAAAAAAAAATGCAAAAAAGAACAAAGAAGAATTAAAATAAACAATTTTTTAACCTGAAATTGTATAAAATGCATTTATTACTAAATATTTTTCAAAATTTTCTACTAAAAAGGATTGTCTTCTATCAGTAAAGATATGTTTATACAAAGAGAAGCGTCTTTCAACATCTACTGATGTAGTCGGACAATACTGCAACTTAGGTAAAAAAGTAAAAGGCCAAGATACAACTTCATTGGATGGTTTACCTTCATAAATGCCTTTTACTGCAGTTAACTATTTAAATTATTCATTCTTTTTTACAGTAACATCCAATTTGTTATTTACTTGAACTCCTACTTTACCGGGAATGTTGTTACATTTAGCGGAAAAGTTTCAACAATACTAATTGAGTCTCTTAAACTTAAATTTCTACTCTGTAACGAGGAGGTTATGTCCGGTATAAAACTGAAATTAACCTGAATAAAAACAAAATCTTTAACTACATTTGCACTTTTTAACAACTTTTTACTTTGCACAACACACTGCGAATCGTCATCTGAATCCAAAATTAGTTCTTTAATGGGTTCGAAGTGTTATGCGTAGAATATTGCGGCCTTAATCCATGTTCCCCGCCGGGTATTTACAGGTTCTGGAGGTAAACTAATTCCTGGTAATCTCTCCTTATACATCTGCACTCTTAGAGGTGCTTTTAGAAACACTTTTTTACATTTAGAATTAATTTTTTACTAAAGGATAGTTCTGACGGTTTCTGCGACTCGGTTTATTCCATGTAAAAGACAAGTCAGTTATTGGGGTAAAAGATTCTTAAGTTTTGCTTTTGCTACTTTTACCATATACGGTACTACATCAGACAAAAGCACTAAAAACTTTTCATCTGGGACTGGATTTGGTAAGAAAAAGCTCGATAGGGACTGCTGAATACGTCTTCTTTCTAAGCGTGGATTCGTCAGGAATGGTTTGTTGACAATATGTCTACGAAAATCCTCTGAATTGCGGATTTTGCAATTTGTTTAAGGGTATGTATGCTGCGACCAAAGCCTTGCATAAGTCTTCTTAAAATATTCATTTTCAGATTTTGATTTTTCTCTAACATTTTGAAATGCGTTCTTTACACTCAGCTGAACTGGCTTACATTTTATTTTTTGTAACTTTGATTTATGCAGCGGTGTTTTCAAATGTTTTGAACAAACAATGATTTTTGCACAAGCTTTATAGAATACTTTTTCGCCACTAAACTCTAGCTCTGGGAAATTTTTAATCCACGAAAACGTTTTCGCCACTTTAGGCATTTTGACCACAACTTTGAAATCACTAGTTTCACACTAAAAATACTGAAATCTTTCGACAAACTAAAACAGAAGTACGTATTACAACCCGATATAAATACAGTTTGTTAAGCAGGTGATAATAAGGCATTATTAAATGACAATAAATAACCCCTAACAATATACCTGCAAACCCCGGAAACCCCCAATCTTATGAATAACCAAAATGTAAATATTAATTATTATTTAGTTTCTTTAGATTGAAAAATCCCTGAAACAAGTGCCGGACTCGAGGCCGGACTAGACATTAAGCCTATGAGTTGACGGGTTTTTATGACCGGGTGTTTTTAATTTTTTGATAACGCTGAAAACATAAAAATATGCTCATAAGAGAATAATTTGGGAAAAATATGCATTTTATTATAAAATTGACAAAAAATGCACATATGTATGATGATGATGCAATAATTGATAAATAATAGTTTGAGAAATTATTTAAAACACAATAAAAACATGGAACAGTGTTTGACGTACTCTCATAACAAAAAGTGTCATTCTACCCGTATAATATTTTTTCTTCGCTCGTTATAAGAACTCAACTTTTTTTACCATTATAAATGCATAGCGCACATATTTTTGAACACGTTATCGTGAAGAAAAGTACTACTTTATGCTCTTGTTGCATAGAATACCATTGTGCGGTTTCTAAGAAAAATAATTAGCATAACATAAACAATAATTAATTAGGACTTATATTTCTTTCTCCTGTTGAACTAAAATTAAAACGAGTTAAGCCTTGATAAGGATGAAACCATTAGCCCCAATTTATTAATTAAAGAAAGTGCTTTAGCGAAGAAAAATCCATTATACCGTGATTTACCTAAATTAAAATAATTTTTTTTGTTGCTTTAATATGATTTCTAAAGGATTACAATGATTTTTGTATAAAATGCAATAGAAAGTTTTGTACTGCAGAAAACTTTAATATATACGCCTAAATTGAAAGCAATATTACCGACTTTTACTTATTTTGTAGGTACCTAATATACCACTATGTATATAAGGTGCCAATATTTTTGACGATTGCTTTATGCAATTTTTTTTTATAGATCACCATGTTATTTATACAATGCAACCGCGTGTCCAATCTTGTTTTTGTGCATTTCAAGGTACTGCAAAAATATTGAGTTTATTTCCGATCTTAAACCGCAACTTTTCTGTTATCTGTGCCATGTCTAGGTGCATATTATTTTTTTGCGTGATAAGAACGTTTCAGGAAAATTTTAGTCAGGTTTCTTGTTACATGTCCTATATCTACATCAATTAGTTTTACCGTGCTAGCAAAAATTATTAGGCTGATTACAATACCTTTCATCTCTTCGTATGCAATGTAAATCACTAGTTAAGGTATGCCGAAAATAACATTTTTGTATATTTCGAAGATTTATTAATAAAATTCACCTATACAACGTCTCCAAGATAAGGAGGGCCAGTACAGGGATCTCGGAAACCGTAAGAGATACGAAGTTGGTTAAATGGAGGTAAAGTTGCGCATTTACGTGCCTATTAATATGCCGTTTAGAAAGTTTTAAAATTCCGAGTAGTTCCGGAAATATCCGGAAAAAACCGAAATTTTGAAAAATCGTTTTATTTTTTTCCTGGGTTTTTTTTGAGACCGAATTCTAAAATAAATTGCACTTTTACATTGCCACTTTTTCCGCTCTATCTAACAACGTTAGTTGTTTTGTGATCCGACGAGTCGTCTTCGAGGGGTCATTATCAACTTTATTTTTTTAAATACGGTCCTATTTTCCTGATATTGGAATTTGAGAGCTTTTTTTCTTCCGAATGCAACGATGTATGACACATTGTGGTTTAATGACGTTTCGAGGGTTTTTTGAACAACATCAGGAGATTTTGGGATACGGTCCTGTATTTCTCCTAATTTTATAAATAATATCTCATAAGTAAGCTCTAAATTTTTACTTATGTAGGACTAGTTTAATAAATAACAAATAATTTAATTATAAACCACAAATAAGTGAACAAAAAATATACAGAAACATTATTTCAAACTTCTGTTGATTCGAGATTTAAAAGAAAAGTAGGCGTTTGAAACAAAAAAATTAAGATGGTGACGCGTTATTTGTTTCACTTGACATTCTCATTGTGATCGTTGTCAACATTTGAAAGCGTTTTAAGAGGTTTTGTATTTTCCAGAAAAAATGATACATAATTTTACAAATGCTGAAAAGTTTGATATTCTATCGTGTTTTATTTTATCTCAAAAAAACTGTTATGTGGCAGAGCGCATGCATTTGGAGAACTATCCAGAAAGGAGACAACCAAATAAAGGAACATTTAGTAAGTAAGTGACTAATCTCAAACAATCCGTTTCATTTAGAAAACCAGTGCTATCTCGAAAAAAGCGCAGCAACATAGAAAAAGTCAACAACGTATTGTTAGCTGTTGTTGAAAACCCCGGAATATCAACTCGGAAAATTGAAAAAAGTTTAGGTGTAGCGAAATCCACAGCGCAATTTATTTTACAGAAAGAAAGTTTTCATCCATACAAATACAGAATTTGCCAAGGATTAAGGCCAGGTGATGCAGAAAGACGGCGAATATTTTGCGAGTGGTACACCAGAAAGTGTCAGGAGACCCACAAGGTAATATGGTCCGATGAGAGCATGGTTACTAAGAATGGGATTTTTAATAGAAGAAATGTTCATTATTGGTCGAAAGAAAATCTTCATTTATACAAAGAGTCCAGACACCAACATCGGTTTGGATTTAATATGTGGGCTGGAATTTTAGGTACAAAAATATTAGGACCATTTTTTTATCATCAAAATTTAACTTCTGAGCATTACCTAAACTTACTCCAAATCGATTTGGAGGAAGCTCTGGATAATCTGCCTCTAATGGAATCTTACGGGTGTTGGTTTCAACAAGATGGTGCGCCTGCACATAATTCTAGAGCAGTTAGAGAGTGCCTTTCTGTGCGCTTTCCTGGAAAACTGATTGGCACGTATTCTGAAACACCGTGGCCAGCACGTTCGCCTGATATGACTGTAATTCTTCCCCGGGAATTTGTCCCGTCTGCCCCCCCCCCCCTCTCGTCGGCCCTGTTTATTAGGTACTGTTTTGGTGTGTTTTTGTTCACTTATTGTTGTTTATTATTAAATTATTTATTGAACTAGTCCAACATAAGTAAAAATTTAGAGCTTACTTATGAGATATTATTTATAAAATTAGGAGAAATACAGGACCGTATCCCAAAATCTCCTGATGTTGTTCAAAAAACCCTCGAAACGTCATTAAACCACAATGTGTCATACATCGTTGCATTCGGAAGAAAAAAAGCTCTCAAATTCCTATATCAGGAAAACAGGACCGTATTTAAAAAAATAAAGTTGATAATGGCCCCTCGAAGACGACTCGTCGGATTACAAAACAACTAACGTTGTTAGATAGAGCGGAAAAAGTGGCAATGTAAAAGTGCAATTTATTTTAGAATTCGGTCTCAAAAAAAAACCAGGAAAAATAAAACGATTTTTCAAATTTTCGTTTTTTTCCGGAACTACTCGGAATTTTAAAACTTTCTAAACGGCATATTATTAGGCACGTAAATGCGCAACTTTACCTTCATTTAACCGACTTCGTATCTCTTACGGTTTCCGAGATCCCTGTACTGGCCCTCCTTATCTTAGACACGTTGTAGAACGTGTTCGTCACTTTTTAAATAAACTGGTGGGGGAAGGTTGAACATTATTTGTAATAAATGCTGATAACTCCGGTCTGGCTTAACATAATTTAGTACTTATTGAATAAAAACACGCGTTTATATATATAAAACGCGTGTTTTTATTCAATAAGTTTATGATGAATTTCCATCAAGGATCGGCTACTTCCATTCAAAATAATTTAGTAAACTTAGTTTTGTTAAAAAGGGCTTTTCTCACTCTATATTATCATCTTATGAACTACGGCAATATGTGTTTAACACTAGGCGCTAGGGGGCGCAGTCTTACAACTTCACAAACATGCGGGTTTTTTTCCATAATTGTAAATATAATAGTATATTCAATTTTACCTGATTACAAGGATGATTAAAAGTCTAAGAAGTCAGCGAAAACCGCAAGTTAATATCTATTTTCAATCCGGAGATATCAACAACAATAATCATAATTACGGAACATTATGATTTTATTTTCAAGTTGCCATTGTAAAGGTTTTTTTAAGAGTCAAATAGGCCTTGGAAGAACAAAATATGAAGGTACGTATGTTACAAGCAAATATATCGTTACGACCTTCGAGCACATATAGACTGTGCTCGAAGGTTACGACAATGATTCTCAGTAGCGCCCTAAATGTTCAAATTGTCGCCCATCGTTCTGTATACACGACTCCAATCTCTCCCTGGTTGATAATACTGCAGTTTCCACCTCTGCCATAGGGATACTAAGGAATGTTACAGTCATTACATAACCCATGCAGAAGACACTATAAATAGCAATTATAATTTCTTTTGGAACTTCATTCGCTCTAAATAAATTCAGGGTGCCTTTCCTAAGGAAATGCACCTTGATATGAACAGAGCCGATAATGGTGCTGATATTGCTAACCTTTTTGTTCAATACTTTTCATCAATCTTCAATCCCAATAACAATACAGTTTAGGTGTGTTTCCACTGAGAAGTCCGAGATTATCACTAACATCAACATGGGTGCTGCTAGCATTCAAAAAGCCTTAGCTGAGCTTGATGTTAACAAGGGTGCAGGTCCGGACGGTATTCCTAATACGGTTTTAAAATATTGTTCGCACTCTCTCTACCTTTCATTGTATCATATCTTTTCAAAATCTCTTACTTCTGGAACCTTTTCCAGTATCTGGAAGTTGTCATATGTCTGTCCTATTCATAAATCAGGCAATAAAAATGACGTTAAGAACTACCGACCAATCAGTATTCTTTCGGTTATACCTAAATTGTTTGGGCACTGCATTGAAACTGTTCTAACCAATTCCTTCCAGCAAATAGTGGTGAGTAATCAGCTTGGATTTACCTCTGGTCGCTCTGTTGATACAAATTTGTTTCTTTTTATTAATCGCATCCATAATGCATTTGATAAGGATGCTGAGACCCACTTTAGCAAGGCTTTCGGCAAGGTGAATCATACCATTCTGCTTTCTAAGCTAATTACGGGATTACCGGCATATTACTCTCTTGGTTGCAATCATACCTCTCTTACA
Source organism: Polydrusus tereticollis (assembly GCA_963920685.1). Lineage (NCBI taxonomy): Eukaryota > Metazoa > Arthropoda > Insecta > Coleoptera > Curculionidae > Polydrusus > Polydrusus tereticollis. The sequence continues at coordinate 108,773,378 of OY987329.1, forward strand.
GAGAGCAATAGGTTAAGATCGACGATTATCTATCGAAGCCATTTAAATTTACGTCGGGAGTTCCCCAGGGATCTTATCTAAGGCCCCTCTTATGTAATCTCTTTATTGATGACTTGGGTGGTATGTTGATCTCTGACCACTTACTATTTGCCAACGATTTAAAAATGTTCACGCAAGTAACATCTCTTCAAGACGTCATCTCGTTGCATACGATATTAGCACTGTGTTTTCCTGGTGTCAGCTCAATGGCATGTCACTGAATATCGACAAATGTTGCTTTATACGGTTCAGCAGATCGAGAAAATTGTTCCCTCGTCAGTACGTCATCAATAATGTTGCTCTAAAAGAGGTGACTGTGGTTAAAGATCTTGGTGTGTACTTGGATACACAGTTAACACTTTAATAAAATAACGTCTAAGGCGAACAGGATGCTGGGGGTTGTTAAGAGATCGTGTAGAGACTTCAAAAATGTAACAGCTATAAAAACATATATTTCCTTTGTCAGATCCATCTTGAAGTACTCAAGCATAGTTTGGTCGCCGTACTACGATATTCATATCAATAGGCTGGAAAATATTCATAAATAGTTCATTAAGTTTTCCAGACATATTCTTTTTAACTCCCAAATCGACTTAAACGACGACCAGGCTATATCTTATCTAAATCTGACAACGGTTTTCCGCGGAAGGGAATACTACGACGTCTGCTTTGCCTTCAAAGTATTAAATAATATTATCAAGAGTCCTGAATGTTTGGAAACTTTTTACATTCATGTTCCTAGTTACCAGACTAATCCTTCCCTCCTGCATGTTCCATTTAGCAGAACGAATTATCTGGCACATAGTCCTATAAACAGGATGTCGACAAATGTCAATACATTTTGTAATTCCTTACCTTAAATCAGTCTAATGATAAATTTAAAATTATTTCCAAAAGAGTGTAAGAGGTAAAATAAACATTCCGAGCAATAACCTCATAAAAAAAATTTAATAAAAGAAATAAAAATAGAAAATAAAAACAGAAAATAAAAACAAACATAAAATAAAACAATCTAGGAAAAATATACAAAGAGTAAACTTACTATTTCTACTTTAACATTAAATAAAAAATTTAGCGTCTGTCAGGAAAAGCGCTCGAGATGACACACCTGGAAATAAATAGAAAAGAATACCTGAGTAACCAATTCACAAATTATGAAATTTAAATCATAAGTTTAGAACAATACGGAATTTTGATAATAACATGATTGCCAACACAAACAAGGCAGTAAGTGTCATATAAACACATGAACCCCACCAAATCACATATCAAAACCATCGTTCGGGTCCTAGGTATATTTCACCTCTCCAAAAGTACGATATGTCAATCTAGCGTAATCCATAGTTCACATATCTTTAAAACCCAATAAATAAAATGATATACTTTATAATTGTACAAACAACACATTAACCTACAACAAAAGTCAAGCATTTCTCGGGTCGTCGGTATTAAGGGTCAACTCGCAAAATACCTCTCCAAGAACTCAACATTACTAGTCCGGAGTATTATCATGATAACAGTGTATAATATATAGGCCTTCACTAAGATACTAAGGGTCAACTCGCAAAGTATCCACTCCTTTCAACTAGTTTAGTACGAAGGGTCAACTCGCGACGTACTACAGAAATATGTTATTTGTTTTATGTGTTATTTAATATATATAGGTGTAAACCTATTTACCAGTTGAGAGAGTAAAAGAAAAGAAAACAGTTATAATAAATTAACAAAACCACAGATAAGCACAAATAATATAAATTGGTTACCCCGTGAGATAAACTCACCTAGGCTATTGCTGATCTTATTCTTTAACTTCCACAACCACAAAACAGATCACAACACTTTCGTTAGAGTACTTAACACGACTTTCAGGCACGTAGCTAAGGGGGGGGGGCCAGGGGGCCCGGGCCCCCCCGAAGACCCCCCGAAGACCATACTTATAAAACTTATAAAAATAAAATGAAGTTTATGCGAAATACCCATATATTATTAGAGCTCTGATTTCGACAATATAGGCAACACATTAAACATTTGCTATAAGTACTATGAAATTTTCTCCGTGACAGTTTGGCAACTCTGTAATTTTAGTTATTTCACGTATCACCTGATATGAGTAACCGAGTCAAAGAGACGGGCCCTGCTGCTGCACAGTCGTAATCGTTTACTGGGCTTAGCTGCTTATTTAATTATTATTTGTGCGGTGTAAACAGTGGAAAAATGAAACGAAATAACAAAAATAAATGTCAACCTAGCATTTCTTCTTTTTTTTTCAAAGCGGTTAAAGGAAGATGGAAAAGGTAAGTTATTAACTACATAATAAATGGCATTAAAAAAACGCATGTTATTTTTTACAAAATTTCATCGTGACATAGGTAAATAATGAAATGTATATCTATATCAATATTTGGATGTTAATATGTCGATTTCTGCAGTTAAGGCCGAGTACGAAATTTGGTGTAGAGAAGTTGCCAACATTGATCCTGGTACCGAAGTCCTTAAAGTGTTGGAAAAATGTAATATTATTTATTATCCAATAATAAACCATCTACTGTCAGTTTTGGCAACGTTACCGGTAACAACTGCCAGCGTCGAAAGGTCTTTTTCGACAATGAAAAGAGTAAAAACTTTGCCTCGTAATTTAATGGCAGATGAAAGACTGAGTGCCCTCGCCATGGTTTCTATTAACTGGGACATTACTGTTAATCCCAACAGAGTAATTGATATCATGGCAGCAAAAAACAACAGAAGATTGTTATTATAATTATCATAGTAGATACCTAGTATAATAGTACCTATATAATAATACAAATACATATTTTTGTTTAAAAAATTAATATAATATAAACCCAGTACAAAATAAAAACAGATTTTTTTTTAATGCAGGTACGGATACAGGGGGGCACCACCCTTCCTGAGCTTCGAGACTCAATAAGCACCTCAATTACTACCGGGTTGTTTTTGGGCTTTTCTTGAAGATTTGGTGTTGTTTTTATTTTTACCACTTGAAAACCAAGCACCATAATTCAAAAAAAGGGCGTGGCACCCAAAAAATTTTTTTCGATGGGCCCCCCCCCGAGAAGGAATCCTGGCTACGTGCCTGACGACTTTGTTCTATTCAATAATGATAACCCTATAAAAGAAACTGGGGACCAACGCAACGTAACTCGAGCTGGTATGAAAAAGACGTTATAAGCGATTTTGGCCTTTATTTCCTATTCTACCTACAGCATAAAATAATATAGCCAACACCCGAATGGTTCGTGAAGTCCCAAACAGAATGTTTACAAAATCATATCTGCATCGATATTGGTTTGTTTATATTAACACCATTAATTTCCAGCCCTCTTCTTGTGACCCGTTCTTCGTTAAAGCTTAGATTTTATGATGCCAGTTTAACTTCAATATTGAATAATATTATTTTCGTATTATAAAATTTACTTACCCTGACAAGGGCTATCCTAGGTTAGGTTAGTTTCTTTAATTTTGTAATTTGTAATGTCTTGAAAATGTTGTTATAAATAAATAAATAAATGCTTAACTGGTTTTATAAAAATATTGTTCTGCAAATGAGAAATAATGAAGTAATCCATAACCGTCAAACAAGGTGATCTTATGACAAATGGTAGATGTAGCCTTTCAGCGACATCTAGTGGCAATCAAATGCATCAACCTCGCCCGTCTAACAAAATCAGTTAGAGTCGTAGAAGCAAACTACTGCAAGAATCCGGCGAGCCGGTATCCTCACAGAGTCGCCGCCAGGAGCGCATTAAAAGCCAAATCTCGGTTACGGGCCGAGTACCAACTATTGATTTGCAAAAGTTAGTTGCTTTCCTTCGCCGGATTCATCTTCAGACGCGTTTCGCTGTATAACAGCTCGTCAGTGAAGCTATAGAATCCGACGAAGGAAAAGAACTTTAAGAGCCTACTTGACCCTAAAAGATCGATGACAAATGGTAGATGTAGCTTCACTGACGAGCTGTTATACAGCGAAACGCGTCTGAAGATGAATCCGGCGAAGGAAAGCAACTAACTTTTGCAAAGGTGATCTTAGTTGGAATTCAATGTCGGTTCGAGAACTGATTAATCTGTCGTCGACGAAATTGAGTAAGTAGTTAATAGTTTCGGCGGATATATGGACGGTTGCACCGTCCAATTGAAAATAACCAAAACGTAGTTCATCGTCACTGTGTTATGGAAAAAAATAGGAACAATTCTTCTTCGGAAAACAGCCAACCAGACATCAATTTTTTTAAGGTGCAATGTGGACAAGAAAATGGGAATTTTCACTACTCCACATGCGTGTATTCTGAGGTGAAACCAGTCTTCATCAGAAAGAAATGTCAGGTCTAATTCCAATAACTTTGGGGTAAACCAGTGACAGTAATTCCTGCGTCTTTCAAAAAATGCTGCTCGTATCTCTTGGGACTACTTTCACTTTATAGGGAAACAAATTTAACTGTTTCTTTAAGAATAGTCCTGCATGTTCCTTAAGATTTTCCCACTTCTTGAGACAGGCATCTTACACATTTTTTGGCGTATTTTGCATTATTTCACGAACGTTTGCAACACGTTTTTCTGTTCTTACGGATAGTCTTTCAGCTGCTTTTTTATGTTGTACACTGAAAAAACAAATCCTTTAAACCAAGGAATTATGATATTCAGCCAAGAGCTTTTCGGTTTTGAATATGTCCAAATGCGAAGTCACTTAAACCAAATCCCTAACTCTCTTAAAAACAATCGCGGATTTTTTCTTATTAGGATAGCCCATTCTATTGGCTCAATAGCGAAATTTCTCTTGTTCTAAGAACAATCAAATCAAATTTGTTCTCGACTTAAGATCTTTCTCTTGATCCAATAGCTTTAAATATCTAGTACTAAAAGCTTTCAGGCTTGGCTTAAAAGAATTATTCTTGTTCCAAATACGGGATTGGTTTTAATTTAAAATCTTTCTCTGGGTCCAATAGCATTAAATAACTAGTGCCAAGAGTTTTCCGACTTGGCTTTAAAAAAATTGTTTTTGTTCCAAGAGGGTAGTTTACTACGTTTTGGCCTGTAGTGAAACCATCCTCAGGCAATTTTTTTAAATTTCAAAAAAGATACCATAAAACGGAAAAAAACTGACATTTAAAGTACGAACTTATTACAAAACTAGACATTCTTTCTACATGTTTTGTATAAAAAACGACTTTACAAAACATACATCTAACTGATGGCCATAGAAAATCCCATGTAAATTAGGCTTCCCTGATAGTTTTACAGCAGAATTGTATTAGACTTTTTTGAAAGTCCTTGTATGTGGCATTCCATTATTTATCTTAATTTTTTTCTGATAAGCTAGTTAATAATACGTCCACTAAAATTTTACCCTTAATTTGACATGACACTACCATAATTACTGGTGGTTTCATTGAGCTGTATATCATTTTTTTATCGATTTTACGAAGTTTTTTCTAAATAACTTTTACTTGGTTTAGGACTTATATAAGAAAAAAATACAATTTGGTGTGCGAGCTCATCATGCCCAGGACCTTCAAAAGAGTCCAATCCAATTTTGCTGTAAAATTATTAGGAGAGCCAATATTTGACGGTAGCAATATTTACATGGGATTTCCTTCGGCCAGTCTGGCGGTACACCACCCGGTATAATCTACATTTACAAATAAACGTTATCTCTATTAAACTTGTTAAAAGATGATAAACAACCCTTCAAATTTCGACATCAAGTGGCCCAGATGAAACTGGTCTAAAAATTCTTTCACCGGCGCCATTGTACCGTATCCTTTGCACAACCGAAAACCACACCCACTTCTATTCAAATGACGCGTACAGACTACGAAATAATTGCCGCATGGCGGCCAGATGCACCTGTATCGGTGTCGTGTCGTACCAAATTATGAGTTGTAGTGGGGATTGTTGTTCTTGTGCCAAAAGCGGCCGACTGGAAATCTGAACTTTTTCCTTTTTCTCTTGCGCCAAATAAAACTTCACTTCTTAAAATCACGCGGTCTTTTCCCAACAGCGCCTAGGATTTTAAAGCAAAAGCTTTAAATATGAATTCAAAACATTTATCTCTTGAATGAAATGCTTAATTTCCGCGATTTTAAGACAAGAGCTTTGAATTTTGTCTGGAGTAAAAAACATCCAAGAGAAGTAACGCTCAATAGCAACCCAACAGCGTTGGGGACTTTGGGCCAAAGTCCTCTATTTTTTCAGTGTATAGAACCTGTTTCCCTAAACAGAGCCACGGCAGTAAAAGCGACGTTAGGAAAATTTTCTCGAAAATCATCCCTGCACAAACGCTGATTATATTGCCACTCACCATTTACTCTAACCACATTTAGAAAATACGCTTAAACCATGCATATTTTGCCCCGTTCCGTGAAACCCATTGCGTGAATTATTGACGAAATTGGATGAATTAGCGATGAATGAAATTACTTTTAACGACAATTAAAGCTGATGGAACAACTGACTAATTGATAATGCTGGTATTTACTGACAACAGCCAACAGGTATTAAACTCTACCGCTAAGCAGTACGACCCTAAATGCAAAGCACACTTTGATGATAATAATTTTTGCTCGCACGGTAAAATAGAGTTTTATAGATGAGATATAAGTATACCTATACTTATCGGTAAATATTAATTTTAAAGATTTTTCATTGAGGAGGCAATTTGCACCCACCTTGTTACTTCTTTGCACCTGAAACAGTAAATCAAAGGTCTCCAATCCCAACACAGATGGTTTAACGACTTGTTGACATTGTATTTTACTAACCTTATCTTATAATCGTAAAGTTCTGGTACCTGATTTATAAAATGCATTATTGATTTGAGATAATAAACAGGACTCTGTCTTTGACTTAATTACACATTAAATCAGGCATCAAAATTTCTGAAGATGTGACGATGAACTTAATTATGAAAAAGGAAAAGGTAAAAAGCGCGACAATTCTTGGAGGTCTGAAAATCGCTTGTTTAAATCACATCTAGATGAAATACGACGTCGTTATTAAAATTAATGCGGGCATATTAAGTCGTTTCAATTTACAACTGGAATGAATTAAATATGATAATGGAGGATGAGGCATTAGCGTTTTTTTTTGTAAAATCCTAATGCAGGAAGTGTTATTTTAAAGCTATTTAGGAAATATCTATTGACTTAATCAATTACCTTACAATGCTTGAATATTAATATTACTGTTATATTAATTAATAATGTCATTTTTAATTAAAATCTCTATAAAAATAATTAAAGTCGTGTTCCCAACGAATATACTGTCCCCAGATTTTCTTTTTTCGTATACGAACAGCTCCCAGAGCGCCCTTAAAGATTTTTCCTGCAGTGCTTCTAAGTCATCATCATCAGCATCATCAATCAGCCTATCCGTGTCCACTGCTGGACGTAGGCCTCCCGTAAAGTCTTCCACTCACTTTCTAAGTGCGTGATCATAAAAAACTCCTAGTAGGTATGGTGAAAGTTTTATAAAGTTGAACCACTTAAATTGATATTTACCCTGCCCGTAATGTGGATAAATACGAACCACCCTGTGCACGCTAAGCTTATCAATACCAGTACTTGAAAATCTCAAATTTCTGGGAGTTAGACCCATCACTAAGTTGGTCGAAACAGTTCTAAATTAAATAGCTATTGCGCCTTGGTTCCGTGAGGTGCTGTCCAGCGTTGGGTAACGACGCGTAGAAAATTAATTTTCTACTTACGAGTAGAACTTATACAACCCAATAGCTATAAAAGAGACCAATTTGGCAAAAATCCATCAAGAACTTTGATAAGGAATCTGTTATGCTGATCGATGGTTGGAAGAACTCATCGAGTAAGACCGAAAACTTTGTGTGCCTTATTCACAATGTTGATTGTAACATAGTTTTTCTGGAGTCATTTAACGTAAAATTTGGACCGTCTGCTCAGACAATGCAAGCAACATGAAAAGAATGGGTGCACTGACAAATATGTGCTATACAAATTGCAACAGCCATACAGCGAATCTACTGGCAAAATAATTTATTCCTGAAAAGATCGCAGGAAAGTTCAATCAGTATTAAAAGCGTTCTGACCTTGAAAATAGCATATTAAAGAACAAGGTGGTAAAAGAGTGATCCTAGCTGGTGAAATACGTTGGTGTTCTTTGTCAATTATTTGCGAATTTATGCGACCAATAATTACTCAAGCCATCTTATTTATACCCAATATAACAAAGCTGATATTTGACGAAAATCTAAAAAAGCAAATTGAAGACAGTGTTAAATTGTTTGACCCAGTTTGCAGAATTATTAACGCATTATAAAGTACTTAGGCTTTTGCTGCAGATGCAGCTGAAGAATGGATTGCAAGTGCCAGAGGGTTTTGATGAATACATTCCACATTATGTAGAAAAACGCGAGAAGAATGCTTTAAATATGTATTCCGTAGCCGGTAACTTCTTGCACCCTGTTTATCGAGACAGAATGTTAAGCGCAGATCAAATTGGAGATATAAATAATTTCTTAAGAGATAATTTAGGTGTCGAAGGGTTGACCACTCTGCAAGATTTTAAGCATTATCGCAATATATTTCACAAACTCAGCGACAAAAAAATTACAAAAGTTTGAACTTTTTGCGAATTAACTGAAAAGCTTCATCCTACATTATCCCGTCTAGCGATCAAGCTAAACACAGTTCCTGCGTCTTCAACACAAGTAGAAAGGCTATTTTCAAATTGGTCGTTTGTTGATTCCCCTATCCATAACAGGCTCACTTCTGAAAATTCAAAGATACTGACTATCTATTATCACTTGAAGATTATAGAGCATAACAAATCCGACAAATACTAACTTTCTTTGTGTGTTCTTCAGTTGCGTAATGAGTGTTTTCTTGATCACTGCTTAAGCAATGGTTTTATTGTTTCAGTTCAGGTTAGTTGATCTGTTTTATTATTTTAGACACTGTGTAAGGTGTAATAAGAATTACTACTTGATGATATATTTTCATTATATCAATAATACACACTTAAACAAAGATAATGTGTATGTGACGTGGAAAACGCATAAAATTGGTTAGTGTAAAAAAATAATTTTCTACGGTTACAATATGTATAATTTTCTACCTATCCATCCTTGGTGCTATCTGCAGAGACTATTAGAGTCTTCTACTTTATCTATGAAGGCATATAATATGTTACCCATAAATATAAGGAATATCAGGAAAGTAAGGAGGTTTAGGTCGAAAGTAGTGGAATTTTGTACGAATAAATGTTTTTACTTATTCGATTTTGATTTTTTAATTTTTAATTTGTAAAAATTTGTCTTCGACCAAAATGTACATAAATAATTAAGTTTTAATTTTTTTAATCTGCTATTCTACTACAAAGAAGCTTTTAACCTGCCGCTCTTAGTAGCGGGTACTATAGACTTTTTTTCTTTTTTTGTATCTATTCATTAAGGTTTCCTTTTAAACTATATGCTTTGTTATTTTTATAATAATTTTGCTAGCAATAAACCTATTATTATTATTACATTTTACTGCTGCGTACTAACCGTAATTTTATCCAGTAAACTATAGGACGGTGTCGAGTCTATGAGGAATGGCTGGCCCTTTGCCTATAGTCTCTCTACCGATGCTAGGATATAATATGTAATTTACGTATTTCTGCGTGCTGTACCGTTGAAGGCGTCATGATAGATAATGATAGTAAATAGTGCCCAATTATTTGGAAAATTTATAGGTATTTTGCATGAAAGTGGGCGTTAAGTTCAAAACCTTAGTAAGTATGTTATTTTACGCTTATTTTGCATAATTTACGATAATTCTAAAATAAACAACCGCATTTTGTTTAAAATAATATTTATGATTATCTTTTAGTTCCTTTAATAGCCGCTAAGGGCCTATTACCTACCTGAATCTTATTGGATACTTAAAAGCAGTGGCGGCGTTGTAATAAGAGCTGCAGCACTGCCTAAAATAATTATTATTCTATTTTTTAAATTAATATTCTACAGTAATATGTATTTTTATTACTTCTGTACGTACGAACTCGTCGACTATGCTAATTCACACACCTCGTTGCGCGTCACACGATCGTTCACAGCCGAAACCTTAACGTCATCCCTAATAAAACTCAGCAGCGGTATGGAAATTTGGCCTTGATCTGGCCAATCAGAGTGCCATAATTTCTTGAGAGAAACATTATTTTACCGCCATCTTTGTACCGCGATATCTCCCTAATGGTTGACTATTGACCCAACATTTATTTATCAAACTACCCTTTGTTTTAAACAAGGAATCGCCCCCTTAAGTTTTTCGCATTTATTTTTGAAACACCCTGTATATAAAACTGTGATCATTTTTACCAGTTTGGTGCATGTTAATCAGCGAAATTCTTTAATTGAACGGACATAGTTGATGATTGATATAGAACATAATGGCGCAGCCCAGTCTGTAATTAACGATGCTCCAAAATGTATTGTGTAGGGTCATTCACTATTTGGTCAGCAACTAATAAGTGACCATTTACAGTCTCATTAGATTTGTCATCAATTAATTAATTAGATGCTTTGTTCGCTTGGTGCATGCACTAATTGAAAATGATGAGAGAGGTCAAGAACTTGCATAATATGAATTTTCCTTTAATCATCCAGCTTACCACAATAGAACTAACAAGAACATTTTATGTTTGTTTATATTATACCCAGAGTCCACCTAAATAATAAAAACCTTTTAAACCTTGGAAAACAATGGTAACAATTGAAAAGGAAAGAACAAATAAGTAAATATTGAGGAAGAAAAAACTACACTAGTAAAGTAAAAAAAAATATATTTGTAGAAATATTAACATTCATTTTTGATTTCACAATTAGTTATCTATTATTAGAAGATGTTGCAAAAAGGAGGAAACTATACAGGGTGTCCATTTAGGGTGCCGGTGGACGATATCTCGTTAACGGTCGACTTAAAGAAAAAACTTTTATACAAAAGTTGTACAGGTTAACGCCGCGCACCCTATAAAATAATTTTGAATATACAGGTTGGCTCAAAAATCCAGGGTGGGCAAGACATATCTTTTTTTAAATGGAACACCATATTTTTTTTTTTATTATATTGAAGCCTTTAGTAGTCCTCTATTTTCCTTCCTATTTTGATCATCAAATGCGACGTTGTTAAGATATGAGTTTTCAATGGATTTTTGGCTAAAAACGATTTTACATAAAAATCGTTGGATTTTAACTATCTTTACAAATTTTTTTACTAAAACTTATAAAAGAAAAGTTATAACATGTAAAATCACCTAACTGTTATTGGAATTGGTATAAGTACTACAGAGTGTTCAACATTTTGGTCCAAACTTAATGAATTTAAAACCAAGTTTTCGTTTTTTTTTTTGAATGAAACACCCTGTATTTTACATTACATAATTCCCTTTAATTTGATACCAATATCTGGGTATTTCTCCTGTTAAGAGCAATTTTGGCTATGCAACTTTATATCGAAAAAAAGTTTATGTTTTGTTCTAAAACTAACAAAGTTTTGCTTATTACGGTCTATTCATTAAAATGTAATGTGTTTTTGAGCTAAAATTTGTTTTTTTGAATATTTTTCAAAAAATCATATCCACTCTAATGACAACAATTACACACTAATGATGAAGTAGGGAAAAATAATTCCATGTTTATTAAAAATTTACATTTTTTTTCTTTAAATGAACAAAGTAACAATGATAATAGTTGTTAAACGATCAAACTAGCATGAAGAGGATAACATATGATTGAAAATAACACTTCGTATTTCAAAAATACCAAGGATATACTAATGTTTAAAGTTAAACTAACTTAGGTAGGTACAAAGACTACTTATAACTTAAGAAATTAATAAGAAAAAAATTATAACATCTTATCTACTTCTTCAGAGTTTGGTATTTTAAACAATCTGCTAGAAACTAGTATGGGTGCAACATCCAATTTGCACAATATTTCGGACTGCTTTAAAGTTTGTCCATCGACGTATCCACAGGGCCAAAGAAAGCAATTTCCACTTCGTGCCATAAAATTTATGGTCAAGTTCTCCCCAACTACTTTCTCAATAACGCCTAAAAAATATGTAGGTAAACCTCGAGGTAAACACTGCAGTAAAGAGCAAAAAAAAAGTTTCCAACTTGACGTACCTGGATACCATTTGTCGTTATATATTGCTGAAACCCATTCATTTTCTCTAATATAAAAAGTTAAAATTTATCATTGGCGTGGATATAATATTATCCATGCTAATGATCTTACGAAATGGCCAAGCCAATGACGAAATAGACTTTATAATTTTTTAACAAATTGACTTTCTTTTTGTAAGTTTCCACATCGATGGCTACGGTATCTACTCACCACATGCCGTTTATCACCAAACGTGTTCTTCAAATATATTGCACACAGCAAAGATTTCACAAGCACTCTAATGTTCGTTAAAAAACATATGCGCATATGTTTTAAGACAACTGTACTCTTCAAGCCTCACAAAACGACTGACTTTGGCAAAAAGCGGGTCTATCTTAAAGAATCGCCTTTTAGGAATGCTTTGCCACTAGCGCCATCCGGTTTATGGTTTTTGGCGCGAAATTTCAAATTACTTAATTATGTCCACGCTAATGATCGGAAACTCAGGGACAAGTATTTAGGATGAATTTTTTTTATATACATATGAGAAGGTTATCTGTCTGATTTATAGTAAATTGTAACATGTTTATTATCAACAATTAGCCCTGTTTCGAACGAAAAACAATAATCATAACTTACAGAAAAATTGATTGTTTCTCTTACTATCGCTCAGGGACATCCACGCTAATGACAATTTTTAAAGAAAAAAAAAATGTTAATAAGAAAACTCAAATTTCAACTAATAGTTGGTTGGTCGACGTTAAGAAAACTAGCATTTAGGTTTCCAGTAAAAAAACAAGTCCAAAGAGCATGCAACAAATAAAAATAAACCAGGGACTTAAAATATCCTGTAATGGGAGAAATACCCATCTGATACCTTATTTCAAAAAGGTGTTGAAGGAAACATGATTTTAAAAAATTGTGTCTTAAAAAACCTTAATATTATGAACAATTTTGATGCTTGCATATTCATTTTTAAATTTACCTCCAAAAAAATTGAGAACTTAATAAATTAGTGTAATTCATATCTAAGTAGTTATAAACAATTTTACAGAAGAAACTTAAATTATTACCTATCGAAAAGCATGTAAATCTCCAATTTTGAAAATATCTTTCACCAATTTAAAACGTATACATATTAACGCATTAAGTGTTCAAAGTGTATAACTAACAGTAACAAATTATTTTGACTATAAATTGAACGGTATATTATTGTTGTAAATAAATTTAAATTCATTTAATAAAATATTTATTCTTCAATTAATAAGATTAGGGAGGCGTTGGTGCAATTAAAAGTTAATTAAATGCACTATATACTTTCAATGAAATCGTGTACTTTTCGGAATTCGACCAAAATCTTTTAAAATATTGTCTCAAGATAGATTTAGTTTAGTAAAATAAACTTTTATTTTAGTAAATAAATTTTCCATTCTTAAAATCCAAGAAATCGTTTAATAGCGGCAGGAAAGAAATTTGTTTCTGTGTAATTATAACGTAAACACCTTGCTCCACTTCTCTAACAAATCACTTAGACACACAATGCAGAAAATAAAACTAAGACATTGTAGACAATGCGCCCTCAATTACCAGGAACCAAACGTGTTTAAGGCACAAATGGCGCGTCCGCGCGACATCTCGCCACTCGCTAATTGCCAACGAGGAAGAAGATTGTCATGTGTTCACTGCATCATAAAACTTTTATTTGGGCAACCATATATTTAATATGGGAATTAAATCATAATTTTGGCAACTCTTAAATCGAGGAAATAATGCAAATAATGTTTTAAGGAACTTATATTATTATTTTATTCTTATAGTACCTATAGCCTTAATAAATGAAAATTCGGAAAAAAAACTAATTAGCAAAATTTAATTGACCTAATAAGAAAAATCTTTTCTTCAGTGTATCCTGCGGCATTGGGGTAAATACAAATTTCAAAAATGGAAGTTGGCGGAAAACACAGAGTGCGCAGAGGGTGGATTGTCCCCGGTGAATGGTATTATCATTGTCAGATATACATATATATAATTAATAGTTGATGGTGTCATGTGTCCTTACAAAAATTACTTTATAACCATAAATTAATGCTTATTATTAGTTCTGCCATGGTATCGGTAGGTAGTTCCTGCTTTCTACATTTGCGGCTAAGAATAAAATCATATGAAAGGAACGTTAACTCTTTAATGCTTGCTTTAATGAATATAAATAATGCAAGATAACTACCTGCAAAACGACAATATATAATATGTATAAATATCAGAAGCTAATTAACGTTGTAACTTCTCCGCCTGCATCCAGGAGTTTTAATTACCACTAAAATTTATTATTAAAAACCAATTAAAACCGTTCTTACTGGCCCATCAATTTGATTTTATGAAATTGAGGAAATACTAAGGAAGATTAATGGATTTAGTTAGAAAAACACTCAATCTGAAAATGATTTAGGTAGTTAGGTATTAGGTATTCATTTTTATGTGTATCCAATATTGCCAATTTAACAGTTTACTAATAATGTTTCTATTTTTTTAGGTAAGAGTTACTGTTCATTGCAGCAATTAAATGGGTAAGTTAAATAATTGTAATGATTACGGGTCAATGCTACATTTGCTAATAATAATATAATTAAGAATATACAGGGTGTTAATGAATGTCAAGTAGATATTTAAGTGAGTGATAGTGCTCGTCAAAATAGGAAAAAAATAGTTATAAACATGAGGTCAAAAAGGCTTGATTTTTGATATACAGGGTGTTTATTAAGTACTTGTACTATCTTTAAAGGGTGAATCTTTGACTAATTTTAAGATTAATAGTTTATGTAAACATGGGTCCGCAACGGCTTGGTTCTTAAGATACAGGGTGTCCGAAAAAAATTCTTTATTTGGTTTTTTGATTATATTTTTGTTTAGTATAATGGCAATATGATGAAATTCGGGATACTAGGAGTATTGATGATGAGAAACTCAATTATTTACTTAGTTTTTTGTTAAATGTTAAAGGGCGCTACATACAGTGTTGTACCTTGATTTAAATAACCATAATTTTTTGTGTCACACTGTATGCAATTTTTAACTTGACTGACCTATTCTCCATTCAATTTTACATATAAATGGTACTCTTACTATTTATCGCTGAAAGCAGCCGTTTTGGAAAACAACCGGTTCAAAGTTAAAACTTATCTGGGCTGAGGATAATCCCAATTAGTGATCGGCCGATACCGATATAAATATCGGTGCATAGGTATCGTATCGGCATATCGGCAAATTTTTCCGATAATCGGTATCGGCAATATTTTGCCGATAAATATCGGCATATTTAAGACTAACTATTTTATTAATTGTAAGTGAAAACCCATTCTTAACATTTTTTTTTTAATAAAACAACTAAATAATTTTTAACATTAATCTTATTAATTTTAGGTTATTTACATAATATTACGCATATTATGACAAAATTAAATAAGGCATATATGTTGGTCAATAAAAACAACACTTTTTTAACTAAACTAAACAACAGTACAAGTTGTAGTTAACTTAAAATGACATTAAAATTACTAGGTATTGCAAAAAATGAAAATATTGCACGACACGATCAATTTCCGAAGTAGCAATATACAATGTAGGTACTACTAATTTGATACAACGATTGCAGCAACGCGGGAGCACTACACTTTCTGTAAAACGGGTAATAACCACTGGTATTTCCAATCGGGCGGTCGGGGAATTACCGAAATTTGTTTGTCCACGTTACGTCTGCGTGAACGCCAGTATTTGACTTAAAGATGCTTTACAATGTTGCCACTATTGACAATTTTTACTTAATCCACATATGTTGAATAGTAACAGATCTTTTAAAAATGTGGTGCCGATACCGATATTATATCGGTATCGGCAATTAAAATATCGGTATCGGCCGATTATCGGTATCGGCAAAAAAGTCCGTATCGGCCGATCACTAATCCCAATGCTGTCATAGAAAATCATTTTCAAGTTCAATTTTTTCTAAATACTTGGGTTGGAATTATCGGTGATTATTGGACCTTGCATTCTTCCACAAAGACTTACTTGCGAAGGGTACAGAACGTTTTTGGAGCACGAGCTTCCTGCATATTTAGAAGAAGTTGATTTAGAAACCAGAAACTGGATGTGGTTGATGGCACGATGGAGCACCGCCACACTTTAGTTTGGTTGCGCGTCAATTTATGGACGAGAATTACCCTAACCATTAGATAGGAAGAGCGGGACCGCAAGCCTGGCCTCCCAGATCACCAGATTTGTACCCTTTGGATTACTTTCTGTGGAGTCACTAGTTTAGAAAACTCTAGTCCAAAACGAACAAGTTCTGAGGAACAGGATATTTGAATTGTGTGCCATTATTAATCGGACACCAGGTATATTCGAAAGAGTGCGTCAATCAATGTTAAGGCGAATTGATGCATGCGTTGCAGTAGGCGGCGGTCATTTTCAGCGATTATAGTAAATGTATAATATATGTTATTAACTTATTTGTAGAAGTAGTTTAGTCTTAGTCTTGTAAATCGTCTAAGTTTGTCACATCACAACGCAATCAATAAAAGACACATTTTTTCGCTTATTTTTCAAGAATTCTTAATGATTCAGCTTTCGATTCCAACGCAGTTATAACTTTAAACCCGTTTTTTTCCAAAACGGCTGCTTTCAGCGGCAAATAGTAAGAGTACCTTTAGTATGACCCTTTAAGGTTTGCACAAGTACTTAAAAAACACCCTGTATAAAGTGTCCAAGTTTTAATTTTTTTCAGTTTTTTTCGTTTTTCTCCCTTACTTCCCGAGATAACTGTTTTAAATTTGGTACACTTTTTTTGGCATCTCTACAATAAAATGTCTTAATTATTGTCAGATGCCTGCATGTATAAATACTGATATTATATTTTGACTCCCCGTTCCTATCTGCCTATTGTTATGGATCTCCAGCAAGTATCGGCTAAATCAATAAAATTGTTAAATATTAAGGTGTCTCTTTTTGCGGGGACTTTTATTGATATTTTCAACGCGCAAACGACCTTTTTCTACTAAATGTCGCGCTTTTTACGATCCGCAGCAAACATATTGCTATTGCACGATAGATTGTAATTAACCCATCAACAAAGAGAAACAAATAACGTATTATAAAGGGAAATGAAAGTCTGTCTTTACCACCAAAATTTTTTTTTTATTTTTTTTAATATTAACTACACTACACCCTAGATTTGGGTATCGAGGGCATATATATGGGAGGGATTCACCATATGAGTTAGATGTTCAATATACATTCAAGTTTAAAAATTGAGTCGGACTAGTTTCGACCTTAGAAAAGATCATCATCAGCAACTCTATATAATTATAAAGTAAACAAGGTAAAACACAGTAGTGGATGGTTCAATGAATGTGTGTGCCTGCCCATGGACTTGACTAGGAACGTCCCTTTGGCTACACAAATAGGTTAAGAATAAGGGGTTAGTTGATACACTTGTTGAGTATTGAGTGTAGAGGTTTTATATTTATTTGACGTAGGCTAATAACTGTAAACAGTAGGAGAAATAGGTCTTAAACAAGTTTGTTTTTACTCTTGACCCATGCTAGTAGAGAAATTATTTTATTTATTTTCATTACATATTTTATTGAGAGAAAAGGATTATGATTTTGAATTTGTGGTGGTATTCTTTGTGGAATAGACTTTTTAATTAAGGTGGGTTAATTTTTAATTTTAATATAACATTTTTAGATGTAAGATAGAACTAAAGGTTTGTTTTATGTTAAATTTAGGTATCTTTTAGTTCGTTTTTGTATTTTATTTTTATTTCTCAGTCACTCAAAGAGAAAAGCCTCACCTTTGTTGAGTGACTGAGAAATAAAAATAAAATACAAAAACGAACTAAAAGGTACCTAAATTTAACATAAAACAAACCTTTAGTTCTATCTTACATCTAAAAATGTTATATTAAAATTAAAAATTAACCCACCTTAATTAAAAAGTCTATTCCACAAAGAATACCACCACAAATTCAAAACCATAATCCTTTTCTCTCAATAAAATATGTAATGAAAATAAATAAAATCATTTCTCTACTAGCATGGGTCAAGAGTAAAAACAAACTTGTTTAAGACCTATTTCTCCTACTGTTTACAGTTATTAGCCTACGTCAAATAAATATAAAACCTCTACACTCAATACTCAACAAGTGTATCAACTAACCCCTTATTCTTAACCTATTTGTGTAGCCAAAGGGACGTTCCTAGTCAAGTCCATGGGCAGGCACACACATTCATTGAACCATCCACTACTGTGTTTTACCTTGTTTACATTATAATTATATAGAGTTGCTGATGATGATCTTTTCTAAGGTCGAAACTAGTCCGACTCAATTTTTAAACTTGAATGTATATTGAACATCTAACTCATATGGTGAATCCCACCCATATATATGCCCTCGATACCCAAATCTAGGGTGCAGTGTAGTTAATATTAAAAAAAAAATAAAAAAAAAAAATTTTGGTGGTATAAAGACAGACTTTCATTTCCCTTTAAAATACATAACCACAGACCATGGACTACTTCTTAAATAACGTATTGTTGTATAATCTCAACATGTTTGTACTGTATTAAAATAAACTACTAATTTCAGCGACCAACCTTTCAAAAAAAAGCTGTGTTTTTGTGATTACATACCTAGGTATAGGTCTAATCTCTACTCTTTAATGTGGTATTGTGTTAATTATAATTATTGACTGAAAAATATATTGGAAAAATACCTATGCATTATATACATAATATTATACCTACATCTACCCATAAAACAGCTTTAACCTGTAGTAACTGAAGCATTGTATTGGTATTATAAAAGTCAATATAAAATTTCGCACCAACCTTGTGGAAATCCTGTGTCGGACAAATTTTAATTTACTTAGTCATTGACCTTTTAATTCTTCACCAACACTACCTAAAACTTTTGTACGAGCACCAAAGTAACTGTCTGAAATGCAAAAGTTGCATTTTTGAATATATTTATTGGTATATACAGGGTGTCTCGAAATTAGGTGGCCAAAGGAAAACAGTGGAATCTGCATTGGAAAATAATACTAATAGGGAATGGTATTTTTCAGATTATTCCAGTTGAACATAGAAACATGAATTTTTGGTATTTTAGTAACTTTTATATGCTCAATCTAGATCTAAAATCAAAACTGTCAAAATTTAATCATAGGCGTAGCATTTGGGGGGTTTGAGGAACAAAAACAAAAGTAACTTTTTTCTAAGTTAATGTTTTTTATTTTTTTTCTGGAATTATGAAAGTTTAGGGCTTTCTGGTAAAAAAAAGGTACTCTTGATGTACTTCGCTCAGATGCACCATTTCTGAAAAAAAAGTCCTTAACGATAACATTGTTTAGCAAACACGAAACAAATTAAAATTAGGATTTTTTTTAAAGTTAACAACAACACTCATTTACTTGAGTAAATGCTCAAATAAATTTCCGTTTTGTTGAATACACAGTCTGGACCGTTTCCTAATATTTTGAGTAGTACCAAGAATTTCGAACCGGTTTTTTTAATTCGATTTCCAACTGCATGAATTCGTCTTAAAAGCTCTTCTGGGCTATCTAGTTCTGTGGCATAAACAATATTGCACAAATTGCCCCACAGATAATAATCTAAAGGATTTAGATCAGGCGATCCAGTTTACTGGACCACCCGAGGGACCACCTCTACCTATCCACCTATTGGGAAAATTTTCATTTAGCCAGTTTCTTACAAGCTGGCTAAGGTGGGCTGGAAGAACATCTCTAACCGAGTACGTATAGGAACATCCTCTAACAATTCTGCCAGCTCATTTTGGAGGAAACTTAAATAATGATGGGCATTTAATCTATCTGGCCAAATAATAGGACCTATTAAAACATCTTCTATGATCCCTGTCCATACATTGAAAAAGAACCTATGTAGGTAGTTAGTCCTTCGAACCACATTCGAATTGTCTTGAGCCCAAAAATGATTATTATGACTATTAAATGCCTTGCCTCTTGAAAAGGTTGCTTCATCCGACCATAAAACTTTTCTCAACGTATTTTGATGGTTGGAAATCCATTGGCAAAATTCTACAAGAGGTTGAAAATCTTCGGCTCTTAAATCATGTACTCTTTGATAATGAAACGGATGCAGTCCCTGCATTTGGGTCATTCTTCCAAGCTAAAAAAATATTTTTGAACAATTCACGTGCTGCTATCTGTTATCTGTGAAAACAATTCTAATAAATATTAGATACTTTGATTTGGGGATATTGATATTGATTTCTCCGCCCTTTATTGCTGTTCACATTAAATGTTGCTAATTTAAAGTATGCCATCTTCGGTTTTCTCGAAAGTATTGACGATTCTTTTAAGCTGAGTTTCCATAATTTTAGTAAATTGAGCTTGGAAGCTCTGCATTGTTGTTTGCAGCGCGTCCTCAAGTGAATTTGTTGCTGGTTTACTACCTTGCGGAGGGATTTTGTTAATCGCATTGTCATCGCTGGTCAACTTGCTTATATCTTGCTAGCCCTAGCGGAAATTTGAGTTCGCTTTTGGCACGTTGTTATTGTTAACTATGTTTTTTCGCAAATTGTTAGGGTGACGCGGGCAAACCATGTAACTTGCCGAGATTTATTAGTAGGGGCTTACCTAAATAAATTATTCTTATTGTTGTTGTTTTCTATACCTAATATTATAAAAAAAATAGCAAAATTTTTCGTACCGACGCAACGGACGTTTCAAATTATATATTGGCATAACGGAAATAAACAACAGTTGCGTGTCTGCAACTTATTTCAAAAGAAACCTCCTACTGCGAGGTAAACCTGTAATATTGCCATATCCTGCAATTTGTCAACTTTTTCACCAGGAATCTTGTTTGTGTCCTGCCTAAAATGATAATAACTTTGCCGTTGGCCGTGGCCCAGCCTATGCGGGGTGTCAAAGCGATAAATACCGTTAAAGGAATACTACATTTGAATTCAATATAGGAAAGATATCGTAAGAATATGTTGTTGAAAATTGAAAAAAATGATCGAATATGAAATTTAATAATTAATAATTTATTAGCGCCTACCAAATTATCTTATGAAACTAAAAAAAAAACAAGTAACCATTTTATACAATATTAAATTAAGTTAAAAATATCATCAACTATAAAAACAAACTCTATAAGAAATAAAGGAAATCTGGTTTACAACTCGACTGTGACAGATATTTATAGGTTCGAGGAGAAAGCAAATGCCTGATGGATCTGTGCTACCTGATCTTTGTATCCAATACTAAACATACAATTTCATCAAACATTTTTGCTCATTTGTAAACTCTCTAAAAAAAAATCAAGGGATTCCAAAAACTATGGAGTACTTATAATGGTGAAGAAACAAAAGAAAAGAATACACCATCGTAGAAGCATTAGCCCAACACTTTGAATCATGCTATACTGATTACCCGAATAGCCAAGTGTCTTCAAGGCCCCTTAAACTCTCGGATGCTACACTTACACTATATGATTTCACCGAGGAAGAGATTTTAACAAAAATTAACTTATAATTGATATGTGATGGGCTACATGCTTGGTGAAATGGATATTCCATAGTAGAGGAAATTAAATTCATAAACAAAATACTAAAGAAAAAACTCAGACAAAAAACACAAAAACTACTCTACCGAGGACGTCCCCTTCCATCAAACGCGAAATACAGTTCAATCAGATATACAGGTCATACAAGCCAAAAAGTCTCCAAAAAACTCAAAAACCATAAACTTATCCCCATACAAGTCAATAAAAATAACCTAGGTAAATACATAGCTAATTCAAAAATTGAAAATAAAGGCAAATTAACACATAGCGAAGTCTACCAAATACAATGTGATGGCTGTGCTATATAAGTCAAACATTTAAAAAAAAACAAAATAAAACAGGAATAGCGAACCACTGTATAATAAATAACCACTCAATAACCAACAAAATAAAACCGATATATATTCAACACAAGGGTAGAAAACTCAACCTATTAGAAATATTAGCAATCAAAAAAGGCCTTAAAAAGTCGATGTAATGTTGTTAACAATCAAATTGAAATACCTTCAGGTGCCAATATAATACTTAATAGCCTAATAACTTAAGATAAATATGCAATAAACACTGTCAATAATTACCAACATAAAAAACCCATAATTATTATACACAATATCATTTTCTTAATTTTATTACTTAGATGTAAATACCTCTATAATCACACCTGTAATTTATACCTTTGGCCAATCATAATGCCTTTGATAATGACCCGGAAGGGTTGAAGCATGTGTCAGGAAACTGAAATAAATTGTGAAATATAACAAGTACTACTTTAATTTCCTCTACTATAAAAATTAACTTTGTGGATGTAAACAAGAGTTCAGGACCGGATAGCTTTGTAAAGGGGTGCGAGGTATCACTGGTCGGCCTTTGTGTATTTTCTTCCAAAACTCCTTCGCCACTTTTCCACGCAATGGAAAAAGCCTAACTTGTTTTCCATTTTTAAGTCGGGCTTAAGAACCGACATTGAAAATAACAGTGTTGTTGTCTATAATACCCAAAGTTTTGAGACCATGTTAACGGATGAAATATCATTAATTTTTTAAACAACTTCTGGTTCCGGAACAATTCGATTTTGTAGTAAGTCCAAATAAGTTACTGCTGTAAGGTTTCCTTCCATAAAGAATGGTCCAATAATATGATGTCCTACAATTCCCGCCCAAACATTTATTTTTTGTGACTGGTGCGTCCGAGTATCAACAAGACGATGTTCATTTTCTTGGCTTCAATACCGGCAATTTTGAACATTTGGTTCGTTGTCAAGGGTGAATGTACATTCATCGGTAAACCAAATATTTCTGAAAAAATTCCTATTATTATCTGCTCTTTCCATTACCTCAAAGCAGAATACCATTCTCCGTTCTTCATCACTTTGCCGAAGCTCTTGATGTTTTTCATACTTGTAAGGAAAATATTTATGTTTTTTTAAAGTGCGCAACACTGTGGTTGGATGTTTTTCTACGGCTTGCCCAAGAATCCTCGTGCTAATCATTTTATTTTCCTCCACGTGCAGTAAAATATCAAGATCTCTATTATCCCTTTTTCAGCTCTATTGACATTCTGAGTTGAGCATTTACAGTTATTTATTACAGTGCCTTTGGACTCAAATTTACTAATGATAAGTTTAATTAATAAAATTATAGGGATAGGCTTATCAGGGAATTTAACTGAAAACATTTCAGACACTGCTCTTAAACTGTTTCCTGTATAATACCACTTAATCATAGTTACTTTTTCTTAATGAAATAGCTCATGTTCAGCTATCATTAAAGCGGATTCACTGACAATGTTGTCCCTGACGCTACTTTTCATTTTGTCAATGCCAAATAATAATTTGCTGTTGTTTGCTGTATTAACTAAACTATGAAAATTTCGTAATTTTGCCATCACCTTTAATTAAATAAGTTAGGATTGGCTCATTAAAATCTATTCAAACTTGGCACCTGGGTTTATTTAAAAAATATAAATAAATATATAATAAAAAATTATAATTAAATTTTTCTCTAAAATGTACAGGGGAGTCAATATTTAGCCACCTCAAAGTTTACATGGGATTTCCCATGTTCAACTAAGTCATGCATCACCCGGTAGAAATCTACCGTATAGTACCAGGATACAGCTAGTTGGATTGGATAGTCTCGAGAATCGACACCCCACTGAACTAATTATGGGCTTCAAGGCTGTGTAGGTAGATTAGGGAAAAATTATAACTCCAAATTTCCTGGACTTTGACCTATTTCGTCAGTCACTCGAAAGTTCGAGAGAGAAACATGTTAAAATTTTAATTTTTTTCTTGTCTTTTTTGTTTTTTTTTTATGTTTAAAATCTTTTTCTGTCTGTTTTTCTGTTTATCCTTTTAAAATAATTATTATACCATTTGGAGAGAGATTTCTCTATTGAGTATTGTGTAAATAAACATCTGAATTTCTTGAATACATTCTCTGATCATTCTCTCCGAACGGTCTATGTTATGGAAATGCCTGTGGGCATAAACTTTTTCTTTTAATAATCCACATAAGATAAAGTCAAGAGGAGTTAGATCTGTGGACCGTGGTGTCAGCATTAACAAATAAAACAAACTTTCTTTCTACCTTTCTAGATAAGTAAACCAGGAATAGATTTGTAAAAATCATTAACAAAATGAAAACAGTAAATTTCTATAAGAATGCAAAATAATTTTTTAAAATTATTTATTAAATTTCATATTACCTCCTTTACTTTTTTTGCTAAATATAAAATATATGTATTTTATAGGTTAAGTAAGGAAGCCTGCTTTACCTTCGCCTTTTATAATTTATGTTTAATAAATTACAATAAACACTTTATTTGTTTATATTCGATCACTTTTTTCATTTATAAGCAAAACTCTTCTATACTTCTCTCTACAATTGAAATTAGATTTAGTTTTCTTTTAAATATACAGTGTCACCATTAAAGTCCGCACCATATGGAACTTTTTTTTATTAATGAGGTTAGTTAAAATTAAATTTTGGCAATCGTTTTTGCTTCAAATTAGACTAAAAATTATATAATCAAATGTCACCATCTGTCATTCGGTATCTGTCAAAAATTACATTTTAATCAAAAAATGCTGAAAAATGGCATTGTTTTACCGAATTTCAAAAAATTTTATTAGAAAAAGTTGTTTCTAGTACAATTCTTGGCCTAAATACAAAGTTTCAGTTTTCTAGCTCAAAGTTGATTTTTTTGCCATTTTTTCTAATTAACTTTTTTTTTTATTTAATGTAAGTTCGCTTAATGGATATTAAACTATTTGCTTATACCATACTCAATATTTTATTTAGTTTGTATGAGCTTTTTTTTACTAGAATGCCATTTTTTTTCGAAATTTAAAATTAGAGGCAAAAAAATTTGACACAGGTGGTGCAAAGCTATCCTAATTTAAAAATTTTAACAGATAGACATCAGATATTCCATTTTTTTTGATAGTACATACACCTAAGAGGTTTAAAAACTTATAATAAAATTCCCAGATATCAGATTATTTCAAAATTTAGACACATTTTCTTTTTATCCACAATAAAATATCAAGGCAATTTTGAATTTTATAAGTAGGCTATGGAAAAAAAAAACGAATTAGAGTGCCGAATAAATAAAAGAAATGTCATAAATTTGAATATTTTCGCAAGTTATAGTTTTCAGTGTTATCACCAATGTTGTCCATTCAAGAAAAAATAGAAATTGTCTTAATTTGTGGAGAGAATATGCCTCACCGGCAAGTATCTGCCATTTTTAATGAGAGGCATCCAGAAAAAAATTTGCAGCATAGCACTGTTTCAAGAATAATGTCAAAATTTAGAGAAACTGGATCTGTTCAAAATAATTTTAAGAAACCTCACGCGGCAAGTAAATACGATGAAGCAGCACAACTTGATGTTTGTTTAACTGTTATTGACCACGGTCAAACTAGTGGAACCAAGATAAGTGATTCAACAGGGTGCAAGAGGGAAAGCGTTAGAAAAATTCTTCAGAAAAATCGATTTCGGGCATATAAACCCAAGTTTATAAACACATTAAAAGAACGCGATTTTGATATCCGACTTGATTTTTCGTTTTGGTATCAGGGACAATATGAGGAGAATATTCTTTTTCCATACAAGATATTATGGACAGATGAAGCCACTTTCTCTTCGAATGGTACCGTGAGCTCACAAAATTGCCGATGGTGGTCCCAAGAAAATCCTAACTTCACAATTGGATGTCGCGACCAGTATCATTTTAAAACCAATGTTTGGTGTGGAATTTTGAAAGTTGAGCTTATTGGACCATACTTCTTTAGAGTAAACTTAACTGGTGATAGGTACCTGAATTTTCTTGATAACGAGATTACCGAAGTTTTGGATAACATGCCCTTACACCATAGACATAACTTATGGTATCAGCTTGATGGTGCACCCATACATCAAACTGTAGCAGTGAAAGAATGCATAAACCAATTATTTTAAAACAGAGTTATAGGGCGTGATAGAGAATGTCACTGGCCACCCAGGTCGCCTGACATAACCCCACTAGACTTTTTTCTGTGGGGTTATCTTAAGCAGAAAGTTTATAAGAATCGACCGTTTAGAAATATCGAGCATTTGGAACAAACGATAAGACACTGTTGTGCCGATATAAGACCAAGCTTTTTTTATCAAATATTTAGATGTATTTGTCATTTGAAAAACGAAACATCTGACGTCTATCTGTTAAAAATTTTAAATTAGGATAACTTTGCACCACCTGTGTCAAATTTTTTTAAATTTCGAAAAAAAATGGCATTCTAGTAAAAAAAAGCTCATACAAACTAAACAAAATATTGAGTATGGTATAAGCAAATAGTTTAATATCCATTAAGCCAACTTACATTAAATAAAAAAAAAGTTAATTAGAAAAAATGGCAAAAAAATCAACTTTGAGCTAGAAAACTGAAACTTTGTATTTAGGCCAAGAATTGTACTAGAAACAACTTTTTCTAATAAAATTTTTTGAAATTCGGTAAAACAATGCCATTTTTCAGCATTTTTTGATTAAAATGTAATTTTTGACAGATATCGAATGACAGATGGTGACATTTGATTATATAATTTTTAGTCTAATTTGAAGCAAAAACGATTGCCGAAATTTAATTTTAACTAACCTCATTAATAAAAAAAAGTTCCATATGGTGCGGACTTTAATGGTGACACTGTATGAATATTTGGTTTTTAAAAGACTTGAAGTAATAAATCAATCAGTATTTGCAAATATGCACTAGCGTGTTCTTGCTTTTCTGCTTCTATGACATGCTGGGTCAGCATTTTTACGTTTAATGTTAAGTCTAAAACAAGTAGAGCTTTTGATAAAAACTGACTATTCTTCGTAAAGTTAAAATTAGTTTCCCATTTGTTAAGTTGTTTTCTGAACACCCTATAGTTAGAATGACTAAAAAAAGGACATTATTAAAGTTAAATTGTTCGCCATTGTAATTAGTTGTTTTTCTTTACTGTACACCAACGCTGACTTAAAACGTCAACTAGTCAAACAAAAAACGCAGCGTCAATTACCCAGTTCAGGTATTCTAAAGATAAAAGTGTCCCGCTGGCTCATTAAATGGTTTAACAAAAAAATATGGTATGGCTGTGGCTCCTTTCAACAAATTAAATGACTTTCAAAAACAGATACAATCGTTAGAATGCGAATTACTTAGATTTTATAGTTGGTTTCAGTTGAAAGTTCAATGGCCGAAAATCTTGTGAAGCTATTGGTGACAACTCTTAATTCAAAAGTCACTCAATGGGAAAATACTTGCGGTTCTTTTAGATTAAACGTCAGGCATGATAATCTGCGTCTTTATCTCTATGTCTTACTATTTTAACACACTTAACTTACAATGTTCTTGGTGCAATTCGGACACATAACAAACCTAACCTGAACGTATATATGTTTCCTTGTTTTTCTCTGTCTGTCCCTTGCTCATTTATGAAAGTTATTGAGGAGATAGGACCACAAACATTTTTTCTAATGATAACTGGTTGGTTGGCTTTATTATAATTACCAAACATCCTCATACACAGTAAAAAATTGGGTGTTAAATTTAACACTGAATGGTGGTACATATAGGACCACACTCAATAGGGTATATTAACCGATCAGTATATCTGGTAAAAAAGATTATTTTGAATGGTCCTCTTACTTTTTGATGAGTGTAAATTCTCCCTATTTATGGGTAGGTCGGGGTAGGTACATTTACACTGTCGAGTGTAAATTAAACTCACAGATTGTAAACCTATCCTTCTAGGGTGTAAAAGAAATAATGAGAGGTGTAAGTAAACCATTTTTTAATGGTAATTTGTGATAAATTAGTGTAAATGTCATATTACTGTAGTGTAAATTTTATTTTATTTGGGTGTGACTTTACTATAGTGAGTGTAATAAAATAATTTACCCAGGGCTAGAATACTTTCCACTTTGGTTAAGTCATTTAATCCCGTATGAAACTAACCGGGCGTTTATAATTAAAATGTAAAAAATTATGCATTCAAGATGTTTTACATTATTAACCTCTGCTTAGTTTGACACATGATTGAATGACTTAATCAAAGCCGAAAGTAAGAGCCCCTAATATATATAAATCTCCAGATCGCTTGGAAAAGGTTTGTTAAATGAATGAAAATATTGAGTATTATTTATCGTTTATTTATAAACAAAATGATGGTTACAACAGAACTGGAAAACCCTGTGGTTTTTTTTATACTTATTGTTGTTGAACAAAATGACACACCTATTATATAGTTTACAATTTAGTAAATTAAACATATATATATATCTACGTTTAATGTACCTCATTGTTAAGCTTTACAAAACAAATAACACAATAAATATATGTATACTTAGAACACTAAACAACTGAATAAAAGTATGCTTTGGAACAATATAAAAAAATGAAAATGACGAGTATTATATTAATCGTATATTTATTTAGAGGTCTATGAAGTAAAATATGTAGGTAGGTACCTAAGTATTTATATAAAAAAGGAATACATTTACATTATAAGCTTATATCAGAATAATTTAAAAGCTAAAGGGAAAACTGTAGCAATGTAAATGCCTACTTAGTTTCTTAAATATGGCGTGCTGACTAGTAAGGTTTCTATTAAATTTCGTTAATATATGCTTACCCAATTTAACAAGATCCTCATAAGAGGCACTCTCATTTGGCACTTTACAAAACTTTGCTTTGTTTCTATATTTTAATTTAAATATAACATTATTCTATATCACGTTCAAAGAGCACAATCAGACTGACTTGAAAGTTGAATTTGCATGTAGCGTCGGTGTCATCTGTCAATTCCTAGAATTTCACACCACTTGTTGCCGCCTGTCTTTTCGGTAATACGGGTTTAGGTATTTTTACACGGGACCGTGTAAAAAAACGATTAAAGAATAAGTTTTACACTTAATGTGTTAAAATAACCTTCTAGCTGGGTTTATTCACACGCTAATATGGTGTTATTAATTGTGTTTGTATTTAATTTTCCTGATAAAGTGTAAAATGAAATAGATAACACCCATTCAACAAAATTAACTTTTTAGAGAGTTAAATTCATAGGCAAATTTAATACAACAACTTTGGTCCCATATGAGTGTAAAAATGTGTTAAATTATGTTGATCCGGGTGTTAACATTAACACTACTTTTTTTTACCACTCCTGAAATGATTTTTACGAGGTGGATATTTTTACTGTGCAGTAGTGTGGGTTGTGCAACTTAATATATTTCTAATAATTACATGAAATTAGACTTACCCTGAAACACAGGCCATAAATGGTCTAAATCCCATTCTTTTAGTAAGTGTTCCATAGTATTTTCACTCTTCACCGTTTTACCTTCCAAAACAGGATAAATAAGAGTATTTTATTTTGTTCTACTCGATGACGCGACGCTTTGTTTTCGGTAAGCGGTCGGGAACTAATAGTGGAGGGGTCTAAGGTGTAATGCTTATTAAGACTAAATATTTAGGTATTTTATATTACCTACTTGCTCCTTATTTTAATTTAATATTTATTTGTTTGATGTCAACGCTGATTTATTTAAATAAAATAACCTACACTTTATTGATTTTATTTAACCCGTTTAGTTCTATTTAAATAAATAATTATTCATCGTTAATCAATTTCTAAAAAGGTATGCAATTAAATAGCCATTAATAACCACATCTATCTTATTTTAAAAAAATATTTGATTGAAACAAATACTTATTAGGATATTTTTCCCTTTCTTGTTTTCAGTGTACTAACTAGGTGTATGTCTAAACACATTTTTTTGCATAGAAAATAGTTGATCTACTTCCCTCAGTGACGTCTGCGCTAACATATATTTTGATATTTTTAACGCAAAAGATTATACGCCACTGTGTTTTTCCAAAATAAATATTATTTTCATAATTTCTCCTTATCACTGAGCAAAAATATTAAAAGGTGCTTTGCATCAGACATTGAACTCTCTACATAACTGTGTCAAAAGCAAAAAGGCAGTGGCGTACATATTTTTTGATCCGCTTAAAATTTATAATATCCTGTACCTACTTAAAAATAAAGGGGTTGTTTATATGAATTTTTCGGCTTAAAATTGGTCTAAGAAAACCCCTTATATAATAAGTGCATAGTAGTATATACGTATAGAAATTGTATGGAAAGGTAATTTTATTATTTATTACACCATAATAGTTTTCAGTTTGTTAATTGTATATTATTATCACTTGTCACATATAACATTTTTTGCGCAGCCTCTTTATTGTTTTTATAAGTAATAAACAAACAAAAACCATTATTAAAATAATCGATTTATATAAAAACAAAGCAGTGATAAATTGTGGCGCAACGGTTTCATGCGATACGACATGGAAAAACAAGAATCAGGCGATTTACTATCAAAGAAAGTAATATGCAAAATTTGTCAATTTTTGCTATCAATTTTTAACGAGTTAAATATGTGTAAATTAGCGTAAAATTTAAATAATGCATGTAGATATAGTAATTAAAAGAGCGTGAAATATTCGAAGCATGAAAATTTTATGATTATAGTTTATTCATCTGTAGTTTATTTAAATATTGTATAGCAGTATGGAGTATGAATTATTACAAAACGTTCGTATTATTTTTAAAATTTTTTTTACAATGTAATATTGTCAAAAGTCTTTTGAGTTGCAGGTAATTATACTTGTAATTTAATAAAGAGCTTCAAGTATATTTCATGATTTCATGAAGTAATAATGTTTTTATTTTTATCACATTACAGCTCTTCTTTATTTTTAGGATTTTTCTCGACTTTGTTTTTTTTTTCGAGGGTCCGTCCAAGTGCCGGGTGCACTTCGGCCAAATTTGGCCCATTGTGCTCGGCCTAGTTTATTCTTACACCCACTCATTTATTCCAGTTGCTTACCCTAGTTTGTGTAGGTCAAGTGGGGAGAGTGTCAGAATATTCTCTGGTTCTACTCTTGGTTGCCCGAGTATTTGTTGTCTTTTCCGATTCAATGACTCGCAGTGGCAGTTAATATGCTGTACCGTTTCACTTTCTCGCCCGCATAAGCTAAAGCTTAGGTCTCCGTTGTACAGTTGCATACGGTGCAGGTGCTTCTTGACGGCCACGTGTCCTGTCAGAATTCCTGTGGTAATTCTTAGCTGATTTCTGCTTATCAGAAGTAGCTGTTTTGTTAGTTTTGGGTCTGGGTCCCCAATGAAAGATTTGCTATGGTTAAATCCCTGTCTGTTGTTGTTGCGATTCCTTGTCCATCGTTTTATGACATACTATGCACCTTGGGACTCCGAGTGCCGGTTCTGGACCAATAAATGTTTTTTCCTACCCCTTTCTTGCAAGTTCGTCAGCCTTTTCGTTTCCTGTAATACCTTCATATCCTGGTACCCATTATAGTATTACTTTGTTGGCTTTTGCCAGTGCCACTAGTTCCTCTTGGCATTCCTATACGTCTTGATGTCACCTTATTGCATGTTGGCGCTCTAAGGACTGCTTGGCTGTCGAAGTATGTGTGGATCCACTTATTAAGATAAGTCCTCCTATTGTTCCTATTGTTTTCGTACACACACTGTAGGATGGCGTAGATTTGCGCTTGGAACATCGTGGGAGACTTACCCAGGGAGAAATAAGCATCTCTCTTCGGTCTTACTCCGTGTATCCCTGCTCCGGTACCGTCTTTGGTTTTTGAGCTGTCTGTCCAGATTATTGCCCCAGGAGTATCTGGTGTTTTATTGTTCCACGCATCCCGTTCGTCGATTACGGTCTTGAATGGCATGTCATAGAGACATAGACAAGAGAGATGCGCTTATGGGAGGGAGATGCATAGAGATATGACCTTACTACGGACTAGGTGGCTAGTTCAATCATGACGTCAATAGTTTTCGACTGGTTACGGCAATGACGTACCTACCTGCAGGAATTCTGAGAGATGACTGATATTATTGCTTGCTTCTGTTCTTATTTGGATTTTGAAACACTAAAAAATTCCTCGTGATCTTTTAAACTTACAAATGTCAAAGATTGGTATTTCTAGTTGCGCATTTTTTTTCAATAAAAACTTTTCATACAGGGTGTGTCATGTAACAGTGGCCAATACTAACTTTCTTATTTTAAATGCAACACCCTGTTTATTATTCAATTATTGGATTCTTCAGAAAGTTTTAGACATATTTCATGTACAGGGTTATCCAACCAAGACTAGACAAGGCGATTTTTTGACTTTTCCTGTACTTTTATAAAAAAACTGAAATAGCCATCTTAAGTCATTTGCTCCCGCGAATTCGAATATCTTCAGCAAAAAACAATTGAACATCAAACAAAAGTACTAGGGGTCACTTTGATATTTTTTTAAATGGGATGCCGTATTTTTAATGAGCTTATCCGATTTCTCATATAAATTTTGATCTAAAATGTTGGATTTAAAAAAAAAATTTTAAATTTAAAATTAATTAATTTAAAATTTAAAACTGAAGAAAAAAGGCGTTTTTGAATTAAAAATCCAACATTTTAGATCAAAATTTATATGAGAAATCGGATAAGCTCATTAAAAAAATATCAAAGTGACCCCTAGTACTTTTGTTTGATGTTCAATTGTTTTTTGCTGAAGATATTCGAATTCGCGGGAGAAAATGACTTAAGATGGCTATTTCAGTTTTTTTATAAAAGTACAGGAAAAGTCAAAAAATCGCCTTGTCTAGTCTTGGTTGGATAACCCTGTACAATATCCTATACCTATCTTCAACTGTTTCAGAAATATTAAGTGTTTTCAGATTTATTGCAAAAATCAAGAACACACTAAAAAACTAATAAGTAATACTGTTTATTTCTTGATATTGTAAAAGACGAAAAAAAACATTAATGTAGGAGATGTGAAAATTGATGTTAAAATGTTTTTATTTCATACTGTATTGTAAAACACACCTTTACATATTTGAATTTAGTCCAGAAAATAAGGTTTTACAGCAATAAGTCCTGTAAAATTTCTTTACCGGACTGAAATTTGTAAGTTTTATGTTAATCAATGTCAAACACACAATGTTTCCACCAGTAAATATAAGCACTTTTCAAATATACGACGCAGAATAAAACTTCATTATAATTTCAAAACATAATTATAATTTTCAACAGAACAGTATGAAATAAAATATTGTACGTCATTCGTCCAGCAAATCCTTTACAGTATTCGTTTCAAAATTCCAGACTCGGCTCCTTCGTCGCCTCGTCTCGAAACATTTCACTTATACTGTAAAAGTTGATTTACTGGACTTATAACGTAAATATCTATTACTGATATGGAATAAAAAAAAAGGTATAAATAGTTTTGTTTACTTTTGTTTAAAACGCCTGACCTTAGCAAATTGTTGTCTGTCTGCATGACAGTAGTTGTCAGCGTTATAGTCGTTTAAATTTCGTTAACTGCATATCAGAAAAATGGTTTATTTAAGAGAAATGCACAAAATAACAATTCTACAGATGATTGGTTATGGAGATAAAACACGGACACAAATGGAAGTTGCTGCTCGCTTATTTCATGAAAAATTTCCAAGTTTGCCGCTTATAACTCAAGGGACAATTAGTAAAATAGAAAAGTAGTGTCGCCAGCTTGGACATGTAAAGCAGATAAAAAAGTAGCTGCCAATGCAATAAGTAATGATACCAAATTAGATATTATGCTAGAGTTTCAGGAAACCCCACATACTTCTAGTCGAAAAACAGCCCCAATGTTCAATGTTTGCCATTCATCGATTATTCGAACATTACAAGAAAATAAAATGTATCCCTATAAAATGATACCTACTCATGAGCTCATAGAAGACAATTTTGATAGAACGTATTTTTGTAAACAAATGATGGCAATGTTAGATAACAATGTGATCCAATTAGAACATGTTTTTCTGATGAGTGTACCTTTACACTTCACCGTCATGCTAATCGTTAGAATTGCCTCTATTGGTCTAGGGAAAATCCTCACTGGATGACAGAAGAACATACGCCATATCCTGAAAAGGTTAATGTTTGGACAGGAATTGTTGGAGATCATATCATAGGTTCCTTTTTCATTAATGGCAATTTAAATAGCGATAATTATTTAGCACTGCTCCAGAATAATGTCTTGCCAACGTTGTCAAACTTATATCCTAATCTAGCAAACCCACAACTTCCAGCAAATATGATATGATTTCAGCAAGATGGAGCACTGCCCCATTACCAAATCAATGTCCGGCAGTACCTCAACCGAGTATTTCCAAATTGGTGGATAGGGAGGCGTGGATCGATGGAATGGCCAGCACGATCCCTTGATCTGACGTCATTAGACTTTTTCTTATGGGGTTATGCCAAAAATATTGTGATTGCGATTAGATCGGTCACGCCTGAGATGTTCAGTAACGTTAAAAGAAATTTCTATTTAAGATTAGGATGTTGCCAAGACGTTCGCGGCGAGCATTTTTAACATCTCCTACATTATTGTTTTTTTTTTTTTGTTTTTTACATTATCAAGAAATAAACAGTATTACTTATTAGTTTTTTAGTGTGTTCTTGATTTTTGCAATAAATCTGAAAACACTTAATATTTCCGAAACAGTTGAAGATAGGTATAGGATATTGTACATGAAATACGAGATGAAATATGTCTAAAATTTTGCATTTAATATAAGAAAGTTAGTATTTGCCACTGTTACATGACACACCCTGTAAAAAGTTTTTATTGAAAAAAATGCGCAACTAGAAATACCAATCGACGTGTCCGAGCGTTTTTTCGGACACGCCCCCATGTATTAATTATCGAATTTATTCCATTTGGCTGATACACACTGTATGTAAATAATTTTAAATTTTTTTGTTTAATTTTATCAGAACTAAAATAAAATGAGATCAAGCCAATTTACCAACATGTAGATACTGCAAGTGCATACTTACATAAATATATTATACAATGTACTGTATGTTTGCTTTAAAATTCTTTATATATCAAAAAGGAGATATCATGTCTTGTTTTTTTTTTAATTTTCAAATTTGTAACGGTAACGATAACTTTATAAAAAGAATAATTTTTCACGAAGCGACATTTACATTAAACGGTCATGTGAATAGACAAAATGGTCGTTATTGGACAAGCGAAAAACCTCATTGGTTGGTATAGTTGACAGAAGAGTTTTAGGTCCTTACTTCTTTGAAAATACTCTCACTAGTGCGAAATATTTGAAGTTTCTCCAAAATGACCTGATCCCCGCTCTAATAACTTTGTATCCGGATTTTGAAGAACCCGATGTACACCAGCGTGACCTCTTTTTCCAACAAGAATTTAGATGAAGTTTTTCCGAATCGTGGATAGGTAGGATGGGGACGATTGAGGGGCCACCCAGATCGCCAGATTTAAATCCTCTTGATTTTTTCTTGTGGAGATACTTAAAAAGCAAGGTATACATGAATCGTTCAGCGAATTTCGAAGATTTAAAAGCACGATTACACCAAGATACTTAAACATTAACGCTGACGTCATTGACAACAGTAAAAAATAATTTGTTAATCGCCTTGGCTATTGTCAACGGTGCTCAATTCGAACATTTACTTTAGATACATATTTTCACATTTCTAATTTTTAAGACAATTTTTCTTCAAAATTTCCTTATGGAACCATTACCCTTATTTACCTTGACGTATGTAAAGATATGTGCTCTTTCTAATTCTGAAGTACCAACATGTAGATACTGCACGTGCATACTTACATATATATTATACAATGTACTGTATGTTTGCTTTGAAATTCTTTATATATCAAAAAGGAGATATCATGTCTTGTTTTTTTTTTAATGGAAACTTCAATTTTTCATTAAAACGAACAAAGACGTCATATCTCTTTTTTGATATGCCCTGTATATTTCGCTGCAACGTTGAAAAAACTCTAATCTGAAAACCCAAATCGACGGGCCCGAACATTGTTTTTACAAATTCCCCTCTTAATTTTTATTGAATTTATTAATTTAATTAGAACAGAATATGTACTCGAAATTTTGAAAATACCCACATAACTTAAATACTTAACTCATTTATGCAAATAGTGCACATATTATAAAACGATAAGAAGGTGATACATAAAAAATACACACGGTCAGCGTCCTATCATCTAAAACCTTAAGCCAGCCAAAAATAACCTGACTCTTTACTTAATTAATAATGATAACCTCGTATTGGTGTTAGTGATAAACTAATATCTCAAAAAGGTCACGAACGTGAAGAAAACATTCCTATGGAAATTATCGGACACCCCACATGTACGTCGCGTGCCCAGCACAGTTTTGTATTATGTATTTATTATTTTTATACTAAAGTTAAATGTATATAATAATATAATGTATTAAAAACACATGGCAGGAGATGATGCAAGAACTATTGGAATAAAATCCAATTAGCGAGTAAACAATCTGTTTCCTTTGTTCCACTTTGGTGATGGGTAAATACCCGGTAAAATATGTTGGGTTATCACCCAGGTTTTTACCCAAATTAGGCATTTATAGGTTTTTTTTAATAAAACGCTTTTCTGCATGACAGATTTTTTTTAAAAAAAAGGTAAGTAACATTATTTATTAAAATATAATATGTTTTGCAACACACTAATAACTTAAAATTTTAATCTGAGTCAGAGACACCATCCATTGAGCTATCATCCAGATATGGGATATCCATTTTCATCAGTTTTTTCGCGAGCTCTAATTTTATTGTCAGTTTTATTTGGCATCAAGCATCAAGAGGCTCATTTTCTTCAGGAGCTTCCAATTGTGGGCAAGATACGGTATTTTTCAAGCCGTTAAACTTGTCAAACGATTGGGTTTCTTATTATGGATACAACTGATGGTATTAAACGACCTATGTGTTGCAGCAGAACTGACTCTAGCTGATAATATATGTACGTTCTGATGTATACAATTGCAGACATCTTTGGTGATATTGGGTATTTACTTACCGGGTTTTTATAAACCCATGGCACAACACTAATAACCTTAATATAGTTATTAAAAAAATTGTTTACTTTTCTTTTTTATGATCAGACACAAGCACTGCAGGAAAAATCCTTCAGAGCGCTCTGCGGTTGTGCGTGTGCGAATAAAGCGTTATTTCTCTTAAATATTTGAGAAACATGACCTCGGGAAGATCGTTCCAGAGTGACGACGTTCTTCCAATGAAGGAGTTCTTGAGCTGTATCGTTGGAGGATTACTTAGCTGAAACACGTATGGTGCAGTGGCTTGTAGTACCTACCTATATGTATACCATATTATTCTGCTCTAGGTGAAATCAACCAGGCAATGCCAGTCAAGACAATATGTAACAAATGCCTAAATCACCAATTTGTTTTTAATGCTTCAAGACTGTTTGTCCGCCGACCGAGCGATTTTTTTTTACAGTAGTCTCAGAGTATGTTTCGGTGTGTTGCGCTAAATCTATCAGCATTATTCCAGCCATTGTCAAATGCCAAGCAGTGCAGGTTAGTTGCATTTTTGTAGATGCATTGTTGACTTCTGAATGCCAGGTTAATTTTTACTACCCTAGATACGACAATCTACTAACATACTAACCCGAACTACCCTGAACATGAGCTTCATCATTGTGAGTAATTTTTGTGGTGGTTCGTGTTTTAAAGTCCTGGAGTCCTTGAATTTGATACGCCTTTAAATGGGGATCTTTTCTTAAAATCCGTGTAATGGCAAGGTAATTGTGAACGTCGATGAATTGACGTTGTTGGTTCTTCCCGAAAACTATCACTTACGTTACCCATATTTTCATCTGAACAAGCTCTGCGTATATGCCGGACCCTTGGTTTGGCAATAAAAGCATACATTTATTTTAGGCTTGTTTCAACCCGGTCGTAAACCGTACTAGTACTGTCCGCGAACGGTCGCTCAACTATCTACTACCACTGTAGCAATCGATTGCCAAATTCAAAATGTAATTGAGAGACTGGAAATGATTGTTCAAGGACGGTAATTTGATTGTGTTGGACAAACTTTAAAGCAATTATCTGTTACACGTTCACTTAGAACATTGTGGTGTACCAAAAGTGGTCGAGCTTTCTGAGTGTAATCTCTAATGATAAACAAATATACAGGATGTTTCAGAAGTACGGTACGTTACTTAAGGCGGTGATTCCTTATGGTATTCTAAGAGAAATGTGTCCAGAGTTTTTGATATACAGGGTGCTAAAGTTTTTTAAAAATAATCGGGTTATTATCATTTTATTAAATATCCTTTTCCCGATTTTATTGAAATTTGATACCGTTATTCATAATAACAAGGGACCTATTTAGCCCTAACTAGATTAAATTTATTATGTCTAGTGGCGTCCTGGGGAGCACCTTAACGAATAATATTGAGAAAAAAATGTACGCCACTAACTTTTTCCTAATTTTGAAATTTTTTCGGATTTACCAACTAATAATACAACTTTTTTGTACCCTGAATTGTTTTCGTATCTTGCTTCGTTTTGGAGAGAAAAAATAAAAGCCACTTTATTGCATGTAGAAAAAAAAAATACCGATGAATTTTAAAGTTACTCAAAATATGAGGTAAAGGTAAGTTTTGATATATAATTTACCTGTTTTGTAAATGACCAGTCAAAAATGAAAAACTTTCTAACGCCCAGATGCATTTCAATTATGGCCTAGGAAATGGAAATGCTGAAGAAGCTCGGCGAACTTATCAGGAACGTTATCCAAGCAGTACTGCCATGTGCCCAAACATTTAGACAGCTTCATGCAAGATTAAGTTAGACTGGGAGTTTAAAACGTAGTACGGAACTTCTTGGCAGACCTACAACCGTCACCACTCCTGAGTTAGAAGAGGCTATACTTCGAAAGATAGAAGATTATCCTTCAGCTAGTGCCAGGAAGGTAGCAGTGCAACTTCAAACAAGTATATCAACTGTTGTGAGGGTTTTGCATCTTTATCAACTATACCCAACCAATACCATATTCAACGTGTGCAAGCTCTACTTCCCCGTGATTTTCAGCCAATGTTTGATATTAGTAGGTGGTTGCTGCATACAGTAGCACCTCGAGTAGCACATAACAACAATTTTTTACCGAACATTTTATTTACTGATGATGCTCTTTTTGAATTTTCATAACGAACATTTTTGGGCGGACGATATTCCTCATAAAATTAGAGAGGGTCGTTTTCAGCAACAATTTTCTGTGAGTGTATGAGCAGGGATCATTGGCGACTTATTGGACCATACTTTTTACCACCTCGATTGAATGGAAACTCCTATATGCAGTTTCTATCTTGACGTTTTGTTAGAAGACGTGCCTCTACAAATAAGAACTAATATGTGGTTCATTCACGACGACGCCCCAGCTCATTTTAGCCTAGTTGCTCGTCAATACCTTGACAACACTTATTCTAATTGCTGAATTAGACGCGCAGGCCCCCAAGGTTGGCCAGCTCGCAGTCCCGACTTGAATCCTCTAGACTATTATTTATGGGGTCACCTAAAGTCTTTTGTATACGAGACGCCTGTACTAGATGAAACGACTTAAGAATTTGAATTAATGAAAGTTGCAATGTGGTACGAAATATTGCAGGCATTTTTGACCGTGTAAAAGCCTGTTTACATTGGGAAATTGCACCTGCAATGCAATAAATAATTGCCCGTAAGCATGCGGACTTGCGACTTTGCAATCAGCTGTTGCAATTTTCTTTGCATTGCATCAAATTAGAACACGCGCTATTTTTATGTCACATGGCATGCAATTTTTGGGTGAAATCACAGCTACCAACATAAAAAAAACCAATTCATCCATTGATTCATGCGGAGCAAAGCCAAGCCAAGGTAACTAATATATTTCGTTATTTGCAAACGTGCCCAGTAATTAGCAGTGGTTGCTTTTCAATTTAAAAATATAATTTCAGTAGAGTATAAACAGGGAGGAAATAATTAAATACAAAATTATTTATTGCTATTGGTACAACTGGTTATTAAAATGCTTGCATCCTTTACTTGCATGATATGTAAACGGTTACGCAATGCATTTATTTGCAGAAGCAATACTTTGCATGACATTTTTTGCACCTAATGTAAACAGGCTTTAAGAGAATCAATGGTGAGACGATTGCAATCGTGCGTTTTATCAGAAGGTGGCCATTTTCAAGAGTTGCTTTGGTTAACTGTTTTTTGTTTTTTTTTTTGTATCATTATTTAAAAAAATAATTTTATTTTTAATTTAAATGTCTTAGTTAACTTTGAAATACATAGGTATTTTTTTTTAGATACAATAAAGTGGTTTTTATTTTGCTCTCGAACACGAAGCAAGATACGAAAACAATTCGGAGAACAAAGAAGTTGTATTATTAGTTGGTAAATCCAAAAATAAACATCAAAATTAGAAAAAGGTCAGTGGCGTACATTTGTTTGTCAATAATATTTCTTAAGTTGCTATCCGGGACCCCACCCCTTAATAAATTTAATCTAGTTAGGGCTAATTAAGCCCCTTATCATTATGAATAACGGTACCAAATTTCAATAAAATCGGGAGAAGTTTTTTTTTTTTTTTAACTATAACACCCTGTTTATCAAGAACGGGACAACTTCGGACACATGTTCATATGAACTTTTTCTCTTAGAATATCATAAGGAATCATCCCCTTAAGTTACTTACCGCACTTCTGAAACAGCCTGTGTATCTATATTGATTTTATGTAGTGAGTCGTTTGAATCTTTAATATCGCATACGTTTGCCTTATATTGTATCAATATTTGTTTTAGTAAACACTACATTAATTAAATTTGTTACCTATTTAAATTAATGTTATTAGCTTGTTTCGTTTTTGGTGTGACGGTGTTATAAACATTATAAATACTCATTTTACATTTATTACAAGATTCACGCCGTTTTATATTCTCATTCCCACCGAATCAGGAAACGTTCGAGTCTTCACGAAAGGCATCATTTGCTATTCTGCACGGTCAGATCGTGTTGTTCCTACGATACGGAGCACGTCGGACGGCGCCCTAGGCACAACCGATTTGCAACAATTTTCCGAAACGGCTGATAAACAAACGGATAACGGCAACCTGAGCCGTAAGCTTTACTAAGAAGTTATCATACTTGCGGTGTATGACATTCGATTAGGTTCTGTTAATTATTAATGACAATGACATAGATACCTTTAATATTAATTAAATGGATGCGTTCAAAACGACGTAATATAATTTTCGATAACCGAGAAAATCGCACTTAATGTTTCCAGTTTTCTGGTACATCTTGAGTATAAAGTCCGTCTATCTATCTTACAAACTCATTATAAATGCTAATCTCTAATGCTGATAAGACCCAGCGGGTGATCGAATGAAAGCAGGAACGCACTCGTTGCTGATAGAATAAAAGTTGCGCTGTTTTAAGATAATAATATCCACAGTGTGTAAAAAGTCCCGGACCGGTCAATTATTTAGAAAATGGCGCACAATATAAAAAAACTTCCGGTATAAAAGTTGTAGGCCTTAAAAAAATCTATAACACTAGGACACCTGTAATTATATAGAGTGCCTCAAACAGTCATGGTAAACAAAACTTTGGTTTATTTAAATGGAATGACCCCTTTTTAATCACGTTTTCTGATTCCTCTAAACATTCTAAACAACACTTATGGAACATGTCATATGGCTAAACCCATTAGTTTAAGAAATAATTTGAGTTAAAGGACATAAATACAACAGGTAAGATATTACCTATATTTTGCATTTTTACAAGCTGGTACCAGAATGTTTTGCGTTAAAACTGTAAAAAAACATAAAAATTGTACTAAATGTACCCACGCAAGTTTTGTCAAAAATTTAATAACAATTAAATTAAATGCAAGCAGTAAAATTAATAACAAATTTACAAGAACAAAAATAAATTTAAGTAAGTCGTTATTTAATTAAATGTTAAAATGTTTGACAATGAGCTAGATTATAATAAAATTTGTTGATGACGTATTGTAACATTTCTTGATTAATAGATTCACATTCTTCAATAATTCTTCTTCTCAATTCGTTCAGATCTGCAGGTTTTGTCACATACACTTTATTTTTTAGTTGTCCCCAGAGAAAATAATCAAGGGGCGTTAAGTCTGGCGACCTAGCGGGCCATTCTATGGGGCCCCTTCGCCCTATCCAGCGGTCAGGAAAAGTATTAT
Source organism: Polydrusus tereticollis (assembly GCA_963920685.1). NCBI lineage: Eukaryota > Metazoa > Arthropoda > Insecta > Coleoptera > Curculionidae > Polydrusus > Polydrusus tereticollis. The sequence goes on from OY987329.1 coordinate 108,815,836, forward strand.
TTAAGTAAATTCTTACAGCTCGCATAAAATGAGGAGAAGCTCCTTTCTGCTGAAACCACGTATGTCGTAAGAGTGGTCCTACTGTATTGGTTATTGCTGGCACAATTTGATTTTGCAGCATGTAGAGATAATATTCTGCATTCAAATTCCTCTCTATAAAGGAAGGTCCCACTAATCTATTGCCAATAATACCGTCCCACACATTTACTTTCTGGGGGTGTTGAGTGTGTGTTTCTCTCATCCAATGTGGGTTTTGATCAGCCCAGTAACGACAATTATGTCGATTGACATTCCCGTTTAACATGAATGTTGCCTCATCCGAAAAAACTATTTGATTAAAAAAATTGTTATTTTCTTCCTGTGTTTGCATCATTACTTCGCAAAATTCAATTCTACGTTCGAAATCGTCTTCTAATAATTCCTGGACTAAAGTTATTTTATATGGATAAAAATTACTATTTTTTAAAATAATTTCAACTGATTTAAAACATACATCAACTTGGGTAGCAGCTTTTCTCAACGACAAATGTGGATCCTCAACAAAATGAAGTAATGTCTCTAATTTTTTTTCATCACTAGTTGACGATTTTGGTCTTTCGGAACGAACTTTATCTCTGCAACACCCGGTTTCCTCGAATCTTCGAACTGTTCTCACAACTGTAGATTTTGATATAGGCCGTCGGTTTGGAAAAGATATATTGAAAAATTGCATTGTTTGGGTAAATGATCTTTGTCGGTCTCCAAAACCTCTGATCATTAGTAAAGTTATACGTTCCCTTTCGTCGAGAGACATTTACAGAAATTAATATGACAGTGACACAAAACATTATGGTACCAGCTTGTAAAAATGCAAAATGTAGGTAATATCTTACCTGTTGTACACGGAAAAAAGAAAATACTCGTTTTAATACTATTAGTTTCAGTTTAAGACTAAGTTAGCTTTGTATATACTCAAGACGATATCGTTTCAAAAAGAGAATAGGAAATTCTTGTACAACCTGATTTAAATTAAATATATATATCTTCAATCATAACATTTACGAATTTATATTGAGACATGCATTTTAATTAATTTGTGGTTATGTAACTTTAAAATAAGATGATAGCTAACTTAGCTGCAATATAATGAGTTTTTTAAAAGAAGTATTTGGTTTCATTATTTTGAAGATTTCAAAAAAATTGAATCTTAGTTTTAAACCTGCAACCTATCTAAAATAACAGACTATTTTTTAAAAGCAAAGCGACATTTTGTTATTTTGAAAGCATACTAGGTATATTAAAATTGAGCATTTATATTGTCGGCTTAATAAGGACGAATAGATATTATTTTAAAAATAGTAATTTATAGTTTTAAACTGTAAATATCTACCCTTCAAAATACACATATCATAATAAGTATGTTCATTTTGAACATGTTTGAATATTCAGTTTGAGGCACTCATATTGCCAATATTAAAATAACATAAATTCAAATGAAGGCTGTAATAAGAAAGTTATGGTTCTTGAAATTAGACGGTCTTAGGCTGTTACATTATTTTCCGACGTTTCACAGACGATTCCACGTGGCATCTTCAAGGATTGTAACTATAAGGGATTAGAGCACTGAATGAATAAATCGATTTGGTGAACATTGAAATAATCCAGTCAGTTCTCTAATCAGCCATATAGAGTAAAAAAATCCCTACAAATGCCACGTGCAATCGTTATTAGTGAAACGTCGAAAATTTATGTAACAGTTTGACACGCACAAAACTTCCGTAGGTTTTTAACTTTTTACATTTGTTTTCGATGGTCTTTTATTATTTTTTTCAAATTATAATTTCTAAGTAAAAGCCACCACCATATGACCCTCTTAATCTGTTACCTTAATAATTACAACACGAATTATAATCTTTCTGAAAATAATTGAAATGAGTTTTACCAGGTGAAAAAATAATATTCGGCCTTACTCACCAGGAAGAATGTAAACAATTAATTAAACTACAAACGATTTATTCATTTTTTTTTATCTAAAAGTGTAAAATACACTAACACATTTTGATATCGTATTTTACTGTTTGCTCCGGCTAGCTATATGAACTATGGTTTCTTGGGCGCCAATTTTATTGTAATAAAATTCAAAGGTTCACTCCGCAACTTTATTTAGTTACTTTAACTAAGAACTTAAAAAAAAAAAACTTATTTCTACTTTCTGTTCGTTGCGTCACTGACACTCTCTGATTTTTTACCTTTTCTTTTTTTTTTCAAAAACCCCGGAAACGCGATATTTAAAATTTAAATTGTTATGAATAAAATATTCGACAACACTGACCCCCTTTGAAGAGTGGCGCAACGATACTTATAAACAAATATTAGGAAGGTTAACGCGCAGTAAACCAACTATTCAACACTGAAACTAGTAATAGAAGAATATTTCAGAATAAGATACCAAACACAAAGGAAAACAAATATGAAAAGAAAATGTAACAATATGTTTAGGAAAATAAACTGGTTAATTCGCGTCTTTACAGCAAAACAACGTTTTTTCTTTACTGGTCGTCTTCTTCTCATCACTGATGGTTTTGGTGATCTACTAAAAGTTCTGGAAGTTATATAATCTTTCACAGGTTGGATATGGGGTGTCTTATTAGAGTTTAGCTGATCTGACGAGGTGTCACTATCTACAAAAGACTTCTCTATTTCTTCTAGCGGTGCTGACAAAGGCCGGAATAAGCTAGCTACTTTATAACTTCAGAACCGTCGCTCTTTGCTTCTTCTACTAGGTTTCTTGAAATTGGTGGATGATTCCCAGAACCAGCAGGTCTAAGATCATCCATATGGACAGGAACAGATTTATCTCCTCGCAAAACTTCGAGAACAACATCACTTATTTTTCCTACAATCTTGTAGGGACCACTCCATGGTGAATCGAAAGCGTGCTTAAGTTGTCGGTTGTCTCGTGCAAAAACATTATCTCCGATTATTAGCTTAAGGGGTGGGGCCTTATCAGGGTGACTATATTTGGCTTGATAGTTTGCCTGAGAAATGTGCATTTGCTCATGAAGGTCATTTCGACTGTCGTCATTTTTCTGGTGTATAGGCTGCAATTCATCAGGGAGTTGCCAATCTCCAGGTACTGGTAACTCATAACCTAGCAAAGCCATGCTAGGCGTTTGATTGGTAGCAGCATTTTTTCTTGTTCTTAGAACAAATAGCGCTCGACTAATGACTTGTTGCCAGTGAGATTTTTTCTCTTTGGCTAACGAAATGCGCATAACTTTCTTGAGTTCTTGATTACGACGTTCCACTGGATTTGCTCTAGCATGGTAGATTGCCGTATAGGAAAGTTGAATGGTATTTTTCCTAGCCATATCCTTGTACTGCTTACTAAGGAATTGGGGTCCATTATCTGATACAATAGTTTTAACAGTACCGTATCGGCGAAAGAATTCAGTTTCTAAAAAATCCACTACACGACGGCCATCAATGTTTTTATAAGACTTAGCCTCAACCCAGCGCGTAAAGACATCTTCAACTACTAAAGTATATTGATGTCCATACGAAGGCGTATAATATCCCAAAATATCGACACTTATCATTTCAAAAGGATGCGACGGAGTATGCGACCGAAACAAAGCTTTTTTCTGCTTAGCAGTTTTTAGTGTAGCACATATAATACAGTTTTTTATATAGTCATCTACGGATCTATGTAAGTTTTTCCAGTAATATTTTTGTGATATTGTCCGAATAGTCTCATCTCGGCCTGGATGTGCGGATGTCGGTGTGTCATGATGGTGAAATATTACATTGGTCACTTTATCGCAAGGCACGAACAGTTTATCTCCCTTAGAAAGTCTTTTCCAAAATTGGTTATCGCGAAGACAGTGTCTAGCATAAAAAGTCCTGTCTCTAGAGGATTTAGGCCCATTTTCGCGTAGCCGATTCCATTTTTCGATTTTTTGTCTTATTTCCGCTGACTGTCTTTGTTCTACGATTATTTCACTAAACAAGTCAAAATTATTTACCACTTGGTTTACTAATGGTATCTCTCTGGAGTCACTATTGTAAATGTCATGGTTTAATGTCAAGTCAGGTATACAATCCACATCATCCACAACTCCCACTATATCATTAATTAAAAAGCAATGGTCCCAAAATACTCCCGTATGGTACACCATTATTATTTACTTGCTCATTTAAACATATCCCATTCATTTTGACGCTTTGTTTCCTATTTTTTAACTATAAACATGCATTCCAATATTATTTAGCTTCATTAATAAAATGTGGCGACCTATAGTTTCAAAAACCCTTTGCAAATCCAAAAAAACTGCCGCTTGCTATGCGCTTCGATTGTGACCAAACAACTGCACTTCTTTCCTTTGAAACGGGATATTGCATTTTTAACTCTTATGTAAACTAGAGCTCATTAATAAGGTACTTAGTTCCTTTTGTATTTGCTTTGCACATTATATGCATCTTATGACAAAGCTGGCTTTTAAAAAGATTGGAAGTTTCAATTAGCAGCTTTAAGTGTTAAACAGAGCCCTGAGAACCACTCTTAAATCAATAATCTTGACCGTATAGCTTTCAGATTTCTGAGTTATTTAAAACAATCGCCCCACCTGAATTCAACCGAACTCACCTGAAAGTAATGAGCTTATTATGGTTACAAGTTTTATTATAATATGTCGCTAATTCCATTTTTATTTTTTGTCGAAATTATCTCGTTGATCATTTTAAATTAAATAGTTTAAAAGTCTTAATCTTTAAACTTAAAATATAGAACCTATATTGAAACATTGTTTTAAACAACAATAATTATACAGGGTGTCTCACGGTCGATGGTAGGTTAGACGTTTACGGAAAACGGGACATAGAAAATTACTGCAAATTTGGCAACTTGGGTAATTGGCTTTGCTCTATCGATCTAAAATATTTTCAACACGCAGCGCTTATACAAAAAAGTAGCAACAAATTTGATATTTTAAATGGAACACCCTGTATATAATTGCATTTTCCGCTTCATTATTGATTTCTTATTATTTTTGTATAATACGTTCCTATACCTATGTTCAGCGGTTTTCGAGAAATTAATTAATTTCTATATTTTTTGTTCAAAACATAGCTCTAATTAAATGTTTATTACTGCGCTATTTGGATTCGTAGACAGCTGAAGTTTTTGATGTAGTTTACCTTGTCCTGTGTATTAGTTATGCATAAAGAAATTTGTTCTGTGTTATACAGGGTCGTTCAAAATTCGTCATTTTACCGCTTGATACAAAAATGGTGAAAAGTGCATTTTTTCAAATAGAACACCCTATATATTATTAAATATCCTGCAAGAAAATTAATGTCCCTTCCAAATGATATATCATGTTCCTATACCTAAATAGTTAAGATGTCGAAATAAAAGCAAGTTTTTGTAAAAATCGGATTATTTTGGCATATTTGTCTTAGATAGCCATGAAATCCCAAGATGGAACATATCTTTATGAAAATTTGACAGTGCATCAATAATAAAAAATTTGCTAGTTTTTAACTTTTAGTGAAGAAAGCGACCCAAAAAGAATTAAAATGGAGGGAAATAACTATTCAAATGAAATTTTGATGAAATTGTTTATTCTGCATGGACAATGTAACCAAATTATAGCAAATTATAGCAAGAACATGAAGGAAATGTTTCCCGATCAACAACTAATCAACGAGAGAAAGTTTGTACGATTACAAAATAATTTTGTTAATTATGGGTCAAAACTGAAAACAAAACTAATTTCAGTAGGGACAAATAACATGAATACAGTGAACTAGCAAATAACAATACAAGAGAAAAGCATATCATAAAAAGGTTCAAGATTTTTTTAATAAATGTTCAAAATGACGACCGTTGACTTCCAAACATTTTTCAATCCGTATACTCGGAGATTCAGTTGTGGCCTTCCTTATTTCACTGGCATCAAGCTGTTCAATGTAAGTGATCACTCGTTGGCGAAGGTCTTGTTTGCTGTGTACTGCTGTCCTGTATACTTTTCTTTTCAAATCACCCCACAAGTAGAAATCAAGTGGCGTGAGATCGGGCGACCTAGCAGGCCAATCCCACGGTCCCAAATGTCTTAGCCAACGATCGTCGAAAATTTAAAACAACTTTCTTGTTACTGTCCCAGTGCAATGGGCTGGTGCCCCGTCCTGTTGAAACCAACAGGTACGACACTCTTCTAATGATATATTGTCCAGAAACTCGTTCACACCTAATTTTAGAACTTGAAGGTATCTCTCGGAATTTAGAGATTCCTCGTAAATGTGATACTCTATTTTGTCATCTTTTAGGAGGCAAAAAACGTTAAAACTGAACCTTTCCTGAAATCTCATTTTCTTAACAACATGTGGATTTTGGTCAGCCCAGAAATGCTGTTGAATGAAGTTAGAATCTTCTTGGATGCGGATCAGCATTGCTTTACAAAATTGTACTCTACGTTGCTAATCTTCCAGCTTCAGGGCTTGAACTTTTGTGAATTTGTATGGGCGCATGTCATGATTATCAAGGATCCTTTGAACAGAGGCACGAGTTATGCCTAAATCTTCTTCGGCACTTCTAGTGGAAGCTTGAGGAAAAGCGTGAAAATAGGCTAAAACATTTATGATGTTGTCTTCATCAGAAGTTACAGGCTTCGGTAAATGTCTTTCCGATTTCAGTTTTGACCCATAATTAACAAAATTATTTTGTAATCGTACAAACTTTCTCTCGTTGATTAGCTGTTGATCGGGAAACATTTCCTTCATGTTCTTGCTATAATTTGGTTACATTGTCCATGCAGAATAAACAATTTCATCAAAATTTCATTTGAATAGTTATTTCCCTCCATTTTAATTCTTTTTGGGTCGCTTTCTTCACTAAAAGTTAAAAACTAGCAAATTTTTTATTATTGATGATTTCATGGCTATCTAAGACAAATATGCCAAAATAATCCGATTTTTACAAAAACTTGCTTTTATTTCGACATCTTAACTATTTAGGTATAGGAACATGATATATCATTTGGAAGGGACATTCATTTTCTTGCAGGATATTTATTAATATACAGGGTGTTCTATTTGAAAAAATGCACTTTTCACCATTTTTGTATCAAGCGGTAAAATGACGAATTTTGAACGACCCTGTATAACACAGAACAAATTTCTTTATGCATAACTAATACACAGGACAAGGTAAACTACATCAAAAACTTCAGCTGTCTACGAATCCAAATACCGCAGTAATAAACATTTAATTAGAGCTATGTTTTGAACAAAAAATATGGAAATTAATTAATTTCTCGAAAACCGCTGAACATAGGTATAGGAACGTATTATACAAAAATAATTAGAAATCAATAATGAAGCGGAAAATGCAATTATATACAGGGTGTTCCATTTAAAATATCAAATTTGTTGCTACTTTTTTGTATAAGCGGCAACGCTGCGTTGTTGAAAATATTTTAGATCGATAGAGCAAAGCCAATTACCCAAGTTGCCAAATTTTCAGTAATTTTCTATGTCCCGTTTTCCGTAAACCTCTAACCTACCATCGACCGTGAGACACCCTGTATAGTAGGTATATAGTTATATAGTGATGTTGATAATAATAAATACTACAAACTACGACATTATAATCAAACTATACAAGTGTCATCATATCATGTTCACAAGTTTGTTTTATGTAAAAGCAATTAGATGTTGTCGTTGCTTGGTTTTTTATACACATTATATCGCAGTGTCGTAGCCTTATATTGCAGTGGCATTGATTCGACTATGCGTGAAACTTAACAGAATGTCAATCAATTACTATTAAGAGCGTTATTCCATTTACATCAAACATGCCAATTAAAGCCCATAACGTCAGGAAAATAAAGGATTCACCTACACTTCCACTCTCTTCTTACAGCTATTTTTAACATAATGAATGTCCAGGGAGGACTGTTTCGTTTTTGAATTCTTTAGCATTCTACAAGCATGCTCAATACTGTTCATGTCTAGTGAATTTGCTGGCCACTACACCACTACACTCTTGCAATGTCGTGCAAGCCCCCCCCTGGCCATTTCTCTTGTCCACCCACTGAAATATTCTCATTATATTACACTTATATATTTAATATGTTCTTATGTTATCTGGATTCTATATATTTTATAGGGAATAATCGCTTCACCTGTTAAATCGCTCTTGTAACCCCGGGACGGCTGGCCGTCCTTGCCGAAAAAATTCAGGTTTTAAGGCAACCAAACATGCACTACTCAATATTTTGTATCCAATATAAGACTACAAGGTCGGCAAATTCGTGTTTGCCGTTAAATTTAAAGTGAGGTTGAGGTTAAGGTTAAGTCTTATACTATACTCATTATCTACCGCAAAGATTTTGTATCGATTCGTTGATTTTGAAGTTTTTCGTGATTATTCTTGAAAAAAACAGGACTGAATTAGTGTGAGTATTGTCTGTTGAAAAACAAGACTTTCGGTTTGGTTTGTTTATGATGAGTACCGCAGTTACGTGTTTTAAAATTTAAATAAATTATCTTGTTTGAACGAAAAAAGTTAGGGTAGCGCACGCAATGATATGGAAACCAAGTTGAAACTGAGGAAAAAGTGATCTCATTGAATATATTTTAAGTTTAAAATGTAGATTTTGGCCTCTTTCATTCGATGAACAAAGTAAAATAAAAAAAAATGGTTGTGTCGACCACTAACTGTTTTGCGCCGATATCGTAATTTTTAAGATTTTTATTAAAGAATATACATATTATGAAAATATTGACACAATTATGATGCAAATTAAAACACGTTTTGCTAATTTGGCAAAACTATTTCTTTTTAGATATTTTCAATAAATGCAGGTTTGAAGGGTTTTCCAAAGATTCTCCAAAGTATTTGTGGGAAAATCTGTTAAAATGCTATCCATCTTTTTTAAGATAGAGAACCAGTTAAAAGTGTCCTATGCTAGCATAGTGCGAGGCTTTCGTGCTTGGTGGGCTAATCCGCTAAGTTTTGGAAATTGGGAAAAACTTGTGGAAATGTATTATTTTATTTAGGTATAACAATTTATTGCCAATCACCGGTCTGCAAATTTATAAATTATTTTCAATTTCACCCACACCTGTGTCAAATGGGCGAGGCTTGTCGTGTCTAAAGCGCGTTAAAACTTATTCTCGTAATACAATTAACCAGGAACGAATGTCAAGTTTGTCACAATTGTCAATAGAAAAAAAAATTCTAAAAAAACTACAAAAAACATCTGAATATTATGTCCGGAAATACTTCGTTTCGGAGATACAGGGTGTTAAATTTTTTGTTTTTCTAAATAATTTAAAAAAAAATGTCGATATTTGAACTAAAATTGGCATCTAGGGGTTTTTTGAAATACGAAATTCGAATATGATGTTAGTATGGCTTCCACTTGTAGAGGGCGCTACCTACATGTCTTTTTACTCTTTTGTTTACGTGCTTGAATTATATTTTTAAGCAAATAGCTATATCATTTTTACGTGAAAAATGTATACTTGGTAGAAGTTGCTACGAGCAACCGTTCTCGAGAAAAATAATAATAAAAAATTAAATAACACATCGCTGAGTTTGATAAAATTGCATTTATCTCCTAAACAAAGCCGAAATAAAAAATTAACAAAAGGTACTTCACATTAACCTTTAAACTGCCTACATAACAGTGTTATCAAAAGAGAAAACGGCAGTGGCGTACATATTTTTTGTTTCGCTTAAAAATTGTAACACCCTGTATCTCAGAAACGAAGCATTCGCGGAGATATGTTTATAGAAACTTTTTTTTCGTATTTTGCATGGAAACTCATCCTAAATTTTCTCCCAAAGTTAATGAAACATATAGTAAATATAGAATTAATTTACAAACAGATTAGAAAAACCGACATTTTCTCATATTAGTTATTTTTTATTTAGCGAATAATTTAAATAAATAATATACAAAAAATAATTCTGTGAAGAATCACAACTTAGTCGGTGCAATAAAGATAATATACCGAACTGCCGTACCAACCCGCGAGCTGCCACTGCTGCTCAAAACCAAAGGTACAGTTTTTTTTGCATAAATATATGAGAAAAGTTCTCTTGGATGATATCTTATAAGGGCCAAACAAATATGTTAGTGTCTCTGAGCTATTCTCCCTAACGAGCACTAAGTTAGAAGACAAAATTTGCCGTATTTTGTCTAAGACTGTTAGATAATAATATAGTACCTAATTCAGCTTGCAGAAGTTACCAGAAAAGGAAGTAGATGTTCATTTACTGTCGGGGATTTTTTTTAATTGTTCGGAATCTTCAAATAGGACTTGCCTCGTTTTTGTTTAATGAGATCTTCTTGACCTTCTGGTTTTATTGCGGATAAAGGAAATTTTCAAAGCATCAAGTTATTGATTACGGTTTCACTAATCGATTCAATTTATTAAACACGCCACTGGCTTTGCACCAAATTAAAATCGCTGTAACAAAAAGCGATTGGTCTTGTCGGACCACGCGACGTTCATTCAGCAAATACCATCCACTAATTTCATTTGAACACGCGCTGATAACGGTGAATTTTCTCATTAATCTTAAGTAAAGTAATTACGTTAACGCTTGTGGCTGATACTTCTTCATGTTGTGCAAACACTTGAAGACTTTATTGCCTTTATTGCCTAACCAAAAATAGATTTAAAATTGTTTAATACGCAAAACCCTAAAAGCACTTATGATTTCGTAATCAAGTTCATATAGCGATGGTAGCCTAGTCATTTTTTTCGTTACTTATATCATTGGGGACAATAAATTGAGCAATATTCTGCCACGTGCTGTTTTTTAATCGATAACGTGTCCAAATCAAAGTTTTCTGTTTACTTTGCCTAAATGGTATTATTTCTTTTACTTGATATACCTATCTTGGTTCAGGTTAGTCACTTTTTGATATAATGTTATAAAAGCATTACAGTTTTGTTATAGTTATGACATTATAATTTATTTTACTTTCCAATAATTGTTTAGACGTCACGCTTTAACTGCCTAATAAAATGACAATCACGTTGGCTAGCCGGTATACAAGGGAGAGTGAAGTTACCCCTGCTAATACTATCACAATGAGAAACTTGACACGGTATCCCAGAACCATCAATACTACCACCAAGATTATTCAATTCCCTCACACTACTACCTAAAGATTCAACAACACGTCTATTTATAGACTAACAGCCTTATAGGTCGATTTATAAAACCGCTCCCGCTCGTTGTCACCGTTCCCGCTCGTCCCCACCGAAACACTTGTTGTAACGTTGTACCGTTGTAAATTCGCGAGAGCAATAATCTACTTTCAGTTAGAATTTTTTTTTTTTAAGTGGATAATGTGACGAGTTTTTAATATTATTTTTTAACCATGAGATTAGTAAGGCCCTGTCTATTGTCTATTAATGCGGAACTCATAGGAATAGGAAAAGTATTTCTACATTTTGTATCATATGTGTCAAATTTCTTTCTTCCCATTGGCTAAAGCACGAACTACGAACAACACAAGGTCAGCGAGTTAAAAATTGGTCATGCGTTGGAACTACAAACGGAAGCGGTAGCGGATTTTATAAATGCTTACATTATTTTCCTTTAGGCTAAGTTGCGACGGGAACGGTGACAACTAGCGGGAGATAAAAGATAATTACCGCTATTGGCATCGCAACGGATCATGAAACTTAAAGCTAATTGGTTCCCCTTTGGAGGTGGGAACCAGCCTTATACTATAGCGAATATAGTAAATAATAACGGCAAGCTATAAAACCTTGTCCGTTCAAATCGATTTGATCCAAAGACTAGCCAGTCGCTTGTTCGGAGATCGAACTGACAAACAACTTTAAAAGCTTAAAGCATCCAAAACAGTTTGGAGATGTAAGACCATTTTACTGATGTTTTCACTCGGAGCATGATAGGAATACACGAGGAAACACTCCCAACCACCCATAAGTGGTTCAGCTTGATACTCTTCGAACGATAATTCTCCTATAACGTAGAATATCGTAAATAACGAGACATTGTTATATAAAATATTTAAACGAGTAATCCCAAAAACTCCCTGATAAGCCATGCCGCAGATGATGAGTCGCCAGCTTCAGCGATTGACCATGTGTGTGTTCTCTTTATTTCTCTTTTTCTCGACAGTTTATTATGGTCTTCCTTTCTTCTTTGAATGCGGTTTTGTCGCTAAAGCGATTCCCACAAGAGCCAGTCCGCATTAAGTTCTTACAGAGTCATTGTTGCGCTTTTAGGTGCATGTACTTAAAGACGGTGTTGTTTTAAACTCAAGTAAAAGATCGATACTTAAGTATTCATCGCTGGTCTTCTGTGAGGACTATTTTATTGCAAGCTGAACCCTTAAAAGTGCGATAAATGACGTGTTTAGTGTTCTAGCTGTGCTGCTTTTAAGCTCGAAAAAAAAATTCTCCACAACAAATAAGTGTCTAAAAGATTCCGTTTGCCCATCTCTTCTCATTTCAAAAACAGCATTGTTTTATTTTAACAAGACTTTTTGGGTATCGTAAAGTTTTCTAAAACCCTTTAACTTTACAGACAGCCTTGCCTTATTTTTCGTTAAAATAAAAGACTCAACTGTTTTTCTTTCCACCTAAGTTCTTGTTGTGGTTTGTTTTAGTGGATAAAAGACCTCCGGCCATTGTTTGCGCTTTAAAGTTTATTTTTAGACGCCGCGCCGGGGTGATTTACTTTTGTTTTAGAAGAATGAATAGAGCTACAGGTGAGACAGATATTATTTAGAATTATATACTTAGTTGTTTGGCTCTGATATAATGGAGGAAGATTAACCGGCATTGCCTTTGTAGGTACAAAAATAATGTTATTACAAAACCTACGTTCATTTCATTGAAAGAAAATAGAAACTCTCCCTCTTTTAAAAGAAACCTGATGTCAAAATTCTTTACGAGCCATTTTTAGCCCTAGGTATGACTTCCACTGGGTGCATAGTCGTATACGGCCTTCATATAGGTCCGACTACGTTACGACCAAAAAGTGACCGTCGAGCCTTATACTTAAAATGTATTATTATTATTGAAGATGTTATATTTTCTTAAAATACTTTTGTTTTATGCCCGTTGTCGTTTTTGTCTTTATTATGATTGAATTGTCATCTTAATCTGTTAGTTATGGTTAGAACTGCAATTTCCTAATAGAAGTTTGTAGATCAGAAAAGACTAAACTGTTGTCAACGAGCGATCTTGACTTTTGACATCTAATACTTATATTTCAAAATCCTCGATAAATGTAGTAGTTGTATTTAGCATTAACGTTAGAAATTACTGGTTTAAACATGAATAGGAATTCATAATAATTATGTGAAATTTTATTTATTTTTGTAAGCATCTTTCTTCATTTGTCAGAGCAAACCCAAAAAATGTTGGTCGAGTTATTGCTAGAGTCTGTCTATCTATCTTACAAACTCATTATAAATGCTAATCCCTAATGCCGATAAGACCCAGCGGGTGATCGAATTAAAGCAGGGACGCACTCGTTGCTGATAGAGTAAGTGCCGGTACTTTTGACACCGATTAACTCATTTGATAGACGATTAAGGTAACCAGGGTTTTGAATGTGCCAATGCAAGTATAAATTTGTAGGTTTTGGCACATTGGAAACCATGGTTATTTTAATCATCTATTAAATGAGTTAATCAGTGTCAAAAGTACCCGCACTAAGAGTTTGCGCTGCTTTAAGATATTAATATATTATATAATAGCGTGGAAAAAATATTTTTTTTTATCTACCTGTATGCAACAAAAGTGTCGTACTGATTCTTTATGTTAGAAAGAAAACGCAAAAACATATTTTAAATGTAATTTAATAATAAGTAATAATAATAAAATAATAATATAACAGTATATAAGATACAATACAATTAAAATTATAACATATAAGACGGTTATTAATTAAAACAAAATATACATATACGTACAAAAAAGTACCGTGTCAGAAAAATAATTATTACATTTTAACCCAAGTCACTTTCACTATCAGTGTCGTCATCCAAGTTCACAATAATTCTTTCTTTGGGCAACAGATCTATATTTACGTATGATTTTTCTACTTTTTGAACATGCACTACACAATTTTCCCAACTTTTGTTTGGAATATTTTGCATCTCTGACTGTACTAAAGCTGTCACAGAAGAATTTAAGGTTGGCGAAACATTATTCCTCCTTACCGATGCTTTCAGCTGCTGCCATATATTATGTTTAATTGGGTTGAACATGCAATAATACGGAGTCTTAACACGGTATGACCCATTTCTGCCGCCAAAGTGTCACAATAATATTTCTTTTTTATTGAACATGATTTAAAATTTCGAGCAACTGCTTTTTTGTGTAATTTTCCTCAAAATACATATTATTTTCCATCATATAGTGCTGGATGGTAATTTTTGTGTCATTGGAACACAGAACTTTAGTTAACCTACGACTGTGGTAGCTCGCATTATCCATCACTATCACACTATTTGGTGGTATATTTGGTAATAATTTGTTTTTAAACCAGTCTTCAAATAGTTCTGCCGTAGTATCATTGTGATAATCAACAAGGGAGTCCTTTATATTTTTTCTAATAAGATCAACGCGTTTAGTATAAATCCGTTTTTTGTCCCAGCATGAATTATTGTTATACGCTTACCTTTATTTGATAGAGCTTTGGTTCTGCATTGACCCGATAAATCTACCCAACCTTCATCTGGAACTTCATGTGTGTCATACCACGTCTCGTCCAAATAAATAATATCCCTTCCATCCTGTCTATATCCATGGACTGCAATTAGGTATTCCATCCTCAATCTTTTTAACCAGGCCGATTCCATAATTACCTGTCGTTTGTTAATTTTTTTCATTTCCTTAGAGTCTTACGACAACACTCTATTCCTGTATTATCTTTTTTTAAATAAACAAATAGGGTTTTTAAAGTGGGGATCATGTTTGTTCCCTGTAAATGACATATATTTTTCTACGAATTATATCGACATCCGTCGCGTCCAGTTTCTTAAAAGTAAAAGAGTCTTGCCTCTTTCTTCTCTCCACTATAGGTTTATTTACAACAAACCACACTGTGTCCACTGGCCTGCGTGTCAAAGCTGCCGCTTCCGGCACTGCACCAAATTTTGAAAAACCACGTTCAAGAAGGGTGGTGTAAACGTCGAAGATTACTTTTTTTTGTGTCAACTGGTAAAATGTCATGCTTAAATTGGTTTTTATCACGACCCGTAGATCCACTTGGCGTACTGGTTTCTTCCCACGGACGAAACATTATTAGATGTCACGTTTAATTGGCAACAAATAACTTCTTATCTAAACCAATACAAACATCTAACTGAATTTTAAAACCAAAAATCGGCATATTTAAATAACTAAAATAAACCTATTTTATTTTAACCTAATTATTTTAAAAGGATTACTGAGAAAATATAATAATATATTAGTCTTTAAATAGATCCATACCTGGGGTCCCCAGATCAGGTGGCCGAATTTTACACCTCATACAATAGGTTATTATGACGGTAAGGGATTAGCATTTATAATGAGTTTGTGAGATAGATAGACGGAGTATACAACAACTGTAGATTTTAGGTTACGAACGCCAATACAAATCTCTCCCCCCTGGCTCTACTAATTTTTTAGTTGAGCTTCATTTTATCTTTAACAATTAGTATTGGCTGTACGTGAGTGTTACAAGTTACAAGGTGATATTTTGAACGCTGTTTAAACATATTAAACCATATTCTTGACATTTATCCCCTCCCTCTATTTTGAGGGGTGGTGGTTACTTTGGAATTTTAACTGAGATAATGTACTTTTGCTTCTAAAGTTCAAATGTACGTAAAAAAATTCCTTCCATAGTTCGCCACACGGTTCTAGAGCTACAACGCCTGAAGAGACAGGGCGGTAAAATGCATAAAAAGAGTCGCTATGACGGTGACGGTATAGGCGTGCGTAATAATTTCTTTAAAAATTATATTAGTCTTAAATTGCGTAAAAAGGAAAACAAACACCTACTGATTTATTGGCAATTACTCTCCTAGCTTGATTATGAATAACTTTACCTTTTATATATTTATTCATTTTACAAACATTAACGTTTAAATAAGATTCATTATAAATTGAATATAATAATCTTAAACTCCTGCAATGTCTGTAAAATTTCTGAAGGTGCCGAGGAGTGCGTTGTATCCCCACTAATTCAATATCATAAATGAGAAAAAGAGACAAAACTATTAGTAAGCGACAGAAATCCCCGCTGATTGCTTGATTTCGGCGTGGTTTGCCAAATTTACCAAAACATATTATCCTCGCCGCTTTAAGAATATAATAAATTATATTAACCGATAATACTTCGCAATGTGAAGGAGAAAAGTCAACGGGATTCAATATACAGGGATATGCATACGTCTAATTCCTTTAAGTAATATATTCGAATTACCTACGAATTAACATTTTATGGAAATTTTAAGAGAGAACGGATTCCTTTCATAGCTCACCAGCCGTGTGGCGAACTTTACTTGTATAGGAAAAAGTTTGGAATGGCGCCCCTGGTGATTATGATTTACCTACTTATTTAGGTTATAACAGCAGTGCTATTTTTTAGGTCCCTCCGACTGTGTTGTAATAACGCTGCGGTTTTCCTATTATCAAGTAGGGGCTACAGCTGCTTGGAGATCCTACAGGTTGTTAGCTCTGTCCATCTGCTTATTGCAAGTTGTTTGGTTATGTGATCTATCTCCTATTGGCTATCTATCTATCTCCTCTTTGAGCGATCCCAGTGGTCTAGTCACGGAATTCTCTACTAGATCGGCGGACATACCCGCACCCTTCCTAGCGAGCGTGTCAGCAGACTCATTGCCATCTATGTTGTGATGACCAGGAACCCAACACAGCGTAACTCGATGCTGGGCACCAAGTATCGGAGATTGTTGCGACATCGCCTTACTAGTTTTGATTTAATGTTGTTGGAACAAACTGCCTTTATCGCTGATTGACTCTCTATATAGGCAGCTATTGACGCAGCTGCTCTCAGGTCTGAATGTTCCTGCAGGATTTTTACTGCTTTATCTTGAAAAATGCTGCAGTAGTCCCAAAGTCTATATGACCTCTGTATTTTCATGCTCTCAGAGAAGATACTAGCTCCCACTCCGATGTTCATTTTTGAACCGTCTGTGAAAATCGAGTGATCCGTCTTCATTGTTAACTGCCCTCCCACTCTTCCCTAGTCGGAATGAGCACAGGAAACTCCTCTCCGAAGTCTGTTAGTGGGACGATGTAATCAGTCAGCTCTCGCAAATTTTGGACTGGATATGTCCTTAGTATATTGCTGTGTGCCCGTAGTTGGTGTTCCAGCATTTCCAGCAGATGTAACATCACTTTTAAAAGATTTAAGAAGTAGTCCATATTCTGTGGCGAGTTTGTAAATAGAAATAAAGGTCTGTCTTTACCACCAAATAATTTTATTTGCCCCTCTAGGGTAGAAAACAAGGGTTATAAAAATACATAAAATGACGATGAATTAAATTAAATTTCTTAATGCATGTGTTGTACTAGTTTCGACTTTAGAGAAAGTCATCCTCAGCAACTAACCATTTAAGAATTTTTTTTTATATGAAAAGAAGTTAAAACAGTTGGGGGAGCAGAGAGGTGATTCAATAATACAATACAATATAATGCAGATTATGCAACCTTTGGAATCGACAGGAGTTTAGTATAAGAACGATGTATCTCCATGTAAAGGTAGGGGTTGATTTATACGCAAGTAGAATTAAGGACCGTAATCATAGTCGAGTGATTTAAGCAATGTTAAAGTAAAAACGTGTTGAAAAAGAAGAATTGTAACATATCAATTCATTCTCTTTTCAGTGAAACTAAATTAGCGAGGGGACATGCTTAATGTTATGGTGGATTGAATATTTGTTAACGAAATTAAATGAACTTGTTATTCTAAAAAAGGGGGGTTGTCAAAATGAGACTATGTCATTTCAAATAAAATGGGAATGCATCAAGTGGTCACTATTCACTTGTTAAAAATAAAATAAAATTAAATTAAATTAAAAATTGTTAGGACATTAGATTGTTGATTTTTTATTTTTCATTTTGTTGCCAGGTGAAGAAATTAATTTTAATTTTAACCTCAGCATGCTATTCGAAGGAAATGGTGTCGTTAAATGGTCCATTTTATTTGAAATGACATAGTCTCATTTTGACAACCCCCCTTTTTTAGAATAACAAGTTCATTTAATTTCGTTAACAAATATTCAATCCACCATAACATTAAGCATGTCCCCTCGCTAATTTAGTTTCAAAGAGAATGAATTGATATGTTACAATTCTTCTTTTTCAACACGTTTTTACTTCAACATTGCTTAAATCACTCGACTATGATTACGGTCCTTAATTCTACTTGCGTATAAATCAACCCCTACCTTCACATGGAGATACATCGTTCTTATACTAAACTCCTGTCGAATTCAAAGGTTGCATAATCTGCATTATATTGTATTGTATTATTGAATCACCTCTCTGCTCCCCCAACTGTTTTAACTTCTTTTCATATAAAAAAATTTCTTAAATGGTTAGTTGCTGAGGATGACTTTCTCTAAAGTCGAAACTAGTACAACACATGCATTAAGAAATTTAATTTAATTCATCGTCATTTTATGTATTTTTATAACCCTTGTTTTCTACCCTAGAGGGGCAAATAAAGTTATTTGGTGGTAAAGACAGACCTTTATTTCTAATCACTTTTAAAGTCGCCGTCGGTGTGGAGTGGAGGGCACCAGTTATTCCTAAACAACCTGCCCGTTGTATCTTCGTTAGTTTCTTAGTGTGTACTGCTTTTCCAAGGCAATCCACCAGACCAGGACCCCGTTAACGCACTTCTCATGATAGGATCCCATTCTCTTAGAAAATTCCGAGAGAACGTGTTCTCCTAACTCTTGATGCAAATGAATAGTTATTTTCACATTCAACATTACGTTTTGTTTTAGGTTGGATTTGCATATCACTTCTCTTGATATATTATTATGATCATTCGCCTAATTCTAGAATAGAGACGTACCACATTTTTTTATTTATTGGAAACAGCTAACGTCTAACTTTAATAATGCCTTTGGATTTTTTGTCTAGCACCGACAATAATTTTTTAAAGTTGGGTAAGATATGTCACGCTATTATTTTTCTTTATGGGCCACTGACGTCTTATTATCACTACACACTACTCACCTAACCTAACCTAATGTGCTAAACTGAGAAATTCGTAATTGTTAAAACGTCTAAATGCTTAACATACAAAGTAAAGAAAAAACGCAGTTTCATAGAAACTTGATTTATTGATAACATTTATTTATAATTTAAATTCGATGAAAATTTAATAATTCAGGTGAATTGAATTCAATAAAACAAAAAATGTCTTCATTCCAATTTTAGAAACAAGAGTAGTAAGAACATCGAGCCATTTAAAATTCCAAAGTTTACCTCCCCCCCCCCCTCAAAACAATCAAAAATATGATTTAATATGCCCCCGTCACTCACCAAACTTTCATGAAACTATTTTAAAGAACTCACCCTGTAGAATGAGGAAAGAAAATGTTG
This sequence comes from Polydrusus tereticollis, assembly GCA_963920685.1. NCBI lineage: Eukaryota > Metazoa > Arthropoda > Insecta > Coleoptera > Curculionidae > Polydrusus > Polydrusus tereticollis. The sequence continues at coordinate 108,835,453 of OY987329.1, forward strand.
TTCCTGTGTGTTCTTAATTCGACTCTGTCTTTATACAGGGTGTTTCAATATTATACCGACAAATTAAAAGAGGTGATTCCTTGACAAAAAATAATGAAAAAATTTCTCATTAATGGAGGTCCAGAAACCCCTCGTTTGTAAGATACAGGGTGTTCAACTTTTAATTTTTTTTTCGGTTTTTCCTATTTATTTTATGCGTGCTTAATAGTTATTTACGATATAAGTGTTGTAAAGATTCATATTACAACACGAGATGTTAAAGTTGTTAAACGAGGCGTCAGCCGAGTTTAATCAAACATCGAGTGTAGTTATATGAATTTACAACAAGAATATTGTACAAAATTTTATCTACTTTCATCTATGAATAAAAATATTTGGCAAAAGGCATTTTTAAAAATAAAAATGCACCTGCTATTAAAAATCGTTTTGTAAGGGCATCTATTACAGCACTAGTGCTGTAATGGCATCTATTACAGCACTAGTGATGTAATAGATGCCCTTACAAAACGATTTACAGAACTGTAAAATTCATATTACTAAATGAAAGTAGATAAAGATTATTTATTCAAATTCTGTACTTTTGTTACATATTAAAGTATCTAAATAATTAACCTATTTTCATTTAAAACTATCTACAGGGTGAAAATGGGTTTATTGTTAATATTTTTGTGATGACTAAATTTAAATTTATAATGTACAAATTTCTTTTTATTTGACAAGATTAAAAATGTAGCCCTGCTTTAAATTATATTTTACCAAATATCAAAAAAATTAAAAGTTTAACACCCTGTATCTTACAAACTAGGGGTTTCTGGACCTCCATTAATGAAAACTGTTTTCATTATTTTTTGTCAAGAAATAACCTGTTTGAATTTGTCGGTATAATATTGGAACACCCTGTATAACGTGACCGGAAATCTAAGTTCACAAATTCAGTAATAGCTTCTAAGAAATGGGAATATGTAAATTTTGGTAAACCTCGCTGGCGCTAGCACCGCCGCCGATGCGACGATAAAAACGCAATTCTGAAATCTTGCTCTCAAATTTCATCTTTGGCTTAGTATCCTAAATGTACAGTTTGGTATGATTAAATAATTACATTCTTATTATGGACCATTTTACCATTTTTTCCAACATTTGTTTTGTTCGTTAGGCGCTGGCATGGCCAGCACGTTGTTTGTAATGGCTTGTACAGCTGTCTACTTAACCCGTAACAACAAATCAGCAAGCGGAGGAGAAGCACTTAAAGCGTCCACCTATTTAACCACTCCATCATCTGAAAAGTTATCAATAATTACAGATTCACCAATTTTAAATAAAATAATAAAAATCTCCCAGAATTCTAAATACAATGTTACTGAAGTGTCAGATAATACCACCACACTTATTCTGCAGTCAGCAATTCAGTTACCAACTGGGGGTGAACTGATTTTATCACATAATGATTCAGTGATTGATAATATTGCAAAAACAGTTAAGTTCGACTATCAACAGTCAATCGATAAGAAATTAACTCTCTTAAATACTTCAAACGATAAGCAGGTGGTTTTTGATGTAGTTCACGAAACAGATGAATGGAGGGACCTCAAGAAAAATGCCACTTTGGATTCTGTAAAGGAAAACGATCTACGAAGGCTAAAAGTAAAAGAGGTAAAAAAAATATTTGTAAACCCTACATAATAAGTGCAGTACAATTTGTTTAAGGCTCTACAACGTGCAAATTTACAGAACGATTAACACGGTTCCGCTACTGCAGGATCCTAAAACGGCTATTTAAGATACGTGTCCAGTCAAATTAAATTTTAATAAAGGACTATTTCTATTTCTGAGGTACATGACCTTTTTTTTTTAAAAACTAAGGGAATTAATGAAAAAAGTGTATTAAACGTTACCTATCTACAGCTATATTTATTCTCAGTCGACGTAAAACAATCGATACGGAGGCAGGATTATGGTACACCGAGAAAAACTTCAGTTACGAAAATAAGAATTGAAAGAGCACGAGGAAATTTTATTAATTATTTCAAGTTTTGTTGTCAATAATTAAATATTTGCGTTAACTATAAATTTGAAGGAATTTACAATATACAGGGTGTTCATTTGAAAACTTCCCACCACTGATTTATCGAAAACCACTGATTAAAAGAAAAAACGCCGAGACACGTCAAAAGATTTGCCAAAGGGGACAACTTTTTAACCAGAAACTACTTTACCCTCTTTTACCCTCTGCCCCCCAGGGTCATCCCGAGAAAATTTGACAAATCTTTATTTATCTTAATTTGTTCAGATAAAAAAAAACCGTTATTGGCCAAACAATGATATAGGCGATGTTCAAATTCCTGACGGACATTTTCAAAAACATGTTGTGGGAGATCATGGCAGCTTTCGATGATGCGTTGACGAAGTTCATCCAAACTTTCAGGTTGGGGAGTGAACACAATAGATTTCAAATGGCCCCATAGAAAAAAGTCTAATGGCGTCAAGTCAGGAGACCTAGCAGGCCATTCTATAGGCCCTCTTCGCCCTATCCATTTATCTGGAAACTCGTCGTCTAGCCATTGCCGAACCGGAAGAACATAGTGAGGAGGAGCGCCGTCTTGCTGGAAATATATTTTAGCCTCTTCAAGTATAGGGTTTCCATCGTCTTCGATTTGGTTTTCAATGGTTTCAGTGATAAGCGGATTAATGGTATTTTCCAACATATCTAAATAAATGCCTTTATTTAAATTCGCATTAATAAACAATGGCCCAATCACTTTGTTTCCTAAAATGCCTGCCCATACATTAATTTTTTGGGGGTACTGAGTATGCCCTTCTACAAAAGCATGAGGATTTTCATTGCTCCAATACCTGCAGTTATGCTTATTAACAAATCCATTTAGATAAAATGGGCATTCATCACTGAAGCAGATATTCTTTACATGAATGGTATTATCATTAATCGCTGCAGTCATTTGTTCACAAAACTCAACTCGCCTATCGAAATCATCTTCGGTTAACTTTTGCAATATTTTCATTTTGAATGGACGAAATTTATGTAATTTAGTAACTGTGTGTACAGAGCCTAATGAAATACCAGTCGCATCAACAATTTTGCGTAATGAAGTATTAGGATTTATGCCAAAATGACCCAAAACTTCAACTTGAGCGGCTTCATCCAAAACTCTACGATGATTACGTTTTTTATTTGCAGCAGATCCAGTTTGAGTAAATTTAGTAACAAGGTCCAAAACATACCTATGCGAAGTTATCTTTTCCGGATGTCTGGCGTTAAATGTGACGGCAGTTTGCCGAGAACATTGATTTTGGGCACCATAAATTAGAATCATTTCCACTCTTTCGGCTAGTGTGTAAACCATTTTGGAAGTAAAATCTGAATCAATAAATTAATTTTCACTATCCCAAGATTGTCACAAAGGTAACTGACAGCAAATTAAATTATTTCTTTTCCTTAGCAACTATAAAAAACTAAACAGGTATAAGAATAAATACAGTTCGCCCATGTTATCTGTGTTTATAAATATGTAGATGGCTGAAAAAAAGTCGGGTTGTTATTTGGTTGCTGCCACGTCTAATCTTCCGAATTGCTGTTTATGTTGGTTTTTGAACACTTATTGAAATTAAAAGTGATATTTTCGTGTGTTTTTTTTTCTATCTGAACAAATTAAGATAAACAAAGATTTTTCTAATTTTCTCGAAAACGAATTGACCGATTTTAAAAAATCAAACGTCAAAATAAAGCACTTTGAAAGACCTTTCAAACAAGCTATTACTTGATACCCCTTGTCATTTAAAATTTTTAAGGGGATGACCCCGGGGGGCAGAGGGTAAAAGGGGGTGAAGTAGTTTTTGGTTAAAAAGTTGTCCCCTTTGGCAAATCTTTTGACGTGTCTCGGCGTTCTATCTTTTAATCAGTGGTTTTCGATAAATCCGTGGTGGGAAGTTTTCAAATGAACACCCTGTATGTGTCATATTTCTAAAGCGGCTAAGAAGCTGCTTGTGCGTAACGTTCTGCCTGTCGAACAGTTTTGGTTTCAGCCTGAACATTGCACAGTCAGGCAGACGACGCGACTAACTTCAAACATAATAAAAGGCTTTAACTGGAGAGAGTACACGGGAGCCGTTTTCTTTGACTTAAACAAAGCACCTCTCTCTCCAATGCTGTATAACATTTATACTCATGACATTCCACGCGATTTACGCAGCTCTATCTTTTCGCTGACGATATCGCAATCACTTCAACTGCCAAACAGCCGCGACTTGTCGTCAGCTGGATGCAGCGGCACATGATCAAGCTAGAGAAATGGCTGTCGGCTTGAAAGATTCGCTTGAGTCCCTCCTAGACGAAGGCTATTTATTTTTCGAAAAACCATGTTAGTAGGCCTGAGACAAGGCTTCGTGTCAACGGAGTCCAGGTGAACTGGTGTCAGGAGGTAAAATACCCAGGACTTATATTTGATCAACGCCTGAACTGGAGGCGCAATTCAATTAATAGAGTAAAGCTAGCATTGCATCAATTACGCTTTATCTACCTCCCTGCTTCACAGGCGGAGTAGACTTGGTAAAATCAACCTCTACAAGGTGTTAGTCAGTCAGGCCGGTTCTCACTTATGGTGCACCTTCGTGGTGCAACATAAGCAGAACCGAGCTTAATAAGTTCCAAGTAATACAAAACAGGGCGCTAAGAATTATTGAGATTATTATATAAATGAACTTTTTAGACGGCTCTTGAAAATGGGTTAAGAAACCGAAACGCGTAGAGCAAAATATTAAATATTTATGAAGAATTTTGGATTTTTCTTTCCTCTTCAATATGAATAATCTTCACCCCGGAGATATCTATGATTCAATTAATAATAATAAGTACCTATGTACCTACTAAACAACATATAGGTATACTAAATATCTAGCCACTAACTAGGTATTATTATATTGTGTCTAATTTTAGCCGCAGGTATTTTTTTGCATACAAAACATATTTCTCTTCCGAAATTAAACCAAATTACCGGTAAATAAAAACGCGAGACGCGAGCCACGGATGAAATAGAAAGTATATCAATTCGCCAAATTCGATCAGCCCGGCCTTCGACACAGTTTCGAACGTCTCGCAGTGTGCAAGCGGTGTTTAGGGTGTATTTTGCAGTACGTTGTGATCTCGCTAGTCGGTCCAGCTCAGGGGGGCTATTCTCGTTCCGTGGGAGTCTGCTCCCAAGAGAACAATTACCTACGTTTCTCTCGGAAATGTTTAGGACTGTATTCTGCAAAGCAAGGGAGCAAACTCTTCTATCGGTTTTGGAGAGAACTTTCTTCTACTGGATTTTCTTAGTAGAGCGACATAAATCAAAAGAAGCGGCGCGTGGCAATTGCGTTGAAATCTCTGTCATTTCTTAAGTTTTATTTTTAAGGTTATAATTTTGATTGTTTAAACTATATTATATTTGTGAACATTTTCAAAATGGATCTAGAAGAAATCATATTATATAATAATGCTGTCGGGGATCGCGAGGAAGCAGAAATGGAAAATGAGAATGTCGACGGAAGACAATTTCAGAGAGGTGTACTCTTAGAAGCTGTTTCAGACGCTGTTAAGAATATTTGCCAATTCTTGTCATAGTTCCCGGGCCTTTTTAAAAGTGAAACTCGACGTAAATTTCTCATGTGCTAGATCTGTATTTTTTTTAAGAAAATTCGTTAGTAACGCCTTTTGGGTGCCGTTCATTGGTGTATTTTTTTTAAACTGCTCTTCCATCTACATATAAGTAAAATTTATTTCTTTACCAGTGCTATTTCCACATTTTTTAATAAGTATAAAAGTGTATATTCAATAATATAAACTTCTAGCAATTCAACAATCAAATTTATATATTCAAGAGATAGGTACCTACATTGCCTTTTAATTAAGAAAATTGCTGAACAAAGTAATAATTATTGTTCTCCAGTATTCAAGGTTATGTCATGTTTCTTCTGCCTAAATTGTGGTTAGTTGCACATTTTTATGGTTTAATGCAGTGTAACAATTTGGCAACATATCTGAGAATGGTTCTATCAACAGGTCCCTTCACATCTATCGAGAATAGGGTATCGAGCTATGAGAGAAGTTCCGTGGGAAGGGAGAATTTCCATTTCTCTTGTGGGATCACTCCCATCTACCAAGAACGAGAGTAGTCAAAGTCTTTGACTACTAACGAGAATAGGCCCCCGGGACCTGTTGATAGAACCATTCTCAGCTATGTTGCCAAATTGTTACAATGCATTAAACCATAAAAATGTGCAACTAACCACAATTTAGGAAGAAGAAACATGACATAACCTTGAATACTGGAGAGCAATAATTATTGCATTATTACTTTGTTCAGCAATTTTCTTCATTAAAAAGCAATGTAAGTATCTCTTGAATATATAAATTAATTTGTTGAATATTTAGAAGTTTATATTATTGAATATACACTTTTACACTTATTAAAAAATGTGAGAATAGCACTGCAAAAGAAATAAATTTTACTTTTATGTAGATGGAAGAGAAGTTTACAAAAAATACGCCAATGAACGGCACCCAAAAGGCAGTATTAACGAATTTCTTAAAAGAGAATACAGAACTAGCACATGGGAAATTCACATTGAGTTTTACTTTTAAAAAGACCCGAAAACTGTCGCAAGCTGGCAAGAATTAACCAATATTCTCAACAGCGTCTGAAACAGTTTCAAATGCTTGCACACTGTTGTGCAAATTGTCTTCTGTCGACATTCTCATTTTTCATTTCTGCTTCCTCGCGATCCCCGACAGCATTATTATATAATATGATTTCCTCTAGATCCGTTTTAAAAATATTCACAAATATAATATATTTTAAACAATCAAAATTATAACCTTAAAAATGAAACATAAGAAATGACAGATAATTCAGCTGAATTCAACGCAATTGCCATGCGCCATGCGCCGCCTCTCTCGATTTATGTCGTTCTACTAAGAAAATGCAGTAGAAGAAAGTTCTCTCCAAAACCGATAGAAGAGTTTGCTCCCTCGCTTTGCAGAATATAGTCCTAAACATTTCCGAGAGAAACGTAGGTAATTGTTCTCTTGGGAGCAGTCTCCCACGGAACGAGAATATACCCCCGGGTCTGTTGCAGTCGCCGATAGATTCTTTCCTGAACAAAGTAGACCCTCACTCTAAAAATAAATCTTGTAAAATTACAGCAATAATTGTTGGTTATTTGTTGCCAGCAATAGTGCATGTAATATTACCAGTGACTGTAGAATTACATGATTCATGTGAATTGTTTGTAAATAAATAACTGCATAAACACATTTTTTCCTGTATTTTTGCTTTAAATATATTGTTATTATTCATGTAAATTTACAAGGGAATCACAATAAATACGGAATATTCCTTAAAAAATTGAGTAGTTTTTTAGTAAAATCACAGCTACCATTAGGGTGAAATTACACGTTAATTACACTTAAAAAAAAATAAAATGTATATTTTTAGTTCTTATAACAGTAAATAATCTGTTTCAAAACTGAAATTTTACAGCAATGATTAATGTAATAAATTTGTAATATTACATAATAATCTAAGTATGTAGGTATTTTAATTTTTAGTAATTTGTTTGTCGAAGGAATTGAATAAAAATACAATATTTTTATATAGCTCGTTTTATTTCACGTTAGAAACAAATTAGAAAACAAGTGGAAAACGGTTACTGTAAAACAAAAATATTAGAGATTTCTGGTATTATTCCCTGACAAAATAATAAATACATTTGCAACACTTAGGTGCTAATAAACTTAGTTTAAATATATACCTATACATTGTGTGTATAAAATCCCGAACCCGATCAATATTTCAAAAACGTGACGTTTGATCAAAAAGTGTTTCATATAAAGTTCATAGATCTTTTTCCAATGCATATGCACATTAAGAAAAGTTTTTCAAATATACGTAAGGATGGTAGAGAAAAAAGTTACATTTTCTCAAATGGGAGACTATACTTTTTGATGTATTTTCGAATTCTACACAAAATTGTAGCCACTTCATGTAGCTAGTGCTTTACACCACAAGGCTGGTGCTTTTTTTTAAGGTGATAAAACGGTATAGAATGTAAATGGTAAAAAATAATGTTTTGTAATACTTTAGGTACATATATACCTATATATAATTTTGTATAGAATTCGAAAACATCTGAAAGTAGATTATCCCATCTAAAAAAAATAAACTTTTGTCTTTACCATCCTTATGGTGCACCCTGTATATTTGAGAAACTTTTTTAATATACATTGGAAAGAGATCTATAAACTTTATATAAAACACTTTTTGATTAAACGTCAGGTTTTCGAAATATTGGGGGGGTCCGGGACTTTTTTTACAATGTATATTTATGTTAAACGTATAAACAGCTTGTCCATTATAACCGAGTATAACAAAAACTATAACTAACAAATATAAAAAATCTAACATGTGTTAAGTTATTTTTTTTTAAATAGAAATGATAACGTAAAACCCAAAAAAAAACAAGTCTCCAACAAGCATTTTAAAGTTTTTAACTAGCTTTTTGTTAGTAAAGAAAAAAACTTAAAAAAATGCCTATTTTTTGGTATATAAGTAGGTACCTACCTACGGAGATCTTTGAAACGCTAAAATAAATAGTATACACAAAAGCATTAAAAAACAACCTATTTATAATATTTAATAATATAACTAGTGGGAAACAGTTTATTAATACTATTAATTAAAGTAAAACCACAAAATGAGCATTTATACATAGTAAAACTAAACAATACTTACTTGTTAAGTACTTTTTTAACCACAAAATAAAACACTTACAACTGTATACGAGGAAAAAACAACAGACTGATGCCGGCAGGTGTGATAAAAGCCAAACAATGGACGCGACGGACGCGTCTCTTTCGTTGCGCCGAAAAGTGATGGGGAATCCCACAATCCCCACAGACTGATGTCGTAAGTTCACAGCAGAATCACATAATTTTTACAGTGGCGTGTAATATTCATGTGATTTTAATATTTTATATGTATTTTTTTGTGATATCACACTACTTACTGTAAAAATTATTTAAAAATACATTAACGTGTATTTTTAAAGATAATGTACAGAGTGCATGTAAAATTGCAGCATATATGTAAATATATTCCATTATTTTACCTGTAAATATCTATTAAAATTACCCCTAATTTTTAGAGTGCTTAACATCAAAAGTTCAAACATGTTTTACACATGGAAACGATATTTTATCGGAAAATGTGTAGGTATTTAATTAATCCTGTTCTCATTGTAATAATTTCCACACACATAACGATATAACAAATTTTAAATTTTATATGGTAAAGTTATTTCACATTGTCCAAGAACTTTTTGTATAAAAACAAGTCTTCGTCTCGCGTACGAGCACATACCTGCCCACCGACATATTACTTGATAATGATTATGTTATGTACAGATAAATACGTGATTCGTTTAATGAGTTCGCTGCTTAAGACAGTTGGTTACCGTCTTACTAACTAAAACAATCTACTGTATTAATTAGTTTGAAACGTCCAAGTGCTCGTATATTAAATTTTCCCATCACATCAAAAATAAAACAAGCACAACCCTCATTGGGTAAACCAAGAGGCTCTTGGCCTCTTAGATAGGAATCTTACTTCGCGTTGTTTGTTCTGATTTTATAATTAATTTGAAACGCCACGCATTTCTGAATTTTAATTTAATCCTTTGAGAAAGTATGCAAAATATTAACGTTTTTGTACCGGCAAAGGAATTTATGCTAGTTTAATAGGGTTCGGTAATGGCCCTATGATAATTTCTTTTGTGCACAAAATACATCCATTTCTAATTCTTTAATGATATGCTAATATCTCAGGATGTGAATCTCGGGATCATTTTAAGAAAGAACTTCATATAAACGTGTCTCTTAACTTTCGAACTTCAAGTTGTTAAATGTGTTAAGAAAAAAAAAATTTTATAGTAACTTTTATATTTATATTTGTATATTTGTGACTTTTGTGCTAGTAAATAGATTTGTTTTGTGCTTCTTAGATAAGTAAATTTTTTGGTTAGGTTAGAAAAACATTTTTTGATTAGGTTAGAAAAACATTTTTTGTAAGATTTAGAGTTTTTATATTTCCTTTTTAAAAATAAATAGTTTTTATACAAAAAACCCAACAGAGTTTAAGATATTTTTAAACTTTACATATTAAATTCGTAATATAGAATGTACCCCATATTAGGATACCATATGCCCCTAATATGGGGTAGTGAAACTTTTTTTCGATGCTGCATATTTTTTTCAGCATTTTTTTAAAAACCTGTTTCTTCTTATTAAATGATTAAAAAGTGTCCAAGGAAACGTAAAATTTAGAAATAGTGTTTAAAATTCAATTCGTTTTTTTATTATAGTGTTTTTAAAAAAAGTACCCAATATTAGGAGACTTTCCTCTACTCAGATTTTTTCTACGTTCAATAGTTTCCGAGAAAAAAACAAACTTGCTTTTTTTTTTAAATGAATCACCCTATATATTTTTTAATAATGTATGTAATTTAGTTTATAACAAGCGTCTTAGAAATATATAATACATTATTAGTATTTTTAATATTAAGCACGAAATTTACGTTTCATTTAAAAAAATATACATTTTTTGGTAGTAGGCCATGACGGGTATTTAAAAAAACTATTACTGGTATGATAATTAATGCAGAAGAAATATATGTTGGACTTCTTAATCTAATTAGCAGCTATATTTCAGTAAAAATAATAACAATGCATAAATCGAATTGTTTAGAAACAAAAGCTAAAAATTTATTGAACTTTCTCATAAATATTGCTCAAATTGTTCTCCATTATGCCTTAGACATGGTTCACACATAGTTCTTATTCGCCTTAGTGAATTTAAAACAATAAAAGGCCGCGTTTGTAACTACCTAAATGATCAGTGGCATTTCTTAAATCTGCAATTGTTTGGTATTGAATAGAATACATTTTATTTTCAAGGTATCCCCACAAGAAGAAATCCAAAACCGACAAGTCTGGTGACCTAGGTGTCCATCTTACAGGTCCATTAGTTCCAACCCAGTGGCCTGGAAAATTATTGTTTAAGGGCATGTCTTCTATTATTTCCGGCACAACGTTTTCCAGAATTTCCCAATATTTATTTTCATTAAGGCCTGCCTTCAAATATATTATAAATTATTGTGCTTCCTAGTATAAAACATGAAACGTTAAAGCCAAACCTGCCTTGCCGTTAGAATTATTGTTACATGCTGATTTTCCTAAGACCAAAACCTCGTATTGTGCCGATTAAATATACCAGCACTGGTAAAATGAGCCTCATCGGACCATATAGCGGTTGTTTTAAAATTATTTTCCCTGTTGATATTTTGTAAATATCAATTACATAACTCTATACGGCGCTGTGCATCACCAGGATGTAATTTTTGTATTAGGTGGATTTATATGGCTTAAGATTGTGTTTTTTTAGGATTGTTTGAACTCTTGATTTAACTACTACGACCGAACCTTCAACCGTTCTGCAAGAACTAGTTGGATTTGTTTCAATTGAAGCTGAAACATTTATTTTATTGGTCTCGCGGTTTTTCTTGTTGTACATTTTAGGCCAAGATTTAAAAAATGAACCGTGTTCAATAAAATTTAATTTCATCCTTAGAAAAATTCTTTTATCCGGCTGTCGTCTTTCGAGAAATTTACAAGTAATTTAAAAAATTAAATAAATCTTCATAGAGATACTACAGCAATACACTTCTACTATGGTCGAGCAATTCCAAACTTCCCGAGCATAATGGGCTGGACACCCATCCTGCTGAAAAAACATGTTATTCCGGTAAACCAAAGGCAAGTATTTAAAGACTTTCGCAAAAAAATGTTTTCAACATCTCTAAATAACTATTCCTGTTGTGCCGTTGAAGAAAAAGGGACCTATATTATACCATAAGAAGATACAGTGCACCATACATTAACTTTTTTAAAATATTGTCTTCAAGAAGGAATCCTAAATTCGGGTTTTTTAGCAGTACCTCACATGTTGAGATTAAGTTCCATTTGTAGACAAACTAGATTCATCCGAAAACTTATAAATTTATGGAACTCACTTCCACTCAAAATTTGATCACCCACCCATAAACAAAAGTCTAGCCTTTTCGTTTTATCGCCTTCTTCCAGAGTTTTATTAAAATGGGGTTTATAAGGAAAAACTTTGTTTTATTTTAATATCTTCTGGATTTGGCTTTTTCTTACAACCTCCAAATGTTTTTCACGATTTCTGAGGGACATCAGCGAATTCTTGTCAACAGATTGGAGAACTAGAACATTTTCATCATTTTTTTCTTGAGTTGCAGCACAGAACCAGTTTCATGAAACTTCTTTATTAAATTGCTAATAGCCATTTTCGTTATATTGACTCCGGAAAATCTTTCGTTAAACTATTGCAGAACATATTGGTATGAAACTTGTCTATCTACTATCTCCGAAACACTGTACTAGAAAAACTCGTTGCATGCTTTTAAATTTCTCGATCACACAACTGACAAACAGACGGCTGAGACAGTTGCCCCCCACCAGGTAACATACAGACTCCCCCGTGACTGGATCCCACCCTGAAGATAATAACGAAGACATTTTAAACATTCAAAATTCAAAACCACTCTACAAGCGAAAGCATACCATGAATTAGTAAAGCTGAATAACAACTGTATATGAAGATATTCTACAAAAGAAGAACGACAAAGAAAAGGAGTAAAGAACATTGTTCAACTTGAAGAGTAAATATGCCATCATCATCATCGGAGACAGTTACGTATTGTTTCGTCCTTTGGATTTTGATACTCTCCGCTTTGCGTCGGACCTCAGACAAATTATGCACTTTCCTCCCTTCTAATGCATATTATGACAGAACTATTGATATTGTAAATTATTATATTATCGGTATTAAGCGAAAATCGTTTACATAAAATCAAACATTAACTAACGCCCTGTATAGTGTATACTGTATGTAGTATATCTATGTATGTTTTATATAGTTGTTACAAAGTGCAATGGTTAGATATGCTTAGATACACCCATTATCTTTAACATTAGCACTACATTTTGTCAGTTTCATATTTTGTTAAAAGAAACCCTCCACCTTCAGTGTCGAGCTCTTTTTCCAAGATATGTAATTGTACGAGAACTAGATAAGCAATAAATATTATTAAGTATGTAGTATCTATTTATTTTTTATTATCCTTATAGATGATGAAGCATGCGTGGGACAACTACGTCCGATACGCATGGGGCAAGAACGAATTGCGTCCCATATCAAAGAGAGGCCACACCGGCAGCGTATTTGGTGCACAACCATTGGGCGCATCCATCTTGGACGGTTTGGACACTCTTTATATAATGGGCATGGCCGATGAGTTTAAACAGGCTAGGGACTGGGTTGCGAAAGAATTGGATGTTGATTCTGTTGTAAGTATAGAAATAAATTTTATTATTCTACATTTTTAGATATGTTAATAAAATTATTGTCAATTTAATGGCAATGGCTTGCATCTTCACTCATATACAGTGGTGGTGCATCGATTAACGCAGCATAGAAATTCCCATGCAAATTTTGGATAAATTTAGGATCCCTTGTTTATTTTAAATAGATATATCATTTCCATTTATTAAATTAAATAATTTGACGTAACCTGAACTAACTTACGAAATTAAAATATACGGTTCTGAAGCTTCATAATAAAAGCACCAAGATGTTTATGTTATTCAGCATTGTTTTCAGGTTAGTTAAAATAGGTTAAAATGTTTAAAATTAATTTGAGTGGACAAGCAACAAATACTCTATTTGCATAATAAAACAATTAAATTAAATAGTGATGGCGCACTGGGTTCCCTAGTGGTTACATTAATTTTTACTAAGTGGTCTATAGGGTTGCTCACTGGTTCGTTAAAAGGTGACAGAAACCTTTGATTAACACAATTGTTTACCTAAACACTTGTGTCCTTAACGCAGGTTATGGTAGCATATTACAAGGATTCACGACAAAGACACTGATCGATACTTAACGTAACATAACTAACTGCTTCTTTACATTTTTTCCCTAACTGTCACTTTAAGGTACATCAAAAAAACGCCCCGGTATCGTAGGGAGTTCAATTTCGTACGCGGCATCGCTAGCTGCTTAGTTCTACTTAAAAAGAAACCGTTAGTTGCCCAAAAAGGCCTTAAATCTTGAAGCGTGAGTAAGAGCACACTTGCTTCACGGAGCCATCTTGGAATGCACTACTTAATAGCCCAAATAGGCCTTAATTTCGTAAAGCCCACGGAATAGCCCTTGCCTCGTTGAGCCATCGCGATACAATCAAACTTGAAGCGTGAGTAAGAGCACACTTGCTTCACCGAACCATCTTGGAAGACTACTTAATTGCCTAAAAAAATTCGTGGAGCGCACGGAACAGCACTGGCTTCACGGAGCCATCGTGGAATACTGTTCTCTTCCCCTTTGCGCCGTGCTTCTTGTCTCTCGATCGACCGGCACACGATGCGATCTGGCCACATATTTCGCGCAATAGGAAGCTAGCGTTCCAATAATGACGTTATAACTGCGTGAACAAGTTATACCCCTTTTATAATTTACAACCCAAAAATAGCAGAAATTGAAATCGCATGCACACAACATTTACCAACCTATTCTTTTTGACGTGTTGATACACGTTTCCCCAACAAATAGGTATAACTAATTATTTAATTATGTTTTCAAACAACCTCCTATCTTATGTCTAATATTTTGGTAGAGCGTTGTTTTTAGTTGTCCCCACAAGATGAAATCATTCGGCGAAAAATCGGGAGACCTCGCTGGCCAATAAATTGTGTGATATAGTCCAATAAGGTTACCCCTAAAGACATGTTGTAAATACTTCCTTACTACTGCGGATTAATGAACTCGGCAGCCGTCCATCTAGAACCAGATTTCTTGAACTTCCCGAACGTCTTTCAACGCAGGTGTAATTTTACTTTAAAGTATACTCATGACATTCCGTTAGATAGATTTACGCAGCTCTATGTTTTCCCTGATGATACAGCAATTACTTCGACTTTGAAATCACGCATTGTGGTCAGCCAGATGCAGCGTCACGTAGTCGAGCTGGAAAAATAGCTCTCGGCTTAGAAGATTCGCCTGAATCCCGCCAAGATGAAGGTCATCCTTTTTCAAAAAGCATCGTGCGCAGCCTGAAACAAGGCTTCGGGTCGATGGAGTCCAAGGGAACTGGTGTCAGGAGGGGACTTATATTTGACCAAAGGCTGATCTGTAGGCTCAATTCAATTAATAGAGTACTATCTACCCCCTCCTTCACCGACTTTCAAATAGGACTAAGGTCAGCCTCTACAAGGTATTGGTCAAGCCGGTTCTCACTTATGGTGCACCTTCGTGGTGCAACATAAGCAGACCGAAGCTTAATAAAATCCAGGTAATTTAAAACAGGGCGTTAAAAACTATCGCGGACGCACCTAATACACACTGAACAGAATACTTACCGAGACATTCAAATGCAGATGATAAACGAGTTTTTCTTGAGAACTATTAACCATTACCGACGCACAGACGTATCGACAAACCAACTAATCGCAGACTCGCATACGAGATGTAGACAGAATACGACATACAAACTACCAAAACAACGTTGCGTTTTAGAGCATTCATTTTAATCGCATATTTAAAGAGGTTGAAATTGTCTGTAAATTGTACTCGCTTTAGCGGTACATCTACTAAAATTGAAACGATACAGAGAAGATTAGCATGGCCCCTGCGCAAGGATGACACGCACGTGAAGCGTTCCACATTTTTAAAGAACACTGTACAGTGAGACAGACGACGAGACTGGCGACCAGAGTTTTGGAAGGATTCAATAGAAGAGCACACAAGGGAGCGGTTTTCTTCGACGCCTCGAAAGCTTTTGATAAGGTCTAGCACGGCGGCCTGGCCTTAAAATTGATAAGACTGGGGACTCCCAATTATCTTTATTAAGATTGTCGCTTCCTTTTTGGAGAGAAGAAGTTTTGCAGTCTCGTTAGAAGGCGGTCCAAGAAGCAGTGGCGTAACTAGCCCTCTGACCTGGGGGTGGCCTAGGGTGGGCCTGTTATTGTGACTTGTAGTGGCGGCTCGTGTAGATGCGGGTCGGCGGAGAGCCCGCCGCAGGCAAAATTTTTTTTGGACCACGCCCTTTGGTCAATAATCAACAGTAATATCACAAGACCCCGTTTTTTTATCGGTTAGATTTTTCAGCTGTCACGAAAACTTTTTTTGGACATTTTTCGAGTTGAATGTGGACATGTTTATTCTGATTAGATCCCAAGAGCGAAGCTCGAGGGATTTAATTTTTGAATAAACAAGCCCAAAGTTGCCAAAAAAGTTTGAGTGAAAAATGAAAAATTTAACCAATAAAAAAATGATGGTCGAGTGATATTTGGCAAGATTATTTATTATAATTTATATAGATTATAATTATAAATTGATGCTATATTTGCGAGGCGAGTAGCGAGCTTACAAAGTCAGCCTTTTTCTGGGGGGGGGGGGGGGGGCTAGCGACGTCTGGGGGGGGGGCCCCCCTAGGCCCCCCTGTAGTTACGCGCCCGCCAAGAAGTCAAGCACTTGGGACTTGTTTTTGATGATGCTACTAGATAGAGCGTTAAAAATAATTGCGGACGCTCCGAGATATACTGACTTTGAAATACCGACACTGACGGAATTTTATGACAAAATATTAGCGGATTACTACAAACGTACGGACATATCCACCAATCCACTAAGAATTGTCTGCCTCCAGCGATAGTGGAGAGGCACTAACGATGGAAGCCTCGACAAATCAAGCGTTTATTTAAGCTGAGAGAAGAATTAGTCCAACAGAACGCTCATACACCCTTTTTAAACGATCCAGGGCTTCGCTCAACTCCATTTCCTTATTTGAAGTTTGGCCAACAAAGGTCCCAATGACTAATAGAAGTTACAGGCAATGTCTGTCTTGGAAGGGAGAGAGATCCAGAATCGAAAAATCTGTAATTGACGTAATAATATACATACGATTAAAATGTATTTAAAGATTGCTACATTTGTCCGATGTAAAAAACGCCCTGTAAAAGATATTGATGCGGTGTTCCAGCAAAATAAAAATATATATATAAAGAATATGTTTAAAATATGTACTTTTGTTTATCCTTAAACCTACGCACTAATCAGCCATCCTGTAGGTAGTGGATTAAAGATTTGCATAGGATTTCCTATGTTCCGTTTGACCACACAGTATGAAATTGCTGTAAATGGACATATAGGGATTTAAACTAATAGGAATATTAACAAGACAACTAAAGGCCTCTTTACGAATGTGTTTCTTTCCGTATTAGGTAGTTACTTTTAAATGTGCAATAATTGAAAACAATTCGGTATTTTAAATTACCATTATATCGTGGAAGAATCTGATCAATCGATTTCTATCCAAACGTGGAAACTATTGTTGCGTAACCAACACCGCATGGTTCGTATTTATTTTAACATCGGCAGGTAACGCCAGCAGCATAGCTAGATTGTATCGCATTTCGTGCAAAGGTAACTAGATACAACATACAACAAGCCAGTATAAAACCACATTTAAATAATGTCCTTCCGGCAAAATGTAAATTCAGTAAAGCTTTTTGTTTTTAGTAAATGTCTTATAACATGATGCACCCAAAAGTTTTTAAAGACTACATATTATTAACCAATTTTAAACCAAGAGGCGCAAAGCGCCGACGGGCTTGAGACGCGGAAAAGCTCTTAAAACACAACTATCATTTTGTCATACCCGATATTTTAATTTTCGTTTGGCAATAATTATGGCGAAAATAGATTTGCGATAATTCCTAGTGTGGCTCTGTTCGATTTTAACGCAGATCACGTGGATTTATTTTGGTCGTGTTTATTTTGAGAATAGATCGTCTTTAGGTCAATATTGGAACAAGAGGTAAAGAAAATCAATCAGTCTTATGCAGTAAGTACCTTGACTTGATGTCAAGGTTGAAATTACTACATAGAAACCACATTTGACAGCAATTTTAATAAAAACGCCAGTTTGGTATGCAGGAAGGCACTCTAATCAATAAATTGAAATAATAGTTTCAAGAAATTGGAATTAAGTCAAGTGGCCTCCTAGATTTCGATAATTGTTATGCACTAAGGGAAAAATTAAAATAAATTTCAAGTCAAGACTGAAAAAAGTCAAGAATGTTAACGTACAACTCGTCCAAGATAGCGTGAGATATGAGAACATCAAATATATACAGCCCATTCGATGCACCGTGGGTAGAGACAAAATTTGTCATATTTATCGAGACTTTCATAGAATAAAGAACGGTATAGTTCCACTATACTATTCACGAAGCACTAACACCGATCTGTCGCGCGACCATACCTATCTTTTCCTCCGAATGCGTTCTTTTTCTGGTTTGTACGCAATCAGCAAAATGTTCATATCTCACACTGTCTTGGACGAGTTGTAAACGAAAACTTGCCCTGTACCGAACCTAAAATGATGTCCATATTGGAAGCATAACATAATTTTTTTTAAAATACGAATTTTCACGGAAATGTATTTAGTTTTGTTTATCGGATTACTATAAAATAAAATTCAAAGGTAAGATAAAAAAAGAATTAATATTTGAACTTTCGTTTTTTATGCTCGGTAAAAACAAGTAATCTATTTTTGGTAATTATACGTTAAAGTTAATAAGTTATTTTTACTTTAGTTATTTATAAAATAATTAATACTGTCTATAAAGGCGCGTACTCACTAAAAAGCGAGCAAGAGCGAGCGGCGAGGCTAAACAACAATGTACCTAAGCAAGTGGACTGTATGTATAGCGAACATGAGCGGGTGAGTAAATGATCGCTCGGTCGCATTCTCTGATGATCCGGCAATTGTCGGTACATCAAAGCGCGTTTAAGCTTGTTTAGTGTGGACGGATAATAGAACGTAATTTGCTCTTTACATTTTATTTTCCTAGCAGAAGTATCGAGTTGTTTTTACTGTGTCCTAGTTTTGACAATAAAGTAGTCGAATGACATTGTAATAAGGTTAATAGAAGGTTATAGAGAAAACCCGGTTTTGTGGGATAGCAAAAATCCGTTTTTTGTTTTAAATAAAAATTATAAACATGACGCGTGTGAAGAGCTTGGTACGTTAATTCGGACTGACATTTCTAAAGTTAAAAAGAAAATATCGTCTTTATGTGCGTCGTTCAGAGGAGAAAGCCAGAAAGTTAGAAAAGTCGAGCATTCAACTCAGCAACTCATTTGAATCGCCCATATTCTGCTTCCGACTTTTGGATCTTTCTACGAACACAAGATTAAAAGCAAAATTGTTCAGTATGTATACTTGGTTAATCAAGCAATTCAAGAAAAGAAAAACGTTACCGAACGCTCGCTCGATTGGTCTGTACGCACCCTTAGGATAACAAAATTTTGTTGTTGGTTTTTTATGTGTAATATAAATAGAAAAATATACCTTAATGTTTTATGTGTGTGACTTGTTTTTATTATGCTGTTTGGCACCACTTTTCTCTTTATAGACAGTATTAAGTATATTTTTTTATAAAACACTTTAATAAAAGAAAAGCGTAGGTATTTGTTATCGTACTTCTTATAGGCATGATTTAAATTTACAAAAACCACAGCTAAAATATTGATATAAGTAATCCTTTACTATGACCAGAAGCTTTTAAAGGACTTTTCAGAGTATCCAGAGAATTGGGTCACTATGCTGACAAATCATGGAATTAAAATTATCTAAATTTTTAGGTTATAAAGACAAATATTCTTCTGTTTTATCGAATGGCCTTTGAAAAACGATGTTGCCAAATGTAAACTTGACATTAATTCCAATAAATTTGATGACACTCAATTAACTAGCACTCAAAAATTATCAGCACAGTTACACAACACACATGTAGGTATGGACTGATGAAAATCCTGATGCCACTATTGTTTCGCATCATCAACATCAGTTCCAATCAATTAATATCTGGGCAGGAATCATTGGCAATTTTTTAATTGGATCATTCGTATTGCCGGAACGCTGGAATGTACAACTTTATTTGGAGTTCCTCCAAGACGCTTTTCAGGATTTACCACTTACCACTTACCACTTGAAATCCGCCGAAACATGTACTTCGTGCACGATGAAGCACCACCTCATTTCAGCTTTGGTGTACGGGAGCACCTAAATAACGTCTATCCAAACCGTTGGATAGGTAGAGGATGCCTATTGCCTGGCCTTCTCGATCTCCTGACCTAACGCCGTTGAATTTTTACCTGTGGGGACACCTGAAAAACCTGATGTATTCCGCTTCGATCGGCACTAGGGAGGAACTTTTACAGAGAATCATGTTTCATTGCGATGTGATAAGGACCAAGGGTGGGTTATTGTGGCGGGTACAGCAGCCCATGTTGAACTCTCTTGTGAAATGTTTCAATAATTTCGTTAAAGTAGGAACCACCTTACATCACTGCGTTTTTTTTAATTTTTGTATTTGTTTGGATTCAACAACTTAAAATGAAACTTTTCTGTCGTTTGAATGACTTTTGTATCAAACTTTGTCGTCGAGTAACAAAATAGAAATTGTGGTTTATTTTTTTTAAGTCTTTATCATACAGGTTGTTAAAAATGTTGCGGCGTTCTTCAGGGGCACATATCTTCGTAGGGAAGGCCTGCAAAAAAAAAATGTATATGAACTTGTCATCTTATTTCTTCATGTTCTATCTGAATCCGCGAGATTTCCCACATTTTCCCGGACACCCTGTATACATTTCAAATATACGAGATTTTCTAGAACGAAACGAACTAGGAACGAAATAAGTTAAGCTAAAAGAACCTAAAGTAAACTAAACTAAACTAATTATATGAGCAGCCACAGGCAATGATTTTTGTTTTTTATGGCCAGTCAGTACAAAACCTTTTCTCAAGTTAAACAGGTAGTAAGCTGAAAAGACCCTTTACAGCACCAATCTTTTTTAGGGTTGGTAATTTACGGAGTCCCTTAAGTGTCCTATCTTATCATAAAGCACGCCAAAGCTGAGAGCGATAAGCTTAAGCTAAGAATATCAATGCAATGCTTTCATAATGTGTAGCTTCCTTATTTTATGCACATAATCATGTTTCGGAACGCCGCCGCTTAGAAAGTGTATTTTAAAGCGGAACGGGACTCGTGGGTCGCACTCTCAAAATATATTTTAAAATCCACTTTATTTAACAAGAAATGTTATTATTAGAATCGAAAATCGCGACATAAATTTAAGCAATTTATTACGACTTACTAAGAAGTCGGTAGTATATAGAAATTGTGAGGGGCGTTAACAGTGGCTGTTATGTAGATTATTGCATTAATGATCCAGAGTCCCGGGAGTGACAGGACTGCTGGATGGTAGTCAGTCATTGATGTCAGAAATAGTAATAAACATCATCTCAATAAGACTATGTGATGGCGCACTGGGTTAATTGCCTAGTTGTTACATTAATTTTTACTGCGTGGCCAATAGGGTTGCTCAATAGTTCGTTAATTTTTTGTTACCTTTGATTACGACAATTGTTACACGACAAATACACTGGTCGATTCTAATGTTCACATTACTAACTGCTTTTTTACATTAGTTCCCTAACTATCACTTGAAAGTACACATTACAAAAATGCCCCGGTATCGTAGGGAGTTCAGTTTCGTACGGCAGATAACGCGGAATCGCTAGCTGCTTAGTTCTACTTAAAAAGAAACCATTAATTGCCCAAAGAGGCCTTAAAATCGCGAAGGCTACATAAAAGCACTTGCTTCACCGAGCCATCTTGAAAGACTGCTTTCATTGCTGAAAAAGGCCTTAAACTCGTGGAGCGCACGAAACAGCACTAGCTTCATGGAGCCATCGTGGAAGACTGCTCTCTTCCCCTTTGCGCCGTGCTTCTTGTCTCTCGATCGACCGGCGCGCCATGCGATCTGACCACATATTTTGCCCAATAGGAAGCTAGCGTCCCAATAATGACGTTATAACTGCGTGAACAAACCATAACCCTTATGTATTATGTAATTTACAAACAAAAATAGCAGAGATTCAAATCGCACGCACATTGCATTTACCAACCTATTCTCTTTGATGTGTTGATAAACGTTTCCCCAACACTTTGTTTTATTTAGTGGATATAAAACATGGTATCAGGTTGTGACTAAGTGTTTTCTTTTCAAGTAGATTAGTAGTTCAAGTAGACTTTATGTTGGGAAACTTATAAAGTACTTCCCAACATATTTCGTTTGACTTAATGACTGCAATAAAACCCCTCATAAACTCGGCTTTCGCTTTCGCAGAGACTTATTAACCCACATGTATTTTTAAAGCCAGTTTATAATAACAATAGATAGGTACATTACTTGATTTGTTATCAAAATTAATAACCTGTCTAATTAAGATTTTCTAGAAACAACTTAATTATTAGGATATTTCTCAAAACTTTTTAGTTACAGATACCTGTTTATATAGCTTCTATAAATAGTAAACATAATATTCGAAATAGATTAGTATCTATCTATTTTACTTTAAAACAGTGTGCAACAAGTTAATATTAAAAGTATGTGGAGACCTTGGGAATCTTCAGCTAATGTGATATCTAGTCCCCTAAACATTCCAGGAAGCATTTATCTTCTGACGCCAAAGTGATCGTGAAAAATGTATGTGAATCGTTATTAAAGAGCGGCCACCATAAAGTAATTGCCATTAAAGATACCGTGAAATGGCGAAAGTTCCATTATCGACGGTACGAGATATTATGCTAAAAGGACATTTTAAAAGAAAAGTTCGCAAAGATACCGGAAAAATGAAGTGCGTAAATGATTGTGACAAAGATGTTATTCACAGGAAAATATACCAAATGTATTGAGAAAATGTTGTGCCCACGTTAGATTTTTTTAAAACGCGGTTAAAAAAGTTTAGTTCCGAAAAACGTTCAATAGTTTATGTGGATGAAACGTGGTTTGACACTCATGAGACTATCAAAAAGGGATGGGTTGATTTAACTGAAAAAGCCTTCTGTGTATATATACAGGGTGGCTGATTAGTGCGAGGAAGTCCAATATCTCCGTTGTTCTTAAAAATATCGAAATTTATTAAATACAAAGGTTCTAGGATAAACAAAAGCGCACATTTTAAAAATATTTTTGGATATACAGGATGCTCCAAAAAAGTGGGGTTTAGCAAAGATGTATTTTTTCAAAAGGAACACCCTATATGTTATATTATTTTTGGATGCTACATAAAATTACAGTTGTTTTTCAATAAGTGCATTGTAGTTCTAAACTTAATAGTTTTAGAGTTATCGACTTTTCCAAAATGATATTTTTGAACTTTGACAGCTTTTAATTTTCTAACGGTACTTCTTAGAGCAAAACGGCTTACATGTCCCTATCTTACTTTTTAATTGTCTTCCCAAAAATATTAATTTCCGGTTAAACCGGAAGTACTATATTTCCGACTTTCAAGTTACATCCGGTTTAACCGGAAATTGATATTTTTTTGAAGACAATTAAAAAGTAAGATAGGGACATGTAAGCCGTTTTGCTCTAAGAAGTACCGTTAGAAAACTAGAAGCTGTCAAAGTTCAAAAATGTCATTTTGGAAAAGTCGATAACTCGGAAACTATTAAGTTTAGACCTATAATGCACTTATTAAAAAATTACTATAATTTTATGTAGAATCCAAAAATAATATAACATATAGGGTGTTCCATTTAAAAAAATACATTTTTGCTAAACCCCACTTTTTTGGCGCATCCTGTATATCCAAAAATATTTTTAAAATTTGCGCTCTTGTTTATCCTAGAACCTTTGCATTTAATAAATTTCGATATTTTAAAGAACAACGGAGATATTGGACTTTCTCGCACTAATCAGCCACCCTGTATGTGAATATATTTTTTTAAGTAGGTATATTAATTGTTATTTATTACTTTTACCTAAATGCGTGCGAAAAGTGGCCCTTTTCCTCACGCAAACTTTCACACTTGTTTTGCACTTATAATAAATTAATATACATATAATACAAGTAATGGTAAAAATAAACATAATAAACATTGCTACTATAAGGTATTACTATGGCTTTTCATTTAACTACAAAATCCGTTCCTGTGCAAAGCAGAACCCCTTATTTCATTTAATTTCAGTAATATAAACAGTGATGCCAGCTAGGGCCAGGTAGATTTCGCTGGTTGGAACGCTCATCGACAGTTTTATATAGGTAATTTTACCAAGAAATTCTTTAAAAACGTAGGTTTGGCAATCGAACAGCTAACGGGGTTTCTTTAGGTGTTTACAGTATAATAAAACTATTATTGCAGTTATTAGGTCAAACGAAATATGTTCGGATGGACTTTACCTGTTTTAAGGAGTGCTTTCTAAGTTGGGAACCTTGCCTGCCCGTAAAAATGGAACGCAAATTGCCAAGTAAACTAAATTTGGAAGAAAATTGTGCCCACAACTGGGACGGTTTAAAACAAAAGTTTAACATATTCCTAATACCTTGATACTCATTTGGCTACTAAAAGTAATGTTGTGTATAAAAGATTTCTGTTTTTAAAAGGCAGCAGAAGGAAGATGCACCTTTTGACTCGTTTTTGAGGGACTTAAAAAAGTTGAATCAAACACGTCAGTTTCAAGATTAAAAAGGCTCGGTAATACGAGATCGAATAATTATTGAGATCCAGAACTCGTCACTGCAAGAAAACTTTCTAAGAGATGGTGAGGTGGAGTTAAACAATGCCTGAAGAACAAGCATAACTTAGGAAGCACTGCAAAAGAGTTTTTTGGAATGTACAATGATGTTTTTAGTTATATTGGTAATATTCCATATAAGTACAGGCTTGTACTAAAAGACGATACAGTGCCAGTGATTAATCGTTGCCATAGAATACCTCTGACTGTTAAAGATAAGTTTAAAAGCAAGTGACCTTGAAAGTAACAATTCCATCACTAAAATCGATTATCCTATTTAATGTGATATATGACTGAGATTTGGTTTATAATTAATTAGTTTTGACCTATTAGTGACAAAATTGTCACAATATTGTTAATAGTAAAGAAGCCAAATGGCTTCTTAAGGATTTATTTAGATCCAACGAATTTATGAGTTAAGAAAAATGAGCTTCCGATTCCTACTGGTGATGAAATCATGGCTACACTGAGTGATAAATAGCAATAAACATAATTTAAATCAGACCATGTTTTATTTGGTGAATAGCCACATATAACAGTGGCTTCACTACAGTCAGTGACACTCAAGGCCAAACAAGTGCGTAAAATGCTAGTTCATGAATTGTACCTAAACGGTTACCCCGATGTTACTTAAACTAAAAAAGATAATAATTTTTAGTAATATAATACAAAATAAACAATTGATCGTTTTAAATTTTTAACCAATATCTATGAGCATTTTGCTCTCGAAGGGTGCCGCACCTCCTAGGGATGCCACTGGTTTTTTGAAGGTTCGTTGTAGCCCTTTTCGCTTTAACTTAAACAAACAAAAAAGTATGCGAACGGAAATAAAAAGACTAAAACATATTTATAACTTTCCCAGGCAGATCGGAACCGAAAGGCGAGATTGGAGAAAGTAAATTTGCCGACAAATGTTTCTTATGGCATTTATTAAGGAGTCAAAAGATATTTAGGAAAACATCAAGTTCAAAATATGTGTGTATTTGGGAAAATTGGAAATTCAAAATTAATGAGAACGCCTCGAACATAAAAGTCCCGTCGTGTTTTTCTATTTGTTTATGCTCACATATTACAGGTAACAGACCAAGTAATCGATTTACTATAAGGCAAGGTGCCCACCTGAAATATAAAAAACTTGTAGAAGTCAAGACATTAAAAATATGCACTGAATGTCAGGAAATATGCCAGTCTGAAAAATCCATATTTCATCCAAGAAAATGCATTGGTACAAGGATGCTTATTTTTCTTTCATATATTCTTTCAAAAATACCTCTCGTTTGAAAACTACATGAGAAAGTTCCATAAGCCCTCGCCTGGGTTCATCTTTTTTCCAGCCGAAATCTATTTCCTTTAAAAGGCTGCTTAAAGAGTTAAGACAACCATGAAACGGTTGTCTGTCATTTAATTTCTTACCTAAAGTTGTCAAAATTGCATGATGTTCTAAAAAAAGAAACAGCTTAAGCATAACCAATGTAAAATATTATAGTTTTTGAATAACACAACTTACTTGTTACGTACAGTCCATAAATAGTGTCACGGATAGAACTTATATCCAATCTTGACACATTTACAACTATCCTTGAATGAGAACGTTTCTTCTTAGGTGATTCTATTCTATTCTGAAATAGTTAGCGTATTTTTTCTTTAATTCCTTTCTGTTTGGATATTTACAAAATTTTATCAATATACATTTCCGGCGACTTCCGTCATTCTACCGTTTTGATGGCCAAAGAAATCTTAGAAGACAAGGGGGTTCTTCAGATGACGAGAGCGTGATGGTTTTTAAATTCAATTTACTTTTAGTCTTTCCAAATTCAATTAAGTGTAAGTACATTGTACATTCTTGGCCATTCAAAAAAGTAAAATATTCCGCATAAACTTGCAAGAAATTGTGACAATGTTTACTTTCCTTTGCTGTACGTAAAAGCAATAAAAATTAGGTTATATCGCATACATAGGGTGTCCTACCAGGAAATTCATCGGTCGATTATAGAAACGCTGTAATTGCGCAAAGTCTGCAAATTTGGCGGCATTCTAATATCGAGGGGAACCATTCGTCTAAAATATATTCAAGAATTTGGCACTTCCGGTTGTACAATAAGTATATGTTAACTTTTCAACTTATTTTAAATAGGACACCCTATATATTATTTCATTGTTTGATTCTACCTATACTCCAAATCCAAAATTTCTGTCAGTGACTCATCACTAGCATATAGAGAGCTCCGGGTTATGCGACGTTAGGGGACTGAACTCCAGTGGCGCGTGCATTTCAAAAATATAATAAATGATGAAATTTTGTCGGACCATTATATAATTTTTTATAAATTAAATTTAATTCATTAACCCTTCAAACCTACCGGCTTATAAGACAACGTCGCCTCTTAAGTTTATTGTTGTGTAGCGGCACATGCATAAAACCATTTTCTTGTACAATATTTTTATTCTGCCGCTTCCTAGATTGGGTGATTGGTATTAAGTGAGTCACTGGTAGAATTTGTGGACTTTTGAGTGTAAGTCTAACCGTTTTTGACATATTTCAAATTTTATGTCAAAAATGACATTTGCAGTAATTATGAATTTTTCCTGTATTGCCTTTATTACTTAATTTCTTTGTCGATACGGACCTACTTTAGCAGACTTCGTATAGTATTTTGATCATTATTAATACAGGGTCCTCCATAAATAATAAACAATTTAAATAATCTTTTTTTAAAAAATGTTAAATTGACATTATTTGGAAAACTATCAATTTTGAAAATATACAACCTTATGCGAAGTTACCCCCATTTTTAATGCTGAATGAGATAAAATTATAAAAATAGGTAGTTTTGCTTTAAAAAAATTAACTTTTGGCGGTTTTTTCGATTTTATTTTTGTTCTTTTTTTTTAACGCCCTGTACCAATAATTTTCAAAATATTAGAGTTGGGCTGAAGTATGGGTCCCTTTTTACAAAAAAATCAACCCAAATTAAATAATGAAAACCTTCGTACAGGAATTTTTCCTGTTTTTTCTGGCCGCAAACATAATTTTGACATAAGATTTGAAATATGTCAAAAACGGTTGAACTTTACTTAGGTATAACTAGCTAGAACATTATACATTAAATGTGATTCAAATTTTACGTAGAATTCAAAAATTAAACAAGATACCTGTTCAAATAAGCAAGTTGACATCTACTTCCGGTATAACCGAAAGTGCCACATTCTTGAGAATATTATAGACGAATCGAAATTAGCATGCTACCAAATTCACATTTTTTCTTATAGTTTTTCCATAATCGATCGATGGAGTTCATGGTGCGAAACCCTTTCAGGCAATTTTTTATTCGTTTGTCTCGTTGTAAACCCGGCTCGTCAACATACTATACTATTTTTATTATCTCTTCCCTTAAAATAATTTGGTTAGTTACAGCTGCAGCTGCTTCACTCCCAAAAGTCTGCCGCAGAGGCGATTTATTTTGATTATCTATTCCAGGATTGATTTATAATGTTGAACATTCCCGAAGCGAACACGTTTTCTTTTTTGAAAATGTAGCATTCATTATTTTAATTAATACAAATAAAGAAAAGATTCAGGGACACATTTGGACTATTGCAGTATTTGTAACTGCTGATGGTTTAACAGATAAGTTGAAATTTTGCACACTTTAATGATGACTATACCAAAAGTGGGTAATAACTAGTTTATGACATGATTACTTAAACCGGCTTTATACAGGGACCTTCAAAATAAATGGACTATTTCTCATCTTTAATTACATTTTATTCATAATACTTTCAACGTAAAATGAAACGATGTAATTATTACAATTAGTGAGAGATATTTTAAAGGAATATAGCGTGCTTTAAATGACCACTGTTATTCTCAATGCATTCATGTAAACAAGTTGAACGAATTTGGAGAGGACTCGTTGAAGAACCGCCACTGGGATGGCCTATATTTCAGCACGGATGTTCCTTTTAAGTTCCTCTAAAGTTCTCGTTTATTCCTATTCTATGTAGGTGAAAAGGGACCAGGCAGTGTGTAGTTCTCATTCTGCTCAGGATGCTATATTTTTTACTGTTGGCCTTTATATTTTCTGAATACCAGGTTTTTTTCTTTATGTTCTTTTGCCAAGTTGAAATATGCGGTTCCTTTATTTCTTACCATGTTTTTGTGCATTCTATTCCACTGGTTCCATATCTCCTCCTTAATTTTCCTATATAGATCGACATAGTGCTTTCGGGTTAACGTAGTTATTGGCATTCCTTCCCTTCTCTGCTAGTAGGTCTACCTTGTCGTTTTTTTTTATGGCTGAGTGGCTTGGTACCTAGATGTACTCAGTATTTGTATACTTTTATCAGCAAGGTTTGTTAGGGTGCTTCTTTATTTCAACACACATTTATCTGATTCTATGTTACACCCAGTTCTTACTAGTTTCTGTAGTGCGCTTTTAGAGTCGGAGACTAACTGCTTTCCTTATGTCTGGAGGTAGAGTGTTTATAGCTACTCTTATGGCTAATATGTCAGCTGAGCAGATCGAAGTGTATTTCACGCATCTTCCATATATTAAAAGGTTTCTGGTTTATTGTACACTTCTATTCCGCATTTTCCTTTAATAAGGTCTAAAGATGCGTTTGTACATAATATTATGTCGACGAAGCCATTGGTCTTGGTTTTAAAGTTTTAAGCACTTCTTCCATCAGTTGTCACGCTCTTATTGCCGTATCTGTTACGAGATAAAAACTGTCGCGGAAATTATTCTTCTAAGATTCTCGAACAGGCTCTAGTAGTATGACTAATAGCGCTCTCTTGTTGAAACCAATATCGCTCTTTTTCATAGTCGTTCAGTTGAGGTAGAAAAAAATTCTGTAGCATTGTTGCATATCTTTGGAGAATTAACGGTTACTGTTATTTTCCTGAAAAAAATACGACCCAATATTTTTTGAAGAAGAAACTGCACACCATACTGTCGCTTTTGAAGAATGCAATGGCCTTTCATGAATTTCACACGGATTTTTGGTCGCCCAGTATCGGCAATTTTGCTTATTGACATGACCGGTTAGGTTCTGTCAATTTATTAACAACAGCGAGCTCATAACGATGAAATTTCATTTTATGTAATATTTGTGGAGTGCTAGGCTCGCTCAAATTTAAGACTGCTGCATGTTGACTTACTGGCTGACCTTGAGTAACTGGTAGCCTTACCCGTTCTTCATTTTGCGGATTACATGCAAACCGAGGCCTACCACTTGATTTTCCTTTTAAACCACTGCCACTATTTCTAACCCTTGCAATGACATTACGAGCAGATGCATTGCGAACTTGAAAATATTGTCGAAAATGACGTTGAGCTTTAATTATTGAGTTAAATTTAAGAAAACTCTTGACACAACAAATGATCTGATTTAAATACCAACGCTCCATTTTGTTAACTGTCAAAATTTCTCCAAGGCCTACTCTACCAAACCACTACTGGATTAATTTAAATTTCTCGTCTATTTTCTTGTATGGATAGCTTCTTGAGATAGTTTTAATAAAACTTATACTCTTATTAATTGTTTTTCTCATCTTCTGCGATGACTAATTGGATATTTTTGGGTTGATATACATTTGATTGGAAATTGGTAAAATTGTTTTAGGTTTGGTGATTTACGAGAATTTAGTTTAAAAGATACTGATTTTCTTAGAACTGCTATTCTGTTTTGTACAGTGATATTGCGGGAGCCAGTCTTTAGGGTAATAATTAGAACAGATGATGATAGCGATAGTGATATTGATACATTAAGTGAATAATTATTATAAGTACCGAATAATTTATATATTTTTGTAATCATAAATATAATTTTTAATAATAAAATTACTTGTTATTTCACATTTAAACATAAATAAAATATTATTTAATGTCTTACTTATTTTTATTACAAACCATGATTAAATTCTAAGCAAAATACGGACCCGTTCGGGCATATTTCAATTTTACAGCTGGCCCCGGTTTTTCCTAATAGGGATCAGTTAGTCACTTTCTTATATCTCTGAACAGACTCTACTTGTATCTTTCTTGCATGCGTGTGTTTATATGTGAGACTGTAATTAATGGATTTAAGGATACGCCAGTCCGCTGAAAATACTTTATCAAAATTTTTGTGAAATTGTCTTCTGTTATGTCCATTTTCATGTCTCTGTGAAGCAGGTCTACAGGCACAAATCTGATGGCGTTAGTGACTATGTGCAATACTCTGGTTTGAAATGCTTGTACCTTTTTACGCCTAGTGTTGTTGACCATGCACCAAGAAGGTACACCGTAAAGCATGACAGGTCTGATTATGGTTTTATATATTGCTGTTTTTGTACGATAGTTTATTTTGCTATTTTTGCAGAGTAGCGGGTAAACCGCGCACAACTGCTTTGACGCATTTGCTAGGCGCTCCATACCGCATTCATTCCACCTCATCTTTTTATCAAAAGTGAAGTCCAGATATTTAATTTTGTCGCTCCACAATATCTGTCTACTGTTAACTCTGACTCGCGATCTCGGTAAATTAACTCTCGATTTTGAAAAAAAGATGCCTTTGGTCTTCCTCATTCAGGCGAATTTTCCATACATCTAGCCACTCCTGGAGTATAACAGCATTGCGTTGCAAGCGCGAGATTGCGAGTTCGGGTTATCAGAAGTGTAAATATTGTAAAGAACCGGTGCCATCGGGGACCCTTGCGGGACCCCTGTTCTTACTTCTTGTGGAAGGCAATGAATCCTCCGCAGCCTTTTTCGAGAATAACTTGGGATATATTTACCACATCCAAAATTGCTTTATTGGGGAGATTTTTGACAGCTTTATTCTTTAAGCCGTAGAAATCAGACGCCTTTTTCGGGTTGATTTCAATAAGAATCGAACGAACTTCTAAAGTTACTTGTATTTAACATTTCGAGTATTATATCTGTAAGAATTTTATTATTCGCCAGATCCTTGCCACCAATTTCCAAATTTTCAATTTTGTCTTGCCAAATTTGAGATTCTTTATCTTTCAGCATTCGTTTTATTTCAGCGGTTTCCCTGTTGGCCCACGTTAATGCGCGGGTCACCAGTTTTGTATGCTAGACGTAGCTCTATTCTTCATTTTGATCTTTAGAGCAAATTCGCCCAGCTGAGAAAATCTTGACGTTGTCGTTGTGGAGAACTGTTTGATATTTATAATCTAAATAATATAGTCCATTCATTTTGAGGGTCCCTGTATAAGGAAATCAAATAGTTTCGCATGTGATATAATGATATTATATGTATGTAAGTTTATGGAATCTTGCACTGGAAAAAATTAGTGTTTAAACCATATACTTGGGTTTACAATAAACCGTAACAGATTGGCTTCATTATTTTTGTTTATTACACGCCTGCTGTTCCGTCCCAAGAGTACGAGCGCCGCTCTTCGCTGTCTACTGCTGCGGCAATTCTTTTCCATTATCTACCGGTGATTGATTTATAATGTTGGAAAACAGCGAAGTAAACACCTACGTTTTTTCTTATTGTGTTTCTCATAAATTAATTTCCGCTATTTGTACATTATTTTCAGTGCATAATTTACTTAATAGCAATTTAGTGGAAACTGACAAATAGTGTGTGGTTAATTTTTAAAAAGGATAATGTCAAATACATTTCTGTGTTGTTATAGCACTTTGAGGTCCCTTTCCTTTTTGTCAGACCCGGAGCCTTGCTGATGAGCCGTCAAATGGCGAAACGCGTCCAACCGGGTCTGACGGCAAGGATAAGGAACAACTCTATAGACCTAATGCAAAACAAAAACCGATGCACGTCATACCCTTCGATTAACGTCAGTTGTCGACAGTGTTGCCAGCTTGTAACCAAAATATCCGAGTGACGGAATTACGCAGTTTTTTTTTCATAAAAACAAGATAAATATACAAAAATTTTCCATAGTTTATATATTTGTTTATTGCATAATACCTTTTACGATCAACTTTAGTAGATCTAACACTTCTTTTATTTTCATCTTGCCAAGATCGACCAATGGTACCATTCTGAAAAATCCATGTTTCATCCAAGAAAACGAATTGGTACAAGAATGCTTCTTTTTCTTTAATATATTCTTTCAAAAATACCAGTCGTTTGAAAGCTACATGGGAAAGTTCCATAAACCCTCGCCTCAGTTCATCTTTTTACCATCCGAAGCCTATTTTCTTGACGAGGCTTCTTAAAGAGTTAAGACAACCATCAAACAGTTCTCTGTCTTTTAATTTCTAACTTAAAGTTGTCAAAGTTACATGATGTTCTAAAAAAAGTTACAGCTTAGGAATAACCAATGTGAAATATTATAATTTTTAAATAATACAACTTAATTGTTTCGTGCATTCCATAAATAGTGTGACAGATAGAACTTATATCCAATGTTCACACAATTACAACCCTCTTTGAATTAGAACGTTTGTTTTAAGGTGATTTTAATAATTTATTTTCCTTAACTGTTGTTGAAATTACGCTTGCCAACTATCGGCCAATAAAATTCAAATTATATTAATTTTTACAAGCTTAAATAAACAAAATATTTGCTATAAGTGGGTTCGTATCAAAGAAGAATACTTTAAGTTTGTAGTAAATTCAATATCTCATAAAGTTTTAATACTTTTTGCCTAAATTTAATTTCTTCGGGTTTTCTTACGGATTTACAATTATCAGCTGATTGATGACGTGCATCGGTTTTTGTTTTGCAAGAACTATACACGAATTTATTTTAAGTTCGTTTTTAATTTTCATAATTTAATTCCTGTGCTGCCAACTAGTGGAATGGCTCCAAAATATGTCTCAGTTTCAGCACTTTTAAAAAGCTCATTATGGAGATAATTGGCGAGGCTTAGAAAGGTTAAGTTTCTAAGTGAGAAGGGTGTGACATGATATATTGTAAAATACACAAACTATAAGTAGGTGGAAGCGGATTTTTACTTGAAAAACAAACAAGTAAATTAAACGACTTAGGGTGGCTATATCAAGGCCCTGATAAGTATATTAGTAAGATAACTTCAAGGAAACCATTGTTGAAACAATAGTCAAGCTTATGCGGCTATTAGTAGAATAAAGAATAAACGGTAGATCTACTACCCCTATATTTTTAATTTCGAGAACACCGTCGAATTCGAAGCGAAACCAGTTCTAACTGGTTAGCGGCTAGCGCGAGCACTAATCTGGCTTTTCTTTTCTTTTGGGGGAATTATTCTATTTGAGTGGTCGCGTCTGATGAAAATAATTATTTAGAGCGCTGCACTACATCGGTAGTTTATTGTTCGGTTGTTGATATTCTCAATTCCAGTAATTAATAAAACTTTAACGTTTTTAAGGGAACCGAAAAACTACTTAATTTTTTAAGTAAAATGGAAGTTTCATATAAACACCTAAAAAATGTCAACTGTACAGAGAAAAA
Organism: Polydrusus tereticollis; assembly: GCA_963920685.1. NCBI lineage: Eukaryota > Metazoa > Arthropoda > Insecta > Coleoptera > Curculionidae > Polydrusus > Polydrusus tereticollis. The sequence continues at coordinate 108,869,642 of OY987329.1, forward strand.
TGTAGCAAATACTATGACATTCATTTACGGTTGCGAATAACTCTTTTATCCTTTTTACATTTATGGAAAATATTGAAAGACAAAAACGATTACAAGTTTTTGTTAACATGCGATATAAATCAATATTGTTTAGAGAATTTCTTGCCCTAAATTTTTTGAAGAAATGGAGGGAACTAACTGCCTAAACCAAGATATGCATGAAATTTTACTAAATATTTCACCAGATATTTTAGAAAAGTGCAAAAATTTAATATTCGTCCCTAAAACTAATTCTTTAAAAGTGTTCACTACTACGGGATAAAGATATACGAAGATATACCGGGTGATGCATGGCTTAGATGAACATAGGAAATCCTATGTAAATATTGAGGTGGCTAAATATTGACTCCCCTGTACATGTTAGAGAAAAATTGTATTATAATTTTATGAAGAGGCCGATATAATAAACTCTTGTGCTATGTTTGAATAAATTTTAATAAGCCAATCCTAACTTTGCAATTAAATGTGATGGCAAAATTACGGAATTTTCATAGTTTAGGTGTTACAGCAAACATCAGCAAATAATTTCTATGAAGCTATGGTCAAAAATTGGCGTACAGCTGGACATAACGAATAAAGATTATTTTACATTAGAAACACATTTTCGTTTCACCAATCCGGCAATCACACATCCAAAATAAAAGACACCATTATGTTTTTCTTACTAAGCCTTTAGTTTAACATACCATACCTAAGACTACAGATTTTTCGCAAAAACAATAATTATTTAAATGTTCAAACAACCCTCCATTAATAGCTAAACAATATCCTAACCGATCATAAAATTCATTTCTAACATTACTGAGTTGATATTGAGAAATTCTGTCACATTCTAACAAAATACAGTTTTTTAACTGGTCTAGATTTTCAAATTCTTTATAAATAAAATGTTTTAAGTGACCCCACAGAAAAAAGTCGTTCGGCGAAAGGTCAGGAGACCTGGCTGGCCAAAGGACTAGATGTCGTGGGCCAATAATATTTCCGTTAAAAATATTTTGCAAGTATTCCCTAACCATGAGAGAATTATGGGCACAACTTCTTCTAGTGCGGGTTCAATTCGATTTTGTAGCAAGTCCAAATCAGTTTCTGCTGTAAGGTTGCCTTCCATAAAAAAATGGTCCAATAATGTGATGTACCATAATTGCCGCCCAAACATTTATTTTTTGTGGATATTGTGCCTGAGTATGAACAAGACGATGTTCATTTTCTTGGCTCCAATACCGCCAATTTTGAACATTTGGTTCGTTGTTGAGGGTGAATGTACATTCATCGGTAAAACAAATATTTCTCAAAAAAATCCCAACTATTATTTGCTCTTTCCAGTACCTCAAAACAGAATACCATTCTCCGTTTTTCATCACCTTGCCGTAGCTCTTGATGTTTTTCATACTACTTGTAAGAATAGTATATTATTAACCAAGGTTTAGACAGCCATCATTATTGCCCGAGCGGCAAGTTTAAATCACGAGGAGCGAAGCGACGAGGGATTTAAGACGCGAGGGCTATAAGCTGTCTAAACCGTGGTGAATATAATATTTTTTCCACTACTACAAACTTTTATAAGACATTTATCTTTATAGTATTAATAATTATAAAAAATTATAGGTAGGTATAAGTATATTTTTTAATCAAGTTACCTGCGCTTTGGAATTGGCAAAATATTTTGTTGTTTTGTCAGGTGGCTTTGTCAATGTCAATTTTTGTTCATTTATGTCATCAGATTTCACGAGTTTTCTGTTTTTTTAAATGAGCGAAGAAAATGTTAGTGATATTATTATGTGTACACCTCCAGAATTAAGGATGGAAGCAGAAAAAATGTTGATTGTACCTATCGATATTTTACAATATGCGTCTCTAATAATCTAATATGTATTGATAATCTGGTTGCCTAACCACAAGAAATGATGTTTATGAATTTATGTTGTAGAATCAAAAAATCAAGTTGCCTGCGTTCAAATAGATTTTTGAAGATCGGTCAATAATGGATTTCAATGCGTTATTATTGACCATGGTCAATAATAACTTATAAGGTAGAGAAAAACGAGTTCTAACGTTAATAATCGGTCAATAATGGCGATGTTATAGGTTAGTAGTGGAAAATAGTATATTACGTTACAAGACCGGAAAGTACTATTTTACAGGACGAAGCAGGCAATTTCCAGGGCGAGCCGCTAGGCGAGTCCTGGAAGCCTGCGAGTCCTGTAAACGTACTTTCCGGTCGTGTAACGTACAATATTTTTTTTTAAATCGACGCAAGACCAGTGGCGTACAAGAAAATTTAGATAATGGCTTACTACATTAATATAGTTTTAAACAGATTGAAAACTCTATAGTCAGGAATTTTTTTTATTTATAATAGTTTATAATAAATATTATTTGATAATAGGTACTTAATAAATAATTAAAATTAGAATTATTCTAATAATTAATAATATCTATTTTTGAACTGTTATGTTAAAAGTACAATTTTGTACGTTATTAAATTGTAGACTTGATGGAAAATTTTATTATAATCTAACTTTTAACTTTTAAACACAATACTTGTCCCTGGACTTATGCGGCAACAAATCGTGAGTAGCTCTAGCAGCCGCTTCAGTTATTTCAAGAGGAATTTCACCTTCATCCACATTCATTTCCATAATATAATCTAACTTTTAACTTTTAAACACAATTTTTAATAAGCAGTATCAAATTTGACAGTTCGTTGCCATGAAACGCCATGAAAGAAACAATCAAGTCAAAGCCTACTTATTATGGGTTTGGTTCGTTTTCTCAAATATTGATCGGAATGTAAAAAAAGGGCCCGGTAAAGTAAAAAGAGGGACCGGTAAAGTACTTTACCGGTCCCTCTTTTATGACTTTCTGGTCTAGACCGATAAAATGACATTTTCCGGTTAAAAAATTGAGTAGAAAGTGGTTGCTTTCCGGTCGATTTAAAAAAAAAATATTTTTTTTTTTTATTGCGCAACAGTGTGGTTTGATGTTTTTCTACGGCTTGCCCAAGAATCCTTGTGCTAATCATTTTATTTTCCTCCACGTGCAGTAAAATATCAAGATCTCTATTATCCCTTTCTCCAGCTCTATTGACATTCTGAGTTGAGCATTTACAGTTATTTATTAGTGCCTTTGAACGCAAATTTACTAATAATAAGTTTAATTAATGAAATGGAAGGGATAGGCTTATCAGGGAATTGAACTAATATATGAAATATTTAGCTATAATAAAAGCGTCTACAATGAAAATGTTGTCACTGACGCTACTTTTCGTTTTGTCAATGCCAAATAATAGTTTGCTGATGTTTGGTGTATTACCTAAACTCGAGCCTAAACTATGAAAATTTCGTAATTTTGCCTTCACATTTAATTGAATAAGTTAGGATTGGCTTATTAAGATTTATTCAAGCTTGGCACATGGGTTTGCTATATCGGCCTCTTCAAAAAATCATAATACAATTTTTCTCTAAAATGTACAGGGGAGCCAATATTTAGCCATCTCAAAATTTACATAGGATTTCCTATGTTTGACTAAGCCATGCATCACCCGGTATATGGTCAAAATTTTAATATTTTGACTGGAACTGTTCGCATAGGTAAATTGCTAATGGCCTAGGGTTTCAAGTCAGATTTTCTCATCCTTGTAGTAACTTCCCTCTGGCATACTGCGGTAGTTTATATACTAAGAGAATTAAAAACACAAATAATTCAGTAAATTAACAATTTTGAAAAACCCGTAAAGTTTCGTTTTGAAATATTCATAGATATTAGTTATTTTGAGCTTTTGTTATACAGTGTGTACATAAAGTAAAGAACAAATTTATTACCTATTTAATAATCTAAAAATATTTCGTAAAAATTCTCGGACACGTATATGATAATTTTTAATTGCGCATATTTTAACATATAAATTTATTATACAGGGTAACTCATGTAGTAGATATGACATTATTGTCGATTTTTTTAAATGGAAACCCCTATATTTTAGTTCAGATCTAATCTCCAAGAACAGCTGATTTCAAAAACATAACACACTTAGGGCCTAAAGTTGATAGATTCGTAGCTACAGGGTAGAACAAATAATTTAATTTAAGATACATTTTTTTAAAAGTAGGCTTATTTGCTGTTATATGTATATATTTTTTAAGTAGGCTTATTTGCTGTTATGTAACTATGGTATTTAGATAATGACATTATGCTGTCATTATATTGATTTTTCTAGTAAGTTTAGTAGAAGTAATAAAATTATTTTAATATTTAGTTACTATGCGTTTATCTCCCACACAAAGAATAGAAATTCTTATGATGATTGGATATGGTAATAGGATTCGTACCCAACAAAAAGTTTGCATTTTGTTCAACGCTAAGTACCCAGAAAGACCAATCACTAGATCAACTGTAAGTAAACTTCAAACAAAATTTCAAGAAACGGATTCTGTGGAAGATCTTCCCAGGAAAGGCCGTCCAGCTATTCCGGATGACAAATTAAATATTTTATTGGCTATAGAAGAAGATCCCCATAACAGCGTCCGCCAGATTGGCATAGATCATGAGGCGGCTGTTATGACCGTTCATAACTGATGAACGGTAGAAATATGGCACCCGTTTAAAATCCGACTGGTTCATGAGTTGAATGAAGATGATCCAGATCGTAGGATGGAGTTTTGTGAAATATTAATGGAAAGATGTAACGCAGATCCTTTGTTTGTTGAAAATATCGTATTTTCGGATGAATTTACTTTTAAATTAAATGGTGAAGTAAACCGGCAAAACTGTAGATATTTGGCACAAGAAAATCCCAGGTGGATGCGTGAGCATCATACTCAATTTCCTCAAAAAATTAAAGTTTGGACGGGTATAGTGAAAAACAAAATTAGTGGGCCATATTTTTTTGACAACAATGGAAACGGGCTAAATTACCTTCAGTTTCTTCAAGACTTTCTTATCCCTACGCTAGTTAACTTATATCCGAGTAGAAATAATCCTGCAATTCTAGATGAAAATCTGTGGTACCAACAAGACGGCGCACCTCCACATTATGCAGCAGTAGTGCGTCATTATGTCAATCAAGTTTTTCCGAACAGGTGGATTGGAAGACGTGGGCCTATTGAATGGCCGCCCAGGTCTCCAGACCTTACACCACTGGACTTCTTCTTGTAGGGTCACCAGAAAAATGTTGTTTATAAAATAAGACCTGCCAATATTGACGACTTAAAAAATCGAATAACAACAGAATGCAGAAATATTTCAGAAGAAACCATAATAAAACTCCAACAAGAGTTTATTGAGCGCTTGGGGTACTGCCAGGCACAAGAAGGAGGACAATTTCAACACTTAATTAAATAGCTTATTTCATTTTTTTAAACTAAAAATACTTTTAAAAAATATTTTTTTCCCCTGTAGCTACGAAACTATCAATTTTAGGCCCTAAGTGAGTTAGGTTTTTTTGGAATCAGCTGTTCTTGGAGATTACAGATCTGAACTAAAATATGGGGGTTTCCATTTAAAAAAATCGTCGATAATGTCATATCTGCTACATGAGTTACCCTGTATAATAAATTTATAAGTCAAAATATGCGCAATTAAAAATTATTATATACGTGTCCAAGGATTTTTACGAAATGTTATTAGATTATTAAATACCTAATGAATTTGTTCCTTACTTCATGTACACATTGTATACCGTTTATGTAATAAAAACGTAAATACCCGCTAAATAAAAAGTTTTAATTGAGTCTCTTATGAATCTTCTTTATAGATTATGGGACAAAAATATGTTTTACCAATTTTTAGAAATTTCTTTCATATTTTCATTCATTAGAAATTTACATATTATGTAGATATAAGCAAATCTAGTAAACCCATTAATCCGAATAATGACAATAATTTGAAATAACGTTAATTGCTGTTTAAAATTCATTGACTAAAAAATTTTAACTGAATATCTATCGAACCTCCGTACAGCAGGTCGGCTTTCTGCTTTTGATGTGAAAACACCAAAGGATTTTGGTTATGTGACTTTACTTGGTATTGCTACTAACAGGATATTGATATAGCTGGCAAAAGCTAAAAATATAACAAAATCCTTGGTTTGCACCTGCTAACAATACAACTTTAACGAATATTATTGTTTCAGGTATCGGATGTTTCAGTTTTTGAGGTAAACATACGTTTCGTTGGTGGACTATTGACTTGCTACGCTCTAACTGGAGATACAATGTTTAGGGATAAGGCTCAACAAATCGCGGATAAATTGCTGCCAGCATTTAACACTCCCACTGGTATTCCACATGCGTTGGTCAACTTCAAAACTGGCGTAAGTATAAATATTTCATACAAATATGCAGATTGTTTTATGTCTATTAGAAATAAAGCCGCTTAAATAATAAAGATTAAAGTAGGAAAATAACACTTAAAATCCTAAGATATAAATATAACAAAACATACATTTCACGAAAGAAACAGTACTTATGCAATTAATTATATTTTAGTCAAGTAAAAATTATGGATGGGCAAGTGGAAGTTCAAGTATTCTCTCCGAGTTTGGCACTCTTCATTTGGAAATGTCCTATTTAAGTGACGTAACTGGTAAAACGGTTTACAGAAACAAAGTTGATAAGATACGACAGTTATTGAGCCAAATAGATAAACCCAATGGACTTTATCCAAATTATTTAAATCCAAGAAGTGGCAAATGGGGACAACGTAAGTATGGAATTCGAACATCGTATAGCAAACTAACTTTTCTACTACTAACATGAGAAAACCCTATTATTTACCTGATTTGTATAATAAGAATTGGTTTATTATTAACCTAGGTAAATGATGATGATTCATTATTTACTTAGGTTAATAATGAAGATTTCTTATCTCTTTAAAGAAGTTGACTGAAACTTTATTGATTTAACGAAGTCTACATGAGAAATAAACTCTAGAAAATGTCCTAAGATAATGAATATTATCAAAAACTATGAAAATCATTTAAAGTAATAGTTGATTGTACAGTGATTACAACTCTTGTGCATTGCTGCATCTCCACTATTAATAGAATTACCATTATTTATTATAGGTAAATTTACTTCAGTATTATGACTATTTTCGATAATTTGTGAACGTTCATTAGCACTTGGTACCAAGTCATCTCCTTCATCTGTGAGTTTTCTGCCAGACCATCTTGACGTGCGAAAGAAGTGGATGGTATACTTAAATTTTCATTGGATAAGATGGGTTTTTGTACTAGTTTGGCTATTCTCTTCTTGTCCGCTATCGATTTCTTAGTATATCGTTCAGCTACTGTCGCCGACGTCCATCAACCGTGCCTTTTTAGGCTTAGTAGGTCTCCTCCATTTTCTGCTAGAAGTGTTGCCGAGCTGCGCCGTAGAGAATGACCAGTGTAACACTCGGGATGTTGTAATTTCAGAAATTGAGCCATAACATATGGCACTTTCCTAATAGTATTGTGCCCAATATTTTGTCTATGATGTTTATGTTTGCGGTATAAAATAAATAGTTTTCTAATGTCAGTCGGCCGGTTAGCCAAGCATTCTTTTACGACATTAATCCATTGCGGTTCAACAATGACAAATCTCCTGGTTGATCCATTTTTTGAGTTAGGAATACTTATCACAATAATCCCATCCCGGATGTCCACATCATCATGAACCATATTGCAAAGTTCGTCTGTTCTGCAAGCACAAGCTACGCCAATTATCACAATAGCCTTGAATTTAAAGCTTATTAAAGCAGGACAAAAAATGAATAAAATAAAATCCATACCTTTTTGATAAAAATTCATCATTCATTCATTTAAAAATGTATCAATTTCTTCTTTCGAGAATACACATGATTTTTTAGGTTTATAGGCGACATTTTTCTTTTTTAAAAATGCTACTACTTTAAAATATTTCGAAATATTGATATTTTCTTTGAGTGCAAGAGTTTATTTCTACATTGAGTAGCTTGCCCACAACGTTGATACCTTATTGTGGTCCGATTTTTCCTTAAAATACACATTTTCAGTAATTTTAACGTCTTTTTTTTTCTTTACACCATATCTTGAATTGAGTGTGTGCCTTCACATAAAGTCGCTTTGATTTTTCAGGCAACAAATCATGGCTTGCACTAGCCGCTGCCTCTCGGAGCTCAGGCGGGGTACAATTATCCATTTCTAAATCACTGTCGCTTTGGTCGCTAAGATTATCAGCCATATTTTAATATTTTATTGTAAAACTTTTACTTAAAACCTTCAGGTGGCCATAATATTTTAGAATAATGACGTTTTTCGAACCCCATCAGTTTCAATTGTTTTATTCGTTGCCTTGACAACTGTGCCCCAGGCTACTTGATATTTCGATATGTTTGAATAATAGGGGAAATGGCAAATTTTAAAATAAAAATGAGGTCTTTTAGCGTTAATTCGGCTGCTAGTAGTAGTAGAAAAGATTCTATAATATACCTCGGTTGAGAAGGCCATTATTGACCTCGCACATTATATCCCTCGGCACTACGCGTCCCAGGTTATAAAAGTGCTCGGTCAATGATGGCTCACTTCTCACCCTAGGTATATAATGTACTATTTTACACCTTAGACTTACTACATTTGCTAAATGCTTATACTCCAAGTCCAGCATTTCTGTAGTGACATCACTAGCATATGGAGAGCTCCGGGTTGTGCGACGTCAGGGGAATGAATTCTAGTGGCGTATGCATTTCAAAAAATAATAAATGATGAAATTTCGTTGGAATGTCATATAACTTTTAAATTTATTTCCTTAATCCTTAAAATCTGATCCTATAAGACACTAGGATTTCTTAGTCCTTGCGAAAATCCATCCATTTTAATTTTAAAATTTTTTATTATTCCTTTATGTCATATCAGTTTTAATCTTAACTGGTTCTCTGTCAAGGGGTCCTTAGCCTAGCCTAAAACTATATACATAACCTAAGCCTAAATAAACCTAAACCTAAGTATATGTACAAGGTAGATCAGTTTTCCGAAGCCGAGGCTCAGGGGACCGGTGATGTGGCTCCATGGTTAAGATTAATAACTTTATAATACAATATTTACATTACGACTTTCCAGCAGAAACGTTGCAGTGTGTCATGTGTAGTAATTGTTTTTCAGCTAATCAGCTTAAAAGTTATGCACCAAATACATTCATGATTATTAATTGGAATTAATAGCCAGGCATTTGGGGAAATAGCTGCAAAAAAAAACCATTTATTTTATTTAGTCTTGACCTCATGTCCACCATACCGGGCGGTTTCCACGCGGTGGTGGCAATCCCCGACCAACCGACATGAAAGCATAGGCTGGAAGGAGACCATTGTTAAAAAGGTGTTTATGATTGTGTTTGTGTAAAGTCCGTTCACAGATTTAAGGGAATGACTTACCGACTCGTGTTGACGCCTGTTTAAAACCAGACTGGGGTCTGCACAGGCCGGCACTGAATTGTATTTCAAGCATGGATGATTTGACACAAATAATAAACAATTTTAGATAGAATATATTATAATTAATTAATGCAACTACAGTTTACTCATTTAATTCATTTTCACTGTCACTATCAACACCTATGTTAATAATAAATCTTTCTGTAATATTCCCAATTTGAATGTATGAATTTTCAGCAGTTTTAATATGCGAGACACAATTTTTCCAGCTACTCACAGGCACTTTGTCCACTTCAGTAATAACAATATCCAGTACACTAGCGTTTATAGTGGGTGATACATTATTATGTCTAACGGCGGATTTTAATTGATGCCATAATATGTGTTCTATGGGATTGAATATACAGTGATACGGCGGAAGCCTTAGCACTGTATGCCCCTTACTTTTAGCGTAGCTGTCGCAATAGTACTCCTTTTCTAGGTTCAGAAATTTAAGCATATCAAGTAACTCTCTTTTAGTGTAACTTTCATGAAAATATATATCATTCTGATACATAAATTCCTGTATTGCCATTTTCGTATCTTTTGAACAAGGGTGCTTGTTTAACTGTCTACTGTGGTAACTTGCGTTGTCCATAACAATCACACTGTTTGGAGAAACATAAGGAATTAACTTATTTACGAACCAATCCTCAAATAACTCCGCTGTGGTATCGTTATGGTAATCCAAACAGGAGTCATCCATATTTTTGGCTGCCAATGAAAGAGTGCATTTGGTACCCAACCATCTTCGGACCCTGCATGTACTATGGTTATTCTTTTTCCTCTGTTTGATGGTACCTTTGTTCTACACCTGTCACTAGAATCAACTCAATCTTTTGACGGGGTATCATGGGTAGCAAACCAGGTTTCATCTAAGTATATAATAGGTCTGTTCTTACTTCTGTACTGAGCGATTTTTGTAAAATATTCAAATCGCCATGCCTTAAGTCGTTGCGATTCCATGATAACTTGCCGTTTATCGACTTTTTTAAATTTAAAGCCGATTCGTTGAAGACACTTCCACAGCGTTATCCTACCGCAGTTGATATCCGTGTTATCTCTCTCAAGTCATTAGTAAATTATCCAGTGTTAATACCGTATGCTCTTCATACATTTTATAAATTTTGCGTCGGACTAAATCTTCTTCGCTGCGATCTAATTTTTTGCAAGTCCCAGAATCTCTCCTTCTTTTCCTTTCGGTGATGGGTTTATACACAATTTTCCATACTGTTTTTTCCGAAATTTTGGTCAATGTGGCTGTTTCTTCAATACATTCCATGTTACTCAACTTTTCACGTTCTATGAGAGTTGTATATACATTTTTTATAATCTCTTTAGAATCTAAAGATAAGTGTCTTCTTCAATTTTCATTTCCGCACTGTGGTTGTACCTGTACCCCCTCCGGCTGTTCTATACTAGATTCACCAATCCACGGACGCCACATATTTGGATAATCAAAGCTGCGTTTTTATTTCACGCGAACTAATAAAATGACTGGTTTTGCAACACTGATTTGTCTACTTATTTTTTTCCCATTATTTAATAAGGCTTTGTAAACTAATTACGGCTAAGTACGGTCCCTACCTGGATAATAAAATCATTATCTCTATGATCCTTGAAACCCTTTCAACAAAGAATTTTATGATGGGTGATAACTAAAGGCAGGTAGTCATTCTCTTAAATCTGTGAACGGACTGTAAGTTTAGTGCGATGGTTTTCGTGTTAGGGGAAATACACACGACCATGGTAGGAGGAGGTGGTACAAGGGAAGCCTTGCATACAAAGGCTTATGTTTTTGAGGATTGTCGGGGTCGGGTCGTGCGTTTATTAGGCTGGTAGTTAGGGGTAAGTTTGTTGTTTTGTGCATGTATAAGTTCATTGAAATGTCAGTTATGAAATCAAGGAGGTTTTCCACGCCGGTCATATGGTGCAGGTCCGCGATGCGCACATATATCGGCCTGATTATGTGACGTATCGCAGTATTTTGTTTTCGAATCTCAGCAATCGGTGTGGCTGGGTGGTTGAGGCAGAACACCACACTGGCGCAGCGTAGGTAAGAATAGGGCGTATAACTTGTCGGTAGATGAGTTGCTTGTTGAGAGGGGAAAGAAATTATTTAGGGGAGAGAATGGAGTAAAGGCTCCATTGCTGCAAAAGCATTTCTAAGGATGGAAGAAATCTGCGGTTGGATTGACAAGCGCTCATCAATTGTCAGTCTGTTTGTTAAGTATGAGGGTAGTGAATTATGTAATGTAAGGGAAAGTCATGGTAGTAATACAGTTTGTAGAGTAGTCCGTAGTGCCAGACGGTGTCAAGTGACAATAAAAAGTATTTATACCTTGATTAAATTTTGTCTTGACATCCTGCAGAACCCTCGCCACCGCCAGGACAGTACTGTGTTGTGGTCGAAATTCAAATTGTTCGTCGGGTACTTTGTCTACTAGTTTTTGGTAATTGAGTTTGTAAAATGTTGTCTTTTTTAGTACCTATTTTTGAGAGTGTCTTTGTAAGGGCGATGGGTCGGTACGAGTCTGGGGATGTTGGGTTTGTATTCGGCTTTAATAGGGGTATGACACTAGCCTCCTTCCATTGTTTAGGTAAATGCTGCAATAGTATGCAAGCGTTGATGATATATAAATGTTGCACGAATGTTTTCCGAGGGATGTTGCGCAATAAAATAGTATGCAATCCATCACGCCCAGGAGCTTTGCGCAGAGGGAGTTTGTTGATTGTTTCTCGCAATTTCCTGGACTTGATCGTTATTTTGGAGAGGACGAGAGAGGGAATAGGGTTTTTTTGTCTCGTAATGTTAATCAGTTTAATTGTTATGAGGTTTTGTTCTAGTGTATTGTTAGGTGGAGAGGTGCAGACTGCCGCCAATGCATTGGCTGTGCAGTTTGCCTTCTCCTTGTCGGTTTGTACGTTATTGTCGTTTAGCGTAGGTATTTTGTTGAACTTCCTGTTCAGGCGCCACAAGGAGAAATCTTGCGTCGATAGTCCAATAATTATGTTATTCCAAATATTGTTTTTATGTGTGTTGATTTTTTCGTGTATCGTGGTTTGTAGGTCTGTGAGCCGCTGTCTGTCAGTTGGTCTTCGAAAAAACCCACCCATAAATGCCTGCCCTAAACTTTTAATATTTAGATCTTTGCCATACCTTCATTAAGCCCTGTTTCGTCAGTGTAATACAATTTTTCCCGTTTTTCCCAAAACTCCCGTATTTTTTCCAAATATTTTCGCCGCCACACAACAATTTCATTTTTTTCAATTTGTAGCTTTTTCGGTTTCATTTAATATACCTAAAATTAATTTCTTTTAAAATTGGTTTGAAAACTCCTAATGATATTTTAGGTAAAGATGTGTCCTTTTTAATTTCAACCATAACTTTTTTTATTATGGCGAATTCGGTCTCTGTGCTCTGTGTGTTGCTATATTTATTTTCTCCGCGATCAGAATCCCACCTGATTCACCTGATTACGGCTTGGATGACAACGTCGCCTCTTTAATTCATTGCATTGTAGCGGCAAAGTTTATTATATGCATAAAAGAACATTTACATGTACAATATTTTTATTCTACCCCTAAGTCACTGACAGAAATTGTAAACTTTGGGTATAAGTACGGTTTTACATTTAGAATCGACTTTAGCTTTAATATTATATTTATTTTACAGACCACATGTCAATTGGTGCCTTAGGAGATAGTTTCTATGAGTATCTTTTGAAGGCGTGGGTTCAAAGCGCTAAAGAAGATGCTGAAGCAAGGCAGATGTTCGACGATGCGATGCAAGCTGTAATGAAACACATGCTTCAAAAATCACCTGGTGGTCTGACTTACTTTGCAGAACTCAAATTTGAAAGATTAGAGCATAAAATGGATCATTTGGGATGCTTTTCGGGTAAGTGATGTAAGGATATCTGTTTTAGCTAGGTAATTAAATTTTTACTTAATGAAAACTTTTAACTTAAAATTGGTCTAGGACAGGGTAGGTTAAAAATACGTTTTTTTCGCCTGTTATGGTTTACCGGTCTAAACCGAAAAGCAAAAAAGAGGAACCGGTAAAGTAATTTACCAGTGATGCTGCTTTAAGTGGAACTTCAGTTGTTTTGCTTTATCGGATTCTCCTTTGATTGGAGGTTTAATAGTTTCAGTTGCCAGTTGCCCGTATCTTCGGTCGCTGAGAAATTTGCTTAGTCTGTTCATTTCTTGTAGTTTCTGTCGGATAAAAATGTTCAGGTTCAGTAAGTAGACTGTACTTCCAGCCTTTCGGTTCTCCTTTCTTAGAACTTTCAAGTCCTTGTTTAGTAGGTTTCTGTTCTTATTTCTTAGAAACTTCTGGACTTTACTATATTTACATTGGTTAAATGAGTAAGGCGCCATACAGAGTGGCAAAAAAGTCGCGCATAATGCCTGTAACTTTTGAATGACCTCGTATACGAAAAAGTGACCTTCATGAAAGTTGTTCAGTAAATTATTCCCCACATTTCTACCTGCATGAATTTTGTCTGTCATGATTTAGTTGCCATAGAGACTAACTTACTTTTTTTAAATGGAACACCCTGCATATGATTGCATGTTTGGATTCTAGTGGGAAAACTCTGATTTTTTTGTATTTCAATTTTTTATTTCTTTAAAATTGTAACAAACTTTTTAATAAAATAAATAACCTAGAAAATTGAACGACTTAACATCGGAATAATAAACAAGTAAAACCTTTTCAGTTGATCAGGTGTTCAAAATGACCACCATTTTCTTCTAAGCAGAGCGCCAGTCGACCCCTGAACCCGTCTACAACGTTTAAAAAGAAGTCCTCTGTAATGGCCCCAATTTCAGCACTGATTCTGACTTTTAAAGATTCTAAGTCTAAGACGGTTAACGTAGACTTTGTTCTTTAAGTGCTCCTACAAAAAGAAGTCGAGCGGGGTTAAGTCCGGCGATCGCGCTGGCCAGTCAATAGCACCTCTTCTGCCTATCCAACGCGCAACCTCCTGGAAATTGTTCGCTTATGTATTGTCTAACATGTGCCGCATAATGCGCAGGTGCTCCATCTTGCTGGAACCATACCTGTTTGTTTATGCCATTATTTACACCCGGTAAAACCATTCTGCAAGAAGGAATTATGTGATTCCTGAGGAGGTTTTTCGACAGGAATTATCTTCATTAAAATTTGAAGAATGGTGGGAATAAAATCAAAAACGTGTTAAAAACAGAAACTTACTTATAGGAAATTATAGATAAAAATAAAAATAGAAAAAAAATCGAAAAAATCTTGATTTTTTCGAAATAATCTTGATTTTCAAATGACAATGAGTTTCAAATACATAGATTTTTTTTGTACATGTGGTGGTTCTTATTTTTTCTCTCGAAAACCAAGGAAGATACGAAAACAATTTAGGGAACAAAAAAGTTGTATTATTAGTTGATAAATCCGAAAAAAAAAATATCAAAATTAGAAAAAAGTCAGTGCACGTACATTTTTTGTCAATAATATTCGTTAAGGGGCTCTCCGGGACGCCACTGGACTTAATAAATTTAATCTAGTTAGGGCTAATTAAGCCCCTTATCATTATGAATAACGGTGCCAAATAGCAATAAAATCGGAAAAAGGATATTTAAAAAAATTATAAGAAAAACAATTTTTTTTTTTAACTTTAATAGGTATATATCAAAAACGGGGCAACTCCGGACCCATGTTCATGTGAACTTTTTCTCTTAGAATATCATAAGGAATCACCCCCTTTAGTTATGTACCGTATTTCTGAAACACCCTGTATATTTACTTTCACAAAATCAAAAAAGAATAATTGCAAAGTATAGTCCGCCTTACGGTTCTGTGCCTATAGAAGGAATGCGAATAAAAAAAAGACTTATGTACCGGGTCTGCTAAGTTTACCAATAAATTTTAAATAAAAATAACCTAATTTTATGATGATTTGACCGCGTATGAATTTTTTCCCATCCACGCATTTCCCGGCGGCCGCTTCTAGTCGATGAAATAATTGTTGTGGACACATAAATAAAATAATGCCTAAAAAATGTGTGTTCCACTGCGTTTCTTTTTACCTATTGCCACTGAGAGTGGACAGTGGTGTGGTTTAATTATTAAAATAAGAGGAAGTAAATTTAGTTTATTAACTTATAAAATATTTATATGAAACGAGGCATCGCACGCCTGTGCCGCTACAGTTAAACCTGTCTTTTTTATGCCTTTTACCCCCCTGTCTCCTCAGCCGTCGTAGCCACAGACTCGTAAGGCAGACTATAGTGAATGAGCTCCCCCCCCCCCCATAATATTTATACAATACTCGTAACCGCAGGATGTTGCACGCAGCTCTAGTACTAACACCCAGAAAATTCAGTAGCAAGCAGTTCCCTACAAGAGAGTGGAACTGATATATTTATATATTATGTTGGTGTATACAACCAAAGGTTGTTAGTTCGAATCCGGCTCCGTATATCAACTTGTTTCTGAATTTTAATTCTTCGTCTGACATGACACTTTTGAATTTTGTTATTGACTGTTTTAGTGTTTTGGTTAGGGTAGTATTTATTTCAAAATAATTTTTCAGGTGGTTTACTAGCTCTAGCAGGTAAAACGTTAAATAATGATCTTTCTAATAAATACTTGGAGGCTGCGAAAGAGATTACTCACACCTGCCACGAATCATATGACAGGAGCTACACGAAATTAGGACCAGAGTCGTTTAGGTCTGTATTATATATTTTTTCTAATATGTTTTGGATAACGACGGGAAAAAATTTACCTACCGGGTGATGCATGGCTTAGTTGAAAATAGGAAATCCCATGCAAATTTTAAGGTGGCAAATTATTGGCTCCTCTGAACATTTTAGAGAAAAATTGTATTATTATTTTTTGAAGAGGGTGATATAATAAACACATGTGCCAAGTTTGAATAAATTTTAATAATCCAATCCTAACTTTTTCAATTAAATGTGATGGCAAAATTACGAAATTTTTATAGTTTAGGTAATACAGCAAACACCAGAATAGTAGATTCTGTAACGAGGTTGGAATACTCCACTCGGATCGAATTTTCATTCTAACCGAGTAGCAGCCTATATTTTCTCCACGACCAAAAAGTACGAATAAAAACTAATAAAATCTGTACAAAGCAATTAAGTTATTTATTCGCAATATTCGTAATTTCAGGTGGAGTATTATCCAGTTCCATATCTGATTCATCCGATTTTTCACTCATTTTTTGACTTGCACTAAAATTTGTCTGAAAATAATTATTACAACGCGGCCATTTTTATCTGACACTGACAGTTTCGAAATTCATGGCAACCTATGTCGTTTTGATCAATTACAGAATATTCATTCCGTATCTTGTTATGGAATGAAAATACACGCAAAACGCATAAGAAGCAAGTGTTTCAGAATAAATATTCCAACTCAAGAGCGAGAATTTTTACATTCTATTATCAAAAATGATTTTGGAATTATTGCATTCAGTCAAGGGCGGTTTTACGGGGGGGGGGGGGGGGGTAATAGGGTAATTACCCCCCCCCCCCCCCATGAATTTAGAATTTTAAGCATCATCATTGAAAAAAAAGGCGTGGCACCCAAAAATTTTTCGTCTGCGGCGCAATTTTTTCCTGCCCCCTCCCCTCGTACTTACTTTCTAGTTACTTCAGGTTAATAAGAGCTTTATTTATTACTGCATGCTTGTTTAAAAAAAAAATCTTCCTATCTAAATGCATAGGTAATTGATACCATTTTAAAAAAAAAATTGGGATTTGAAATTACCCCCCTCATGTTGAAAAGCTAAAACCGCCCTTGCATTTAGTAATGGTCGTGGAGAAAATAATTTCTATGACGCTATTGTCAAAAATTGACGTAAAGCTTGACATAACGAATAAATATTAATTAACATTAAAAACACATTTTCGTTACACCAATCCCGGCAATCACGCAGCCAAAATAAAAGACACCATTATGTTTTTCTTACTAAGCCTTTAATTTAACATAACATACCTAAGACTACAGATTTTCATAAAAACATTAATTAATTAAATGTTCAAACAACCCTCCTCCATTAACAGCTAAACAATATCCTAACCTATCATAAAATTCATTTCTAACATTACTGAGTTGATATTGGGAAATTCTGTCACATTCTAACGAAATACAGTTTTTTAGCTGGTCTAGATTTTCAAATTTTACATATTTTTCTTGGCTCCAGTACCGGCAAATTTGAACATTTGGTTCGTTGTTGAGGGTGAATGTACATTCATCGATAAAACAAATATTGCTCCTAAAATCCCTATTATTATTTGTTCTTTCCATTACCTGAAAACAGAATACCATTCTCCGTTCTTCATCATCTTGCCGTAGCTCTCGATGTTGTTCATACTTCTAAGGAATATATTTATGTTTTTTTTAAAGTGCGCAATACTGTGGTTTGACGTTTTCCTACGGCTTACCCAAGAATCCTCGTGCTAATCATTTTATTTTCCTTCACGTGCAGTAAAATATCATGATCTCTATTATACCTTTCTTCAGCTCTATTGATATTCTGAGTTGAGCATTTACAATTATTTATTACACTGCCTTTGGGCTCGAATTTACTAATGATAAGTTTAATTAATGAAATATCAGGGAATTTAACTGAATAAATTTCGGACACTGCTCTTAAACTGTTTCCTATATAATACCACTTAATGATAGTTTCTTTTTCCTTAATGGAATAGCTCATATTCAGGTATAAATAAAGCGCCTTCAATGAACTGACTACGCTACTTTTCGCAGTGGCGGATCCAGAGACATTTTTTGGGGGCGAAATTAGACTAGACTTTTAGTTTTGGGTGTAATTCCATTGCGAAAAAAATTCAGTCAACTTACCAAAATCTATGGATTTTGAGGTTCTAGGGGGGGGGGGGGATTTTCCCAAACCCCCCCCCCCCCTCGTGGATCCGCCACTGCTTTTCGTTTTGTCAATGCCAAATAATAATTTGCTGGTGTTTGCTATATTACCTAAACTATGAAAATTTCGTAATTTTGCCATCACATTTAATTGAATGAGTTAGGATTGGCTTATTAAGATTTATTCAAACTTGGCACATGGGTTTACTATATCGGCCTCTTCAAAAAATTATAACACAATTTTTCTCTAAAATGTACAGGGAAGCCAATATTCAGCCACCTTAAAATGTACAGGGTTATCCAACCAAGACTAGACAAGGCGATTTTTTGACTTTTCCTGTACTTTTATAAAAAAACTGAAATAGCCATCTTAAGTCATTTTCTCCCGCGAATTCGAATATCTTCAGCAAAAAACAATTGAACATCAAACAAAAGTACTAGGGGTCACTTTGATATTTTTTTAAATGGGATGCCGTATTTTTAATGAGCTTATCCGATTTCTCATATAAATTTTGATCTAAAATGTTGGATTTTTAATTCAAAAACGCCTTTTTTCTTCAGTTTTAAATTCGGAAAATGTTCGTCTACCGTAAGATTAATACCTGATAGATGGATACCCGTTTCACCTGTTCACCCTTTAACCTGCTTTAAAGCGTCCGTCAGTTAGACAAAATAATCAAGTTTCAAATTTCTATATATTTTTCACGAAACTCTCAAAAAATGTTCTTTGTGTTTGTCGAGCATTCTCTCCACTTTTGTAATATAATTTTATTACATTTAGCCGTTCTTCTAAAGAATATTTCATTATTTGTAATTAATTCGTGAAAAATATATAGAAATTTGAAACTTGATTATTTTGTCTAACTGACGGACGCTTTAAAGCAGGTTAAAGGGTGAACAGGTGAAACGGGTATCCATCTATCAGGTATTAATCTTACGGTAGACGAACATTTTCCGAATTTAAAACTGAAGAAAAAAGGCGTTTTTGAATTAAAAATCCAACATTTTAGATCAAAATTTATATGAGAAATCGGATAAGCTCATTAAAAATACGGCATCCCATTTAAAAAAATATCAAAGTGACCCCTAGTACTTTTGTTTGATGTTCAATTGTTTTTTGCTGAAGATATTCGAATTCGCGGGAGAAAATGACTTAAGATGGCTATTTCAGTTTTTTTATAAAAGTACAGGAAAAGTCAAAAAATCGCCTTGTCTAGTCTTGGTTGGATAACCCTGTACATGGGAGCCATGCATCATCCGGTATACACGAAACAATATTTCTAAATTAAAATTGATATTTTTTAGATTTACGGAAGGTGCTGAAGCCAGAGCATTAAAGAGCTCAGAGAAATACTATATTCTAAGGCCTGAAGTGATAGAATCATACTTTTATTTATATAGGATAACCAAAGATGAAAAATACAGAGACTGGGGTTGGGAAGCAGTCCAGGTGAGTTTTAAATATCTGTTAAATTTGAAATTGTGTCGAAAGACTTAAAGACCATAAATTTTGAATGCGCTATATTTTTTATTCGAGCGAATATCTAATAAAATCATTTCCTCAAGTAAATACTGCTACGAACATCTCTAAATTGTCAACTGTACATGGTGTACCATAATAATAATAATAATAATAATAATAACTTTATTTTAAATAATTACAATATAATAAACATGTTAATATGATATTCTTGAATAAACTTATTCATAAATTCCCCAGAAGACGTGCTTGTTAGGGACAAATCTTATTTCTCTCTACTTTCTTGATGATAGATTACTAAATTTCTGAAAAGGATTAAATATTATATAATTGATTCACAACAATATTAAATAACATTAATTAGTTATAGCATTGCCAAAAATATTTTTAAAGCGTTTGTTTTCAATATAAATGTTTTTATTTTAATTTTATATTTTTTTAATGAAAAAATTTTTTTCATATTTGTTGGTAAATAATCGTTTAAATAAAAGCATAAATAAGACAAAGTACAAGAAACTTCAAATCTTTCAAAACAAAATTCTACGAATTATTACAAATGCACCTATATAGACCTACAAAATAACACTACTATAAAACATACTAATAAACTACATACTAATAAAGTACACATTAAACGAATTTCTTGACAAAATAATTACAAAATATTACGCGCAGACGGACATTTCGGACAATATACTTATCACTCACACACCACACCAAGCTACATATGCATATACCTTGCACTAGAAAAATACAAAAATAACATAAAAAAAATAAGAAAAGCAGCAGCTATCCAATCAGCAAAGCAGCCAAAACAATAAAATTGTCAGCACTCAAACCCAAGAAGTTTTTCTGAACAGAAGTACGATACAGAAAAGGAGTCAAAGATAGAGATCTAACTCACTGTCCAAATATAAGTCAATAATAGTCCTTTCCACCGTAAATTTTTCAAATGTAATTAGACCTTTATTTGCTGTTATTACTTAGCAACAGAATTGGCAACATCACACCTTCAAACATTTTTTTAATGATTGAACCGTTAGTCATCCACAATAAATTTACAGGCATTGGAAAAACACTGCAGAGTATCTGGTGGATATACAGGTTTAAAAAATGTATACACGGAAGATGCACAACAGGATGATGTCCAGCAAAGTTTCTTCTTAGCTGA
The DNA here is from genome assembly GCA_963920685.1 of Polydrusus tereticollis. Classification (NCBI taxonomy): domain Eukaryota; kingdom Metazoa; phylum Arthropoda; class Insecta; order Coleoptera; family Curculionidae; genus Polydrusus; species Polydrusus tereticollis. The sequence continues at coordinate 108,890,648 of OY987329.1, forward strand.
GACGTTAAAGGTAAGATTATTTTAATTTCAATATAAGAATCTGAAGTTATGAGCATAAATATCTTTTCTCGCAAATATTGAGGAGTTCCACTTTTAAAAACATTCTTTGCATAACCCTGAATGTCTTTTCGGACATCCTGTAACTTAAACCAGCTCAAAGTTTTTTTGGTTTTCAGTACTTGTACCTCCTCTTCTCCGATGACAATTTCTTCTCGTTCGACCAATGGGTGTTCAACACCGAGGCGCATCCTTTGCCAATCAAGGGCGTCAACCCATACTATCGGGAGGCAGTTTAACATCAAGCCACTTTTAAGACGGTTGCTTCGACAAACGTTGACAGTTATGAAGCCGACTAAACAGGTGAAAATGATGCGACAAAATCATCGGCGTTTGTAGAAGCGACTATAGATTCACGTTATTGTAGATAGATCCTCCTACCCGCGACTGATAGACTTGTTTTATAATGAAATTTATTTATTAACTAGAGGAGATTGGCGCTGTAGATATTTAAAGCCTAATATGCACTGGGAAACATTGTTGGCCAGATTCTTTCCATAGCTGTTTCTGTAGGACAGCCTGTCCCAAATTATATCCTGGATCTTTTGACTATTTTTTCGATCTAATTTGGGACAGACTATACTAATAAATGTAGGACAAACAGAAAAGGTGGCTGGCGCCACACCTCTTGTAACGGTCTATGACAACGCTCATTTGAAATGGATTTAACACCAATAATGTGTTCAAGTGTGTACTAGACTTAAGAACGTTTTTAGGACAAAAAACGGTGATTCGACATCTAGTGCAAAAGCAACGGTGTTTTTGTGACTTAACTTAACTAGGCTGATTTAATTAGGTGTATATGTGCGTTTGGATGGGTGGTGGTTAGGTGAATGAATGGATGTGTAAAAAATAGGTTTGTTTGGAAGTTGACAGATTTTATCAATTTTTTTATAGTATCTTGAAATGGATACGATGTGTCTAAATGTGTGCCTACATTATGGAAAACTTTTAATATTGTTTTTTCGTCAAATGGAACATAGGAAACCCCAAACAGCTTATGGACTCAGCTCCCATCTTTGTTTTATACCAAATTTAGTAATTTGACAATTAAAAAATGTAATGCTACATTTTTAAAACGCATCTGAAGCGTCACTAATAGGTACAGCAGTAAACTTGTCAGTATATTTATTTAAGTAAAATAGCTAATAGTATACCGGGTGGTGCACCGCCAGACTGGCCATCGGAAATCCCATGTCAATTTTGCTACCCTCAAATATTGGCTCCCCTATTCATTTTACACCAAGATTGTATTAGCCCCAAAGGGATACCCAGCGACTTACCTTTTTGGCTCTAACTTTTAAACAGACATGTATAATTTAATGAAATTTTAATATTTTATGTAGGTCATAGACTCATAAAACCATACTACAGTAGATATAGGTACTCTACATTTGTTTCGATAAAATTAGCCGTTTTCAAAGAAAATAAATGTTTTGTGTAACACGTTTAAGCATTGCCTTTCGAAATATATCTAATTATTAAGTTAACTAACATAAGTTATTTAATCACAGTAATTCATCGAAGAACAACATAAGTCATAATTCGCATTAAAATAATAAAATATTACGTCTCATCAATGCTCACATGCATCTGACTTATGGACAAGCACTCGGCAATTGTGTGGACGCAAGAAGAATTTATTCCATTTAACGGGTTGAGATTTCGGAAATTACTTAAACGCAAGAATGTTAAAAATGTTAAAGTTTTTTCTTCTTCTTATTTACTTCAGCAGATTTTCAAAATTGTACCTTTAACCCCATTTTTCCATTTTAAATTCGTTTATTTTCCTATAATGATACAAATCTAACTATGACTACCCTGAATCTAGCTTAGCCTAATATGTACAATACTAAAAACTAAACTAAAATTAAGAACAAAGTTTTGGGCGCATATGGACCATAAGTATATGGCCCAAAATGCGCCTAAAAACCGAGCAACCTCGGCGGCCGTTGGAATGACCAGGGTCACAATCTAAATCTAAAATAATTATCCTAGTCACGCACGTTCCGGCAAGTACCCTCACGGGTGTTATAGGGATTATTTTACTCCAATGAGTATAACCACAATTTACGGAATTGATTACGTAGTCAGTGAAACACCAATGGCAAGCATTCTGGGAAAATTGCAAAAAACCCAGTAAATATTTTTCAGATACCTACCGACAAATTATGCCCGCCCATAGCCGGCAATCCCAATGTTAGCAGCGGATGACCTCTGCCCCAATCGCTACGAAGCGGCGGAGAGCGGTCATGATTCTATAGTCTGTACACTGAACGTACGGAGTAATAAAATTAGGGTCAATTACCTGATATAGTTGGGGTCAAGCAAATATTTGACGCGTGACACTTCCATATTGTCATGGGTGTCAAATACGGCAGGCCACTCATAATATAAAAGTTACTAATGTCTAATTTATATTATAATAATTACCACCCACTCGAAGTATTTGTATCTTTATCCTTTTATATGACTAAAAAGAGATATACATAAACCGAGTTACCTTCTCGTCGATTTGGTCAAATCATATGGGCTGCAGATCCGCATTTTATTTATTAATTTATTCGTTATACACTACTAAGATTGCTTTTGTTAAGAGTGTTAAGACCTGTGATATTAATGGTCAATCCTGAATCCCACCATTACAATGCACAGAATTTATCAAAACAAATTTATTTATATTATAATTCATATTCTTAGACCAATTTCCCAGCAATCATTTTCTGCAAAGGTTTATAAATAACAATATTCGTCAGTCCGGCCCTGACTAAGTATCAGCTGTAATAAAGTTGGTGAAATCGAAATAACCTAGTATTGGACAAATATGACAAGATGGAAGTGTCACGCGTCAAATATTTGCTTGACTCCAACTATATTTAAGCGATTCATTCTGATTGGTCCCTTTTCATAGGATTAGCGGTCCTTTTTACACCGCAACCATAATTTTCGGAACAAGTGTTTTATTTATATTGCAAATTCTGTGGCGTACCGTAATATAATTTTCCTTATTTGTTTAGTGCTTTAAAAATATTATGTTGTTTAGTGCTTTTTAAAAATATTTTGTTGCTTCTTTTTTCTGAGTGCTTTGTATAAAATCGATATATTAAATAAGTAACCTTCACTATGGACCTGGATCAATGCGGGACACACTGTTAATAAGGTGTGGGTCGATGCTTCCATAATCCACCCCAGGCAAGCCTTCCTGGAAGGTCTTTCGACAGGATTAAAAAATCCTTCAGGCAAAGGAAAACGCCTGATTATTTTACATATTGGGTCAGATGACGGCTTCGTGGAAGGCGGCTTATTATATTAGTCTTTTAATCAAAGCAGATGGGGACTACCACGCAGACATGAACGCCGATTTATTTAAAAATTGGTTCAAAAATATTGTAAGCAATCTAGGGAATAAAGCTGTCATTGTTATGGATAATGCTTCATACCACAGTAGGCGTATTGATAAAGCTCCAAACACCGGAACAAGAAAGAGCGAAATACAAGAGTGGCTAAGAAGGTATTTTATTGCATTTGAGGAAGATATGGTCAAGGCAGAATTATTAACTATGGTTAAAAAAAAATAAAGGTTCTGACAAATATGTCATTGACGAATTGGCCAAATCCACTAGTCGTAGTATTTTACGCTTGCCTCCTTACCACTGCGAATTTAACCCTATCGAGTTAATCTGGGCACAAATTAAAAATGAAGTAGCCAAAAAAAAATTTTAAAATGCAGATGTGAAGGGGCTTTTTCATAATGCGGTCCAAAATGTAACTTCTGAAAATTGGCAAATGGCAATTGAACATGTTCAAAAGAAGGAAGAAAAAATGTGAAGAACCGACCATCTAATGGAGAGAGCGGTTGAACCAATAATTATTAATTTAGGTGACGATTCTGATTAATAGGATATTGTAAGCGAATAAATAAATAAATATATTACTTTTATTCAAATATTGTTTATTAATTAACGCAAATAATAATGATATATTTGTGGCGCGTTTTCCTACGCCACTGATGATTTTGCATTATAGTTCTTTAATATTTGTGCAATGTAAACTGGGCTGTCCGGCACCGCCTTGTCTTTCCGTGATTATTCCGTGCGTTCAGTGAATAGACTATAGTGGGTTGGTCTAAGTGTGTCGTCAGTCGGAGTCTCTTCCCACCGTCATTGCCTATGTCGGTGAGCGCACGTTTCAGGCCGAAGAAAACGCCGAATTTCGCCGGTTTTGGCGGAACTCCGCGTAGACTTCAGCCTTTGCGTGCACTTTTATTTCGTCATGATTTTAATTGAAATTTATGTTCGTTAGTCCTTTGTATGTACGTACGTATTTGTCAAAAATTTTAATTTGCGTTTGTTTGCTTGTTATTTAATAAAATATATGCCCATGTTTATGTTATTTAATTTTATTGTTCGTGCTGTAGGTTTGCCGGACCTTTAACCCAGTAGCATATTTAGGATTGTAACAGGGGGGGGGGGGGTCCAATGCCCCCTTCTTAAAAAATGCGCCGCAGGCAAAGTTTTTTCGGTGCCGCGCCCTTTTTTGGAATATAAAAACTTCTACGTTTCGATAGCGCGACCAGAAGAAACGTAGAAGTAAAGAAATTTTTAAATATCAACACCAATATCTGTATTTTAAATATTAGTTTTTTGGAGGTATGTATAACGTATAGTATTTTACCCTCTGAGTTAGAAAACACGGAACAAACAATAAATTCAGCAATTGCAACAACTGCGGGAATCTCCAAACATCTTATTTAGGCCACAGTCCAGGAATAATACATCAATCATCCCATACCTTATATCATCTTTTTTGGGTTTATGATGAATTGAAATGAAATGCGGCTGCTTTAACCTTTATACATTTCCTTAGCCGACGGATGTTTTCTCGTTGTTCTTGAATGTGTCGAATTTCGTTGAAATGGTGTGTTATTCTTTCTATCAGATCTTTCATGGTGTGAACTGTGATCATAAAATATGCCCACATAGACCTATCCATTGATTAACAAAAGTATTTGATAAGTGCTGACGAAATTACTAAAATGGGGCAGTGCACCGTGGTGCATATACCACAGCTGATTTCTAATTTCTAAGGGCACATTTTCCAATAAACTGTTCAAGTTTCGTTGCAACAATTAATTGCAAATACGTGGCACCATTTAGTCTGCTTTCAATAAAGAACGATCCAATAAGAAGAGTCCCAATAATCCCCGCCCACATGTTGACCGTGAGCCTTTGTTGGTGCTTTGTCTATACTGTTGCATGAGAATTTTCTTCATACCAGATATGCAAGTTATGGTAATCTATTGTTCCGTCTCGGGTGAAACCGGCTTCGTCCGTGAACAAAACAACACTAGTAAAGTTATGATTTTGCCTAAATCGTGGCAAGAATCAATCTGCGTAGTTGACTTTGCAGAATAATCAGCGGGAGACATGACATGTACCTTTTGGACGTTATAAGGATGTAACAGTTGTTCTCGACGGGTCTCATAAACAACCCACTTTGTCGCATAAACTTGGACCGACAGTGTTATTACACTGTTGAAGGGATTTTCAGCAATCTCAACCAGAATTTCCTCTTCTAACTGAGGGTTCCTGGTTCTTCTTGGAGGCCCTTCTCCTCCACGATTTGGCAAAAAACTCCCTAAAATGGATTAGCAAAAGATTAGCTACTTTTAGCATTTTTATTTCACTTGACTTTTGACCTGTTTCTCTTAAGCTACTTCTGCGGTAAACGTCGATTTGGAAATGTATCAGAATAAATTCTTCTCGCCTCCACACAATTACCATGTGCTTGTCTATAATTGAGATGCATGTCAGCATATCGCTGGTCCAGATGAATATCGACACAACTGCAAATTTTTTAAAAATGAGTATGTCATAAATCAATGCAGAATATTGCTCTTTATCTGCAAAAAAAAAACGCCGTAATTGTAGTTGCAATATTGGCCGCTAGATGGCAATTACGTCCTTGTCACATTATGCGGGATCGATAGTATATATCCGCGAGAACACCGACGGGTTGATCAGTTGCCTCTTCGCAGTTAAGGGAAGAGCATGTGTTTCAGTGAAACATCGCCGTAAGTACTAATTTTAACTATTATCATGATATTTTCTTTTCTATTTTCGGCGAAAAAAAGACGTAACTACACTTTATGCCTATGTTTTACCAAGTCGAGATTCTATAAAAAGTCATAACTGTATTAATTATTGTGTGACTCGGCAGAACATGGACTTAATTGTACTTTACGTTTATATTTTTCTAAAAGTCATCCTAAACTATAGACGTAAACGTACTTGACGTCTATTTTATTTTAAAAAATATTATAAACTCTGGACTTAATTGTACTTTACGTTTATATTGCTCTAAGAACTTATCAATTTACTAAGTGACGCATTTACATTAGGATACGTTGTAAATTACAGTTTAGCTTCAAAATTCAATATTATAAGCTATTTTTCTGGTTACTTCAAACTGTCATTAGGTTTTTCTATAGAAGTGCGGTTTTTGATGCAGAAAAATGAGTTCCCGAACTTTTAAAATACTGAGTCTACTAAAAACCCAAGCAGTAGGTAACATCGATGTTTATGCAGTTCCTAATTCTCCTTTAAAAGAAAATAAACCTCAAAAGACATGCCCCAAAACTCCCGTAGAAATTAATAATGAAGAACCAGCTGAAAATATCTTAATAAACAACCTATTACCTCTTCAAACAGATGATTCGATCACGTCATCATGTTTAACCGAAATCACTACTAAGGAATCAGATAGTAATGAACATTCTACAGATCTGGCCTGTGTACGAAGAATTCTATTTGAAAATTCTAATAATGAGAACGAGTCCACTAATGTCCAAACTCGGAGCTCTCCTGTTGTTGAAACTCGCAATTTTCCTTCTACCAGTCGGGCTTCATACGAACATTACGTGGTCGAAAATAAAAGTAGCAGAACATTGAAGCTAAGGAGAGTAAACCATAATTACAAGGAATACTGCGATTCTGAACAGGAACCTTTTTCTGCAGGATGAAGTGATGAGTACAACCCTGACGATGATGATAATAATAATGGTTCATCTTCTTCAAGTGAAACATCGGAACACATCGGTGATGTCAATATAGAAGAATCCACAAACTCCCCAGTTAGAAAAGGAAAAAAAAGGGTTAGAAATCCGAACAATTGTATGTATGTATGTCAAGACATAATTAAGGAATTACTAAACCTGTTCAATATCACTATTTTTGTAGGTTTCTCATTACAGTGTATATTTACGCAGTAGAGCACTTTCAAATCAGCTCAATAACGCACAAGTTCTTAATACGAGGCCACACGCAAAATGAAGCTGATGCAATCCACAGCGTTATTGAGAGAAAAATTTCGCTGGCCCAGAAATCGGGACCTATCTATATTCCCGGACAGTATATTTCTATTATACGTGAGGCCAAGAAAAAGGGTAACAAAATAGAAGTTAAAGAAATGAGTTTTGACAGTTTTCTTGACGTCAAGACATTATCGGATGATATGGGTCTTAACATCAGTAAAAATACTGACGGTGATGATTTCAAAATTAATGGAGTTAAAATTTTACAATTTACAAAGGAAAAAGAAGAATTTTGTTACAAAACGAGCTACAAACAAAAAGAATGGCGTCTAGTGAATTTTAGACAAAGAAAAGGATCCAAAAAAGACCTAAATGACGTAATTATTATCAAAAAAGCCTATAGCAAGCCGCTTCAGTTATCTGATAATAAGAAAAAGGATTTACTATCTTTACTTAAGGCTGGCCTTATTCCTGCATTCTATAAACCCCAATTTGAAAGTATTTTAAAATAATTAGGGACAACCAAATCCTTTTTTACTTATGTTGCGATAGTACGATGCTTAGATTTTATTGTTTTAGTGGCATTGTATTAGGTATGCTTTTGGCGATATTATTAGATTTTAAGTATATAGCTAAGTTTTTATTGTTGATCTCAGTTTTTTTTTTAATTTAGAGCACGGTATTTAGTATGTAGTTACCAAAGTTCTTCAAAAAAACTAAAATGTCCGCTGTCATTCGATATTATTAGATTTTTAGTATATAGCTAGGTTTTTATTGTTGATCTTAGTGTTTTGTTTTAGTTTAGAGCACCTTATTCAGTTTGTAGTTACCAAAGTTCAATAAAAAAGACAAAAATGTACCTGACTTAAACTATTTTTTTTCGGTACAACAAAGGCGTAACTTCAAAATTCACTTTAAATTTTAATAAGAGAAAAACTATAATAACGCCACACTATAGTACGCATCTTATATAGTCTAATACCAAAAACTGATAATTATTAGTAAATTGGGCTCCTAGAAACGCACAAATTAAAAAAAACAAAAATGTTTTTTGTGTCTCCTGCAAAATGTACTAATTTGCAGTTGTGTCGATATTCATCTGGACCAGCGATATGCACTATAGGAATATTCCTCCATTACTTAAGTCTTATGTTCTCAATCAATCAGACAATTTAGAAAAGTGTTGTCAATAACACATTGTTAACGAAATAAAAACGACTGGTCTTTTATTATAGTATTCCGTCACCAGAGTATTTAAAAAAATCAGTTTTCAGCTCTGTAAAATGGTACCTATCAAAATAAGTAAGAGTAAGGGTAAATAGGTAAGTCGCTGGGCACCCCTTTGGGGCTCTGTATTTTCGTTAAGGGACCCTTTAGGAATTTTTTTTCCATTAGAAATTAGGGCTATTTTGACCCCCCCCCCCCTATACGCTCCCTAGACTATGCCATATACTTACCGAACACCCTGTATATGTTTGAAATCAGAAAAGAAAGATCTTTCATGAAACTAAAGAAAAATACTAATTTCATTTGTCATCTTTCCTAATATTCAGATCGTGTTTTTTTACTTTGTTTTCAGTTTCTTATAGGAAACCTTGTGGCACACGATATGTTTGAAACCCCTGTACATTATAATGCGAAAATACTTTATTAGCAATATTTGCTTGTATTTTTATGCTTTATAATTGTGGTGCAGTAACTACCTATATTTACTTTAAATTTGAGTAATTTTGCAAAGTATTTTACCCCCGCCATGTTCGCGCAATTAAAAAAGCAACAATAAAAAAAGTTTTCCGTTTTGTTTTGGCACAGCATAGAATATTATTTCTCTAGGAACATCACCTGATGTGTTTTAATGCACACATAGCTTTGGTAAATAGTTATTGCTTAATGCGAAGAAAAGAGAAGATAGTGCACTAGTTGTAAGTTAAATAAAGAGAGGGGAAATGCGCATCTTACCGCGCGCTACTTTCCCCTTCTACTAGTGATAAGCGCCCGTTCAATTTCTCCGAGTTATTGCCGTCGAGTTACTAATAATTCTAATAGCTATTTGCCAATGCTGTATGTGTAAGTTGTATACAGCTACAAAATTTCTTTAAAAACTTTATGAAGGCCTTTTTCTGACATGTACAATTTGACGGACTAATACTTACAGGAATTTAAATGTATATCCTCCTCTAAGAAGCAAACATTCGCAAAGCATATTAATTTGTAAATTTTAATTTCGTAGTAAACATTGGTCTGTAGTGACTTTAGGTGAACAGATTACTGTGTTTAAAATTTAGGTTAAGATGAACATAATATAAAGTAAGTAAGTAAAAATACTCCAATTGTGATTAAGACTAAGTACTATATTCTTTTAAATTTCAGGTTACCTCGTTATTCAATAAAAACAAACAATTCTTCTTTTGACAGTCACTTTCGCGACAGCAAGTATAGCTGCGCAGCTATAGTTCCTATGCTTCGGCTATATTTGTACAAAATCGTATGCCTGATGATATAGATCAAATGCAGAGGTTAGATTTTCCTCGAACTGTTTTCTCTGTATAACCATTGTTATTATTATACCGGATGTGGTGCACTACCAGACTTGTATTAGACTTTTTGAAGGTCCTTGTATATGGTGGACTCACCCACCAAATTTTATTATTATTTAATAAACCAATTAAGTTTTTAATTATTAATTAATAATTAATTTGCGTCCGATCGTGGCCACCTAGATGCAATATTAAAAGTGGCTCTAAAAAATTCAAGTAGGCGTAAATTTTTTTTAAAATGTCATATTCTGATCCAGAATTGTCTCAAAAATCCAAAAATGTAAAAATATACAGGGTGTTCCATTTAAAAATTCGAAACCAGAGCCGTTTCCGATGAAACCGGAAGTGATCGAAAAGTAAAAAATATGCGAAAACTCTCCTCTTCCTATACCATTTACCTATACCAAATCTCATTTTGATACACCTAACGCTGTAGAACACGCGACTTGTCTAATAGATTCGTTGACACCCGGTATACAAAAAATTAACATAATGTGGTGAGACCCTCTCGAAACTAGTTTTATTAAGTTTATTCCCCTCGCTCTTCTTTACTTATAATAAAATAAGACCGATTTTGTTTTTTAAGAAATATTATTTTAGCAGTAAGGGGGCGGCAGACCAAGGGGGGCAATCGCCCCTCTGTGACTACGCCACTGATTATGTGGAGAGCCATTCATGTGGTGGCACTGTGTCGAATGCCCTTGCCATATCCAAAAATACCGCAATCAATCATTTTTTCTTGAATACATGTTAGTTTTAATAAAAAATAAAACGTCTAGTAACATTTGACATTATTATAATTATTACTGGTAGCCGTATTTAATTTTTAAGAATTTTACGACGAGTTTGTTCTAAATAAGTTTTAATTGACTTAATAGAAAATAACAAAACTTGGTGTGCGAGTCCATCATATAAGGACCTATAAAAAGGTCTAATACAATTTTGATATACATGAGATTTCCTATGTCCAGTCTGGCGATGCACCACTTGCTATAGGGTGCCCATTTAGTGCAAAATGTCGGTTTTCCAACAAACGGACTAGTCACGTCTCGTGTCTTGTCTTGAGCTAAGCTGAAATAAATCCAAAACGCTATGTCCACCATGTGGACAACACTTCTTCCAGATGTTGTGTTTAGTGCTGGGCGATGGGTTGAAGTTGAAAAAACAATAATATAAAACAGTTTCACATAATGCAACATGTAGAAAATATAAACTGCAACGCAACCCCTCTACACTAAAGAGACCCAGTTCGTAAACACACATCAAAACTTTTATTGTTTTTATTACTTTCTACACGCAACCTAAATAGCCCCGAAAAGCTTGTTTCTAACTGTTAATTATTTGATGGAATACCGGCATAGTTCTTCAATAACTCGTAAGCTGTAATAAACACAGAAAAAATAGCTAAAAGGTACTTATCCAACTGGCATTGACTTTATTATATTTTTCTTACGACGTTTCGATTAGCTAGAATCGCTAAACGTTTTCAAGTACAAATTCAGTTTCTCAATCTTTCTTTCAAAGCATTTTTTCTGTACTTATAACAGGTAACGATGTATTAAAGAATTAAACACTAAGTGCCTGTGCTTTGAGTACTGATTAACTGATTTTATAGGTGAAAAATAATAATGTGCCGAGATCTACGACTTTGTATTGACATTGGCACAAAATTCTTATGAGATAATCGGTTTAATCAGAATCGGTTTAATCAGAACCAAAAATACCGGCCCTTAAAGAAATGTACATAATTGACATCTTTGAGAACAACTTATACATATTGTAACATTTTATGTAAGCTGGTTTATTTAATCTCGCTGTAAAAGGATCAAATTTTATTTCAGTAGGTAAACTACAAAATTGCTGCAACAAATTTTATTGGTACGTTATTAGAAAAAAATTGGTCCAAAAGTCCAAAATGTTTAAACAATTTTACTGTAGTTTTAGAACGTTCAAGCAGTTCTTGTCCATCTTATTGCAAATGGCCATCATTTTCTTTTGAAGCGATAATGAGAATTACGCCACATACATCTAAAATGAACAATTACTGCTATATAGGTAGCTAACATTTGTTAAAAATATATATAAGAAGTTAATTAGCTGGAATAATCAAAAAGTGTTTGATTACAGTGATTGTAAGATTTTAGTTGACATATTTCTGTAGCACCCATAAATACAGCTTGCCTAAAAAATGTATCAACAATACTTATTTTTGACTTGAAAAAAATATGGTTGGAGGATCAAAACCCATCTTGGCACTGTTTGCACTGTTAAGGTCCGTCCACACATTTCTTAACGTGATACCGTTGCTAATATATTTACGTTGATACAATGGATATATTTGACCTGTCCTACATCATTTCTAGTAAATGGTTCGTCTTTTCCCTTTCGCCAGATCCATCCCCAGGCGCGTTTCGCCGTGTCACAACTCGTCAGTGAGGCCAACGAAAGGGAAAAGTCGACGACAACGGTGAGATGCAACACGAGGCGACATTTCGTGACGTTCAAACGCAAGACCTTGCCCAATACCTTTACATTTTTTAATCACTGGTTATTGGTTCAATGTTACCTGGCGACGAATTCTGAACTTAGGTTCCTGTTAGATTAAGCCGGAGGATGCGTTTGAACACTAGGAGATGTCGCCTCGTCCTGCATATCACCGTTAGTTTTGTGTGGCGGCCTAAAAACTGAGCGAAGAATTCGCTTGCACATTTACTGCATTGACTAAAGATAGAAATATGTGACTCTTATATTAATTTACGCACAATAAAACCAATAATCTATAATTATAATAACATACCGAGCATTCGGGCATAATAATTAAAATAATAAAATTACCATACATTTTGAGCAATCTGCCCAAAGTTCAAAAAGTTAGTTGTTCTTGAGATATATCTTCAGTCTTCAATATGGGTCACAATGTGGTGCGTGACAGGGTTTTACCATGTGTGGACGTACTTTTAATAATAACCAAACACTTCCATCATGAAAAGATTCTTAGGAGATTACCTTACCTTATATGCCGCAAATTAGTATAGACAATGTTTTTACATGATAAGCAACCAGGAGAACTAATAGGCCATCTCCTGAGATTCAATAATAATTATTGTTGCATGGGCTGCATCACCAGTTTTGTTTATTTTAAGGAGTTGTTGCTTATTTTTATTTATATTTATCAAGATTTTGTAAGATGGAGGGGGGTAGGAGAAGCACATATTGCGGGAGTTAAAAGCAGCACTATCAAAACGAAAGATTGAAACAGTTACACCAACATGAGTCTAAGACATATCCCCCACCAAAGAGTTTACACGGAAAACAAAAAAATGGCTTTTATCCTTTTGTATCAACCCCTCATGTATCAAAAGAAATTTCTAGAAAACGGTCGCGAGTAAATCGTCAGAATTTTCCTCAATTCGAACTTTCTCTTTTCATCAAATCTTTGTTTGTTTGCATATAGTGGACAAGTTTGACAAATGCTTAATAGTTGTATGTCAATCATATTTTTAAAAAATCCAAAATGTACAGCAAAACAGAAACGAGCATAAAAACGTCAAACGCCAAGCAACCAATCAGCGGCGACTTTTAGCTTCGCGCTACTCAAGCACGCAAAGTTATACAACTTAGCTTACCTTACCCCCTCCAACTTTCTTGATTTTACAACTGTGATTTTAGCTTGTTTTTACCGTGAAGCTTTATATGCACGGCTTTGCCAGATTTTTTTTACTCTTTGTACAATGCTTATAGTTCAAATACAGCAGAGATTAGTATCCATAATCAATCAAATTAATAAGTTTAAAAAATTTTTAGATAACATTAAAAACCGTTTTTAGATGGCATACCTTGTCCCTGTGGATAAATAAGTTTGAAAAACAAATTATTGCTTTACGCAAAAATTTGATATTCCGACAATTCAGCTTTTATTTAAAAATTCGGACAAGAATCTAAACTTTTATATTTATCTACATATAGAATTGTATGTCGACTTTGGTAGGCCTTGTAGCAGGTTTTAAGTAAATTTTGGAAATCAAACCCAAAACCTTTTGTATTTTAATGTAATTTAATTAATCATTTTTGCCTACCATACAGGGTCAATATACATGTTTGGCAAATGAGTATTACAATCTGCCGCTTGGCAGGAAGAAAAGAGAGCGTAGGCCACTAGTAACAAGTTAAATAAAGAGAAAAATTTCATGGAGACGTAGGCGACAACTCGCAGCTTGGCAGTTAAAGTTGGTGAAGTGAACGGGCAGAATTGTCAGTAGGAGGGGAAAGCAGCGTGCGTTGAGAATCGACAATGCAATCCCACTCTCTTTATTTAACTTACAACTAATGCATTACGTTCTCTTTTTCCCATTACATAATACGATGAAATGAGACTGGGTTGGGTAGGGTAGGGCGGTTTGGGCCAGGTTAGGTGCCGCGACTGGGTTATTGAGGGTGGAAAACATGAAAAAGTACCCAAAAATCTTTTTGTACCCCGCAAACGGGCAAAACAACCCTTTTTCGCCGATTTTTTGTGGCAATGAGTGTTTGGAAGAGAAGGATTGCGGTTTTCATAGGGGTTTAGTGACGTGATGTGTTACGACAGGGAGGGCTTTAACGTTCGTTAAGGGTTAAACAACTCTCTCGAGGGGTAGAGAATCGATCATTCCGGTGTATTGTTGTTTCTTACCGGAGGATGGTACATTTAAAATATTGCCTCCTGTAGGAATGTTAAAAACTGTGTTAGAGCCCTCCACCCCCTCATACCACTTGTCACTAAACCCTCATGAAAATCCAAATTATTCCCTTGAAACACGCGTTGAGTCAGTTGAAGTCGACTTTTTTCATAAAAATGAGTTTGGGGAAATTAGCAGGGTTAAAAACTTTCCCTCAGAGAGGAAAGATGTTTTTTTAAGAACACGGGAAATCAGGTAAGAAAGGTTTGCCAAGCGAAAAAAAATTCAATAAGTCAATAAAATAAGACATCAAGACTCGAGAAAATAAAAAAAAAATGTAAAATAAACTAAACACGTTTTCAATTTGACCCCCAGATAATTTTTGCGAATGCTTTAAACCCACTCTCACCTAATTCCCTGTGTTTTATGCAGAAAACAATATTTTTCCTTGGGGGCAGTTTTCACCAATTCCCCCTGATTGGCCGAAATTAATTTTTATGTAAAAAGCGGGAATTTTTTCCAACCCCTAAAAAGGGTGTTGTTTGGTTTTTTAGGGGCGAAGTCCCACTCAAATCGCTCCGGGACTCCGCCCATCGTATTCTAAGCTAAAAATTACCCTTAGATATGACCATAGTAAATCTAGATCAAATTTGGCCACCCCACCCCTTTGCACGATTTGATTGGAGTAATTCCTATATTGACCTTCAGGAAAATAACTGAATACTCTGCTGCAGTCCTTGACGAACAACACCGATATGTGCAGGGTTGTTTTTTATATTTGCGCACCCATCTACATAGGTTAATATCAGTGACAGAAAAACCTTTTAGTACAAAAGTTGCATAATTCCTCCCATGTTATCTTTTAAACTTGCTAAAAAAACATACGCGCATCACAAAGTTGAAAAACAAGTGCAAGTTTTCTTTTTTTAATCGGAACACCCTATATATTTTTCACCGGAACGAAAGATCTCTTTCCCCTGATTTCAAAAATGTATAACATGTTAACATTTGGTTCAGCCGTTTTTCAAATATTTGAGTTTACAATTTTGATAAATTGAATTGATGATAATCGAGTTATCGAGGCGTTCCGCATACTTCAACGTGACATACTTGTCACTTTACTTTAAATTGAAATTTAAATCCGCCACGACTTTTGACACATTTAATAATATTTGATCTGTATTGAGCATGAATATTTCTTGTTCACTCCTTTGTCTCAACATTGGATATTTTGAGGTATATCATAATAAATTCGATTTTTCAGAAATTCCCACAGAAAAATATCTAACCGACTTAGGTCAGGGCTATTCGCCGGCCATTCCTTACTGAATGTGTCAATTTAACTTAAAGCGACAAATATGTTACGTTGAAGTATGTGGAACGCCTCGACAACTCGATTATCATCACTTTAATTTATCAGAATAGTAAACTCAAATATTTCAAAAACGGCTTAACTAAATGTTGATGTGATATATATTATTAAAATAAGGGGAAAGAGATCTTTCGTCCTGGTGAAAAATATATAAGGTGTCTCATTTAGGAAAAGAAAACTTGCAATTGTTTTTCAACTTTGCGATGGGCCTGTTTTTTTTTTTGATTACATAAAGATAACACGGGAAAAATTATGCAACTTTTATATTTAAAGTTTTCTTCTACAACTTATATTAACCCCTGTGGTGGGTACGCAAATATAAAAAATAGCCTTGTACATTAATCAAGAGAAGTAATATTATATCGTACTTCCCTTAAAAATGGTTAAACCGCATTCACTAAATATTTTGAATAAAATATTACTTAGTCTAATTTTTATGAAGCTAGTTTATTTACATTAAAATTAAATTACATTATAAATAAATTGTTATATTAGCTGATCAAATATATATACATGATTTTAGCTATAAATAGGTCCAGTCACGAATAAGTTATCCTATAATTTATCCTAGAGCTATTAAACAAACGGACAGTGGTATTTTTTTTATGTAAAAATGGTGTAAATAGTATTGTTGTTACTTTTTAAGTAATTTAGGTAATATAAACCAATTTTAATAGCAAGTTGTAAAATATTGTGTAAATGAGATTCGCTATAAAAGGTGTAACAAATTCTTAGGAGATTTTGAACAATTTTTAAACGGTGTTCAGGTTTTATTATTCAGTTTTTATTTACTCTTTATAAAGCTTAGTTTCTATAAACTGTAACATACTTGTGTAAATTTTATTGCAGAGTAGAAGTATTGTGTTTACAAATTATACTCATAAAATGCAGAAATTATGTCTGTAAAATTACACCGTGAAAATATAAAATTTTAGTTTAAAAAGTATTTTATTTATTCCTCAAATTTTTTTGTTTATTTGTCGGTTAAGTTCAACTATAGCTTTGTATGTAAAATAACTACAGTAGACTCTCGATTATCCGGGCTAACGTGGGCTGTACCCTAGCTAGGATATTAGGCGGCTTGGATAATCCGGATTAAAAAAAAATAATGTTGTTAAATGCCCATGCCTATGTATAAATATTGTATTTGTAAATTGTAGTAAATATACATTATTTGTATATTTTGAAAAACTGTAAAAGAACAACTAAAATCATCAAAATCATCAAACCTAATAAAAAAAGTTATTTTTCTACTACATTAAAATAATTGTTAGTAAGAGTTTGCTTTTTCTGAGACTTTCTCTTGCTACGATAACTCTCAATCTTTTTAAAAGCATAACATCTGAGGGCTTGGACTAGGGTTGCTGCTCCACATATTGCAAGGCTTTTTCTAATTAGAGATGCGTTCAGCAACAAACTCTTGCTCTTCATCTTCTTTTTTAAGCAGGTCTATCTCTTGAGTTTGTTCAGAGGCAGCTATTTCTTCTATAGAAAACTCTTGCTCATGGTTATCAGAAGCACCATTGATCTACATCTTGTTCTGTTACATCTTCACATCCTTTTAATTGTTTCATTAAATCAAACAAGCTCATCTCATCATCACAATCGCTGTCATCTTCAGCGTCCCTTAATCTTAAAGCAAGCTGATTTAGAGGTAAATCGTCTTCTCTGTCATCATCTGGGATCAAAATATTGTTCCAGGATTTTCGTATTGTGGATGCTCGAACAGATTCCCAAGCTTAACTCACCCAATACACAACACCCTTTAAGGGTGGGGAACAAATTTAAACTTTTTTTTTGTTTCCTGAACAAAACCTATTTTTTTATTGAACTACACCCAAGTAACTTAAAATACCTATTAAAGATTTTAGTTAGCTCGCAAAAAAAATCTTTATAATTTGTTACAAAATTTTAAATTATAGGCATTTACAATAGACATACAAACAATATATTGTTGGTTCAACAATAGCAATTAAATAGCACATTTTTATCAGTAAGTGTAAAGGTTAGACGCTCATTTTAAGCTTCTTAGCCTGTCTTTTGAAAACAGCCTCGGGGGCATCTCTCATAATAGTCCAACAGTAGTCTGCTAACATCTCACAGTTTTCCCACCATTTTCCCTGATACCTTCTTTCCATGTTTGAAATATCCTGGTGGAACCTCTCACCGTGCTCGTCACTTACAGCACCACAATTTTCCGGAAAATAATCGAGATGAGAATCCAGGAAATGAATTTTCAACGACATATTACACCCTAGGTTTTGGTAACATAAAAAAAGTTCGGCAACCAGGTCTTTATAGTTTTCTGCTTTTATGTTTCCCAAAAAATTTGTTGCAACCATTTTAAAGGCATTCCAAGCGTCCTTGCCTTCAAGTATGGAATCGGATTGCCCATCTCCGAAAAGTTTCCTAATCTGGGGACCCACAAATATTCCCTCTTTAATTTTAGTGTCACTGGTTCTAGGGAACTTTTCTTTTAAATAAATAAAAGCACGGCCTTCTTTGTTCATGGCCTTCACAAAATTTTTCATAAGTCCCAATTTTAAATGAAGTGGCAGTAGTAAAACCTTTTCGGGGGAACTAATGGCGCGCTAACTACATTTTTCTTTCCTGGCTCAAAAGACTCTCTCGGTGGCCAGATTTTCTTTATGTAGTGATCCGATCGTGCTCGACTGTCCCATTCGAAGAGTAAGCAGCAGTATTTCGTATAACCTAGCTGCATTTCAAGCAAAATCGCCACAACTTTTAAATCCCCACAAATTTGCCAATTATATCTTTCATATTGTATGGTCTCCAGTAACAATCTCAAATTGCTATACGTTTCTTTCATGTGGACTGCATGACCAATTGGGACTGAACGCAATTTGTTTACAATATGGAGTAAACAGATTTAAGACTTACTTTTGAGAAATTAATAAAAAGTCTCCAGTCTTTTGGATCATAGTCGAGATTTAAAGCTGCCATTAAGTCCCTACAGGCTACCAAATTGTTTTCCATGTTAAAAAATTGTGTTAGGTTTTTCTGACGGATTCGGTACACAGAAACTTTTACTCTTCAACTTAAAGTAAGTTCCATTGTCGCAATCGAGAGGCCAGTAGTTCGAATTTTTCTTAGGCAATTCCAAATCCCTTATAAGGTCACTTAATTCACTTTGACTTATTTTGGGAGGCTTTTTACTGGGAAGTTCACAGACAAAATCGAAGTTGATGGGCCGGCGACATTACACTACCGTTTGAATCCATTGGATCATCATCAGAATCAAAGCTATATTCCTGAGATGGACTAGGTACAGGCAACTCGTCACTATGAGGCACCGGGCGTATAGCGGATTGCAAATTTGGATACTGTATAGCAGACCTTTTTTTCTCCGAGAAGCCTTTTTTGATGGGAGGTGTCAAACAAAAGTAACAGTCAGTAACGTGGTCTTTCAGTTCTCGCCAGATCATAGGAACAGCAAAGGGTATCTTACGCTTTTTTCCACTTAGCCAGCCGCGAATGTTGGACGCACATTTGTAGCAGCAGATATGGGGAGCCCAATTTTTATCCTGGTCTCCAATTTTACAGCCAAAATACAAGTGGTAAAAGCCTTTTGTATTAAAGGGCTAAGTGTACGTTTTTGTTTTACAAAAGTAACTTCACCACATATATAACACAAATAATCCGGCTTATTTAAACAAACTCGTGACATGTTGCTCAAAACTCTCTAATTTCTCAAATACGAACAGCTCTCAATCAACTTGTGATTGAAATACAACTAACTAACAATTTAGGATTTATGTTATGTATATTAAAACCCCTTATAAAGTACACCTGGTATAATAAATTCAGGTAGGTACTTCTCATTTTATAGTCGAATTTTCCCATACATTACGGGCACGTAGGTAATTATCATAATTAGCATGGATCTATAAAACCGGAGCCAACTAAGACTTTTGCAAAACAAAAAATTTCTGAGAAAATCCTGCTTTTTGGTTGGTCACTTTAGTTACGCCCCCTAGTGGCCAACCTAGAAACTTAAAAATTATTTCCAGCAATTTTGTAATAAATATTTTTTTCCGCAAGCCGTTCGGTTAACGGTTTCCCAGATAAAGCCGGCGTCCCTTTTTAGTTCTACACCCGGTACAAACACAATAATATAATATAGAGGGAAATACCCGGTACCCATCAGGTCAGTCAATTTGGGTTAGGTTAGATTAGAGTGGCAGACTTCTGGTATGTCCAAGCAGTCTCACGTAGTCCGTTGTGATAACACACATGCTTCGCGGAACCTATCATCATCAGCTCCCTGATGGCTAGTACGACGTGCAACGCAGAAGAAACTTGGCAGCTCACTCGAACCAGCCACTACCGTTAATAAACCTGGTAAGTCGACCCAGTTGTAAGCTGCTTACTTCCTGTGGATTATTGAGGAATGGTTCGTCCAAGACATTAAACCTTCTTGCAAAGCCAAGGCATTCACACAAGAAATGTTGAATTCTTTCCTCCTCTTTTTCATCTCTGCAACTTCTGCAGAAGTCGTTAGCTGGTATTTGCATACGTTCGGCATGTCTACCGAAGAAAAGACAGTGTCCGGTAACTACGGCAGTGATATTTCTTAGGTCCTTCCGACTGTGTTGTAATAATGCTGCGGTTTTACTCATATCAACGCAATTGCTTGGAGATCCTACAGGTTGTTTGCTCTGTCCATCTGCTTATTGCAAGTTGTTTGGCTATGCGATCTATCTCCTATTGGCTATCTATCTACCTCCTCTTTGACCGATCCCAGTGGTCTAGCCACGGCATTTTCTGCTAGATCGACGGGCATGCCCGCACCCTCCCTGGCGAGCGTATCAGCAGACTCATTGCTATCTATGTTCTGATGACCAGAAACCCAGCACAGAGTGACTCGATGCTGGGCACCAAGTATGCGGAGATTGTTGCGACATCGCCTTACTAGTTTTGATTTAATGTTGTTGGAACAAATTGCCTTTATAGCAGTAGTCCGGAAGTCTATATGACCTCTGTATTTTTATGTTCTTAGAGTGATCCGTCTCCATTGTTAACTGATTGCCGTCCCACTCTTTCCTAGGCGGAATGAGCACAGAAAACCCCTCTACGAAGTCTGTTAGTGGGACGATGTAATCTGTCGGCTCTCGCAAATTTTGCACTGGATATGTCGATAATATACTGCTGTGCCCGTTGGTGCCTTTCCAGCATTTTGACTCGTTTAGTCGTAGAGCACTTTTTGCAGCCATATTTTTTCCATAAATGTCCACAGGCAGCAGATGTAACATCACTTCTAAAGCCGCCGTCGGTGTGGAGCGAAGGGCACCAGTTACTCCTAAACAACCTGCCCGTTATATCTTCGTTAGTTTCTTTGTGTATACTGCTTTTTTCAAAGCAATTTGAGTTGCTCCAGCAATTCTGGGCTTCCCCGTAAATATTATGCCTGATGCTAGAATAATACGGCGTCGCTCAATCAAGTGATCTGATAATCAAGAGTGTACTGTAACTTTTTTTTTAGAACCCTTGAAAGGAAATATGCATTATGAACTAAGTGGTGAAAGAAAAAATTAAAAAATACACATCACTTGTTTTTTCATGATTTAAAGTAAAAACTCTTAACATAATCTTTGTCCAAATTGATTACTACTTTATGGTATTATCCATAGTTTTTACTTAACTTATATTTTGTAGCCCTTCATTTTTTTTTAGTTTTTATTTTGATCACAACAATGTCTAATTCACAGTATTGACGTATAAAACAAGCCACATTTTTATATTTATCGTCACTTTTTAAGAAAATGGCTCAAACATGCACGTCAATTTTGTTTTCAATGGAGAAACCTGTTGCTAATATTCTCAAGCCTGAAAGTTCAACCCCCTTGTGGGGGTGGGCTACGCCCTTGAAAGTTTAAATGGGATCAGGGGTCAATTTAAAGGTCGTTATATTTCACTTTATTGCTGCCTAGTTCTTTAAATTTGATTCAGTAGTTTTCAGATCAAGAAAATGCCTTTTAAACTTTAAAGGGTGTAAGCTCATCCACCGCTAGAAGGTTGAGGTTACAGGTTAGCAAAAAGTTTCCCTCCTTAAAACCAATATAAAAATTCCCTAAACCTAAACTTACAAGGTGGTAACAAAATTTTCATTTTTTTACCAACATTTTTTCTTTCCAAAAGGATTACTACTGTTGTACATCTATGTCAACTGCGATTTGAAGTGGTGATGGATTATATGGATTAGAGGCAATGTGGGTTTTAAAATATTCAGGACCAAATTCCTAAAAAAAAATACTAATTTTAACTCTTAACCAAACTGACAATAAAAAAGCGCAAGCCAGTGTTATTACCACGTTACAATTAATTATCATGGTATTCTAAAACAGTGTAGAAAAACAATATGGATCTTTATGACTAAAAGGTACTAAGGTTTTGATTGGACAAAAATTATTATCATCAAAGTGCGCTTTGCATCTAAGGCCGTACTGCTTAGCGGTAAAACTTAACACCCGTTGGGTGTCAGTAAATACCAGCATTATCGATCAATCAATTATTCCGTCATCTTTAACAGTCGTTACGAGTATTTCATTCATCGCTAATTTATTCAATTTCTTGAATAATTAACGCAACGGGTTTTACGGAACACCACAACAAATTCATGGTTAAAGCGTGTTTTCGACACGGGGTTAGAGTAATGGTGAGTGGCAATACAATCAGCGTTTGTGCATGGACGATTTTTGCGAAAATTTTCCTAACGTCGCGCGTCGCTTTTACTGCTTCAAATTTGTATCATTGCCTGAGAGGGGCCGTGGCTCTGTTTAAGGAAACAGGTTCTATATAACATAAAAAAGGAGCTGGAAGAATAAAAGAACTTGTTGCAAACGGTGGTGAAATAATGTAAAATACGCCAACAAAATATATAAGACGCCTATCTCAAGAAGTGGGAAGATCTTATGGAACATGCAGGACTACTCTTAAAAAAACAGTTAAATTTGTTTTCTTATAAAGTACAAGTATTCCAAGAAATTCATGCCGCAGATTTTGAAAGATGAAGGAGTTACTGTCAGTGGTTTATCCAAAATGTATTGGAAAGAAATGATTTATTAGACCTGCCATTAAAGGTTCAGCTCAATATCTATATTTTTGTGGAAAATATGAATTTTTTGACATTTTTATTTTTGCCACAAAAACGTAAACGTTTCTTTTTTTTAAAGAAAAAGTAGAAACTTGTTTAACACAATTTAATTAATCCCCTATAAAACCATTATAAATTTTTAAACTCAAAGCACAAAAATGGCACGCGCGAATTAAATAAAAATACACTTAAAAAATAACAATAAAAATAAATAATAACAGTAACAAGTAACTCAGTAACGAGCGTTTCCTCCACGTCCACGAATGACAGCCTCCATATGCCTTGGCATCCCTTCAATGAGGTTCTGTATATAATGATCTTGATCAATTTGCTATCATTCTTCAATGAGTACTTCGTTAAGCCCCTGTAAATTGGCTGGACCAGGTACCCCCGACCGTACTTTTGTGCCCAATGTGTCCCAGAGATGTTCGATCGGGTTTAAGTCGGGGCTGCGGAGGGGCCAATTAATTTTTGAGATTTCCACCTCATCTAAATATTCATTAACTACTCTCGCAATCATCTCCCACAAATGGAGCAAAGGGAACGACATGTGGTTCTAAAACCTGACGAATATACCTACCCGCTGTCATTGCCCCCCCCCCCCCCCCTAATTGACTATTCACAAGTCCGTTTTGATGTTGAGCTGCACTCCACCCCACACCATAACAGAGTCTCCGCTGCCATAGCTAACCCTAAGCGAAAAATGGTTTTGCTCAAAACGTTCTCCTGTTTTTCTATAGATTCTTTAACGACCGTCTGGTGATTTTAAACAAAACCTAGATTCGTCGGTAAATAGGGCATTTTCCCACTCATCAATGCCCCAATTTTGATGTTCCCTAGCAAATCTAAGGCGTTGAACCCTGTAGTTTCTTCGCAACTCGGGAGCGGTTGCAGGTCTCCTTGTGTGTAATCCAATGTCAGATAACCCCCTTCTTATCGTTCTCTGGCTTACTTAAACCTGCCGTACGTCCTCCAATCTGTTTCTTACCTCCACACAAGTTACTCTTCGGTCACGTAAAACATTTAGTGCAATAAAGCGATCTTCTCGTTCATTCGCACAGCTCTTCCTACAACATTGACTCCTTCCAGCTGATTAAACCGATTTACAGCACTTTATACTTTACTTTACTGTGACCGTCTATCCTGGATTAAAGCAATGGCTTTGACAACATCAGTCGGAGACATATCCATTTTTAAATGTAAGAAAACACCTCAGAAGTAACACACATTCATTTACAAAAAATAATTTGATAGCTTTTGAAAACCGTAAATGACATATCCAAGTGTGGGATGATTCAACAAAACTGTCACTGTCATCCTCCGTAGCAACCTTACTTCTTCGTACAGAAAAATGATTGGTAATTGTTGTTTTTTTTTAAAAATCCATATTTTCCACAAAATAAAGATATCGAGGTGAACCAAAAACAAAAATGTTAAGAATAGATGTGACTTAATAATTAAAACTTAATTCAGAACAATATACTGTTTCGCCACTCCACAAAGTTTCTTAAACTTATGGTAAAAAACATCTTTTTGTTTAAACCTGTATATTATAACGCACGTCTATTTTTTTGGTACATTTTTAAAATGTGAACGATTCTCCATTAATTTATCTACAATATTCTTTGAAATTCGTTTAAATCCGACCTCAAATAAAAAAGTTATTTGCGATTTAAATTCATCGAAAATTTGGGTGGATCGATTATTTTGCCTGTGAGTGTATTACTAAATGTTACAATAATAATTTAATACTTTCAAAATAGACAGACAATTAAGCCAAATTAATGTTTATTCTTTTAACACGCATCTTTTCCACCTAACTCTCAAACCAAAGTGGGGTTGGCTGGACGTGTGGAGGTCAATAGTAAAATTCTATCAAATCTGTAATTAAACTTCCTCAGTATTGTCAGATCTTATTTCCTTCAAAATCAAGAGATATTTAGAGTGGTTCGTTTTGAAATGTTTAAAAAAAAAGCGTCAATGTAAAATGCAAGAAGTATAATATATTATCTCACCCTTACCTCATACATTTTCTTTGTCAGCAATGCATTCCTAAATTCTTCGGTTCTGGCAAAGCTTTTTGCGCCATACCACGATGATAAACTTGGATTTTGCATTAGAGTAACATTAACTGTAGATTTAAAAGGTCTCACAGATATTAAATCTGTGAGGAGCCTCTCTCTAAGACCTGGAAGGTTAGTCAACCCGCCTGTTAAAATCACATTGGAGGCTATTTTTGACTGAGTGTCTGCATCAAACAACGATAAGACATAGGCTGTAACAAAAAAGAAAACCTAAATACCCTGCCTTATAACTTGAAAACACTTAAATATGTTTAATTTATAAATATACAGAGTGGCAAAAAAGTCGCGCATAATGCCCGTAACTTTTGAATTACCTCGTATACGAAACAGTGACCTTTATGACCGTTGTTCAGTAAATTATTCCCCACATTTCTACCTGCATGAATTTTTTCTGTCATTTCTGGTTTGGTTAGATAGATAGATAGATATTTATTTAATGCCAATAATCAAAATAGATTTTACACACGTCAAAAATACATTTAAGTAGGTATCTAAAGTAAATGACAAACATATGCTTAAACTTACATACAAATTTTACATGTCACGATTTTAAAATACAATTAAAAATAATTTAAAAATAAAAATAAATTAATGTACAGGGTCTTCCAACGAGGACTGAACAGGGGCTCATTTTTAAGCTTCCTTGTATTTAAAGAAAAATCCAAAATAGCCAATCGATGTACTTTTTCCTGCAGAATTCAAAAATGACACCAAAAATTTATTTGAACCAGAAACAAAAGAGTAACGCTATGGATAAGGTGTTTTTTAAATGGAACATAGCTTTTTTTATACGATTTTTGGAACGAGTGATTTTTTTTTTGTCTGTTCTGATCAAAATATTTAATATTGTGACAGCTATTTTTATTAAATTTTAATGTTTTATCCAGTATAATTTAACTTTAACCTGTTTGAAACATACACTAGGTAATAAAGGTATAATCACCTTTGAATCCTTCAAAGTCAAAAAATTTGACAAATTTACTATAATATTGCCGACATGAAATATTCATTAGATGAGAGATTGCAGATTGTTATCTTGTTCTACAAATGCCAAGAAAATGCAAGAGAAGCAAGGAGAAGATTTATTGCAAATTTTCACAGAAATATCCGTCAATACTATTCTAAGGATAAAGAACCTATTTGAGGAAAATAAAACATTACATGACAGAAAAAGAAATCCAGAAAGGAATAGAAATCGAGACCGTGCCATTGTGAATTAATATATTATTATAATACGGCGGCGGTGTAAGACGCAGAAGAGTTACCCAAGGAACTGTTCACAGGACTTTAAGAAATCATAAATTTAAGTCCTATCATATCCTTCCACTTCAACATCTAACACCGGCACAAAAAGAACTTCGCTTCCAATTTGTTTCCCAAATTGTAATTCGGAAAGAAAACGAAGACCCTAATTTATTCAGAAATATCTTATGGACTGACGAAGCCACATTCACAACATCGGGGGTTTTCAATAGACATAATAATCATCACTGGGCCGTTGGAAATCCAAGAAAATTTCAGACAATTAAATTTCAAGGAAGGACTTCAATCCATGTTTGGTGTGGCATAAAAAATAATAGAATTTTGGGACCAATATTTTTTAACGGGACTTTAAATGGACAGAGATACTACGAGTTCTTAGAAAACGAAATTGAGAACTTTTTGGAAGATTTACCATTGGAAGAATATCAAAATTTAATTTGGCAACATGATGGGGCCCCTCCGCATGCCGTGCGTGAGGTTACTCAATATTTAAACGGACGCCATGGAGAATGGATTGGTAGAAATGGAACCTATGCTTGGCCACCCAATAGTCCCGATTTGTCAATATTAGACACATTTCTTTGGGGCCATTTAAAGAACGTGGTATACAAGCAGCGAAACCACGATATTGAAGAGATCATGCAGAAAATTGTGAATGAAATAAATCGCCTTAACCAGGAAAATCACAGTATAACAGCAAGTTTGGAAAGGCTACAAAGAGGTTATCGCACATGTTTCGAGAACAACGGAGGTCACATTAAACAATTAAATTATTAATGTTTTTTTTTAAATTAGTATAGAGTTGGATTCCATTTTCTGTCATGTAATGTTTTATTTTCCTCAAATAGGTTCTTTATCCTTAGAATAGGATTGACGGATATATTTCTGTGAAAATTTGCAATAAATCTTCTCCTTGCTTCTCTTGGCATTTGTAGAACAAGATAACAATCTGCAATCTCTCATCTAATGAATATTTCATTTCGGCAATATTATAGTAAATTTGTCAAATTTTTTGACTTTGAAGGATTCAAAGGTGATTATACCTTTATTACCTAGTGTATGTTTCAAACAGGTTAAAGTTAAATTATACTGGATAAAACATTAAAATTTAATAAAAATAGCTCTCACAATATTAAATATTTTAATCAGAACGGACAAAAAAAAATCACTCGTTCCAAAAATCGTATAAAAAAAAGCTATGTTCCATTTAAAAAAACACTTTATCCATAGCGTAACTCTTTTGTTTCTGGTTCAAATAAATTTTTGGTTTCATTTTTGAATTCTGCAGGAAAAAGTACATCGATTGGCTATTTTGGATTTTTCTTTAAATACAAGGAAGCTCAAAAATAAGCCACTGCATGTTCAGTCCTCGTTGGAAGACCCTGTACACAAGCACACAAGGAGATAAATCATGAAATTACATTGCAATTAAAAAATTCTTCAATGGAGTAAAAAGACTTTTCAATTAAAAATTTCTTCAGTTTTACCTGGAAAACTCGCGCAGACAAACTCTTCCAGGCCATTGGAATCCTGTTGTAAAATTTAGGAGCATAGTAATTCATAGAAAATCTACTCTTACTTAGACGAGAAAATTCTGGTATTAAATGTGAAGCATTTCGAGTATTATATTCATGCACCTCACTATCACTTTGAAAACGGTCCAAGTTCTGTCTAATCCACAACAGACATCTATATATAAATAAAGATGGAAATGTTAATATTTTTAGTTCCACAAACTTTAATCTTACATCAGCACGAAAAGGCATGTGTGTGATAATACGGACTGCTTTTCTTTGAAAAGAAAATATTTTTTATGCCTGTGGAGAGTGACCCCAGATTAGAATTCCGTAAGACATTATAGAGTGAAACAAACTGAAATATGCATTCATACATGTACCCTGATTCGCGATGGGCCTTAAGTTTCTAAGAAGATAAAGATTTTTTGACAATTTTTTAGCAAGAAATTCCACATGTTTTTCCCACAGAAGCTTCTGGTCCATGACAATACCCAAAAATAATTTAACCACTGGTTGATGCAGTACCTGCCTCTGTGTGAAAATAAGTGTTTGGGTTTTGCTTTCATTTAATGAGAGATGATAATTTAATCCTACCTAATACCCACCCAATAATTATTCCTACCTAATACCCACCAGTTGAGTCAAGGTGCTTTCATGACAGCGCCCTAAGAGGTGTCAATTTTGAATTCCTGTTTAATTTTCTGTTGTCTTATTTCTAATTTGTTTACACTATGGTTCATCTGATTGAGAAACAACGAGTTGAAATTTTAATAATGAGCGGTTACGGAAAAATGAAGAGATCGCTGCGTATTGGCGCCTGCGAAGATGTCAGGATGGCCCGGGGTACTGGGCCATTAAGTTCTATAATGTTTTGCCCCTGCCCATCAGGGAGTTACCAGTGAGGGGTTTCGCGCAGAAAATTAAGAGCTTTTTATTATCTAAACCTTTATATTCATTCGACGAATATTTTGTGTGTAATTTTAATACAATATAAAGGTTATTTCCTATTTTCCTACGCGCCACTTGAAACTGTTTTAGTGTTTGAGCTACTAAATTTTAACTTAATTTTAAATCAATGTTATTGTAGTTATTGTAATTAGTTTTAAAAAATTTTAAGTAGTTTTGTCTTTAGTGCATGTGAAAAATTTTTTTTTTATAAATTTTTAATTTTTATGTTTTTACCGGTATATATATATCTTAAGACGATTTAATCGCTATGATCTGACGTGTGTAAACAATTTTATAATTGTATTAACATGAATAAATGATTTGATTTGATTTGATTTGATTTGAAGATCAGGTTTGTCAACTTTTCAATAAATTATATCCAAATAGGCTTCCAATAAATCAGTCAACGGTGTGTGTTAGTGGTGGTAAAGAAATTTCGAGAAACAGGCAGTGTTAGGGAAGCCGCTAGATCAGGTCCACCTAAAACAGCAACCGGGGAGACAAAGCTTTGGATATCATGCTTTCAATACATAAAAATCCAACACAATCATCCAGGCCAATGGCAATGGATTTTAATGTGTCTCATCAGACAGTGAAAAATTTGGGGAGAAGTTTCGTCCCTGCCAGATAAAGTTGGTGCACAAGTTAAACGAGGGCGATTTTGATTGAAGAGCTGAATTTTGTGGACTGATGATGGAAAGATGCAAGAACGATAATAACTTCGCAACAAATATCATTTTCTCGGATGAAGCTACTTTCCATTTAAATGGCATTGTTAATAAACACAATTATCGGTATTGGTCTGCTGAGAATTCTTAGTGGTTCCATGGTTCCAGGAAGGTCATACTCAGAGGCCCGAAAAAGTTCATGTTTGGGCGGGCATAGTTGGTAGACATATTGTGCGACCTTTTTTCATAGCTGGTAATTTAAATGGCAAAAAATAACTAGACCTCCTCAGGAATCACATAGGTTGTTCAATTTTCTAGGCTATTTATTTTGTTATTATAAAGTTTGTTACAATTTTAAACAAATAAAAATTTGAAATACAAAAAATTCAGAGTTTTCCCAGTAAAATCCAAATATGCAGTCATTATGCAGTTAAGTAAGTTAGTCTCTATGGCAACCAAACCAGAAATGACAGAAAAAATTCATGCAGGTAGAAATGTGGGGAATAATTTACTGAACAACTTTCATAAAGGTCACTTTTTCGTATACGAGGTAATTCAAAAGTTACGGGCATTATGCGCGACTTTCTTGCCACTGTATTTATAAATGAAGCAAAACGATGACAGAAGAAAAGTTCTCACGTTGTTGATATTTGATATATTCATATTCATATAAACTAATGTTTCTCTTTTTCTCTGTTTTACAGGATAGTGGCTATGCTAATGCGACAGGAGATATACATATTTTTAAATGGGTCCTGCAACTCAGTTCGCGTGGTCCCTAAATTCTATACTGTTAGAAATACAGATTTCGATCTGCTACAGGGTAATATATATTATAGAGGATTACATTTGGAAATTATTTTCAAATATACAGGGTTTTTTTACAAAAGTGGGACAACATGAAAATACATAGTATTTTTAAATGGGACACCCTATAGTTTTTTACTCTGAAGTAGTGCCCTTCTTTATTGGTAAGGTAATGTATAAAAAATGCAAATTAGTTAGGACAACCAAAAGGTCAGCATTGCCATTGTTTCTACTTCGTAGGTTGTAGTAAAAGGGGTGTGGCGTTATCCATGGAAATTCCGTTCGATAATGTCGGTCACGTGATAGTAATGGAGGGAAATAAAGCAAGAAGATGAAGACAATGCAGAAACAACAGTATAATAATATACATGTGTGCTAAGTGTCAGGTTCATCTTCACACAAACTGTTTTTGAACTATTCCACACTAAGTAATTACTTCTGTTTTGCGAAAATCGCAACGTTGTGTATACTTACGCAACATTTTGTTGTGAAAACAATAAAAACTTGTAATTTTTTAAAGTTAATAAACAATTATTTCAATATTTGTTTAGTAATAAAATACAGTGATAACATCAAATTGGTTTTTTTTTGGCCTTGGGAACTAATGGGTTAATAAACATTATAGTACCTATAACCTCGGATAAACCAGCTTCGTGGCTTCCAAGCATGTAAGGCTTAAATATCAACTCGGGACCTCTGAACATTTCAATACCAATGTGGAGTTGATGGGTTTCTCCTGGATTGGAACATTCACCCGTTTCAGACGGTTCGTGCGCTCGAAGAATTTCTCCAAATTCAAGCAATTTCTCGTTTTCTGCATCACTATCCGAATCTCCACCTAAAATTACATTATTTTATGCAAGTTCATCTTGAAAAAGGTCAAAAAATTTTGGTTGATGAGTGAATTTTTTTAATGTTGTATTAAAAGTATTAAATTCATTATTTTCTGAAATGACCTTAGTTTTAAAACTATAGTATACATCAAAATAACCAACCATCTTTGCTGATCGTTTTATAAATATCCCAGTCTT
Source organism: Polydrusus tereticollis (assembly GCA_963920685.1). Taxonomy (NCBI): domain Eukaryota; kingdom Metazoa; phylum Arthropoda; class Insecta; order Coleoptera; family Curculionidae; genus Polydrusus; species Polydrusus tereticollis. The sequence continues at coordinate 108,922,013 of OY987329.1, forward strand.
CGTCTCTCATTCCAAAATCGTCGTTACCCTTTTCTTTTCTAGCCAATTGAGAAATTAGACGCATTCTCTCCTGCCCAGCGGCAGTCCGCCTTTTAGCCATGTCTTGTTTCCTTTGCTTTCTTATCATTTTTTTCGTTAAAATCTCTTGTCTCTAAAAATGGAAATAAAATAGGTTAAACCTCAACAATAAAATCATTAGCATGTGATCTTTTCTTGATCTTCTGGGGAATTTATGAATAAGTTTATTGAAAAATAACATATTAACATGTTTATTATATTGTAACTATTTGAAATAAACTTATTATTATTATTATTATTATTATTAATTACTACTACTTACCATTTTTCTAATGTTCTGCAAAAACATATACAACTCTTTCTCACTCTCAAAAGCCATTTTGCTATATTTCGATTGTTTGGGTGGTGGCTCCTCAACATCTTCCATATTACTGGCAGCAGCTAAAATTTTCTGTTTCGTCCTCTCAATTTTATTGTTTAGGTGTAAAATATTTTTTTCCAATTCCGAAACGTTTTTAATTTGAAACTCGGTAAGGGTCCTCTCCACCTAAAAAATCATATCTTATTAATTCAATTTAAAAAAAAACATATTTCTGAATAGGCAACAGGGATCTTGATTACAAAACTTTCCTTGCCCTACCGTTTCTCTATCAGCTCCAAACTCAATCATTTCTTTTATGTCTAAAAGTTGCCCAATTTTTTCTTCATCTTCGGCCAGCCTTTCTTCTCTTTTTCTTGCATTAATTTCTGTCAGTCTTCTCGCCAATTCCCTTTTTCTTTCTTTCTGTTGTTCTACTAATAATATAAAAATAATAAATATTTAACCTGAACTAAAGGTGTAGATACAGTGTACAGTGATAATTATTTTCTTATTCTACCATACAACTTACAGCTTACAGCTGAAATCACAGCGGTGGCTGTAAAGGGCAACTGAATTTTTTGAATGTTAGCCTCATAGAAATCGACACAAGACCACTTGTTCAGTTCTTCTTTATAATCTGTGGCAACTTTACAAAGTGTATGCAATAATTCTTCAGCTCTGCTTAACGATATCGCAGTTGCATGAACCGGGTATTTCAATTGCAATAGCCGATGCAAAAAAGTTATTATGTGAAATCCCCCTACAATTTGAAAGAGAAAAGAAATTTTCACAACAGCACGTTGTTCATAGGTTAAGGTGTCTGATCTTAGTTATTGCTTCAACATGTACTGTATCTTCTGGATGTGCCTATATACCAATTTGGAAATAAGCTTTTTAAGTTAAAAACTATATAAGGGCAGATCTTTTAGAAAATTTCATAATTACTTGACCAAAAATTTTTAAAATTCTTCTGAGTAAATGACCAATTAGAAGTAAAAAATTATTCACTATTAAATTTAATCCAATAAACACTATAGGGGATGATGATGATGAATGATGAAAAGTACTTTATTGTCCAAAAAATATTACACAGTAATAATTTCTTATTGACAAAGCTATATAGTTTTTTATACAAACACACGATCTATAAAATCTTAAAACTAACAGCCTAGAACAGCTGACGTCAAGTTAGAAATATAATAAATAACAACAGAAAACAAAAATAAAAATTTTAAAATATACCAATAGGCAACATACAAACAAAACAAACAGAAGTAAATATTAAAATTTGTATAGAAAAGTGCAAAGTCATTATTACAGAATGAGGTTGCTTTTCTTTCTCAATAACATTTAATTCCATACAAAAACATACATCAAAAATATAAAAAATATAAAAAGCAATGCAAACTGCAAGATTATAAAATTATAAAATCAGTCAATCAACGCGAGATTTAGTATCATTCAAAGAATTCGTCAATAGAGTAGAAGGCCTTTTTTATAAGAGTTTTCTTTAAATTTCTACGAAAAGACCCCAAGTCCCGCATATTTCTGATGCGTAGAGCCACGTGGTTATAGATCTTGACGCCGTTGTAAATGAATGAGTTCTTAACGAGGGTAGAATGTGGAATAGGCAAGGGAATGCTGTTAACCTGTCGTGTGGCATAGGCCTGCTGATGGGTGAGGAGATGATGTTTGTTTTTGTGTATTAAGCAAGATGTCTCCAAAATGAATAGCGATGGTAGAGTGAGAATATTGTGCTCAGTAAAGAGAGGTTTGCAGTGGGTTCTTGGATGTGCATTGGACAAATTTCTTACGGCTCGTTTCTGAAGAGTAAACACAGACTGAAACATATACTGTGAGCATGCTCCCCAAAAGGGTAACGCATATCTGAGATGAGATTCCACAAGGGCAAAGTAGATATCCCGCGCAACTCTCTTGCCAAGCTCTTGGTAAGTGGCACGAACAGAAAAGCAGCCGGAGGCTAGTTTTTTATTTAACCTGGTGATATGTGGATGAAATTTTAGATCTTCATCAATAAACAAGCCTAAAAACCTAGCACTGGTAACAGTGCTGATAGAATCGCTGCCCAAAACGAAATAATCAACTCTGCAATTAAATCCAACGACATGCGTCTTGGACATATTTAAACAGAGGCGATTTGCATCACTCCACTGCTTGATTTTTTGCAGATCTGATGCAATGACCCGCTGCAGCTGCTCAGGGTGCCTGTTGCGCCATAGTACGGTAGTGTCATCAGCAAACAACGTAAATTGACCAGATATGTTAAGTTGAGACAAGTCGTTTATATAAATTAAGAAGAGAATGGGGCCTAATACGGATCCTTGAGGGACGCCGCAGGAAATACGCTGCTTGCCAGATGACACGCCGCCCGAGTAAACGAACTGTTCACGGTCACACAGGTAATCCCCGAACCAGTCAAGGACACTCCCACGAAAACCATAGGCATAAAGCTTCCGCAGCAGTATTTCGTGACTCACGCAATCAAATGCCTTCGAGAGGTCACAAAACACTGCAGCGGAGGCTTCCCGCCCATTAACCGCCCGAAAGACACCCGCCAAGAAGTCAAACATGGCATCAGATGTGCTTAAACTGGATCGGAAGCCAAATTGGCACATTGTCAGGATGTTGTGACTGTCCAAGAATAGTAAGACCCGCTGCTTTACCAGACTCTCGATAAGCTTGGAAAGAGCGGAAAGGAGGGAGATCGGTCTGTAGTTTGAGGGACTAGAGTGGTCACCGTTCTTGTAAAGAGGAATAACTTTGCCAGTTTTAAAACAAGGCGGGAATGAACCAGAAACAAAAGAGATGTTAATCACATCCGACAAAACAACAAGCACATTGTGAGGAAGTTTCTCCAGAATCCCGATAGAAATGCCGTCATCGGTCGCAGCTTTTTTGTTCTTCATTGAGCCAATTGTTTTCTGAAGCTCTTGCGGATTGGTTGGAGTGAAAATACTGAAGGATTCGGGGATGTTCACGGCAGAGAGATAGGACAATGGGTCAGCATCTATATTTAAATTTTTAGTTAGATTGGTTGCAATCGAGCAATAATAGTCATTCAAAAGGCTGGTACTAATATTTACTTCAGTAGACTTATTTGCTCTGTTAGTGATCTCATTCACGATAGACCAAGATTTCCGCTGTCTATTGCCAGAGTTGCCGATACGTCTAGAGTAATACATCTCCTTCGCTTTGCGGATGACCACCCTATAAGTTTTCCTGTATAGTGAATAGTACGACTGAATCATAATATTATCCGGGTATGCCCTTCTAAGGCTATTTAGGAATCTCAGATTGGAGGCTGAGGTGCGTATACCGAGAGATAACCATCTTTTTTTGTCTTTGCGTTTTGGTTTTAGACGACGTATTGGAAAACTATGGTTAACAATATTTGCCAATGTATTTTGAAACGATCCTAGGGGATTAGGTTTGTTAAAGACTGAATCCCAATTGTGGGATTCACATAACTGGCGAAACCGTTCAAAGTTGGGACGACCATAAATTCTGCCGAGCCTACTATTGTCGTTTGAGAAGTTGCAGGTTATTGGAACGTCTGCCAAAATGGCGTAATGATCCGACAGATTTGGATCGAAAACAGTACAAGACACATTCTCCTGGCTATTTGAGGCAATGTAGTCTATTGTGGTAGAGGAGGTCCGCGTAACACGTGTAGAACTGTGGACGTGCATATTAAGATTATAAGATTCAAACAGGTTTGAGAGTTTTATGGTCGACACATTGTCTTTGTCTTCAAAATCTATGTTAAGGTCGCCAGCAAGAATAATTATATGGTTAGGTGGAAATCTTGAGAGGAGAACCTCAAGTCTCTCCAAAAATACACTCAAGTTGCTGACAGGAGAGCGATAAATACAAACTATAAAGCATTTGGATTTTACTGAATTAATAATTGAAAATTCAAATTGTTTCTCAACAAGTAAACAGTCAAACCTATCAAAGTTGGAGAAACTTTCTGAAACACACTCATTTACCAAGGCAACAGTACCACCGTGCTCAGCACCTGACCTGCAAAACTTGGAGACAGCAGAATAACCCGGTACATGTAGCAGTTCGTTAGGTTTTAACCAATGTTCCGTTAGCAAGACTATGCTAGGAAACCCCAGGCCCTCCAAGACAATAAAAAGGTTGTCAGTTTTACTACGGACGGACTGAATGTTTAACAGTAGCATAGATATGCCCTTGTCAGAATTCCTTATGCTAAAAAAGACTTATTTTCCTCGCTACTATTATTACTATCTAATAAAACTTTATTCTGCATAGAATTTTTGGTGGCAGTATTACAGCATTTTATATAAGATGAGATAAACGCATTTTTCAATAAATAACTAGAGCTTACATAATTAGTCAAATTTTTACAAAGAGATAATTTAGATAGTCTAAACTTACCGTTCACGATGTTATTATCTAAGATTCTAATAGACGCACTATGACATTTGAGAAAGCGTTGGCAGAGGGAAACAAAGCTTACATATTCATCAATACTAAGATCAGAATATGTCAGAGAAAAGACTAAATTAGTGTATATGCCTATAGAAAATAGTTTGTTTAAGCAGTAAGAGCTCAAGGTACCAAAGGAGCTCAAATTCAGACACACTATAACATTATCTTGCCAGTTGAAGTTGGGGCTTGGTGAGAATTCTCTTGTATTGGGGCCTAGGCCATTAGGATAAGATAAAGAAACGTGATGAGAGATATCTCAAGAAGAAACAGAACCTCTAAGAAAAAGCAAACTCTCATAACACATAGTTTTATGTAATAGAGAGATACCTTAATTTTATTTTAATATAGACATAGGTACATTATGTAGTCTACTTTGTTTAGTTGTTTTTTTTTCTTTTATTGTTTTGATATGTTGCCTTTGTTTAGTGTTATATTGTTGTACCATTTAGAATATTTTATTCTGTAGTGTACCAGGACTATAAATAAATAAATAAATAAGTAATAAGTTCTTTTTTTCAAGTTTGTTTAAATAAAAAACCTCGCAAAAAACAATATTATGTACAATTTCTCCCTAAGTGACCATCCAACACAGAAAATGTATATTAATAATAATAACAGGTAAGCTTTATGATCTTTACCTGTATTAAGTCTCCTGGTATTTTCAATATTCGCTTGATTATTAATAACTGGAATTACATGACAGGCCTGATAACCCAAATGTACAATCAAAGCATCCTTCAGTGGCTCAGCTCTATTCTTTTGGTCATAATAATGAAAACTAAATAACGAGTCAATACCATAACATATTCCTGGGACATCGTAGCATTCGAAAAGTAACTCCGACATTACTAAAAATTAATTAGATTTGGTGAAAATTTTAAAATTAATAGTAGATTAATTTTTTAATTTAAAGTTAGTACGTAGAAGGGTATACAGTATATATATGTTTATAAAATTCTTTAATGATTTCTAAATGTTTTACAAAATATGAACCGAAACAAACGTATCTAGATACTTTTAAGTATATATTATTAAAAACATTGCAGGCAGAAATTATATTTTATCAATTTTCCATGGAAAACATTTTTCAACCATATTTCTACTTGGGATTAAATAATTAATTAAAATTTCCATCATTTTATACATCACACCAACATATTGAGATAAAAATATGATAACTAGTATGCCTACGTTAGAATAATAAACTCTCTTTAATACAGGTATTCAAAATAGGTATTTCTTACACTGCCTTGATGAATTTGGATTAAGTATTGCTTCTGTACATAAAATAGGATGTGGAATACTATCATCAGTATCAATTCCTAAATGGGTAAAAGTATAATCAAAAAGATGCTCTTGTGCTTCAAAATGTGTAACAACATTTCTATCAAATTGAGTTTTTAACTGAAACCGCACAGCTTCTATGTTGACTATATCATTTCCTACTTGAAGTTGCGGTGCCTGTGGTATTTCCACTGTATCCTTTTTGGATCTTTCACGTCGAGGCTTAGCAATTAAATTTCGAAACTGTAAAAGGGGCTCTGTATTCGTTGCCCATCCTACTCTGGACATAAAAGAACCTAAAAAATATACCAAGCACATACTTTAAATGGGCCTAAGTCATGTCAACCTCTCGCGGTAAATGTATAATAATAAAAATTATAAAAACCATCAGAAAATAGCAATAATAAAATTGAGTGGCCTACATTGACTGTAAAAAATTAAAAAAGATTGTTAAACTTTACCATTGTCTATTATAATCGGTACTGAATTATTTCTAAGATCTTGTGTATACTCATGTACTATATCTGGAACTGTTTTATTGTCTACAAATTCTAATGTTTCCATTATTCTTGATTTTTGAGCAGATATATCAAAATACACAAATTTTTAAATTTTTGGTAAAATTAGAGGTTATGCACAAAACTTAAAGAGGTTATGTATAACTTCTTCTTCCATTATTCCGGTTTAAATCTGGCGACTTAAGTAGGGACATCAACTCATATATGTATCATCAACTTGTGACACATTTGGCTGGATGCCGAAAGGCAAGAGGTCATAGAAAATTTCGAACAGAACAGAACTTGTGACACCATCACATACTGGCGATAGTGCGGAAGTACGGCCCGATTGCAGATATTATACAGCTTTGTTTCTATTTAAAAACTGATAATTTTTAATATAATAATATCTACTCCAACAGGATCTTGTTTAGGAGCACGGACCGGAACCAGTAACTGCAATAAAACGGACCAAAATACATATTTTTAAGGCTCGGAATCGAAACCAAACACTGATTACACTTTAAAAAAAACATGTATGTACAGAATCCCTCAAAAATTAAAGACACATTGACAATTTTGTCGTATGCACCAGCTTAGCAAAAACTAAATTCAAATTACTACGTTCGTGGCTGTGTGTGTTCTGGTTACCAAGAAAGTGAAGAAAGAGATTATATGGGGAAGGAAGTATGTAGGGGAGAGTGGGCGAATATCGACCACTGAAGCTAAAGCTAAAACTCTCATGGTGTCTTTCCAGTTCAAGCTATGAAGCTAAATCGTTACAGGATTATAGAAAAGTAGTCGCGTAAATAAAATAATAATTAAAGATAATCTAAATTACCCTAAACATTTTTTTGTGAGAGGGAAAAATATAAAATGTTACTGAGGCGAGTAATATCGACCTGTCGACTAAAATACACTTTACGGTCAAAAATCAAAATCAAAATCAAAATAGTTTATTTGTGTTAATATACATATTATGTATTTACACAAGCCAATATATTGTAAGTCTATTCTATGTTATTCTATGAGCTATGCTAAAATTATGATAAATAAAAGTCCAGACATAGATAGGTCACAATTTAAGATTTTAAAATATAACAAAAAAATAAAATGACAGGACTGAACAAAATGTAAAAATAGTAATAATAACAAATACATTATACACAAAAATACGTGGTAAACCGTTTAGCTAAAAAATCACACAGCATAGGCCACAATTTACACAGACTATAGTTTTAACTTACTAAAAATTGCATAAGACTAGTTACATTTAAAATATTTTAAAATTCAGTTTAAGTTAAAATGCAAATTCAAAGTCTTTAAAATTAAAATGTAAGAACTCGTCAGTACATAAAAAGCCTGACTGATGAGAAAATCCTTAACCCTCTTCCTAAATACATTTAGTGTTAAGTCACTCATTACCCTGGGTAATTTATTAAAGAAGGTTATGCCTAAAGAGCTAGGGCCATCGCGACATCTCTGGAGCCGTCTATATGAAGGCACCAATCCACGTTTATTACGGGTGTCATGATGGTGTATCTCCTCATGCCTTAGGTGTCCGTCGAGATTTCGCCTAATGAAGGTAACGCTGTCTAATATGAACAGGGAAGGTAGGGTTAATATACCAAGGGATACAAAAGCCCGCCGACAGTCCGCACGATAGGACAGCCCAGCATAATCACCCTCACCATCCTTCTCTGCACACGAAAGACCCCCATAGCACCCGCACTGTGGCCCCATACCAGGATGGCATAACCAATATGAGAATGGCACAGCGCAAAATATGCCTGCCTCAGGGTAGGCCGCGAGACACACTCAGAGAGTCTCCTCAAAAGAAAAGTAGCAGACCCCAGCTTACTCATTAGGGATTTTGTATGGACAGTCCAATGTAGTCCGGGCTCCAGATGAACTCCCAAAAACTTTACATGTCCGTCCTTCTCATCAGGAAGGAGTTGTCTTGTCGAGAAGACCATCTTTTGGGTTTTATCTATATTTATCCTCGAGACAAGATCCAATACGCCCAGAGCGGTACTGCGGCCCTCCCTGAAACCAAACTGGCTATCTGAAAAGAGATTGGTGGATTCGAAATGACGCACAATTCTAACAGCCAAACATTTTTCAAAAACCTTTGATAGTATAGGAAGATAGGAAGTAGTGATATCGGTCTATAATTTGAGGGATCTTCAGGATCCCCCTTCTTAAAGATCGGTACCACCACTGCCTGCTTAAGTATATCGGGAAAAATGCATTCATTGAGAGAAAAGTTTATTAGTTTAGTTAATGGACTAACAATTAGATTTTTAATGCTCTATATAGTATCTACAGTGAGTCCAAACCGATCTCTACTCTTCTTGTTTACGAGCCCAGTCAGTATATCACGCACCTCAATATGGGTAACCTCCCGGAAAGTAAATACCTCCATCGGTCTCAGGGGAACAAACTCTAGAGGATCCAAGATAGGGGGTCCAATCTGACCATGCAAATCAAGGGCTATATTTACAAAGAACTCATTAAATTGGTTAGGCGAAACCTTCATTTCAGATTTTTTTTCTTCTGGTCTATTTCGATGTTCATTTATTATGTTCCACATACACTTAGTCGGATTTGAGGCCCTTTTGATGAGGTTGTCATTGGCCTTCTTTCTGGCATTGCTTATTGCGGTTTTATATTGTTTTTTATAATTCTTGATGAGAATTTTCTGTCCAACCGTCGGAAAATGATTATAATACTCTCTAAGCAATTGTAGAACCTGTCTCATAGATTTTAGGTCGTCATTAAACCAGTTTATTAAGCGGTTTTGATCTTTGCGTTTATTATAGGATTTTTCCGGAAAGGCATACAGAAATGCTTCCGTCAACACATTATGAAAAAGGAGAAACTTCATTTCAGCATTCAGTTCAATATTATTTAAAAAGTCGCAGTTAAATTTTTCGACACAAATGAAAAAAGCATTCTTACCTTGTAATGTGATAGGCCGATAAATGGTTTTTGTTTCCATGGGGTCATTGTTGTTCAAGGGCACAGAAAATTCAAGAAACTGGCCATGATGGTCAGAGAGACCTGTATGTGGCACAGTCACACAACAATCTCGGTCACCCAGACTCGAAAATGCATTGTCTAGGCAGCTATTTTTTCTTGTTGGTTCTTTAATCAACTGGACGAGTCCAAAAGAGGTAAGCAAGCCACAAAGGTCAATACATTGAGGAGTCTCAGTGCCGAAATGTACATTAAAGTCGCCCACAAACAGAATACTGTCCTTATTCTGAATCATGTTCAGAGCCCTCTCGACGTCATCCAGGAATATCCCGAAGGACCCAGATGGTGACCTATAAACTGAAACTACATATAACCTAAACCTTCTTTGATATACACAACAAATTTCTATGGGTCTCTCAACAGTCAGAGCATTTATTCCATGAATTATTCTAAAGTCATGTTTAGTGTCTACAAAAATTGCCGATCCTCCCCCTCTGTGGTTAGTTCTGCAGCTAGTTGTAGCAATCTTGAGACCTGCTAGATTTAATGTCATGATTTCTGGATCAGCAAGCCAGTGTTCACTCAAGCACACAATATCGGCATGTTTGTCGGCCAGGAACATTTCAAGCTCGTTAACTTTGTTTCTTAGAGACTGTATATTTATGTGAAACAATTTCATTTTGCCTTCATTTCTCTTGTCGATAGAAGATCTCGGGGTGCATTGAGGCTCTGGATGTTCTGATGTCACATTGGAGTCCCCAGCTGTAAGACTACATTTAACATCACTGATGGGACTAGTATCGCGTTTCCTCTTTCTTGTTAGCTCATGGATGGAATTGAGCTGCGTGTCTGAAAATTTTGCAGTTCGTCCACACACGCCAGGCTCTCCAGGTCGACATGCGGCATTGATAGTCCGCGAAGTGCACTTGATGGTGGCGGGTAGTTCCTTGGAAAGGTTGCAATCCTAGGAAACCATGTGTCCTGTCTCCCTAGAAGGCTCTCGAGTCGCTGAACAAAAGACAAATCGGAAGGAGCCCCCCTGCCCATGGATTCACCGAGATAATGGGCGCATAAGAACTCCAGGAGTGTTCTCTTGATATTATACTGTTTAGAGAGCCAATCCGAATACGTGTGTGAATTCAGCACAAACCTATCAGGAGATATAAGTATAAAATTGCTATTTATAGCATGTAAATGTTTTTTAATGTGGAGATTGTACGTGTAAATTGACTGCTGATGCTTATACGATGTGCCAACATGCCAAGCTCCAATAATTAGCAAGTTTGTCTCTCGATAGAGAGAAATTACAGATTCCAGAGACTCCACAGTCATAGCATCTTTCCCAGCACTGCGAGAATCCATGAACAAAATTACAAAGTCCTTCTTTGAAAAGGTTTTGCTCAAATGGTGTCCTTTTCTTGCTAAATTCATCACGCCAACCGGATCATGAAAAGACTGACAATTCGTATCAAAACTTAATCGATTACGACTCTTCAGGAGCCAGGGAACACTTCTCACACTCGCTGAGCTACCCAGAATCAAGATTCGCCGAATATTCGGAAATTCAGGGGACTGGACTTCATTTGACGCTCCCCTTCTTATTTGCGGAATAGTATTTATGCTCTTACTGCTATGCATGCAGGTGACTCTTGTTTGAACCTCAGCATGCTTATTATTAGTGATTTTAGATTGAAGGTTGTTTTGTGTCCCAATTGAAACATTACTTATGATTATGGTCAGCTAATATGTCGACCAGATGCTTCTACAAAAAAAAAATGTAAGACAAGACATTTTAATATATACAGGGTCGTTGGTATGTATGGAAACGGTCAATTATTTCTTAAAGTAAAACAGTTAGCAAAAAATATTTAAGACAAAAGTTTTAGGGGTTCTTAAGGTCTATCAGAATTTAAATAAATAAATATACAGGATGAGTCAGAAAACCGAAGAGAAACAAAGTTACTTTTTTTTTAAATAGAACACCCTATATCTTAGAATAGTTTTGGATTTTACATAAGATAGTAATCATTTTTTGATAGATGCATTATGAGTCTAAAGCCAATAGTTTCCGAGATATCGACTTTTGAAAAATATATGACATTTTTAAACACATCTTCTAGCTTTCTAACGGTACGTCTTAGAGTAAAACGGCTTACATGTCCCTATCCTAGTTTCTTATTATCTTCCTAAAAGTGTCAACTTCCGGTTAAACCGAATGTAACTCAACGACCGGAGATACGGTACTTCCGGTTTAACCGGAAGTTGATGATGTTGGGAAGATAATAAAAAAGTAAGATAGGGACATGTAAGCCGTTTTACTCAAAGACGTACCGTTAAAAAGCTAGAGGCTGTCAAAGTTCAAAAATATTATTTTTCAAAAGTCGATATCTCGGAAACTATTGGGTTTAGACTTATAATGCACTTATTAAAAAATAATTACTATTTTATGTAAAATCCAAAACTATTCTAAGATATAGGGTGTTCTATTTAATTAAGAAAAAGTAACTTTGTTTCTCCACGGTTTTCTGACTCATCCTGTATACTTATTTTTTTTTTAATTGTAATAGAGCCTTAAAAGCCCTAAAACTTTTATCTAAAATATTTTTTTCTAACTATTATACTTTAAGAAATAATCGACCGTTTCCATACATACCAACGACCCTGTATTTATGAATATACAAGGAACAATGAAAACGGAACAAGTATAATTTTCAGCTTCATTGACTGAAAGGATGGTCACAGGTCAATATTTATTAGCCTTTTAAGAATGGAACAAAAATTTTGTTATTAAAAGGAAACTATAAATAGGTTAGAGAGCAAAAGGATTATTTTATTATAAAATTTGAGTTGCTATATACTTGATAGGTACCTACCTATATAAGTAATATTAGAAATTGAACAAATCTATAGTACCCCTTGAATTAGGCCATTTAATAAGAAAACACCAGAAAGCAAACGGACTTTTCGCCAATTGTTGAATAAATGGCCGCTTGAGATTTTCGGCGAAGTGCGCTGTTGCAACGATAGATCTTGGGAAGTACAGAAGATGGGTTAGTCAAATTCTATTTGGTTTAAAAATGTACCAACCTTTATCTTTTTTGCGTTAGATGTGGTGTGCACTGGGTTTCAATGCTTTCCTATAAATTGCTGAAACTTTGAAACACATATCCCAGGCAGCAGACTGATGTCATATTACGTCAATATAACGTCATATTGACGTGATTTACCTCGAGGGTCTAAAATATAACGTATCATAACGTCATTTTGTTACGTCGCATAACATAATAAATAATGACGTCGTAAAAGGGCGTTAATTGACGTACTGTGTCGTCGATTTCCAACCTATCAAGTTCAAGAAGTTCTATGTACCAAACCATGACGTAAAATAACGTTATAAAACGAGTCGATTTCAAAACAAAGTCGGGCAACGTTGTGAACTTCTAAACTGCCAATTTAAATAAATTACACGTTCCGTTAAGCCGACAACACAAAATTATGGAAGCTTCCCTTATTAAAGTATAATCCTGCAACGTTCAATTTACGTCATAATTCGCAATTAGGACGTCAATATTAGGTCCAGTATATTGTCAATGATGACGTAATTACACGTAATTATTAACGTCACTCGACGAGACTTTCTCCCGTCAGTAGGACGTCATGCAACGTCATTATAGACGTCATTTTGGTTGGTCCTGACGTTACTAAGACGTCGATACGACGTCTTTCTGCTGCCTGGGTATAGGTAAAATTTTTAGTCTAACTACTACTACTTAGTAGCACCAGAGCCGAACTTCCCATTAGGCAAGGTAGGCTGTAGCATAGGGCGGCAAAGTTTTTCTTGAGGGGCGCCATTCAGGGGCGACAAATTTTTAGAAATTAACAAGACAATTAGTTGAAAATCGGAAAACAAAATTGTCAAAATCGAAAAAGATGGAAAAAAAACAAATGAAAAAAAACTCAAATGTCTAGAACGAATAGAATGATGTATTTCATGAATCGTCACTCGTTTAGCATTTGAATAAAAGCGCGAGTATTTTCAATGCGTGAAATGATTTGTTATCATTATTTTGTTGTTGGCGCACAAAAATAGATCGATAGTCTAGGGCGGAAACTACCTTAAGTCTGGCCGTAAGTAGCACCCAATATTGACAGAATATTAAGGCAACATCTATCCAATATAGATTATTGTGGCAATATTGTCCACATATTCGCAATATTTATAAAATATTGTGGTTTTGTTGCAACATAAAAAATACATATTTTGAAAACATTAAATTTATTTAATTTTTATCGCCACAACATATCTAAGTAACAACTAGAGTTTTATTACTATATATAACATTCTAGCTAACAACTAATGCGGATAATGATAATAATGTCGGTTATTTTAGTAATAAAGTAATTTATGTAGGTATCCAATATAATTCAATTTATCATGTTTTATTATTTGTTTATCCTTTTTTTAATATACAAAAAATTACAAACCTGACAAACTTACTTTTAAGTTTTGGGGACGTCTAGTGCGATAAACTAAAACCTGTCTGTCTATACTAAACGTGTAAGAAGCACACCAAATAAAGTAAACATAAATAAAGACCTTTATTTATTATTATTATTATTATTATTATTATTATTATTATTATTATTATTATTATTATTATTATATTTTTAATTTTTTGGACTTGTACTGTTCTTAACCTCACCGATTCAACTGTAAAAAACAACTTTTGGGGTTTTTGAATAAACAACGTAGTTTTACAGCAATTAGATATAGGTAAGTACCTACATTTAATTTCAAATATAGTACCAACTATTTAATTGTCCACTATTGGTATTCCTGTAAACGGTAACTTCTACGAAGTTGATTAAATTAGAGAAAATTTGCGAAATTTTAAAACTTTTTTAAACTGTTACTGCATTGCTTAATTGTTTTTGATTCCTGGGATACAGGGCGATTTGTTGAAAACGTCTAAAATTAATTTCTTTAATAACTCAAAAGGTTTCAATTTTAGAAAAACGTTCTTGAAATAAAAACTTTGTATTGAATCATAGATATCTCCGGGGTGAAGATTACTCATATTAAACAGGAAAGAAAAATCCAAAATTCTTCACAAATATTTAATAATTCGCTCTACGCGTTTCGGTTTCTTAAACCATTTTCAAGAGCTATCTAAAAAGTTTATTCATATAATAATCTCAATTATAATTCAAAATAATTTGGTGTTACTTACATAATATAAACAAAAACTTTACATTAAGGACACAAACAAGCTCACAATGGCGAGCACAGGTTTACAAACTATTTAAAATTGATCAACGGGATAAACCCAAAAAACATTTAAAAATAAAACACTTAAAAAATAAAACAAAATACACCGAACCAGAGCGACATCTAGATTGCACAAAGAGAGGTTCCATTATTTAAACAATCATTCACTACTTAAACTCGTTTACAATTCTCGCCGCTTCCCTATAGTGGGCAGGCGCGGATCTAGGATTTTGTCCAGGGGGGGGCAAAATGGAAAAGCGCCGAAGGCGCTAAAAAAATAGCGCCGCAGGCGAAAATTTTTTGGGTGCCACGCCCTTTTTTGAATCATGGTCCTTGGTTCTCAAGTGGGAAAATAAAAAATACAACACAAAATCCTCAAGAAAATCACAAAAGCAACCCCGTGCGTTTAGGAGTGGGGGAGTTAATTTTTGCGATTTTACCTATCTTCCAGAGGATTCGTTGTAAACAAACAATTTCATAAAATTTTAATTTGTTATTTATGTAATAATGCATTTGATTTGAATAATGCTGTCTAAAAAAAAAAGAAATACAAACAATTTAATTTGAAGTAATTAAGTATGCACTTAAATACTAAATTCCAATCTTGTCCTAGGGCCAGCTTTTGCAAATCTTGAAATTACTTTCTCAACATCAATGGGAACATGCCTATGGATGTGCATTAGGGCAAGACCGAGGAGGCGATTTTCAGTCATGGTTGCTCTTAAATATGTTTTAAGGCGCCGCAACGACGAGAATGACCTCTCAGCAGATGCATTTGTCACCGGAAGGGTTGCAAGGATTAGTACAAATTCATGTATTATAGGAAATACATCCTTATCGCAACAAGCCAATATATCCAGAGCTCTTATGGGAAGCTCTTTTCTGAAGCTCTGTTCTTGAATCCATTTCTCTCTCCACAACAACAATTCATCTTTTAGCAGAAAAGAAGCAGCGCCCTTGTCAACTTCAAGAAGCAATCCAAAGCGGTCGAGGAGGGACTTTATACTTATGTCATTTTCACCAGCAGAATTTTTGACAATATTTTCTGGAATGAAAACTGATAGCTAAAAGATGTCCAAGGTTTCGGCTGAGAATCTTTCTCGCAGATCTGTGAGAACAAAGTCTAGCAATGGTGCATAGATTGATACTCTGTAGTATTCCTCCGCTGAATTCATTTGATGGTTGGCACGATAAATTTGGCGTCCACCATGGCGAGGGATCCGAGGAATATTCAGCTCGACACCCAGTTGATCGGCTAGATTTTCTGCACGCTGCCAGATCAGATACCCTATACCCTCTTGGGAATTTGCGTTTGCGACAGTTTGCGTAGCTCTGGTCTGGGACCGCATCAATAAGTAATTAAAATTAACTTGCGGAACTGCGGAAGGATACCAATATTCTAGTGGTTAGCGCGTAGACTTTCACGAGTTTAAAGTACAGAGTACAGAAGGTTTAAAAGTAGACTTTCAAGTCGTGAACCCAGGTGCAAAGCTGGTAAAGGGAATTTTTTGTTTGTTTCTTAAAGTTTATGCAAAAAAAGGAAAAAGTCAAAAGGTGGATTTATTGCAAAAAGGTTAAAAGGTAGATCTATTCTGTAACAGGTTAGAGCTTGTTATTGGTTATTGCTTGTATACATCGTGTTACCTATGTGCTTTGGTCGGTCTCAGGGGGGGGCAATTGCCCCCATTGCCCCCCCCCTGTATCCGCGCCTGATAGTGGGCGTTGACAGGATCGTTCAAACACTCAATTTGATTATTTATCTCTAATTTCGCTATTTCAATGTTTTCTAAAAAATTCAGCTTTAGGCCTTTATTCGCATTATGTAGCATTTTAAAGTTGTCTTTAGTATTAAAACTATGTAAATTCTCTCTTAAATGTAGGCCAAAAGCTGATCTCCTGTCATTAGGCGATTTCTGAGAGTTTAAATGTTCTTTTATTCTAACACTAAAACTACGTCCTGTCTGACCAGCATATTTAGCCGTGCAAGAGTTACAGGACAACAAATACACCCCACTCTTCTCAAGCACGTTAATTGAATCCTTTACTCTCGAGAATAAGCTACGTAAATTGTTTACCGATTTGTAAGCTATTTTAAAATTGTTGTTTAAAGACTTCAATACATTACCCACTCTCAGAGAAACAGTGCCCAAAAAAGTAAGCCTTATATACCTAGGAGGTTGAAAAGATGTTATGGTCTTATCCAAGGGGTCAGTCAACACCCTCTTAAGCATGCCATTAAATTTGTTTCTTATTAAATTATTGATTAGTGATATCTTGTATCCGTTGTTATAAGCAATTTGAAAGATGATGTTCTTTTCCCTCTCAAATTCCAAAGGTAAGAGTGGGATGGTGAACAAACGATGGATCAAAGAGTTAAAAGCTGCCATTTTATGAGCTAAACAATGATTTGAGTCAGCAGGTATAACATTGTCTGTATGTGTGTTTTTCCGATAAATAGCATACTCAAAAAAGTTATTCACCCTCTTATTATTGTCAAATCTAAAAAATTCAGACAACAATCAGATTCTATTTCTTTTGTAAATTTGATGTGGTTGTTTAAAGAATTTAAAAACTTGAAAAAAATTTCCAACTCATTCCCTGTTCCTGTCCAAACAATAAAAGTATCATCAACAGATCTGCGCCATAATAAAATTTTATCTAGAAGGTAAAAATTTGAATTAAACAATTTATTTTCAAAATCACCCATAAAAATTTCAGCTAAAAAGGGGGAAAGACCTGAACCCATGGGTAAACCATCCGTCATTTTAAAGAACTTGTCATTAAATCTAAAAAAATCTAAACCTAGACATTAAGTTAAAAGGGACGTTATACCCCTCCGTACATTATCAGACAGAGATAAGTTCTCTCCAAGCAAGTATGCTATTTATCGGAAAAACACACATACAGACAATGTTATACCTGTTGACTCAAATCATTGTTTAGCTCATAAAATGGCAGCTTTTAACTCTTTGATCCATCGTTTGTTCACCATCCCACTCTTACCTTTGGAATTTGAGAGGGAAAAGAACATCATCTTTCAAATTGCTTATAACAACGGATACAAGATATCACTAATCAATAATTTAATAAGAAAAAAATTTAATGGCATGCTTAAGAGGGTGTTGACTGACCCCTTGGATAAGACCATAACATCTTTTCAACCTCCTAGGTATATAAGGCTTACTTTTTTGGGCACTGTTTCTCTGAGAGTGGGTAATGTATTGAAGTCTTTAAACAACAATTTTAAAATAGCTTACAAATCGGTAAACAATTTACGTAGCTTATTCTCGAGAGTAAAGGATTCAATTAACGTGCTTGACAAGAGTGGGGTGTATTTGTTGTCCTGTAACTCTTGCACGGCTAAATATACTGGTCAGACAGGACGTAGTTTTAGTGTTAGAATAAAAGAACATTTAAACTCTCAGAAATCGCCTAATGACAGGAGATCAGCTTTTGGCCTACATTTAAGAGAGAATTTACATAGTTTTAATACTAAAGACAACTTTAAAATGCTACATAATGCGAATAAAGGCCTAAAGCTGAATTTTTTAGAAAACATTGAAATAGCGAAATTAGAGATAAATAATCAAATTGAGTGTTTGAACGATCCTGTCAACGCCCACTATAGGGAAGCGGCGAGAATTGTAAACGAGTTTAAGTAGTGAATGATTGCTTAAATAATGGAACCTCTCTTTGTGCAATCTAGATATCGCTCTGGTTCGGTGTATTTTGTTTTATTTTTTAAGTGTTTTATTTTTAAATGTTTTTTGGGTTTATCCCGTTGATCAATTTTATATAGTTAGTAAACCTGTGCTCGCCATTGTGAGCTTGTTTGTGTCCTTAATGTAAAGTTTTTGTTTATATTATGTAAGTAACACCAAATTATTTTGAATTATAATTAAGATTATTATATGAATAAACTTTTTAGATAGCTCTTGAAAATGGTTAAAGAAACCGAAACGCGTAGAGCGAATTATTAAATATTTGTGAAGAATTTTGGATTGTTCTTTCCTGTTTAAAAAAACTTTGTAGTTTTTTCTTCTCTACAAAAAGGCCTTATCTATTACCTTTTTTATATCACTTGTTATAACTGAGATATTATGGCCCACTTAATTTTTTTAAATACGGACCTGAATTTTTAAATTTTATTTTTTAAAGCAAATTTTACACATTTTACACCAAATATAATGATATATCGCTCAACCCTATCTACTTACGTTTCGGCACAAATTATACATAATAAGAAAAATTTTGAGAATATTCTTAGTACTATAGTACTTACAGCCTATGGGTTTTTCAAATAATATTTTTATTTAACTTAAATTAAATTTAATCAACAGAAATAATTTTTATTTAAAATACTGTTTACCAAACTTTAACTAAGTACACCTGGATTAAAATTAGGCACAAAATTAAGACACTCCATTGTGAATATAAATAATATTTTCCTTGAAGGTTGAATTCTCTCGGGATATAAAATAGCAAAGCTTCTCTCCACAATTAAGAAATCCAATCGTGAATAAAAAAAATAGCTAAATATTTTACTGAGTAATATTCAAGGCTTTACTGGCTGGGTTTAAAATGAAGAGGACACTATATTTTTTTAACTACCCCAACATCGAGGACGGCCTTGCCTTCGTAATAAATAACCAAGGTTTTGTCAGGTGGCTTTGTTAATGTCAATTTTTGCTCATTTATGTCATCAGATTTCACGAGTTTTCCATTTTTTTAAAAAATGAGCGAAGAAAATGTTAGTGATATTATTATTTGTACACCTCCAGAATTAAGGATGGAAGCAGAAAAAATGTTGATTGTATCGATACTTGCATCTCTAATAATCTAATATGTATTGATAATTATGTGGTTGCCTACCCACAGGTTATTCATGTTTATGAATTCATGTTGTAGAATCAAAAAATCAAGTTACCTGCGTTCAAATAGATTCTTGAAGATCGGCCAATAATGGATTTCAATGCCTTATTATTGACCATGGTCAATAATAACTTATAAGGTAGAGAAAAACGATTTCTAACGTTAATAATCGGTCAATAATGGCGATGTTATAGTGGAAAAACTTTATTAAATTCTCGAAATTACCTCTTATTGAGTTTATCGCTGAATTAACGTTGCTTCTTTTTTAAATCAAGTTACCACGATTCAAAAACCAGCATCGATTGTGTCAAACCCCGAGGTCAGCTTTCAATTAAACATTAATATTTATTTCTATTTAATGGGGGTCATTTAGCATTTTTTTATTACATTTTCTGAAAGATTTTGCAATTCTAGTGTAAGCAGCGAAGAAATTTTGATTTTCTGACGCCTTTAAAACCTTTAAAATAATTTACGAACATCGACTCGCGGAAGCCACAGTTGTACTTAGGTAAAGTTTGGTAAATAGCATTTTAAATAAAATAAGATGTTTTTACTTGTCTCTTTCAATTTATCTAAATGAAATGAAAATAATATTTGAAAAACCATAGGCTATAATATATTCTGATTATGTATAATATGTGCCGAAACGTAAGTAAATAGAGATACATCATTGTATTTGGGGTAAAATGTGCTTTAAAAAATTTAATTAAAAAATTCAGGTCCGTATTTAAAAAATGAAGTGGGCCATGATAACTCGCTATAACAAGTGATATAAAAAAGTGATAATAAGGCCACTTTGTAGAAAGGAAAAAACTGCAAATTTTAATCTCAAGCACGTTTTTCTTACATTGAAACCTTTTGAGTTATCAATCAATCAATCAATCAATGTGCTTTATTATCAAAAAACGTTGTTTTACTGACAAAGCTTACTACAGACTAACACTAAACTAAATTTACAATTTTAATTTAATTTAAAATCGAGGGTAAAACAGAATAAAATAAACTAATATAAGCCATGTACACAACAGCTCAAAAGGTCAAAGGGATAAGCATATCAATAATATCAGGATTACAAGTAAAATAAAATAAAATAAAATAAAATAAATGATGACATAAAGTTAATACGGCACAAGAACTTGAACATGACAAAATAAAAAAAAAACAAAAACAAAAACCTACAAACTATTCTGGTAGTACTCCTCCAAACTGTAATAGGCCGCTCGAACTAAGCGGCTCTTCACTGTTCTGCGAAATTGAACATACTCCAAAGATCTTAATTCTAGACTCAAGTGATTAAAGATTTTCTTACTTTCGTAAAAGACAGAGCACTTGGTAAGAGTCAATCTAGGGATCGGGAGCCGGATAAGCATGTTTTGGTTTTGACGGGTATTATGGCTATTTTGTGAGCTATTCTGTATAGCCTCTCTAGGATATTTGCGATGTATCAGGCAAACCGTTTCCAAAATGAATAAACTAACTACTGTTAAAATTTCGTGTTTGATGAATAATGGTTTGCAGTGATCACGATATTTAACTTTACACATGTACCTAAGCGCTCTTTTTTGAATAAGAAATACAGAATAAAATAGTTTTTGATTACAGAAGCCCCAGAACGCGATTCCATACCTCAGATGAGACTCAAACAAAGAGTGGTACATCATCCTCGCTACAGAACACCCGAGCTCTATCGATGCCACCCGAATTGCAAAGCAGCTAGACGACAACTTTTTGTTAAGCTCTATAATATGATTTTCAAATTTGAGCTTGGTGTCCATGAAAAGTCCTAGAAATTTAATAATGGATTTATTTTCCACTAGTTGATCATTTACGTAAAGATCGCTGAAGCTAAAGCCGAAAGATAGTATATTAGTCTTATTAATATTAAAACACAAAGAGTTAGAATCGCACCACTCCTTAACCTTCCGTAGATCGTTACTGACCATATCCTTCTAAATCCCGGTGTCCTTTGAGTGCCATAAAAGTGCGGTGTCATCAGCAAATAGCGTAAAGTTGCCCTGTATGTCCAGTCGTGTCAGATCATTGATATACAACAGAAATAAGATTGGACCAAGCACAGAACCCTGTGGTACACCCACTTTCACGTGTAAAGAACGCGAGCAACTCCCATCAACCATTACAACCTGTGATCTATCAGACAGATACGACGAAAACCACTCAAGCGCTACATCCCGGACTCCATAATGCTGCAGCTTTCGCAGCAGCACTCCGTGACTTACACAATCAAAGGCTTTCGAAAAGTCACAGAATACTGCTGCGAGAGCATCGCCATCATTGATATTGATAAAAACATCTTCCAATAGAGAAAATATAGCATCACTGGTATTTTTTGATGCTTGAAAGCCAAATTGACGTGATGTTATAATGGTATTGGCCGTAAAGAAATGTATTAGCCTAGATTTTATTAGCTTTTCAATAACCTTGGAAATGGTTGCTAAGAGCGATATGGGTCGGTAGTTTGAAGGATCCTCAGAATTTCCTCCCTTATACAACGGAATCACGACAGCCTTCTTCAAGCACGACGGAAACTCTCCCCGCAAGAAAGAAATATTTATGGAGTCCACAAGGGCATTCAATGCAATTTCAGGGAGGTTCTCTAAAATTTTGACAGAAATCCCATCGGATCCAGCCGAATGCTTATTCTTTATTTGCATAAAGGTCTCACACAATTCCACAATATTTGTAGGAGTAAAATAAAAACTCTGTGGAATCCATACTTCACTGAAATAATCAAGAGGGTCTGCTTGACAAGGCAAATGGGATGTTAATTTGGTTAAGAATAAACAACAGAGCCGTAACACAGGTTGATCTGGCTAAACTATTTGGCAATGCGCTGTTGAAATGCCAGACAACAGAGTTAGCTGTTAATGGATTTAGAGTGACTGGAATCTGTCCATTAAATAAATGTGTCTTCACGGATGCTGATTTTATTGCAGAGAAAATTGAAGCCGAAAAATCATGTAGTTCAGGCTCAGAAACTCAGCTACAAGAACAACGATCTCAATCCATCATTACTGCTGTTCATTTGGGACCCACACAAAAGGGTTAAAAAAATCTGATTTCACAACCATGTTGCTCAAAAGATCTAAATTCCCAACCAGACGATTCCGAAGATCTGGATCCCCAACCAGGTTGTTCCAAATATCCGAATCCCCAACCAGGTTATTCAAAAGACCAGGACCTCCAACCAGGTTGTTCGAAAGATTCTATATCTGCAGCAATGATGGAATCAAGGCGTGTAGAATCTGAGGATTATTCGAGAACCTATTGTCACTGCATTTTACATTTCACCTGTACCACTGATTAAAAAGCGAGTGACTACAAGGGGACGAAAGCCTTCCAAATCCCAAATTGTAACTTCATCTCCTTACAAATCAGACCTCGAAATATCAATCGATAAATTTAGCAAAACAAAAAATGGAAATGGAAAGAGAAGATTAGTTCCAGTAAAATCGAGTGAAAGGCAGAAGAAAATCAAAAAACCAACAAAAGTTAAATACAAAGAATCAAGTTCGGAAGAGGATGAAGAACAGGAACTTGCGCCTGCAGACGATGACCTCGATATGGATCAAATTGGACAATTTGCCCCTGAAAACAATGACGCAATATGCCTATTTTGCGATCAACACTTTTCTCAAGACCCTAGGGGAGAACTCTGGGTTCAGTGTCTTATGTGTCTTTTAGGTTGTTTGAAAGATTCTATACCTGCAGCAATGATGGAATCAAGGCGTGTAGAATCTGAAGATTGTTTGAGAACCTTTCTCACTGCATTTGACATTTCACCTGTACCACTGATTAAAAAGCGAGTGACTACAAGGGGACGAAAGCCTTCCAAATCCCAAATTATAACTTCATCTCCTTACAAATCAGACCTCGAAATATCAATCGATAAATTAAGCAAAACAAAAAATGGAAAGGGAAAGAGAAGACTAGTTCCAGTAGAATCGAGTGAAAGGCAGAAGAAAATCAAAAAACAACAAAAGTTAAAGACAAAGAATCAAGTTCGGAAGAGGATAAAGAACAGGAATTTGCGCCTGGAGACGATGACCTTGATATGGATCAACTTGGACAATTTGCCCCTGAAAACAATGACGCAATATGCCTATTTTGCGATCAACACTTTTCTCAAGACACTAGGGGAGAACTCTAGGTTCAGTGTCTTATGTGTCTTTTATGGGCACATGAACAGTGCTCCGGGCGGAGAAGGATGCCTACGTGTGCGATTTTTGCCGTTAGTTTTGAAAAACCTAACACTTTTGTTTATCTTTTTCCTCTGAAAGGATTTTTTTTTATTTTGTGGAGTGTTTACTTATTTATCGTTGTAATATAAAAGTTTTTTATTACAGTATTTGAGGGGGCTCATATTCCATACCCTCTGGCCAAATGTCAAAAATGTGCACTTTTTTATGTATATTTTTTTATAAATGCATTATACGTTTTTGAGAAAAATTAATTTTGGGGTTTGATTACTAAGTCTTTACAGTGTACATGAAGCTTTTTACATATCTTCAGCAAGAAAAAAATAAAAAAGTTATTCCAAAAAAATGAAATGGGGGCCCATATTAGGACCAGTTCCTATATGTTGTTATATATTCTATATATCTTATTCTTTAATTATTAAATATTAAATTACGCGTAAAGGATTGAACTAAAAGAACAGCGCCGTTTTCTATCTAGCTTAACATATTTCTATACCAACTAAATGTCGTACATTTTACATACCTACAGTATATAATCCTACAATTACTACAGTATCAAACTTAGATAAATTTTAATTAATACTTAATTAGTCCTATTGTTCAGGTTTTCAACAACAAAAGATATATTTTTAGATAAATTGTAAAATTTGTGACTTGTAATATTATATTTTTTAATAACCATGTTTTTTAGAAAAAAATGGCGCAGGCGTAATATTTTTAAACTAAATCAAATATTTTAGCGCAATTTTTAGCGACGAGACGGACGCGTCTTTAGTCGCCTCGCGAACTCAAATCCGCCCGGGAACTCAATTAATTTTAGAAACGGTGCGCTCTGTTTACGAAAACAGAAAAGTGCCATTGGATCGTCCTACATAACTAAATAGTTTAATAAAATTTATGAGATAAAAAAAAGTATATATTGTGTTACAGTGTTAATCTGTATAAATATATGTTTAGCTGTAAAAACTTTCCCCACAAAAATGGAAAAGTTGCTCGGTGCAGTCCTCTTGATAACAGTTTGTAAGTTATAGTTATACCTACCTAGTTTTAGTGTAGAATGTTAACACCTATAATTGAACTAATTTATTAATTAAAATTACTTTGTTAGCACGGAAGTATAGGTATGGATACACAGGGTGTTTCCTAAGTAAGTACGAAAAATTTAGCAGCATATTCTTGAGCCAATTCTATGAAAAAAAAGTTGCAATCTAAAATGTTTTATTTCCAATATACAGACTGTCAAAGGTTTTCTTTTTTTTTTCGGAAATTTACGAAAGGCATAAAGATAATTGATTTTAATTCAGAACGCAAACATAGGACCTTAAAAACGATGAATTACACTACACTAAGCATCTCTCGATTCACCAGTGGCGTGCGTATGGTATACTAGATATTTTGTTCATCTCAACAAAGTAGTAGGTACGCCACTGCACTATTTCCAAAATTTATTTTATTATGAAAGCCTCATGCCTTTCTCGACGAAAACTACCTCTTGCGTTTTTGGGCCGGCAGCCCCCCCCCCCTGGTTGCGCCACTGGCTGCACATTACCGTTTGCGCGTTTTTTTTTTATTAATATTTACAATAGTTTTTATAAAACACATTAGGTACAAGCTGCAGTCCTCTTTTTCATATTTTCTCGGACATGTGCAAGTTACTTGGAGTATTTCGTATACTGGCACATCCTTGAATTATCCTGTTTTTAAGATCGCCCAGATTTTGTATAGTACAGATATGCCCGAAATAAACAGTACTGAAACTAAGTTGGCGGTGTTTTTATGCGTGCGCTGTCACACTCAAGTTAGCTAGTATAGACCTGTCAAGTAAACCTCAAAGAAGTAATTAGTAGGGCCTAATTGTTAAAAATGGTGTTAAGTGCACAGGAGAAAGTATTTCTGGTAGAGCATTATTTTCGCTCATACGGAATGGGCCGACATAATGGTGCAAGTTTGCTATACGTGTCTGATCAATTCACACAACGGTTTAATAAACGTTCTCCAAGTAATGCTGTAATTTTGAAGTTTATTGAAAAGTTCAGAAATACGGGTAGTGTATTGTGCCAACGAAAAGGAAACTCGGAGCGTCCCAGGACAGTTAACAACAACAATAACCATGAACGTGTTTTTGAGCAAATCTTACAAAATCCGAAAGCCCGCCAGGCAAGGACAGCGTTACAACTTGATTTAAAAAGAACTTCCTTTCAAAGAATCCTGAAGGAGCTGGGTGCATTTTCGTATGTGATTCAGGTACATCAACAACTACATCCTCGGGATTATCGCAGTAGAGTGGAATATTGCGCCAGAATTCTCGCGTTACAATATGAAAATCCTGAATTTTTGAAAAATGTTTGGTTTTCAGACGAAGCACACTTTCACTTGTCAGGCTATGTGAATCGTCGCACAAATCGATTTCTGGGCTTTGCCAGACCCGATGAGGTTCAAGAGGTTCCTTTACATAGTGCAAAAGTGAGTGTCTGGTGTGCTGTGAGTAGAGAGAAACTAAGAGAGCTGGGCCAGGTGGTGCTGGTGGTGCAATTTACGATCTAACCCAGGTGGTGCGGTGGTGCGTTTTACGATCTAACCCAAGTGGTGCTGGTGGTGCGTTTTATGATCTAACCCGGGTGGTGCTGGTGGTGCGTTTTATGATCTAACCCGGGTGGTTCGGTGGTGCGTTTTATGACCTAACCCGGGTGGTTCGGTGGTGCTGTTTACAAAATAACCCGAAATTAAACCCGACTTTTTACGACCTAACCCGGATGCTTTCATGAGGCGGCTTCTTATCTAACCCTAACTTGATCCTTAATATTTATGATCTGACCCGAGATAAAACCCGACTTTTTACGACCTAACCCAAGTGCTTTCGTGAGGCGGCTTCTCATCTAACCCTAATTTGAACCTGAATATTTATGAACTGACCCGAGATAAAACCCGACTTTTTACGACCTAACCCGGATGCTTTGGCGAGGCGGCTTCTCATCTAACCCTAATTTGAACCTGAATATTTATGAACTGACCCGAATATAAGTAAATAGGCTACAATTTCAGGAAAAAAGTAAAAAAAATTAATTCACAGTGTAAAATTGTAGTTAAATGGATTGTAAATACGAAATAATATAAAAAGCTACCTTTTGTTTGCGATGATGTATGCACAATAACTCTATATTATTCGGCCCTTAAACTGAAAATACCCACTAGATAGGTATCATAAGCTGTATTTGTCATCAGGTAGAACCCCCAATAAAATTATGAATATTAGGCGTAGGCATCAAAGTAGCAATCTTAACTTATTTTCAACACGAGCATAAAAATATAGGGTTGTTAAATATTTTACAACCCTAATTCTCAATGGCAACAATAAGCAAATCACGTTGGTTTTTTAATTTATTATTAATCTGGCTAACTTAAGAAACTCACAATATAACGACCATCCAAAAAAATCATAATACATTACTGGGTGTGAAAGCAATTGCGCTGCAAAATATAGTGTATACCGACTCTGAGGTAGTTAATTAAAATCCCAATTAGCGCTAAAAAAAAATCAATTAGATATTTACTTTAGATATTTTAATAAAAAAATTCAATATTATTAGCGCCACCTATCCGTTTATGGAACCTACATATAGGCTTAACAAGAATGACAAACTTTGGGAATATTATTTTACATGATTCTCTCGATTATCACATCGCTGTCACATTTCAATATTCTTGGCAACATTTAAGTTTTAAAATTAGCACAATATCAAATCCTTTACAATGAATTAAACAAACACATACATAATTTTAAAATCTCATAATAAGAATATAAACTAAAATTATAATGCGTAGCAGGTCCAAAATCTAACAAGTTTCGACTAGTCAAATGACGTCAGTTTACATCTGCGAAGAATACCCAACTCTCGAATCATAAAAAATGGTCAAACTTTGTCGGCAGATACCCTTCTATGATGCAGGGGAAGGACAGGTAACTCGAGATGTTTATAAAGAAACGTTAAAGAACATTATTTGCTTATTTCTAGACTCTTAAAAATTAGATGCAATTGAACAATAAAGATTTTCATCATGTAGATTTATCAGTAGAACATTACTTTCGACATAGGAAAATTCAAATTGATAATTACTTACCTTAGCACTTTTTCAAAAGCTTGAATCATTGCATATAACCGTCTGAGGATACCCAAACTTCCCCTAACATATTTCTCCGTGACCGGAGAAAAAGAGGTAGAAAAAGTAAAATAACAACTCCAAGTGTCTTTGCGAACAATCGGCAATAAAATAGAGTATTTCAGTTTTTAATTTTTCGTAAATAAAAGTTGGTTAGATTAATAGTCTCTGTGAATATAATAACATAAACAAAGTGATATGCCGTAAATTTAGGAGTACAGTATAAATTATGCCTCTATTAAAATATACCGCAATAACTAACTACCAAAGGATTTTTGATATTTTGAATATATTTGATGCTCATAGCATTATCACATTTCCAAAGGCTCTAAATTTTAGAAAAATGTTCTAATAGAATATGTCTATCAATATAAAGTAAAGGTATTGTTAGGTTTTTTAAAAAATACGACCTACAACAGTCTCTGCTACAGCATGGCTGACTCTGTAGAAACTTCTGTGAAACCATAATAATTATATCAATAATCGAGTTGTCCTTATGATAATATTTTCTTCCAATATCCGACTCCACTATCCATAAAAGTTATGTTAGAAAATTCATAATTGAGCGCATTGTAATTTTTTAAAAAGAAATTCACTTCACACACAAAGATGTAGCCATTCAATCCATGAAAATAATGCAAGTCAGTATGCGTATGTTATGGCTAACTGTTTAAATGTCTATTCCTTCCACGTTTATCGGAAGAAATACTTTTTTTATACTAGTATTTTAGTTGAAAATAAGATCATAAATCATCTATACAAAACAAGCGTCCCTTATGGATTTGAACGAAAATCATAGATTCGACTATTTTCATGAAAAATAAATCTAAGTACGGAATAATGCAGGAAGATTATCTATTTTCTTGGTTTAGAAAGTGATGTAGTTAAGATTTATAACTTAGGAATAAATAAATTATTATTAATCTTTTCGACCTATTTCTCTTGCATATTTAATTTCTTTGATAGTAAGAACTAATCTTTTTATTTTACAAAGTAAAAAAAAGCTAAAGATCGGCGTTGTCAGTCAGGTATAAGAACTGATTTAACACGATGGTTTTTGTACAAACGTTCACATACAATTGTATGCTTTTTAACCGATTGTGTCGGAAAAAATGACGATTTATAGATTAGATATTTAGACGAAGAGCTAACCTTCTTAATAAAGTATTGTTTATTGCCCTGCTAGCTAGACAACACTTTTTATGTTAGTCAAAAAAAAAAAAATTTTTTTTTTCGGACGCTATTACAGATTTCATCGTTAACTAACAAACATTAAGACCAAAAAATTAGCGTGCAAGATGAAATGTATAGGTTCACTTCATTTCTACATTATTTTACAACTCTCAATCGCATTAAAAACAAGATCGAATAAAAAATAACTTATGACATATGGAGGAAAAATGTTTTTCGGGCTATTTAGGTTAGCGACCGCATTACGTCTGAAATACCACATTTTTCGAGCTTATAACATAATTTACTATTTTAACGTTAAAATAGGGGAAATGATGTATCGAAATGGTTACTTTTTTTTGTCGGTCACGAGATTATAGTTTGTTTTAAAATGAACTCTAATATTTACAACACAAATTATCCTTTAAGCCACATTAGTTTAAAACTCGTCTGTCGCTTTCCCTCCATTGTGAGTTTGATTAAAGTATAGCGTAGTATATATTTAGATGAATTTCGCAAATGTTGAATACTTTCAAAACTGAAAAAGCCGCCCTCTGCAATAAATATCTCCATAGAGTTAGGTACCCTGCAGATTAAGGGTATTTCAGCGGATAATCATATACAAATTCAAAGATTTTGTCTATTTTAATGGATTAACAAACAATATCTATAGGATGACTTTACTGATAAAAAAAAAATAACAAAAATCCATAAAGTCTAGGCTCACATGAAATTCCATAAAGAGCAGCTGCATAGCCTTATCACATCAAACTATATTTTTATTTCGTTCTATTGTCAAAAGTCTGTGTTTAGGAGATTATCGTTCATTTTAAAATGAACTCTAATATGTACATCACCATAAACTACCTCTTAAGCCGTCGTAAAAATACACTTTTCGATTTACCTCTATATTGATTTTCTAATATTAAATATCTACAATAGTCGAAATTCGCTCGCTAATACCTATGTATGCAAGGTTTCTTCAAAAAATGACAATTTTGTTGTTTAATGGCTTGAAAAAATGGAAAAAGGAGGTTTTTGCATCCATTTATTTCCAGATGAGTGTTAAAAATACTTATAAAACTCGGTATACCGAAGATCAAGCATTAATGAGAGGGTTGAGTCCTGTTTGCCAAATCCTGATTTTTAATTTGACGTTGGCAACGGTACAATTTTTTAACATTTATCATAAGAGGCGTATATTTTTGGGGCTTAGATCTACCAGTTTATCCACGCCCCATTTATTGTTAGTGCTTTAGTAATTTTACTTTCCAATTATTTTTTACCAAAACGCGTAGTTGAAACAGTGTCTATATCAGACGATATAATAAATTTTAAGGATTAATTTGCTTACAAATACACTTCAATTTATTTAGGCTAAAGCAGCCAGACATATACTGGAACTACGAAAACCCTATTACAATTTGGTTGCCTAGAGAAAATTTTGTAAAAAACACAGCTTTCTACACAAATGCTTGCACATTATGTACCTATCATTTTAAGATACCTGGCGACATCAATGTAAGCATTGACATAATGACGCAAGATATAGGTAGGTACTAGAATATTCAAGATTTCTATTAACGATACACTTCAGCATACATGCGAGATGTCATTAATGTCTACGGAAGGCAACAGACATACCAGCTATTTTTACATGGGATTCCATAGACTTGAACGCTTCTTGTTTAGAAATATTTGACGTCATCTTGAGGAGTTCCGTATTGAAGCATCAAACCTACCTGCCAAATAATTGACGAAATATGGGATATCATAAAATATGTCCCCCATCGAACTAAATGATCCTATAAACCAGCTTCACAGACCGTAATTTGTGATGCTAACACGATTAATACGCAATAGAACAAGATTAAGAAACAAAATTTAAAGTAGCTCTTTATCACACGAAAATAATTAAATAATTTACGGTTACAGAACAATAATTATTTTAAAAAGCTGTATAACTAAATATATTATGTTATTAGGAATATTCTGTCTAAAGTAACAGCTGATCTTAGTCGAAAATGAGATCGTATTATTGATTGTTGAATTCGTTAGGTATGAAATAAAATTAGAGATTTCGTCTATTTTTTCACGATTAAAAAAGAATACCTCTATTTAGCTAAAAATGAAACGATTACAGTGGTAGATTAATTCACTTTACCAAGCATGTAAACTACTAATTTTGCAATAAATATCTTCTATATTTCTAGGTAGGTTTACTCGAAAATGTTGGGCTATTTTCATCAAAAATCCCGATACGAAATTGAAAAATTTGCCTATTTTTGTCGGTTTACAAAGTGATAGTGGAATATTGGTTTGATCAAAGAACAATAATTATTTTAAAAATGTTGTATAATTAACTAAATGTCGGTGTTATCAGGCAGGCAAGAAGTTATTTATCTGAATCTTATTTGTACCATCAGCGTTTATATACAAATGTTAGTGGTTTTCAAAAATTGATATCTCGGAAATTATTAGGTTTAGACTTATAATACGCTCATTAAAAAATAATGACTACTTTATGCAAAATTCAAAAATATTATAAGATGTAGGGTATCCCAGTAACTTAACCAAAGATTTTCGGTCTTCGTAAAGCTTTATACGTTTCTTCAGCGTACCAAACATTCACTTTTTTTAAATATTGACATCGGGTTAGGATTCTGAACATAGGATTAACATCACTCCAATAGTGAACATGTTGCTTTGTCACAGTTCCATTCGTCGAAAAGTAAACAAAACCGTTTGAGCTACATGGGGAATAAATAAAGTTGGCTTGTTGAAAAATTTTAATATTTATTAAGGTAAAAGACTATAAATATATCGATACAACACTTTGGCATTTCTAATACTACAAACATGAATATCTAAAATGTGATATTTACAACCATCAACTCTCTCTCCCTTCTCTAATTGTGGTACACCAATGCTGTCTTCTAAGTTTATAATATATGGCGTCCTGCAGTTTAATTCCGAAAATGTTTTAACTAAAAATTCCTCTTTAACACGTCCTTTAACGTAAATAATGTCTGCGTCTATCAGATTGTTGGATATGATATTATGTAGTTCCTTGTAATCGGTATCACCATAATTATAAAGGATACCATGATGATTTCCAAATAGATATTTGACTTGTTTCTTGCAAGCCTTACTTAAGGTGTCGAATGGTTTAACTGGTTTAAAAAAGTAACTTTTCATACTATTCCCATCATAAATAGCCAATTCTTTCGCGTAAAATTCAGGTATGTTAAATCCTTGAATATCGACTACAACGAACTTCATTGTCTGAAGACTCAAATCAAACAAGTATATTTTCATATTTTTATCGCTCTTAAGTTCGATTTCAAAAGCACACCCCCACTTTTCGATAATTTCACAGTCTTAGCACATAGATCTTATATTTTTATTTACGATCAATTCATCTTTATTCGCCAATCGTCTCAAACGAGTCTGCTTTTGAAAGTAATATAGCCTTAGTATTCAGAAAATATTAATGATATCGGAGCCTAAAACATCCTTGACACTAAAAAATCATTGTGTTTCCTAACAAAGCCCATCATCTTGTCTATTTAGCTTGCTTTCCTATTGTTTAGCAGGTTAAATAAAATTATTATTTCGCTCTTTTTGTCTGTACTGAATCGTTAGGGGAATACGTTTCTAGTTCTATAAGAGAGACAGTTAAAATTTATGTAAGCAATCAAAAATCCTACACTATGAGCTACTTAGTTAAAATTTCATATTTCCTTCCTGGATCAGACAAAATTTGTGATGTGTCGGACAAAATTTATAAAAATACGAAAAAAATGCTGGATGTATTTTTAGCGTGACTTTCTATTTAATACCATCTTATTTCAAGCTATAATTCGGTTGTCAAAATGAGAATAAAATAATTTTCCCATGGTTTATGTCATCTTAAAAAAGTCAAAAGGTTATATTCTGTAGAGGGTCAGATACATTCAAATTTAAATATTTTCTCCAAGAAGAATTTTAAGATAGTATTATAGTAAATAAAAATTCTATACCTCCAATATTTCATGGAAACATATCGTGTTCTAGCGACATAACCCAAAAGTACCTCTATTCAGAAACGCATCGTACTTTTCTTGTCAATAATTGTCTCATTGTCCCATCCATTACATTATTATAATCTTAAAGCACCTGTTACCAGCATTATCTGTTTTTATGGTTTTCATAAAACATAGCGATTACCGATGAAAATTAAACGAAAACTTAATAAATAACTTTTTTTTCAACTGAAATAGACTGATTTTCGATGGAAAAATGTTACTTATAACTAAAAATGAATATAAGACATATACGCAATGATATTTAGAATAAATCAATCTTTTCTAAAATTACTATGAAATATTCACAAAATCGTTTCGTTATAACCAAAGTAGCAAGGCTTGCAGATTTCGTATAGAGTTCAAACGCGATACTGAGATGATCTTTTTTTTTTTTTTTATATTTTTGTAGGATAATGCACCACTACGTTGTAAGTACTTGAGAGAGGACTTTCTTGAAAAATCCTCAAATTTCTCTGCAATTTTGTTCCTTCTAGAGTTAAATTCACACAGAAAACCCCGTATTCTTATCTTTCAGGTTGCTATATTAAAAAGGGCTTATTAGTATGGTTTAGAAAACAAGCAATATTAATTAACGGATGTTTTTTCGTCGTATGAAGAGTTGAAAAAATTTTTTTTCCACTCCAATGGTTACGATGCAGAGAGTCGGGTTTCATCATAATCTTTCAGGGTAGCTCAGGTTTGATTGCATGTAGAGAGTCGGGTTTCATCATAATCTTTCAGGGTAGCTCAGGTTTGATTACATGTACTAAGGTTAGTGCTCCTTGCAATCGGTTTCAGGTTTGACGCGCCCCCCTCAGGTTTGTTCAGGTTTCTCAAACGTTTGAGAAACCTGAACAAACCTGAGGGGGGCGCGTCAAACCTGAAACCGATTGCAAGGAGCACTAACCTTAGTACATGTAATCAAACCTGAGCTACCCTGAAAGATTATGATGAAACCCGACTCTCTACATGCAATCAAACCTGAGCTACCCTGAAAGATTATGATGAAACCCGACTCTCTGCATCGTAACCATTGGAGTGGAAAAAAAAATTTTTCAACTCTTCATACGACGAAAAAACATCCGTTAATTAATATTGCTTGTTTTCTAAACCATACTAATAAGCCCTTTTTAATATACCAACCTGAAAGATAAGAATACGGGGTTTTCTGTGTGAATTTAACTCTAGAAGGAACAAAATTGCAGAGAAATTTGAGGATTTTTCAAGAAAGTCCTCTCTCAAGTACTTACAACGTAGTGGTGCATTATCCTACAAAAATATAAAAAAAAAAAAAAGATCATCTCAGTATCGCGTTTGAACTCTATACGAAATCTGCAAGCCTTGCTACTTTGGTTATAACGAAACGATTTTGTGAATATTTCATAGTAATTTTAGAAAAGATTGATTTATTCTAAATATCATTGCGTATATGTCTTATATTCATTTTTAGTTATAAGTAACATTTTTCCATCGAAAATCAGTCTATTTCAGTTGAAAAAAAAGTTATTTATTAAGTTTTCGTTTAATTTTCATCGGTAATCGCTATGTTTTATGAAAACCATAAAAACAGATAATGCTGGTAACAGGTGCTTTAAGATTATAATAATGTAATGGATGGGACAATGAGACAATTATTGACAAGAAAAGTACGATGCGTTTCTGAATAGAGGTACTTTTGGGTTATGTCGCTAGAACACGATATGTTTCCATGAAATATTGGAGGTATAGAATTTTTATTTACTATAATACTATCTTAAAATTCTTCTTGGAGAAAATATTTAAATTTGAATGTATCTGACCCTCTACAGAATATAACCTTTTGACTTTTTTAAGATGACATAAACCATGGGAAAATTATTTTATTCTCATTTTGACAACCGAATTATAGCTTGAAATAAGATGGTATTAAATAGAAAGTCACGCTAAAAATACATCCAGCATTTTTTTCGTATTTTTATAAATTTTGTCCGACACATCACAAATTTTGTCTGATCCAG
This sequence comes from Polydrusus tereticollis, assembly GCA_963920685.1. Classification (NCBI taxonomy): domain Eukaryota; kingdom Metazoa; phylum Arthropoda; class Insecta; order Coleoptera; family Curculionidae; genus Polydrusus; species Polydrusus tereticollis. Next base: position 108,957,381 of record OY987329.1, read on the forward strand.
GAAGGAAATATGAAATTTTAACTAAGTAGCTCATAGTGTAGGATTTTTGATTGCTTACATAAATTTTAACTGTCTCTCTTATAGAACTAGAAACGTATTCCCCTAACGATTCAGTACAGACAAAAAGAGCGAAATAATAATTTTATTTAACCTGCTAAACAATAGGAAAGCAAGCTAAATAGACAAGATGATGGGCTTTGTTAGGAAACACAATGATTTTTTAGTGTCAAGGATGTTTTAGGCTCCGATATCATTAATATTTTCTGAATACTAAGGCTATATTACTTTCAAAAGCAGACTCGTTTGAGACGATTGGCGAATAAAGATGAATTGATCGTAAATAAAAATATAAGATCTATGTGCTAAGACTGTGAAATTATCGAAAAGTGGGGGTGTGCTTTTGAAATCGAACTTAAGAGCGATAAAAATATGAAAATATACTTGTTTGATTTGAGTCTTCAGACAATGAAGTTCGTTGTAGTCGATATTCAAGGATTTAACATACCTGAATTTTACGCGAAAGAATTGGCTATTTATGATGGGAATAGTATGAAAAGTTACTTTTTTAAACCAGTTAAACCATTCGACACCTTAAGTAAGGCTTGCAAGAAACAAGTCAAATATCTATTTGGAAATCATCATGGTATCCTTTATAATTATGGTGATACCGATTACAAGGAACTACATAATATCATATCCAACAATCTGATAGACGCAGACATTATTTACGTTAAAGGACGTGTTAAAGAGGAATTTTTAGTTAAAACATTTTCGGAATTAAACTGCAGGACGCCATATATTATAAACTTAGAAGACAGCATTGGTGTACCACAATTAGAGAAGGGAGAGAGAGTTGATGGTTGTAAATATCACATTTTAGATATTCATGTTTGTAGTATTAGAAATGCCAAAGTGTTGTATCGATATATTTATAGTCTTTTACCTTAATAAATATTAAAATTTTTCAACAAGCCAACTTTATTTATTCCCCATGTAGCTCAAACGGTTTTGTTTACTTTTCGACGAATGGAACTGTGACAAAGCAACATGTTCACTATTGGAGTGATGTTAATCCTATGTTCAGAATCCTAACCCGATGTCAATATTTAAAAAAAGTGAATGTTTGGTACGCTGAAGAAACGTATAAAGCTTTACGAAGACCGAAAATCTTTGGTTAAGTTACTGGGATACCCTACATCTTATAATATTTTTGAATTTTGCATAAAGTAGTCATTATTTTTTAATGAGCGTATTATAAGTCTAAACCTAATAATTTCCGAGATATCAATTTTTGAAAACCACTAACATTTGTATATAAACGCTGATGGTACAAATAAGATTCAGATAAATAACTTCTTGCCTGCCTGATAACACCGACATTTAGTTAATTATACAACATTTTTAAAATAATTATTGTTCTTTGATCAAACCAATATTCCACTATCACTTTGTAAACCGACAAAAATAGGCAAATTTTTCAATTTCGTATCGGGATTTTTGATGAAAATAGCCCAACATTTTCGAGTAAACCTACCTAGAAATATAGAAGATATTTATTGCAAAATTAGTAGTTTACATGCTTGGTAAAGTGAATTAATCTACCACTGTAATCGTTTCATTTTTAGCTAAATAGAGGTATTCTTTTTTAATCGTGAAAAAATAGACGAAATCTCTAATTTTATTTCATACCTAACGAATTCAACAATCAATAATACGATCTCATTTTCGACTAAGATCAGCTGTTACTTTAGACAGAATATTCCTAATAACATAATATATTTAGTTATACAGCTTTTTAAAATAATTATTGTTCTGTAACCGTAAATTATTTAATTATTTTCGTGTGATAAAGAGCTACTTTAAATTTTGTTTCTTAATCTTGTTCTATTGCGTATTAATCGTGTTAGCATCACAAATTACGGTCTGTGAAGCTGGTTTATAGGATCATTTAGTTCGATGGGGGACATATTTTATGATATCCCATATTTCGTCAATTATTTGGCAGGTAGGTTTGATGCTTCAATACGGAACTCCTCAAGATGACGTCAAATATTTCTAAACAAGAAGCGTTCAAGTCTATGGAATCCCATGTAAAAATAGCTGGTATGTCTGTTGCCTTCCGTAGACATTAATGACATCTCGCATGTATGCTGAAGTGTATCGTTAATAGAAATCTTGAATATTCTAGTACCTACCTATATCTTGCGTCATTATGTCAATGCTTACATTGATGTCGCCAGGTATCTTAAAATGATAGGTACATAATGTGCAAGCATTTGTGTAGAAAGCTGTGTTTTTTACAAAATTTTCTCTAGGCAACCAAATTGTAATAGGGTTTTCGTAGTTCCAGTATATGTCTGGCTGCTTTAGCCTAAATAAATTGAAGTGTATTTGTAAGCAAATTAATCCTTAAAATTTATTATATCGTCTGATATAGACACTGTTTCAACTACGCGTTTTGGTAAAAAATAATTGGAAAGTAAAATTACTAAAGCACTAACAATAAATGGGGCGTGGATAAACTGGTAGATCTAAGCCCCAAAAATATACGCCTCTTATGATAAATGTTAAAAAATTGTACCGTTGCCAACGTCAAATTAAAAATCAGGATTTGGCAAACAGGACTCAACCCTCTCATTAATGCTTGATCTTCGGTATACCGAGTTTTATAAGTATTTTTAACACTCATCTGGAAATAAATGGATGCAAAAACCTCCTTTTTCCATTTTTTCAAGCCATTAAACAACAAAATTGTCATTTTTTGAAGAAACCTTGCATACATAGGTATTAGCGAGCGAATTTCGACTATTGTAGATATTTAATATTAGAAAATCAATATAGAGGTAAATCGAAAAGTGTATTTTTACGACGGCTTAAGAGGTAGTTTATGGTGATGTACAGGGTTATCCAACCAAGACTAGACAAGGCGATTTTTTGACTTTTCCTGTACTTTTATAAAAAAACTGAAATAGCCATCTTAAGTCATTTTCTCCCGCGAATTCGAATATCTTCAGCAAAAAACAATTGAACATCAAACAAAAGTACTAGGGGTCACTTTGATATTTTTTAAATGGGATGCCGTATTTTTAATGAGCTTATCCGATTTCTCATATAAATTTTGATCTAAAATGTTGGATTTTTAATTTATTTTTTTTATTTTTTTTTTTATTTTTAACATTTTCCGAATTTAAAACTGAAGAAAAAAGGCGTTTTTGAATTAAAAATCCAACATTTCAGATCAAAATTTATATGAGAAATCGGATAAGCTCATTAAAAATACGGCATCCCATTTAAAAAAATATCAAAGTGACCCCTAGTACTTTTGTTTGATGTTCAATTGTTTTTTGCTGAAGATATTCGAATTCGCGGGAGAAAATGACTTAAGATGGCTATTTCAGTTTTTTTATAAAAGTACAGGAAAAGTCAAAAAATCGCCTTGTCTAGTCTTGGTTGGATAACCCTGTACATATTAGAGTTCATTTTAAAATGAACGATAATCTCCTAAACACAGACTTTTGACAATAGAACGAAATAAAAATATAGTTTGATGTGATAAGGCTATGCAGCTGCTCTTTATGGAATTTCATGTGAGCCTAGACTTTATGGATTTTTGTTATTTTTTTTTTATCAGTAAAGTCATCCTATAGATATTGTTTGTTAATCCATTAAAATAGACAAAATCTTTGAATTTGTATATGATTATCCGCTGAAATACCCTTAATCTGCAGGGTACCTAACTCTATGGAGATATTTATTGCAGAGGGCGGCTTTTTCAGTTTTGAAAGTATTCAACATTTGCGAAATTCATCTAAATATATACTACGCTATACTTTAATCAAACTCACAATGGAGGGAAAGCGACAGACGAGTTTTAAACTAATGTGGCTTAAAGGATAATTTGTGTTGTAAATATTAGAGTTCATTTTAAAACAAACTATAATCTCGTGACCGACATAAAAAAGTAACCATTTCGATACATCATTTCCCCTATTTTAACGTTAAAATAGTAAATTATGTTATAAGCTCGAAAAATGTGGTATTTCAGACGTAATGCGGTCGCTAACCTAAATAGCCCGAAAAACATTTTTCCTCCATATGTCATAAGTTATTTTTTATTCGATCTTGTTTTTAATGCGATTGAGAGTTGTAAAATAATGTAGAAATGAAGTGAACCTATACATTTCATCTTGCACGCTAATTTTTTGGTCTTAATGTTTGTTAGTTAACGATGAAATCTGTAATAGCGTCCGAAAAAAAAAATTTTTTTTTTTTTGACTAACATAAAAAGTGTTGTCTAGCTAGCAGGGCAATAAACAATACTTTATTAAGAAGGTTAGCTCTTCGTCTAAATATCTAATCTATAAATCGTCATTTTTTCCGACACAATCGGTTAAAAAGCATACAATTGTATGTGAACGTTTGTACAAAAACCATCGTGTTAAATCAGTTCTTATACCTGACTGACAACGCCGATCTTTAGCTTTTTTTTACTTTGTAAAATAAAAAGATTAGTTCTTACTATCAAAGAAATTAAATATGCAAGAGAAATAGGTCGAAAAGATTAATAATAATTTATTTATTCCTAAGTTATAAATCTTAACTACATCACTTTCTAAACCAAGAAAATAGATAATCTTCCTGCATTATTCCGTACTTAGATTTATTTTTCATGAAAATAGTCGAATCTATGATTTTCGTTCAAATCCATAAGGGACGCTTGTTTTGTATAGATGATTTATGATCTTATTTTCAACTAAAATACTAGTATAAAAAAAGTATTTCTTCCGATAAACGTGGAAGGAATAGACATTTAAACAGTTAGCCATAACATACGCATACTGACTTGCATTATTTTCATGGATTGAATGGCTACATCTTTGTGTGTGAAGTGAATTTCTTTTTAAAAAATTACAATGCGCTCAATTATGAATTTTCTAACATAACTTTTATGGATAGTGGAGTCGGATATTGGAAGAAAATATTATCATAAGGACAACTCGATTATTGATATAATTATTATGGTTTCACAGAAGTTTCTACAGAGTCAGCCATGCTGTAGCAGAGACTGTTGTAGGTCGTATTTTTTAAAAAACCTAACAATACCTTTACTTTATATTGATAGACATATTCTATTAGAACATTTTTTTAAAATTTAGAGCCTTTGGAAATGTGATAATGCTATGAGCATCAAATATATTCAAAATATCAAAAATCCTTTGGTAGTTAGTTATTGCGGTATATTTTAATAGAGGCATAATTTATACTGTACTCCTAAATTTACGGCATATCACTTTGTTTATGTTATTATATTCACAGAGACTATTAATCTAACCAACTTTTATTTACGAAAAATTAAAAACTGAAATACTCTATTTTATTGCCGATTGTTCGCAAAGACACTTGGAGTTGTTATTTTACTTTTTCTACCTCTTTTTCCCCGGTCACGGAGAAATATGTTAGGGGAAGTTTGGGTATCCTCAGACGGTTATATGCAATGATTCAAGCTTTTGAAAAAGTGCTAAGGTAAGTAATTATCAATTTGAATTTTCCTATGTCGAAAGTAATGTTCTACTGATAAATCTACATGATGAAAATCTTTATTGTTCAATTGCATCTAATTTTTAAGAGTCTAGAAATAAGCAAATAATGTTCTTTAACGTTTCTTTATAAACATCTCGAGTTACCTGTCCTTCCCCTGCATCATAGAAGGGTATCTGCCGACAAAGTTTGACCATTTTTTATGATTCGAGAGTTGGGTATTCTTCGCAGATGTAAACTGACGTCATTTGACTAGTCGAAACTTGTTAGATTTTGGACCTGCTACGCATTATAATTTTAGTTTATATTCTTATTATGAGATTTTAAAATTATGTATGTGTTTGTTTAATTCATTGTAAAGGATTTGATATTGTGCTAATTTTAAAACTTAAATGTTGCCAAGAATATTGAAATGTGACAGCGATGTGATAATCGAGAGAATCATGTAAAATAATATTCCCAAAGTTTGTCATTCTTGTTAAGCCTATATGTAGGTTCCATAAACGGATAGGTGGCGCTAATAATATTGAATTTTTTTATTAAAATATCTAAAGTAAATATCTAATTGATTTTTTTTAGCGCTAATTGGGATTTTAATTAACTACCTCAGAGTCGGTATACACTATATTTTGCAGCGCAATTGCTTTCACACCCAGTAATGTATTATGATTTTTTTGGATGGTCGTTATATTGTGAGTTTCTTAAGTTAGCCAGATTAATAATAAATTAAAAAACCAACGTGATTTGCTTATTGTTGCCATTGAGAATTAGGGTTGTAAAATATTTAACAACCCTATATTTTTATGCTCGTGTTGAAAATAAGTTAAGATTGCTACTTTGATGCCTACGCCTAATATTCATAATTTTATTGGGGGTTCTACCTGATGACAAATACAGCTTATGATACCTATCTAGTGGGTATTTTCAGTTTAAGGGCCGAATAATATAGAGTTATTGTGCATACATCATCGCAAACAAAAGGTAGCTTTTTATATTATTTCGTATTTACAATCCATTTAACTACAATTTTACACTGTGAATTAATTTTTTTTACTTTTTTCCTGAAATTGTAGCCTATTTACTTATATTATGATATTATCCGAAATTTTTATAAAAGCATTATGAGGGCTTTTACCTGATGGCGAACACAAGTTGTATAGTACCTATACCTGCTTGGTATTTTATACGTATTTAAGTTTTATTTACTTTTTATTACTCTGTTCTCATTACAAGATAGTCCTATAATTTATCCATTTCCAGTACAAAGAAATCGCTAGTTAATGGTTCTAGATGATAATTATTTTATTGTATTTCTATAAGTGATGCAAAAATTGGAAACAATTATTAGATATGCTACTGAATTTTAATGAGGGTCCTTCGGAATAATAAATAAAGGTTTATGTCCCTTTCTTTTTAAATCGAGTCAGCAGAGGGTTTGAGAGGATCATTTAGCTATAAATAATTATTGCGGGGTGACAAATGTGCCGCCTTAATATACTTATCTTGTTAGACCATATAAATTAGGGTTTTATTTCGCTTTACTACCCGCCAGCGGCGTTTCACTAAGTTAGAAAATATAGATAATGTTTTTTACTATACCGCTTTAACAGCGGCGTTTCAACTAAGGGAAAATAATAAAAAGTCTGGTTTAAGGATGGCTCAGGTCGGATCGTAAAAAGTTGGGTTTAAGGATGGCTTATAAAAATTGGGATTTAATTATCCCGCTTTAGCAGCGGCGTTTCAACTAAGGGGAAATAATAAAAAGTCTGGTTTAAGGATGGATCAGGTCGCATCGTAAAAAGTTGGGTTTAAGGATGGCTTATAAAAATTGGGATTTAATTATCCCGCTTTAGCAGCGGCGTTTCACTAAGGTTAAATCATAAAAAGTCGGGTTTTATCTCGGGTCAGTTCATAAATATTCAGGTTCAAATTAGGGTTAGATGAGAAGCCGCCTCGCCAAAGCATCCGGGTTAGGTCGTAAAAAGTCGGGTTTTATCTCGGGTCAGTTCATAAATATTCAGGTTCAAATTAGGGTTAGATGAGAAGCCGCCTCACGAAAGCACTTGGGTTAGGTCGTAAAAAGTCGGGTTTTATCTCGGGTCAGATCATAAATATTAAGGATCAAGTTAGGGTTAGATAAGAAGCCGCCTCATGAAAGCATCCGGGTTAGGTCGTAAAAAGTCGGGTTTAATTTCTGGTTATTTTGTAAACAGCACCACCGAACCACCCGGGTTAGGTCATAAAACGCACCACCGAACCACCCGGGTTAGATCATAAAACGCACCACCAGCACCACCCGGGTTAGATCATAAAACGCACCACCAGCACCACTTGGGTTAGATCGTAAAACGCACCACCGCACCACCTGGGTTAGATCGTAAATTGCACCACCAGCACCACCTGGCCCAGCTCTCTTAGTTTCTCTCTACTGCTGTGTCCGGACACGGAATCATTGGTCCGTACTTCATCGAAGAGAATGGTAGGCAAGTCACACTTAATCAACAGAGGTACAGACACATTTTAACACGATTTATCCCTGATCTACGTCAATTCTGTCGTGCACGTAACTTGGCATTTCGAAACCAATTTTTTCAGCAGGACGGGGCAACTTGCCATACTGCTGCCGCAATTCGTCAATTTCTTCAAGAACATTTTCCAAGCAAATTCATTTCACGATTTACTGACTTCCCTTATCCTTCACATTCTCCAGACCTCACACCTCCAGACGCATCCATTTGGGGCATGGCTAAAAATGCCGTTTTCAAACGGGCACCACAAACCATCGATGAATTAAAGGATGCCGTTAGAGTCTTCTTCGCAGCTCTGAGACAACCCTTATTCAATAACATGACCAGAAACTTAGAACATCGTTATGAAGTCTGTCTTGAACGAGGAGGTGCACACTTAGAACATATAATAAAGTGTCAATAATATGTATTTTTTAAATATATAATACGATTACAAGTTCAGTACTGTTTTTTTCGGGCAATACTGTATTTGGATAAATTAATGTTTTTAAGTGGCTCTACAGAAACAAATCCAATAGATTTAAATCTTGCAGGCCAAGACCAGGGACGCGCCAAGTATTTTCGGCGCCGTCGTGCGAAATAATGATAGGCGCCTTTAACCAATATTATAATATTGAGCTAAAATTACCACCCTTCTCTCATAGTTTATCGTTGAAATTTTTGAAGAAAACTTTATACATTTTAGTACTAATGTCTATATTTATTTGTGACAAACAGAAAGTATACAAAAAATATTAATAGAATACAAAACAACAGTAAGAAAACAAAAACAGTATCAAAGTTACAAAACATTAATTCAAAATATTAAAAAAAAATAAAGAAATAAAATAGCGATTGTTTTCAAACAGATAATACATGATCATGATACATGATGAAGAGGTCTTACAAAAATTGAACTTTTATAGATTTATTTTTTGCAAATTCAATAACAAGATTTTCCATTTCTAGTTGCTTTAAAAAGTCAGACTCTATAGAAATGATAGCAAGATTTTCTATAACCGCTCTTGGTCCATTCTAGATCGTAAATAATTTTAAATCAACTTTAATTTAGATAATGACCTCTTGGCTGTAGCTACAGAAACTGGAATGGTTAATAATATGCGCAATGCAATCGTAATGTTTAAAAATGAGGGGGTTAGGTTATTTATTGCAATGTAATTAAGTGTTTCTACTACAGACGTCGCGTTTTTCTCGCCATTTTGCAGAAATTGTAATTCGTGTAAAAGTTCTGTTCCGTCTATATCTTTCTCGTTTCGATCTTTGTCAGTTAAGGTTTCTTCCAGTTTTTTACAAAAATTAAATTGATCTTGGTCAGAATATTTGCCGAAATCCTCAACATTCCATAAAAAATTTAAAACATCAGAATGACACGATAATAGTTTAAATCTTTCATATACAGCCATCATTATTGCCCGAGCGGCGAGTTTAAATCACGAGGAGCGAAGCGACGAGGGATTTAAGACGCGAGGGCTATAATAAGCTGTCTAAACCGTGGTTAATATATTATTTTTTCCACTACTACAAACTTTTATATGACATTTATCTTTATAGTATTAATAATTATTATAAAAAAATATAGGTAGGTATAAGTATATTTTTTAATCAAGTTACCTGCGCTTTGGAATTGGCAAAATATTTTGTTGTTTTGTCAGGTGGCTTTGTCAATGTCAATTTGTGTTCATTTGTGTCATCAGATTTCACGAGTTTTGCGTTTTTTTAAAAAATGAGCGAAGAAAATGTTAGTGATAATATTATGTGTACACCTCCCGAATTAAGGATGGAAGCAGAAAAAATGTTGATTGTATCGATATTTTACAATATCAAGTAATCTAATATGTATTGATAATTATCTGGTTGCCTAACCACAATGAATTGATGTTGTAGAATTAAAAAATCAAGTTACCTGCGTTCAAACAAAATTCGGTTAAGGTCAAAGATCGGTCAATAATGGATTTCAATGGCTTATTATTGACCATGGTCAATAATGACTTATAAGGTAGAGAAAAACGATTTCTAGCGTTAATAATCGGTCAATAATGGCGATGTTATAGGTTAGTAGTGGAAAAAAGTAATTTACTTTAAATTTCATTTCCTGAATTTCAATCGGCTGGTCGTCACCTTCGTAAGAAAGTTGTTTTTTTATCTTTCGGGGCCTTAAAATTTCTGCGGATATAAATTTTGCATTAACTTCTAAGCAAGAAGCTAGTTCTTTGGCATCTACTAATAAGTCACTGAAGCCTTTGTCAGATCGATATTATTTTATAAATTCATTGAGGTTATTTAAACTTTCGCAAGCCTGGGAAATACTAAATATTTTTGATTGCAGAATCTTAGTAACAACATCCACTTTACTTAGAATCTTGTACCACAGGACTACCATACACCCAAACTCATAATTTTTAATTTTTTTACCTAGCGAGGTAGCTAGATGTTTTGTAGCATTGTCAAAATTATTTCCGGATAAAATTTCATAAAGAGCATCGTAAATTTCATCCAACTGAAATCTTAGAGGGGTTATTGCATCAATTCTGCTAGACCATCTAGCATCTGACAAAGGCTTTAATGTCAGACTTGAAATGTTACTTTTCAAAACAGACCACCGATTGGTTGAGACAGAAAAAAAATTATATAATTCTTGAGCAGTTGAAAAAAAAATGTACTATACTAGAAATATTGGATTTCACAGCATCGTTTATGACAATAAGGTTCAAACTGAGGTTACAACAAGGTACAAACATTGCCCGTGGATTAATGTCTAAAATTCTTTTTTGTACACCTTGATGTTTACCCTTCATACTTGAACCATTGTCATAACCTTGGCCGCGCATAATATAAATGTCTAAACCATAATTCTCCAAAGTTTTTAGTAAAAAGTTGGTTAAACCTTCACCTGTTGTATCACTTATAGGACGAAATGTTAAAAAACGTTCTTCGACACTAAATATATTGTTTTTTAAATTAACGTATCTTAAGCAAACAGAAATCTGCTCCTGGCGGCTCACATCAGGAGTACAATCAAGTAATATAGAAAAATACTTTGCTTCTTTAACTTCGTTTAAAATATTATTTCTTATATTGTCACCTATTGATTTAATGGTCTCGTTTTGAATTTTATCTCCAAGGTAAAGTGGAATATTTTTTGTAGACATGACTGGATCAAATTTTGCTATCATTTCTATACATTTTAAAAAATTTCCATTATTTCTTTCAAATAATCTGTTACTAGGACCACGAAAAGCCAAGTTCTGTTCAGCCAAAAATTGAATAGTATAAATTATTCTTTCAATGACACTGCGCCAATGTTTAGTTTCATTTTTTAATAAATTTTACATATCCGAATTAACGGTTCGATTAGTTTTTAATATTTCTAGTAAATCTGACCAGACACGTACATCTTGAAAATGAGATTTACTTTTTTTCGGGGATTTTTAAATGTTCGCTTAAATAATGCCAATAATTGAAACCGTCTTGGTTACTTAATTTAGTGTTTTTAAAAGTCAATGGATTGTTGGGGTTGGGGTCATTGAATATTTTACAGCAGAAGCAGAAAACTGCATTTTTTTCAATAGAATATAGCAACTAATGACGCTGAACCTTTTCACCATTTCACAATATTCGAGTAAAATATATATCGGAAAACTTACGTCCACTTTTGTCTTTAGGATAGTTTTATTTTGATAATGCATTGGACCTTTTTCGACAAATTCTTGCACCTAAATTGGAGACAATACACTCGGCCAAATACCTGGATCGTTAGAAAGGGGCGCTTCTTCGGATAATTCGTCTTGCTTACTCGAACATGATGATACCGACACTGACTGAAACGAATCAGAATCTAATTATTTTGGATCTTCATCCTCATTAGCTTGCTTTTCTAATTCTGATGGCAATTTTGACTTTGTTGAATGTAGAAAATCACTGTTATCAGAAGTAAGGTAAAATACCAGTAATGGTCACTCTTAAGAATGTATTCGGAAAAAAATTAAATAAAATTATTATTTCTTTAATCAGAGAAAAATTATGCCGCCTGAGGGGTGCTTTAATGTGTGTAGAATAAAACTAAGACTAAAGAAATGCATTTTTTTATTTATATTTCGGCATTTTTACAATACTATCAAAAATCAGTTACGGTCATCAAGAAATATTGAAAAATCAGTAAATGTCACGTATGTAATCAGTAATTGGCACACAACAAATAAAACTTATAAAAATTAATATTTTATTTATATTATCCATCTACTTCATTTATTCCTTCAACAAACTCATATCTCATTCTGGCACCTGCACTATCCTTTATAATTGGGGTTGGAAGCACACGTTTCTTTAGGCTTGAAAATTGTTTTTTGTTCGTTGCAAACATTAAGAGCTACACTTCAAATTCTGAATATTCCTCAAAGATGTTCTGAATTAAACAAACATAATTAAGGAAGCGTTTCTTTCCGGGAAACTGTGCCAAAATAAAGTCCCCCTTTTTAAAAGAAGTTGCTTCATTTTCACTATCGTTTACTTCAAAATCACTTATATCGTCTATGGTGGATCGAGATTCTTGCCACTCCGCTTCAGAATCTGACGAAGACTCTGCTTTTTGCCTTTTTTTAATTTTTTTCTTTTGGGTAATTAACTTCTTTTCCTCCCGTTTTTTCTTCAAGATCTCTTCCCTTTCTTGCTTCTTTTTTAATCGTTCTTCAGCTCCTATTTTTTTGTTTTTCTCCATTTCAATTTTTTCATTTTCCTTTTTTTGGTAGTATTCTTGCCATTGTTTCGAAGAAGCCACCGCTGGTATCTTTTCTTTCTTTCTTCTTTTATTATTTGCTACTTTCTCTTCTGCCCAAAACAAAGATTTCTTAAAGGGGGTTGGTATTATTTGGCCATCTATTATCAGCTTCCTTTTAACAGTATTTAGTTTCTCCTGATGAAGAAAATTAGCATCATTAGAGGTCATTTCCAATGTAGCTACTACCAATTTTTGATCTGTTGGTGTCTGATGAATTTGTGATGAAATATCCTGATGGTCAGCATTTCCATGTAAGATATTATAATTTAATGTAATTTCTTTGCCTAATTCTCTTGTTAGATGTTGCACACTATCCAGTAATTAGTCTGGTGTTACTGTAAACCCCATGTAACTCATTTTTCGAATCCATGTTACCAGAAGTTGTTCTTCTACGGATGTCAAAATGGTATCTGGGCCCATTCTTCGAATTTTGGGAGATATTCCTTTCCATTTATTCGATAGCGTCATACGGGGCACATTGTTATTTTTAGCTGCAGTAGCAACGGGAATACCCTTGGAACATTCCTCGAGTGCTCGCTCCATTTGTATTTCTTCATAATTAAATTTTTTCTTGTTAGGCATTTTTCGATCTCTCTGAAAAAAAGGAAAATATTTGGCAAACTTATTTTAAATAATGTATAATCAAAAAATAAAAATTATATTTAGTAGGTAACATTTTTTAAGATAACTTGCAGAACTTCAAAGTGACAAAATTTCACAAATTTGAGCTTTCACAGCCGAATTTACTATTTTGCCAATAACTGATTCTTATCAAACACTAGAAAAATCAGTAATTGTCATTATATGACCATTATACTGATTCTTAATCAAAATTTAAATCAGTAAATGTCACCACATGTCCATGTTGATATAACCTCTAAAACAGCTTTATCAATTATTGATCTACAACTCTTAAACATTTAAATAAGCAAAACATCTTTTATATCTGAAAAAATCTTAATAATTATTGAAAATAAAGTTTCTAAAAAAACTTACCTTGTTAATAATATTGTTTGACTTTGAGTCGATTTGTAGCGATGGACCGGTTATAAATATTCCTAATTGGTATTTACCAATCGCGTTGTAGCGAATGTGGTTATAACTTTTCGGTGATGTCTGACGTCACCACCAAGCCCTTCAGTACGTCATTAGCTGTCATTTCTTGGACCGGTAATAACCTTGCTGCTGAGGTGTTTTTTATTCTCCGTCTCTTTTTATTTGTGGTTGTGTCTTTTTTGCCGTTATGTTTTGTTGTTGTTTTTAAGATGAAAAAATATCAGTTATATTAATTATGAAGGAAATGATTACACTATAGAGGTTTAAATACTTTACGAAATTTCACAGAACTCCACCAGGGGCTAACAGATGGCGCAACCTATCAACGAAATCAAGATTTATGTACAAAGGCACTTTTATATACCTTTTGTTATCAATTATTTTATCAGAAAGTGACCATTACTGATGCAGTGACCATTACTGGTATTTTACCTTAGTGTCTTGTGTGGTCTTTCGAAAAAGGTTACTAATTTTAAAATTGGTTTTCTCCAAGTCTTCCTTCCGTTTTCGCTTGTTAAGCAAGTTTTGGTAACCAGACCATTTCTTTTTTTCTTTTCTGGCCATCTAAATAAAATAAATAAAAAATATTAAACATTAAGCCTTATTTGTTTCATAAACAAAAGTTATTAAAAAGAAAAACAATTATTTGCATCCCTGTTAATTAATTTGCTTAATCACTTACTTATACCTTATTTGTAATTATTTTTCACAATTGCGATAGATACGTAATAACAAATAAGGCACTCTATACGTCTTATGCGCTTATCAAGACAATAATGAAAAATTAACCTGCTACATCGATTACGAACACGCAAAATTTTGCAAGTTTAAACCAGTGCACCGAACGCACGCGGATTTTCGCGCCCCCACAGGAAGAGGAGTAGTAAAATTTCACCACTGGTACTGATCGCCGACCGGCGGTCGGTGTTGGTGGATAGTGCAGTTTCATCACCGGTATTCATATATAATTTTGTTAGTTTTATGTTAATTTGTGTTGAAGGCCTGGCGCCTTTAAGGCCTCGGCGCGTCCCTGGCCAAGACTGACTTAGTAAGTCAGCACCTCGGTCAATCCATCGATTGGGCAATTGTTGGTTTAAAAATTCCCGAGCAATTAAGCAAAAATGTGCCCGGGCATGCATAAACTACATTCTGTTTCTTAGCCTAAGTGGGACGTCTTCTAATAAAGTGGGTAAATCTTCTTCAAGAAATTGTCTGTATGTAGTCTCATTGGGAGAAAAAAGGAAGCAATTAAAAAATTAGAGAGTATTCCTACACATGCGTTTAATGAAAATTGATGTTGAAAATGAGTATCAACTAGCGCATGAGAATTTTCGTTGCTCTAAATGTGGTTATTATGAAAATTCATAATTTCGTTTCTAATCTAAAAAAACACTTGGTTAAGGAATCTAGGATGTTGTACAATTTCTTGTTAAATCCATCGGCAGAATTCTATACGTGGAAGATAATCTCTAGATAATAATGCCTGCACGAGTGCACGCGCTAGACATTATATGGATACAATATAACTGGTTTTCTCTAAGAATTGTTCATATTAATTTATGACTCACACTAACACCGTCGCAAGCAGAGCTAGGCAAGCTATTTGAAAAACTTATCTAGCTAGAAGCTACAAGCTGCTTAAAATTTAAGTAGTTAAGCTACCATTATTTAGAAGTAGCTTAGCTATAAGTAGCTACAAGCTATTTTTTTTTAAAAACTACTTCTATAAATTACCCTGAAAGTTACTTAGCTTTATGTCAGTAAATATAGTTTTGAAAAATTGCGTTTTTTTGCTTGTGCGTTTCAAATAGACAATCCATTTTATCTTGTAGTATAAGCTAGTTAGTATAGTAACCTCTCTTCTGGAGCTGAAAAAGCGAGAGGGTTGTTGAATCTTAAGAATATTTGTTTAATAATTGGATAATTTTCTAGCAATACAATATTCAAATTCAACATGTGTCCTCCAAAAACTTTAAAAATTCTAATTCAATTTTATTTTTTAAATAAATGTCCCTTTGGTTAGCATTAGAATCTGACAGCATCTTATCGGTAAAGATGTTATTTGCAATAGGTAGCTTAAATTATTTATGGGTAACTTAAGCTACAGAAAGTGGCTTAAGTAAAGCTTTTTCGAGTAAGTAGCTACTTCTTAAAATAGTTTGGTGAATACACTAAAAAATAATGTAGAAATCTGCACACCTGGTTTAGAAGTAGCTCGAGTAAAGCCATTACTTACCAAAAAAGTAGCTAGCTAGTAGCAAAACTTTTTTGAAGCTAGCTTCTGCCCAGCTCTGTACGCAAGCTGGTTGGCAATTTCTCTAGTGCTTATTTCTGGATGACGGTTCCAAAGCAGGAGTTCTTCTTGGTAAATCCGTTTTGCTGTTATGCTGCTAAAGAATTTCCATCAGCAAGTCCATAAACAAAGTGGATGTTTACCAATTCGACGTGGCGAGAATGTGGCACAGAGAACTTCATTAATATTTCTGCCATAAATGGTGCCATCTATTCGGTATTACCACACATTACAGTCTGTGCGCAGATCTAGCAGTCTGCAGTGACAGTTTATCGTGTGTCAATGTAAAAAAAAGTGGTTTTTAAGGCAACTCTGGTAACATTTATTTATTTTTGTTGTTTCTAAAACGATTAAAAATATTAAATCTATTTTGGTTGCGTTAAAACTGACATTAATAGGGTAATAAAAATCACGATAGTTTATTTTCATCAAACATCCAAATTCCGTAACCTAAGTATTTAGTCTGTTATGTAGGTATCCTTGGGGTAGAGAGGACCAAGTATCTGGTTCTGTGCGCAAGTGCATCAGAGGACGATGATCAGTTCCTGTGTGTAAATTGCGATGAGCATAGTTTTAATTTTTCTCCAAAATAAGCATTCAAACTTAAATTTTTCTTAAAAGTGCATAAACATTTCATTCCTCGCCAAAAAATCAACATTTAGTTTTTTTTTTTATTTTTCTACCAAAATAAATATTCAGTTTGTAGGAATTCAAAAAGATGTATGCTATATTTTTGTTGTATTATTATATATATTTTAATACATGAAGTATTCTTAGTTCAATAAATGTGTTTTTATTACTATTAAAATTGCCTTAATGTTTTGCATACAGAGTGGCAAAAGGGTCGCGCATAATGCCTGTAACTTTTGAATTACCTCGTATAAGAAAAAGTGACCTTTATGAAAGTTGTTTAGTAAATTTTTTCCCACATTTCTATCTGCGTGCATTTTTTCTGTCATTTCTGGTTTGGTTGCAATAGAGACTAACCTACTTTTTCTTAATGGAACACCCTGCATATGATCGCATATTTGGATTCTACTGGGAAAACTCTGAATTTTAAATTTTCACCTATTTGCAAGTGCAAGCGTTTCTAAGATAATGACAGCTCAAAAATGCAAAACTTCCTAATTATAATTATTCCTACCTAATACTCACCAGTTGAGTCGAGGTGTTTTCATGACAGCGAGGTGTCAATTTTGAGTTCCTGTTTAACTTTCCGTTGTCTGATTTCTAATTTGTTTACACTATAGTTCATCTGAACGAGAAACAACAAGTTAAAATTTTAATAATGAGCGGTTACGGAAATATGAAGAGATCGCAAGATCAGGTTTGTCAACTGTTCAATGAATTGTATCCAAATAGGCCTCCAATAAATCAGTCAACGGTGTGTCGAGTGGTAAAGAAATTTCGAGAAACAGGCACTGTTAGGGAAGCCGCTAGATCAGGTCGACCTAAAACAGCAACCGGGGGAGACAAAGCTTTGGATAATATTATGCTCTCAATACATGAAAATTCAATCATCCAGGCCAATGGCAATGGATTTTAATGTGTCTCATCGGTCAGTGAAAAATTTGGGGACGAGGACGATTTTGATAGAAGAGCTGAATTTTGTGAGCTGATGATGGAAAGATGCAATAACGATAATAACTTTGCAACAAATATCATTTTCTCGGATGAAGCTACTTTTCATTTAAATGCCACTGTTAATAGACACAATTATCGTTATTGGTCTGCTGAGAATACTCACTGGTTCCAGAAGGGTCATACTCAGAGGCTCGAAAAAGTTAATGTTTGCATGGGCGGGCCTAGTTACTAGACATATTGTGGGACCTTTTTTCATAGATGGTAATTTGAATGGCGAAAAATATTTGGACCTTCTCAGGAATCACATAATTCCTTCTTGCATAATGGTTTTACCGGGTGTAAATAATGGCATAAACGAACAGGTATGGTTTCAGCAAGATAGAGCACCTGCGGCAAATGTTGGACAATACATAAGCGAACAATTTCCAGGACGTTGGATAGGCAGAAGAGGTGCTATTGACTGGCCAGCGCGATCCCCGGACTTAACCCCGCTCGACTTCTTTTTGTGGGGACACTTAAAGAACAAAGTCTACGTTAACCGTCCAAATGACTTAGAATCTTTAAAAGTCAGAATTAGTGCTGAAATTTGGGCCATTCCAGAGGACTTTCTTTTAAACGTTGTAGACGGGTTCAGGGATCGACTGGTGCTCTGCTTAGCAGAAAATGGTGGTCATTTTGAACACCTGATCTACTGAAAAGGTTTAACTTGTTTATTATTCCGATGTTAAGTTGTTCAATTTTCTTGGCTATTCATTTTGTTATTATAAAGATTGTTACAATTTTAAATAAATAAAAATTTGAAATACAAAAATTCAGAGTTTTCCAGTAGAAACCAAATATGCAATCTCCATTTATTACCATTCCATTTAAAAACAAGTAAGTTAGTCTCTATGGCAACCAAACCAGAAATGACAGAAAAAATTCATGCAGGTAGAAATGTGGGGAATAATTTACTGAACAACTTTCTACAACTCTACAACTCTATAAGGGTAACTTTTTCGTATACAAGGTAATTGAAAGTTACAGGCATTATGCGCGACTTTTTTGCCACTCTGTATATTCGTATAAACGTTTCCTAAAAATGATCAAAAAATAATCCCAACTATTTAATTTTTTTACATGACGGCCTTCTGCGTTAAGTAACAAAAACATTTAGTTTAACCCTTAACCTGCAAAAACATGGTCAAAATTAACCTCCTGTCATTACATTAATTAATAATAATAATTAGCACTCCTACAACTTGAAACCGGTTATTAAACCTCAGATATTTAAAAATTTTATTATAATAAAAAAAAATATCGTTATTGTAAAGAGCAAACTTCAAGTCACTTTTGAAAGTAAATTATAAATATTTACCTACTAATGAGAAACTGGAGGAAGTCTGCGGTGTAGCAGTACTACGTATCATAATTACTTACGTAAACACTTCCTCTTTTATAATGTTTGTAATGATATTATGTTTATATAATTTACAGGGTGTCCTAAAAATATATGGGGAAAGACTAAAGTATGAAATCTAAAAAGAAATAGTTTCTAATATTTAACATAGGTACCTTGTGCACAACAGAAAGCGCCGCAGGCGAAACATTTTGGGATAATAAAATTATGAATGTGTATACTTTCAGCGAAGCTGATGAAGGAATATAGGTTATCGAGTTAGTTCCTAGAAGACAAGTTTTAAGAAACGCGTTAGCGTTTTTAATTTTTCGGTTTGCAAAGACGTTACATTCAATTCAAGAACTAGAAAAGCAAGTAGGTACATAGAACCAAATTTTAACAAGAATCCGAAATATAAAGGAACAAGGAACCTTCCTCTAGCTTCAGCGTTCTAATTTAAGTAAAAATAGTACCTACTTAATGTACGCACATGTTAAAATTTTGAAATACGATATAATTGCTACAAAGTAATTTCTTAAAAAAATTAAAACTAGAGAAAGCATAACCATTTCGGTTTTCAAATGTTTTACCAAATAGTTATATTTGGAACATTAACGCAGTTTTTGAATTTGAGCAGCGGCGTGGTTTTCCATATACCCAAACATAACCGTTATAATATCCAAAGAACCTGTACTAACGGCTTGCCGGGCTGAAAGCCTTTTATGATTATATGCATAATAGACCAGTGCAGTTATAAAATTTTATATTGTATGCTGGGAACATCACATAAAGCTATTCTTTTGGAGGATATTTAGATTTTGCCGTCCTACTTATCATACCAAAAGCCCCACCCCCTCCGGGGTGGACAACCCCCCAATGTACATTTTCTGTTTGTTTTTTTTAAGTATAATTTATATATTTTGAATATTTTTGAAAATGTCACGAGTTCTACAAGGTCCATAAATGCGATAATCTTATTTAATAATTTTATTTACAAGTTACATAAATATAGAGGGTAAGAGGGACGTAATAGAAAACCTAGGCTAGAAACAGACTGACGACTTTTTGGTGTGATTCTGTCACTCTTTAATCAAAGGCACTGTTTACCTGCGTACCCCCTTAATATTAATATTATTATTAACTACCTTAGCCAAACTGTGGGTTCATTTTAACCAACTTTTAGTTAAGAAAACTGGTTATGGTTAACCATCCACACAGAGGAAGAAGTAACATGCTCGCTAACGGAGTCACTTTGTACATAGAATATAATCGCTGAAATGATGGATGCGCTGTAAGTTAGCAAAATATCTATAAAGGCCTGTAAAAATAAAACATTACTTTCTTAATGAAGCGCAGGAAGAGTGCTCTGTATTGAACTGAACTGCTGCTTACTGAAGAAAGGTCTTTTTCAGTGATGAAACGCGATACAGTATTTTTAATTCAAATGGCATGAGACGAGTTACGAGACCTGTAAACCAGCGCTTCAATCCCGAGTATGTAGTGTTACTTTATGGGGTTTGCTGTTCGTCTAGGGGAGTGATGAAGAGGCTTAAAAAGTCAAATAATACTTTTAAAAAAATTAAACTTTATGTTTTTGACATTACTAATTTTTTTTTTATATTTCTAATATTAAACTAACATTTTAAGTTTATCTTACATATAGTTATTTAATATATTGGCGTACTATTATTGTTCAAAATGCATAGAATAAATAAAAATATATATTAAACTTTAATAAAAAATAACTTAAAAACTACAAATTTTTACCAGAGTTATACTACGGTCTCAAAATAATTGGCAAAACTGTTCATATAACCATTAACGGTGTGCGGCGAAAATAATTAACATTGATTCGCCCACTTTTAAGTTAAATAAAAGTAATCCAAACCGCTTGGGAAGATTGTGTATATATAGGTCATTACATGTTGCCAAGTTCTAATAGATTTCACTGAAATTTCCATAAAATTTACCGAAATCGGCATGTCATTAAGGGCCTTTTCACCCTACGGTACCTGTTTTACTTAATTTGGCCAACGCAGGTAGGAAAAACCCATGTCTGAAGGCGCTCGCACGCTTTCTTATCGCCTCTAACAAACGTTTAGTGTCGTAGACAAGTTTCAATCAAGAGGATATTAGCAATTCAGTTTTATTATTTTGGTGGTTATTCAACAAAGAAACAGCAAATATTATAATGCAGGCGAGTTCTTCAAGTGATAGTAACCAACAATTTACAAAACAACGTCATTTAAAACCTGGGGAGCGTACAATGGTAAAAAATGTGTATGAGGGAATTCTGAGTACACACAGCGGAATATCATTCACTGATTCAGCAGAACTTTGTGCCACATTGACCAAGACATCTTGCCGTACTGTTTATAGAACTATCAAGGACAATAGGAATACTAAAGTGTCCGATCAGAAGGAAACAAAAGGACGGAAAAAGATTTTTATTGATCAGCAAACAAAGTTAGCCATTCATCGGAAAGTGCATGCATTTTTTTTTCAAAATGAACTGGCGAACTGAAAAAAAATTTTTGCCGAAATGAAAGGGATGAAAACATGCAAAAAATTTCACGAAGAGTTCCAATGCGTACACTACGAGAATTGAGTTTTCGATTCTCAAAACGAAATCGCAAAAGTCTTGTGGTGGAAAAGGAAGAAATCGTATTGTGGCGTAGAAAGTATCTAAAAGAAATACAACAATATCGCTGTGCAAGGAAAATAATTTACTTTAAGGGCGAGACATGGTTAAATGAAGGACATACTGTGAATTACATTTGGCAAGATCTCAGCATTAAAGATGCACGTAACGCCTTTATCAATGAACTGTCCACTGGATTGAAAGCTCCTTCAGGAAAAGGTCGTCGGTTAATTATAATCAACATCGGGAGTGATTCTGGTTTTCTTGAAGGTGGTTTAAGCGTGTTTGAATCTCGTAAAACCGGTGATTATCATGAGGATATGAACTCGGGAGTGTTTGAAGATTGATTTAAGTCCATCTTGCGTATTGAACGTGGGTCGGTAATCATGAAGGTCTGAAGGATAATGCACCATACCACAGCCGTCGGGTGAAAGCTTTGCCAACTTCTGCGTGGCGAAAAGGAAAGATTGTTGACTGGCTCGAAGAAAAATACTTATAAGTATTTGGCGAAAAAATGCTAAAAGTGCAGTGGCCCGATCTTGCAAGACTTCACAAAAAAAATATACGAATATGTAGTGGATGAAATAGCTCGTGAACGAGGTGTTACAATATTACGTTTACCGCCTTACCATTGTGAACTAAGTCCAATCGAGCTTATATGGGCACAGATAAAAGGCGAAGTGGCGCGTGAAAATAAAACTTCGAAATTAAAAGATGTTAAACAACTGTTAAAAACGGCAATAGCGAATGTACAAGCAGCAAATTGGCATAAGTGCATATTACATATCGAGGGCGTAGAAAAACAAATGTACGCGTTGAAGTCATGGTAGATTATTTTTATAAATCCTGGAGATGACAGCAGTAGCGACAGTAATGAAATGTTTTTTATCCTCAGATAGTGAGTAATCGATGTAATGGTAATAATAAATTAAAAATTGTAACGTATTGTCATTATAACACTTTTTAATGTCGGCGTGGAATATAATTTGTCAAATTATTATCAATTAGTGTTCGTTAGGTAACAATAGTTAGGAAATTTATAAACATTTATAATTTAGGTTTAAGTTTTGCCCTTAATGCACTATTTTATGTTTCTATTATTATGTAGTATAAATATTAATTAATAAAAACATAATGAAAATAACATATACCCTTGCTTTATTATTCTTTTTGGATTTTATACCTGCGTAATTTGGTCTCTCTAATTACTTCATTAGATTACCAAATGTAAAAGCTTAATTTATTTTTCAGTTTAATTTATAATATTATATTTATTATAGTAAATGTAAATATATTATAATAATAAACAAAAATTCATATATTTTTTAAATTGTTATTGTTTAAAATGACACGCCTCTGGAATTGGCGTTCCCCTTACGTCTTGCACACCCCGGTAAAAATGAGTCACTGCCAATTATTTTGGTACCGGAGTATAGAGAAAAACACTGGATATTATCTTTTAATAAAGCATCCTGGTACTCCTGAAAACAATTACTGCATGCATCGCTTTGGCCGCAGCTGCAGAACTTTCTGCAGTCGGTCTTGCGGTTTCAGGAAATTAGTTTAGGGATAAATTCCGGAGCTATTGACTTATCGGTCTGTATAGGCTATAAGTAGGAGTTACTTAATTACCATCCATACCTGAATTTGATGGTAAACTCGTAAACTATGGTAACATGCTGCATTTGATGTTGGAGGCAGACAGGCTAACTCAATATTTCTATTTAAACTTTGTCGTGCTGTGTTAATAGTAAATTTTAAAAAACTAACTTCATTAAAATCTTTTGATGACTTATTTGCGCCGTAAAGGGACCGTTGACGCCGCCGTTATATGCTTGCGCCAAACAGAAATTGTTTACTGTATTTCCATAGATTGATTGGTTCAAAATATGTTAGTTAAAATAAAAGACTTTTTTCTCACACAAAATATATCTACCTATTTACTTTTGGTAATTCATTTACTCATATTTACATCCGTTCTGCGTAGTACTTAATGCTTTTTACTTTTACAACCTAGTATGGTAACTACTTACGTCATTGAATCAACTATATAGTTTACATCACTAATATTACATCACTAAATAAACAACACTATCGGGATACAATACTATAGTCTTAAACTATCGAGACTTTATTGCATCAACGAACTTGCGACTGCTTTTTACAACAGTTAAACTGGACTCGTGTCGTGGTATAGGAACCATACTCGATTCCACAATAATTCGTTGATTTCCCGACCCAGCCATAAATAAGTGCCTTTTGAAAGGGTACAGGTTTTGATTACCTACTAATTTCAATAGTTTAGGTTAGCTATTTTCAACAAAACAACAAATATAAAATAATAGGTAAGTATCTTTATTTTAATCATCTATGCCTAAACTAATTATTAAGGGCCTTACGTTACTATTAATTATGTTATGGTGTAACGAAGAAAAAACATTTATCACTTAATGCCAAAAACATCATAAAGAACGTTTACTGTACCCTTTTAGAAAAAGGGTATGACCGGCGAGCAAGTTTTAGTGAAACGAGTATTTTGACCAAAGTTGCATTAACGACAGTAAAAGATATAGTGACCAAACGACACTCCTAAAAAAGGTTGGAGCGATTCAACAATCAAATGTCCAACTAAAGCTCCCTCAAACAAAGGACAAAGAATTACGATATTACTGTATTACATGCAGGTTCAGAAAATGGATTTATTCCAAACGCTCTTTTATTATCTGCGAAGAAAATTGCCAATTCATCTTTGGAATACCATCAAGGCACGGATGCTACATTGTTTGAAGATTGGTTTCAGAATCGTCTGCTTCCGAATGTGCCCAAAAATAGTGTTATTGTGATGGACAACGCTAGTTACCACAGTCGCCAACTAAGTAAAGTGCCGAATTCAAATGATACAAAAGTGGAAATTCAAAACTATATGATGGAAAATAATATATATTTCGAGGAAACCTATACAAAAAAGGACCTTTTAAATGTTTTAAAAACATTCAATATTGAAAAAGAATATATCTCTGACAATCTCGCAAGTGCCAATGGTCACACAGTTTTACGCCTCCCTCCGTATTACTGTATTTTTAACCCAATAGAACATATATGGAGCCAGTTAAAGACGATGATTAGAAGAGAAAACACATCCCCTACACTAAGTAGCTCTGTTATAGAATTAATTAAAAAATGTGTACATAATATCCCAGTAGAAAGTTGGAAAAATTCTGTGAGACACGTGATCTAAGTCGAAGATTCCTATAACATAATTAATAGTAACGTAAGGCCCTTAATAATTAGTTTAGGCATAGATGAAGACAATAGTGATAGTGAACCAGAGCTAAATATAGAGTAGGTTAAGTTAAATATTGTATTATTATAATATTGTTGATTAGTATTTTTGTATAAATATTAATAGCTATTTAATTACATGATTAAAATAAAGATACTTACCTATTATTTTATATTTGTTGTTTTGTTGAAAATAGCTAACCCAAACTATTGAAATTAGTAGGTAATCAGGACCTGTACCCTTTCAAAAGGTCCGGTGCCTACACTATAGATATTTGTCAGGCAACTTATTTATGGTTGGGATTACGACTGAGAGTTGTCATTTAAATTTTATTGCGGTCGAGAAATCAACGAATTATTGTGGAATGGAGTATAGTTCCTATACCACGACACGAGTCCAGTTTAACTGTTGTAAAAAGCAGTCGCAAGTTCGTTGATGCGATAAAGTCTCGATAGTTTAAGACTATAGTATCGTATCCCGATAGTATTATTTATTTAGTGATGTAATATTAGTGATGTAAACTATATAGTTGATTCAATGACGTAAGTAGATACCATACTAGGTTGTAAAAGTAAAAAGCATTAAGTACTACGAAGAACGGATGTGAACATGAGTAAATGAATTACCAAAAGTAAATAGATATATTTTGTGTGAGAAAAAAGTCTTTTATTTCAACTGACATATTTTGAACCAATGAACCTATGGAAATACAGTAAACAATTTATGTTTGGCGCAAGCATATAACGGCGGCGTAAACGGTCCCTTTACGGCGCAAATGAGTTTTCAAAAGAATTTAATGAACTTACTATCGTATTTTAACACACTAGCCCACAAGTTTCAAACATAATTAATTCTGTATATACCGAAAGTAAGCCACCTAAAATACTTGAGAAGCCATTATGCGGTAGCATCTGCTAAAATCATATTTTCAAGAGATTTTTTACCCTTAGGTTTAATTTTAAAATGTGGATGTTTAAAAACAGATCGCCAGATCTTGAATGTTTACCTATAACACACGAGGGACGGCAATGACCTAAATATATTTAATTATGGGAATTGATGCTATTTTACGAAAATAATTTATGACGATTTTTTAAAACTTATGCAGTTTATCGATTTATAATATTTTTAGTAGTTAATTTACCTTCGCGAATCGACCGAGTTATTTCAACAGATAAACGAAACTAGAGTTGGGATGTACTAATCACATTAGATACACCTTCGGGATTTAAATCCGCGAACTTTCCAAAGTTATTTCATGGCTTGAGTACCACAAAATTTTCACGACAGATCTCTACTGAGCGCCCGAAAAACTCAAACATGTCAAGTCTTACTTGCGATATATCACCCTCTTTCTCGCACCCAGTAACATTTTGTTATGCTGTTTCAACCCCTGCGCTCAATCACGTAGGCTTATTTCGCCTTCAGCGACGCTAGATGCTTGCTTTCTGGGAATTTAGTCTGGGTGTCTTAGACGGCGGATATTCCAGGAAAATATTATTGGTTATATGTGTTAAAACTTAACTGTCTTGTCTTGTTTTCATGCGGATTTTTCGCCTCGATGCACCGTAGATACATTAAAAGATTGTAAACAGCGGCGTTGTTGTACTTTCTCTACTTTAAATTCATACTTGTCTAAGTATATTAAATTATGCAACTAGATACCTGAACATTTCCCCAATAGGGACGTTAAAAATTTTTTATTAGTCTTTTATAACAGCATCCTTTTCTGTATTTGGCTGTGAACATATAAAAACTTTTTCTTGCAGAGCTTCATTTTTTTCTTATAATCTCATATTTTAAATAACTTTGAAATACATACACTATCGGACAAAAGTAGAGCAACATTTTCGAAAAAAGAAAGAAATCTCGATTTTATAATATTAAATGCATGATATCGTATTTAAATACATTGTGTCTTAAATATCGAAGTAGGCTGCTGTTATCGGCGGCAACAGCTTTTTTTAACAATTAAAACAAATGAACTGATATTAACGTAAGCTTTTAAATACAGTATTGTAATGCGTCAAAAGTAAAGCAACATTTTAATATTTTCCTAAAAAAGAAAGGTTTTAGTGAAAGTAAAGGTTAACTTATTTTTGCAAAGTTTATATTATGTTTAATTAATATTTCTGTGCTGTATTAATAATGCCAAGAGGTATTCCAATTTCGAAAGAATTGAAGCAGAGAGTAGTGAATGCACACTTGGAAGGTACAATACAAGCCACAATTTCAAGATACAGCGTATCCAAAATAATTTCAAGTTACATTCAAAGGGGACATTTAGAGAATCTACCGAAATCGGGAAGGCCGAGAAAAACAACAATTTGGACAGACAGGCGCATTAAAATAATTTCTCACAACGATCCTTGGATGTCTGCACCTAGAATTATTGCTGAAATTCCCGAAATTATGGTTAGTCCACGGACAGTTCAAAGAACGTTGGTAGACGCAAAGTTATTTAGTCGACGCCCGGCTAAAAAGCCCCTTATTTCGGCAAGAAATAGAGTGGCTAGGCTTCAATTTGCACGTCGACATTTAAATTGGACAGAAGACGAGTGGAGAAAAGTTTTATTTAGCGCTGAAACGCGTTATAAAATTTTCAATTCTGATGGAATGAAGCGTGTAAGACGGCCAATCAATACAAGGTTTGATCCTAAATACGTTACACCCACAGTTAAGCATGGCAAAGGCAGTGTTTTTCTATGGGGTTCTTTTTCATGGAATGGGGTGGGTCCTTTAAACTTCATTAATGACACCATGGATCGATTTGTCTATAGAGATATATTGCAAAATGTAATGTTGCCTTATGCAGAGTGGGAAATGCTGTTGCGTTTTATTTTTTAACAGGATAACGATCCAAAACACTCTTCACGAATTGTTCAAGGGTGGTTTCAAGAAAATAACGTTCGAGTTTTGCAGTGGCCGGCACAATCCCCAGACCTTAACCCCATTGAAAATCTATGGGAAGAAGTTGAACGTGGAATTGGTACACAATTATTTCCAAATAAACAATCATTGGTAAATAAAATCAATGAAGTTTGGACAAACCTTTCCGAAAATACTGTTCAAAAACTGATTGCCTCAATGCCGCGACGTCGGCGTCGTCGGCAAGTAATAAAAATTAATGGATATTCTATTAACTATTAACATATTACTTTTAGCTATTGTAATTATTAAATGTGTTTAATGTTTTTTTATCGTAATATGTAAAATAAAATACTGTTTACACAATTGTTGCTTTACTTTTGTCGCACTTCATTTCGTCGATTTTTATAATTATACATATTTCTCTACCATCATTTTGTTTAAAGTGTACCAAAATATTGTGAAATATTACTAATATTGCGGGGATAATATTTCATTAAAATTAGCTGGCGATCACAATCATATAATTAACTTTTTAAATTCAAAGAAATAAAAGCACTTTGTTGCTCTACTTTTGTCCAATAGTGTAGGTATTTTTTTTTTTTGTATATGCAATAAAGTGGTTTTTATTTATTCTCTTGAAAACGAAGCCAGATACAAAAATATTTCAAGGAACAAAAAAGTTGTATTATTAGTTGGTAAATCTGAAAAAATATTAAAATTTGGAAAATCAGTGGCGTACATTGTTTTGTCAATAATACCTGTTAAGGTGCTTCCCGTGACGCCACTGGACCTAATAAATGTAATCTAGTTCGGGCTAATTAAGCCTCTTATCATTATAAATAAGGGTACCAAATTTCAATAAAGTCGACAAAAGGATATTTAAGAAAATTATAAGAAACCGATTTTTTTTTAAACTTTAACGCCCTGTATATCAACAACGGGGCAACTCCAGACACATGTTCATATGAACTTTTTCTCTTAGATTAATATAAGCAATCACCCTCTTAAGTTACGTACCGTACTTTTGAAACACCCTGTAGATATATATTTTGTACTTATAAATTTAACTAGTCGTTTCCCACAGTCCTCTGTGGCTGAAATTGACTTTTTCTATACCAATGTAAATGTTGTTCTCTTGAAATAAAAATTTATTTATTTATTTATCATAAAACTGCATTTTTCTAAGAAACTTTTCTTAGAATGCTGCCCATTATTATAATTCTTTGGACACTAATTTGAGGGAGTGTGGTGTGAAAGATTTTAAAAAGAGAGTTAAGCAGCATTTTTTGGATCGGCGGATATGAAATAGGTACATTGTATATTTAAAATGTCAAAGTAATGTTAAAAATAAGTACGCCTATAATTATTTATTCATATTCTTATCTAGGTCTTGTTTGTTGAGTACCTATGTTTCTTTTTTTCTCTACTTTTCTTTTCTCATAGCTTCTGTATTATTTTGTTACATGTGTTATCTATATTTATACAGGGTGTCCCAGAATATGTGGGCAATCTCCCGGATTTGGATACAATATGAAAAAATAATATGAGAAATTCCCATAAAAAAATTTCCTACAGGCCCTCCCTACTGAGATATCAGCCCCTGAAGGACGCCTCAAGAAATCGGTTTATCTTGAATAATTCTTAAAGTACTTGGTGTAATTTAATAATTGTTCAGTATGATGGTTGCTAGGTAAGTCTCCTCAAAATGAACCATTTTAATTTTATTCGGCTTATTTAGTTTTCCAGGGACGGACTAGCTTTAACAGAATAATGCTTATTTTTTTTACATCCTGTATGATAGAGGCATATCAATAATACTATTGAATAGCTGAAACCTTAAACTAAAAAAAAAGTACTCTTCATCGACATCGATAAAGTAAACCGTTTACGAGAAAAAAATTTTTGTTCCATATGCCTTTTTTTATGAAATATTCGATAAATACCTTATTTTGTTGATATGGTTTAGTTGTTATGTACCAGTTAAAATAAATAATAACTACGACAGTTGAGTGTGTTTAGGTTTTTGATCTTATTTCTTCTGCTTCGTTTTGGTATGGAATTTACGTTTGAGGAATATGCCGACATGCATTTAATGTATGGGCTTGCATCATGTAATGCCTTAGAAGCCCGAAGGCTATATGAAGAACGATTTCCAAACAGAAGAATTCCTGACAGAAAAACCTTTGAAAGAGTAGATCGTCGCTTAAGAGAGACAGGTAAAAACTAAGTTGTTTTATTTTTAATTTGTACTTATCGGATGATAAAGATTTGATTTAAAGTATTTAGGTCGTAAATAATTTTAGGAAAGTTTGACAAAGCCAGTCACAATTGTGGAAATCAAAACCATCGCGTTGATGGTAGTAGAGGAAAACGGAGAGAGCGAGGCCAGGTGGTGCTGGTGGTGCTGGTGGTGCAACTAACCCAGGTGGTGCAGGTGGTGCGTTTTACGATCTAACCCAGGTGGTGCAGGTGGTGCGTTTTATGATCTAACCCGGGTGGTTCGGTGGTGCGTTTTATGACCTAACCCGGGTGGTTCGGTGGTGCTGTTTACAAAATAACCCGAAATTAAACCCGACTTTTTACGACCTAACCCGGATGCTTTCATGAGGCGGCTTCTTATCTAACCCTAACTTGAACCTGAATATTTATGAACTGACCCGAGATAAAACCCGACTTTTTACGACCTAACCCGGATGCTTTCGCGAGGCGGCTTCTCATCTAACCCTAATTTGAACCTGAATATTTATGGTCTGACCCGAGATAAAACCCGACTTTTTATGATTTAACCTTAGTGAAACGCCGCTGCTAAAGCGGGATAATTAAATCCCAATTTTTATAAGCCATCCTTAAACCCAACTTTTTACGATGCGACCTGAGCCATCCTTAAACCAGACTTTTTATTATTTCCCCTTAGTTGAAACGCCGCTGCTAAAGCGGGATAATTAAATCCCAATTTTTATAAGCCATCCTTAAACCCAACTTTTTACGATCCGACCTGAGCCATCCTTAAACCAGACTTTTTTTTATTTTCCCTTAGTTGAAACGCCGCTGGCGGGTAGTAAAGCGAAATAAATCCCTAATTTATATGGTCTAACAAGATAAGTATAATAAAGCGGTACATTTGTCACCCCGCAATAATTATTTATACCTAAATAACCCTCTCAAACCCTCTGCCGACTCGATTTAAAAAGAAAGGGACATAAACCTTTATTTATTATTCCGAAGGACCCTCATTAAAATTCAGTAGCATATCTAATAATTGATTCCAATTTTTGCACCACTTATATAAAATACAATAAAATAATTACCATCTAGAACCATTAACTAGCGATTTCTTTGTACTGGAAATGGATAAATTATAGGACTATCTTGTAATGAGAACAGAGTAATAAAAAGTAAATAAAACTTAAATACGTATAAAATACCAAGCAGGTATAGGTACTATACAACTTGTGTTCGCCATCAGGTAAAAGCCCTCATAATGCTTTTATAAAAATTTCGGATAATATCATAATATAAGTAAATAGGCTACAATTTCAGGAAAAAAGTAAAAAAAAATTAATTCACAGTGTAAAATTGTAGTTAAATGGATTGTAAATACGAAATAATATAAAAAGCTACCTTTTGTTTGCGATGATGTATGCACAATAACTCTATATTATTCGGCCCTTAAACTGAAAATACCCACTAGATAGGTATCATAAGCTGTATTTGTCATCAGGTAGAACCCCCAATAAAATTATGAATATTAGGCGTAGGCATCAAAGTAGCAATCTTAACTTATTTTCAACACGAGCATAAAAATATAGGGTTGTTAAATATTTTACAACCCTAATTCTCAATGGCAACAATAAGCAAATCACGTTGGTTTTTTAATTTATTATTAATCTGGCTAACTTAAGAAACTCACAATATAACGACCATCCAAAAAAATCATAATACATTACTGGGTGTGAAAGCAATTGCGCTGCAAAATATAGTGTATACCAACTCTGAGGTAGTTAATTAAAATCCCAATTAGCGCTAAAAAAAAATCAATTAGATATTTACTTTAGATATTTTAATAAAAAAATTCAATATTATTAGCGCCACCTATCCGTTTATGGAACCTACATATAGGCTTAACAAGAATGACAAACTTTGGGAATATTATTTTACATGATTCTCTCGATTATCGCATCGCTATCACATTTCAATATTCTTGGCAACATTTAAGTTTTAAAATTAACACAATATCAAATCCTTTACAATGAATTAAACAAACACATACATAATTTTAAAATCTCATAATAAGAATATAAACTAAAATTATAATGCGTAGCAGGTCCAAAATCTAACAAGTTTCGACTAGTCAAATGACGTCAGTTTACATCTGCGAAGAATACCCAACTCTCGAACCATAAAAAATGGTCAAACTTTGTCGGCAAATACCCTTCTATGATGCAGGGGAAGGACAGGTAACTCGAGATGTTTATAAAGAAACGTTAAAGAACATTATTTGCTTATTTCTAGACTCTTAAAAATTACATGCAATCGAACAATAAATGTTTTCATCATGTATATTTATGAGTAACACATTACCTTCGACATACATAAATTCAAATTGATAATTACTCGCCTTAGTACTTTTTTAGAAGCTTGAATCTTTGCATATAACCGTCTGAGGATACCCAAACTTCCCCTAACATATTTCTCCGCAACCGGGGAAAAAGAGGTAGAAAAAGTAAAATAACAACTCCAAGTGTCTTTGCGAACAATCGGCAATAAAATAGAGTATTTCAGTTTTTAATTTTTCGTAAATAAAAGCTGGTTAGATTAATAGTCTCTGTGAATATAATAACATAAACAAAGTGATATGCCGTAAATTTAGGAGTACAGTATAAATTATGCCTCTATTAAAATATACCGCAATAACTAACTACCAAAGGATTTTTGATATTTTGAATATATTTGATGCTCATAGCATTATCACATTTCCAAAGGCTCTAAATTTTAGAAAAATGTTCTAATAGAATATGTCTATCAATATAAAGTAAAGGTATTGTTAGGTTTTTTTAAAAAATACGACCTACAACAGTCTCTGCTACAGCATGGCTGACTCTGTAGAAACTTCTGTGAAACCATAATAATTATATCAATAATCGAGTTGTCGTTATGATAATATTTTCCTCCAATATCCGACTCCACTATCCATAAAAGTTATGTTAGGAAATTCATAATTGAGCGCATTGTAATTTTTTAAAAAGAAATTCACTTCACACACAAAGATGTAGCCATTCAATCCATGAAAATAATGCAAGTCAGTATGCGTATGTTATGGCTAACTGTTTAAATGTCTTTTCCTTCCACGTTTATCGGAAGAAATACTTTTTTTATACTAGTATTTTAGTTGAAAATAAGATCATAAATCATCTATACAAAACAAGCGTCCCTTATGGATTTGAACGAAAATCATAGATTCGACTATTTTCATGAAAAATAAATCTAAGTACGGAATAATGCAGGAAGATTATCTATTTTCTTGGTTTAGAAAGTGATGTAGTTAAGATTTATAACTTAGGAATAAATAAATTATTATTAATCTTTTCGACCTATTTCTCTTGCATATTTAATTTCTTTGATAGTAAGAACTAATCTTTTTATTTTACAAAGTAAAAAAAAGCTAAAGATCGGCGTTGTCAGTCAGGTATAAGAACTGATTTAACACGATGGTTTTTGTACAAACGTTCACATACAATTGTATGCTTTTTAACCGATTGTGTCGGAAAAAATGACGATTTATAGATTAGATATTTAGACGAAGAGCTAACCTTCTCAATAAAGTATTGATTATTGCCCTGCTAGCTAGACAACACTTTTTATGTTAGTCAAAAAAAAATTTTTTTTTTCGGACGCTATTACAGATTTCATCGTTAACTAACAAACATTAAGACCAAAAAATTAGCGTGCAAGATGAAATGTATAGGTTCACTTCATTTCTACATTATTTTACAACTCTCAATCGCATTAAAAACAAGATCGAATAAAAAACAACTTATGACATATGGACGAAAAATGTTTTTCGGGCTATTTAGGTTAGCGACCGCATTACGTCTGAAATACTACATTTTTCGAGCTTATAACATAATTTACTATTTTAACGTTAAAATAGGGGAAATGACGTATCGAAATGCATACTTTTTTTTTGTCGGTCACGAGATTATAGTTTCTTTTAAAATGAACTCTAATATTTACAACACAAATTATCCTTTAAGCCACATTAGTTTAAAACTCGTCTGTCGCTTTCCCTCTATTGTGAGTTTGATTAAAGTATAGCGTAGTATATATTTAGATGAATTTCGCAAATGTTGAATACTTTCAAAACTGAAAAAGCCGCCCTTTGCAATAAATATCTCCGTAGAGTTAGGTACCCTGCAGATTAAGGGTATTTCAGCGGATAATCATATACAAATTCAAAGATTTTGTCTATTTTAATGGATTAACAAACAATATCTATAGGATGACTTTACTGATAAAAAAAAAATAACAAAAATCTATAAAGTCTAGGCTCACATGAAATTCCATAAAGAGCAGCTGCATAGCCTTATCACATCAAACTATATTTTTATTTCGTTCTATTGTCAAAAGTCTGTGTTTAGGAGATTATCGTTCATTTTAAAATGAACTCTAATATGTACATCACCATAAACTACCTCTTAAGCCGTCGTAAAAATACACTTTTCGATTTACCTCTATATTGATTTTCTAATATTAAATATCTACAATAGTCGAAATTCGCTCGCTAATACCTATGTATGCAAGGTTTCTTCAAAAAATGACAATTTTGTTGTTTAATGGCTTGAAAAAATGGAAAAAGGAGGTTTTTGCATCCATTTATTTCCAGATGAGTGTTAAAAATACTTATAAAACTAGGTATACCGAAGATCAAGCATTAATGAGAGGGTTGAGTCCTGTTTGCCAAATCCTGATTTATAATTTGACGTTGGCAACGGTACAATTTTTTAACATTTATCATAAGAGGCGTATATTTTTGGGGCTTAGATCTACCAGTTTATCCACGCCCCATTTATTGTTAGTGCTTTAGTAATTTTACTTTCCAATTATTTTTTACCAAAACGCGTAGTTGAAACAGTGTCTATATCAGACGATATAATAAATTTTAAGGATTAATTTGCTTACAAATACACTTCAATTTATTTAGGCTAAAGCAGCCAGACATATACTGGAACTACGAAAACCCTATTACAATTTGGTTGCCTAGAGAAAATTTTGTAAAAAACATAGCTTTCTACACAAATGCTTGCACATTATGTACCTATCATTTTAAGATACCTGGCGACATCAATGTAAGCATTGACATAATGACGCAAGATATAGGTAGGTACTAGAATATTCAAGATTTCTATTAACGATACACTTCAGCATACATGCGAGATGTCATTAATGTCTACGGAAGGCAACAGACATACCAGCTATTTTTACATGGGATTCCATAGACTTGAACGCTTCTTGTTTAGAAATATTTGATGTCATCTTGAGGAGTTCCGTATTGAAGCATCAAACCTACCTGCCAAATAATTGACGAAATATGGGATATCATAAAATATGTCCCCCATCGAACTAAATGATCCTATAAACCAGCTTCACAGACCGTAATTTGTGATGCTAACACGATTAATACGCAATAGAACAAGATTAAGAAACAAAATTTAAAGTAGCTCTTTATCACACGAAAATAATTAAATAATTTACGGTTACAGAACAATAATTATTTTAAAAAGCTGTATAACTAAATATATTATGTTATTAGGAATATTCTGTCTAAAGTAACAGCTGATCTTAGTCGAAAATGAGATCGTATTATTGATTGTTGAATTCGTTAGGTATGAAATAAAATTAGAGATTTCGTCTATTTTTTCACGATTAAAAAAGAATACCTCTATTTAGCTAAAAATGAAACGATTACAGTGGTAGATTAATTCACTTTACCAAGCATGTAAACTACTAATTTTGCAATAAATATCTTCTATATTTCTAGGTAGGTTTACTCGAAAATGTTGGGCTATTTTCATCAAAAATCCCGATACGAAATTGAAAAATTTGCCTATTTTTGTCGGTTTACAAAGTGATAGTGGAATATTGGTTTGATCAAAGAACAATAATTATTTTAAAAATGTTGTATAATTAACTAAATGTCGGTGTTATCAGGCAGGCAAGAAGTTATTTATCTGAATCTTATTTGTACCATTAGCGTTTATATACAAATGTTAGTGGTTTTCAAAAATTGATATCTCGGAAATTATTAGGTTTAGACTTATAATACGCTTATTAAAAAATAATGACTACTTTATGCAAAATTAAAAAATATTATAAGATGTAGGGTATCCCAGTAACTTAACCAAAGATTTTCGGTCTTCGTAAAGCTTTATACGTTTCTTCAGCGTACCAAACATTCACTTTTTTTAAATATTGACATCGGGTTAGGATTCTGAACATAGGATTAACATCACTCCAATAGTGAACATGTTGCGTTGTCACAGTTCCATTCGTCGAAAAGTAAACAAAACCGTTTGAGCTACGTGGGGAATAAATAAAGTTGGCTTGTTGAAAAATTTTAATATTTATTAAGGTAAAAGACTATAAATATATCGATACAACACTTTGGCATTTCTAATACTACAAACATGAATATCTAAAATGTGATATTTACAACTATCAACTCTCTCTCCCTTCTCTAATTTTGGTACACCAATGCTGTCTTCTAAGTTTATAATATATGGCGTCCTGCAGTTTAATTCCAAAAATGTTTTAACTAAAAATTCCTCTTTAACACGTCCTTTAACGTAAATAATGTCTGCGTCTATCAGATTGTTGGATATGATATTATGTAGCTCCTTGTAATCGGTATCACCATAATTATAAAGGATACCATGATGATTTCCAAATAGATATTTGACTTGTTTCTTGCAAGCCATACTTAAGGTGTCGAATGGTTTAACTGGTTTAAAAAAGTAACTTTTCATACTATTCCCATCATAAATAGCCAATTCTTTCGCGTAAAATTCAGGTATGTTAAATCCTTGAATATCGACTACAACGAACTTCATTGTCTGAAGACTCAAATCAAACAAGTATATTTTCATATTTTTATCGCTCTTAAGTTCGATTTCAAAAGCACACCCCCACTTTTCGATAATTTCACAGTCTTAGCACATAGATCCTATATTTTTATTTACGATCAATTCATCTTTATTCGCCAATCGTCTCAAACTAGTCTGCTTTTGAAAGTAATATAGCCTTAGTATTCAGAAAATATTAATAATATCGGAGTCTAAAACATCCTTGACACTAAAAAATCATTGTGTTTCCTAACAAAACCCATCATCTTGTCTATTTAGCTTGCTTTCCTATTGTTTAGCAGGTTAAATAAAATTATTATTTTGCTCTTTTTGTCTGTACTGAATCGTTAGGGGAATACGTTTCTAGTTCTATAAGAGAGACAGTTAAAATTTATGTAAGCAATCAAAAATCCTACACTATGAGCTACTTAGTTAAAATTTCATATTTCCTTCCTGGATCAGGCAAAATTTGTGATGTGTCGGACAAAATTTATAAAAATACGAAAAAAATGCTGGATGCATTTTTAGCGTGACTTTCTATTTAATACCATCTTATTTCAAGCTATAATTCGGTTGTCAAAATGAGAATAAAATAATTTTCCCATGGTTTATGTCATCTTAAAAAAGTCAAAAGGTTATATTCTGTAGAGGGTCAGATACATTCAAATTTAAATATTTTCTCCAAGAAGAATTTTAAGATAGTATTATAGTAAATAAAAATTCTATACCTCCAATATTTCTTGGAAACATATCGTGTTCTAGCGACATAACCCAAAAGCTCCTCTATTCAGAAACGCATCGTACTTTTCTTGTCAATAATTGTCTCATTGTCCCATCCATTACATTATTATAATCTTAAAGCACCTGTTACCAGCATTATCTGTTTTTATGGTTTTCATAAAACATAGCGATTACCGATGAAAATTAAACGAAAACTTAATAAATAACTTTTTTTTTCAACTGAAATAGACTGATTTTCAATGGAAAAATGTTACTTATAACTAAAAATGAATATAAGACATATACGCAATGATATTTAGAATAAATCAATGTTTTCTAAAATTACTATGAAATATTCACAAAATCGTTTCGTTATAACCAAAGTAGCAAGGCTTGCAGATTTCGTATAGAGTTCAAACGCGATACTGAGATGATCTTTTTTTTTTATATTTTTGTAGGATAATGCACCACTACGTTGTAAGTACTTGAGAGAGGACTTTCTTGAAAAATCCTCAAATTTCTCTGCAATTTTGTTCCTTCTAGAGTTAAATTCACACAGAAAACCCCGTATTCTTATCTTTCAGGTTGGTATATTAAAAAGGGCTTATTAGTATGGTTTAGAAAACAAGCAATATTAATTAACGGATGTTTTTTCGTCGTATGAAGAGTTGAAAAATTTTTTTTTTCCACTCCAATGGTTGCGATGCAGAGAGTCGGGTTTCATCATAATCTTTCAGGGTAGCTCAGGTTTGATTGCATGTAGAGAGTCGGGTTTCATCATAATCTTTCAGGGTAGCTCAGGTTTGATTACATGTACTAAGGTTAGTGCTCCTTGCAATCGGTTTCAGGTTTGACGCGCCCCCCTCAGGTTTGTTCAGGTTTCTCAAACGTTTGAGAAACCTGAACAAAGCTGAGGGGGGCGCGTCAAACCTGAAACCGATTGCAAGGAGCACTAACCTTAGTACATGTAATCAAACCTGAGCTACCCTGAAAGATTATGATGAAACCCGACTCTCTACATGCAATCAAACCTGAGCTACCCTGAAAGATTATGATGAAACCCGACTCTCTGCATCGCAACCATTGGAGTGGAAAAAAAAATTTTTCAACTCTTCATACGACGAAAAAACATCCGTTAATTAATATTGCTTGTTTTCTAAACCATACTAATAAGCCCTTTTTAATATACCAACCTGAAAGATAAGAATACGGGGTTTTCTGTGTGAATTTAACTCTAGAAGGAACAAAATTGCAGAGAAATTTGAGGATTTTTCAAGAAAGTCCTCTCTCAAGTACTTACAACGTAGTGGTGCATTATCCTACAAAAATATAAAAAAAAAAGATCATCTCAGTATCGCGTTTGAACTCTATACGAAATCTGCAAGCCTTGCTACTTTGGTTATAACGAAACGATTTTGTGAATATTTCATAGTAATTTTAGAAAACATTGATTTATTCTAAATATCATTGCGTATATGTCTTATATTCATTTTTAGTTATAAGTAACATTTTTCCATTGAAAATCAGTCTATTTCAGTTGAAAAAAAAGTTATTTATTAAGTTTTCGTTTAATTTTCATCGGTAATCGCTATGTTTTATGAAAACCATAAAAACAGATAATGCTGGTAACAGGTGCTTTAAGATTATAATAATGTAATGGATGGGACAATGAGACAATTATTGACAAGAAAAGTACGATGCGTTTCTGAATAGAGGAGCTTTTGGGTTATGTCGCTAGAACACGATATGTTTCCAAGAAATATTGGAGGTATAGAATTTTTATTTACTATAATACTATCTTAAAATTCTTCTTGGAGAAAATATTTAAATTTGAATGTATCTGACCCTCTACAGAATATAACCTTTTGACTTTTTTAAGATGACATAAACCATGGGAAAATTATTTTATTCTCATTTTGACAACCGAATTATAGCTTGAAATAAGATGGTATTAAATAGAAAGTCACGCTAAAAATGCATCCAGCATTTTTTTCGTATTTTTATAAATTTTGTCCGACACATCACAAATTTTGCCTGATCCAGGAAGGAAATATGAAATTTTAACTAAGTAGCTCATAGTGTAGGATTTTTGATTGCTTACATAAATTTTAACTGTCTCTCTTATAGAACTAGAAACGTATTCCCCTAACGATTCAGTACAGACAAAAAGAGCAAAATAATAATTTTATTTAACCTGCTAAACAATAGGAAAGCAAGCTAAATAGACAAGATGATGGGTTTTGTTAGGAAACACAATGATTTTTTAGTGTCAAGGATGTTTTAGACTCCGATATTATTAATATTTTCTGAATACTAAGGCTATATTACTTTCAAAAGCAGACTAGTTTGAGACGATTGGCGAATAAAGATGAATTGATCGTAAATAAAAATATAGGATCTATGTGCTAAGACTGTGAAATTATCGAAAAGTGGGGGTGTGCTTTTGAAATCGAACTTAAGAGCGATAAAAATATGAAAATATACTTGTTTGATTTGAGTCTTCAGACAATGAAGTTCGTTGTAGTCGATATTCAAGGATTTAACATACCTGAATTTTACGCGAAAGAATTGGCTATTTATGATGGGAATAGTATGAAAAGTTACTTTTTTAAACCAGTTAAACCATTCGACACCTTAAGTATGGCTTGCAAGAAACAAGTCAAATATCTATTTGGAAATCATCATGGTATCCTTTATAATTATGGTGATACCGATTACAAGGAGCTACATAATATCATATCCAACAATCTGATAGACGCAGACATTATTTACGTTAAAGGACGTGTTAAAGAGGAATT
The DNA here is from genome assembly GCA_963920685.1 of Polydrusus tereticollis. Lineage (NCBI taxonomy): Eukaryota > Metazoa > Arthropoda > Insecta > Coleoptera > Curculionidae > Polydrusus > Polydrusus tereticollis. Next base: position 108,997,964 of record OY987329.1, read on the forward strand.
TTTAGTTAAAACATTTTTGGAATTAAACTGCAGGACGCCATATATTATAAACTTAGAAGACAGCATTGGTGTACCAAAATTAGAGAAGGGAGAGAGAGTTGATAGTTGTAAATATCACATTTTAGATATTCATGTTTGTAGTATTAGAAATGCCAAAGTGTTGTATCGATATATTTATAGTCTTTTACCTTAATAAATATTAAAATTTTTCAACAAGCCAACTTTATTTATTCCCCACGTAGCTCAAACGGTTTTGTTTACTTTTCGACGAATGGAACTGTGACAACGCAACATGTTCACTATTGGAGTGATGTTAATCCTATGTTCAGAATCCTAACCCGATGTCAATATTTAAAAAAAGTGAATGTTTGGTACGCTGAAGAAACGTATAAAGCTTTACGAAGACCGAAAATCTTTGGTTAAGTTACTGGGATACCCTACATCTTATAATAATTTTTAATTTTGCATAAAGTAGTCATTATTTTTTAATAAGCGTATTATAAGTCTAAACCTAATAATTTCCGAGATATCAATTTTTGAAAACCACTAACATTTGTATATAAACGCTAATGGTACAAATAAGATTCAGATAAATAACTTCTTGCCTGCCTGATAACACCGACATTTAGTTAATTATACAACATTTTTAAAATAATTATTGTTCTTTGATCAAACCAATATTCCACTATCACTTTGTAAACCGACAAAAATAGGCAAATTTTTCAATTTCGTATCGGGATTTTTGATGAAAATAGCCCAACATTTTCGAGTAAACCTACCTAGAAATATAGAAGATATTTATTGCAAAATTAGTAGTTTACATGCTTGGTAAAGTGAATTAATCTACCACTGTAATCGTTTCATTTTTAGCTAAATAGAGGTATTCTTTTTTAATCGTGAAAAAATAGACGAAATCTCTAATTTTATTTCATACCTAACGAATTCAACAATCAATAATACGATCTCATTTTCGACTAAGATCAGCTGTTACTTTAGACAGAATATTCCTAATAACATAATATATTTAGTTATACAGCTTTTTAAAATAATTATTGTTCTGTAACCGTAAATTATTTAATTATTTTCGTGTGATAAAGAGCTACTTTAAATTTTGTTTCTTAATCTTGTTCTATTGCGTATTAATCGTGTTAGCATCACAAATTACGGTCTGTGAAGCTGGTTTATAGGATCATTTAGTTCGATGGGGGACATATTTTATGATATCCCATATTTCGTCAATTATTTGGCAGGTAGGTTTGATGCTTCAATACGGAACTCCTCAAGATGACATCAAATATTTCTAAACAAGAAGCGTTCAAGTCTATGGAATCCCATGTAAAAATAGCTGGTATGTCTGTTGCCTTCCGTAGACATTAATGACATCTCGCATGTATGCTGAAGTGTATCGTTAATAGAAATCTTGAATATTCTAGTACCTACCTATATCTTGCGTCATTATGTCAATGCTTACATTGATGTCGCCAGGTATCTTAAAATGATAGGTACATAATGTGCAAGCATTTGTGTAGAAAGCTATGTTTTTTACAAAATTTTCTCTAGGCAACCAAATTGTAATAGGGTTTTCGTAGTTCCAGTATATGTCTGGCTGCTTTAGCCTAAATAAATTGAAGTGTATTTGTAAGCAAATTAATCCTTAAAATTTATTATATCGTCTGATATAGACACTGTTTCAACTACGCGTTTTGGTAAAAAATAATTGGAAAGTAAAATTACTAAAGCACTAACAATAAATGGGGCGTGGATAAACTGGTAGATCTAAGCCCCAAAAATATACGCCTCTTATGATAAATGTTAAAAAATTGTACCGTTGCCAACGTCAAATTATAAATCAGGATTTGGCAAACAGGACTCAACCCTCTCATTAATGCTTGATCTTCGGTATACCTAGTTTTATAAGTATTTTTAACACTCATCTGGAAATAAATGGATGCAAAAACCTCCTTTTTCCATTTTTTCAAGCCATTAAACAACAAAATTGTCATTTTTTGAAGAAACCTTGCATACATAGGTATTAGCGAGCGAATTTCGACTATTGTAGATATTTAATATTAGAAAATCAATATAGAGGTAAATCGAAAAGTGTATTTTTACGACGGCTTAAGAGGTAGTTTATGGTGATGTACATATTAGAGTTCATTTTAAAATGAACGATAATCTCCTAAACACAGACTTTTGACAATAGAACGAAATAAAAATATAGTTTGATGTGATAAGGCTATGCAGCTGCTCTTTATGGAATTTCATGTGAGCCTAGACTTTATAGATTTTTGTTATTTTTTTTTTATCAGTAAAGTCATCCTATAGATATTGTTTGTTAATCCATTAAAATAGACAAAATCTTTGAATTTGTATATGATTATCCGCTGAAATACCCTTAATCTGCAGGGTACCTAACTCTACGGAGATATTTATTGCAAAGGGCGGCTTTTTCAGTTTTGAAAGTATTCAACATTTGCGAAATTCATCTAAATATATACTACGCTATACTTTAATCAAACTCACAATAGAGGGAAAGCGACAGACGAGTTTTAAACTAATGTGGCTTAAAGGATAATTTGTGTTGTAAATATTAGAGTTCATTTTAAAAGAAACTATAATCTCGTGACCGACAAAAAAAAAGTATGCATTTCGATACGTCATTTCCCCTATTTTAACGTTAAAATAGTAAATTATGTTATAAGCTCGAAAAATGTAGTATTTCAGACGTAATGCGGTCGCTAACCTAAATAGCCCGAAAAACATTTTTCGTCCATATGTCATAAGTTGTTTTTTATTCGATCTTGTTTTTAATGCGATTGAGAGTTGTAAAATAATGTAGAAATGAAGTGAACCTATACATTTCATCTTGCACGCTAATTTTTTGGTCTTAATGTTTGTTAGTTAACGATGAAATCTGTAATAGCGTCCGAAAAAAAAAATTTTTTTTTGACTAACATAAAAAGTGTTGTCTAGCTAGCAGGGCAATAATCAATACTTTATTGAGAAGGTTAGCTCTTCGTCTAAATATCTAATCTATAAATCGTCATTTTTTCCGACACAATCGGTTAAAAAGCATACAATTGTATGTGAACGTTTGTACAAAAACCATCGTGTTAAATCAGTTCTTATACCTGACTGACAACGCCGATCTTTAGCTTTTTTTTACTTTGTAAAATAAAAAGATTAGTTCTTACTATCAAAGAAATTAAATATGCAAGAGAAATAGGTCGAAAAGATTAATAATAATTTATTTATTCCTAAGTTATAAATCTTAACTACATCACTTTCTAAACCAAGAAAATAGATATGCATTATTCCGTACTTAGATTTATTTTTCATGAAAATAGTCGAATCTATGATTTTCGTTCAAATCCATAAGGGACGCTTGTTTTGTATAGATGATTTATGATCTTATTTTCAACTAAAATACTAGTATAAAAAAAGTATTTCTTCCGATAAACGTGGAAGGAAAAGACATTTAAACAGTTAGCCATAACATACGCATACTGACTTGCATTATTTTCATGGATTGAATGGCTACATCTTTGTGTGTGAAGTGAATTTCTTTTTAAAAAATTACAATGCGCTCAATTATGAATTTCCTAACATAACTTTTATGGATAGTGGAGTCGGATATTGGAGGAAAATATTATCATAACGACAACTCGATTATTGATATAATTATTATGGTTTCACAGAAGTTTCTACAGAGTCAGCCATGCTGTAGCAGAGACTGTTGTAGGTCGTATTTTTTAAAAAAACCTAACAATACCTTTACTTTATATTGATAGACATATTCTATTAGAACATTTTTCTAAAATTTAGAGCCTTTGGAAATGTGATAATGCTATGAGCATCAAATATATTCAAAATATCAAAAATCCTTTGGTAGTTAGTTATTGCGGTATATTTTAATAGAGGCATAATTTATACTGTACTCCTAAATTTACGGCATATCACTTTGTTTATGTTATTATATTCACAGAGACTATTAATCTAACCAGCTTTTATTTACGAAAAATTAAAAACTGAAATACTCTATTTTATTGCCGATTGTTCGCAAAGACACTTGGAGTTGTTATTTTACTTTTTCTACCTCTTTTTCCCCGGTTGCGGAGAAATATGTTAGGGGAAGTTTGGGTATCCTCAGACGGTTATATGCAAAGATTCAAGCTTCTAAAAAAGTACTAAGGCGAGTAATTATCAATTTGAATTTATGTATGTCGAAGGTAATGTGTTACTCATAAATATACATGATGAAAACATTTATTGTTCGATTGCATGTAATTTTTAAGAGTCTAGAAATAAGCAAATAATGTTCTTTAACGTTTCTTTATAAACATCTCGAGTTACCTGTCCTTCCCCTGCATCATAGAAGGGTATTTGCCGACAAAGTTTGACCATTTTTTATGGTTCGAGAGTTGGGTATTCTTCGCAGATGTAAACTGACGTCATTTGACTAGTCGAAACTTGTTAGATTTTGGACCTGCTACGCATTATAATTTTAGTTTATATTCTTATTATGAGATTTTAAAATTATGTATGTGTTTGTTTAATTCATTGTAAAGGATTTGATATTGTGTTAATTTTAAAACTTAAATGTTGCCAAGAATATTGAAATGTGATAGCGATGCGATAATCGAGAGAATCATGTAAAATAATATTCCCAAAGTTTGTCATTCTTGTTAAGCCTATATGTAGGTTCCATAAACGGATAGGTGGCGCTAATAATATTGAATTTTTTTATTAAAATATCTAAAGTAAATATCTAATTGATTTTTTTTTAGCGCTAATTGGGATTTTAATTAACTACCTCAGAGTTGGTATACACTATATTTTGCAGCGCAATTGCTTTCACACCCAGTAATGTATTATGATTTTTTTGGATGGTCGTTATATTGTGAGTTTCTTAAGTTAGCCAGATTAATAATAAATTAAAAAACCAACGTGATTTGCTTATTGTTGCCATTGAGAATTAGGGTTGTAAAATATTTAACAACCCTATATTTTTATGCTCGTGTTGAAAATAAGTTAAGATTGCTACTTTGATGCCTACGCCTAATATTCATAATTTTATTGGGGGTTCTACCTGATGACAAATACAGCTTATGATACCTATCTAGTGGGTATTTTCAGTTTAAGGGCCGAATAATATAGAGTTATTGTGCATACATCATCGCAAACAAAAGGTAGCTTTTTATATTATTTCGTATTTACAATCCATTTAACTACAATTTTACACTGTGAATTAATTTTTTTTTACTTTTTTCCTGAAATTGTAGCCTATTTACTTATATTATGATATTATCCGAAATTTTTATAAAAGCATTATGAGGGCTTTTACCTGATGGCGAACACAAGTTGTATAGTACCTATACCTGCTTGGTATTTTATACGTATTTAAGTTTTATTTACTTTTTATTACTCTGTTCTCATTACAAGATAGTCCTATAATTTATCCATTTCCAGTACAAAGAAATCGCTAGTTAATGGTTCTAGATGGTAATTATTTTATTGTATTTTATATAAGTGGTGCAAAAATTGGAATCAATTATTAGATATGCTACTGAATTTTAATGAGGGTCCTTCGGAATAATAAATAAAGGTTTATGTCCCTTTCTTTTTAAATCGAGTCGGCAGAGGGTTTGAGAGGGTTATTTAGGTATAAATAATTATTGCGGGGTGACAAATGTACCGCTTTATTATACTTATCTTGTTAGACCATATAAATTAGGGATTTATTTCGCTTTACTACCCGCCAGCGGCGTTTCAACTAAGGGAAAATAAAAAAAAGTCTGGTTTAAGGATGGCTCAGGTCGGATCGTAAAAAGTTGGGTTTAAGGATGGCTTATAAAAATTGGGATTTAATTATCCCGCTTTAGCAGCGGCGTTTCAACTAAGGGGAAATAATAAAAAGTCTGGTTTAAGGATGGCTCAGGTCGCATCGTAAAAAGTTGGGTTTAAGGATGGCTTATAAAAATTGGGATTTAATTATCCCGCTTTAGCAGCGGCGTTTCACTAAGGTTAAATCATAAAAAGTCGGGTTTTATCTCGGGTCAGACCATAAATATTCAGGTTCAAATTAGGGTTAGATGAGAAGCCGCCTCGCGAAAGCATCCGGGTTAGGTCGTAAAAAGTCGGGTTTTATCTCGGGTCAGTTCATAAATATTCAGGTTCAAGTTAGGGTTAGATAAGAAGCCGCCTCATGAAAGCATCCGGGTTAGGTCGTAAAAAGTCGGGTTTAATTTCGGGTTATTTTGTAAACAGCACCACCGAACCACCCGGGTTAGGTCATAAAACGCACCACCGAACCACCCGGGTTAGATCATAAAACGCACCACCTGCACCACCTGGGTTAGATCGTAAAACGCACCACCTGCACCACCTGGGTTAGTTGCACCACCAGCACCACCAGCACCACCTGGCCTCGCTCTCTCCGTTTTCCTCTACTGATGGTCTTGAAGAAAACATCCTTAATGTCGTAGAAGTAGATCCTGCTGCAAGTGTTCGAAAATTGGCTGCCGAATTTGATTGTTCAAAATCAATGGTCTTTAGAATCCTTACAGAGCAACAGTTACATCCATACCACCTTTAAAAAGTCCACGCGCTTCTTCCTGAAGACTTTCCGCGAAGGATGGAATTTTGTAACTGGGTTTTAGATCGGCACAGAAACGATGCAAATTTCATTGGTTCAGTTCTCTTCACGGACGAAGCTGGGTTTTCCAAAAACGGCATCATAAATTCTCATAATTTACATTTATGGGCAGAGGAAAATCCCCATGCTTCTATTGTAACGCATCATCAGGACCAATTTGAACCCATCAACGTGTGGGCCGGAATTATCAGACAACACTTAATTGGACCATTTGTATTGCCAAGAAGGTTAAATGGAGAAAGGTATTTGGAATTTCTTCAAAACAATCTGCCAGAACTTTTAGAAGATCTACCTCTGCAACTACGACATAATATGTGGTTCATGCATGATGGGGCTCCGCCACATTTTAGTCTAGTAGTCCGAGAACACCTAAACAGGGTCTTCGAAAATCAATGGATAGGAAGGGGAGGACCAGTGGCTTGGCCTCCTCGATCACCAGACCTAAATCCATTAGATTTTTTTTTTGTGGGGCTATCTAAAATGTTTAGTATACGCCAATCCAATACAAAATCGGGAACACTTATTGGAACTGATTAACTTCCATTGTCGCGAAATAAGGAATAATGTTGGCGCATTGTGGAGGATCCAACAATCTACAATTAAAAGATGTAGGGAATGCATTGCAGTAGAAGGAGCTCATGTTGAACCGACGTATAAAATGAATCAGTAAAAATAAGGTATTTATCGAATATTTCATAAAAAAAAGGCATATGGAACAAAAAATTTTTTCTCGTAAACGGTTTACTTTATCGATGTCGATGAAGAGTACTTTTTTTTTAGTTTAAGATTTCAGCTATTCAATAGTATTATTGATATGCCTCTATCATACAGGATGTAAAAAAAATAAGCATTATTCTGTTAAAGCTAGTCCGTCCCTGGAAAACTAAAAAAGCCGAATAAAATTAAAACGGTTCATTTTGAGGAGACTTACCTAGCAATCATCATACTGAAAAATTATTAAATTACACCAAGTAATTTAAGAATTATTCAAGATAAACCGATTTCCAGAGGCGTCCTTCAGGGGCTTATATCTCAGTAGGGAGGGCCTGTAGGAAATTTTTTTATGGGAACTTGTCATATTATTTTTTCATATTGTATCCAAATACGGGAGATTGCCCACATATTCTGGGACACCCTGTATAATATATTTTCTTTGGGTTAAGTGTTAGAATAACTCTATGATATGATAGGAGTTAAACTTAGCCCTTAATATTATAATTTCAATTGTAATATTGCAAATAAATACATTTAATAAATAAATAAATAAATAGTTGAACATGATTTTTCATTCATTCAATTACCGACAGCTCTGATGCATGCATTGCCATTACAAGATAGTTAAAAGACTAAAAAAATCCTTTAAATTACAAAACTTTCATTCTTCTGAATTAAATAATTACCAACAATATATCAATTTTAAAATTTTTCGCTTACTGCGCCTATTATGAAACTTAATTTTTTTTTAATTAAATAAATAAATGATGGGCGTGGGTACAAAATTAAAACCTATAACGATTAGGTTTTATAAAATTTAATAAAAGATGGCTAATGGATTCACAGTTTTAATTGGTCTTTGGCAGATTATAAGAATACTTAAATATAAATTATAAGTATTCGACGCAAATGAATGAAAAAAAATTTATTTATTTTCCGACAGTAATTTAGAACACATCATATAAAACCCTTTATATTTATAAAAATATTATAAATCGATAGACAGCACAAGTTTTAAAAAAGCGTCATAAATTATTTTTGTAAAATAGCATCAATTCGCATAATCAAATATATGTAGGTCATTGCCGTCCCTCGTGTGTTATATAGGTAAACATTCAAGATCTGGCAATCTGTTTTTAAATATCCACATTTTAAAATTAAACCTAAGGGTAAAAAATCTCTTGAAAATATGATTTTAGCAGATGCTACCGCATAATGGCTTCTCAAGTATTTTAAGTGGCTTACTTCGGTATATACAGAATTAATTATGTTTGAAATTTGTGGGCTAGTGTGTTAAAATATGATAGTAAACAACTTAAAATTAAAAACGATATCTACTAAAAATATCTTGCCTTCTACACGTACCATGCCACAGCTACACCGACGTCTAATAAAAACAAATAACTTGAATAGATAATAAACAGAGCATAGATTTAAGGATTATTGCTATTAGGTATTTTTAACTAATTACCTTAGAGTTAATTTTAAATTTATTAGTAATATTACACTTTTAACTAATATTTTTATGGGTGGTGTGTAGAATATGTTAAGTAATGTCACAGATTACAATTGTTTTACTTCCACGTTTTACTTCCACTCATTGATATACCGTGTGATGCATGGCTTAGCTGAATAAAGGAAATCCCATAAAAAATTTGAGGTGGCTAAGTATTGGCTTCTCTGTACACTTCAGAGGAAAATTGTATTATAATTATTTGAAGAGGTCGATTTAATAGTCCCATGTGCCAAGTTTGAATAAGTTTTAATAAGCCAATCCTAACTTATTTAAATAAATGTGATGGCAAAATTACGAAATTTTCATAGTTTATGTAATACAGCAAACACCAGAAAATTATTATTTGGCATTGACAAAACGAAAGGTAGCGTCAGTAACAACATTTTCATTAAAGGCGCTTTAATTATTAAATGAGCTATCCTATTAAAGAAAAAGTAACTATGATTAAGTGCTATTATACAGGAAATCGTTTAAGAGCAGTGCCTGAAATGTTTTCAGTTCAATTCCCTGATTAGCCTATCCCTTCCATTTCATTATTTAAACTTATTAGTAAATTTCAGTCCAATGACACTGTAAGTGTAAATGCTGAACTCAGAATGTCAATAGAGCTGAAGAAAGGGATAATAGAGATCTTGATATTTTACTGCACGTGGAGGAAACTAAAATGATTAGCACGAGGATTCTTAGGCAAGCCGTAGGAAAACATCAAACCACAGTGTTGCGCACATTAATATTTTCCTTACAAGTGTGAAAAACATCAAGAGCTACGGCAAGGTGATGAAGAGAGGAAAATGGTATTCTGTTCTGAGGTAATGGAAAGAGCAAATAATAATAGGGATTTTTTGTGAAATATTTGTTTTACTGATGAAAAAGAAAATGAACATCGTCTTGTTCATACTCGGACGCAATATCCACAAAGAATAAATTTCTGGGCGAGAATTGTAGGACATTATATTATTGGACCACTGACTTATTATGGAAGGCACCCTTACAGCAGTAACCTATTTGGACTTATTACAAAATCGAATTGAAGCCGCACTAGAAGAAGTACGCGAAAATTGGAAGATCTGGTATTAAATGGATGGTTGTCCTGCCCATAATTCTCTCATGGTTAGGGAATACTTGCAAAATATTTTTAACGGAAATATTATTGGCCCACGGCATCTAACCTTTTGGTCAGCCAAGTCTCCTGACCTTTCGTCAAACGACTTTTTTCTGTGGGGTCACTTTTATTTATAAAGATGTAAAATTTGACAGTCTAGACAAGCTAAAAACTGTATTTCGTTAGAATGTGACAAAATCTCTTAATATCAACTCAGTAATGTTAGAAATGAATTTTATGATCGGTTAGGATATTGTTTAGCTATTAATGGACGGTTGCTTGAACATTTGATTAATTAATGTTTTTGTGAAAATCTGTAGTCTCAGGTATGTTTCTGTGGCGTAAGTCTGGCAAACCAAGTGGAGGGGAGCAGCTTGAATGTTGATTTACTTTACACTGGAATACATTGATGACATCACGTTTATTTGTTATTGTTTGGTCTAATAGTTACGATGTCTATGGTTATGTCCAGCTTTACGTCAATTTTTGAAAATAGCGTCATAGAAATTATTTGCTGATGTTTGCTATATTACCTAAACTATGAAAATTTCGTAATTTTGCCATCACATTTAATTGAATAAGTTAGGATTGGCTTATTAAAATTTATTCAAACTTGGCACATGGGTTTATTATATTGGCCTCTTTAAAAAATTGCCATACAATTTTTCTCTAAAATGTACAGGGGAGCCAATATCTAGCTACCTCAAAATTTACATGGGATTTCCTATGTTCGACTGAGCCATGCATCACCCGGTATCTATAGTTACTTAATAAGTATAATTTGTGTAACCAATTTTACTTTGTTACAGTTTTCTATGTCAGATTCGTCAGACCAGGACTATTGACAATATTAAAATTTAATTAACTTGGCTAACAAAAATATTTGTCATACGATCTAGACTTTATTGTACATACTCACACTATGTAGGGCTTTCATTTCAAAACGAACCATTCAAATATGTCTTGATTTTGAGGTAAATATTTCGTACACAAACCTTAAAAACATACAAACAGACAAAAACGTCGGGCATAGTATACGGGGTGTCTCAAAAGAATGGAATATTGCAAATATCTCCTTAATCAATGCATTGCCATAAAAACGCTCGGACACGTCGATTTTATTTTTAATTTTTACACATTTCAAAAATATTTGTTTCTATACAGGTTGTCCCACAAAAGCTGGGGACACGACTACTTCGTTTTTTTAAATGAAACACCACAATTTTTTTAACATTTTTGTGTTTTACGGAAAACTCTACACAGTAAAAAAGTGAGTCTTAAATTTAACACTCAATGGTGGTACATATAGGACCACACTCAATAGGGTATATTATCCAATCAGTATATCTTGTAAAAACGACATTTTTGAATGTTTTTTTACCTTTGATGAGTGTTCATTCTTCTTATTGATGGGTAGGTACATTAATTTACACTATCGAGTAAATTAAACTCACAGATTGTAAACCTATCCTTCTAGAGTGTAAAAGAAATAATGAGAGGTGTAAGTAAACCATCTTTTAATGGTAATTTGTGATTAATTAGTGTAAATATCATATTATTGTAGTGTAAACTTTATTTATTTTGGGTGTGACTTTACTATAGTAAGTGTAATAAAATAATCTACCCAGGGCTAGAACTTTCCACTTTGTTTAAGTCATTTAATCCCGTATCAAACTAATCCGGCGCTTTTAATTAAAATGTAAAAAATTATTTACATTATTAACCTCTGCTTAGTTTGATAAATGATTGTATGGCTTAATCAAAGCCAAAAGTAGTATAGCCCCTAATATATATGAATCTTCAGATCGCTTGGAAAAGGTTTGTTAAATGAATGAAAATATTGAGTATTATTTATCGTTTATTTATAAACAAAAGGATGGTTACAACCTCGGCTACAACAGAACTGGAAAAACCTGTGATTTTTTTTACACTTATTATTATAACTAGTTGAACAAAATGACACACCTATTATATAGTTTACAATTTAGTAAATTAAACAAATATATATCTACGTTTAATGTACCTCATTGTTAAGCTCAACAAAACAAATAACATAATAAATATATGTATATTTAGAACACTAAACAACTAAATAAAAGTATGCTTTGGAACAATCTAAAAGAATGAAAATGACGAGTATTATATTAATCGTATATCTATTTAGTGATCTATGAAGTAAAATATGTAGGTAGGTACCTAAGTTTTATATAAAAAAGGAATACATTTATATTACTTATAAGCTTATACCAGAATAATTTTAAAGCTAAATTAAAAACTGTAGCACTGTAAATACATACTTAGTTTCTTATAAATGGCGTACTTATAAGTAAGGTTTCTATTAAATTTCGTTAATATGCTTACCCAATTTAACAAGATCCTCATAAGAGGCACTCTCATTTGGCACTTTACAGAACTTTGCTTTGTTTCTATATTTTAATTTAAATATAACATTGTTCTATAGCACGTTCAAAGAGCACAATTAGACTGACTTGAAAGTTGAATTTGCATGTAGTCTCGGCATCATCTGCCAATTTCTAGAATTTCACACCACTTGTTGCCGCCTGTCTTTTCGGTAACACGGGTTTAGGTATTTTTACTCGGGGCCGTGTAAGAAAACAATTAAAGAATAAGTTTTACACTCAATGTGTTTAAATAACCTTCTAGCGGGGTTTATTTACACGCTAATATGGTGTTATTAATCGTCATTGTATTCAATTTTCCTGATAGAGTGCAAAATGAAATAAATAACACCCATTCAACGAAATTAACTTTTTAGATAGTTAAATTCATAGGCAAATTTAATACAACAACTTTGGTCCCATTGAGTATAAAAATGTGGTAAATTATGTTGATCCGGGTGTTAACATTAACACTACTTTTTTTTACCACTCGTGAAATGATTTTTACCAGGTCGATGTTTTTTACTGTGTATAAGTACTCCTCAAAATTCAGGAATTCGCGGTCGCGCGTCGGCTTTCTCCCTTGTGGCTTAAAGATTATTCCGAATATAGGGATTCCCCATCAGTATTTTATCTATTAATACTGTAGTATTAGATATGCTTCTGAAACAAAAACAATAATCAGCAAATTATTCTTTTTGGGGTGTCCGGATAAGGATACGGAGCGGCCATATCTCGGAAACGGTACGTCCCACAGATCTGAAAAAAAAGCTCTCATCATAAAAACTGCCAAGAGAAATTCATTCAAAATAATTTTAAGTTTCGGAAATTGCCGCAAGAGGGCGTAACGGCTTATTTATTTTTTAAAGTTCATTTTACGGCAAAAAATGCCACTTAACCGTAGAAAAGCAAATAAATAATTAAAATCAGTAGATTGTTTACTACAACTTTTGTTATTGTTATTTTTTTGAATCTCGCCTAATAAAGGAGTGGGGGAAGCCTTTAGGACATTTTTCAAAAACTGTCATTATGTCGTTATCCTTCAACGGATTTTCTATAACTTGGACTTGTTTGAAAGGGAATTCCTTGGAGTTTAAATAAATGATTCAGGAATTGTCACAAGTTTCCTGATACAATTTTAAGATGGCGCTGTTATTCAATCTAACTTATTTTTTTATTTTTCTCGGTATTTGCAAATTGGATGGTATAATTTTTTTCGGTAGTAATAGGAGACAATTTGCATAGGGAACGATTAGTCCAAACCGCAAATCGATATCACCAGGGGTTTAAAAGTTATTTTGATTTTTCTTTAAAAAATGATACAGTTTCCATTTACCGGTACCCGGTATACCCCTAATAAGCAAGATAACAACTAATTTCATGGCCTACTGTTTAATAAACTATAAAATTTATAATAAAAGTTTAACGAGTCAAAGAAACAGTAAACAATCTACTGATTTTAATTATTTATTTGCTTTTCTACGGTTAAGTGGCATTTTTTGCCGTAAAATGAACTTTAAAAAATAAATAAGCCGTTACGGCCTCTTGCGGCAATTTGCGAAACTTAAAATTATTTTGAATGAATTTCTCTTGGCAGTTTTTATGATGAGAGCTTTTTTTTCAGATCTGTGGGACGTATCGTTTCCGAGATATGGCCGCTCCGTATCCTTATCCGGACACCCTAATAGAAAAAACGACAATGTTATTGAAAAAAAAAGTACGTGATAGAAACAAACGACGATACATTTGTGTATTAGAACATCAAAACTTAAAAAAAAAAAACAAAATTGTCTAATCACAAATTCTTTATAGGCCTGTGTAATTTAATGCCCTTCGCGACTCAACAGTTAACATTTCAAAGTAAGGTTGGCTGGAGGGGTTAATATCAATAGTAAATAAAAATGTAATATTAAACTGACACCAAGATATAAAAATCTTATTTGTTTCTAATATTTTCTAGAGAAATTTAGGGTGGTACGTCTTGAGATGACAGCGCTGTATAGTTATAATTAACAACACTATACTGGCTTTCTTTTTACCCGAAATTAAATCTTCTTTGCTACATGAAGTATTAAAATAGACGCAAGGCGGTAGGAGAACTAAATAAATTATTCTGGATGTAAATAATGACAGACTTAAGCAGTAGATAAAAATAGTAAAATGTAACAAAAATGGGTCGGGTTTAAAATTAGATGAAATTTCAAACAAAATTCGGCCTAATACATTTTTGTAAATATTTTTTTTAGTAACAGAAATATGTATATAATTAAATTTTAGGACTTGTACCTAGATGCTTGCGAAATGTACGACATATTACCTGTCTTAATTTAAAATGATTAGGTACGTATGGATAGGTAAATGTGTTTAAATTTTATGTTTTATTATAAACATCTCGGGCAGAAAATAAAATTTTCAATTAGGGTTTTTAATAGTACCTATTAGGTGTTATTAATTAGTTTATTTAAGGGCAGTAGGGGTTCTACTCATATAAGCTGATAAGACTGCGTAAAGTGTGTTTGATTAATTAATTTATCTTTTTCACATAAACTCTTTGCATGTTCGGTATAGAAAGTTTTTGAGAGCCTCTATAGTACATTTCGTCTCCGCATTAAAGGGCGTCCATATAATCTGTCCATGATACAAAGATGTTAAGAGGAATCTTATACTTTCAGAAACAGTACATTACTAAAATTTGGTGATATGTAGGTATAAATATAAAAACATCTGATAATGTCACAATTTAATGCAAGTACCAGTTAAATATTTTATTAGTCTACTTTAAAAGATAAAAGTCACTTAGTTACAGTACACAAGTTGTCAGTCTCATCAATTTTGTGATCACACAGTCGAAATGGAAACTTTTGACTTGAAAGAAGCAGCTGAGAAGAAGGTATTACGCCGACAAAATGAAGGAAAATATATGAAGCGCATGGAGAATGAGGCATCAGAGAAGTCCAGGACCTTCTCTCGTTCAACGCTTTGGGCACATTATTCCATGCTGAAGATCATGCTCAACTTAAAAAATAATATCGATATTAGCGAATTTCACAAATTAATGATAAATTAAAATGTTTGTACGTGGTGACGTGGAAGCATTTTAAATTGCCGAACCTTCAGGAAACACCCCCTGACAAGTTTTTAAGCAAGATTCGGGAGCTTTGTATGCATGTATTTCTACATCAGGCAGTGTCCTACAGCATACTAGCGATGAACCAAATCGAATATTTAATATTGTAAATTGTACCAAAGAAAATTATAGCTACGCAATAGAAGCCCGATGTAATGCTAATAATTCGACCTCTCGATGGATCCCGGTTTTCAAAGCGGGTATCCTTCTTCGTTAAGCGGCCGGCTTGCCGAATGCACATCCAGAGTTGTCGTCTTTCCGGGTGCGAAGCAAGGGATATCATTATAATATGTAGTATAGTCTTCAGGATTATTATAGTTATTTATGTATTAAGGGCATTATGAAGATGTTTATGCCTCCGAGGGCAACAATCCTACAAGGCCGAGGGCCTTCGGCCCGAGGGTATCGACATCAAGTCATGCCCGTGGTACATACAATATTTTATGTCCTACTTCAGATAATTCCAAGTTAAATTAAAAGAAAATTCAAAATCACGAAAGGTTTTTTACCTATATAGTTGCTAAATAAACGAAGGTAATAAGTGTTCATTGTTGTGCTGTGTCAAAGTCAAAACTGAAATTCATATAAAATAATGGATTTTTTGTTGATTTCGGATAGAATTGCAGTGAATACTGCCAACGCTTTGGAAAATCTTGTCCCAAAGAAGTCTAAAGACGCCTATGATAAGGAATATCAAAGGTTTGGGGATTGGATGAAAAGTAATGATGTAAAAATTATCAACGAGACTCGAATATTTCCAGGAATTGGTATGTTAAAATTGCTGTTGTAAATTATATTAAAATACTAATTATGTATATCGATTATAGTCTGGAACATTCACTCCTAATTCCCTATGGACGAAATATTCAATGTTAAAGAAGACATTAATAGTTAATAAAAATATATGCAAAATATTGCAAGTTAGGCCAGTATTTAAAGCAAGCATCCAAAGGATATGAAGCGAAGAAATCGAAAATGTTGACTCGAGAAGATGTGCTGAAATTCATCCGTGATGCTCCCAATGAAACTTTTTTGATGTACAAAGTGGCTCTGTTATTTAGTGTGTTTGGTAGGTCCGCCGCCAAGAGCTAGTTAATATGTTGGTTGAACATATAGAGGATAGAGGATCCGTAGTAATAGTCAATATTCCCGATACAAAGACCGATAAAAAGTGTGTCTTCACAATTATTGATGAGAAGGAGATGGGTTGTTTAAAGCTACTGAGAACGTATTGGTCTTTACGCCCGACGAACTGCAACATCAATAGATTCTTTTTGTGTTACCGTAACGGTCGTTCTTTTTCACAGCCAACTGGGAAGAACACATGACCACATTGAAAAGTCATGGCGGTTGGAAAAGTTCAGCTGTGGTTAAGGGATATTTGCAAGAGAGTATGTCTTCTAAAAACAAAATTTCGAAATTAATAGCTGGAGTACCATCAACTAGACCATCAACATCAAAAAACGTTGAATCATCGTCAATTTCTGTTAGTGAAAATCACGAAATAATAGAAAACATTGACAAGCCGGTAAATTCGTTTTTACTGGGTCTTTTCATAACTGTTCATTTAATATAAATGATAAATAAGCTTTTTCATTAATAAAAAGTTGTTACTTTGATTTTTCCTATTCATTTCTCTTAATGCCCGAGGGCATTAGAAACTTCCTTAATGCCCTAGGGTATTATATACCATTTAAAGTGTCCGGTAACTATGGTATTATGGAACAATAATATTCGAGTAGGACATAAATTGAATTTGTAGATTGGTTATTGGGATTACTAGGCCCAATAAAACAATAAGCCGCGGCCGGCATAGGTGCCACAATATTTTCATTTTCGGGTTTACCAAAGAGCTGAGGTTGATATAACGTGTTTAAATCTAAGAGTTTATTGTAATCTTCAACTTGGCTGCATCAATCGATTTTTAACATTAAAAATGTTTATATTATCGCACGGGCACGTTAGTATGGGTACGGAATTCAACGAAATTCTTGTGCTGCATTTGTCCCATACGTCACACAGTCTAACGATACCGAATTAAAATGATCCACAAGCGGAACTACGCGAACCGCCGCCGTAAAGCCGGTGGCCCGATGATGACGGGGAAGGGACAAGGGACGAAGGACGACGGGATCAGACCAAGTCAAGAGTTAGAGGGGTGTTAGAGTTTATAACTTTTATTTTACTATTTTTTATATTATGAATCAATAAAACTTATATCAACTACCTAAATATTACATTCAAATCTATGAGTTTTCGCAGATCTCAAATCTCACAATAGTCACAAGCGTTGCAGTCTGCTTTGGCATTTTTAATGTCCTCCCCAGTTGCATCTTTGTAAAGGACTGTCATTTTTTTGTACAGAGTGTTCCCATAATATATTTCTTTAAACTTATACGAAATCTTTTGGCATACTCTCTTGACAAATTCTAGCATTTTTAAAATAATAATAATAATAAATAAAATAAAAAAAATCTAGAAAAACTGTATTAACAACATAAAGAGGGATATAAAATTTACGTTTATCTGCATATAAGGTGGTTCAAAAAATGTCTGTTCGTATATATCTAAGAAACTTTACATTTTTTTTTTGTAGCTGCCGGAATTATTTTATTTTACGGCGCCTAGACGTGAGTAATAAACGTTTTTGGTCATAGGTCTAGAACGACCAGAACAAGAAAATTAAAATCTCACTGGTTGCCACAAAATGACCTAACATTCAAAATATTTGTTAAAGATTTTAATTAGAGTCGTATTTAGGGTCGATAGGAAAGTACGAGTTACTAAACCCTTTTGGTCATAGGTTCTAAACAACAAGGGAAAAAGAGTTCAAATATTGCGTCATTTTTATTTAACGTAATATTTATTATTAGTAGATAAATAAAACAAAAGTTTCTGATACAAAATTTAAATTACTATTTTTTACAATTAGGTACAGGATGATTGATCATAATGTCCTACCCTCTTAACTTTCTTGTTTTTCATGCTAGATAAAAATAGAAAAAAGGAAAAAAATATACAGGGTGTTCCATTTATAAAAATCGAAATAACACATAATATTTCAATTATCGAATCTGTCAAGTCGCCATCAGAAACCGCGTAATTTAAGGTACTAATGGTAAACATTTTGTTTAACTATGCTGAATGCCCCATGCTATGATTTTTTTATCCAGCAAATGAAAGTTCCTCGAAAAAAAATAATTAGTTGGCAACGCCACAAGAAAATTTAAAAACGAAAAGACGGATATAGGTTTTTTTTACTGGATCAAAAACTAAAAAATATACAGGGTGTCTCATTTAAAAAAAATGTTTAGGTAATTTATTTTTTGGTCACTTCGTATGCTGTTAAATATTCTTGCGTTATGCCCTTCGGTAAACCCAACAGCTTTTATATAAAACTCTTTTTTTTGTATCCCTTGTAATTTTGGTGCTATCAAAGACGAACACCTTACTTACGCACCCTGTTATACAGGTTGCCCTTAAAAAAAGTACAATGCATAGTACCACACGATAGAGGAGATAAAGAATGTAAAAATGTTCCTATACACTTATGTAAATGTCTTTTGTTTTCGATGTAGGATGTATATTGATGGATTTTTTTTTAAAATATTACATTTTTAATTCTTTTCCCACTAATTAGAGGGAATTGAACCAAAATTGGTACATAACATCCTCTTACAGGCTGCTATATTGTGTAAAAGAAAGAAAACTGGCACCATATTATGCATCTGTTCAAATCTCTCAAATTGATTCCTAGATTTGAAAAGTACTTTTCAAATACACTTCTCAACACGCCTGTGATATAAGGCATTTTCTTGCCAAGTTAACTGGGCTGTTTTGCTCACTTTCACAGGTGGTCGTAGGTAAAGTTTTTTGTGATAAACAGATTCTTAAAAATGAGTACATGAACGTAGAAAAACTATATTACTTTACTCGCAAGTAATAAAGCTATACCATGCTAGTCAAATAATATAATATTAATATATAAATCCGACAATATTATATTAGAAATAAATTTAGATAAAATTCAAAGCAACAAAAAATAATTAAAAAAAGAAAATAGTTGGAAGTAGAAACGAACTCGCGACTGGTAAAACGATATTTATCTAAAGAAACCATATTATGTGGTACATGCACAAGTGCACCAGCACAGTTCAGTGTAATGGTTCGCAATTATTTACAAACTGTTTATCCAAATCGTTGGATTGGCCAGGGTGAGCCTGAAGAATGGCCACCAAGGTCCCCCGACTTCAACAGCTTAGATTTATTTTTATGGGGCCATCTTTAGACGCTAGTGTACACAAGTCCCATTAACACTGCAGAGGAATTAATAGAAAGAATAGTTGCAACATATGATAGAATAAGAGATACTCCGGGGATATTTTAACAAGTGCGTAATGTGTTTAATGTCATTGCTTTTATTTTGCATGTTATTCTTGTATCTCTATATATTGATCAATTATTTAATTAGGTATGGGTACCTATATAATGAAGTGAGCAATAAGCAAGTCCAATATCAATACTCTAGCCCTTACGTAATATTTTACAAAGAAAGTTGCATTAAAATAAAAAGGGATCAATTTTTAGCCTAAAAATAAAATCACTAATTTATTGGATATTTTATAAAATATACCATGCACAATCGTGAAGCTTTCTGCAGCTTTATTTAAATGAATAAATATAGACCATTCACTATTAAAATGATTTACATCTTCCTCTCCGACGTGACATTACGATTCAACTCATGTCATTTTTATAATGTGTTCTGCGTATAAATCAACCGATTCATATGGTTCGTTAGGCTCGGTAATAGAAAAAATCTAATGTGTTTTACATTAGGTTGAAAACTAGGTTAGTCCGTGCGGAGGCTAGCGTATGTTTTTTATATACAGGAATCAGATTCGCAAAATAGCTGCACCCTTTTGCCGCACCCATTATTTGGTATTGAATATGGTCAGTGGTGGATCCAGAAATTTTTTTTGTTTAAGTTTATTATCAGAGAAAATCAATAAAACTGGGTATTTGGAATATTGAGCGTCTTCACAGCCAATTTTTTGTCTTTTGATTTATGTAAACCATGTAAATGTTCTACACGAGCTATCTAATTTTTAATAAATATACTTTTTGTTTTTGTAGCAAATTAATATATTAATATAAGTAGAAGAATTGATTCATATAAAAAAAATATAAAAATACCCTAAATTTCAGAACCGACACTTAATACTATTTACAGTAATTTAATTGCATAATAAATTGTATATTTTTACCATAAACATAATCAGCATTATAATAGAAATAAGAAAACCCCAAGTTAAATTGGTCTTTCCCATATTTAATACCTATTCAATACCTACCCTTCAATCACTAAAATTAAAAGCTGTAAAATTAGTGCTGATATTAGATCTAAATAAATAAACATACAAATATAATAAATTAAAACAACACTTCTGTCTTCCTCCACAAATAATATAGGTATATTTTGAAAATTTAGCGATTGTCCCTACATGTTTCGACTATATATACAGTCATCTTCAGGGGAACTAAAAGGAATGTGTGAGAATACAAAGATAATAACAGGTACCATAAGAGACTTACCTATATCGAGTGTAAAATGGGATCCAATAGTTGTCTCAAATTAATGAGTACAACATTTAATATCGTAGCAAGTGAAATTTGTGTAGTTGAAGACTAACTTGAGGTAACTCGGAGTTGTGGATATGTAAATCAGCACATTTTAGTTATTTTAAAAAATTTTTTGTTAATAAAAGTGAGAAAATTTAGTTATATTTAATAAGCATGGTGTGAAATAAATTTTTTATCCGATTGTGTCAAAAAATGACGTTTTATAGATCAGATATTTGGACGAAAAGGTAACCTTTTCAATAAGGTATTGATTATTGCGCTGGTAGCTAGGCAACCTTTGTCGTCCTAGTCCGAAAAACATTTTGTCGGACGCTAAAATATTTTCAACAGTTTATTTTATTCAATTATTTACAATATTTATATTAAATGTACAATTAGAACAATTTTGAACAAGAACGGGGTGATGTAAATTTGATTTTGAGGATGTGTTATTATTTTTGGTCTCCGTTATGATATTATTCTCCAATGTTGAACTCGATTGGGAGACGGATTGCGACACCTGAGTCGAGACTGACTGCAGGTCAGATTGTGGAATGTTGAATATTTTCTTGGTCAGCTCTAACTTATTACTTAAGGAATCATCTATGTAGCCCTCGGCTACTCCCGAAGACTTCCAGCCTCCATGCCGTTTTAGAGATGTTATGTCTGCTCCCGCATCAACAAGTAATGTGGCCGATGTTCTTCTGAAACAATGTCCCGTGAATTCCTTGGCATTCGGCAGTTTTAAGTAAGATGCTATTTCCTGAGGTATAGAGCCAAATTTGTGTATACCGACAACTTGCTTATGGCATTTTCCATTGCGATAAGACACAAAAAATCGCCCATCACTCATATTTGTTGGACGTAAAGCCAGATAATTTCTATAATACTTTAGATATTCTCCAGTCACCGTAAATGATCTCGGTTTGTTTGTTTTATTATAGGGAATTTTTATTAACAAAGCCGTTCCCAAATCTTGTATGTCATCAATTTTCATATGAGCCAGTTCTTCTCGACGACATGCGCCCGCGATTCCAAAAATAAAAGCAACCTGTAATTAAGAAAATTGTTAGTCAGAAATTTAAAATACTATTATATAGTTACATTTACCTTCAACATTAAGTATTTGTCATCTGGAGCATGGCAAAGGAATTTGTGAACCTCTTCTCTAGTTAGGATCCTTGATTTCTTTGGACAATATCCAACACTTTTTTGTTTCAACAATGCTCGTAATCTCATGTATTTAGATATATCAATATTCTGTTTTACATTTACCACTGCACGTAGCATAGAATACTGCGACCACAGAGTAGATGACTTCATAGTTTTCGATAATTCCGCCATATAGACCAAGAAGACGTTTTCGGAGAACGACTGTATATTTTTTTCTTGCCGGTAATCCATAAATTTTTTATAAGCTCTTTCATATATTTCCTTAGATTTTTGTGGCAACAAATGTAACATTACTTCCTTGGCAGTTTCTTGGATGTCAGGTGGTGTACCTTCTATAAGATCATCGTCTATTTCCATTTTTAATTGTGTTTTTCAGGTTTTAAAACTAGCAGAACACGAAAGATTAGTTAAAACTATAGCCTGATTGATAAAACGTCAGTTGATAATATTAATTTAATTATTTGTTAGATCCATGGATACGCATATTACAGGTTTCATTGTTCAAACATTCAAGGGACAAAAAATTACAATGCAAGATGAAATATATTGGTTTTCTTAATTTTTACATTATTTTATAATCCGAGCAAAAACACAATCGGATAAAAAATAACGTATGTTATACGGACGAAAAATGTATTTCGGACTATGCGGGTTACTGGCCTCGGCTTTGCCTCGTCCAGTAATCTCCCGCAATACGTCCGAAATACTGCATTTTTCGTCCTTGTAACATAATATACTATTAATGATTAATATATTTATATTTTTTGATATAACATGGTTTATGTGGAGAAACCAAAAAAGAAAAGAAAGAAAAAATTTTTTTAAAGTTATTTTACAAAAATATGAAATAACATGTTTAAGTTTAATAATATAAATTAAATAAAGTAGAATGGGGGCAAAGCCCCTATGGGTTTAAATAAAACCACATTTTGGTATTTAGAAAAAGAATTTTTTAAGTTTTTTAAAAGAGAAACGAAATTTCGTGCTAGCCACTACCACGTTTGACTTAAAAAGAATTTTTAAGGAAGGTGTGGTTAAAGTATAAAATGAATGACAGATTTGACATATGGCATAACAAAAAATATCAGACTGTAGAAATCCTAAAAATTGAAGTGTTGGTTATGATACCTGTTATTATCTTTGTATTCTCACACATTCCTTTTAGTTCCCCTGAAGATGACTGTATATATAGTCGAAACATGTAGGGACAATCGTTAAATTTTCAAAATATATATTATTTGTGGAGGAAGTATCAGTGACTGTGTAAAATACGCAAATGAATAAGGTAAGTTTATTTTTAAATATTAATTTCATGTAATTCTCTACTTTTTATGAATTTTGCACTTCTGATGATGATTTAAATTTCAAATAATCCGAAACGTCGATTTAAACTAAACTTTTATTTCACATTTATGACATGACCCACAAAATTGAAAACTAATCTGAACTAACCAAAGACCTGGAACTAACCTATGATACAGGACTACGTTTGAAAACTATTTTTGAATATACAAGATGCTTTACAAATAAATATTTGTAAATGGAACACCCTATATGTTTTACAAGTAATTTGTGTCCCCCTTGATTGTTTATGTTTTTTTTTCCAATCTGTTGCGGCGGTATTAAGTTATTAATTATTTTTATAATTTTTTTGCTTTTGCACGGTCGCAATAAATATGCCACAATTTATTGATTAATATTTCTTGTAGACAATTGCATCTGGGTTATACGAGTACTATTTATATGGTTTTACGAGATGTTTTTATACAGGGAGCCCTAATTTTACTTTTAAATTTCGGAAAGCTAGGATTCATTTTACTTAATTTTTTTTAATGGAAAACCCTCTATATTTTGTCAAAAATTAAAACTTCTACTAAGTCCCCTTTCACCTCTAAAAAAATTTTTTTAATGTCTGCATCGTTGACAAACCATAATTATTTCCTTCAAATTTTCGAGATTTATTTTTGAATTTTATATGTATAGTTACAGTGGTGGGGTAGGGATGAAGCTTATTTTTTCCAAATGATACTTTTACTGAAAATTTCTTGAATGTTCTGCAGGTTTTTACTAATTTCTCGAAGACTTATCCTCCATTACTGATAATAAGGCGATGTAGAGTTTATATTTTTCGGTTAAAACAGTCTGCTCCGGAGAGCAGATTTTAAATATTTCATAAATATTCCGAAACATTTATGATATATTGGTGAAATGTTTCAGGTTAGTTTCCCAAGCCCAAAAATGTCCCATGTTCCCATCGCAACTTAACCTAAAGGGGAATAATGTATGCATTTATAGAAGCCGCCACCGCTCCTATTCCTAATCTTTAAGTCGCTTTTCAAGGGTTCATGCTTCAAAGTGTAAAAATGCATGAAAAATAGTAAAAAGGCCATGGGTAGGTACTTCCATAAAATATAAAAATGTTCTTGTCACTAAAAAAGGCGTGAAAAGGGCAAAAGTGCAACCACAAATAAAATGTTTATATAAGAACTAAAAAAGTGTCGCTCGAAACAAGAAAAAACATAGTTTCTAAGAATTAAGAATAGGGTCATTTGTTTTTAGATTGGAATAAACATTTTTGGTTGCACGTGTCCCTTTTCGGCTTTTTTGAATTATAAGATGTTTATATTTTATGTAAGTATGTACAGTGCTTTCATTTTAATTTGTCCCACTTTTACCTGACTGCACAATACTTATTTTTTAAGCTAAAACGTTGACTAAAAAAATAAATCGCAGGGTTTGCTTACATTTTTATGCCGTTAAGTCAAAAATTTTATAAAATTCTACAGTTTCAAAATAATTCACATATAACTAACTTTTTTTAAAATGGAGCAGTTTAGTTAATTACTCAAACCTACGAACAATAAATTTATTTAAAAATAATATAAATCAAATTTACAAATAACAAACAATTAAAAGTAATTAAATTTTTTTTTAAATATCAATTGTTGCGCCACGTGTCCTCTTTCATTTTCAATACACTTAATACATATAGTTTTTCTGGATGTTCTTTAATTTTTAACAGAATGGCTTTATTGTTTTTTAGTAAATTGTTCAAACCTAGAAACAACAAATTAAAAAAGAAGACATGAGAGCCATTATTTTAAAAACATTTTTAAGTTGTTTGCTGTTTGTAAACTTGATTTATTTTATTTTAAATAAATTTGTGGTTCCTAGGTTTGAGTAATTAACTAAAATATTGTGAGTTGACTCAAAAAAAGTATAAAACAATGACAATAAATTAGGTATTGGAAACAAAAATAATAATCCAATTTTAATGATATTTATATTATTAATTTAGGCTAAACTAATGAAAAGAAAAGGCATGTGTGATATATATTCGTATTCAGAAAAAGAATATCTTTTTAAATATTTAATAATATATCCATTGTAAAAAAAGTAATTTATGTCAATAATTTTGACATTGGATATCTTATAAAATTTTTTACTTAACTGCATACAACTTTAAGCACATCCCTACAATTTGTTTTTTTAGTCAACCTTCTAGCTCAAAGAATAAGTATTTTACAGTCATGCAAAGGTGGGACAAATTAAAATGAAAGCACTCTACATTGTATGCTCATTATTTTTTTTTATGTATTTGTACATTTCTAACAGTTCTAACTTTCTTTCTAGCATGTACCCTTGAAAATGGTTATGAAATATCCGAAACGCGATGGGATATCATGCAATAAGTAAATTTTGCACTGAGAAAAATACATCGTAAATTTAAAAATAATTGTATTTATCTTAGATATATTTTATGTGTGCATCTGGGACAGCCTGACAGTCATACAATATATATTTGAAGTAACGATACAAATATTTTAGATAAATTATTATTCCCAAATTAAGGGTATTGTATAGTAAACTGTTAAAATACATTGAATTCCTAAATTAAACAAATACAGTGTGACCAGTAAAGTCCGCATCATATGGGATTTTTTTTTATTAGTAGCTTTCTTCGAAATTTTACTTTGGCATCAGTTTCTGCTTCGATCGAGATGAAAATATACCTAAAAATTGTAGAACGTGATTCGCATTATCGGTCAAATTTTAATTTTTTTCCAAAAAAAAGTTTCAAAATATCGAAAGAAGTTATAAGAAAAAGTTTTTTTAAATGCCATTTTTAGCACATATGCAAAGTTTCAGTTGCATAAGATAATTTTGATTTTTTACCCACATTTTATAAATTACACCACTGTTGCAAAATAAAACTCAATGCAACCTACATAAAACTTCTTAGTTGGATCAATGTCTTATTCCAGACACATTTCCTTTAAACTGGCGCCATTTTAAATGTGTGTTTTTCTACAAAATCCAAAAAGGGCTATTAAAATTTCGTCACCACATGTGATGCAAAGTTTATTTGTTTTTGACCCTCTATAAGGTAGCTTCATAAAATAAGTATTTTTGAAAACATAGTTTGTGTCTAAAAGTAAATGAAGGTTCTCGTCTTTGGCTCCTTCACTACTGGTAGAAGTCGTAGTGGGGACGTCCGCCATCGCAATCTTCTTTCCGAGTACTATCACAGATCACCTAATACAGATTTTTTTTTTTTTTTTTTTTTTTTTTTTTTATGATAAGGCACAGCACTACAGGATAAACCCTTTATGGCGCTCTAGGAGCGGTGCGTGTGCGTAGGAAACGATTCACGTTGGTCTTGAATCTTTGGAGACTATATTCGTTGGGGAAGACGATCTCAGGGAGGTCGTTCCAGAGTGATGACGTTCTCCAGATGAAAGAATTTTGAAACAGTTTCGTTCGAGGGACACTAAGCTGAACCACGTACTGGTGGGCTGCAGTGGCTCGTCGTGTATTTCTACCATGCACCGCTCTGGGTGGTATTAAGCGGGCAACCTCAGTTGAACACTTGCCATGAAAATATTTGTAAAATAGACTCAAGTCGCCAACCTGCCTTCGATGTTCAAGGCTTTCCAGGTTGTTTGTCAGACTATGGTCACCGATCAAGCGAATGGCTCTTCTTTGAATGGAATCTAGCAATCTCAGGGTATGTTTAGGAGCAGAGCCCCAAATATGCGAACAGTACTCCAGTGATGGTCGAATTTGGGCTTTATAGAGCATCAAAAGTTGTTGGGGTGTATAGAGGTTCTTTGTTCGGAAAAGTACTCCAAGCTTTTGCGAGGCTGCCTTAGCAATGGCCGCAACGTGGCCATGCCAAGACATATGACTATCCAGATTAACGCCCAATAAATGAATTGATGAAGCCAAGGGAATTGAGTGTCCCGCCATAACTATATCCGGTTCTTCAACATTAACTTTTTTAGAAAAAACTGCCGCCTGGGTCTTTTTAGCGTTAAATTCTACTTGGTTACTGTCACCCCAAGACAAAATTTCTTCCAGGTCTTTGTTGAGATGTGAGACCTCTTGCTGCCTATAGAGATGTGCATTAGCAGCCGATGTCCGAGCATCCAAAGTAAAAGTTGAAACAAGTGTGCTGTCATCAGCGAAGCTATATATAGGATTTTTAGTTTTTTCCAAAAGATCGTTAATGTATAGTAAGAAAAGGGTGGGCGACAATATAGAACCTTGAGGGACTCCGGCGTTGATGTTAAATGTGTCTGAAAGAAATCCGTCCATCACCACTCGCAGAGAACGGTCTTTAAGAAAGCTCGACAGCCATGAACAAAATTGAACCGGCATTCCGTATGCTCTCACTTTAGTTAGGAGCCCCTCATGCCATACTCGGTCAAAAGCCTTGGAAATATCCAGTGCTACCGCCCGGGACTCCCCATGGTGTTCTATTGCGTTGTTCCAAACATGAGTAACATAAGCGAGAAGGTCTCCTGTTGATCTAGACTTACGGAATCCATACTGGCGGTCACTAATAATGTTGAAGCCTTCCAGGTATTTTAGTAATTTTTCGTTGATAGCCTTCTCCATAACTTTTGATATAACCGAGAGCAATGCGACTGGACGATAGTTGTTTGGCAAGGTCTTCTTGCCTTTTTTGGGTATGGGCTGGACTCTCGCAGTTTTCCAGCAAGAAGGAAATATTCCTTTTTTGTAGGATAAGTTAAAAAGCCTACAAAATACCGGTGTCAGTTCGTCAGCGCATTTCTTAATTACAATGACTGAAATATCGTCAGGACCAGAAGCCTTTTTAGTGTCGAGACTCCTCAAGATTCGCTTAACATGGCGGTGGCGAAAGACAATCTCGGGCATTCTCGATTCTACAGGGGTAATGTTCGGTGGAGTACTTCCCTGAAAATTTACCGTTGAATGTGAAGAGAATAGTTCCGCCAGTAAGTTTGCTTTTTCCTGTGCTTTGGTCGCAATGGTGCCATCAGAACGTGTTAGAGGTGGAATGGTTGACTTGGTAAAGTTCTGACTGACGGCCTTAGCTACCGACCAAAATGATTTTGAGCCGCTAGGACATTCAAGAAGTTTGTCTCTGATCCTCTGGTTGTGTGCTTCTTTGCTTTGGTTTATCGTTTGCTTGCATTGGTTTCGAGCGTTAACAAAGATGGTACGATTTTCGGCGGTAGGATTTTTACGCCATTGTCGGTAGAAATAATTTTTTGATTTAACAGCTCGTTCGCAATTTTTGGTAAACCAAGGCTTGCCGTTAGAAGGGCACTTTTTTGAGAAAGGGATGAAGGCTTCCATACCAGTAAGGATAACCTCCGATATTTCTGTTGCACAGATGGATGGATCATCAGAGGTAAAACAAACGCCCCGCCAAGGAAAGGTTCGAAAATGGTCCCTTAGGTCCTCCCACTTAGCTGATGTATAATGCCATATCTTGCGTGGTTTAGGAGGCTCTTCAGCACTAATTGGTAGTTTGTTCAGTGCCGAAATAAGGTTGTGGTCAGACGTTCCTAACGGCGGCTTCACGGTGGGAGTGTACAAGTCGGGGTTTGAAGTTAAGAAAAGATCCAACAAACTAGCAAAATCACCATCTCGGTCTGGAATCCGAGTTGGTTCACTCACCAGCTGGGTGAGGCCAGAGCTGATGGCAAAGGATTCGGCTTCACGACCTTGTTCGTCAGTCATGTTTGAGTATTTGAGCCAGTTGACATTATGAATGTTGAAGTCGCCAAGGATGACAACTTCGGAATTGGGATGGTGGGTTTGCAAAAAGTCGATAGTATTAGCAAGAGTGGAGAACAAGTCTCTATAATGGGTATCGCTTGGCGGCCGGTAAAGGCAGCAGATGAATTTAGTAATTCTCTGCGTTGATATTTTAAACCACATTACATCAAAGTCGTTAGGCTCGAGTGTCTCCTCTCGTTGACAAGAAATATCACTCCGGACAAAGAGACAAAGGCCAGAATTCCGCCTAAATCGGTGATGAAAGTCGTACCCAGGATATAAATAGCTGACCGTACTAATCGATGATCTGACTTTGGTTTCGGTTAGTGCAAGTACATGAGGTTTGGTAGATTGTAGATGTTGATGGACTGCATTGATGTTGGAGTTCAGTCCTCTTATATTGCAGAAGTCAATTTGGAAGTTGCTAATCTCGGGTCTTTTAACAACTCCAGTTTTCACACCATTTCCATTTAGAATATTGTTCGAAGGACCCGCATGGCTACTGGACATGGTGGATGATTGGATAATCTCGCTTGATAAGGCGCCAGGACCCGCCCCCACCCGGAGATCCGATCGGGGGGCGTTTTTAACTCCGGAATTTATTGATCTTGGAACCATCATCACAGCATTTTTTGTATATTTCCCACCCTGGAAACCGGAGACATCGGCACAGTGACGAAACGTTAGCTCAAAGAGCAACTTCACGCCACCTAAGCCGATGCGATGGTATTTCACCGGGCGATGTCGGGTGAGCCAACATCTACCATCTACATACGTAAGAGCGGCGATTTAGCGATCCGCACTAGATTTTATGGACACGTGCTGGCCGCATCAATGCATTTATATATTCGGGATGTCTCAGGAGAAAGATTAACCGCACCAATGTGTTCAAAATATGGCATGTTTTTATATTGTTAGGTATACTACATACATTTTGATTGTTATTGTATTGAACTAATTTAAATAAAACCTCATGAATTTACAACGAAAATATTTATTTAGACATAATAAACAAAAAATGTTAATATTACAAATGACTCAATATTTTTATTTTTCGCTTCGTTTTATCTGTTTTTTTTTTAACTATATATATTACGATTTGCATATTTTAACGTATAAAATATCTTTAATCTAACAAATAATTTAACAATATATATAATAGGAAAGTTTCTACATGGATGAACAAAAGTGATTTTGCAAAAATGGGAAATTCCTTCATTATTTGAAACATCATCAAAAAATTTTAAGAATATATTTTCCAATTTATAATTATAATGAATAAATTCTACACTTGGTGATTTTACGCTTCCAAAAATGCCTTCTTTGTCGCAATAAGCTTTTAATTGTAAAAATATTTTATTTTTGTCTAGAGCCTGAGACTGTTTGGAAAATTGGATACAAATATCGCATGAATGTATTCGTAAAGCTTTACTTATTAAATAGCCACAAACATAAATTAACGGATTTTGTGTTGTCATGCTTTCAGTCCTATAGTCATAATCAGGCAGAGTTATTGCTTGAGGAGCCTTTTTTTCTGCACTTTTTGTCTCATAAACAACACTATTAGTACATTTTAATTGTGTTAGAAGAACACCTAAATCGTCCTTACAATTCATATGTTCGGAATGCAAAAAACTTTGGCAAAACAACTTTCTAAAAGCTCTTTCAAACTGAATCGGCGTTGGGTTGAGCGAATTGCCACCTTGCTGTCTAACATTTCCGAAATAATTCTCTAAACAGTCTTGATTAACTCTCCTAGTTTTTAGATATTTAAAACCTGCCTTAGAAAGCCGTTGCCAAAAAATCTGTATTGCCCTGATTGTTACCATCCAGCATTTAATAAATTTACATTTGGAGGTAACATCCTTGTTATTTATATCGTAAATTTTTATGTTTTGCAAAAATATTATCATCTCTTCCAAAAAATCTATCTGGTAATCTAAGCCCTGGAAAACATTTTTAAATTTATTTGGATGATTGATCTCTGAAGAATTTAGCATATCAAATAATTTGTCGAATTTATCGATAACCTCTATAAAATAACATAGGCACACGTACTACACTCAACAGTTTATTATCGATCGTGTTGCACCGATATTCGCTAGCACTAAACTGATACCCGTACTATACAAGGAGCCGGCTCTTTCTCAGGGGGCGTGGTTTTTACGAGGGTTGAATACGAGGCTGTCGCTTACTTAAGTATCTGTATTAGGTTATCTGTGGTACTATCACAATCATCAATTTATGACTGTGCCAGTCAGAGCCGGAACAAGAGTTAAAGGGGCCCCGGGGCAAGACTAAGTTTGGGGCCCTATTTCTCTATTGAGTTTGTTAACTCAATTTTTTCCAATTTTTGTAAAAAAATCTAACACTTCTAACTATAAACTTTTTTTTCTAATCGCAAGATTTGTACAGAATCTTATAGGTTTAGAGGTAATTTTATTAAACAGATTTTTCGCAATATAGCTTTCATTATTCTAAATAAATAAATTAATCAGTAAATAAATTTTCACATAACGAAAAACAATGAGACAGCGCTAAAAATGCTAAAAATACTTGCACTTCGAAAAAAATTTTCTATTTTTGTCCTTCGCTCAGGGGGCCCCCCGAACCCGGAGGCCCCGGGGCTTTGCCCCGGTTGCCCCATTGTAGTTCCGGCCCTGGTGCCAGTAGTCAGTCACTAACTTTAATATTACTTGGAGACTTTATCATTCACTTTAGACCCGGCCGACTACTGATACGTACGTTTTTGATACATCATAAGTACTATTGTGCCGATAAAAAACTGGGACAAGAGATTTACAAAAACTAGGTAAGAAATACATATCTCCTAGACTATAAAAGGTGTCTAGAGCTGAAAAGGTAAAAACATCCAAAATTTAAAAAGTCACCTCGGTTACATAATGGAACGTTTTGTATTTTGCGATACGGGGTGGTTAAATTTTCGAGACATTCTATAATATGCATAAAGTAAATTTATTAGATTTTTTTTTCAAGTCAAATATTTAATAAATTATTATATTTACCATTACCACAAAATAATAAATAAAGCTAATACAGGTAATAAAATACATTTATTAAAAAGAAAAAAATTGCAAACACAAAGTTTGTCAAAACAACACAAAATTAATATTTGGTCATAGAACCATTTCTGTTTATTACTTCTTGAAGCCTTTGTGGCATACTTAAAACTAGGGGTCTGCATAATTCGCCAGTTATTTCATCCCAAGCTTGATTTATCCTGTGGCGTAATTCATCCCTGTTCCTAGGTCGAAAATCATGTTTATACATAGATTTGACCATGGCACCCCAAATGTTTTCTATCGGATTCAAATCGGGACTCTTCGAAGCCCAGGGAAGAACTGCCATGTTATTTTCTTGGAGAAAATTTTGTACAATGCGTGCTGTGTGTATTGGAGAATTATCATGCTGAAATGTGTAATTTTGACCGTATATAGCGTTTACCGATGGTATCATCACTTCGTTTAGTATATTAACGTATACTGCTGCAGTTAGTCTTCCTTCGACGATTTGGCAAAGTCCTGGTCCTCTAGCGCTAATCCAGCCCCAAACATTTATGGAGAAACGCCCACTTTGGTTGGTTTTGTGGGTGTATCTCTCATCATAGCGCATGACGGAAGGCCTATACACCCGAATTCTCCCATTATTGCATGACTGAAAAGTTTTCTCGTCAGAAAATATAACTGTTTCCCATAAGTTTATTTGATTAATATATTCATGTGCAAATTCTAACCTGCCCTGTTTATTTATTTCCGTTAAAAAAATTTTATTGGCAGCACAACGGCTTCGTATATCGGAATTTCGAACCCTGTCTCTAGCGGTATTTACAGAACCTGGAAAATTCGTCTCTTCTTTTGCCTTCATTGCAGTTTCGAAGGGATGATCCCTTAGGTAGTTAACCAGTCTTCTATCATGATCATCAGTAGAAATTTTAGGGGGACCAGAACCTGCATTCCTAATAATAGCCCCATGTCTTGCTATTTTTTGTTTTGCCAATAGCACGGTATTCTTGCTAACTCCCAGTTCGTCTGCAATATCCCTAATATTAACACTATCTCGCAACCGACTATAAATAATTGCCTTTTACTGGGGGGTTAATTGTGGCATATTTACAAATAATATATGATTGTATGTTTGACGAGTCAATCATAAAGTGACAATCTTTATTGAAATGCAAATTTTCATGACATTTTACTGGTACCAGGATTGATGTAAAATTATTCCTAATAGTCTAGGAGAAAATAGAAAAATTTCCTGTCCCAGTTTTTTATCGGCACGATGGTACGTAATGGCAAATGAAGAATCTGTTTATATGTATTTGTAAGCCTGACATAGACAAAATATATTTTATGAAATTTAGCCAGTAGTCGGCCATGGTGGCCGATCACTAGCAACTTTATAATTTAATGCCAGTAACCGGCCATTTAATTTTTTTACCTAAAAATAAAAATGAATATATTTGGGACTTGTTACTAGTTATTTAAACATAATTATATTCTTCCAAAAAATCTTACTCCGGTGAACATATCTAGTACAGAATTAGTTTAACTTACCTTTAAAATTACCCTGTTTTATCTTCACTGGCTTTTGTAAACTGTTGTTGGAGACACAATGACTAACACCTAATTTTTCGCGAAAATTTACGGAAGTAAAAAGGTTCGACTTATAATAAAGAAATATTGATATATGTTTTCTTGGAAAGTAAAAGAAGATAGCAAATGTAATAAATAGAGCTAAAATTGCGCGAAATTCAAATTACAAGTGATTAAAGTCATTTTTGGACGACTACTAGAGGTGGCCGGCTTCCTAGCGCAACTTGTGTTAAGTCGATGAGCGCAACCACCCTACCTATAAGAACTTTAAGTTGCTATATCCACGTTAGTTTCTTAAACCAAAAAGTATACCTAACCCGAAAAGTAACTACTTCTTACGAGACAGGCATTACCTACTCTCCCCTGCCACTAAGAAGCTTCATCCGAGAAAATGATATATGTTGCGAAGTTATTATCGTTATTGCATCTTTACATCATCAGCTCACAAAATTCAGCTCTTCTCTCAAAATCGTCCTCGTTTAACTCGTGCACCAACTTTATCTTGTAGGGATGCAAATTCTCCTGCTTAAACAAATTTTTCACTGACTAATGAGACACATTAAAATCCATTGCCATTGACCTGGATGATTGTGTGGGATTTTTATGTTATATAATTATAAAAGCTGGTCTCTGATATGGGTTAAGGTTCCGTATTGAATTAAATTATATATAATTTAAATGTAAAGCGTAAAGCGTTAATAAGCAAGCAACAAGTACACTTCCACTGCTCCCTTGTTGATCGATTAACTCGTCCCATCCGAAAATTTACGTTCTGCTCTGTTATGGTCTCCTACTACTCAAAGATCACTTGTGGCACTTTCGACAGCTAACGTCAGAGTGAATCACATCTTATCTCACACCCCACTTCCCCTTCTTAACCCATTACATCATTGGTGTCACCATCAGCGACGGTAATGATAGCTTTATTACGTAAACATTTATTTTATTATGTTTTTGTTTCAATAATTTACATTACATTAGTGGACTATTGTATTGACTAACCTGATTGGCCATGTGCCAACAAGATCATATTTTCAGTACTCTCATTATATTTTACGCCAGGTAGTGGCATGCGATTGAAAGATTTTATTTACAAAACTCTCAAAACTATAAATTACTGAATTATTTATTTAATGGCGTGTGTGTGCAACCACGCGTGAATTTATTGGAAATAAAATCCACATAAGTATTAAGGTCGCAGAAGTTCTTCGAAGCTTAATCCACGTATGTTTTACGCCATATGTGGAGTAATGTGGACCCAACATTGAATTTCGAATTTTTGAAATTTGGTGACTTATTATTTCATAGTATTCAGGTATCAGTAACACAGCAATGAAGTAATAACCAGATTATTAAAGATTTGTAGGATAAGTGTATTGCCACACCAAATAGAATAAGTATAATAAAATAATTAAATTAAATTAAATAGGTAAACAAGACATTTTTCTGTACTTCTTTCTACAAATAATGAATAACGTAGTAGATATTTTCAAAACTATACCTAATTAAGTAATTACTTACTAGTCTACTAGATCAAAAAATATTAGTAGGTATACACTATGCTCAGTCAGTTAATACATAGGTTAAGCTGGTTAAGTATGAATAGTATAACGATATATAAATGAGGGTGGTCGTACAAACAACCATTTTATTTTCTTGCTAAAGTTAAAAGAAAATTACCTATTTAAAGTAAAAATAAATAGACGAGCATGAATATTACTAACCTAGGACTTTACTAAATTGGTATACCTACTTAACCAATTTGTTTACAGGTAAGCTGCTACTTTTACAATGATGAAAAAGCACAGGTAGACAAACACAACCTAAACTTACCTAGGTACTAACATTCTACACTTGCAATATCCCCCTATTTTACTTTATTTAGTATTAATACCTAATTACCTACATTACATTACATCACTTTGATGCTATAAACTAAAATTTATTGCTGTGTGGGAGTGTTTAAGAACTCACGTGGACTTTTTATCAGGTTAGCAGGAGTATGAAAAGGCATTCGAAATGCAGCCCGGACCCGGTACAAGTCTGATGCACCAACAGTACACGTTGCCAAGTCCTTATATATTTTAGTAAATGCGGGAAAATTGTGAAATTTATTAACTAGTACCTATTTGATTTAGTATAGATATCGAGAGATACCGTAATAAGAAGGTTGCTTAGGCCCAACCTGAAACATCTTACTACTTTAAACAAACAAAACATACAATATAATTGAAAATAAGTAGATAATATAAAACATTCTGATTATTCTGTTAGTTTATCAAATAATAATATTATGCGACATTAACAATAAATAAAATCTCCCAATATAATAGATAATAGGGATATTGGAACAGGAGCACTGTCAGTAACTCCTAATACAGTAAATAATTGTTGACACTAGGTATACATAATACATACACAGTAAAAAATTCAGTGTTAAATTTACCACTCAATAGTGGTACATATAGGACCACACTCAATAAGGTATATTAACCAATCAGTATATCTTGTAAAAAATATATTTTGTGAATGGTTTTTTTTACTTTTTGATTAGTGTTAATTAATTCTTCTAATTTATGGGTAGGTAAATTTATACTATCGTGCGTAAATTAAGCTCACAGATTGTAAACCTATCCTTCTAGGGTGTAAAAGAAATAATGAGGGGTGTAAGTAAACCATTTTTTAATGGTAATTTGTGATTAATTAGTGTAAATATCATATTATTGTAGTGTAAATTTTATTTTATTTGGGTGTGACTTTACTATAGTAAGTGTAATAAAATATTCTACCCATGCAGGGCTAGAATACTTTCACTTCGATTAAATCATTTAATCGCGTATTAAACTAAGCGGGCGTTTATAATTAAAATGTAAAAAATTATGCATTCAGGATGTTTTACATTATTAACCTCTGCTTAGTTTGATACATGATTGAATGACTTAATCAAACCCGAAAGTAGTAGCCCCTAATATATATAAATCTTCAGATCGCTTGGAAAAGGTTTGTTAAATGAATGAAAATATTGAGTATTATTTATCGTTTATTAAATTTATAAACAAAATGATGGTTACAACAGAACTGGAAAACTCTGTAATTTTTTTACACTTACTATTATAACTAGTTGAACAAAATGACATACCTATTATATAGTTTAACAATTTAGTAAAATAAACATAATAAATATATCTATACTTAGAACACTAAACAACTAAATAAAAGTATGCTTTGGAACAATATAAAATAACGAAAATGACGAGTATTATATTAATCGTATATTTATTTAGAGATCTATGAAGTAAAATATGTAGGTGGGTTCCTAAGTATTTATATTAAAAAGGAATACATTTATATTATAAGCTTATATCTGAATAATTTGAAAGCTAAAAGGAAAAACGTAACAATGTAAATACCTACTTAGTTTCTTAAAAATTGCGTACTTATTATTTATTATCTCATTTGGCACTTACAGAACTTTGCTTTGTTTCTATATTTTAATTTAAATATAACATTATTCTATATCTTCTTCAAAGAGCACAATCAGACTGACTTAAAAGTTGAATTTGCACGTAGCGTCGGCGTCATGTGTCGATTCCTAGAATTTCACACCACTTGTTGCCGCCTGTCTTTTCGGTAACACGGGTTTAGATATTTTTACCCGGGGCCCTGTAAAAAAACGATTAAAGAATAAGTTTTTAGAGAGTTAAATTCATAGGCAAATTTAATACAACAACTTTGGTCCCATATGAGTGTAAAAATGTGGTAAATTATGTTGATTCGGGTGTTAACATTAACACTACTTTTTTTACCACTCCTGAAATGATTTTTACCAGGTGGATATTTTTTACTGTGTACAATAAATGCTGTGCGAACACGTTTGTAACAATGAACGACACAAAAAACTTTAACCTGTGTCTTCACAAGTCGACTGGTTCAAACTTTGCTTTACTTGGAAAATAAAATTTCTTTTGAATTTCATTGCATTATTATTTATTAACAGATCAATCACTTCATTTTATACCCTATCGTGGGTATGACATACTAACACATTTCTAACTTAGACTCGTCAAACAACCACTTAACTACTTTTAAATACTTTTAAACACTTTTACGTGAAGGATTTACCGTTCCACGGAGCGCAACCTAACTCTGTCGAAATCAGCGTGACACTATACTTTACTTTACTTTTGATTACTTTTAACCACTTTTACGTGAAGGATTTACCGTTCCACGGAGCGCAACCTAACTCTGTCGAAATCAGCGTGACACTGCTTTGTTGACAAAACACTGGCCGTCTCGTACCGTATACCGACACCTTGACCAATCAGGTCCTAACACGTCACAATCCAAGATGGCTTCTTTTACGTCAAAATACTGTTGTTAGCCAATGAGAAAAGAGATCCGCTGTTACTATGCAAGCGGCGTTTATCGTACTTAAATTTACGTGTTAGGAAATGATACAGAATCGCCGACAGTTTTTTATACATAAGGTTTTGACTTAAACTTATATTTTTGTGGATTTGTACAACGTTGCCATTACTTTAATATGCGGTATTGCCAGTTATATTGCATGTGAATATAATGTACTTTTCTCTTTTTTTTAGCATTTAGTAGTTACAGAAAAACGCGTTGCCGCTTAGATTAGTATTACGTTACATTATATTTCCTAGAATTGAGTTCCACGCTTTTACTTTAACTTTGTACTGGGTCACGACAGAAATATGACGTGTGTCCCAAACGAATGCATTTTTATAATTAATTCATTTTAAATAGTTTGGTAAGAAATTAAATGAAAAACTAGAATGATAGGAGAAAGAACCCCTGAGCGCAGAGATGGAATGTGAGAGTAATTTAATTTGCAAGTTCACTTCGTTTTCCAAAAATTTTTGAAGTTCCTATGCTCACTTCCAGTTGCACTCATTAATTTAAGGCAACTCTAATTAATTTTACCTTTTTTAACTCGATTTTGAGTAAGTCATTATTTATTTCATTTTAACTGATAATTATTCCATTCTCCATTCCATTTTAATAGATAATTAAGATGCCCGAAACATGTAGGTATAGGGAACATTATCAAGTACATTTTATATTAAACATTTTGTGGAGAAAGACTTAATTATTTTATTTGCAATAAAACCATTGCTTAAGCAGTGATTAAGAAAACACTCATTACGCAATTGAATAAGATCACACAAAGAAAGTTAGTATTTGTTGGGGAATGTTTTTAGAATCAATACTAGGTACTGTTAAATATCTGATTTCAATATTATTTTAATAAGGGAGCAAAATGTATCAATGATTGCGGAACGAATAGTGTTATCGCTGGGATAAACATAAAATTCGCAAATATCATTTTTTAAAATACATACCTATAATATTAATAAGCAGCTAGGCGACCGTTATTCCAGGAAAAAGCAATGTTTTACATTTAGATGTTAAGAGTTTATTTTTTAGAATCTTGTACATCCGAAAAACCTTTGAGGGTGTTTTGACGTTCAGTAAATAGGTGACACAGCGGGGTACATTTGTTGGTTGCCGTCCGATTGGTTGGGAGAAAACATGGCGGTTGTGTAGCCTATCAGAATGCATTGTTGGTTAGTCGTCGTGACAGCGGGGGCGTAACCTTGCTGTCAGATGATATAGATTTCTTTCTTCTACTTCACTACACTTCTGGCTTAGATAAAGCGAAATCGTATGTCAACAAACGCACGTGGTGTTTCTTTCCGTCGGATTGAAACAAATAGCATTGCCTAAAAAAAGGCACCCAGTAAATGTTCTAAACAAATGTAGTGACTCTGACTAGTTATGTGCAAAATCAGTAGTGAATAGTTATGTTAGAGTAAGTTATTGTAAAATCATGTACTAAAGAAGTTTTGTGTGATTTGGAGAAATAAACGCCAAATTACCACAGTGAAAAGCTCGTTTAATTCCTTCACTCAGTAAATAAAAGAATCAGTGAAATTAACCTACAATCGAGGAACATAAAAGCCTAATGAACTGTTGACGCAAGTTAAATAACAACACTTGGCTTGCTTAACAGTATTCGTCGGATTTGTTATGACCTCTAATCTTTAAGCAATAATAGTATTTTTGAATTTTCAGAAGTGATCCTCTTACGGATAGAGGGATGAACAAACGACCAATTTAAAAATAGCCTTTCTAGTGTTGCTGATGACATAGGAGTTGTGCTTAGCTTAATCGCTAAAGAGGATAATGTAGGATGAAGTTTTCCAGCTAATTCCCAAAATGTTCGAACTTTTGTAGTCTTTTTGTCGCTGAGTTTGTGAAATATATTACGATTATGCTTAAAAAAGACTGTCCAACCCTTCGGCATCCAAACTATCTATTATTATTTGATCTTCGCTTAACATTCTGTCAGGTGACGAAAACTCTTTTAATACTGACTGAACTTTTCCCGCGATATTTTCAGAAACCAGTTCTTTTGCAATTGATTCGCTGTATGGCTGTTGCAATTTGTATATTACATATTTATCTGTGCACCCATTTTTTTCATGTTGGTTGCACACTGAGAAAATTCAGGCTATTCAATTTTCGAATAGAATTAACCTTAATAGCAGTAATACGATATACCAATGCATACTATTAGTTGACCTAATTGCTGCTAAGAAACTCGTCTAATGGAGCGTTATACAGATAATTTTGCTGTTATTATCATAATTTATACTGTAGCTATTAGATACTTTAATGGGAATAATATGCTATCACAATAGAAATATTTGTATTGGATGATCGTATAATCCCTATAACTATAACTTATTGTAGGTGAAAAAATATTAATAAAATAATATATGATGCCCATTAGATTGCTGTATAACCCTTATCTAAATTCGGAACAGCAAGAAAGCTGTTTGTTTCCTGTTGGGGAAACGTGCATCAATACGTCAAAGAGAATAGGTTGGTAAATGCTGTGTGCGTGCGATGTGAATCTCTGCTATTGTTGTTTGTAAATTACATTAATTTGTTCACGTAGTTATTGGCATTCAGTCACGTAGCTAGTCAAAAGCGCGTCGCCACGGTACGTGTAAAACGTCATATCGGGCGCGAGCTCCTGATTGGGCGAAAAATAAGTTGGGTCGCATCGCGCGCCGGTCAATCGAGAGACAAGAAGTACGGAGCAAAGGAGATGGCTCCGTGAAGCAGATGCTCACACGTACGTTTACGATTTTAAGGCTTTTGTGGGAGATTGAGAAAGTTCATTCCAAGATGGCTCCGTGAAGCAAGTTCTCTTACAGACGCTCCACGTTTAAGGCCTTTTTGCGATTCCGCGTTATCTGACGTACGTAATTAATCTCCCTACGATACCGGGGCGTTTTTGTGATGTACTTTCAAGTAATAGTTAGGGAAACAATGTAAAAAAGCAGTTATTAATATGTGAACGTTAATTGACTGGTGTCTTTGTTGTGAATCCTTGTAGCATGTTTCCATAATCTGCATTAAGGAATAAAAACACAAGTGTTTAAGTAAACAATTGTTTTAATTAAAGGTAGCAGAAAATTAACGATCCAGTGAGCAACCCTATTGGCCACGCAGTAAAAATTAATGTAACCAAAAGGGAGTTAACCCAGTGCGCCATCTTTTTTTTTAATTGTCCGACAATTGCCGAGAGTGCATGTTTTTCTCCGACCTATACCCCCAACTGAGCAATCCGTGATTTCTTATTCTTAGCGCCATTTCGCTAATCGCGACTTGCTGTGTGGGTGGTGCACCATCTATTCTGTTTTGTAGAATTATTGTTCTCTTATTTTCCCTATAAAGATTATCATACCTACCTATATAACTAAGAGATTCCTTTACCGCTATGCCGCCATGTTTAAACCGACTCGACGCCAAATGCATTTTTGACTACAAAAATTTAAAAATGCAATTAATTATTGGTTGGTATATGATTTAAGATTCCATCACGGTAACCCCTGACCGGCACGCAACCGGCCATACAGCAATATAAATTAAAAAGGATTTCTTGCGCTCAGCTGTGAACGAATTTCGAGAAAACTGGTAAGTTATTTAGCTTTGGTTACAAGGATATTGAAAGGCAACTCTATTTCCTAAATTAATCATGTTGCAGATTTGTCTATTTGGCTTTCGTTTTCGAAATGTATGCACTAATATATTTATCGCTGTTAGAATTGCAACTTTAATCC
Organism: Polydrusus tereticollis; assembly: GCA_963920685.1. NCBI lineage: Eukaryota > Metazoa > Arthropoda > Insecta > Coleoptera > Curculionidae > Polydrusus > Polydrusus tereticollis. The sequence goes on from OY987329.1 coordinate 109,040,097, forward strand.
TTAATAAAAAATCTACAACATGGTAAATCTAGCAAATATCCAAGCAATATCCTTTTAACCAAAGCTAAATAATTTACCAGTTGTCTCGAAATTCGTAAACAGCTGAGCGCAAGAAATCCCATTTAATTTACATTGCTGTATGGTTGGTTGAGTGCCGGCCAGGGGTTACCGTGATGGACTCTTAAAGAAAACACAGGGGGGGGGGGGGAGGAGAGGTCTGTAGTCACTTATAGATATGAAGAATAAAATACTGCCAGTAGGCCCGCCAAAGGCAATTTTTGGGGCCACGCCCAAATATTGCCAAGAATTCACCTGAAAACAGAGTTGCATGGGTATCTACATTTTTGTCTTCGACATGTAAAAAAAGTTTTTCGACGTTTTATGTTTAATTAATTTAAATTTCGAAATTGGAAAACTCTCGTCCAATTGGGGGGGGGGGAGTTTGAACCCCCCTAAACCCCCCCTTATATACGTCCCTGCACGTGTGCTAAGCCTAGTTGTTTATACAGGGTGGCGCATCGAAAACTTTCCACCCAGGTTTATTTCCTTGTTAATAAATAAATCAAAATTCTCTCGAACGCGGGAACCTTCGTTCTTAGGGGGACATATTTTTTTGCTATTTTCACCCCTCCTGCAAGATCCCCTACGACGGGGTGGCTCTCACCCTTAAAATCTTAAATGAAAAGGGGGGTCGAGTGATACCTTATTTTAAAGGGAATTCAATTGCCTTCCCAACGCGATCTTGCTCGTTTAAATCGAGTGAACAGTTCCTGAGAAATAGGGCTAAGAAGAAAATAAAATTTAAAAGTAATAAAATTTATTACCGCTTGTATCAATCAAGTAAATGTTGAAAATGTCCACCTCCAACCTCCATGCAATTGTAAAGGCACTACTCAAAATGTTCGCAAACATTATGGAGCATTGCGGGAGTTATTTGTCGGCACTCGTACACTATTCGTTGTCAGAAGTCTTCCAAAGAATTGGGTTGGGTGGCCTAAATTTTAGACTTTAAATGCCCCCACAAAAAAAAGTCCAGTGGCGTCAAATCGGGAGATCTTGCAGGCCATTCAATAGCACCTCTTCTTCCAATCCATTTTCCTGGAAAACTTTCATCCAGAAACTGTCTAACAGGGAACGCATAATGCGGGGGTGCTCCGTCTTGCTGATAGTAAATATTTTCTGGCCGATAACGGTCATTTTCTTCTATGGCATTCGTTAAAGCAGGGTTAATAGTGGTTTTCAATAGGTTCAGGTACATTTCATCTGTTAAATTTTTAAGTATAAAATACGGCTTAATAATACGGTCCCCAAAAATTCCATCCCACACATTTAATTTTTCGTGATGTTAAGTATGCACTTTTTTAAAAATTCTAGGGTTGAAATTTGACCAATGCCTGCAATTCTGTCGATTGACAGTACCGTGAAGAAAAAAAGTGCATTCATCGGAGAAACAAATGTTAAAAATAAATTGCGGATTGCGAATGATCATTTCACTAATTAACTCGCAAAATTTCAAACGGCGAAAATGGATTGGAAGAAGAGGTCCTATTGAATGGCCTGCAAGATCTCCTGATTTGACGCCACTCGACTTTTTTTTTTGTAGGGACATTTAAAGTCTAAAATTTATGCAACCCAACCCAATTCTTTGGAAGACTTGCGACAACGAATAGTGTACGAGTGCCGACAAATAACTCCCGCAATGCTCCATAATGTTCGCGAACATTTTGAACACTGCCTTTATAATTGCATGGAGGTTGGAGGTGGACATTTTCAACATTTACTTGATTGATACAAGCGGTAATAAATTTTATTACTTTTAAATTTTCTTCTCTTCTTAGCCCTATTTCTGAGGAACTATTCACTCGATATAAACGAGCAAGGTTGCGTTGGGAAAGCAATTGAATTCCCTTTAAAATAAGGTATCACTCGACCCCCCGTTCCATTTAAGATTTTAAGAGTGAAAGCCACCCCGTCGTAGGGGATTAAGCAGGAGGGGTGAAAATAGCAAAAAAATATGTACCCCTGAGAACTAAGGTTCCCGCGTTCGAGCGAATTTTGATTTATTTATTAACAAGAAAATAAACATGGGTGGAAAGTTTTCGGTGAGCCACCCTGTATTATAGCCTCTATTAGATAAATGTATATACTAGTTAATAAAAAACAATATTAAAAATTATATTAGAAGTTTCTATTAGATAGTACTTATTGCCACTATTAGACACTTGTATTGGAGCCTATTTTATGCAGAGATCTGAATAAATGCTATACAATTTCTATTAGTGGTTATTAGAAAAGTCTCTCAGTGCATTGTCGGAGCAGACGGCGTAAATTTCTGTATTGTAGACTTTCTCAGCTATAACCACACAACTTTCTACACTCTTTTGCAGCTTATCACCAGTTTCTTTTGTTACCAACAATATTGTGAATAAGACAAACAACGTTTTTTGTGTTACTCGATGAGCTCTTCCAACCATTTCTATTCCATAAAAATAAGATGAATTGTTCCAACAATTTCTATGAAATAGAATCGAGAAAACAGGTTTATACGTAACAATAAAAAAATGTAATTAATTTTAATTGCAATCGTTGGCAACCTTGTACGATTGTACCCGCATTACCGCATAAAGAATCAAAAAGTTAAATATCTGTATGTCTTGACTTGGTAGTTTACATTACTTAAGTTATGTTGCCTTAATACCATTTTAGTTTTATAGTTGGTACTGTGAATAAATAGTACCTCAATTATTAGTACAAAATAGTACCCGCGGATTTTTTTTTACAGAGAATATAGTAGGTACAGCCCCGGATAAAGCCACTGCAGCGTACAATTAAACCATTCCTTATGGTCATAAAGTAATATTGCATTTTGAAAGCTCGGGGTTATGCAGACTTTAACTTTAAATAATTAAGTACAGGGGAGGGAATCACTAATCACTTGTTTAAAAATTGAGATAATTTAAAATAATTATAAATCTATTATGCAAAAATCAAATCACTTTAGTCCCTCTGGAAACTCGGTATACTCCCAACATGTTCTTCTTCATCTGAAGACACACCAAACCGTGTTGCCGGCTTCTGCTCAACTGTTTTTCTTTAAACAAACAGGTTTGATTTTGGTCTGCTAAAATGCAAGAAGCATAATCTTGCATTTTACAACGTCGTAGGTATTTAGTCACTTTCAATCGTTTCGGAAAAAACACATTTTGTTAAAAGTTTCTTCCTAGTTCCTTATAAGATACTTCTGTACCCTAGGATGTCATAGTCGATTTGTAGTACATAGTTTTACTGTCACATTTATCTAGTCCGATTTACCTAACCGATAAGCACAAAACTTAAGAGATCTGCAGCCCTATGATCAAACACACCAATTAACTCTAGACGCTAACTTCAAAAGTACCTACCTGTTTCTCAACCACAGTGAAAAATTAACAAGTAGGCTTTCTTCGGTTCTTGTCATGGAAACGGTACGTCAAAAGTTAACTGGTGTATTTGATCATAAGGCTGCTGTTCAGGTTATAGTACTTCGCGTCTCGTGCGTCTGCGTTATTGTTTCCCCTCTATAATTAGTTTAAACAAAAATAAACAAAATAAAATTCTTGGTCGCTATTTTTGAGACTTATACGTATAAATATAACTTAAAATACTTCCAAGCAATAATTATTTGAATCGACATGCTATCAATTACCTATGTCCAGAATATTCTACTCCAAAAGTTCTTACTTACTTGTTAAATGGTACTACTACTTAAACTTACCTTCCAATTAATTTTATTTGTAATAAATTTAAATAAAAATAAATATAAAATGTCTGCAAAATTTTGAATTTGCTTTGTCCACAGATTTCATTTTTTTTTTACTTTTCCGATATTAAAGGATAAGGTAACAACAATTTTGTAGGAACGGAGAACAGAAATATTGAAAAGAAATATTTACGCCTAATCTAGTATAATGTAAATGCTAGGAATCAGGATCAAAATTAGTATGCATTTATAACGTGAATACGTAGATAAGTAAGTAATAGGAAACAAGAAAACTGAATAGATTTAAAAATGGATACTGTAGAAAGAATGTTATAAATTGTGATGTCTAAGAAGAGCATACTCGGTGCAAAATTTTCATTTAATGATTTCTCATAAAAATGAAAAACGCAATTTAAGATTTTTAAAAGGTTTAAATAATTACATCATTTCAAAAAAATGTTAAACTGATGCGTAATGAACGTAAAACCGGCTCCACATATGTATTTAGGTACCTATAGTCCTAAATCAATTTTAAGAAAAAGTTCATATAAAAATCGGCTTTTCCTTAATAGTTTTGTGACCGCTTTAGATTTTATTTTGGAGTTTAGTGGATACTATCTAAGAATAAGAACACATTTTCTTCATAGACAATTTTTAATCTACCTCCACCGGTGGCGTCCGCGCTAGCGGCGCTAACATATATTTTGATATTTTTAATGAAAAAAAGTCACTGATTTTTTCAAATGAAAATGAAACGGAGAAAGGTAGTGGCATACATATTTTTATATTCCGCTCAACCCTTTCGGCATATTCGTCCCTACAGAGGGCCAAGACATTTAGGTACTCTGAAGTACCACTATATTTTTATTTAAAAAAGCACGTGTGGCGATCCAATCAGAAATTAGAGATAAGTCATAATACAGGTGGGTACAAAATTAACAAAATTATTTTATCACTAAAGTTAAAACCTTACAATTTAAAAGATTTTAAAAATTCTTAAACTGTAGTTTTAAAAAAGTTGTTTAATTAAGTAAAACGTAATTATCGTGCGTCCCAGAGAAAGGACATATTTACTTAATGCCTGATTATTTTTCTCCGCCCGGGTTACTAAAAGAGTTAATAAATGCAGTAACCTGTGTGGCCAACATAAAGCAGGTACCGATCTATTTTTCTATGAACTTTTCGACTTACAATTAGTGTGGGAATCTTCATATAAAATAAGTGCATACCATTAAGTAACACCCTGTATAGCAGCCGCCTCCAAACATTCGGATATAACTCCATTCTCATATTTACCAGCAGCGGACCTGGTTTTGGGAACCACCATACACCGTTTTAAAGATGGAAGTAAAAGGGGAAAAAATCACATTTTGGACTACCCAACGTTAGTTGGGCTAGATGGTCATATTCTTGCTCAAAGAATATATATACCGGGTGATGCATGGCTTAGTTCAACATAGGAAATCCCATGTAAATTTTGAGGTGACTTAATATTGGCTCCCCTGTACATTATAGAGAAAAATTAAATGAAAATTTCTTGAAGAGACCAATATAATAAGCCCATGTGCCAAGTTTGAATAAATTTTAATAAGCCAACCCTAACTTAATCAATTAAATGTGATAGCAAAATTACGAAATTTTCATAGTTTAGTTAGGTAATACAGCAAACACCAGCAAATTATTATTTGGCATTGGCAAAACGAAAAGTAGCGTCACTGACAACATTGCTATTAAAGGCGCTATAATTATAGCTAACTCTGAGCTATTCCATTTAACAAAAAGTAACTATGATTAAGTGGTATTATACAGGAAACAGTATAAGAGCAATGTTTGAAATGTTTTCAGTTCAATTTCCACAAAAAATAAATGTTTGGGCGGGAATTGTAGAACAACACATTATTGGACCATTTTTTATTAAAGGCAACCTTACAGCAGTAACCTATTTGGATTTACTACAGAATCGAATTGACCCCGCACTAGCAGAATTTGTACGCGAAAATGAGAAGAATCAGGAGATTTGGTGTGAAATGGATGGTTGTCCTGCCTATAATTCTTTTATGGTTAGGGAATACTTACGAAATATTTTTAACGGAGATATTATTGGCCCACGGCATCTAATTCTTTGGACAGCCAGATCTCTTGACCTTTTGCCAAACGACTTCTTTCTATGTGGCCACTTAAAGAAATTTATTTATAAAGATGTAAAATTTGAAAAATCTAGACGGGCTAAAAACTGTATTTGATTAGAATGTGACAGAATTTCTCAATATCAACTCGGTAATGTTAGAAATAATAGATTTTATGATCGGTTAGGATATTGTTTACCTGTTAATGAAGGGTTGTTTGAACATTTAATTAATTAATGTTTTTGTGAAAATCTGTAGTGTTAGGTATGTTATGTTAAATTAAAGGCTTAGTAAGAAAAACATAATGGTGTCTTTTATTTTGGATGTGTGATTACCGGATTGGTGAAATGAAAATGTGCTTTTAATGTGAAATAATCTTTATTCCTTATGTCCAGCTTTACGTCAATTCTTGACAATGTTATATTACCGAGGATCGAGATCCAGAAAAAGAAATAATGTAGAATAGAATAACTTTCCAAAAAAGAAATTACTTTTTTGCAACGATAATCTAAATTTGAAGTTGCGTCAGCGAATAGTGAAATCTTATATATGGTCCATATTACTATATGGAGCGCAGATCTGGACAAGAAACTGCTACTGTCAATCGTCTAGAAGCTTTCGAGATGTAGCTACATCGACGAATGCTGAAAATACCATGGACAGCTATGCAGACCAGTGAAGCAGTGTTAAATTGGGCTGATGCAGTCCGTTACCGCTACCTACCGTTAAGTGCAGAACGATATCATATATCTTGGGCATATATTCAGAGGAGAGCAATACAAAATCATTCGGCTAATAATGATGGGCAAAGCCGAGGGCCGTAGAGGCGTTGGAAGGAAGCAGGTCTCCTGGTTAAGGAATATTCGTGAATGGACCGGCACACACAGTGCTGAGGAACTGTTCCGATTGGCACAAAACCGCGAAAGACTTGCCAATGTAATTGCCATCGTCGTGTCTTATTCACATTGCTTCTACTAAAAAGTAGTAGTAACTTTGACATTTTAAAAGGAACACCATATATATTAACCTTTTGATCAATCTCTAGAAGCTTCTTAACAACTTTCCTTATTATTAGATAGATAAACCAGCGCTGTCGTTGTTTTGCAAACATTAGAACCTCATTTGTGTTCATTTACCGACATCCGGCGAAAAATATTTATATATGCCCAAATACACAAATATGTGTCACAAATAGGTACCCGTGAAGCCTGCTACAGATTTTGACAAATATAAAAATACTTGTAGGTATATCTATTTGAAAAATATCCGAATGAATGGCGCCGGCTTTATGAAAGATAAATTGTATTTTCAAAACGAACTAAAGACCGTGACTTTATTGTTAGGTGCATCAAAGTGATATTAAGGTATTATTCAAAGACATCTTTGGTATTATTAGAGTTAAAAATCTGGGAACTCTAAAAATCGCTTATTTTCCTTTAAAATCAATTTATTATACTTAGTCTATTTATAAAGAAATATAGGTGTATTGTAATAATATTAAATATATGAATACCATATAATCATTTTTCTCATTTTAATACTTAGTTTACATCCGCTCAATTTAGTCCAGTTAACAGGCCATTTTAACCAAGTCGCATTTTCGATATTTTATAGCTCAACCTCAGTTTGCAAATGAAGCTGAACGGTCAAACCACTTCGAAGTCGAGAAGCAAGTTCTATATCCACTTTCTGCATTTGCTCGATTGCTCTATCTGCAAGAACACTGTTGGTCTGTCGTAACCACGTGAGCATATTCTCAATGGTTCTGCTTCTTTCATCTTCTTTCAAAACCTTTAAACAAGAAATACAAAAATTATTGTGTTATTCGAATGGTTCTTTCATGTTAATTTTGAGGATTTAAAATTGTTAACGATATAATGATGAGAAAGACTTTTATAGTGCATTATTTGCCAATATGTTTATTTGTGCATCGACGAAATATTGACTTTCTTATCAAATACATAATTACCCAGCCCATTGTCTATATCTTAAATAACTCACTCAGATTTGGCGTATTTCCAGATAAGTTAAAAATGGCTTTAATACTTTCAATTTTTAAAACAGGCGATGAGTCGAAACTCGAAAACTACAGACCAATTAGTTTGTTGCCATCTTTCTTAAAGATCCTGGAAAGAGTGATGTGTGACCGCATCATGGAATTCTTGATAGGGCACAGTATTCTCAATGAGGTCCAAGATGCCTATTTAAAGGGTAGGTCAACACAAACGGCCATTTTTCAGTTTACCGAAGAGATATTAAGAGCTCTTGAACGTGGCGAGATCCCATTAGGTTTATTTCTTAATCTGTCTAAGGCCATTGTTTAAAGAATTATATTCTTTAAACTATGCTAAGGCATACGACACTCTAAACTTTGATATCTTGCTTAAAAAATTAAATCTGTATGGCATAAGAGGTATAGCGTTAAGGTGGATTACATATCTCTCTAACAGATATCAGAAAGTAACTTTAGGTCAAGGTTCAAATCGAGTCTTCTCAAATCAGACTGAAATGAAATTAGGCATACCACAGGGAAGTGTCATTGGACCTCTCATGTTTATTATCTATATAAATGATATAACTGAACTATACGCTGTCCACAAGAACTCTACTATAACCAACTATGCCGATGACACTAATCTTTTAATAACAGCATTAAATTTACCTTCTCTAATTGACAGATCAAAATTATTGATGGCTAAAGCATTTAAATGGTTTACCAAAAATAAGCTAATATTGAATAATGACAAAACAAGCATCATTATTTTCAAGACAAAAAGATCAAGGCTTCAAGAACCGGCCACCATAAGTGTAAATGGTAACCAAAGATGGTAACAATGTAAAACTAGAGTCAACGATTAGGTTTTTGGGAATACTATTAGATTGTTGCCTCTCGTGGGATCAGCACATTGAATACACTGTAATTAAGTTGAATATAATATGTTATACCTTCCGAGTACTGTCGAAATATGTCGACATTGAAGTAAAAAAGATGATTTATCATGCAAATTTCGAATCGCATCTTAGATATGAAATCGTCCTGGACGTGGTGACGTGGAAAGACTATTTATCTGCCAAAAGAGGGCGTTAAGAACACTGTTTAATATTGGCTCAAGACAAACCTGCAGAGAAAAATTTAAAGAGAACAAAATTCTCACGTTCGCTGCTGTTTACATACAAGAATGTATTCTATTTTTTTTTTAAACACAATATTATTTGGAGGAAATAAATCTTAGGTTGCTTATCCCACAAGAACCATGAATTAATTATTCGGTTCCTAGACATTGGTTAGCGTTATACGAGAAGGGGGAATATTACAATTGTATCCGTTTCTTTAATAATTTACCCACCCAAATAAAACAAGTAAATAATATTCGGGCGATTAAGAAAATAATTTTTAAAACTGTTCTTAATATTAAATCACATTCAATAGAAGAATACTGTAGAAAAATTGTCAATTATTAATAATTTTGCTTTTATCCTGACACTATTTCATTTTATGTACATGTATATAATTGTGAAATAAAGATTATTATTATTAATATTATTATTACTATTATTATTATCAAGTAGTATTAATTACTTCATGCGATTCGTCTAACAGTCACAGTTTATACACAAACCGATATGAAATTCAGTGCCGACTGTAGTATGCCTAGCAGAGACATATGCATTTGACTGCAAATAATTATGTTTTTACCTTTGTCCACAGAAGTCTAGCTTGAGTATAATTATCTTCTAATCCATTATCAGATCTCCGTGTATGTGCGGATAATGGGATGGAAGGATACAATGCTCGGGCACGCTTATCATTTTCTGGCCCTTTGAAACTGTTGGGGAAATAATTGGGTGCACCTCCTTGGCTGATAACAGTGGAGCAACCATCTCTGTTATAATTATGAATCTAAAAGCAAACCCCTTTAGAACATATTATTATCTAATACATATTAGTACCTATCAAAGAAATATGTGTTTAGAACCTAATATGTACCGTGCGAGCAAAAAGTATTACCATCAAAGTGTGCTTTGTATCTAAGGCCATATATAGCTTAATACCTGTTGGGTGCCAGTAAATACCAGCATTATCAATCAGTCAGTAATTTCATCATCTTTAACAGTCGTTACAAGTATTTTGATTCATCGCTAATTTATCTAATTTCTTGAATAATACACTTAATGAAGTTTACGAAAGAGCACAAAAAATTCATGGTTAAAGAGAATCCCCGAAACGAGGTTAGAGTAAATGATGAGTGGCAATAAAATCAGCGTTTATGCATGGACGATTTTGGCGACAATTTTCCTAACGTCGCTTGGGATTTTTATCATTGCCTGAGAAGACCTTTTTCTATTCCATGACACAGTTACAACACAGCGGTATAGGGCAATATTTTGAATCCATTTCTGGAGCAATTACTTGACGATGAACTACGTTTTGGTTATTTTCAATAAGACGGTACAACCTCCCATATATCCGCCGAAACTATGAACTACTTATACAATTTCTTCGACGACAGATTGATCAGTTTTCCAACAAACATTGAACTCTCATCCACAACACCTTGTTTAGAAGTTATGAATTACTTCATTTTTCCTCATTTGAAGAACAATATTTTTAAAACACAAGTTCAAAATTTAGAACAGTTATAAGAAAGGATTCTCCAAGAATGTGGTAACATTTCTCCAGAGAAGCTGGTCAACGCTTTCGAATATATGAAGAGACATGTAAATTCATGCTTTCTTCCTCTATATTCTTACTTTGTTAATTTTGTATACAACAAAAAGAAATTTGTATTTGTTCACTTATTTTAATATTCATCAGTTTGTGATATCATGTCATAATATGAGTTTGACGCAATTTTAACCTAAACTTGGTTAGATATATCGTCATAATTGTGATCTAAACCAAGCTCTACGTTTTCCAGCCCAAGCCCTCTTGAATGAAAATAATTACCTATTGCTCGCACGGCATGTACATGCTGCAGGTACCTATAGATCTATAGATTTAAAATAATGTATCCTACTAATTTTCATCTCCACTTTTGAGAATACAGATAAGAATGCTATTTTGCGGTAATTGTAAATATCATGCACGTCACTTGTTTTAAAAATTGGTTATTCTATGGTATTTTTGAGTATACAGGAAAAAGAACCTTCTTCAAATAAAAAACTGTTAATTAAACCAGTGATGGGGCCTACGATGCAATGTTGTTTAGCAAAAAACAGGGAATTCCATCAAACCCTGGCCGATTTTTTATTAGTTACCGAAAAAGAAATTTCACTCTATTCATGTTCAGAATGTGATTCCAAAAACAGAGAGCTGCACACTTTTTTGGACGTACCTAGCTGTCTCTTTTCATTTACGGAAGTAAAAAAGTAATTATTAAATCATTCAGCGGCCAAGCTCAATTTTTGGATGGATTTTCACATAAAACTCTGAGGGTTTAAATCTCGAAAACGAATGGATATATTTTGATTTCGTAAAAGCCGTCCTTAGGTGTGATCCGTTTGCATTTTAAAAAATATAAATCAATTACAGGGACTTAGAAAGTATAGGTATATTTGAAAGTACTTTAAATTTTAGGACTTTTTTTGTCATTTACCCTAATTCGATTACTTCACTCGTTTTTAACCAATAGGTTTTACAAAGTTGTATTTAATTCTCTTTTATAATTTTGGAAACGGGTCAGTAGAAAAACTAAAATAACTCTTTACTTGATAATAATTCAGTCAATTGTGTTTAAAATTAATTCCTTCTTCGCGAGCACATCTGTACAAATTTTTGCTGTGGGTAACTTTTAAAAGCATTCTTCTTGTAATAACAGCACATGCCGCTGTAATTTTGTTTATTAGATCGACCATATCTTCAAATGTTGGTTCATAGAAAATATACTTCAAGTGACCCCAAAGAAAAAAAAATCCAAGGGTGTTAAGTATATCTGGTGACCTTGCTGGCCATCTTATTGGTCCGTTGACTCCAAACCATCGATTGGGACACTGTCTGTCCAAATTAATATTAACAATTTGAGCATTGTGAGGACGGCTTTTTACGAAATCAAATTATATTCATTCGTTTTCGAGATATAGATTCTTGGAGTATTAAGTGAGAACCCCTTGTATAGGGCATAGCAACTTAATAGTATGGTATTGGTATGTTTTATTACTTATTCAAATATTTGTAATTTGAATACAAAAATTAAAATATTTCCAGAAAAATTTACAAAACAAAGGAATTTTTGTCCAAAGTATTTTTGGTTTCGGTTCTCACGCATTTACAGGAGCATGTTATAATGTATATTTGAAGTAACGAATCTTCTTTGACGGCATATTATTAGCTTTAATGTGTAATTTATTATATTTTACTTGACATTTTATTGGTTGAGAAAATAGCTTACCAACAGCCTAAATATACGTTTCTATAGTAATAAAATTTAATATTTTCCATATATTTTAAATTGTATTTATAAATAACTATGTTTGGTTTAGGGCCAATTGTGTAGGTTGGGATTAACTCAAAACTGGAGGTTAATCCACGAGTTAGTAACAAAATGCATTGTATAACCAGAGGTTACCTCTGACTCTAGGATTAACCCCCAACTCGTGGATTGAGTATTAGGTAACTGCCAATCATGGGATAAAAAGGATAAAAATGACGTATTGTTAACATATTAAGTTGTTTTTGAACCTACTTTACCATTATTTGTACTTGATGTTGATTGAAACTCGACTGATGCCTAATTTTTTTTATAGAGATTTGTCAAAGATATGACGACATCGATCTTTTTTTTAAATGGAAACATACAGCTTGTGATACATCATTTAAAAGCTAATATCTCGTTTTTTAAATTTTTAAATAAGCGGAAATGATAAATCATTGATATTTTTTTTACCTTTTAAGGTAAGTAATCTTCATTCATTGTTTCACGTTCTAACATTTTGTGACATTGTGAACTTGTAAAATTAATTTAGGTATTTCCGAAGTATTATTTTACAATTTTCCAAACAAAAATGGTTTTTTCGGAAAGGCAGCGTATCGAAGTCTTGATATTGTTAGGATGTGAAGATAAAATAAGAAGTCAAAGTGAAGGTTGCACTTTATTTATTTAATGCTAAATATCCGGAAAATCAAACTTCACAGGGCACTGTTAGTAAAATATTCCACAAATTTGATGAACATGGCACAGTAAAGAACTTGCCTAGGAATGGACGGCCACGTGTTTTAGGTGACGATGAAAAATTGGATATTGCATTATCTCTGCAGGATAATCCGCATGTTTCAACAGTTTCATTGGCTCAAAATCATGATACATCTAGAGGAACTATTGGAAGATTTTTGAAAGCAGAAAAATACCACCTGTATAAAGTATGTCTTGTCCAAGAGCTTTTAGAAGATGACTATGATAGGCGTTTGCAATTTTGCGAAGAAAGGATGAGACGGTGTGACCAGAATAATAGGTTTCCACAGAACATATTATTTTCGAATGAAGCTACTTTCTATTTAAACGGGGTGGTTAACAGACATAATTATCGTTTTTGGAGTCAAGAAAATCCACGATGGATATTTGACGCGCATACTCAGCGTCCCCAGAAAGTAAATGTATGGGCAAGTATCATTAATAACCGAATTTTAGGGCCATTCTTTTTGGAAGGAAACCTCACAGCTGAATGGTAACTGGATTTCTTAACCTTCGAGTTGAGGCCTGCTCTAGCTGTAATTTTTCCCAACGAAGTAGATCCAGTTTTTCAGCAAGATGATGCTCTTCCGCATTTTGGTGTCAAAGTGAGAAGATATTTAGATCAGATATTTCCAGGTCGCTGAATGGACGACGTGGTACCTACAATTAAATGGCCACCAAGGTCCCCAGACCCAACGCCTATTTATATTTAAAAGAAAAAGTTTACCAAAATAGGCCACATAATATTGAAGATTTGAAAAACAAAATTAGATTGGAGACACATAACATGCCGGCTGAAGCCATTCGAAATTCCGTCGTCGGATTTTACTATCGTCTGGGAGCATGCCAAGTAGAGGGTGGAGGACATTTCCAGCATTTGCCACGTTAAACCACCTTTTTGTTGTGTTTTGTTTTGCTTCGTTACATTTTTTTTGACAAAATAAATAACAAATAAACTATAACTATTGTTAAGTCACAATGTTACAAAATGTCAGAACTTGAAACAATGAAGATTTCTTACCTTGAAAGGTAAAAAAAAACATCAATGATTTATCATTTCCGCTTATTTAAATAGGGATTTTTTAAAACTTTTAACTGTCGCCATTTTGAAATAGCTTAACAAAATCGCGTCAAAATTTATGAACATACTGTACGAGATATTAGCTTTCAAATGATGTATCACAAGCTGTATGTTTCCATTTAAAAAAAAGATCGATGTCGTCATATCTTTGACAAATGTCTATAAAGAAACAAACGAATAACGTTAACATGTGAGCACGTGTCCGAGCATTTTCCCCAAAAGTTACAGGTTACGGCTATATTAATTTTATTCCGAACTTCTGGGCAGCCCTGTATAATATACAGTTAGATCCACCGTAGATTGTACGTTAGACGTATATGAATGAGTAATAAGATTATTTTTAAAATTTGGTTTCTAACATAAGCGCACATACTCTATCCACCTAAAATATTCTCAGTCTTCCAGCGTTGCTGCTTTTACCGAAAAATAGTTGCAACTTTGTTATTTTAAACGGTTGCTATTAAGTTTTAGAATCATCTTTTACTTCTAATAATATCTTAATAATACTATCCTATATCTATCTCTAATCTAAAAAATAATTTAATTTCAGTATTGCACAAAACATGATCTTATTTAAAAATTTGTAAATTCTCAAGGAAATTATTTTTTGAAAAAAAAAACGGTATTAACGATTGCTTCATTTATCATGTTCACTTACCTTAAAAGGTGCATTAACTGGCAGCTGAGTATGGTTGACCCCTAATCTATAACGGTGTGTATCGCCATAGAGAAAAGTACGCCCCTGAAGCATCCTATCGGGAGAAAAGTCGATTCCTACAGACAAAAGTGAAAATTCAGATCAATTAAATTTTCCATACCGGTTCCAAAAAGAAGTCAAGTTATATTTTATTCTATGGTTTTGAGAAATTACAGTATAAAGCGGCAGTAAAGTATATCTTTAAAATATTTCAAATGAAAGTTTTCCACCAAAATTGCGATAGAAACTGCAACAAAAATCGAGTAGTTGATACTAGTAGCAAGAATATTGCAAAAAGAAATGAGCTAATCTATTTTTGCGGTCCATCTATCCATCATTTTCGTAGTATATTTAATGATTCATGCCACTGAATAAAAATAAGATCAAAATGTTGACTCAAACAGATACATCTGACGTTGCTGGGGCTATTGAAATAAATTTTTTACCATTTTTAAACTGTGCTGGGTCAAAATTAAAAAAAAGATTCATAGTGGTAATTCAAGTAAATATAATATTATTTCTAATAATAAAACTTATTTAAATTTGGATTAAGACCAAAAAAGCTTTTACAAAAATTTAATTTTCCACTTGACCACAACTTTCAAAATATCAAATGATTAAAAATCATTTTATTTTCATTAAATTATATTAAGTGACGATGCATTAACACGATCTTGGAATTCTATTGTCACATCTTCTAAAAATATAATAATGTTACACACATTTTTATTTCAGTCAGACGATACATCGTTCCCACAGAGTAGGAGTTTCGAGTAAATAGTAAATGCCATGGTTTATTTTTATCTGTCCTTACTTAAAAATAAATTTTTAGATTAAATTGATAACTTAAAGTTGATTCACACGACCCTTGCCAATTTCTCAAGTAAAATATAATTAAGTCACCTATCCGAAAATGAAACACCTCTACAATTAACACCTGCTCGCATATTTATACAAGTAGTTCATTTAATGGGGTCAATTGTGGTACTGTCAATGTAAATTTAAGTACCGGGTGTCCAAAAAGTCTGGAGACGGTTAAATATATCGAGAAACACGCATTGGATCCACAAAAGAAAAAACACTTCCTTAATCATTTTTAAAGCGTTATCGAATAGTGCTAAATGCGATCCCCTAACCCCACCCCTTGGGGTGGAGCGGGGGGCAACTTTATAATCTTAAATAGGTACCCCTATTTTTTATTGCAGAATCAGATTGTACGACAAATACTACGTCAAGTTTGTCTGAAATGTCTTTTTCGATTCGTGATAGATGGCGCTGTAATCGCAAAAATATTTTTTGCTGTAATTTATAAGAGATTATACGGAACAATGAAAAATAATAAAATACGAGTCATTTACTTAAAACAGCCATTCAATGGTCTTAAATTTAATTGTTGCAAAGTGCTGGGCAACCTTAAATTCTATAACGACCAAACTCCCTATTTAATGAGATTTTCAAATTGATGATCTTCGGCTAATTGACATGTTCCAATCGTGCGTACATGTTATCAATTACTTTCTGCAAAGTTTCTGGTGTTATCGTATTAGAACAATTTATTATCCTATCCCTTAATTCATCAATGGCTGCCGGTTTTGTTTTGTCCACATTATTTTTCAAATAGCCCCAATAGTAATAATCTAGAGGAGTTAGATCGGGTAATCTTGGTGGCCACTCAATCGCACCCCTTCTACCAATCCAGCGACCAGGGAAAGGGGTGTTTAATACGTTGCGTACAATCAATGCAAAATGACATTGAGCCCCATCCTGCTGATACATTGTCAAACGCTATACCAGCAATGTGTTGGATTTCCGGTATTATCTGGTTGTTTAATAAATCGACGTACTTTTGACCTGTCAAATCTATGAAAAACGGCCCGACAATTCGGTTGCTAAATATACCAGCCCAAACATTCAGTTTTTTGTGGATATTGTGTATGGGAATCCCTAATCCAATAAGAATTCTCATCGTACCAATATCGCATATTGTATCTATTGACTCAATTGAAATGTGGCTTCATCAGAAAAGCATGTCCAGAATGAAAATTGTCTATTTTCGTCACATCTTCTCATCGTTTAGTCAAAAAATTCGAATCTACGATTGAAGTCGTCCCCTAGACGCTCTTGCGTCAATTCCATCTTATATGCATGAAGTTTATTTGCCATCGATATGTTATGCATACTTGATTTGCTTATGCCCGTTTGTAGGGCAACCATTCTCAGAAGTATGGACGTTTCCAACAACGCTTACACAAACTTCTAAAGTCTTATCATCGTTCGTGGCGCCTTTTGGTCTTCCAGATCTCGGACGATCTTTTACAGAACCAGTTTCTTGATATCGACTCACCATTTTACAAATAGTTGATTTGGCAATGAGTGGACTATCTGGATAAGTATTATTAAATCAGTGAACAGCTTCTTCATACGATCTTGGTTTATTATCATACCCTCGCAGTATGAGGATATCTATTCTCTGACAAATACATTATGATTATTTCTCTGACAAATACATTATGCGTACACTGACAAGTCACATTTGATGGTGATTGTCACTGACTGTCACTTACCGCTATAATGTTGTTGTCACTCTAATATTCAGCTTGTTCCAACCAGCAGTCCAGGACTAGTTTTTAATCAAAAATAGAGTCTACCAGATAAATATTGCATGTAGACCCCAGGATACCTTGTTAAGTTTTACAACTGATGGATTATATTTGACAGTTTGAAATTGTCAGGGAGTAATGGTTGGAATCAGTGGCGGATCTACGGGGGGGGGCTTAGGGGGCTCAAGCCCCCCCCCCCCCATTGACCGGCTGACAACAACATAATTGGAGAATTTTGAATGTTAAGGACTCTGAAACTTCTGGCAAAGCAATGACTTTTAGTGCGACTATTAGAAGAAGTGATTTCATAATTGCCCTGGAAGTCACCTCATGCATTTTATCTTATACTTTAAACTTAAGCAAACCATTACAAAATCCTGAACAGGAGCTTTCTGCAGCTCTATCAGAAATAGATGGTCAAGACAACTTTAAAACGTTTTAGGGAAAACCAAGTCTTGTGAAACTGCAACAAAAATTGGTTGCACTATAACCATGCCCAGAGTATGTAAAAAACGAACACAGAGAAGCAACATCCCCGTTTCTAACGAAAAAGAGTAGGTATTTTAGAAAAACAATATTCTTAACTTTTTTGGATCATCTTAATACTCAATTGGAAGAAAGATTTGATGAAGTATGTGAAGTATTACTACTCGAAGGAATAATTCTATTTTATTTATATAGATAAATATACAGAGATATGAAGAGAAAAATGGATCGATTCTTATACCAAACCCAACACTTGCACCGATGCCCTGAACAATTGTTTCACAATGTGTTTTCGAAGTATACAAACATTGCCTATCACAACTGCCACTGGTGAAAGAAGTTTTTCTACTTTAAAACTTCTAAAATTTTACATCCCCTACAATGGGACAAAAGAGATTAAATAGACTACCTTTAGCCTACATACATAAGAAGTGAACATTGATGATGTTATTAATTTATTTTACCTGATTTGACCACGGAGGTTGCTAACGTCAGACTGGACAGCTTAGATTTCTAGCTTTTGTTCCGTCAATAAATAGATATTTCGAACCATAATTAATTACTGAAACCTAGCCCCAGGCGCAAATTCATTGTGCGCTAACCACGGCATGTATTCGATATATTATTTTATAAGCTTTCCAGGCAAATAAATATAAAAAAAGTTCTACTTCCGTGCAAGAAATACCTTTAATTTGATAAGGAAGTACTTAAAACATGTAACACCAAAACTCTTTCTCGTGTATTTAACTGCTGGAGCTAAGTATTAGACTAGTAGACAAAAACAAATTTTTGGTGTGGTCAAAAAAATTTTTGTCTGCGGCATATCTCTACGCATTCGGCACTCTTTTATCCCCCTAAATTAATTTTTGGATCTGCACCTACTAGCCCCCCCTCATTCCTAAATCCTGGATCCGCCCCTGGTTGGAATAGACCTATTATTATTAATTACATTTGGCAATCACCATGATGAATTCTTGCAAGTACAGCACAATCTGTCACCAATCGAAAAAAACCTTTCAGACACACTTGAATCCGATTCTGCAACAAAAAATAGGGGTGCCTCTTTAAGATTTTAAAGTTGCCCCCACCCCACCCTAAATAGTAGGGGTAGGGGGTCGCGTTTGATAGAGCTTTTAAAATTATTAAGGACGTATTTTTTCTTTCTGGTGTCCAATGTGTTTTTCCCGATATATTTAAACTGACAAGGAAACCTAATAAGTATTTTGAATCGCCCACGTCTTTTGAATGCGATGTGGATTACTACGCTTATTACTCTGCTAATGAGCTAGTAGCAGCTATCAGGATGTGCAGTTATTATCTTTATCACGAATGCAAATTATCATACATACTTTCACTGTTATATTCTGAAATTGATTGGAAATTTTACCAGGAATTATATGAGATACATCAAAGCCCAGCTGTTCAATTTCAGCAAAGTAATTGGTAGGATTTTTATTTAACACCAATCTTCCAACGGGAATCAGAGGATAATCTCCATGTAACCACACTTTTGAATCATCAAATGGATCATATGGATTTTTTGCAGCCTGTTGTGGTGTCATAATTTGAACATAAAGTGACCATGAAGGATGATCACCATTCTCGATTGCATTAAACAAATCTCTAGCGTAATAATCTGGCTGAAGGCCTGCTATTCGGTCAGCATCATTTTGTGTTAGGTTAGCGATACCTAAAAAGAAAACCAACTAAATTATTCAAGAAAGCTCGTAATGAAAGCACCCAAATACTAGTTTGAAAACTACTCCCGATTTATTTATATTGCGCCTTACCTTGATTACTCAAATAGTGAAATTTGCAGTAGTAAAAATGTCCTTCAGCGTTGATGAAAGAAAATGTATTAACACCGTAGCCGTGCATTTTTCTGTAACTAGCAGGTATACCTCTATCAGTAAATACTTGTAATAATTGGTGTGTACTCTCATGTCTTAAAGTTACAAAGTCGAAAAAAGCATCGTAGTCAGGCCTAATGTTAGTGACAGGATTCCTGAAACAAAAAGTGTATCTAATTAATATTAAAGCAACAGCAAAAGTGATATTACGTAATGACCCAATATTAGCGCTTCCCGCCCGCTTTGTTCTTGAATTCTTGTAAATTTCATCGCTGGTCTCCCTTATAATGCAGCCGTGATAATAAATCTTATTATATCGACTGTCTGTTTGAGCATTGTTTACCTTTTCAATACGTGAATAAAACTTGGAAAATTTGCAGCATCATTCACAAAAAATATTGGACTGTTGTTTCCCACCAAATCCCAAATTCCATCCTCGGTATAGAATTTTACTGCAAAACCTCGAAGATCTCTGTATGTATCTGGATAACCCCTTTCACCAGCAACTTGAGAAAACCTAAAAAATACAGCATAATATATAGGCTTAATTTAACATGTTTTTTATTATCAATACTAATTCCTCTTCTCGCCTTTCTTTGTTCTCTTCTTCAAATTTCAAAAAGTCTGAAAAAGAGCTGTCACCGCATATAATTAGAAACTTTACATTTTCGTACCTTACTGCAATCGGTGTTTTCTTCCCAATGTCAGAAAATACGCTAGCGGCAGTATACTGCGTGATATCATGCGTAACCTCAAAATATCCAAAGGCTCCTGAACCCTTGGCATGCACAACTCTTTCTGGAATCCTTTCTCTGCTGAAATGAGACAGCTCGTCTATCAGAACCCAATCTTCTAAAAGGGTGGGACCATGATGGCCAACCGTTAAACTAGCATTTTTAACACCTACTGGAATTCCTCCGCTGCTTGTTATGCTTTCATCGTTTGCCTATCAAACAAAGAAAGTGTTTACGGATAGAATGCGGAAAAGGCACTTTTCGCATAACTTAGGATTAGAGTATTGTAAATTTATCAACAATACCAACTACTGCATCAATCACCAAGTGACCAAAGTGTATTTAGTATTTAATACTTTGCTAATACTGTGCGAGCAAAAATTATTTTCATCCAAGAGAGCTTGGACTGAAAAACATAGGGCTTGGTTTAGATCGCATATATAAGGGGACAATATATCTAACCAAATCTAGGTTAAAATTGTGTCAAATTTGAGGCCTGCCTTTCCAAAACGTTGTAAGTGCCTTCTTGCTTGATATTGACTTTTCATCGATTGTGTGTTGTAAGTGCCGAGCTTTACGCTCCCACAAACACTCATCCATGCAAGTTGATACGTTGATAGAGACTTAGAGACACGTGTTTAAGTGGACGCGCTAGTCAAAACGTTGTAAGTAACTTGTGCAAGTGCAGCCAAAGCAATAGTCAGTTGTTTATTAATCATGGCGGAGGCCGAACCGCGTGTAGAAAAACGGGGTAAAAAACGTGTGCGATCACCTGAAAAATGGGCGAAGAATATAAAAAGTACCAAGAAGAATAGTGGCCAAGAATATACGTCCTGCAGTGGCCGACTAATTCCTGCTAAGAGTCAGGCTACTGAGGTATGTTAGATAAGTTTTGAATTAGACAAAATTTTTGCATTGTAATGTTTTATTTTAGATTAACTGCAAGTGTAAAATTTCTTGTTCCTCACTAAGGATAGAATGCAGAATAGCATTGTTCAAACAATTTAATGAAATAGCTTCATATGAAAAGCAACAGGTTTACCTGCAAAGATTTATTCACCCTCAACTCATAAAACGACGCAGACATGGATTGTATGAACATCCAGGCGAAAGTAGAAGACAACATACCTTTCATTATTTTCTTATGCTACCAGGAGGCTTGACAAGAGCTTTAAATATTTTTATTATACCATATCTTTTGCACTAAATATTCTTCGTTGAGCCAGGTTGTGTGTAAATAAAAAATATTCTTCGTTTCACTTCTATATCTGCCAATATACTGCCGTCTTCAAGAAATAATATTTTGTCTATCCACTAAGATTGACTTTCGCTTGTGTTTTTCCCAAGAAAAATGTAATTTATGTAAAAGTTGCCACGTCAAGCACGCCCTTACAAAACACTGAGGAATAATTATGATTATTATAGTCCCACAAGTTGAAAACTAAACTAAGTAAGTTGGAATTATTCTACTATGAAATAAGGTACCTGTGTAATTTAATTTTTGTTTTATTGTCATGCCTATGGTTTATTGCGGTTTTACGACCAATGACCCTTCGCTGTGTTGTCAACCATTAAGAAATATAGATAGAGGCTTAATTTTTAGAATATTTATAGTATATCTTTAAATGATGCGAAGTAATAAATCAATCAAAACCGTCTTCTCCATGAGCGTGCAAGATTTTTCGACATGTATAGATTTAAATAGGCCTGAATTTTTAAATTTGTGCAGAATGAGTACAAGTATCGACATTAAATTCAAGTTTTGTCTTCAAATATATATTTTAATATTAAATTTTTTAAGCTTAAAATTATGTACAGCCATACCATTTACCTGGAATTTTAGAAAGCAATTTTATCAAAACCATTTAGGGTCTAGGTATTGAAAGTTTCTTTTTATCTCCATAAATAATCGAGTCATAAGAGATAATAAAAGTCGCCGATTTTGAGAATCACCCTGTATCTTTTAAACCAATCTAGTTAGCGTAGATCTGATTGCGCAATTAAACTAAACAGTAAAATAGAGAACGGGACACATATCTTAGTTTTTTTGTATCTCTTACCCTTTAGCATATACCCTATAATATCAACGAAAAAAAAAACACCCTGTGCAGTAAATGAAAAAAAAAATTAATTCTTAACTGCAACGATTCTAATAAAGGGAAAGGGGAAAAAAAAGCAAAAAGTCTTTCTCCACTAAGATTCTAATAAAGGTAAGAATGCGGATTTGAACTTTGGGAAAAAAGTGTTGGCGTCGAACCTCCAAAAACTTCTCCAGGACGACCAGAACTTGAGCTGGATGACGTTTTAATGCAGAGAATAAGGCGAAAAGTTCAGTTTCTTTTTAAAAAATGAAATTCCCACGCTGGACAAATATTTGTCCTCAATCCGAGAAGACCAGGACTACCCATTTATGGATAGAAATACGCTTTGGAAATTATTAAAAAAAAAATGGGTTTTCGGTGGAAGAAACATAATAAATAGGTAATCGATTTTAATAGACAGAAGCGATATCGTCTGTTGGAGAAGAAATTACTTAAGAAGCATCCGAAAACCCAGACTATAGTGGATTTCAAACACATAGAAAATAATTGAGCAAATTACTATTTATACATACCTGATGCTTTTTGGAATATTCCAACAACACATTAGAAGCAGGGTCACGAGCATTGTAACTGACAGAATGAGCCATTTTTAAACAAGAATCTTCTTCTGAAACTAAACACACTATAGTCAATGTTGTAGTGGCCACACAATGTTTTATATAGCATATGATTTTTTTAATTATTACCGCAAAGAGGATAAAATGCCTAATTAAAAATTGCATACTGCACCGCAACTAGGGGCGATTGACCAGTTATCAGGATACGCAAATACATATTATTTTGTCAACAAATGGGGAACAACAATAATTTTCTTTTTGTAATATTTTATGATTTTTAGGATTAGTTAGGTAGTATACTGCAATAATTTTTTGATGTAGATATGCAGAAGAAGTAATATGAAAGTAAAAATCCCTTTTGTTCTATAGAAAACAATATAATTATTAAGGGACCAAATGATTGAAATATTCCAAAAAATATTGGCACAACTTCAAAAACTTTTCCTAAAAATTTTCAACATCTACAATTCTCAAAAATATTGAAATAGAACATAATATATTATTAGGAATCAAAATGACACAAAAAATAACGACTATGCATATGAAAAATTTCCAATTATTAGAATTTCTAATGAAACTTTAATGATCGTATAACACGCTCTATACCAGGTCATTTTTTAAATAGGTGACGTAGTGGACAAGCCACGTAATAACCTTCCGTGTCCAACAAGTGATCATGGATTGGCCACAAGAAATTTTTACGAATTCGCACTAAAAATATTATCTTAGGAACATTGATGTTTTGTAACATACATTCCTTCCAATTTTATTACAAATATAGGTCAAATTCAATCTGCAATATTTTTCTTGATAATAAATTGATATTAACCCTCATTTTAAGGTTTGAAGACCATTCCTTGTTTAATGACATACAGTATGCAAAGTTTTAAAAAGTTCAATGATATACTGGGAAAACCGAGAAGTACGAGGCGATGTCAAATTAAGTACTTTTTAAAAGAATCTGTGACAAACAAGGGAAGTTGAAAACTGGCTTCTCTATCAATTACCTTATGGCCATTCCTACTTATAAGTAGAGGTGGGCAAAATAATCGATTAATCGATTAAACGATTGTGAAAATTTTGAAAATTGATTAATCGATTATTTCTCGATTAATCGATTATTTCTCGATTAATCGAATATTTTCCTATTAATCGATTGTTTTTCGATTAATCGAGTTAATCGAAATAATCGATTATTTTTAACAATCGACAATCGATTGTGGAAATTCATAATCGCCCAGCCCTACTTATAAGTTCAATCATGTTGGTATAAACAAGAAATTCTGTGTGGATATCTTTTCTTCCAGCCACAGTCCCAAAAAGCTTACTGGATTAACAAAAAATATGTTGTTTTTCTCTAAATCTGCTATAAAACCTAACTTTGAAAAAAAATATTTTTTTGTCAGAACATAAAGTTGTAACAATATAGAATATTTCATAAAGTTGAAACGTTTAATCATTATTCATTTTAAATCTGTCACAATTTCAAATTCTATCAAACTATACAGTTTTTTTGAAGAACAGCAAACTGTAAATACTAGGTAAAAATATGTCTTTTGTGTATTATTTCCAATTAATTTTGCTGTTTTGTTTTGCTTTTAACCACTCTTGGGTGAATTGTGTGTGACAACATTTTGGCGTGGTCCCGCAGCCCTGCGCTCCGCCACTCGCGTACAACTATCTAACTATAATAAAACTTATCTAATAGGGCTTTATAATAATACACGGCATACACAGGGTGTTTTAAAAGTACGGTACGTAACTTAAGAGGGTGTTTCCTTATAATATTCTAAAAAAAAAGCTCATATGGATATGTGTCCGAACTTGCCCCGTTTTTGATATACAGGGTTTTTATAATTGTTTTAAATATCCTTTTCCCGATTTTATTAAAATTTGGTACCGTTATTCACAATGATAAGGGGCTTAATTAGCTCTAACGAGATTAAATCTATTAAGTCCAGTGGCGTTCCAGGGAGCACCTTAACGAATATTATTGACAAGAAAATGTACGCCACTGACTTTTTTCTAACTTTGATATTTTTTTGGATATACCAACTAAAAATACAACTTTTTTGTTCTTTGAATTGTTTTCGTATCTTGCTTCGTTTTCGAGAGAAAAAATAAAAACCACTTTAGTGCACGTACAAAAAAAGATACCTAAGTATTACAAAGTTAATTAAAACATTTAAATTAAAAACAAAAAAAAAATGCGACAGTTAATCAACGCAAATGTTGAAAATGACCATATTCTGATAAAACTCACGATTGCAACCGATTTTTGTTTTAATAACACCCTGTATATCTTTATTAATAAAAACCATGTTAAATTAAGATGGATATAAATCAATTAAAATATCTAAATAGTCCATATACAATGCCTACCACCGTAGTTATTTTAGACAATCATACCAAAATGGTATAGGTACCCTAGGTACTCATAGCAGCTATTTAAAATATCAATTAATCCTTCTAGTGTAGCAAGTTTATTATACTTGGAAAATAGATTATACATAAATTCCAAGCCAGTTTTTGATCTTCATATCGAGATGGTTGTGACCAGAGCGTTCGCAATTATTCTTAAAAAGTAATTTAATTACAAGAACCCATTGCACTCCGAAAAAGGCATCAATTATTATTACCAATTACTAACAGTATGACAAAAAATTTTCATTACCAATAAACCTAACTGAAAGTAATTATTGATTTCTTGATCAACGACCGCATTGTAATTACTAAGTTTAATTCAATTACTTTTTTAAATAATTCATTTACTTTCTAGTTCTAGTAATTGAACTAACTACCCTTTAAGTAATTTTATTGAATTACTCTCCATCTATGCAGGGTGATTCAAAAGTACTTTGACAAACTTGGGGAGGTAATAGCCGACAATATTTTAAGATGAAAAGTTCTGATAAACAGTGGTCCTTGACGACTTCGTTACGGAGATACAGGGTGTTGAAATGTTAGAAGAAATAGTAATAATTTTTAAATAACTCCTTAACGAGTTATTTTTTTTTATAAAATTTAGTGAGTTAAATAACCATCTAAGGACATTTATTTTCAAAGTTCAACATGTTCGTAAATTTAACCAGTGGCGTCGGTACAAAACGTTGCTATCATATTTTTTGTGAAAACTATGCTACACCACTAACTTATTTTATTTTAACTTCCTTTTTATTATTTATTTCCCCCTTCATTTACAACAAAAAAGACCACGTGTGTTTTTTTGATACGAGGAACGGTTTAAGGGTAAATGATTATTTTATTTGACTTTACACAAATATTGAAAAATGTGTTTTAAATTCACAAATACCCTCAAATATTTATTAAAGTATTTTGACGAGTACATACATACTCAATAATAAACAAACAAGTATATGCCTAAGGAAGGCATCTGAAAATGCCTATTTTCTAAGTATAATACGTTCTCAGTGGCATATATATTTATTTATTAGTATGTTATTTTTTAATATTTTGTATTTTAACAAGGCGGCTTTGGAAATGCATTTGTCGATAAATTAAAACATATTTGACAGTTAGTTGCTAATTTTAAAAATAGTTTATTTCTTCAGTTTGGTTTTTTTGGTTGGATATTATTAGTATTGTTTATAAGGTACCTACTATGGATTATTTAAGAAATAATGCGCATTTAGCCGACATGCATTTTGTATATGGCCTTGCTGATGGAAATGCACGAGAAGCGAGACGAATTTATCAGGAGCGGTATCCTTACCGAGTACAGCCTGCTGCTGTAACATTTACAAATCTTCACCGCCGTTTAGCTGAAACAGGGAGTTTTACAAGGCCACGTGACATTCCTGGAAGACCACAAACAGTCCGAACCCCAGAATTAGAAGAAGCTCTTTTAAACGCTGTAGTGGAAAATCCAGATACAAGCACCCGAATAATTGCTGTTGCTCTCAATTTCACCCAAGCCACAGTTTGGAGAATTCTGCACGATCAGCAGTTGTATCCGTACCACATTCAAAGGGTACAAGCTCTTTTACCCAGGGACTTTCCTCAGCGCATTAATTTGTGTCAGTGAGTGGTTTTTGGAAAAATTTGCTGAAAATCCCCAATTTTTAAATTATGTACTTTTTACGGACGAGGCAAATTTTTCTCAGAGTGCGATTACAAACTTTCACAATAACCATATCTGGTCTTTGGAAAATCCCCACGCAGTTAGTGAACGAAATTCTCAGTACCAATTTTCATTAAACGTGTGGGGAGGAATTGTTGGCGATTACTTGATAGGACCTTTTTTCTTCCACTTCGGCTTAATAGCGATACGTACCGACACTTTTTGGAAAATGAACTTCCTCCCTTATTGGATGATGTACCCTTAGAAACTCGAAGACGTATATGGTTTATGCATGATGGAGCTCCCGCTCATTTCAGCATAGTGGCCAGGACTCATCTAAATCAAATTTATCCAAATCGATGGATCGGTAGGGGAGTTGAGAAAGGAAATCAACCGTGGCCACTAAGGTCCCCAGATTTAAATCCCCTTGATTTTTATTTGTGGGGATATTTGAAGTCAATCGTTTACAAAACGCCAGTCGAAAATCCAGAAGTGCTAAGAAACCGAATAATCAATGATTTTGAAGTAATAAGAAACAGACCAGATATCTTAGCACGCGTACGCGACATTTCGAACAATTTATTTAAAAATTATTTAATTTCTGTAACGTACTTATTTATTTAATTAAATTAAATGATATACCTTAATAAATCTTTGAATTAAAAACACATTCTTTAATATTTGTGTATAGTCAAATGAAATAATAATTTACCCTTAAACCGTCCCTCGTATCAAAAAATACACGTGATCTTTTTTGTTGTAAATGATGAAAATGAAAGTTAAAATAAAATAAGTCAGTGGTGTAGCATAGTTTTCACAAAAAATATTATAGCAACATTTAGTACCGACGCCACTAGTTAAATTTACGAACGTGTTGTACTGTAAAAATAAGTGCCCTTAGATGCTTATTTAATTCACTAAATTTCATAAAAAAAATAACTCATTAAGGAGTTATTTAAAAATTATTACTATTTCTTTTAACATTTCAACACCCTGTATCTCCGTAACGAAGTCGCCAAGTACCACTCTTTATAAGAAGTTTTCATCTTAAAATATTGTCGGCTTTTACCTCCCAAAGTTTGTCAAAGTACTTTTGAATCACCCTGTATATCAGGCAAATTCTGGTAATTAAACAACTCTCCAAATAATCCAATTACATGTTGATAATTGAATTAGTATATGAGCAATTGAATTACTCTTTTTTATATCATTAAAGAAAACTCAATAATTATTATTTCTTTATTAGAGCACAATCGCTTTATAATAGAAAGAAATTAAAAATTTTTGGAATTTTTTAGTTTTCTACGCTACACAATAGTTGAATTTCGACTTCCAATTTTGATTTTGAGATGCCTTTAACTTATTAAAAACTAGAATTGACCAATAATGACAATTATTTCTCTATATGGGTTATTATGATTTACTTGTTAAAATAAAGCAAATATAACAATTAATTAAAATAGAAAAATAATTAGAAAAGAACACTAAAACAGCCTCTCAACTGGAGCAGAAGAGGGTCTTTAAAATACTGGAGAGTCTCCAACTCAATCTTCTTATTTGTATTTCTTTAACATTTTCATTCGGTAGGTCCTTATTAGCATCCAATTCAAAAGAAGTCTTTATACTACTACTAAAATGCTTTTATTTATCTTCGTTGGCCTGTTCGTTATCTTCTAATATCCTGTGTTTTTCAAAAATGTGTTCCTTTTTAGGAAGCTTAAATTGGAGCAGCGTAAAAGATGCAATAGTTGCCTCCTTTGCTTCTAAGGCTAATAGAATTAGTGTCCTACCCCGAATAAAAATATTTAATCGCTTTGACGTGGCGTTAAAGCATCAAGAAGCGGCTGCCGAGTTAACAGACAAACAGCTGTCGTTTGCAGCGCTTTAATCAAACAATGTTTAATTTCTCTTTAGGGTAATGAAATTATAAACAAATTAGAATTCCAATTATTTTTATGTAATTGAATTATTTGGGAGTAATTCAATTACTTTCTATGCAATTCAATTACTTTTTGAGTAATTGATTTAACTTAGATTTTTAAAAACCGATTACCAATTATTAGAATTTCTTAATCTTAGTAATTGAAAAACCAACTACAATTATCATTTCCAAAAAGTTATTGAATTACAATAATTTTATTATCAAAAAATAATTGAACACGATTTTTCAATTATTTTAATTCAATTACCGACAGCTCTGGATGTTTCCAGGATATTGGGATAGATTTGCAGAAATGTGTAATAGTTTCCAGCAAACCAAAATTTTGAAGCGCAGTATAGAATGCGGAGTACCTATGTCGTTCAAAATTTAAAGTAGATTTGCGCAATTTATTTCGTTTGAGACACATTTCATCTATAATATTATTTTGTCTCAGAACTTTCATATTCCTCCTTTAACTGTTCGGTGAACCATAATATCTGACAAACTTTTTCTAGTATTAGTATTCTCTCTATTAATGTTCGTCAAGTTAATCTTCGTACATACAAATTATTTTATATTCCACTAATTGGTCACAACATTCACCATTGTAAAAAGTATTAAATAGCTGTGTTAAAATTGAATAGCTTTTCAAGTAGATTTAAAATGGTCGCTGGGTAACATTGCTAAGGCACCGAGTTTATTAAATAATAAATATTGCTCTCATCCAAAGTATGTCACAATTATTTTTAACTTCTCCATAAAATTTCGAATTATTTTTTCCATAATGAAGATAATTTGGCAATCCAGATAGGTACGGATCATGCACAGATGCGACAAAGGTTTTTAAAACTTTTTACTGCCCCAATTTGTTCAATAGATATATTTCATCGAATAAGCTAATATATGTCTCAAAAATCAGACGAGTTTAATAGAAGTTTTATTTAAATTTATTCAGTTAAGATACAGCAGTGTATCTCTGGATATATATTTTATTCAATTCAAATGTAGTTAGTATGCTTGAGTATATTACAGAAACAAACATTTTATTTTTTGTTTCTTATTATCTTTAATTAAAATTAAGCGATAGTATGGTGTAGGTCCGTAGTGGTAAAAAAAAGCGCAAGACGACATTTAAAATAAAATGCACTACATTTACAGCAAGGAAAATATATTTATTGGTAAGATAATCTATGAACAAAAGTATAAAAGTAACATATATTTTACTGAGGTAAATAATGGACATGTTAAAATAATGTATTAAATGCTTAATAACTACAATTAACCAAAACGCCATAGAAAGCATTATGTGGAGACAATAAATACCACTCTTATCAATACAACACATACATTTTTCTATCCATGTTTAATCATTTTTGTTGTTGATAGATCACAAATTTAATTTTGGTATTTCCTAATTATACTATTTAAATGCCACTAAATCTCAATATGAACCTCTTCTTCTACATGTAGTGCTTCCCTTAACTTATCTCCAAGCGTTTTATCTACAGGATCAAACAGATTTTTGATACATCTTTCTTGAATTTTTGTGGTCGTTCTCTTCAACCAATCCACCAAGTTGTCTACTAACCGCTGCCTTTCTTCTTCTTTTAGAACACGCTGATAGAGAAGGCGAGGTTGGGTGTAGTTGTCATCAGTTCCACTATCAATCCTAAAAATCCAAAAAGTCTGGAATATGTTTAATTTTTTTTTTCAAAATTTATTAAATCGACACTTAACGCAAATTTTAAATTAATGAAGAAGAAACTAAACAATACACTTGAATACTGATCAAAACTATTGTATAGGATGTTAAAAATAAAACTAAATAAAATACTTTATTATTATTTTTAATTTGATGATGTAGGTAGATAATACCTTTTTACTTCTCCATGAAGCGGTATGTTAGGAGACAACGCTTGAGCTCTTTCGTCATTTACTGGCCCTGCAAAACTGTTGGGATGGTAGTTTGGTGCTCCTCCCTGGCTGTTGACCGTTCCGTACCCATCTCTCGAATAGTTGTTCACTTTGTATGCACTATTAACAGGTAATTGCTGATAATTGGGACCGAGGCGATACTGATGGGTATCCCGATAGGCAAACATCCGTGCTTGAAGCATCCGATCCGGCGATGGTTCGATTCCTAGTAAATAACAAAAAAAATAAAAAAAATATGTCGTTACGTCAATTGCACAACAAACATTTATTTTGCAGAATGTTTTAAAGAATGAATACACACACATAATAGTTTTTTTGCTAATACACTGTAAGCTACACTATATTATGATTATAATAACGTTACTATCATGGATAGTACACCTAAAAATCTGATTATACTCCATTCCACAATAATTCGTTGATTTCCCGACCGCAATTAAATTTAAACCCAGCCATAAATAAGTGCCTTTTGAAAGGGTACAGGTTCTGATTACCTACTAATTTCAATAGTTTAGGTTAGCTATTTTCAACAAAACAACAAATATGAGATAATAGGTAAGTATCTTTATTTTAATCATGTAATTAAATAGCTATTAATATTTATTCAAAAATACTAATCTACAATATTATAATATCATCTATGCCTAAACTAATTATTAAGCGCCTTACGTTACTATTAATTATGTTATTATATTGGTATTTTAGGTAGGTTAATGGGAAATTGCAGGTATTCAATATAAAGCAGTCTTTTCATCTTAGTTCATCAGTCGTTTGGTGTTTGTCAAGCTGTGCGTTAAAGGTATTTTCGTATGTGTTATCGAGCATCCAAAATATGTCAGATCTGTGTGAAACTTCAGATAATATTGCTTCCGGAAGTTATGGTGTAACGAAGAAAAAACATTTATTACTCGATGCCAAAAACATCATAAAGAACGTTTACTGTACCCTTTTAGAAAAAAGGTATGACCGGAGTGCACGTTTTAGTGAAACGAGTATTTTGACCAAAGCATTAACGACAGTAAAAGATATAGTGACCAAACCCATCCAGCCAAGGGAGAAACGGTGTGACAGCGGAAAATTGAGAAGCATCGAAGAAGCTGATAAAGACTTGATTCGAAGGAAAATTTATGACATGTACAGTAAAAAAATAGTCCCTACAATAGATACGCTAAAAAGAGTACTTACAGCAGACGAAACCGACATTTCATGTGGCAGGACAAGCCTTTGGAGAATAGTAAAAGCAATGGGTTTTAAATATCGTACCATTGACAAACGACAAGTACTAATGGAATCGCAGCGTTTACAAGTATGGCGTAGAGATTATTTGAATCTTATCAGACAATATAGGGAAGAAAATCGTTCAATTATATACTTGGACGGAACTTGGTTTGATACCCACGACACTCCTAAAAAAGGTTGGAGCGATTTAACAATCAGATGTCAAACTAAAGCTCCCTCAAACAAAGGACAAAGAGTAGAGGAAAACGGACAGAGCGAGACCAGGTGGTGCTGGTGGTGCTGGTGGTGCAACTAACCCAGGTGGTGCGGTGGTGCGTTTTACGATCTAACCCAAGTGGTTCGGTGGTGCGTTTTATGATCTAACCCGGGTGGTTCGGTGGTGCGTTTTATGACCTAACCCGGATGGTTCGGTGGTGCTGTTTACAAAATAACCCGAAATTAAACCCGACTTTTTACAACCTAACCCGGATGCTTTCATGAGGCGGCTTCTCATCTAACCCTAACTTGATCCTTAATATTTATGAACTGACCCGAGATTAAACCCGACTTTTACAACCTAACCCGGATGCTTTCATGAGGCGGCTTCTTATCTAACCCTAACTTGAACCTGAATATTTATGATCTGACCCGAGATAAAACCCGACTTTTTATGATTTAACCTTAGTGAAACGCCGCTGCTAAAGCGGGATAATTAAATCCCAATTTTTATAAGCCATCCTTAAACCCAACTTTTTACGATCCGACCTGAGCCATCCTTAAACCAGACTTTTTATTATTTCCCCTTAGTTGAAACGCCGCTGCTAAAGCGGGATAATTAAATCCCAATTTTTATAAGCCATCCTTAAACCCAACTTTTTACGATCCGACCTGAGCCCTCCTTAAACCAGACTTTTTATTATTTTCCCTTAGTTGAAACGCCGCTGTTAAAGCGGTATAGTAAAAAACATTATTTATTATTTTCCCTTAGTTGAAACGCCGCCGGCGGCTAGTAAAGCGAAATAAATCCCTAATTTATATGGTCTAACAAGATAAGTATAATAAAGCGGTACATTTGTCACCCCACAATAATTATTTATACCTAAATAACCCTCTCAAACCCTCTGCCGACTTGATTTAAAAAGAAAGGGACATAAACCTTTATTTATTATTCCGAAGGACCCTCATTAAAATTCAGTAGCATATCTAATAATTGATTCCAATTTTTGCACCACTTATATAAAATACAATAAAATAATTACCATCTAGAACCATTAACTAGCGATTTCTTTGTACTTGAAGTGGATAAATTATAGGACTATCTTGTAATGAGAACAGAGTAATAAAAAGTAAATAAAACTTAAATACGTATAAAATACCAAGCAGGTATAGGTACTATACAACTTGTGTTCGCCATCAGGTAGAACCCCCAATAAAATTATGAATATCAGGCGTAGGCAACAATAAGCAAATCACGTTGGTTTTTAATTTATTATTAATCTGGCTAACTTAAGAAACTCACAATATAACGACCATCCAAAAAAAATCATAATACATTACTGGGTGTGAAAGCAATTGCGCTGCAAATATAGTGTATACCAACTCTGAGGTAGTTAATTAAAATCCCAATTAGCGCTAAAAAAAAAAATCAATTAGATATTTACTTTAGATATTTTAATAAAAAAATTCAATATTCTCACCAACATTTAACTTTTGAAATTAGCATAACAAATCCTTTACAATGAATTAAACAAACACATACATAATTTTAAAATCTCATAATAAGAATATAAACTAAAATTATAATGCGTAGCAGGTCCAAAATCTAACAAGTTTCGACTAGTCAAATGACGTCAGTTTACATCTGCGAAGAATACCCAAATCTCGAACCATAAAAAATGGTCAAACTTTGTCGGCAAATACCCTTCTATGATGCAGGGGAAGGACAGGTAACTCGAGATGTTTATAAAGAAACGTTAAAGAACATTATTTGCTTATTTCTAGACTCTTAAAAATTACATGCAATCGAACAATAAATGTTTTCATCATGTATATTTATGAGTAACACATTACCTTCGACATACATAAATTCAAATTGATAATTACTCGCCTTAGTACTTTTTTAGAAGCTTGAATCTTTGCATATAACCGTCTGAGGATACCCAAACTTCCCCTAACATATTTCTCCGCAACCGGGGAAAAAGAGGTAGAAAAAGTAAAATATCAACTCCAAGTGCCTTTGCGAACAATCGGCAATAAAATAGAGTATTTCAGTTTTTAATTTTTCGTAAATAAAAGCTGGTTAGATTAATAGTCTCTGTGAATATAATAACATAAACAAAGTGATATGCCGTAAATTTAGGAGTACAGTATAAATTATGCCTCTATTAAAATATACCGCAATAACTAACTACCAAAGGATTTTTGATATTTTGAATATATTTGATGCTCATAGCATTATCACATTTCCAAAGGCTCTAAATTTTAGAAAAATGTTCTAATAGAATATGTCTATCAATATAAAGTAAAGGTATTGTTAGGTTTTTTTTAAAAAATACGACCTACAACAGTCTCTGCTACAGCATGGCTGACTCTGTAGAAACTTCTGTGAAACCATAATAATTATATCAATAATCGAGTTGTCGTTATGATAATATTTTCCTCCAATATCCGACTCCACTATCCATAAAAGTTATGTTAGGAAATTCATAATTGAGCGCATTGTAATTTTTTAAAAAGAAATTCACTTCACACACAAAGATGTAGCCATTCAATCCATGAAAATAATGCAAGTCAGTATGCGTATGTTATGGCTAACTGTTTAAATGTCTATTCCTTCCACGTTTATCGGAAGAAATACTTTTTTTATACTAGTATTTTAGTTGAAAATAAGATCATAAATCATCTATACAAAACAAGCGTCCCTTATGGATTTGAACGAAAATCATAGATTCGACTATTTTCATGAAAAATAAATCTAAGTACGGAATAATGCAGGAAGATTATCTATTTTCTTGGTTTAGAAAGTGATGTAGTTAAGATTTATAACTTAGGAATAAATAAATTATTATTAATCTTTTCGACCTATTTCTCTTGCATATTTAATTTATTTGATAGTAAGAACTAATCTTTTTATTTTACAAAGTAAAAAAAAGCTAAAGATCGGCGTTGTCAGTCAGGTATAAGAACTGATTTAACACGATGGTTTTTGTACAAACGTTCACATACAATTGTATGCTTTTTAACCGATTGTGTCGGAAAAAATGACGATTTATAGATTAGATATTTAGACGAAGAGCTAACCTTCTCAATAAAGTATTGATTATTGCCCTGCTAGCTAGACAACACTTTTTATGTTAGTCAAAAAAAAAATTTTTTTTTTTTCGGACGCTATTACAGATTTCATCGTTAACTAACAAACATTAAGACCAAAAAATTAGCGTGCAAGATGAAATGTATAGGTTCACTTCATTTCTACATTATTTTACAACTCTCAATCGCATTAAAAACAAGATCGAATAAAAAATAACTTATGACATATGGACGAAAAATGTTTTTCGGGCTATTTAGGTTAGCGACCGCATTACGTCTGAAATACTACATTTTTCGAGCTTATAACATAATTTACTATTTTAACGTTAAAATAGGGGAAATGATGTATCGAAGTGGGTACTTTTTTTTGTCGGTCACGAGATTATAGTTTCTTTTAAAATGAGCTCTAATATTTACAACACAAATTATACTTTAAGCCACATTAGTTTAAAACTCGTCTGTCGCTTTCCCTCTATTGTGAGTTTGATTAAAGTATAGCGTAGTATATATTTAGATGAATTTCGTAAATGTTGAATACTTTCAAAACTGAAAAAGCCGCCCTTTGCAATAAATATCTCCGTAGAGTTAGGTACCCTGCAGATTAAGGGTATTTCAGCGGATAATCATATACAAATTCAAATACCTCATTTGTTTCGGAGCAGTAACCATCAACTTTTACACCATTTAAAACAGCTTCTTTACCATTAGCAGCATGTAAGATGTTGATTTTTCTGTGATTCTCGGTCCAAAGTAACCAATCTATGGCAATTTTGCTCTGCCCGTTTCTCCATCGGTATCCATTTTTTGGTATGATTCCTATAGTATTAGGCTTCAAAAAATGTCTTCTAAAAATTGTATTGCATGCTGAAGCAATAGTTGTAGCTTCAGTAAATGGACATACATTGGTAGTTTGTATAAGTTGTTCTCTAAACTTTAAACATGATTGCGCAAGGATTTCGACATCCGATACGCAGTAGTCTACCAGATCTCTTTGCATATCGAAACCATCATTTTCATGTTCTACAAACCATTTAAGAAATTTGGCTCTGTCTTCTTCTTTCATACTATCTGAGGAGTAATATTGAATTGATGGTAGAGGTCCTATATAGTTTTCATTTGCCTTTGTATTAAATAGGTGCGGGAAGTAGCCTTTTTTAAAAATATCCTCAAGTCCAAATGCCTTTGGTAGTTTGGCTTAAGGCATAGGGAAATAGTTAAGTGAGTCGATAAATTTTACATTTTCAAGTTGCATCGTAATTATTTTGGTACCTCTCATGATTAACTCAGGTGTAAAATCTGTCTTTGTCATAATATAGTTTAATATAAACTGGTGATCAAAAGCCTGACCATTATGGGCTATTACAATAATTTCTTTAAAGTTTTTCCTCATTTGTAACAAATGGTTAGTAAATGTTCCCGCTGGGTCTATACCTCTGACTTTTTGTAACTTTAGACCACATTTTTTTACAAGTATCTGCTTCAGAATCCATGCACTCATCGCAGTATTGTTTGAAAACTCAGAGATTGACTTGATGTAAAAACGTTGAATTTTCCAATAGTTTGTCTTGGCTCGTCTCTAAATCGTAGAATACAAAAAAGATCATCTTTAATCTTAGGTTTTCCCTTATCAGGCCGAATATAACATAGATGATCCTCGGATGCATGTTTATTACAAATTTTACAATAAATTTCACCACATGCATGTGCTCTTTTGGCTTTAATGGTTTTTAAACAAATAGAACATAGTTTAATTTCTTCGCATACTGTAAATTTGCCTGACGAATAATCCTTTTTATGATTTTCGTAACAGTTTTGACTTCTAAAAAATCATAGACAGTCCTGGCATTTAATTTTTATTGCTATTTCACAAGCAGAGGCTTGCTGACATGCCTGACAGCTTCCACCACATCGGTGCTCATTTTTGTGATCATATGGGACGTAACACTTTTGCACAAAAATAGTTAGAACAAAAAGCTGCTGTCAGCGATGTAATTACATTAAAATGGCTTTTGTAATGTAATAAGTTCAGCCGTTTATTGCTTTCAGTTGAACCTTCAAATATAATATTTCGTCCTTTTGATCCATAGCTATAAACAACTAATTTATATTCTTTTAGATGATTTTGAAATTGTATTAACTCGGGAATTCCACCTCCTGCCTCAGGAATGCTAATTTTAGCTCTCTCCAACAATGATCTTGTTCTTTCGGTTTGAATTTTACTAATATCTCTTCTAACCTTACTGAATTCGGGATCTCTTTTATTATGGGCAATGGCGACTACCAAAGCACGTGATAAACACAGGTTATCGGTATTTTTAATACTTATAATACCTCGTCGCTTGTCGCATTCCTCGTGAAAGCTGTTATAATTTTTTCCTCTTCCCCCACCAACAGGTAATCTAACAGTTGTCACACTAAGACAAAATGATTCTGTATTAAGACCTGCTGAGTTTGACTGATAAATGCCACTTATAACACTCCAAACATCTTAAAAGGTTATGTCTTTAGCTGCTTTGAAGCGAATCCAACCTTCTCCTCGGTTGAAGTCTTTAGAGCAAAAACTAAAAGCCACACGATCTAAGGGTTGTAGGCCTTCTGTAGCGTTTTCCACCCAACCAACTGGTTCAACTCCCTGTGGAACAGGTTTTAACTTAAACTCTAGAGTGCGTCCTGTAAGGTTAAATTCTCGTAACTTTTTAACAACGTCTTTAACAATAATAAACTTCTCCATCTTTCTTTTTTTTTTTGTTGTTTTATAGTCTACTATCTACCTACATAAAAAAAAAAAAACAAGTATATTTTCATATTTTTATCGGTCTTAAGTTCGATTTCAAAAGCACACTCCCACTTTTTGATAATTTCACAGTCTAAGCACATAGATCTTATATTTTTTATTTACGATCAATTCATCTTTATTCGCCAATCGTCTCAAACGAGTCTGCTTTTGAAAGTAATATAGCCTTAGTATTCAGAAAATATTAATGATATCGGAGCCTAAAACATCCTTAACACTAAAAAATCATTGTGTTTCCTAACAAAACCCATCATCTTGTCTATTTAGCTTGCTTTCCTATTGTTTAGCATGTTAAATAAAATTATTATTTCGCTCTTTTTGTCTGTACTGAATCGTTAGGGGAATACGATTCTAGTCCTATAAGAGAGACAGTTAAAATTTATGTAAGCAATCAGAAATCCTACACTATGAGCTACTTAGTTAAAATTTCATATTTCCTTCCTGAATCAGCTAAAATTTGTGTTGTGTCGGTCAAAATTTATAAAATACGAAAAAAATGCTAGATACATTTTTATCGTGACTTTCTATCTAATACCATCTTATTTCAAGGTATAATTCGGTTGTCAAAATGAGAATCTAAAAAATCCTCGTGTTTCCTCACAAAACCCATCATCTTGCCTATTTAGCTTGCTTTTCTATTGTTTAGCAGGTTAAATAAAATTATTATTTCGCTCTTTTTGTCTGCACTGAATCGTTAGGGGGATACGTTTCTAGTTCTACTAGAGAGACAGTTAAAATTGATGTAAGCAATCAGAAATCCTACACTATGAGCTACTTAGTTAAAATTTCATATTTCCTTCCTGGGTCAGGCAAAATTTGTGATGTGTCGGTCAAAATTTATAAAAATACGAAAAAAATGCTGGATGCATTTTTAGCGTGACTTTCTATTTAATACCATCTTATTTCAAGGTATAATTCGGTTGCCAAAATGAGA
This sequence comes from Polydrusus tereticollis, assembly GCA_963920685.1. Classification (NCBI taxonomy): domain Eukaryota; kingdom Metazoa; phylum Arthropoda; class Insecta; order Coleoptera; family Curculionidae; genus Polydrusus; species Polydrusus tereticollis. The sequence goes on from OY987329.1 coordinate 109,079,430, forward strand.
ATAAAATAATTTTCCCATGGTTTATGTCATCTTAAAAAAGTCAAAAGGTTATATTCTGTAGAGGGTCAGATACATTCAAATTTAAAAATTTTCTCCAAGAAGAATTTTAAGATAGTATTATAGTAAATAAAAATTCTATACCTCCAATATTTCTTGGAAACACATCGTGTTCTAGCGACATAACCCAAAAGTACCTCTATTCAGAAACGCATCATACTTTTCTTGTCAAACTTGACTTTGTTGTAATGTTGTATGCAGAGCACTTTGAAAACAAAAATTAGATTAGAAACCGCCGCCTCTTAAGGTATACTTTTTTAGGTCTTACATAGGGTACACTGGTATACAGAACAAATGTCATCTTTAATTGTCTCATTGTCCCATCCATTACATTATTATAATCTTAAAGCACCTGTTACCAGCATTATCTGTTTTTATGGTTTTCATAAAACATAGCGATTACCGATGAAAATTAAACGAAAACTTAATAAATAACTTTTTTTCAACTGAAATAGACTGATTTTCGATGGAAAAATGTTACTTATAACTAAAAATGAATATAAGACATATACGCAATGATATTTAGAATAAATCAATCTTTTCTAAAATTACTATGAAATATTCACAAAATCGTTTCGTTATAACCAAAGTAGCAAGGCTTGCAGATTTCGTATAGAGTTCAAACGCGATACTGGGATGATCTTTTTTTTTATATTTTTGTAGGATAATGCACCACTACGTTATAAGTACTTGAGAGAGGACTTTCTTGAAAAATCCTCAAATTTCTCTGCAATTTTGTTCCTTCTAGAGTTAAATTCACACAGAAAACCCCGTATTCTTATCTTTCAGGTTGGTATATTAAAAAGGGCTTATTAGTATGGTTTAGAAAACAAGCAATATTAATTAACGGATGTTTTTTCGTCGTATGAAGAGTTGAAAAATTTTTTTTTCCACTCCAATGGTTGCGATGCAGAGAGTCGGGTTTCATCATAATCTTTCAGGGTAGCTCAGGTTTGATTGCATGTAGAGAGTCGGGTTTCATCATAATCTTTCAGGGTAGCTCAGGTTTGATTGCATGTACTAAGGTTAGTGCTCCTTGCAATCGGTTTCAGGTTTGACGCGCCCCCCTCAGGTTTGCTCAGGTTTCTCAAGTGTTTGAGAAACCTGAACAAACCTGAGGGGGGCGCGTCAAACCTGAAACCGATTGCAAGGAGCACTAACCTTAGTACATGCAATCAAACCTGAGCTACCCTGAAAGATTATGATGAAACCCGACTCTCTACATGCAATCAAACCTGAGCTACCCTGAAAGATTATGATGAAATCCGACTCTCTGCATCGCAACCATTGGAGTGGAAAAAAAAATTTTTCAACTCTTCATACGACGAAAAAACATCCGTTAATTAATATTGCTTGTTTTCTAAACCATACTAATAAGCCCTTTTTAATATACCAACCTGAAAGATAAGAATACGGGGTTTTCTGTGTGAATTTAACTCTAGAAGGAACAAAATTGCAGAGAAATTTGAGGATTTTTCAAGAAAGTCCTCTCTCAAGTACTTACAACGTAGTGGTGCATTATCCTACAAAAATATAAAAAAAAAAGATCATCCCAGTATCGCGTTTGAACTCTATACGAAATCTGCAAGCCTTGCTACTTTGGTTATAACGAAACGATTTTGTGAATATTTCATAGTAATTTTAGAAAAGATTGATTTATTCTAAATATCATTGCGTATATGTCTTATATTCATTTTTAGTTATAAGTAACATTTTTCCATCGAAAATCAGTCTATTTCAGTTGAAAAAAAGTTATTTATTAAGTTTTCGTTTAATTTTCATCGGTAATCGCTATGTTTTATGAAAACCATAAAAACAGATAATGCTGGTAACAGGTGCTTTAAGATTATAATAATGTAATGGATGGGACAATGAGACAATTAAAGATGACATTTGTTCTGTATACCAGTGTACCCTATGTAAGACCTAAAAAAGTATACCTTAAGAGGCGGCGGTTTCTAATCTAATTTTTGTTTTCAAAGTGCTCTGCATACAACATTACAACAAAGTCAAGTTTGACAAGAAAAGTATGATGCGTTTCTGAATAGAGGTACTTTTGGGTTATGTCGCTAGAACACGATGTGTTTCCAAGAAATATTGGAGGTATAGAATTTTTATTTACTATAATACTATCTTAAAATTCTTCTTGGAGAAAATTTTTAAATTTGAATGTATCTGACCCTCTACAGAATATAACCTTTTGACTTTTTTAAGATGACATAAACCATGGGAAAATTATTTTATTCTCATTTTGGCAACCGAATTATACCTTGAAATAAGATGGTATTAAATAGAAAGTCACGCTAAAAATGCATCCAGCATTTTTTTCGTATTTTTATAAATTTTGACCGACACATCACAAATTTTGCCTGACCCAGGAAGGAAATATGAAATTTTAACTAAGTAGCTCATAGTGTAGGATTTCTGATTGCTTACATCAATTTTAACTGTCTCTCTAGTAGAACTAGAAACGTATCCCCCTAACGATTCAGTGCAGACAAAAAGAGCGAAATAATAATTTTATTTAACCTGCTAAACAATAGAAAAGCAAGCTAAATAGGCAAGATGATGGGTTTTGTGAGGAAACACGAGGATTTTTTAGATTCTCATTTTGACAACCGAATTATACCTTGAAATAAGATGGTATTAGATAGAAAGTCACGATAAAAATGTATCTAGCATTTTTTTCGTATTTTATAAATTTTGACCGACACAACACAAATTTTAGCTGATTCAGGAAGGAAATATGAAATTTTAACTAAGTAGCTCATAGTGTAGGATTTCTGATTGCTTACATAAATTTTAACTGTCTCTCTTATAGGACTAGAATCGTATTCCCCTAACGATTCAGTACAGACAAAAAGAGCGAAATAATAATTTTATTTAACATGCTAAACAATAGGAAAGCAAGCTAAATAGACAAGATGATGGGTTTTGTTAGGAAACACAATGATTTTTTAGTGTTAAGGATGTTTTAGGCTCCGATATCATTAATATTTTCTGAATACTAAGGCTATATTACTTTCAAAAGCAGACTCGTTTGAGACGATTGGCGAATAAAGATGAATTGATCGTAAATAAAAAATATAAGATCTATGTGCTTAGACTGTGAAATTATCAAAAAGTGGGAGTGTGCTTTTGAAATCGAACTTAAGACCGATAAAAATATGAAAATATACTTGTTTTTTTTTTTTTATGTAGGTAGATAGTAGACTATAAAACAACAAAAAAAAAAAGAAAGATGGAGAAGTTTATTATTGTTAAAGACGTTGTTAAAAAGTTACGAGAATTTAACCTTACAGGACGCACTCTAGAGTTTAAGTTAAAACCTGTTCCACAGGGAGTTGAACCAGTTGGTTGGGTGGAAAACGCTACAGAAGGCCTACAACCCTTAGATCGTGTGGCTTTTAGTTTTTGCTCTAAAGACTTCAACCGAGGAGAAGGTTGGATTCGCTTCAAAGCAGCTAAAGACATAACCTTTTAAGATGTTTGGAGTGTTATAAGTGGCATTTATCAGTCAAACTCAGCAGGTCTTAATACAGAATCATTTTGTCTTAGTGTGACAACTGTTAGATTACCTGTTGGTGGGGGAAGAGGAAAAAATTATAACAGCTTTCACGAGGAATGCGACAAGCGACGAGGTATTATAAGTATTAAAAATACCGATAACCTGTGTTTATCACGTGCTTTGGTAGTCGCCATTGCCCATAATAAAAGAGATCCCGAATTCAGTAAGGTTAGAAGAGATATTAGTAAAATTCAAACCGAAAGAACAAGATCATTGTTGGAGAGAGCTAAAATTAGCATTCCTGAGGCAGGAGGTGGAATTCCCGAGTTAATACAATTTCAAAATCATCTAAAAGAATATAAATTAGTTGTTTATAGCTATGGATCAAAAGGACGAAATATTATATTTGAAGGTTCAACTGAAAGCAATAAACGGCTGAACTTATTACATTACAAAAGCCATTTTAATGTAATTACATCGCTGACAGCAGCTTTTTGTTCTAACTATTTTTGTGCAAAAGTGTTACGTCCCATATGATCACAAAAATGAGCACCGATGTGGTGGAAGCTGTCAGGCATGTCAGCAAGCCTCTGCTTGTGAAATAGCAATAAAAATTAAATGCCAGGACTGTCTATGATTTTTTAGAAGTCAAAACTGTTACGAAAATCATAAAAAGGATTATTCGTCAGGCAAATTTACAGTATGCGAAGAAATTAAACTATGTTCTATTTGTTTAAAAACCATTAAAGCCAAAAGAGCACATGCATGTGGTGAAATTTATTGTAAAATTTGTAATAAACATGCATCCGAGGATCATCTATGTTATATTCGGCCTGATAAGGGAAAACCTAAGATTAAAGATGATCTTTTTTGTATTCTACGATTTAGAGACGAGCCAAGACAAACTATTGGAAAATTCAACGTTTTTACATCAAGTCAATCTCTGAGTTTTCAAACAATACTGCGATGAGTGCATGGATTCTGAAGCAGATACTTGTAAAAAAATGTGGTCTAAAGTTACAAAAAGTCAGAGGTATAGACCCAGCGGGAACATTTACTAACCATTTGTTACAAATGAGGAAAAACTTTAAAGAAATTATTGTAATAGCCCATAATGGTCAGGCTTTTGATCACCAGTTTATATTAAACTATATTATGACAAAGACAGATTTTACACCTGAGTTAATCATGAGAGGTACCAAAATAATTACGATGCAACTTGAAAATGTAAAATTTATCGACTCACTTAACTATTTCCCTATGCCTTAAGCCAAACTACCAAAGGCATTTGGACTTGAGGATATTTTTAAAAAAGGCTACTTCCCGCACCTATTTAATACAAAGGCAAATGAAAACTATATAGGACCTCTACCATCAATTCAATATTACTCCTCAGATAGTATGAAAGAAGAAGACAGAGCCAAATTTCTTAAATGGTTTGTAGAACATGAAAATGATGGTTTCGATATGCAAAGAGATCTGGTAGACTACTGCGTATCGGATGTCGAAATCCTTGCGCAATCATGTTTAAAGTTTAGAGAACAACTTATACAAACTACCAATGTATGTCCATTTACTGAAGCTACAACTATTGCTTCAGCATGCAATACAATTTTTAGAAGACATTTTTTGAAGCCTAATACTATAGGAATCATACCAAAAAATGGATACCGATGGAGAAACGGGCAGAGCAAAATTGCCATAGATTGGTTACTTTGGACCGAGAATCACAGAAAAATCAACATCTTACATGCTGCTAATGGTAAAGAAGCTGTTTTAAATGGTGTAAAAGTTGATGGTTACTGCTCCGAAACAAATGAGGTATTTGAATTTGTATATGATTATCCGCTGAAATACCCTTAATCTGCAGGGTACCTAACTCTACGGAGATATTTATTGCAAAGGGCGGCTTTTTCAGTTTTGAAAGTATTCAACATTTACGAAATTCATCTAAATATATACTACGCTATACTTTAATCAAACTCACAATAGAGGGAAAGCGACAGACGAGTTTTAAACTAATGTGGCTTAAAGTATAATTTGTGTTGTAAATATTAGAGCTCATTTTAAAAGAAACTATAATCTCGTGACCGACAAAAAAAAGTACCCACTTCGATACATCATTTCCCCTATTTTAACGTTAAAATAGTAAATTATGTTATAAGCTCGAAAAATGTAGTATTTCAGACGTAATGCGGTCGCTAACCTAAATAGCCCGAAAAACATTTTTCGTCCATATGTCATAAGTTATTTTTTATTCGATCTTGTTTTTAATGCGATTGAGAGTTGTAAAATAATGTAGAAATGAAGTGAACCTATACATTTCATCTTGCACGCTAATTTTTTGGTCTTAATGTTTGTTAGTTAACGATGAAATCTGTAATAGCGTCCGAAAAAAAAAAATTTTTTTTTTGACTAACATAAAAAGTGTTGTCTAGCTAGTAGGGCAATAATCAATACTTTATTGAGAAGGTTAGCTCTTCGTCTAAATATCTAATCTATAAATCGTCATTTTTTCCGACACAATCGGTTAAAAAGCATACAATTGTATGTGAACGTTTGTACAAAAACCATCGTGTTAAATCAGTTCTTATACCTGACTGACAACGCCGATCTTTAGCTTTTTTTTACTTTGTAAAATAAAAAGATTAGTTCTTACTATCAAAGAAATTAAATATGCAAGAGAAATAGGTCGAAAAGATTAATAATAATTTATTTATTCCTAAGTTATAAATCTTAACTACATCACTTTCTAAACCAAGAAAATAGATAATCTTCCTGCATTATTCCGTACTTAGATTTATTTTTCATGAAAATAGTCGAATCTATGATTTTCGTTCAAATCCATAAGGGACGCTTGTTTTGTATAGATGATTTATGATCTTATTTTCAACTAAAATACTAGTATAAAAAAAGTATTTCTTCCGATAAACGTGGAAGGAATAGACATTTAAACAGTTAGCCATAACATACGCATACTGACTTGCATTATTTTCATGGATTGAATGGCTACATCTTTGTGTGTGAAGTGAATTTCTTTTTAAAAAATTACAATGCGCTCAATTATGAATTTCCTAACATAACTTTTATGGATAGTGGAGTCGGATATTGGAGGAAAATATTATCATAACGACAACTCGATTATTGATATAATTATTATGGTTTCACAGAAGTTTCTACAGAGTCAGCCATGCTGTAGCAGAGACTGTTGTAGGTCGTATTTTTTAAAAAAAACCTAACAATACCTTTACTTTATATTGATAGACATATTCTATTAGAACATTTTTCTAAAATTTAGAGCCTTTGGAAATGTGATAATGCTATGAGCATCAAATATATTCAAAATATCAAAAATCCTTTGGTAGTTAGTTATTGCGGTATATTTTAATAGAGGCATAATTTATACTGTACTCCTAAATTTACGGCATATCACTTTGTTTATGTTATTATATTCACAGAGACTATTAATCTAACCAGCTTTTATTTACGAAAAATTAAAAACTGAAATACTCTATTTTATTGCCGATTGTTCGCAAAGGCACTTGGAGTTGATATTTTACTTTTTCTACCTCTTTTTCCCCGGTTGCGGAGAAATATGTTAGGGGAAGTTTGGGTATCCTCAGACGGTTATATGCAAAGATTCAAGCTTCTAAAAAAGTACTAAGGCGAGTAATTATCAATTTGAATTTATGTATGTCGAAGGTAATGTGTTACTCATAAATATACATGATGAAAACATTTATTGTTCGATTGCATGTAATTTTTAAGAGTCTAGAAATAAGCAAATAATGTTCTTTAACGTTTCTTTATAAACATCTCGAGTTACCTGTCCTTCCCCTGCATCATAGAAGGGTATTTGCCGACAAAGTTTGACCATTTTTTATGGTTCGAGATTTGGGTATTCTTCGCAGATGTAAACTGACGTCATTTGACTAGTCGAAACTTGTTAGATTTTGGACCTGCTACGCATTATAATTTTAGTTTATATTCTTATTATGAGATTTTAAAATTATGTATGTGTTTGTTTAATTCATTGTAAAGGATTTGTTATGCTAATTTCAAAAGTTAAATGTTGGTGAGAATATTGAATTTTTTTATTAAAATATCTAAAGTAAATATCTAATTGATTTTTTTTTTTAGCGCTAATTGGGATTTTAATTAACTACCTCAGAGTTGGTATACACTATATTTGCAGCGCAATTGCTTTCACACCCAGTAATGTATTATGATTTTTTTTGGATGGTCGTTATATTGTGAGTTTCTTAAGTTAGCCAGATTAATAATAAATTAAAAACCAACGTGATTTGCTTATTGTTGCCTACGCCTGATATTCATAATTTTATTGGGGGTTCTACCTGATGGCGAACACAAGTTGTATAGTACCTATACCTGCTTGGTATTTTATACGTATTTAAGTTTTATTTACTTTTTATTACTCTGTTCTCATTACAAGATAGTCCTATAATTTATCCACTTCAAGTACAAAGAAATCGCTAGTTAATGGTTCTAGATGGTAATTATTTTATTGTATTTTATATAAGTGGTGCAAAAATTGGAATCAATTATTAGATATGCTACTGAATTTTAATGAGGGTCCTTCGGAATAATAAATAAAGGTTTATGTCCCTTTCTTTTTAAATCAAGTCGGCAGAGGGTTTGAGAGGGTTATTTAGGTATAAATAATTATTGTGGGGTGACAAATGTACCGCTTTATTATACTTATCTTGTTAGACCATATAAATTAGGGATTTATTTCGCTTTACTAGCCGCCGGCGGCGTTTCAACTAAGGGAAAATAATAAATAATGTTTTTTACTATACCGCTTTAACAGCGGCGTTTCAACTAAGGGAAAATAATAAAAAGTCTGGTTTAAGGAGGGCTCAGGTCGGATCGTAAAAAGTTGGGTTTAAGGATGGCTTATAAAAATTGGGATTTAATTATCCCGCTTTAGCAGCGGCGTTTCAACTAAGGGGAAATAATAAAAAGTCTGGTTTAAGGATGGCTCAGGTCGGATCGTAAAAAGTTGGGTTTAAGGATGGCTTATAAAAATTGGGATTTAATTATCCCGCTTTAGCAGCGGCGTTTCACTAAGGTTAAATCATAAAAAGTCGGGTTTTATCTCGGGTCAGATCATAAATATTCAGGTTCAAGTTAGGGTTAGATAAGAAGCCGCCTCATGAAAGCATCCGGGTTAGGTTGTAAAAGTCGGGTTTAATCTCGGGTCAGTTCATAAATATTAAGGATCAAGTTAGGGTTAGATGAGAAGCCGCCTCATGAAAGCATCCGGGTTAGGTTGTAAAAAGTCGGGTTTAATTTCGGGTTATTTTGTAAACAGCACCACCGAACCATCCGGGTTAGGTCATAAAACGCACCACCGAACCACCCGGGTTAGATCATAAAACGCACCACCGAACCACTTGGGTTAGATCGTAAAACGCACCACCGCACCACCTGGGTTAGTTGCACCACCAGCACCACCAGCACCACCTGGTCTCGCTCTGTCCGTTTTCCTCTACTACAAAGAATTACGATATTACATGCAGGTTCAGAAAATGGATTTATTCCGAACGCTCTATTATTATCTGCGAAGAAAGTTGCCAATTCATCTTTGGATTACCATCAAGACACGGATGCTACATTCTTTGAAGAATGGTTTCAGAATCGTCTGCTTCCGAATGTGCCCAAAAATAGTGTTATTGTGATAGACAACGCTAGTTACCACAGTCGCCAACTAAGTAAAGTGCCGAATTCAAATAATACAAAAGTGGAAATTCAAAACTATATGATGGAAAATAATATATATTTCGAGGAAACCCATACAAAAAATAACCTTTTAAATGTTTTAAAAACATTCAATATTGAAAAAGAATATATCTCTGACATTCTCGCAACTGCTAATGGTCACACAGTTTTACGCCTCCCTCCGTATTACTGTATTTTTAACTCAATAGAACATATATGGAGCCAGTTAAAGACGATGATAAGAAGAGAAAACACTTTCCCTACACTAAGTAGTTCTATTATAGAATTAATTAAAAAATGTGTAAATAATATCCAAGTAGAAAGTTAGAAAAATTCTGTGAGAGACGTGATCCAAGTCGAAGATTCCTATAACATAATTAATAGTAACGTAAGGCCCTTAATAATTAGTTTAGGCATAGATGAAGACGATAGTGAAAGTGAAACAGAGCTAAATATAGAGTAGGTTAAGTTAAATATTGTCTTATTATAATATTGTAGATTAGTATTTTTGTATAATTATTAATAGCTATTTAATTACGTGATTAAAATAAAGATACTTACCTATTATTTTATATTTGTTGTTTTGTTGAAAATAGCTAACCTAAACTATTGAAATTAGTAGGTAATCAGGACATGTACCGTTTCAAAAGGTCCGGTGCCTACACAATAGATATTTGTCAGGCAGCTTATTTATGGTTGGGATTACGACTGAGGGTTGTCATTTAAATTTTATTGCGGTCGAGAAATCAACGAATTATTGTGGAATGGAGTTTACATGATACGATTTATACTGTTACAAATTTTAAAAATGCAACAATATTGTTACAGTCTTGTTCATTATTTTGTCTACAAATCTTTCATCTTAAGGTTTTTGCTTTCTTTTTTCAACAGAGGTGATTTTAGAATTATTGGATGTAATATTTTGATAGAAAGGCCAATATTGATACCTGCTTTTTAAATAATAAAATGTTCTGTGCAAATATGGATGGTGAGAAGGAAGAACCACTTATAATAGGTAAAAACATAAATCCTCGATGTTTTAAGGGCGCACATATCGATAAGTTACCTCTCCAATGGGTTGCGAACAAAAAAGCGTGGATAACAGCAGACATCATGACAACATGGCTTCACAGACTTGATACCAAGATGAAGAAGCAGAATAGTATAGTGGTATTGTCTCTGGATAATGTCTTATCCCAAAATTACACTGGATAATGTCAAACTGATTTTTCTTCCACCCAATACTACCTCACATTGCCAACCAAGGCATTATTCAGAATTTTAAAATTCTCTAGAGGAGCTACCTTATTAGAGGCTTTTAACATGTATAGACAATGGTTGTCCTCTTTAAGAAATCGAAAATAATATTAAACCAACTTTTTGATATGGGTTTCGGTGACCTGACGCAATTTGTCTCCAGTGACAATAAAAAATGCTTTATGAAAGCTGGATTTATGTATTATACAGATAATATTAACGACTTCAAAGAAGAAGATAATATTCCATTCGAACAACTATTTCCTAACATTAAGGACAAAAATACTTTACTTAAAAAACCCATAACGCAATGTAAGCAACCAATTAAAATAATTTAAACCAAATGTAGCGATATTCCAACGAGCAAATTATAACGAATTAGCATTTTCTATTTGCCTGGGCAAGATATCTAGACCTATCTATTCAGCCGGACGGCCGATTATTCGCCCGACTATCCAACGCGAATACTAAGTCGGTTGCCATGACTACGGAGGCGTGACGTCACCTACATATCGCAGTTCGAGTGGCTCGGGTGGACTCCCAAATTTTCCGCCCGACAGCTGTTCATTCGGCATTCCGTCATTCGCGTTTTGTTTCGAGGCGATCTGTCGATTTGTTTTGACTTGATTATTTATGTTGTCGTTTGTCGTTTAATAAATTAAAATTTTAAAATGAAAGTCAGTGAGTTGCAGCAGCTTGTGTTTAGCTCTCTGAGCTTAAGTGAAAAACTTAATTTAAAAAATAATGCAAGTCCGACATCTGTGTTAAACATTAAGCAAGAACAAACAGGGTGTAAAAACTGTAAAAGTCGACCAGGTTTTACGCGGAAATTTGACAAAAACGTGAAATTGAGAAGTTTACCGCGGACGAAGAAAGAAGAATGGAAATTAATAATAAAAAATAAGCGAGTAAAAAGATACGGAGATTTTTCTGGCAATTTTACTTTTAGTTTTATTGACAAAACATGGAAATTTTTTTATTTTACAACAAATCGACAAATTTTCTCTTGACGAGTTTTTTTTACCTAGCTAATTTACTACTTTTCATCTCAGGCGTTTGACCTTGAAATGTGCAAAAATTTTCGCCTGCGGCGCTTTTTTTTTGCCCCTGCGCCCCCCTTGGCTCCAAACTCACGAGCCGCCACTGAGGACACATTTGTGAACTTGAAACAATTTGCCTCTATTGATAACGATTTGCCAACAGAAAGTCCAGAATTGATTATCATCGAGTGTATTGAAGAGATCCAAAAAACGGATGAAACTACTCCCAACTCTGAGTTATTTACATATATGTACAAACTATTTACATATATGTAGATACTTATTAATAAACAAACACTGTAAAATGCAGACGAGTTGTTTTAATTGTTCTCTATTCCCTAAGGGTGGCCGCTATTCAGAGATTTTACTATACAACCGACTTTAGTTTAGAAGACGGCAGTAACATGAATTACAATAATTACCATAGTTGACTAGTCCAATAAGTTTTAAGTGCATTAATTAATTCTTCCTTACCTGGAATTAAATGAGCCACATCCATTGCAATCTGTTCAACTTCAGCAAAATAATTACTAGGATTCTTGTTTAACACAATCTTTCCTACTGGAATAAGAGGGTAGTCCGCATGTAACCATACTTTAGTAAGGTCAAAAGGATCGTAAGGACTCTTGATGGCTTGTTCTGGTGTCATAATTTGAATGCAAAATTGCCAGGATGGGTAGTCACCTTTTTCTATTGAATTGTAAAGGTCCCTAGTATGATAGTCTGATTCCTGGCCCGCTAGTTCTTGTGCTTCCTTAGGTGTCATGTTTTTAATACCTGAAACACATTTAAAATAGCAGAAAAATGCCTTTATTTAGAATTCAGATGGACAGATGGGATGAATAAACTCGCTCCCTCGATGGCTCCACGCCCTTCAATGCAAATTAGATGCATGGAGGTCAGACCGCTTTTTCAACAGGAGACTAGAACACTGAGAAAGTAAATACCTCGTGACATACATCGAATTTGGGAATGGACCCTTTTGATATTCTTTGTCTGGCCTAGTCTAAGGATTGTCCTTTATGATCTGATGTATACAGTAGGGAAAGTGGCGGTGGGGCCCGGAGATCAGGGCACCCCAAAGATCTCAAAAAGTGATGGCTGCTTGATCATTATATTTATAAGAACAAATAATATTTGAGTCTCCTAACCTATCAAATACGAGATTGCTAATAAATTTGAGATTGCTGCTGTAAATATAAATATTTAGGTACCTATCATAATCTTTAATGTCATCTTACCTTGATTCGTTATGAAATGAAATTTTACCCAGTTAAATTTTCCTTCTTGATTCACAAATCCATAGGTATGCGATCCGTAGCCGTGCATATATCTATATGACCTAGGTAGACCCCTGTCAGAAAATGTTATCAGAGTCTGATGTGTACATTCAGGTCTTAGGGAAACCATATCCCAAAACATGTCGTAGTCAGGGCGTAGGTTTGTTACAGGATTCCTTAAAAACCAAGAAAACACTAATTCCGATATAAGATATTTTATCAGTGGAACTCTTTAGGTAACCTAATTAATGTAGGTAATCAGTTTCCAATATCCCTACAAATAATACAAAATATTTGTATTAAGAAAATTATCTGTGTCAAAATCTAACTGCAACTGATTGAATTCTTTTATAAATCCGGTGCAGTGACCAAAATGGAACGCATTTTAAACATTTATTGCAGTTTACAATTTATTAGTCTAGGTTGTAGGTATTTAAAAAAATAAAATAAAGTTGGAGAGTTCGTTGATGCCCTATAAATTAACCAGATTCTTATTAACACCCTTTTTTGTATGTATGTAAGGTACAGTGTTATCATTTTAGATTATCCCACTTTTAAGAGCCTGTAAGTTTTTTGTTTTTTATTCATTCAAAAAACAGGATGTAGAATTGTTAGCCAAGTTTTCATGGGTTTTGTTAAAAATTACAGTAGGTGTCACATGTCACATCTGGAAAAGTGAAAAAAATTTACTCTACAGTAAAATGGTATATAAGAAAATATTTTTACATCTTTTACAAATGTGAATTCAAACGTCTTGTAATGCCCTCTAAAAGACATCTAAGGGATGTCGTAACTGGACGTCTTGTAGACGTCCTTTAAAAGACGTCCATAAGATATCTATTTTAGGTCCTCAGGCGAACAGACAAGAAATGGACTTTAAGACCTCGTGTGCTATGTGGGTAGTTAAGAACGCATATCATGGAATTCGCGAAAGAAATCCTGAAACAATAACATTGAATGCTGCAGAAATATATAGTAGTGTATGTAGTATGAAGAAATATGTAATTATTCCATGGCGGCGAAATGAAGGGCACACAGCTAGTTGAGAAGGTATATGACCAGATCTAAATATTAAAAGTTAATCGCATGCATTTATGGATGAATTTTTGCAAGGAATAAAAAATTCTTGTGGAAAAGGTCGTCCTCTTATAGGATCAGGTTTTTAGGGTTAATGAAATAAATTGAATTTATAAAAAATTATATGACTTTCCGATGAAACTTTGTTTTTTATTATTTGTTGAAATGCACGAGCCACTGGAATTCTTTCCCCTGACCTCGCACAACCTCTCTATACAGGGTCGTTGGTAGGTATGGAAACGGTCGATTATATTCTAAAGCACAACAGCTATCAAAAAATATTCGAGATAAAAGTTTTAGGATATTTTACAGTCTATTAGAATTTTAAAAAATTAAGTATACAGGATGAGTCAGAAAGCCGTACGGGAATAAAGTTACTTTTTTTTTTAATGCAAATTTTTGGATTTTGCATAAAATTATAATTATTTTTTATTAACTGCATTATAAGTCTAAACCTAATAATTTCCGAGATATCGACTTTTTAAAAATTACATTTTTAAACTTTGGACAGCTTCTAGCTTTCTAACGGTACGTCTTAGAGTAAAACGGCTTACGTGCCCCTATCTTAGTTTTTAACTATCTTTCTAAAAGTGTTAACTTCCGGTTAAACCGGATGTAGCTTAAAATCCGGAAATATAGTACTTCCGGTATAACCGGAAGTTGACGCTTTCAGATGTAATAAATATTAATTAATAATTGTAATTTTATGTAAAATCCAAAAATATTCTAAAATATAGTGTGTTCCATTAAAAAATAAGTAATTTTATTTCTCTAGCGCTTTATGACTCATCCTGTATAATCATCTTTTTATAATTCTAATAGACTTTACAAAACCATACAACTTTTGTCTTGATCATTTCTTGTTAGCTGTTTTACTTTAAGAAATAATCGACCGTTTCCAAACATACCAACGACCCTGTATATGCTAGTGATGAGTCACAGACAGCAATTTTGGACTTTGAGTACAGATATGTATTGCTGTCTAACCTAACTAAATAAGAGTATACAAGGTGAATAATTTGCAAAAATTGAAAAAACTACCTTTGAAGTTGTCTATTTCTGTAAATTAATTTTGAAAACACTCTCCCTAGTCAAACTCCAAGAATTAAATCAGATCATCTACCTACTTTACGGAACAGGACTTTTAATTGTGGTAGAAATTGCATCTCCAGAATAGTTAAATATTTCAATGTATGTATGCATTTAGAATGGATCCCATTTTTAAATAGAAAACTGCCATACCAGACCATATAATTATATTATGGTATAGATAGGCGATGTAAACTCGCCTATTTTGACGACTAAAAACGTCTGCGATAAGAAGAACGTAAATTCTTATTTAAAATAATAAAAATATTTTACGAATTATCTTAGGAATAATTTGGAAACACAGTAATTTTTCCAAGCCATAACCTAATTGTTAACATTTATGGCTCTGCATCCCTAAAATGAAATACTCGTAGTTTCTATAATTTTAACCAACCTCTGACCTCTAACGCCATATTATTAATGAAATGAAACACACGATGCTCCACTATTAACCAATTTTTTTAAATGTTAATGTATATTGAGGAACATGTTTCGAGACTCTCATCATCAGCCTTAATTAACCATAACCGGAGATTGGCATTGCCTAAAGAAGTTGTATTAAAACTTAATGGAACAGAAAAATTTTGTAGAAGGTTTATCTCCTGATAGGTTACATTTTTTTGGTTAAATTAAAAATGAGGAAAACTATAAAACAATTGAAATTACATCGTTTAGGAAATAAAACTGCTTTAGGCATTTCCCTTTTGAAAATAAAAACTGACCAGTTCCTTGAAGGATTGAAAATGAAATCGCAATATTTAAGGAAGGTTAGCACTGATATCTTATGGAGACGTTGTGAACCAATATGAATAGACGCACGAAACTATATTTAAGTTATTGACTCGACATACAAACTACCTAAAGATTGGCTTTCTATTGGCGAGCCCATTTAACAGTAGGGAGGCACTAGAAATAGTGGAGAAGCACTATCAACACAGCACTGTTTTAAGAACGGTAAAAAAAGGCGCCAAAAACAAGCAACATCAAAATCCTAGATAACCACACACGACTCGCCAAGGAATAAAGCTACTGCCGAACAAAAATAAAAAATACATATGAACAATACCGACAAAGTAGACGAGGAAAGAAAAGAAGTCACAGGTCTAACCTAGCTTACGAACACATGGAAGATCCCGTATTTAAATTATAAAAAAAAATTGAGTTCCAAATTTAAATGATATATTTTTAAAGGGGTGAGAAACTTAAAGCGCATAATCGAACGACTCGAATTTAATGCTTTTAGATATATGATGCCCCCGCCCTCCCCGTACTGCTAACCTGGTTAAGCCACTGAACTAGTCTGAACTAATTTACCCCCCTTTCCCCCTCTTCCCAGACTGATAGCTATATCTGCGCCTCATAGAATTGTTATATTTATTTACCTTTTCATTACATGAATAAAACTGGCAAATAAAGCCGCGTCCTTGATAAAAAAGATTGGAGTATTATTTCCAACAATATCCCAAATTCCATCTTCAGTATAAAATTTTATTGCGAATCCTCTAATATCTCTAACTGTGTCTGCATATCCTCTTTCACCTGCCACAGTTGAAAATCTGTAAAATATTAAACGTGATAATTTACTACGTTACTACTTACGTTGAGGAGCAGTGCAATTTAGATGTAATATGTAGGTACTTGCTTTGTAACGTTCACTTTATAACATAGGACACTTAATAATGCCAACAAAGTCTTATTCAGGTGGTGGTTATTGCCATATTTTAGATATATAGAGAGAAATCCACTCGCAGAAACATAGCTTGAACCGTGTGCATTTTCACTATACTTGACAATTATTTCATGTCAGTTTTTGATGACACTCTGACTATTACTCGGCTAGCAAACTTAACACTAGTAAATAATAACGATTTGAAAATAAGAGAGGGTTTAATGATTTTTCTAGGGTTCTTAAAATTATCAACCTCGCATTTTTTCGTCATATTATTAGGTACCAATAAAACTCCTAATGAATATAAAAACTGAATATTCCATTTGGTACGATACATTACAAGTCAATTACTCGATACATAATGTAAGTCTTACTGTTTTATATCCTTAAGAGCTTACCTCATAGCTATTGGAGTTCGTTTTCCAATTTCTGAAAATGGCTTTGCAGCAGTGTATTGAGTTATATCATGAGTAACTTCAAAGTACCCAAAGGCACCAGCACCTTTGGCATGAACTACTCTTTCAGGATTACGTTCTTTTGTAAAATGACTTAAATCGTCCAAAAGCATCACATCTTGCAAAAGAGTTGGGCCATGATATCCTACAGTCAAGCTTGCGTCTTTATAGCCCACCGGGTTACCTGAGTTTGTTGTAATTGATTTTTTTTCTTCCTAGGGATGTACGCTTATAATAGTGGTTTTAAATGATACAGTGTGTTTTTAAATATTTTTTAAAAATAAGGTAAGTATATGCCAGATAGAGCGCAGCAACTGAACAACAAGGACGTTTTCTTAGAACTCGACCACTGTGTACATTTTTAAAATATTTTTCTGTTGATTTATACTGTATTTCTCTGTATTTTTATATATTAGGTATACATACGGTAGAAATTATTTATCTAAGAAAGAGAGATTTTAGAATTTGATTTCAAAGACGCACGTTCAACGCCAAGCCCTTTAGGTACATTTTACTCGCTTTTAAGAATTTTTATTTTTTTAGTAATTTTAGGTTAATAAGTAGGTGGTGATTCTTCGAATAATACTTATTTTTGGCTCTTCTTTTGTTTTGGTTTAGGTACTTTTATTTCGATGTGTATCTTTGTTGATACGCTGGTCTGGGAAAAAGTTTTAGGTCGTTAACCATTTCCTAGGCCAGATGTATCATTAAGGATATACGCTCCTTAAGTAGTTTTAGGATATTTTTTTGAGGTGGAAAGCAAAGAGAACAATGAAAATTCGAGGAGAATTTCGAAAAAGCGGAGAAAGAACCGTACCTATAATAACAATATATAAATATGGTTTTCCCTCAAGCAATACAATTGCATTGTTTTTCCTTTTGTTACAAAGTAATTTCTAAAGTTCTTATGTATGCTGAAAAACTTGAAAAAAGTGTGTAAAATTGGAAATAAGAAAGAAATAGAGACATTGACAACATCGTGAAGACTACTATAGTGAGAAAAAAAATGGAATTTGACAGTATTGATTCTATTGACGATCCAGATTTTGAACCGGTAGATGAGCAATATAACAATGGGGACAGCAGATGAGAGAGGAACTCCGAAGTGGATGTGGTTAACCGACGCAATCATAGACCTATGCCTGCACAGTCTAACGACAATGTCCCAAGTACTTTAGGTACTACTTCTACTGGTGTAGTCGACTCTGAATGGCTAAATGAAAACCTAGAGTAGTAGTTCCATGCTCCATATTCCATACTCGGGCATGAAGGATTATTCTGGAATACTTGCTTAAATAGGTCCAATCGATTATTTTGATTTGTTGTTGACAAACGATATTTTGAAAGATATTGCCTAGCAAGCAAATTTGTTTGCGACCCAACACTTACTTTCCAACGATATTCTTCCACAGTCGAGAACATATGCGCTTGGGTTCCAGTAACAGTTAATGTCACTTGTTGGGGATGGGGTTAGTAAAGTTACCAGTGATAAAAGATTATTGGCGTATGCATAAACTTTATAGTATTCCCTTAGCTCGAACTATAATGACAAGAAATAGATTCGAGCTTGTATTGAAATATATACGCTTTTCCGATCATTCCACTGCTGATCCTAACGACTGACTTTATAAAGTAAGAGTGCTGATGGATCAACTCGTTGAGAATTATCAGAAGACGTACGACGTACATTCCCGCAGAAAAAATCTGTGTGGATGAATTTTTGGTACCCTGGCGTGAAAGATCAACATTCCCCCAGTATATACCGAATGAAGTAGCCAAATATGGCATTAAGGTACCCAAACTCTGTACGGATAAGGCATATACTTGGAAATGACGGTTTATTGCGGTCGTAACGAAGGATCCAGCAACTGAGGTTTCTGAAAAAATAGTTATGTCGTTAGCAGAAGGTCTGTTAGACTAAGGAAGAACCATATACACCGATAATGATTATTATAGAAAACCACATTTAGTGGGTACATTTAGGGCAAACCGGAAGTATCTGCCAAAGAATGTCATAAACGCAAAATTAAAGAGGGCTGAAATGTCTGCAATACAAACAAAGGATGGAATTGTTGTCGCAAATTAGTGTGATAAGCGGGATGTTAGAATACTGGCGCAAGTATATTATAGCGATGGTATTTATAAGATTTTGTAGAGCTTATTTAATTTTAAACTACGATACAAACTATTCAGGGAGTTTACTAATCATAAATAAACTTACTTCGTGCTTTTCTGCAAACTGCAAAAGTTGATTTGCCGCAGGGTCTCTAACATAATTTTTATTTGGCATGGTATAAATGGTACTGTAACTCTCTCCCCAAAACTTTGTATACTACACTTTCTCACACCAACAATCAATAGCAATAAAATCGGGACCAAACTTAAATAATCAGTGCATAATAACAATTTTCCTTGAAACCGCAAAAACATGTTTTTCACAGTGTAAGGTTTACCTAAAGATTACTAAATAAATATTATTTTCTGGTAGGTATGTATACTTTTAAAGTCTATATTTGGAATAAATGTAAAGACCGACTTCATAATGAGGTGGGGGGGGGGGGAGAATCTACGTATTAACTTGTATCAACATGTATTAAAAAATGGGCTAATATCTGCTTCGCAATATGGATTTATGGAGGCAATGGGTACCGATACTGCTCTATATGAAGTCACTAATTATATTGTAAATTGTTTTAGTAATAACTGTAAACCTCTGGCAATTTTTCTAGACTTATCTAAAGCTTTTGATACAGTTGATCATGACATGACATATTACTAAACAAATTGGAATTAATAGGAACAAGGGGTAAAGTTCTTCAACTGTTTAAGTCATATTTAAGTAATACAACACAAATAGTTAAACTAAATATAGTTTGTAGTTCTTCTAAAGTGGTCCAGTTTGTTGTTCCTCAGGGTACAGTGCTTGGCCCGATTCTATTCTCTATTTATATCAACAGTCTGGCGAATGCAATACCTAGTATAAGAACTGTTTGTTCTGCCGACGACACGGTTCTTCTGATTAAGGGATTAATATGGCACAATGTTTTTGAGAGAGCAGAGAGAGCTGCTACTTATGTAAAAATTTGGACGGATTAGAATCGATTAACTCTTAATGTGAACAACACAAATTTTATGTTTAAATAATTCTGACTTCTCTGGGAAATGTTCATGTGATGATATAGTTAGATCAGTAGAATGTACGAAATATTTAGGTATTTATTTTAATCAGTTTTTGAAATGGTCTGCTCACGCAGAATATGTAAAGTATAAATTAAAAGAAGCTTGTATATAAATAAGTACTACGAATTGCGGAACATTCTAAATAGAGCGGCTATAATTAACGTCTATAAATCATTAGCTGAATCTTGTCTCGGTTATGGAATAATCTGTTGAGGCTCTGCTCATAAGAATATCACTATTGCCCAAAAATATATTTAAAAAAGAATTCGGTTTAAATCCAGATGCTTTTCCTCTGAACTTTTATTTCAACAGTCTGGTGTCTTCACAATTACCCAAATATATATAAAAGAGTGTGCTTAGATTTTCGCTTACTACAAATATCTTCACAATTACATTAGTCATGATATCTTGACGAAAGCAAATGTAAATCGTAACTTAGCTGTGCCGATTATAAACTTTACTGCTGCACAACGATTTATTTCTTATGTGGCTCCTAAAATTTTGAACTTATTACCAGAGCATTTTAAAAGAAAAAAATTTCAGCACATAAAAAGGGACCTTAATATATGGATTATGAATAACACTTAAATAATTCAAAATGCTGTTACGTTTCTATGAATCGTTAAAATTGTAAGAATTGTAAAAAATGTGTATACTATTAAACAATAGGTCAATCAGGATTGATTTTACATAAGTATTAGGTATTGACGTGGTGTAATTTAGTGACTGTGCACACCCAGACTTTAGTCTATAATGCACACATTGGATTTAAATTATTTTTTACTACCTCATAATTAGGACCATGTAGTGTGGTGAATGTAATATTGTAATACGTAGTGGATAAATAAATAAATAAATAAATAAGTAAATAAAAAAAAAGAAACATAAATAGGTACCTATAGAAAGAAATAAAAGAAAAATATATATTAATTTCTTTCTGATATAAAACAATGATTTGTAACCAAGGTACAGAGGAACCAATAAAATTTTTAGTTTTGAAGAAAAAACATCACCTTGAAGCTGGTTTTGCCACTGCTTGGCGGACTTGTTGGCTTCAGACCTCCAAAATTATTATTGCTAATGACTTCAATCTTCAATCTATAAATTATGTATGAACTCTATTCGACGATTAATTTTAATTCACATGTGGTAAAAACGTTCAAACGACATGCACCCCTGTTACCATATGTTCGAGCTTATCTAGGGGGAAGCCCGTGAAAAACAGTCGTCGATAAAGGGACGATGCGACGCGCGGTCCGCACGTCCCGTGTGGAGCATCAAGCGAATGCATTGTGGCTGCTGGGATAATCCTGGATATTCACTCGCATTGCTCTCTGCTCTCCTGTTACGGTTATCCAGACTTGATCTCCCACGCCGCCTGGATTCAGCTTAAGGACGCCCAAATCTCCCGTTAATCCCGGATCCAGACGCCTTTAGATGCTGGGACTAAAACGAAATCAAGACAATCTCGATAACCTGCACCTGATCGAGAGGGGATCTACGTTATATTTTGTTGTCGTGACTCGTAACTACAGCGTTTAGGATAATAGAAAATTCAAATGGTTCAAATTGTTCTACATAAGAGACACTGCACATTATTTTGATATACAGGGTCCTTGTATTTTATTATTAAAGATACAAATTTCGATCTATTACAGGATTACACTTATAAAAGGGGACTATATTTGGAAATTATTATCGAATATTCTTCCCACAAAAGCGGGACAACTTAAAATTAAATATTTTTAATTGGGACACCCTATGTTTTTTACACGAAATGTGTGCCCCCCTTTATTGTTGCCAAATTATTAATTATATTCCTATTTTTTGCCTTTGCAGGGTCGCAATATACAGGGTCTTACTCAATGATAGGCCATAATTCCAAGGTCGCACTCCTGAATGAAATTGAAGCACAGTTGATGCAAAACAAAAACCGATACACGTCATCAATCAGCTGATAATTGTAAATCCGTAAGAAAACACGAGGAAATTAAATTTGGGCAAAAAGTATTAAAACTTTATGCGATATTGAATTTACTACAAACTTAAAGTATTCTTCTTTGATACGAACCCACTTATAGCAATAATTGCTATTAAAATGTGAATCTGAATTTTATAAAAATAAAATAAAAAATATGAAGGAATCATTAATTTCTGATTATTTTAAAAAATAATAATTTCAGAGCAAACATACAGTACATTGTACAATATATATGTTAGCATGCACGTGCAATATATACATATTGGTAAATTAGTTTCATCTCATTTAATGTTAGTTCTGATAAATTTAAACAAAAGTATTTAAAATTATTTACATATATAGATAAACAAACAGTGTAAAATGCAGACCAGTTGTTTTAATTTTTCTCCATTAATCGACCACCTCTGTTAACCGACCAACACTTGATTCCCCGAGGATGGTCGCTATTGAGAGATTTTACTGTATTAAAGTCCGTTTCGTTGCAGTTGATAGCTCATATCGAGGGTTGAAGCCATAAAACAACCGTAAACCATAGGCGTAGGTAATTAGTATATTATTATTATAATAGTAATTACCTACTATGCCTTATTTAATAAGAAAATTGACCTCTGTCCATTGTTAAATATACATTAGGAATATTAGGGTTAAAGTAGGTACAACAGGAGTAATTAGTAATTAAATTTACCTATTTTTGCCTGCTTTAGGGTATTATTACGCCATTTGATGTGCGTTTGTCAAACTATGTTTTTAGTGTATTTAGATACTGAATTATCCCAAAGTTGAATTATTTCCTATACTTGTAACAATGGCTTCAAGTTTTTCGCCAACGTGTCTTCGTCAAATTAGCAAGAGTGCATATTCTCTTTCGTTGGGAGAAGCAAAACAGAAAATATTTTCTTATTGATAGAGCAGATATTATTTGCTGGAGATGTCAATACTTAAGGTCCATCCGAAAATACCGCAGCGAAGGCAAAAACATTTTCTATTTGGATGAAACTTGGCTGAACGAAGGGCACACCGTATCTAAAGTCTGGCAAGATGAAAATGTCCTAAGTTCTCGACAAGCTGTCATGGAAGGCTGGTCAACAGGACTTAGACCACCATCTGGAAAGGGACGCAGACTTATTATAACTCATATAGGAAGTTCAAATGGCTTTTTGGATCAAGGATTATTAGAATTTCAGTCGAATTCTACAAAAGACTACCATGAAGAAATTACTGCTGATGTTTTCGAGGAATATTTTAAGCAAATGATAGAATACATTCCCGCTAATTCTGTAATAGTGATGGATAATGCCAGCTATCACTCTAGGCTAAAAGAGAATCTTCCCACAACTTCATGGAAAAAGGCGGAAATCGTAAACTGGTTACAACGGAAGGAATTGAGTTACGATAATACCATGGTAAAAAAAGAACTTTTGGGTATTGTTAGGCTACATAAATCGCAGTATAAAAAGTATGTTATTGACGAGATGGCAAGAGATCGAGGTATTATAGTGCTCTGTTTACCACCTTATCATTGTGAGCTAAATCCTATAGAATTAATATGGGCTCAAGTAAAAGGATATGTTGCTAGAAATAACAAAACTTTTAAAATGCAAGAAGTGCGACAACTCTTGCTTAATTCTTTAGTAAATGTGTCATCAGAAAATTGGCAAAACGCCATAAAACATGTTATAGTAGAGGAACAAAAAATGTGGGAACTTGACAACGTAATTGACACAACTATGGAAATTGAGCCTTTAGTAATAAGCGTAAGACATGATGACTCTTCAGATTTTTCTGAGGACGATTTTATCGAGTTATAAATTATAATAAATCAATCAATGGCTATAATTTACCAAAATTCATAAAATCATAAAATCTATTATATTTAAATAAAATAATAAGCGGTTAGATTATATTAAAACCCAACTCTCCGACCATGGTGGGCCGTTTTAATCATTATCCTTTCATTTCATTTTATGGTTCTATTGTTACTTTATCTGTTACCGGGTGGAATAGGTCAAAATTTCTTCATCCTTATGCTAGATGTACGTAAAAAGACCATTTTATAGGTAAAATATTTTAATCCACCCTAGTCTTGTTTTGAATCTTTAATGAGGGTATCGAGCTATCAACGGCAACGAAACGGACTATAAAATAAATAATAAAAAAAAATTGCCAACATTTTGAGAAAATATTCATGATTTGACAACGTCGTAGACAATAATAAAAATATTTGTCCAAGACTACTATATAGCATGATCATTATACACGTGTTTCCTTAATAATAATAATAATATCCAATATACACCAGTGTATAATATTCTTTATACATATAGGTGTAGTATAATCATATGATTTCAATACTCAGACAAACACTATTTGTTCGTCTGAGTTTCAATAGGACTTTGTACGTACAATAAAAAGCAGAGCATGCCATAAACGTCAAGTCGCAGCGCTTGTATCATGGCACCTTGTTTTTATTTTTATAATTGCGCTTCGCCCCCCCCCCCCCCCCCGAAATCCCGAAATTTAAAAATAATGAATGTGTGATTCGCTTTGCTCTGAATTAATTAAAATAAGTCCACATTTTTTAATGATTTTCGTCCTTGAGCCCCCCCCCCCCGAAACGAATTTCTGGATACGGGCCTGTACTCTACTCAAAAATAATAGCTCTTATTAACTTGGATGATATATGAGACTCGCCTACGGCTCGTGTCATAAACATCATCCGCGTGAATAACAGTCATCATTATATGCTTGTTGAATAATGTACTATTTACGGCTATAAGTTGACTTAGCAGTAGAGTTGCCAGGCGTCACGCATTAGGCGTGATTGTCACGAATTTTTAATGGTTATCACGCATCACGCCTGACTATGGGCGTGACACGCTTTTTCATATTATGTAAACGCTTAC
Organism: Polydrusus tereticollis; assembly: GCA_963920685.1. Classification (NCBI taxonomy): domain Eukaryota; kingdom Metazoa; phylum Arthropoda; class Insecta; order Coleoptera; family Curculionidae; genus Polydrusus; species Polydrusus tereticollis. The sequence continues at coordinate 109,104,668 of OY987329.1, forward strand.
TAAATAAATTATTTAGCAGTAAAAAATATACTTGCTTCCAACATTTATCTTAAACATCGATTGAACAAGATCGTCATTTCAAAAATATCGATTTCATTTGCTATTAGAAGCAAACATCGGAGTCTTATTTTTAGGGAGTTAAGGGCAAAAATTGGGCGTGGCACCCGAAAATTTTTCGCCTCCGGCGGGGCGCCTGCGTCGTGGTTTTATTTAATCACTCCGTCACGCTTTTCCAAAATTAAAACCTGCCAACCCTACTTAGCAGAAGTTTTAATTTTTAACAAAATATAATATAATCAAGTCAAAACTTGCCGAAATTTAGAAATAAAATTAAAGCACCCTCCTTTAAAGCATCTCGTAAAATCATATAAATCGTACTGGTGAAAATAATATTTATCAAATGAAATATCGATAAATAAACTGTGACATATTTATTGCAACCGTAAAAAACGCAAACAAATTTGGAAAATACTAAATAACTTGGCAACACTACAACAGATTGGAAAGAAAATTTGGAATTACATAAACAATAAAGAGAGGCACAAATTCTATGTAAAAAATATGGCGTGTCCTATTTAAAAATAATTTTGTGTAAAATTATCTTAAGACAGTGATTTGGAACTGTGTTTTCTCGATTAAATTAAATCTGTTCCCTTTCATAATTATTATGAAGAGTTTCTTTGAAAATTTAATCATATTTTTAGTTTAATTACATGTATACAATATGGTGTCCCGAAATTAGCGCGAAATATTTCTGGGGTATAATCTAGATCCTAAAATAACACAAAGAGTGCGCTTATTAACATGCCCTAAAAATGCCCCGTACGGGAGGTAGGTGAAGATGGATTTTTTGCAAATATTTCACAATCAAAAATTGCAATAATTGGTAGATCTTATATCATTTGGAAGGCGCTCCAAATAGGGGTATTTATTTGTTTTATTTTCTTTCTCAGATCCCCATCTTTTTCATTTCTTAACTGTACCTAGTTTAAGTATGAATTCTGTATTTTTTTTTCAAATATTTCACAATCAAAAATTACAATAATTGGTAGATCTTATATCAATTGGAAGGCGCTTCAAATAGGGGTATTTATTTGTTTTATTTTCTTTCTCAGATCCCCAATTTTTTCATTTCTTAACTGTACCTAGTTTAAGTATTAATTCTGTATTTTTCATACATTTCTATAAAAAAAATGTACTCTTGTTATGTCTCGATAGAATTCACAGGAACAAAATGAATTTGAGAATAAATAGATATGTGAAAAACTACTAAAGCTATAGTTTTGAATTAAAAACACCTTAGGAAGTTGGTGTGAAATTTAAGATTTAGGCTCCCAAGCACCTAGAAACGCCAGCGTCGCGACGCTATGCTAGCACTGCTGCTTTCCTGCTAGGAAAGTTAGAGTCTTTTGGAAAATTGTTAAAATATCAATAACCCATATTTTACTGATCAAATGAAAATGATTTGTAAAGCTTATTTTTTTTTGTTGTGTGTTTATTATTCGTTAGTGTTAGTAAATAATATTTATATTGGTAAGCAAATCAAAAATTTTTAAAAAGTTGGAAATTGTATCTGTTCTTATATATAGGTATTCGATCTGTAATAATATTAAAATCATTAGGAAATCTCGAGATAAAATATACTGTCTTGTAAATTGTCTTGTTTGCAAATTATGATTAATTTTAAAATCAATAAAAAAAAGTTTTGTATTTAATTTTTAACTAAGCGAAAATATTTTTCAAAATTTACTTTTATCTATAGAGTTGGAGTTTCGACTGTTAGTCTCAACTCTATTTTGCATTTTGTGCTTCCCTGATTTTCTGCTAAAAACGTCTCCTGAAAAATTGCTATGAATTTTCAATATATTATATAATTATCATTTCTGGTAAATTTTTAGTTTCCTTTTATTGCTATAATGTTATAATTTATAATTAAAATATTTACTATTTAAGCTACAAGTACTACAAAAATGAAACGAAAATAAAAGTAACCATATAAATGAAACTATTTATGAATAATTATTTATCGATGTATGTGGGATTTGCAGCAAAGAAAACGCTATAGCTATACAACATAAACATCATAAATTTAAAATAATAAAATTCGTTTCCACGTTAAACCCCATTGAACATAATTTAGCAATTAAACTAACATATTACTTTTAACCTCAAAGTCAGTTAATTTATATATAGATTTGGCGTCGCGACGTCTGTTATTCCTACTTTCCTGTTACAAGTGTTAGCGTATTCTGGAAAACAGCTGAAATCCATAAGTGTGTAAATTTTCGACTCTGGATAGCTAATACATATCTGGAATATCCCAGCTTAAATTTACATGCATATCCTGACTCGGCGCCGCCGTCGCGACGCCTTGCTATTCTGCTGCTTTCCTGCTATAAGGGTTAGTTTCTTCTGGAAAACTGGTAAATCCTATATACATCAGCTCCTGAAAAAAAACATCAGAGCGATAGAGAAGTATTACTACAAATTGTATTAAATTACAAGTAAATGGAGTCATTGCATAGCGGGATCTAATATGATAACGTCGGCGTCTCGTCATGGAAAATTAAAAAATGGTTCTAATGCAGCAAGGGCGTATTTATAGGGGAGATAATGGGGGTAACTCTCCCCGCCCCAAAATTTGGGCGTGGTTCAAAAAAAAAGTTTGCCTGCTGCGAGCTTTTCACCAATGATTATTAACCAAGTTTTTTTATGATAAGGCACAGCACTGCATAATTAATCCTTTATGGCGCTCTGCGAGCGGTGCGTGTTCGCAGGAAATGATTCACGTTGGTATTCAATCTTTGGAGATTATACTCGTTGGGGAACACGGCCTTAGGGAGGTCGTTTCAGAGTGATGACGTTCTCCAGATAAAAATAATTTTTGAACAGTGTTGTTCGAGGGACACTAAGTTGAACCACGTACGGGTGGGCTGCAGTGGCTCGTCGTGTTTTTCTACAATGCACCGCTTCCAAGAGATCGCTAATGTATAGTAAAAAGAGGGTGGGAAGCAATATAGAACCTTGAGGGACTCCGGCATTGATCTTAAATGTGTTTGAAAGAAGTTCATCCATCGCCACTCGCAGAGAACGGTCTTTAAGAAAGCTTGACAGTCATGAGTCATGAACAAAATTGAACCGGCATTCCATATGCTCTCACTTTAGTTTTAGTTAGAAGCCCCTCATGCCAGACTCGGTCGCAATGGTGCCATCAGAACGTGTTAGAGGTGGAATGATTGACATGTTGAAGTTCTGACTGACGGTCTTAGGTACCGACCAAAATGATCTTTGCCCCCCCCCCCTCCCTAACAAACTTTCCTAAACACGCCCTTGTAATGCAGTAGACATCTGGATTAGTGTGATATCTTTTTGGATTTCTATTGACTTTGTCAACGTTTGGTTAGTATACAGGGCAGAGGGTGACTCAGCCCTTTCCCTTTCAGTAGGTGTATCTATGATTTTAAAATTTTAACTTTTAACTCGATTACCTAATGATTTGCTTTGGAGCATTATGCAGAAGTATGGAAATTCACAGATTTACAAAATATTTCATTAGGAATTTTAGTTCGAATAATTCGGGCCGTTTTTATATTTGTGAATAACAAAACTACATTTATAGAAAACAAAATGTGATAAGGTAAAAAGCATTTTTGATACAGGGTGTTTCATTAATATTAAGAAAGAGGATGAGTTTCCCCGATTAAAAATATGGAAAAAAGTTCCTATAAACCTATGTCTGGAAATGCTTAGTTTCGGAAATACAGGGTGCTAAAGGTTTATTTTTATTTTTATTTCTACTAAATAATTTTTGACATAATATCGAAATTTGATAAATTGGTCTTTAGGGGTTTCTTGAAATGCGAAATTTGAATTTGATGTCAATATGACCATAGACTATATTCTGTGGTATGGCTCCCACTCGTAGAGGGCGCCACCCACAGGTATTTTTACTCTTTTGAAGAGTCACACCATTTTTATATATCGTCGCCATTCTTGCTAAACCCCGTATTTCACAAAAATTCAAAATTGCTATACGTTGTCCTACAACTCGTATCTTAACGATATTTAAATTTCGCACCAAACAACAAAGAATCTAAAACTCGTATCTGTGCTCTCTAATTTTTAAGCCTGATATAACTCGCATGAAATTATGCCGGTAACGCGTATCTAACAATGATATATTTTTATGCATTCTAAACCTCATATCCAGTCGCGTAGCCACAGGTGTTATGTTCGGGACGAGTGTGATGGGGGTTCAAAAAGCAAACAACTTTGCAACATTCTTCATTTGTGTTACTGCCGAGAAGAATTTGATTGTGAAATAAAAAATACAAACTGTCATTTAGGAATAAAAACTTGATGTAACTTCCGAAAGCGATTATTATTTGTTTTTAGGTATAAATCAAGATGATATTTAAACATATATTCCAACCCAAATATCTTTTAACTTAAAATATCGCTGCAGTGTATGCATTGATTTCGTTATAACCCGGTACTCGGTATATAGGAACCATCAGCCGAGGTTCATTAGAAAGAAACTATCCTAGCTAGATAGTGAATAAATCGATGCATATTGTCAACAAAATGACGCCCCAACATAAATAATTACGCACTTTAACACTTCTCAATCACTGTGCGTTGAGATCTTAGACCACTGTATCATCTAAGATCAAGATCATTTAAACAAACATCAGCACTTTCTGGGTATAAATACCCATGCCATGGATGAAATCAAGCACCTTCATCTTTCCGACGGGTCACCTCTCCTACGATCTTTGGTGCTTCTAAGTCATATAGACCCATGGCCCCTCTCCTGATCTTCCTTAGATCCCCCCAGGAGTGCTTTTAAGTCGCATAGATCATCACCTATCGATCGATTCTCAGGGTCGTAATAAAGCAGTGGCGACGCCAGGGGGGGGGCAGAGAGGGCCCGGGCCCCTCCTGAAATTTAGCCGGCCCCCCCTGTAATGTCAAAAGTCGCATGAAAAAAGCCTACAGCGTACTGCAATAATTACGAATAGCAGCACCCATTCGACTAATTTACTAAATCACACAAGATTCTAGCGGTATCTATTTTAAGTATTGAAAAAGAACGCATTAAAAATATTAATCTTGACAAAATTGTTGATATTTTTGCTAAGAATCATAATAACAGAAGAATCTTACTGCTTTAGGTTTCGGTAAAATATTTATTTATTTATTTAATAATTCACGGGCTGTAGCCCATTTCTACAAAAAAATTTTAAGTAACAAGACTTAAAACTAAGTAAAGTTAAAATTACAAGAGTAATAATTTAAAATAGCTAAAATATAACATATAACCATATTAGGTACACCTCAACATAAAGTTTTTTTAAAAAAACAAAAATATTATACAATAATTGATAATAATAATTACAAAAATCAAACCATATCACAGAGGAGTAGTAATATTCAGTCTCAGATGTCTTTGAAATTCCGAATATTTTTTTTATTTGGAAATGTCTTGTATATACTCTGATGTTTTTTTGTAATGTTTCAATATAATTTAATTTAAATGTTTATTATTACCTTAACCTATATCTACCTACTTCTCTGCTTCCTATTACCTTAATCAATGAATCTCAATATTACCATCCATACCTTTTTTGGTATACATTGATTTAAACAGGGTACCAAAGCAAAGCAATGAAGTAAAAACAAGTGCCCCCCCTAAATTTTTCTGGCCCAGTCTGGCCCCCTCTAACACAAAACCCTGGCGTCGCCACTGTAATAAAGTAAGACCGGGATCGCGTAAGGCCCCTCAGGCTATAAAATGCGACGGCGCCCCAACGAGACCTGCGGGGTTTCCTCCAGACTGCCTTGTAAAGAATTATACTCGTATTACATTTAACATAAGGATCTATGTTTTTTTATTAACCCCAAGTTGTGACAATTTAAAAGTATATAGATAAAGCATTTGTTTGCATCCCACTTGTATCCTGTTTACGAAAAGCTGCCACGCTGCCCTATAGTCGCGACGCCGACGCCTTGTTTTGCTGTTATCCTACTGTAAGAATTAGTTTCTTTAGGAAAGTGGCTAAACTTTTAAGGCATAAAAGTGTCTCTATAATTTTTGAAATAAAAGGATTTTCAAATTAACTACAATACTAAAAACATATATAACGTATTCTTTATCCTAGTATGTTAAAGTAATCATTTATTATCATAATATTTAAATGGCGATTTTTTTTTTGTAATTAGTTAAACTCTGGCTAATTAAAACCTCATAACATAAAACGTGTCAAATATATAACCGTCGCGACGGACGCCTTGCTTTCCTGCTTTCCTGCTATGGGGGTTCGTTTTTTTCTGGAAAGCTGCTGAAATTACAGCTGCTGAAATTTTAGCTCCTGAAATACGCTTGAATGTTTGTAACAAGCAAAGGTTAATAATACTTGCCTAACTATGTGTCTATAAAGCGTTAACACCAAGTAATTAGATTCTTGTTTGCTATTTAACATAATATTGCTTTGCCATAAATGACTCCTATAACGGTATAAGCTTTTGGTTATATTGACAGTCAAATACTTAAGTATTTGCAATATTATGCATTTTAATCGGCGAGAAAAATTAGATTTTCCTCACGCTTGTAGAAAAAATATATCCAGTAATGGTGCCAGCGTCGCGACGCTTATTTACTGCTACACGGTGCTGATATCCTGCTCAAAGGGTTAGCGTCGTCGTGAAAGCCGCTAAAAAAGGCGCGACGGAGACGCTTTCCCCGGGCGTCTCCACGGCCACCAAAGTGCCACGTCACGTTAAATAGAAGCCAGCAGGTATTATAGAGGGTAAAGCTTTTCCGTTATACGTTAAACTGATAATGTGTCGGTTTCTTAAGCCACGAGTTATAAGGGACAGGTTGGACTAAGACACCACGGTATATTATGCACCTTTTTCATTTTTGACGATTTTGGTTTTCCCCCTCTGACTATTGCTATAGTATAAACAAATTTTGACATAAAACAAAGATTAAAAAACTATCAACACTTCGGTCAACGCTAAAAATTTTAATTCCTGTGGAAACAGCAATAAGTATTGTTGCTAAAGTCAGTGGCGTAGCTAGGTGGGGGCGACTGCACCCCCTCCCCCCGACCCTGTCGATCAGCATAATTGCCCCTATTACCTCCCCCCCCCATAAATACGTCCTTGTCTGTAAGGGTGAGCGCCCACCAGAGCAGTAAATTGCTTGAGGTGAAGTGTCCGTGAAGCACATCTGAAACGCACTTTATGTGTGCTTAAAGTACGCGCATATCAATACAGTGTACGAATTGCATGCGCGTAGAGGAGCAAAGGGTAACTGCCATCGTCAAAATGAATTGGGTGAAAAATAGGTTGGATGGCATCGCGCGCTGGTCGATCGAGAGACAAGAAGCACGGCGCAAAGGAAAAGAGAGCACTTTTCCACGATGGCTTCGTGAAGCAGGTGCTCTTACGTACGCTTACGATTCTAAGGCGTTTTTGGAAAATTAAAGACCGTTCCTTCCAGATCCAATATACCTATTAAAGAAATTATACTATTACAAATATATTTTTATTTTACTGGGAAATTAGGGCGCCGGCGTTCTTTAAACTCAATGTCGTCGTGGAAAAGTGCTGCGTGGTGTTGGCTTGGCGCGGCGGCCGTTTTATCTGAATATCTACTGTCGACATAATAATATTGATTTGAACTCTTGTCATAGACAAAAAATTTAAAACAATAATTAAAAGTAGATGAGTTATTTTGTAAAGCATTGGTTTTGACTTAAGTGTGTTTATTGAAATAATGGTGGTCCTAAGACACAGAAAACTCCCCCTCTTAATGTTTGTATCCCCCCCCCCTCCACCCCAAAATGCTGCTACTACGCTACTGACTGAAGTACAGTAAGTTCGGATATTACTTTATCACTATCTATTAGCTTGTTAAAATCTATAAGTATTAGCTCACAGGAAAAAAGTTAACGTTTCAAGTTTGAGGAATCTCTTCTCGTTTTCTTGGAAAAGCAGATATTAGACCTTCAAAAAACCAACAAAGTATAACAAAACAGCAGCAGTTGATACGAATAAATACAGTGAGAACTCTTATTATTATTTTGGACGCTCTACTTTACTTTGTTCTCAACCGCTATTTTTCACCATCATGTACCGGCTCTAGGTGGAGTTAAGCGGGTTTAAACATTTGCAATGAAAACATCTGTTAATGCTGAAAGACGATTAAGTCCCCAACCTTCTTCGATGTTCTAAGCTTTTAGGTTATTTGTCAGATCATGATTGAGCATAGACTGTGGTGGGGGGACAAAAGGACCCTATAAAACTCATTGTCCACCCTAGAAAACGTCTATTTGTGGCTATGTTTCTTTATTTTGTATGACTTAAAGCTGTGAGTGTAATAAATATTAAATTTTAATTGCTTCTTTATTAACTTTTAAATAGGATAAAAAATTACATGTTTAGGCTTATTAGGCCTTTTTCAAGAGCAATACAAGATGAATACTAAATCTAAAAGTAACAATACGGGTGTTTATAAACTTAATAATAAAGGAAGGTTTTTATTGCACCTATCTAAATGTTGGGATTTTCCTAGTGGTTGTTATGGGTAGACTTAATGAGGGTGTCTATTATCGGGGTATTTATAAAATTTTGTTGATCATTGGTGGTACACGGATTATTTTTTATAGATTTTTAATCTAGACGTTTTCCTTTTCTTTCACTGTGTAATAATTTAAAATTGTCAGTATCTATGAAGTGATTTTGTTCTATGCATCAGTGTGCTGCGATGCCGGTATTTTTTATGTTGTTTAATATGGAGTTTCTATGTTCTTTTATTCTTGTTTTGAGATCTCTACCGGTTTGCCCAATATAGACAGCCTCACAGTCTTTACATTTAATCTCGTAAACACCAGACTTATTTAATATAGGGGTTTTATCTTTATTGTTAACTAACGTTTGTCCTAAGCTGCGTTTATTTACAATTTATTGGAGTACAGCCTAGATTTTTAAGTTTTGATACTATATTACTATATTTAGGTATAAAATTAATGCTTCTTTATTAGTTGTGGATGGCGCTACTTACGAGGAAAGTGAATGAACTTCATTACTACGAGGCATCACCTATGTATCTCTCATTAAATTGCTTCGTTGCCTCCAAAATTTGTCAATTCTACTAAAAGTTAGTTTATCTCTAATCGGATTACCGAAATTGAAAGCTTGCAGTGGCTGATCATCTGGCTGGCTGCCCCCGCCCCCTTAAGAAAGCTCCCTAGCTACCCCAATTATGAGCAGGTATTTCCAGGGATAGTGGAACTTAAGCTTTAGGCTTAAATTATCAATGTCCTGTTATTGATAATAGCCGCATAACTTCCATGACAACAAATGTTCCAACAATCCTCAGAAGCTATCTTGTAGTTAGAGTTACGAGGACATTGATAATTTGAAGCTTATAGACCGTCACTATAGCATTTGAGGTATTATTGTTTCAGATTGTTAAAGAATCAAAAAAATTTCGAAATTTTCGAGTAAATATTGAAAACTATAAAATTTGTAGAGGTTAAAGCAGATGTACCTCGTCCTAGGTCTTCTGCCCCTGCTGTTTTTATTATAAAGGGTGATTTTTTAAGAGTGTCTGAACTTTAAATTTAAATTAAACAACAACCATATTAGATATCTCTAAACTATTTATTTTATGTGAAATAACATTTAATGGCATTAATGTTTGAAAATAATTTCGGTCAAATGTCCGCCGCGGCTTCTTCTAACAAAGCGCATTCTGTCAATCCAATTTCCGACCACTTTTTCAAGCAATTGGGGACTTATGTCTACAATTGTCCGCGTTATGTTAGGTTCTAATGCGTCAATATTTGCCGGTTTATCGGCATAGACCAATGATTTAACGTAACCCCACAGAAAATAATCTAAAGGCGTTAAATCACACGACCTTGGGGGCCAGTTGACAGGCCCATGCCTCGAAATAATTTTCTAACCGAATTCTTCCCTCAATAAATCCAGTGTCGCGTTGGCTGTATGACATGTGGCTCCGTCCTGTTGGAACCACATCCCCTCCAAATCAATACCATTCAAATTTGAAATTAAATAGTCATTAATCATCGCTCTGTAACGATCCCCATTAACTGTCACGCGGTTTCCAGCTTCATTTTTAAAAAAATACGGCCCAATAATGCCACCGGCGTATAATCCACACCATACCGTGCATTTCTCTGGATGCAACGGCAATTGTTGAACCATTTTGGGATTATTTTCACTCCAAATGCGGCAATTCTGTTTATTGATGTAACCGTTTAACCAAAAATCTGCTTCGTCGCTGAACAAAATTTTGCGGTTAAATTCTGGATCAAGTTGCAATTGACTAAGAGACCATTCAGCGAACGTACGACGCAAACGATGATCTTGCGGCTTAAGTTCTTGGGTAAGCTGGATCTTGTAAGGCACCAGACCAAGATCTTTAGTCAAAATTGTCCACGTAGTCGAATAACAAAGCCCAACTTCTTGCGAAAATTGACAAATTTGGGTCTTCATCAACACTGGCAGCTACAGCGGCGATATTTTGTTGGGAACGCACAGATTTTTGTCTCGTTTTTGTTTTAATATCGAGTAATGTAAATTGCGTTCGAAATTTGTCTATAATTCGGCGAATACATCGTTCGGTTGGGCGATTATGGGCACCATAGAATTCACGAAGTGCTCGATAAGTTTGGCGCACAGAACACTGGTTTTGATAATAAATTTGGACAATTTTCAAGCGTTGCTCTGGTGTTATTCTTTCCATAATGATTTGCCAGACTATACTGAATAATTCTGACACTACAAGCGCGAAAAGTGACAGTTCATATCACAGCCTTCTCGGATAGAAGTTCGGACACTCTTAAAAAATCACCCTTTATATCACACATTACTAGCAATAAGTGATATCATATTTATTGACAATACAACCATTCTCTGGTATCACCAGAATGTTGAAATACTAAAGAATACCATTGCCAAAGATTTAACAGCAATAAGGAAGTGGTCCAATTTCAATTTGCTGAACTTGCAGTTAGGGTTAACAAGACATTGATAATTTGGACCTAAGTTATTCAAAATATCGTGCACAAGAAGCTGACACTAAGCTTCGCTTTAACACTCACCAATACGAAGGGCTTAGCCGCAAATTATCGATGTCCTGTTATATGTATAGTGTTAACAGCCATATAACTTCTACCATAGCAATTGTTCTGACAATGCTATTCTCGGTAGTTATCTTGTGGTTAGAGTTAACAGGAAATTGACATCGGTGATCCTATGTACCTGATTAATGGTATGGACATTACCGGTAAAAATGAGATGGGCCTATAAGACACTACGTCATTAGATGACTTCCTGACTTCGAAATCATCGTGGCTTCTGCAATTTACACAAATACTGCAAAATACACAAAGGAAGAAAATAGTGCATTTTATTTAGATACAGTTACAATTTAAAAACATCTCCTGGGTACACTAATTTTTTCATTGACTTTCCAGCCACTGGTTAAAAATAAAAGACAAAAGAGCTTTTAAAGCTCAGTGACAATGTGAAAACTACATAAATAAATAAACTATTTTCAATCGTATTGCATCAAATATTCTATATGCGTTATGTACCTGCTAATCAGGAGCATTTAATATCGGAAATCGTTGTTTAAGAATCTGTGCGGCAGATATCGCCACCACGGAAAGTATCGGAAAATAACAGGGAGCTAGGATATTTTAAGAGATCTAGCAGTGATTTAAAATAACACCAAAATTACTTTTAACTTAATTTAACACTATTTCAGATATAATTTTAAAAAATTTAAATATGGAGATAATACCGAAGTTATAAAAAAAAAAAAATAATAATCTGTCAAACATCTATATTATCATACCCTAAACCACCATGACATTGAGCCCCCTCCCCCTATTGCGTATAAATTATTTTTTATAGAGGCTCGGGGCAAAATGTATGTAGTAGGTATATATACTAACCAGATCCAATTCGCCTTTAAAATTCAAATCCTCTACAACTCAAACTTTTAGTAAATACAATTTATTTGCTCAATTAGTAAAACATTGGATTGTAATAACATAATATATATTAAGTAGTTATGTAAGTACAACCCATTGCTTTACTTTAATAGAATTAAGAAGGAATGGCTTAAAACTAACGAATTTGGTGAATTAAAAAACACATCGACAATAATAATTCTTAATTGTTAATTATATGTCACATGCGGACGTCACCTCACAACAATATTAGTTTTACGCTATTCTATTTTTTCATATCTTCACATAAATTAACTTTAACTCTAACCTTCCTCTACCAAACCAAAAATTTATTTTTTCTCCAACCTCCCGATCAACAGACAATTTTAGTTCATCTCATAATAATACAATAAATCATGGCTTTATATTATCGACTTCTTCAAAAAGTTCGAACCACTTGTCACAATTCAGCATAAATTTCCTTACTAATATCACTTTTAATGAATGGTCGGACATTGTATCCCCTGATGATGGACATTTATATATCCGAAACATATTGGGAAAAATAAAGTTTAAATAGTTTTTGAAATACATACTGTGGAGGTAGACCGTCTGTGTTTTATTTGATTATATGGACTCCACTGCTAGCATGAACTACTTCTTCAAGTTTAAAAAGCTATAATTCACACCAGATTGGGAAACAGGTGTAAGAGATATTGCTACATAATTGTGAGTAAGCAATATCATGCAAGAATGTTGAAGAATACGGGGAAATTATGAGAAAACCAGGTTTCGGTAGGAGAAAGATCTGGACAAAGGATGAAGATACCAAGCTTGTCAACTTTCTAAGAGAATTTCCTCTCAACACAAGCCTAAACGCAAAAGAGAGTGAAGGGGATAAGGGAGTTCTGCATCATAGGGTCCACCAATGTTAATTTTCGGTGGGATTTCTTATGGTCATATCTGTGGAACCAACAGACCTACGTCATCTACAGAACCTGTTTAAGACATACCCTGTTTAGAACAGGTCCTTTTTAGGACAGACTATGGATTCCGGAGATATGACCATAAAAAATCCCAGCGAAAATTAGCATTGATAGGCCCTATGATGCAAAACCCCCTTATTCCCTTCACTCTTTTTCGCGTTTAAGGTACCTTCTAACAGTTTACTTTCTCCGGGTGAATTCCAATAGTTTTCTTTATATTTTATCCGCTTTGAAAAAAAGCTGACTGCATATATAGAAGACATTGTAAAATTTGAACAAAATCGGCAGGTCCTCAAAATTTATTATATTATGCTCCTTACTTCCTCTTATACCAAGAAGAACATAAACGTCATGTTCTATTTACGTTCAACTGCATTAAATCTTTCCAAAGCCTTCTAAACTTATTACGTTCAGTCTATTTCCCCAAAACATTGTATCTTACAGGTGATTATTTCTCATTACACATTCCAGTCATTTTCTGAAAGGCTGCCAAATGGAAATGATATATCGAGAGCCGGGAATAGACAGCGAATTAATTTTGCTGAATCTAAAATTAAGACTTGCTTCGGAAATATTGACGAACACAATATCAAATTTTTGCCCGCTGAAGGTAAACCATCTACAGAATAGTAAGAATAAAGAGAAATAAAAATCTATACCGCTTATATAGGATGTCTCTAAAAGGTCTGCACAAAATGCTAGCAAGTCAAAATATGCTTTATTAACCGAAAGAATCGACAAAGCTTTGAGAAATTTGAGTCAATAATAAAATAATAAAATATAATACAGTAAAATTTGAAATATTAGAATAAGAAATACAAATAGTTATAACAGATGTTCATTTATGGTATAATAAGCTTTTTTCAAAAGTAACTTATTAACAGTTTTTTAAACATTTTAAAATTTTGCAATTTTTAACTAAAAACAGGTTAGTTAAAAATAATGTATTATAGATTTCTTTGCAAGACTTGTAGAAGAAATAGGTAAACGTATATTAAAGTATTGTCTTGTATTATAAGTAGGTAAATTAACATTATTTCTATGTTTTTTTTTTTAATCAAACATACGGTTTCCAATATAAAAATATTGAAGTTCTAGTTAGAAATTTTTGCGAAATAAGCTTACAAGATACTCTAGATCTCGCTTTGCACAAATACCTGATAGCTCTTTTTTGTAAAATGAAAATAGAATAACAAAGATATTGACATAAAATTCCCCAGAAGCAAATTCTACAGGGTGTCCAGGAAAATGTGGAAAATCTCTCGGATTCAGATAGAACATGCAAAAATAAAACGACAAGTTCTCATAAATTTTTTTCTTACAGGCAGGGGGCGCCTACGAAGATATGTGCCTCTGAAGGACGTCCCTGGAAATAGGTTTTTCTTGAATATCTTTCAAAAAACTCAATATAATTTATTGAAAATTTAATGTGATGGACACTAGTAAGGACCTTTTAAAACAGTGTCCTTGAAAACGAATTGAGGACTGCTGTACCCACCACCATAACCCAGCTTTGGTCCTTATCACATCACAATGAAACGTGATTCTCTGTAGAACTTGCTTCCTAGTGCCGACCGGAGTGGAATACACCAAGTTTTTTAAGTGTCCCCACAGGTAAAAATCCAACAGCCTTAGGTCGGGAGATCGACGAGGCCAGGTAATAGATCCTTCTCTACCCATCCAACGGTTTGGATAGACGTTATTCAGGTGCTCCCGCACACCAACGCTGAAATGAGGTGCTCCATCGTGCATAAAGTACATGTTTCGGCGGGTTTCAAGTGCTAAGTGCTCTAATGAATCCTGAAAAGCGTTCTGGAGGAACTCCAAACAAAGTTGTCCATTCAAGCGTTCCGGCAATACAAATGGTTCAATCAAAAAATGGCCAATGATTCCTGCCTAGATATTAATTGATTGGAAGTGATGTTGATGATGTGAAACAATAGTGGCATGAGGCTTTTCATCAGCCCAAATATGTGTGTTGTGTAAATTGGTGATACCATTTTTGGTAAACCTTGCTTCATCCGTGAAAAGAATAATGCTAATAAAGTTTACATTATTTCGTTGCTGATCCAATGGCCAGTTTGGAAACTGCATTCCACGAGGAAAATCTTCACGAATCAGTTCATGTACTTTTTGTAAATGATATAGGATATAACAGCTGTTCTTGAAGAACTTCATGTACTATGTATTTTTGATATATTAAACTGTGCTGATAATTTTAGAGTGCTCGTTGATGGAGTGTCATCTACAGCATTTAAAATATTTTCCTCTAATTGCGGCGTACGTATGGTTCTTCTCAGACCAGCATCAATAGTATTTTTTCCAAACTTTCCTAAAATTTAAAAAAAGTCAATAATATGTATTGCCTTATTAACTGGAGTCGCCCACCATTCTCCCTTAGAGGTTGGTCAACTCGTTGAAATGTCTTCTGGTTTGGCATAGTACGATTAGAAAATTTTTCGTGATATAACCTTCTGGCTTTAAAGCTTTACAAGACGCAAGACTATACATTACTCACATATTATATCAAACTGTATAATTTACTTTATGAGAAAGAACTCTCAGGGCATATCAATCTGAAGCTATTTTACATAACTTTTCTATATGCTCATTAAAAGGAATATTTTGAATAATGTAAATTCCTAAATATATTATAAATTTAGGGTTGTTAATTATTAGATTGTCAAAAATAATATTATTAAGTAAACATTTAAAAGTTAATACGTTGGTTTTAGTGATATTAAAAGAAAGTCGATTAGAGGCACACCACTGTGTGTTAAAATTTTTTTATTAAATCTTCATAAATTAATTCTAATTAATTCAATACAAGATTTACTATGCCAAACTATTGTTGTATCATCAACATTTGAAATTTACCCTTTATAAAAATTGACGAAAGGCCATTTATATAGATTAAAAATATCAGGACCAATAACTGAAGCTTAAGGTACTCCACAATCAATTTTATTATGTTTTGATTTCTTACAATTTAACAATACTACTGGAGACTTGAGATCTTTCAGATAAATATGATTTAAACCACTTTAATGATATACCTTATACCTCTAAAGCCATAAAGTTCAAGCTTCTTTAATAATATTATGTCGTGGTTAACCCAACCAAAAGCTTAAGAAATATCACAAAATATTGCTGCGGAAAAATCTCCTTCATTAAGCTTAAAATAAAAATGGTAGAGAAATAAACAAATAGCATCATTTTAGTATTTTTATTTTTTTCGAATGCATATTGGTTTAGATTTAAAATACTATTTGTATTTAAAAAATAAATCATTCTATTTTTGACAATTTTTAAATAATTTTAGAAAGTGCTGGAAGTAAAGAAATTGAAAATTAGAAGCAGATTCATAATCACCTCCTTTATGAATTGGAATAAAAATACCTAATTTAAGACATTGTGGAAATATTCCGTTTTCAAAAGAAATATTTATTGCTTTGGCTAAAGCTTTTATAGCCGGAATAGATAGGTGTGAAAAAGATTTAATAATGTAGGAGAATTTTTATTTTTGTGTTAACGCTCGCTTACAAATATTTACTAACGTTACCAACAACGCAAGTTTCATGTGAATACGCTATAATTGATAAATTTGTCAAAACCCGTAATTTACTTATAACTGCTGTTAATTAATTAATTAAAAGAGTTTTGCAACATTATATCTTGGCCTGCTTTACATTTATTCCTGGCCCGTTTTGACGGTGTCAATCCACCCCTGACCAAGCACTAAAATAGCTAGCCTGATTTCAATAAAAAAAATTGGAATTGCAACTTTTATGTCTAAACATTATTAGTTTACTAAACGGAGAATGTAAATTTTAATAGAACTTAATCCAGTAAGCACCTGTCATAAAAATAAATTGCTTACTAACATGCTTCAGTTAATTTCATGTCAATTTAGTGTTGATACTAAAATACATTTTAACGTGCTACACATTAATATTTCCTGCAATATATCGAAACAAAATTTAAATATGGAAATTATTTTAGAAATTAATGAACTGAGGCGATAAATTAAATAAACACCTACCTGAGTGGCATGCAGTCATTCCCATAGAATATTATTATCAAATTTGAGGAATTCTTCAAAGGTCTTCATTGCAGTAATCATAGTTGAAGAGGCTTGGGTCAAGTTAGAATAGCTAGTTCAAAATTAATTATATTCATAATTCGTGAAACTTTTGTCAGTGTAAATGTTAAAAAAAGTTATGTTCACATAATTTGATGTTAAAATATTTACCTATTTTCTTATAATGAATTTTATAGTAGATTTTGTATGATTTCAAAATAGTTTGGTATTGTTTTTTACGAATACCTAACCCAAACTATCCATACTTTTCCATCCATGTAAGTATCCAGAGTGATTTACGTAACTGGCCTATTTCTATTAAAAATATCTCGAGAACAACTTTTTCTAACTTTTTGAATTTGGCCATATATGCGCGGATAATGTGGCTATAAATGCATTTGAAAAATGTATTTCAAAATGCAGTTCTGCAGTTTTACCTAAAATCGATGGTAATACTATAATAATAATTATATTAATTTAAATCAGACGAATACCTATTCTTATAAATATATTATAAGTAAATTATTAGTTACCTACTTAAGTATATCTATCTTTAGTCATTTCTGAATAATTGACATTACGAATATTACGGGGCTGAAAATCTTTGTATGCATAGAAGCGCCATAGTTATTCAATGAGAAGCATTCAGACAAAAACGTCTGGCATAATTATGTCATAGAATTATTGAAGACGAAATTATTGGGCCAATATTTCTAGAAGAAAATTTAACCGGTCAATTGTATTTAAATCTTTTAAAAAATTATAGTACAATCTTTGGAAAATCAAGTGGATAAAAATGACATCCAACTTAAAGAAGAAAATTTGCATTTTTAACAAGATGGAGCTCCTCACCACTACGCATTACCAGTTACAAAGTGGCTGGCAAATGAATTGGCAGACGAGGTGGCCAGCACGATCTCCCGACTTGACTTCTTTTGATTTTTTCCTTCGGGCCACTTGAAAACTCAAGTTTATAGAATCCTGCCTGGAAGTATTGAAGACCTTAAAAATAGAATAACATTGGAATGCAGGCGCATTACCAGACAAGTTTTTCTCAATATCCGAGTGAAATTTTAAAATAGACTTTATTATTGTCTTGCCAATTACGGCGCACATTTTGAAAAGTTAATAAAATAATTTGTTCAAGCTAAATAAATTAATTGCATTTCTATTACATTTTTCTACCTCGCAAACCGATAACCCTATTTTAATTGGCATAAGGTTGGCTAAAGGTATGGAGGTCAAATCAAGAGATATTTAGGGTGACTCGGTTTGAAATGAAAGCCTTGTGTGGTTTATAATAGTATATCCACTTAAGTTCTTAATCATTATAAACTGACGGTAGATATAACCTGTAACCTGTATAATATAAAAATAATTAATAAATAATTAATAATAGGATACCTTTCCAGTAAGTTACATAAAGCTTCATTATCTGAGGCGATTGAACTCGCATTCATTCTTCCAAATTTAGCATTAATTTGAAAACGAGAAACCCCGCGAAAAACTCAACCAAATTGAGTTTTTTAAAACACAAGCCAGAAATGCAAATCTATGGATTCTCAGCTCAGAAAACCTATGAGTTAAGTTTATTGTGACCTCTGTCATAATTTTTAAATCGTAATCAAAAATCCTAATAAACAACTTCATTTGATCCTTTAATTTCAATATTATATTCTTAAATTTATAGAATGAAACACTTCTTTCTAGATTTCCAACACCTTTTATTTAAAGTTTTTTGACAATTGTTTCGCAAACACTGTGGCTCCTTAAGATGTTTATAACCGTATGAATATAACACAAAAGTATACTACACAACCCTAAGTACCTAATTAGAAATTATATGCAATAGAATTAATAAATAAGATTATTTAATAACGGAGTTTCTTTTATCGTTTATCACGTAATAAAATTATATTAATGAAAAAGGTTTAATAACGGGGCATTTCCCAGATCCAACTGTTCATTCAGTAGTAAATTTGCATTTTTATATTTATTTATTTCTATCGATTCCCATAAATCTCTTTCCTCTGTTGTCTAAGTAAATACAGTATAACAAACAGTTACCAGTTAGTTAGTAGAATTGAAGACCTTGTGTTACCAAATAAGTTAATATCATTCGATGTACAAAACTTATTCCCCAGTATACCTCCATCTGATGTTTTAATTTCAGTGGAGGAACTTTTGGTAAAAAATAGGATAATCCAATACACAAACAAGATATTTTAGAATCACTTACACTTTGATTAGACCAAAATTATTTCGAATTTTATAATAATATTTACATAAGTAGGGAGGGTTTAATTATGGGCAACCCTTTAAGCCCTATATTGGCTGAAATATTTATGGATAATCTAGAAAAAAAAGTTCAAGAAAATTATAATTTTAAACATTTTGTTTACTGAAATAGGTACGTTGATGATGTATTAGCATGTTTCGTGGGTACGGATAGACAATTAAAAAACTTGTCAGACTTTATTAATAACTTACACAAGAAAATAAAATTCACTATTGAATTGGAACATGACCATGCTATTAATTTCTTGGACTTGGACTGTAACTATTAAAAACAATAAACATTAGTTTCAAATTTTTCATAAACCATCGTACACTGATATAACGATACACAGTACTTTTAATCATCCTTACTCTCATAAAATTTCGGCTTACAATAGTTTTATTCATAGACTAGTAAATTTAACTCTTTAAAATGATAGTTTCAATAACGAATTAAATATTATTAAACAAATTGCAGTCAATAATGGATATAACGTATCTTTAGTTGAAACATTAGTTAAGAAAAAGCAGTATAACAGAGCAATAGACTTCGTAGTCCCCGTCAATAAACTTAATGAAAATAATTTCCAGACTTTAACATTCACAGGTAAAGTCATAACCAAAGTCTCTAGTCTCTACCTTTTTCAAGAAAAGAGATTCAAAAATAGCTTTTAAAACTAATAATACACTTGGTAAATACATTAAAAATAATAAATCAAAAACTAAAAACAAAATAAATCAGGAGTTTATCAATTAAATTGCGGTTCTTGTTCAAAATTTTATATTAGCCGAACGGGTAGGTCATTCCAAAATAGAATAAAGATCATAAAGTTAGTCTTTTAAAGAAAAAAAAAATTCAAATTATGCCAAACATTTATTGAGCGAAAACCATAATTTTAATGACAGTTTTAAAATTATACAAGCAGACAACAAAGGGAAGATATTAGATTAATTGAAATCGATGGAAATAAATAAATATAAAAATGCAAAATTACTACTGAATGAACAGTTGGATCTGGGGAATTCCCCATTATTAAAACTTTTTAATTAATATAATTTTATTACATGGTAAACGACATAAAAACCCGTTATTAAATCTTATTTATTAATTCTGTTGTATATAATTTCTAATTAGGTACTTAGGGTTGTGTAATATACTTTTGTGTTACATTCATTCATTCGGTTATAAACATCTGAAGAAGCCACAGTGTTGGCGAAACAATTGTCAAAAAATTTTAAATAAATGTTAGTGGAAATCTAGAAACAAGTGTTTCATTCTATAAATTTAATATGGATCTTTTTACCCTAAAAGTAAGGCAAATTATCCTTTCATAAATTTAAATTTGTATGTCTTCCTATATGAAGATGATTCCAAACTAGAAAGATTTATAATATTATTTTAAATTAGATTTTCTATGGGCGATTCCCAACTCCGCCCGGCGCCAGGTACACGAGGACAGACAGTACCCATCTCCGCCCCGAAATATTTTCGCTCCCTTATCTAACTACCTAACTCCGCTCCTAATCCTTAATGCGAAATAAAACAAACAAATCAATTAGGAACCTTTAATGTACATAAAATTACAAATTTACACTTTGATTGTACATTGCAGGTAATGCGAATTGAACCAAAAAGGTGGATTAGATGCCGTGTTAGCGCTGTTTAACCAATATACTATATATTATTTTATTACTTTAATACTCTAATCGGATTTTTCCAAACTCGCAAAAATAAAGTAAATACGCTCGGGGCGGAATTGGGGTGCAGGATTAACATACCTGAGAGGTCACTATTTTTGGAATAATTATGCGGGCGGAGTTAGGCACTGCTCTTTTCTATGTCTACACCTGAACGACAAATAAAATTTTATTCCAAATATAAATATCAGAACGTTTTGGAAAAGCAATACACTTTGTTTGTTTTTTGTCACAGGAGCAAAAGAATAAAAAATATCCATATTTTTAATTATAAAGTAACAAACATCTTCTGATTATTTTATCATTATTATTAGAACAAAATTGAAATATCTCTTTTCAAAAATAGGCGCAGCAAAAGTTCATTTTGTTCAAGGTGGCGAAACAAAAAGAATATTTGAGATAAGAAAGATAACAATATGAATTAAAATTGTGTAAGATTGTATGAACGTCCTGAATACATTTTCAAATTTTATCCCTGTAAAACTTCTGCGACATTAATACTCAACATCCCATAGAAGAGACGCGCGTTGTGTAACCACATTCCTTTTAATCTCTTTTTCTCTTTTAAACGCCTCTTCGATATACGAGAACTGCTACAACCCCAGTAATACCTACTGTCTTTGTCTTTTACAATAAAAAACGAATAAAACTCTGTCTTCTGTCTGTCCTTATTTCTCTTAGCGGTCAGAGCCCCAGGCGCCATTGACCAGATAATTTTCCACACTGGTCCATAAGAACATAATATAGGGCTCCGCGAGTTCTTGCAGATGACGTCAACAACCTATCAGGGGTTCAGAATCTCGAAGAAAGTGAAAATCGCAAATTAATCGAACCGGCCAAAAAGTCCGTAATGTTGGATATTTCGTTCTTGATTTATTGTGGGTATATTAAATATAGCATATAATAGTAATGTTATGTGCTTTGTATTTTGCATGGTATTATTACATTATAGAATGATACAGAGCCATTGTTAGCTTTTTAATTCATCTTTAGAAAATCATTTTAATTTGGGCACAAGCACACCTACCCATGCATGCCCCAAACGCGAATTATACAAGTCCTGACTATATTTTTGGGCACAGCTACAGTATGTTATCAGTCAATATTCAGCAATATGGTTAACAATAGTTTAAATAATTAAGGATATAAGGCTATAAAATGTGTAAACAAGCAGAATATAGATAAAGTATTTGTACTAAATAACCAGCATAGCTACACTGACACAGTAAATAAGTTCGATAAAAATATAATTAACTTTGCAGATTGTGATGCCCAATACGTTGGTTAAAGTGGTGGAGTATAATAAATAGACATTCAGCCCTATGACACACAAGTTAACTCTAGACGGTAACTTCAAAATTAACTGTTTTTCAACGACAGTGAAATATTAACAAGTAGGCTTTTATCGGTTGTTGTCATGGAAACGGTACGTTAAGAGTTAACTTGTGTGTTTGATCATAGGGGTGAATATAACTTTAGACATTATGGCATTTTTAAAACTCTTTTCATTCTTTGACTCAGGGATTAATAGTTATTTACGACGTTAGTGATAAAAGTGTCATTTTGTTTTGTGAGATGGAAAATTCGCTATGCACATTATTCAACCCTTCGGACAAAATAAAAACACGTTTAAGACGCGCATCATATATTTAATCTACAAACACTGTTACACCAGACAGTAAAATGAACAAAGAAATTAATACCTGATTAACGTGTTTTGGACTTACATTGCCATTATTTATTTTTCTTGCAACGTTTTAACTGGTAAACATCGCCAGTCATCTTCAGGTGAATATTGAACAAGCTACGAAGCTACAAGGGTATTTATACTACCTATAGAGGTAGAGAGCATGACCGAGGTGGGTTTCGTTATGGTCTTAATCTAAGCTTACATTTACTTAACAAGGGTTTTCAAATATTATATATATTAAGTGGTGACCGTGGATACAAGCGTGATCCTTGTTTCAAGGGGTCGTAGGGTTTCACCAACATAGCATTGTCCGCACTCGCAAGGTATTCTATATACACAATTCCTCATGTCCTTTTGACTTGTCGGCTTTGTCTTCGTTAGTAACTTTTTAAGGAATATTTGGCGTTAAATCCTGTTCTAACAAAGTCTCGTCCTAATCTTCGAATTTTGTCGGAGATTCCTTTGACATATGACACATTTAGGGTGGGTCCAGCTTCGACGTCATCCTTCTGTTTATTGGTGTTACTCTGACGCTTCTTGATGGCAATGACGTCTAGAAACGGCAGTTTGCTGTTTTCTTCTTTCTCCATTGATTGTTGGCGCCAAGTTATTCATGTGATGTAGAAAAGCTCAGAGTTCGTCATCGCATCCATTCCAAATAATAAATGTGCCGTCTACGTAACGCATGCAGCCATTGTTTTGGTGTTTTATTTTTGCCTTTTCAAACGCCTGATTTTCAAACCATTCCATGTAAATATGGGCAATTACTGAAGAAAGGGATGATCACATTGATAGTCCGTCCAATTGGCTGTAGAATCTATCCTTTTCTTGGAAGTACGAATTATTAAGGCAGCATTTCAGTAGGTCCATTGTGGCGTTGATGGATAGTGAAGTTCATTCCTCAAAGGATGGTCCTCCCCAATTTTTCTTCGGATGACCTGAAGTTAATTGAGACGTTTGTATAGAGATCTCGATATCGAAGCTGATAAATCGATCATCGATCAATTTTCTTTCCACTTATGATCTCAACGAAATGCTGCAAGTGGTTGTCGTATTGGGAGCAGAACTCTGGATAGTTCGTATGTTGGAGAATTTCTGGAGCTTATAATGGGTCAGTGGAGGCATGTTATGCTTGTGTATCTTTGATAAACCGTACAACTGTGGAGGTTTGCTGTGATGCGCTGTTAAGCGTATTCGTGTTCTATCTGGAATATGTCGTTCGTGTTTTTTGAGTGTACGGTATATTTTTCCCTCAATGGTAGTAGGGGGGTCCTTTGGGATGCTCTGGTAGTTTCCGTTTTCCAAGACTTCTTCGATTTTTTGGTTGTAGGTGTCGACCTCCATCATGACGGTCGCATTTTCCTTATCTGCAAGTAGAATCTTGATGTTCGTATATTTGCGTAGTTTGGACAGGACAATTGATTCTTCTTTTTAAATGTTTGGCTTCGGTGGTTTGGATTTCCAAAGCACGTTTATCATTCATGACACATCATTGCCTCTAACCCTCAAGCAACTTCATGATGAAAGTAGCCACTACATTGTAACTTTTTGACTAACGCCAATCCTTTATTATAATTAGCAATCGAGTTCCTGTCCGATGGATCAGTCATTAGAAAATCACTATTTATCTCGAATCTTTGATAAACTAAGATTGAGATGATGTAAAGAAATGAATGTCTAGATCATAAGGTATACCTTTTACATGTATAAGTTTTAGACAATCTTTATCATCAATACTATTTAATTTAATGACCATTTTTCTTTTTATTTCACGCTGGATTTAAATAACATAAATGATTGCGAAATGTATGTCATGCTATTTCAGATATTCAACATTTATTGATTTGTAATTACAAAGTTTATTTATGAACTGCAAGTCATGATTAGGAGCTGCAGTTGCCAGAGTACATGTGAATCATGCTTGGACGTAGACGAACACAATAAAAATATAGACCTGAGAAAACGATTCTTGTAATTTTGATGTCGTGCCAAGGTGTTTCCGGAATAAATAATTTTTTTCAAAATTCAACAATTAGTTGTACCATACGCAAAAGCGCGAAAGGCAATATATACGAATAAAGAATAATTAAGTACTAATTCTTGAACAAATTTAGGAAAAAGATTTTTAAAAAAATTCATCTAGCTGAAACTCTAATATTAAAGTTAAGTAGCTAAAAATCTGTAAAAATTTTAAGGAATAGCTACTGTTATAAGGTCAAGTTTCAAATTTTTTTAAACAGTTACTTTGACCCGAATAAAAAATTAATTATTCAATGCCGAAAACCTTATGTTCTTCAGAAAGGAAACGTACACTGTAAGTCGGGACGGGTTAATATTAAGATAGAGAAAGAATATTATTTTAAATTTATTTTGAACCCGATCAGCCCCTGGGAGCATAAAAATTCCAATATTGTCAATATAACCCTCCGTCGGTCGCAACCCTAAACCTTACGATTTCGGTCGCAATGTGCCTGACAGGCCACCTGTATTTACTCGAGAAGTAGATAAGAAATAATTCTTATTAAACTTTGGCTTAAAGTTTTTGGGGGCGCTGATTACGATTCTGATGTCAAATTTTCAAAATTCAAAATGGCGGATCTAATATGGCGACTAATCGAAGGCAAAATCTCAGAATAGACCATTATATTTGTAACTTGTCTGAAACTTGACGTACGGGGATTTTCGAGGTCGTTGAAGTTTGAAGGGGGTTCGTAGGGTCGCTGATTATGAATTTGATATCAGTCTTTGGAAAAGAAAAATGGCAGATTCGTAATCAGCAATCCCGAAAACCCACTTGCACTGATTTTTGTGTATAACGGAGTAGCTTTTTTTAAATTAGTCCGCCATTTTGTTTTTCCAAAAACTGATATCAAATTCGTAATCAGCGACCATAAAAACCCCCGTACTTCAAATTTCAACGACTTCGAAAATACCCCGTACGTCAAGTTTCAGACAAGTTGAAAATATAATGGTCAATTTTGAGATTTTGCGTTCCAGTAGTCGCCATATTGGATCCGCTATTTTGAATTTTGAAAACTTCACATCAGATTTCGAAAGATCTTATATTGATAAAGGCATACTAAGAAGGGTAAGCGCTTGTGCTAATAGAAAAAATTAATGATAACAGCGCAAGCTGGCCTGTCAGGTCGGCTGCGACCGACGCCGACGGAGGGTTAATATGATACACGCATGCAGTAACTTTATCTATATAATATAATTCATAAGATGAAGATGTACTTATTGTTCTTCTTTGATAGTCTTTGTTGCGAATTGTCATTAAGTACGAATTTATAAAATAAATCTGATTTTTGAAAAATGAAGAATTAATAACAATATAATAAAACTTGTCTTTAAAGAAACTTGATCTGGCAACACTGACTAGATAGGCCGTTCGGGCCGGGCCGCCACTGCGAGGCCCCTTCGGGATGAATTTGGGATTCTCCCTTGGCAGGAGTGCAGAAACTGTGTACAGTGAATTAAGGATATTAACGATAAGGGATGTGCGCGTCAACTTTCAATATAATACCGCCATACCATCACCAAGCCATCTTCAAACCTACAAACGTCGGCTTTAGAGTGTTGATTCATACAAGCGAGCATAGATGGGCTTGCGGATGTGATTACGGATTACTGGAGTCTGGGAATAATAAAAAATTGGAATACCTACATTTATTTCAATAATTCCAAGTTGCTGCATGTGAATAATATTTATTCCTAGTTGGGCTGTCTTCAAAAATTGTCTAGTAATCCCGAATCCTGTCCTTCCTTACATATTAGAATTTCGTTAAGCTGTGTCTACATTGGACGGTACTACAGCACTTATATTTAAAAAAATGTACAATACTTTTCTAAACTAAAATCTGCTTATGATTATCTAAAAGAGCATAAAAGTTACTGCCGGAGACGAGATTATTTTGGGATCACGTTCAAATTTCGTGAGGAATCCACCTTTCCAATATTCCAAGGGGGACGAGGGGTACGGACGCGCTCAGCAGGACCTACAGAGACAAGAAGCGTAGAAATATTTTTTTTATTTATAAGTACTTTAATTTTTCATACTTGTAAGGAAAATTTCATTCTATTAATTAATGTAATGTGCCCGTGAACATTTTTTCTGTAGTCTTATTAGATTGCACGTCGTTTATTATATTAATAGAAAAACCCGTCTAATAGGGTGTTGTGTCTGGTTGTATAGTGTGTCCAATTTTTAAAACGAGGCAATTTTAAATTTATTTTTGGTTAATTAAACGAGAGACTATTTTTCATAATTTCAACAATTGTTTTGATGATTTATGTAGTGATATTAGAAGATTAAAACGGATTAGTTAATTTCAGTGATTGGAACTTTACAAAAAACTAAGCTTCATTTATTGCCTTATGTAAATAGTCCAGTTGAATTATATCGTTGTGTATTAAAAAATATTCATTTAAGGTAAAGGTTGCTAATAAAGATGAAAAATTAACATTAATGTGTCACCAGCGATCAATCAAAACAAATACTAATACAGCATTTGAACTTTTTTTATAAAACGTAAATGTCCGGAAAAAAATGATTAATTATCGGTTATAATCAGCGGAGTAACGAAACTGAATGAGCATTAAGGGCACGTCTATGCCATTAACCTAATCTGAACTAAATCTAGGTCTAAAGTAGTTTGCTGATAACAACTTTCCTAAGAAGTCCATAGGTTAGCGACTCCCATTTGCTAAAACTTAACCGTGATGCGTGAACACGGTGCTTAATAAAATTGAATTTTAGAATATTGATTGATTAAGGATCCTCGGACAATGACTTTTTTTATTTCAAAATTCTAGACTAGTACCTCTAATAATATTTGTAAAATGTGCTGTGTCATATTTTAAATTATATATTATTATTCTTTTAATGTACTTTGGTAAGATAAAGTATTTTATTCAATAAACCAGCTCAAAACTTACACAATAAATATTTCATCATTCGATATGTTATGGCAGAAAGAAGTGGTCTTAGATCCTCGAAATATCTAAGCACTCTCTAATATTATAAATCTCGATTCTATACTTAAGCACCTGAATTTTGTGTAAAGTATATCACCAATAATATTCTGCAAATCAATAATATGTAATGTATTTCACAGTAAGGATCTAGGCGGGTTGGGTCGGGTCGCAATGCATCGCAATAATCCGCCTATCATAGATTGAATTGAGAGTGCGTCCACTGGCAGGCAACTCGCCTCCAATAGACGGTCATCTTTAAACATACAAACCGAATTATTTTTCTCCACGACCATTACTGAATGCAATAATTCCAAAATCATTTTTGATAATAGAATGAAATTTTTCATACTTGTAAGGAAAATATTTATGTTTTTCTAAAGTGCGCAATACTGTGGTTTGATGCTTTCTTACGGCTTGCCTAAGAATCCTCGTCCTAATTATTTTATTTTCCTCCACGTGCAGTAAAATATCAAGATCTCTATTATCTCTTTCTTCAGCAGTATTGACATTCTGAGTTGAGCATTTACAGTTATTTATTAGAGTGCCTTTGGACTCAATTTTACTAATGATAAGTTTATCAAATTTACTAATGATAAGTTTAATTAATGAAATGGACGGGATAGGGTTATTAGGGAATTGAACTGAAAACATTTCAGACACTGCTCTTAAACTATTTCCTGTATAATACCACTTAATCATAGTTACTTTTTCCTTAATGGATAGATCATATTTAGCTATAATTAAAGCGCCTCCAATGAAAATGTTGTCATTAACGCTACTTTTCGTTTTGTCAATGCCAAATAATAATTTGCTGGTGTTTATTTATAAGTACTTTAATTGGTATTTACTATAAATTATTCACCGAATTTGTAATCTGAGCGTGGTCCAAAAAATTCACCATTTACTCTAAACCCGTTTCTAAAATACGCTTCAAGCATGATTTTTTTGTGCTATTCCATAAAACTCATTACGTAAATTATTCAAGAAATTGGATAAATTAGCGATGAATTAAATTACTTGTAACGACTGCTAAAGATGATTGATTGATAATGCTGGTATTTACTGACACCCAACAGGTATTCTATTAAGTTCTACCGCTATCGCTAAGCAGTACGGCCTTAGATGCGAAGCACACTTTGTCGATAATAATTTTTGCTGTTATATTGTTAAAAAATTTAGCAATTTTATGAATATCATTCTATTGATAAAACCTTGTAAAATGAATTAAATAAGTGTCGAAACTACAAAATCTATCCTAAAAAATTAAATCCTAAAAATTCCCTGCACATTTTAGAGAAAAATTATATTATAATTTTTTGAAAACCCATGTGCCAAATTTGAATAAATTTTAATAAGCCAATCCAAACTTATTCAATTAACTGTAATGGCAAAATTACGAAATTTTCATAGTCTAGAGTCTAGGTAATACAGCAAACACCAGCAAATTATTATTTGTCACTGACAATAAAGTAGCATCAGTGACAACATTTTCATTGAAGGCGCTTTGATTATAGCTAGATATGAGCTATTGCATTAAGGAGAAAGTAACTATGATTAAGTGGCATTATACAGGAAACAGTTTAAGAGCAGTGTCTGAAATGGTTTTAGTTAAATTTCCTGATAAGCCTATTTCTTCCATTTCATTAATTAAACTTATCATTACTTATTTTGAGTCCAAAGGCACTGTAATAAATAACTGTAAATGGTCAACTCAGAATGTCAATAGAGCTGAAGAAAGGGATAATATAGATCTTGATATTTTACTGCACGTGGAGGAAAATAAAAGCAGTAGGAAAACATCAAATCACAAACCACTGTCGGGCACTTTAAAAAAACATAAATATTTTTCTTACAATTATGAGAAACATCAAGAGCTACAGAAGGGTGATGAAGAATAGAGAATGGTATTTTGTTTTGAGCAGGGGCGGCGCGTGCCTCAAAAAAGGGGGGGGGGGGCCACAAAGATATGAAACTGTCAGAGGAGGAGGGGGTATTTTAGTTATGATTTGTTGGGTTAAGGTTTTTACTAAGAGCCAATTTAAAAAAAAAAAACTCAAAGATATATATTTTTTTTTAAATAAGTGTTATTATAAATAAGTAACGGATCGTAAACAAAAAAAAATCTAAAAAAGAAACTGTTCTATAAATAGTTACATACACCATGTAAACCTTAAAATATAGTGGAACAGTTAAATACGATTTAGGCTAAAAACAAAGAGCATTTTAAAGGTTTAAAACTAACTTTTTGACGTATTAAACTAACGAACAGCCCTTTTTAATAAAATAACATCTTTCTATTTTTTTGACTAGCAAACTTTTCTGTAAGGATGTCTAGTCCCTCCTGAGTCATCAGCTTTAAGGTATTTTCCTTTTCAATTGTCATCAAAGCTAGAGCAGACAACGTTTCTTGGCCCATAGTGTTCCGTAGGTAGGTTTTTAGCCTCTTTAAAGAAGAAAAATACCTCTCAGCTGATGCGGTGCTTACTGAACACGTTAAAATAACTTCGAATAGATGCCCCACTAATGGCAGCATCGACTTTAATTCATTCTTTAAAAATAAACTCGCATAACCTTCAATACTAATATCTGAATTAGTGAATTGTTACTTTGCCCGATTATATAATTTCTGTAAATCTCTATTTCTCTATATAGTTGAGTAACGTCTTCTGTAAATTTATACAATTCGTTCAGAGCTTCTGCTTCTTTTTCAAAATAATTATTTTTATGGATTTAGCAGACAATTTTCAAAATTAATTTATAATCAAATTGATAGTTTCTGTCGATACTAGGTGGAAATCCATAACTAAAGACTTATGAGGTACAGTAAAGAACACAAATTGAACTGTAAATTTTCACTGTATTAAAACTTATATGACATGTTTCGCTAACACTGTGGCTTCTACTATAGCATTGTGCATTGTCATCTGACGAAGCTACAGTGTTAGCGAGACATGTCATATAAGTTTTAATATAGTGGAAATTTACAGTTCAATTTGTGTTTTTTACTGTACCTCATAAGTCTTTAATTTATAATCGTTTTCCAAAAAACGTAATTTTAAGTTTTCAATGAAAAGGTCAAGAGATACAAAAAAAGATTTAACGCGTAAGAAATCTTTAATAATAAGCTATTCAATGACACCTGCTCTGGCATTGATGTGTATGGCCTATCATCTGCTCAATTTAAAAATATTGTTATTAAGCGATACTCGCAAACCCGCTAGATGTTTTTCTGTCTTCTTTTTTATATTTATTGACTGGTTTATCCCGTGTATTTTCTTATGTTAATTAGGTTTTTTTATATTGTTATATTCTACACTTAGTCAATTGTACCTTTCTTAAGTCAAATTGTCTTATAATTGGAACTTGTTCTGTTAGACAATAAAGATTATTATTATTATTATTATTATTATTATTATTATTAATGTTAGAAAAATTGAAAGTATTTGACGTTTGGTCCAGCTTTTTCGGAATTTTTCTTTGCCGTGGTAAAGAGACCTCTTTTATTTCAAACCCTAATTCTTTTATTTCTCTCGACAATGTTTTCATTTTTTCAAAAATCTTACTAAAATCATCATCACTTCTGTAACTTTGTAGCGTCGCAATTGTCGCATTTATTTTCGGAAGAACAAGGGAAATTTTCCATTTTGCAAATTTTAAATCCAAATTTTTGTCCACAGATCTAAAATTTAAAAAATTGCCTCTATTTAACAATTTCAAATTTTCATAATGCCCTCTAAAAGATACGCCCTGTTTCCCCAAAAATAAAATGGTTTCTAAACAAACTTAAGGTATTCCCGATTTTTTAAAATTGTTTCCTTATGAAAACTATCTACCTGACACATTACACTTTGTCCCGTAGATCTTTTCTCTAAAAAAAACTTAGTTGACCTTTTGTGAACTGCCGACTCTTCATGTTTTTTGAACTTTTCCAGAGCTTTCTTCCAATTCTTTACCCCCGTTTTAATAAAAGCTTCATCTGCGCATCACGGCTGATTAAAAGAATGGAGGCGACAATAAAAGCAAAACGCGGCATCCAGTTTTGTGCTGTATTCTAACCAGGAATACCAGTCACACCGCTGGGTTTTAAAACTTCTTATACGGACAAAAGAAGGCTTAAAAAAGTGGGAGGGCCCACTCCCCCCCCCCCCCCCCAGGACCCCCCGATGCGCCGCCGCTGGTTTTGAAGTAATGGAAAGAGAGAATAACAATAGGGGGAATTTTTTTACAAATATTTGTTTTACTGATGAATGTACAGGGTTATCCAACCAAGACTAGACAAGGCGATTTTTTGACTTTTCCTGTACTTTTATAAAAAAACTGAAATAGCCATCTTAAGTCATTTTCTCCCGCGAATTCGAATATCTTCAGCAAAAAACAATTAAACATCAAACAAAAGTACTAGGGGTCACTTTGATATTTTTTTAAATGGGATGCCGTATTTTTAATGAGCTTATCCGATTTCTCATATAAATTTTGATCTAAAATGTTGGATTTTTAATTCAAAAACGCCTTTTTTCTTCAGTTTTAAATTCGGAAAATGTTCGTCTACCGTAAGATTAATACCTGATAGATGGATACCCGTTTCACCTGTTCACCCTTTAACCTGCTTTAAAGCGTCCGTCAGTTAGACAAAATAATCAACTTTCAAATTTCTATATATTTTTCACGAATTAATTACAAATAATGAAATATTCTTTAGAAGAACGGCTAAATGTAATAAAATTATATTACAAAAGTGGAGAGAATGCTCGACAAACACAAAGAACATTTTTTGAGAGTTTCCAGAGACACATTTCAGTGGATACAATTCTCAGAATTAAGACCCTATTTGAAGAAAGTAAGACATTGAAAGATAAGCCAAGAAAGATGAAAAGACGGAATATAAGGGATCGAGCTATTGTTCAATATTTTACTATAAATCCGAAGAGTTCTATTCCGCAAGCGGTACGAGAAGTAAGGTATGGTCCAGGGCTCCGGAGAGTAAGCTATGGAACAGTTCACAGAACTTTAAAAAAATGTGGTCTAAAACCATATTGCATCCTTCCCGTTCAATACTTAACACAGCTTCAAAAAGAACTGCGATTTCGATTTGTTGCTTCAATGCTGATGAGAGAGCAAGACGAAGATTATAATTTATATAATAAAATTCTATGGAGTGACGAAGCGTCATTTACAACATCGGGGGTATACAATCGGAAAAATACAAGATACTGGGCAGCAGTTAACCCTCATAGATATGAAATGATAAAGTTTCAAGGTTGGAGCTCACTTAATGTTTGGTGTGGGATGTTAGAAAATCGAATTATTGGACCACTATTTTATCGTGGCTCTTTAACAGGCCAAAGATACCTCCATTTTCTTCATAACGATATCGAGGATTTCTTGGAAAGGTTGCCATTGCAAGCCTACAACAATATCTTTGGCAGCAGGATGGTGCTCCGCCTCATGCAGTTCGAGAAGTGGTAACATACCTAAACGAACGTTACAATCAGTGGATTGGCCGTAACGGAACAATTCATTGGCCACCAAATAGCCCCGATATCACGCCAATGGATACATTTTTATGGGGTCATTCAAAAAATGTAGTTTATCAACGACCCAACAGAAGTCTGGAGGACATTCAGCAAAAAATTATAAATGAAATTAATAGACTTAACCAGGACCAAAATATTGTAAGAGATTCTTTGGAGAGATTGAAAAGGGGGCATCGGTCATGTTTTGAAAATAATGGAGGACACATAGAACAATTATATTATTGAGAATAAAGTTATTCACTTTAGTTTATAGTTTTTTCTAATATGTCATACTTTTTTTATACGTAAGCAATAATAGATTTGCAAAAACTACTAAATTTGTAATTAATTCGTGAAAAATATATAGAAATTTGAAACTTGATTATTTTGTCTAACTGACGGACGCTTTAAAGCAGGTTAAAGGGTGAACAGGTGAAACGGGTATCCATCTATCAGGTATTAATCTTACGGTAGACGAACATTTTCCGAATTTAAAACTGAAGAAAAAAGGCGTTTTTGAATTAAAAATCCAACATTTTAGATCAAAATTTATATGAGAAATCGGATAAGCTCATTAAAAATACGGCATCCCATTTAAAAAAATATCAAAGTGACCCCTAGTACTTTTGTTTGATGTTCAATTGTTTTTTGCTGAAGATATTCGAATTCGCGGGAGAAAATGACTTAAGATGGCTATTTCAGTTTTTTTATAAAAGTACAGGAAAAGTCAAAAAATCGCCTTGTCCAGTCTTGGTTGGATAACCCTGTACATGCACCCTCAACAACGAACCAAATGTTTGAAATTTCCGGTAGTAGAGTCAAGAAAATGAACATGGAAACATAAAAAATGGACCATTTTTTATGAAAGGCAACCTTACAGCAGTAATCTATTTGGACTTAGAGGTACTACAAAATCGAATTGAACCCGCAGTAGAAAAAGTTGTATGC
Source organism: Polydrusus tereticollis (assembly GCA_963920685.1). Lineage (NCBI taxonomy): Eukaryota > Metazoa > Arthropoda > Insecta > Coleoptera > Curculionidae > Polydrusus > Polydrusus tereticollis. Next base: position 109,138,831 of record OY987329.1, read on the forward strand.
GAAAACCAGAAGATTTGGTATCAAATGGATGGTTGTCCTGTTCATATTTCTCTCATGGTTAGGCAATACTTGCAAAATATTTTTAACGTAAATATTATTGGCCCACGGCATCTAATGCTTTGGCCAGCCAGGTCTCCTGACCTTTCGCCAAACGACTTCCTTCTGTGGGGTCACTTTTATTTATAAAGATGTAAAATTTGAAAATCTAGACCAGCTAAAAAACTGTATTTCGTTAGAATGTGACAGAATTTCTCAATATCAACGCAGTAATGTTAGAAATGAATTTTATGATCAGTTAGGATATTGTTTAGTTGTTAATGGAGGGTTGTTTGAACATTTAATTAATTAATTTTTATGTGAAAATCTGTAGTCTAAGGTATTTTATGTTAAATTAAAGGCTTAGTAAGAAAAGCATAATGGTATCGTTTCTTTTGGATGTGTGATTGCCGGATTGGTGAAAGAAAGATGTGTTAACGTCAATTTCTGACAATAGCGTCATAGGAATCATTTGCTGGTGTTTGCTGTATTACCTAAGGTATGAAAATTTCGTAATATTGCCATCACATTAAATTGAATAAGTTAGGATTGGCTTATTAAAATTTCTTCAAACTTGGTACATGGGTTTACTATATCGACCTCTTCAAAAAATTATAATACAATTTTTCTCTAAAATATACAGAGGAGCCAATATTTAGCCACCTCAAAATTTACATGGGATTTATATTATGGTGTAATAAGTAAAAAAAAATAATTAATAAGAAATACAAAATAAAATTAAAAAATTGTACCAAAAGAGGACCAAACAAAATCATACAGTAACACAACAAAAAAATTAACAATTATCATTAACGTATTCCTCTAAGCTATAGCCCATGGATGCAATTGAGTATTTTTCTCTAAATTTTTCATAGTTGAAAACTGATGGTAAAACGAGTGCAAAGTGATAAAAAATATGTTCTTACTTTCATAAGACATTGACTATTCTGTTTGTTTGAAAGTTCGAGACATTGATGTATTATGATGAATGATAAACGTGTTTTGGATTTCTATTGTTATTATTTATTTTTCTCACAATGTTTCAACTAGTGAACATCTCCAGTCTTCTTCAGGTAAATATTCATGTTTACCAGTTGAAACGTTGTCAGAAAAACAAATAATGACAGAGCATTTACGTAGGTATGGGTAATCGAAAATTATATGTTTTTAAATCACTTCTATAATAGGTATTATAGAGGATCTCATCTAACACTAGCATAGTCCCTTTAATGGACAAGGTTTCCTAAATAAAATGCATAAAAGTTTTATGCATGAATCCAAATATAAGTAATTTTGTGTAAAAGCACCACAGCTTACAGAAGAAGAACAAGTTAATTTAACTTACTGTTTTCAGATTTACTCGGAATCTCGGAGACTACAATTCTGCTTAGTCGCTTTTAAGTTTTAAACCAAATCCAAATTTAAATTTTGACAGGAGGGACTAAAGCCTTTCGGCTCTTATGCATTCCTAGTATCTTGTTGACGTCATTATTCACTTTATCCGCCCACGCTGGGTACTCACGGCACCCTTCCTTAAGGTTAATGCCACTGGTGGGGCGACTCATCCTAATACAATAGCTTATGGGAGATACAGACAAATATGTAAGGGTAAATAGCTTGAAGAGGGTCAATGGAATGACTTCTTTATACACTGCTTTTACAAAAGCGTGAATGAAATTATTTAGAGAGGAAATTTTAAAAATTAATTTTTTTGGGCTTATAGGTAAAGGGAGAGGAAAGAAAGTCAAAAAGTCTTTCTCCACTGATTTAATAAGGAGCAATTAAAGGTTCAATTTTATAATAGAAAATCGTCTACATGTTTCGAAGGTAGTGACCTTCATCTTCAGGAGACAAAATTAGTGTTGCTGTTGGTATTAGCAAAAAGAGAAAATTATTGGTGAAAGTAGGTGACGTTGATGGAGCTTTAAAATTTGAAATTTGAAAATGTAATAAACAGTGAATTTAATCAGCATACTGAAATCTTAAGTCAAAATTTTAATTAAAAGTACTTATGAAATGTTTGTCATATTTAGTAGGTTTTAAAGAAAGATGATGTTCTTTCCATGAAAGTTTCAAGGAAGTATGTATATATTAATATATATAATGCTGATTGATTTGATCAATGTGGGGCTCTGCATGTAGAACTAATTTAAAATCATTACAAACAACAAGACAAAGCAATCTATATCGACTAAGAAGTTATCTAGACCTCAAGCATTTGTATAAATTGAAAATTATTATATTAATACAGACAATAAACTTGAAAATAAAAAATTGAATTATAAAATTATTAAAAGCAATTGGCATTCATTAATATTATACAAGACAATGTAATGATTTCCAATTTTCCAATTACCCGAATCAGATCGAATTTTGGTAAACGATCAATTTTACATGAAGAAATTATTATTTATAATTAATTACCAACGTTTCTTAAAGATATCCAAGTAATATAAAAATTTAAAAATAAACTAAGAAAAGCACTCTGGAAGAATGATTTTGTTAAAAGTTTGTGAAATAGATGCTTTATTCTGAAATTATTATTTTATCTATTGTTCACATTGTGATTTAAACAATTATTTTTTGTTGGTTTTGACTGTATCATTAACATTATGGCAAGTAAGAAGCAAATGCCTGCCCTGTAATCTTATGATGGTTTCGTTTTAATTAGAAACAATATGACTGTGTCTCTCTCTCTCTAACATTTATTTAACTTAACACGAAGAAACTTGACAGACATATTATGATCTATCTAATCAAAGTTGGTCTTGCTTATGTTTTGAATTGGATTTTAATAATTTGTGGTGTAAAATCCTAGGAACATTTTGTCTTCATTTATAGGCGATTGGAATTGGCTGACATGAATTACCCGCCGCCATATTACCGGTTTACTCGCTGAAAATACTTTAGTAAACGAATAGTTTAAACTGGAAATATTGACCATTGAAGGAAATCCAATAACCAGTCTTACTAAGCTTGCTTAAGTCTTGAAAAACAGGTAGTTGCTACCAAACAATTAAATAAGATGAAAGTATTTTAAAGTCACTTTTGTCTAATGATTGATTTCCTTAGACGACAAAACTACAACAAATAAATGACTAAAACTACATGTAAAACATGCTAGCAAAAACTATGACGATCCAGCCCAACTTACCTTAGTCCACAAGTTGATAGTTTCCAAAATGCAGGGCGTCACAATACGTTTAAACTTTTTCCCAAATATTTATCTGAATAATAGCAGAATTTGCACGAAATTTGGTATTAAGGGTATTTTTGGGGTGCAAGATCCAGATCTGCTATCAGTTTTGGCGTATACCTTGCAGAGGATGCTACCAACAGCACTTCGCATACATCTAAGGCTTCATAATTTTTTTGTGCTTCGGTAGGTATACCTGGTAGGTTTCGCTAAAAGCAACCATTTCAGAGATTTAAATGTTTTATTGCGTCCGTTGCCTTCCTTCACACTTTATCCAGGCTTAGAACTGGTCCAAGTTCCCTAATTTTTGTTTATGAAATATGTCGGGTATACGCCACATTTTTTGTTTTAAAAAGTTTTATACAGGGTGTCTCGAAAAAAAGTTAAAAGAAAATGATAACTTTGAAGCCCTTTTTTCGGAAACGATCACCTTTTTGGCCAAGGTAACTTTAGGTTCGTTTAGTTGAGCTAGATTGTCATAGTTTACACTGAAGAATTTGTATTATACAGGTGGGTAAAATATTATATAGTTTTAGATAATTGTAAAACACTTGTACCTACGCGGAAATTAAATTTGCTTCAATATTTTAATTAAAATAACGTAAAAACCCGAGTACCTTCTCAGCGGGCTTAAAACGAAAGAGAAAACGCAATCATTTAGTCTTTCTCATATGTCTATGGTAGTAACTAAATAAAGGAAAATAGAATTTTATGTTCAAACTCAGACTCTATCATAGCTTTGCAGTTGAGAATTTTTTTCGTTGCTGTTTTTTTGATTATGACTCGAAATAAATAAAAACATGATATAGTGTGTTGTCCACCACAGAAAAATGTGTATCGCTTTTTCAAAAATATTCAAATGAATATAACTGTTTCCAAAAAATATTCACGGTAAGGAAAGAACATCAACATCTAAAGAAGTCTGAAGGGAACAGTGTCCAAAAGTCGAGAACAAGGGTAACTTGTGGTGAATAAAATTATTAAAAAACACTGAAGGTAGCAATCCATATTGGGTAGGGGAGAGAGGGGGAACACAGCAACTAATTCCGTGGAACTTATATTTAGTACAAATACTTAATATGAATGGTGCTTTGTGCCAGTATCAACAAGCCGCGCCTAATGTTGTTTTAAGTGGTACTTTACCCTTGTGAATTTTGAGGAAATACGTGCCCCGTAGTAGACAAAAGCTACCGGGACATCCAAAATGGGTACAGAACATAAAGGCCAATTGTTCTTTTTGCCAGGACCACCAAACTGCAGTTAAACAATGTTGTTCAACGCAATTAGTTGCTGGCAAAGTTTGAATTCAGATATTTTCTTATTTGAACGCAAATGTACAAAAACAGAAAAATATTTCTTTCTGTAAAGCAGTATATTTTTAACTTCATTTCTACTTCTACTGTAATGACCTACTATGCCTTGTTCCTCCCTCGTCGGTAAACTTGTTGCATTTACTTGCAAGCGTCATCTCTTTTCTTATGCATTCGCCCTCCTTTTCTTGACTAGTTAGGTTTTTGAATTCTTTAGTGAGTCTTTATCGCTGATTTGCTCTGTTAGCCTGATAGAATGTTGACGTCATTTCAGACACTTGGGCCCCTTTCTTCAGTTCCTTCAACTTTTAGCCTATTTTCAGGATAAGTGACATTTGTGGTTCGAGTTTTACTGTAAGGATAAAGCACTATGGATTAGACGTAGAACCATGAAGACGAAAAAATTATCCAAGCTAACGGATGAAATTTAATCTTGGTAACATAACAATGCGTATGCCTTATTTTAGATAATCAGGCGAATCGCAGTTTAGCATTATATTGGTGGAGTGAATATTATTCAGGAGCATAAAGTTTACAAGAAGTCACGAGTCATAGAGTAGTAAATGGCTTACCTAAATGATCCTAAATTTAATGTTGCAAACTTCAACCTCATCAAAAATAGCCTGCATTAAGATACCAGCAAAATAACATATTTTATATTATAAGATGGCCACGACCCACGACTATGACTTTAACTATATTAATTGCTCCTTTGGCAATTCTCCATTTTACAAATGATTATATGCATAAAATTCATGCAAATACCTACATAATATTAGTTAATTTGTGGTTTAATTACATGAACTTTATCGCCCTGTATCTGGTAAACGACGAACTTATGGAAATATGCTTGTAGCTTGTAGGAACTTTTCTTTTTGTTTTCTAGTCAGAAAAAGGCCCCTTAATGTTCTACACGTACCTAAGAAACACCCTGTGTAACATACAATTGTTTTTAAAATTTTGTTTTGTTTTCTTTTTCTACACGTAAAACATTGCAAGTTGAAGGTATTTATATTCTTAGTTTGAAGCTTGAAATCAATTTAACTTCTGCAGGGTTCTGAGCTAATTGTAAGTACACTGTTCAACAATTAAAGTAACTATAATATTTGCATTTAAAAATGTTGTTAAAGGATCGCCTTGTATGAACACTAATAAACACCGAATATTTGTTGGAATGTTGTGGGACCTTCTTATGTTGTTTCTTTTTTGATACTGATTTTTAACCTATATCTAAGTGCTCATATTCTTTATTGGGATTTATTTTTTCGACTGCTTCTGTTATATTTACCAATGAATGATAAACCTTCATGTAATATACCCGAAGTTTCTTTATTTTCAATACTTTACGAGAAAATTTTCAATATTTTTATTTTACCCACCTAAGTGCTGTATACGTATAAATTATAAGTGCCTATGGTTAGCCTTACGTCATCATTTGGCTGCAAATACTTTAAAGACTGCAAACAGATGTGCAGCTAACATTTATTGTTCTGTTATGTGCAGTTCATCTTAAAGTCTCCATCTTGGTTTTTTCACATACATCTTATGATCTTACTGAATATGTATGATGTATGGTCCGGATTTTTTTCTATACATAATATATAGATACTGCTTCTTCCTTGAATAAATATTTTAAACACATTTTTTTTCTCTACCGGGTGGTGCACTGCCAGACTGACCATAAGAAATCCCATGTAAATTTTGCTACTCTCAAATGTTGGCTTCCCTATTAATTTTACATCAAAATTTTATTAGACTTTTTTGAAGCTCCTTGTATGATGGACCCGTACACAAAATTTTATTATTTTCTAATTAGCCAATTAAAAGTATCTTTATTGCAACTATATATAAAAACAATATGTTCACACTGTAACTGAAAATTTGTATTTTCCATTTATAATGAGGGTTACTTGCTGTCAGGCAATAGGAAACACAGTATAATCTGAGGTTTAGTTTCAGTTATATACCAGGTATCGATGCTAAGCGACAGTTCGAATTTTATCATTATTCCATGCACTGAAGTTTTCTACTTCAGGTATGTATGGAATATACTCTGCCGATTGCTTTGTGTAGAAATATCTAAAATATCCTTGTTAAATAAAATTAATATGGTTCTAAATCCATGTCTCAGTGATCAGCGGAGTCAGCCCAGTAATCGTCATGCATTTGCCCCAGTTATCGACATGACACTACTATAATAATTACACACGAAATGTTAATGATTTTTCAGATGGAAAACGTGTATTTTTTAATTATTGATTATATAGTAAAATAAGATTCTGGTATACAGCACATATGAAAAATAAAGAACATGCTCAGCTCATCTCGTAGGTATATAGTTGAACATAATATTCTATCATATATTTTTCTATTGTGCGACATTAACGAATATTGCAGTATTAAACACATATATCGATCCAAAATATATTATATTAGTCCTGTACAGGGTGTTTATTAAGCATACGGCAAAAATTCAAGGGGTTATTCCTTGGACTATTCTGAGACTATTTTGTCCTTTGATGATTTTTGAAAAACCCCTTTATTTGAAGGATAGGGAGAGAAAATTTTTCGACAATAACAACATTCTATTACGAAAATTTCACGTAAAGTTTCCTAATCTACAAGAACTGTTGAAAATGACTACCTCCAGCTAGGATGCAAGAATCCAATCTTCTCCTCATTGACCGTGTAACTTTTTCAAAAGCACCAGAGTCGCTTCTTATTGAGTTACACCCAGCAATTATCCGATTCTTTATATCTTCTACATTCTCCACTGGAGTAGTTTAAACTAATGACTTTAGATGGCACCCATACGAAATAATCCAGGGGGTTTAAATCCGGGGATCGAGCAGACCAATCCAGCGATCTCCGTATGTTACTGTTAAAAACTCACGAGCAATCACTCTAACATGCGCTGGTGCATCATCGTGCATAAACCACATTGCATTGTCTTGTTGCCAATGGTGCATTCTCCAGAAACTGAGGTAGCGTTCGTTCCATGAAGTTGCGATACACCTCGCCGGTAAGTCTTCCTGGTAGTAATACCGGTCCAGTTAGCCAGTCACCCACAATTCCAACCCAAACGTTCAAGGAGAACTGATGTTGAAGATGATCTTCAATTGCTTCATGTGGATTTTCTTCAGCCCACACATGGTTGTTGTGAAAATTCCTTATTGCATTTCTTGACAAATTCGATTCATCGGTAAAAAGAATCAGCGTCAGTAGTTGAAGGATTTGAACCAATGTGAGCAAAAGCCATTGACACAATACAATCCGTGGAGGAAAATTAGTAGAAAGAAGTGCCATTGAAAGTATCTGCACTTTTTCAAGTAGACGTACCTGGATCTTCTTCTATCATGTCCAGCACATTCCCTTCTACTTCTACCGTTCTTACTATCGTTGTGCCTGTTTCATGAAAACATTGATGAATACTTTGGAAGGATTTTTTATCAGGAACATTACGGACAGGAAATCGTTCAATGTACAACCGCCTAGCTTGTAATGAATTGCCATCAGTAAATGAGGTGCATGTCAATCGTCTCGGCGTTCGCATAGCGATTCATGATAGAGGACTTCTTTAACAAAAGTATAACTATTGAAGACAGAAAATACACGTCAAACAACAAAACGTCAATAAGTCTCAACCAATTCGACACATACAAAATGATCTATTACGAGATGTATTGAAATTAAATCCACGTTTAAACTGATTTGGTTAAAAGATAACAAAGCATTTTAAAAAAAAAATTATACTTGGTATGCTTAGTTTAGTACGCCATACTTTTATTTCGACTACATTAATGATTTGAAAAACATCAAAATTGGTTTTGTCGAAAATTTTTCTTGCCTGTATCTTCGAAACAAAGTGGCTTTTCAAAAATGGTCAAAAGACAACATATTTTTAGAATAGTCCAGGGAATACCTCCTGAAACGCTTGCCATATGTTTAAACACCCTGTATACGGGATGTTTCAAAAAACGTGTGCCATCGCTCGTGTGGTGATTCCTTGTCCAAAATTAATAAATAAATAAATAAAATAAATAAGATCTTTATTCAGAAGGTACAAAGTTGCCAAAGGTATAAACAAAAACAAAATCAATATTGTGCATCTTCTGAAATGGCAAAGTTCATCCATTTACTGACGTAAAGGTTGTTCTTACACTTAACCTGGCCGTGCACCTGCACTGAAATACCCGAGAAATAGCCCAACTGTCCAACAACATTATATACATATTTAAACTAAATTCGAAGAAATTGTCCATCTTTCCCTAAGAGACCTGAATAGGTTAGAATCAGCTTTTGACAATACAAAGTCTCGGTCTCAAATAATAATTAATTTTTTTTTCTGTGACATGTTTCGCTCAACAAAAGAGCATCATCAGACCTAAAATCGTTGTTAACAATACAATGTTGTCTTTCACAGTAGCCTAATGCTAAAACCTACCGTCAAATCCAAAACTAAACTAAATCTAAGACATAAAATATAAAACCTTACAAATACATGGACATTTACACGTTAAAATGTCAATTACAATAATAACAAAAAGTAAGAACAAATTAGGGACAAGCAGAGGGGGGGGGGGATGAGATGAGGTTAGTCCTATCTTGTCGTACATTTGACGGTAGGTTTTAGCATTAGGCTACTGTGAAAGACAACATTGTATTGTTAACAACGATTTTAGGTCTGATGATGCTCTTTTGTTGAGCGAAACATGTCACAGAAATAAAAATTAATTATTATTTGAGACCGAGACTTTGTATTGTCAAAAGCTGATTCTATTTAAACTAAAGTCATGACCCTGCTCACAGTATATCAGTGAACCCGGCCCTTGAACCAAAACTATAAGATTATAATTAAAATTAAAAATTAATATAGCCCAGAAAAGAATAATTATTGTTTCATCAAGCCTATAAATGTATTGTGTTGACATGCTATAATATACTACAAAGCTAACTATAACTAAATTTGACGATCTAGAGATCGCCAAGTAAAAAGTTTTTTATTTTATTTTGAAAACTCAGTACAGGAAATCATTTAAATTTTGCCGGAATAGAGTTATAAATAGCAGGGACGTTGTAAGTAAAACTTCTCCGAAACATTGTAGTCTTGTGGCGTGGTGGTGTTATTGTACATTTATGTCTTAGATTTAGATTAAGAATATCAGTCCTAAAAACAATCTTTCAGTACAAGTAAGACGGTATTTTGGTAAGCATTATTCTGTGATACAGGGCAGCACTATGTATCTTACGCCTATCACCCATTCATAACCATTTTAAGGACCTGAGCTTGTGGCTTACCTACAGGATTTCTTCTACGTATGACACAGATAAAACGGATACAAGAAATCTGAATTTTTTGAACATTTTCAATTTAAAAATAGCCTTTTTTTGTACATTCCGAGACATGTCTACTGAATCTTAGATCCGCGTCCATCCATAGCCCCAAGTTCTTGAATTCGTCGCAAAATTCCAGTTCCACACCATCTACAGAGATTGAAATATTAGTTTTCAGAAACTCTCGATCTCTACGCCTACAAAACAGCATTGCTGTGTACTCTTGCCAGGATTGAGTAATAGTGAATGGTTTCGAGATATATTATATAGACAGTCTAGGTTACGGTCAATCATTAAACAAGCCCTGTTCATTTCTGAAGGAAGAAAGGAATAAAATATTTGCGTATCATCCGCGTACATTTGTATAGAGCAGTCGGTAAACTTAAAAAAAGCCGTATAAACAGAGAAGAGCAGCGGCCCAAGAACTGACCCCTGAGGAACACCACATGTTAATGATTTCTTATCAGACAGCTGTCCCCGTAGGCACACTCGCTGCTCTCTATCTGTTAGATAATTCTTAAGGAATAACACTGCCGAAGTTGAGACACCTATGTACTTTAAAATATTTTCAAGAACGTGATGGCTAATTGTATCAAAAGCCTTTGAAAAATCCAAAAGTACAAGAACTGCTACCATTCCAGTATCCAAAGCTCTAAAAATACGATCCGTCACATTCAAAAGTGCGGTAGTACAACTACTGTGCCTCCTACGAAAACCAGATTGTGTATCAGTGAGTACGTTATTCTCCTCCAAGTGTAATACCAGTTGTTTTTTTATAAGTTTCTCAATGACCTTAGATAATACTGGCAAAATACTTATAGGACGCAAATCTTTTAGTTCTTTAATATCTTTATTTTTTGGAAGGGGTACAACGTGAGCTAATTTCCATTGAGATGTATAATTGGATGTAAAAATACAAAAATTTATAATATGAAAAAGAAACCTTAATAAAAATGGGAAGCAAAGCAGAATAAATTTTATGTTTAAGCCATCTGCACCAGTGGCTCCAGTTTTTATAGTTAACAGGGTGCGGCTTACCTCAACTTCAAATAAGGCAAATAATTCTTATCAAAGTCCGCAGACGCTTTAATTTTGAGATACAGGGTATTGAAATACTTCTACCAGTGGCGCCCAAGCTAACATGAATTTTGATATATTTAACGAAAAAAATTATATGCCACTGTTATTCTTCAAAATAAATATTATTTTCAAAATTGCGCTTTATCACTTAGCAAAAATGCTCCCTAGGCTTTTCTTCATGTGATTAATGGTTAAAAAAAAAATAAATGGCAATTATTTGCATATCAGAGTTTGTAAATTACATTAATATTAAATATTAATATTACACTCTGTATCTCAAAAATAAAGAGATTGCGGACCTATGTTGATAGGAACTATTGGTCTTATTTTTGGGTAAGAGCGATGGTACATGTTTATTAAAACACCCTATATAGGATTAAAATGTTGTATCTCCGAGGCGCCAGCAGAGGCTGCGCATACCAAGCGACCTTCTACTCCGAGTGATATATAGGTATAGATATTATTTATTTTTTAAACCTCAAAATACAAAGATTAATATGAAGCACTTGACCGGATCAGATTGATTGATTGATCGGATTATGTTAGGCCAATTGAAAAAGTAATACTGAAAATACGGAAAGAACCCGTAAGATAGCATAGCATAGCATTTCATGGAACCCTTGCGGGTTTATTAACCTTAAGCTTTCTCTTGTTTTCCGTTTATGTTTACTCTGTTTAACCGTCGGTTTTCGCGGTTTTACCCTTGTGTGTTGTTTACTTTTCTCCTTCTGAATATCATGTTATCCTGTTGTGTTGTTGACGTCGTTTTTGAACCTGTTGTGGCCATTATGCTGATTAATAGGCGTTCGGATTACAAACATCATTACAAATTTGTACAGGGCATTCTTAGATGGACTATTTTATATTGAGCAATAATTCTAATTTTAGAAAAATCTAAGAAAAGTTATGTTCGTTTAAAAAAAAATATAAATCTAAATACACAATGATGACAGGTAATATACATCAGACATAAAGTGTGACTTTTTTGTGTTCTATCATTCTCTCAACAAAAGTGAACAAATTTCAGCTAAACGATCGATAGTAATAATACATATCTAGATGCTTACTTAGATTTTGGAACTAGTGGTGTTTATACATTGTCAAAAAATACACAAAGTTTAAAAAAATATGTTTTAACGCTAGTCTAAAATGTTCTCCCAAGACCAAAACGTTGCTATTCAGAAGGCGGCCGAGTTAGCATGTGTCTCACTGTTACCTGAGAAGTCGAAAGATAGATACTATTATCCAACGTACAACTTGTTTCTGGAATGGTTCGCGGATAATAAATACAATAAAGATTTCCTATGAGTATTCGTGTTTTTTTTTGTCCTGGCACCGAAAGTTGTACTTTCGTATCTAGAAACATACTACTTTCGTAGCTAGCAACGTATAATATTCAGGTAACTCTAATGTTTACTTTCGTTATCTTTCGTAGCCCGAAGGTTAATTTATTGTATACAGTAGTAGAAAAAATAAAAAACACCATCATGTTTTTCTTACTAGCCCTTTAATTTAACATAACATGCCTAAGACTACAGATTTTCACTAAAACATTAATTAATTAAGTGTTCGAACAACCCTCCATTAATAGCTAAACAATATCCTAACTGATCATAAAATTCATTTCTAAAGACGCGTCCTCACCGAGTCGACACTGTCGATCGACTCTGTCTATCGACGTTGTCGACTTGGTGTGTACGTGGCAATCGACGGTGTCGATCGACAAAATAAATCGATCGACATGTCGATTTGTTTTCCATCGGTGTCTTCTTTATAAATTTTTGGCCGGATTTTTTGTAATAAATATCCAAATTCACTTTCCGACATTCGAAAAAAAATTTTAAAAGCACCGTTACACCTGTATTCAAGGCTCAATATGTTGACGTCATCTTTTCTTAAATCTTCTATCAAATTACTGGCACTATATCTAATTCTACTTTGAAGACTTGGTCGAACCCAAAATCTTCTTTTGCGTGCAATTTTTCTTTTTAGTCGCGATAATAATATATGCGGCACAAGCAACTACGTCATCTTCGTCAGACATGTTGATTTCGACTGATCGACAACCATTTCTGTCAACTCTGGTGTGGACAGATGCAGTTTTATCGACTTGTTGACCAACAATGTCGATAGACAGAGTCGATCGACAGTGTCGACTCGGTGAGGACGCGCCTTAACATTACTGAGTTGATATTAAAAATTTCTGTCACATTCTAACGAAATACAGTTTTTTAGCTGGTCTACAATTTCAAATTCTACATCTTTATAAAAAAAATTTTTTAAGTGACCCTACAGAAAGAAGTCGTTTGGCGAAAGTTCAGGAGACCATTTCCGTTACAAATATTTTGTATGTGTATTCCCTAACCATGAGAGAATTATGGGCATGACAACCATCCATTTTACAACTTCTTCTAGTGCGGGTTCAATTCGATTCTGTAGTAAGTCCAATAGTTACTGCTGTAAGGTTGCCTTGCATGGAAAATGTGATGTCCTACAATTCCCGTCCAAACATTTATTTTTTGTGAATATTGCGTCCGAGTATAAACAAGACTATGTTCATTTTCTTGACTCCAATACCGTCAATTTTCAACATTTGATTAGTTTCGGTAAAACAAATATTTCTCAAAAAATCCCTATTATTACTTGCTTTTTCTATTACCTCAGAACAGAATACCATTATCCGTTCTTCATCACCTTGCCGTAGCTCTTGATGTTTTTCATACTTATAAGGAAAATATTTATGTTTTTTTAAAGTGCGCAACACTGCGGTTTGATGTTTTCCTACGGCTTGCGCAAGAATCATCGTGCTAATCATTTTATTTTCCTCCACGTGCAGTAAATTATCAAGATCTCTCTTATCCCTTTTTTCAGCTCCATTGACATTCTGAGTTGAGGTTATTTATTACAGTGCCTTTGGACTCAAATTTACTTATGATCAGTTTAATTAATTAAATGGAAGGGATATACTTATCACGGAATCGAATTGAAAACATTTAAGACACTGCACCTAAAGTGTTTCCTGTATAATACCACTTAATCACAGTTACTTTTTCTTTAATGAAATAGCCAATATTTAGCTATAATTAAAGCGCCTTCAATGAAAATGTTGTCACTGGCGCTACTTTTCGTTTTGTCAATGCCCAATAATAATTTGCTGGTGTTTGCTGTATTGCCTAAACTATGAAAATTTCGGAATTTTGCCATCACATTCAATCTCAGACGAAGGGGAGCCAATATTTAGCCGCCTTAAGATCTATGATAAATAGATATTGTACTACAGCATATTTATTATCTTTTTATGTTAGTTTTTGATTTTTTAAACACTTTCTGCCATTATCATGCCATTGGCAATAGCTATCTAAGCAATCTCTACATTTTTTTCAAAAATATTTTTTTTATTGGAAAATAGTACCTACCTACCTATTAATAGGGGAAAATGGCCAAGCGATCTAAATGTATTATTTGAAATTAAAGGTTAAGATGAAATAATCTCTAAAAAATTAGGGCGACAAAAATTCGTCTTCCCTAGTATCTATAGTTCAGCCAGTTCGTTATATCTCTACCCACGGGCCCACGCGGACGTCTTCAATTTTTAAAAGTCGTAGGTAAAGTATAGCGAGCGAGGGGAATTTGGAAGCTGTAGATTCTAGATTGATTGATCAAACATATTCTAGATATACTGGTCAAATGTATACTGTTGCATACACTTGAGGAATAAACCTTTATTTTTGTTCTTATAACATAGTTTTTGCTGATGCCTATGGTTTGACCACTAAATCTAGAATAAGTTTGACCGGTAAATCTAGAATATACCGCTTTTTATGCCAAAATTCGCGTCGGATGCTTCTTTTTGTCTCGTACAATGTTTCGCTTCCTATACTTAAAAAAAAATCGGCATACCCCTACCTTTGACTTAAAATATTTCGGAAAACAGAAATTTCTACTATACTCATCATATTCCATGTCAAGTACTAATTAAAATGTATCTAAATTAAAATCACCTGAACCTGAACTAACCTGAACTAACCTGAAGGCCTGGAGGACCAACGTTCAGAATAGTTTAGATGGAAAGATGTAGCGTACCTGCGACGAAATGAGAAGCGCATTCGCATTTGACAAAGTCTGCAACTCGTAACAAATTGACCTACTCTTTACTGTTATTCCCTATAGGGCCCACAGAACCAAACAATAGACATGACGTAATAAAAGATCAGGACGACAGAAAGGGCCAAAGGTAAAATAGTTACATTCAACGACTGCAGTTACATCAGAATAGAGTATACACGCATGCACACCCACGCCACGTTGTATAAAGTTATTGGTTTTATTAAAAATGGATGGGTCTGCTTTGTGTATTGCTTGTATTAAGCTCGGACCTGGATAACTTTTACTGCTTATAATATTTGCTTTTTTTGCAAATCGCTGTTTATACAATAAGAATTACTAATATTTAACGAGTAATAAATAACAAGTGTATAGGTAATTTACCCTCTATTATGTAGCGGCTAAAAATTAAACTGCTCTCCATAACGTTACAGCGTTACAGCGAAGTTGAAAGTCATTTTCCCTTAACCCAAAAATACCTTCAACTTGGATAATATTTTAAATCAAACACACTCTTTGTTATGATTTTTTGGATTTATGGTAAATAACTTTCAAGAAGCACACCACTATGCCAATTTAAATTGTATTTTACTCCATAAGCAGGTTTTTTCAATGATTTTTCCTATACAACTTATAGCGAAACATTCCCTCATGTATAAAAACACCTTTTCCATACCAGCTATTTTCGACTAATGAAATAGTCGAAATGTATCGTTACCATAGCAACTAAAAAAATGTCCGGAATTTTTTCTCCTCCTTGGGGTCCTCTACATCAAGAAGAAAAAATAAGTAGAAAGAAAACAAAATCATTCAATATGTCATCGAGAAGAATAATTTGCAAAGAATAGGAGTAGAAACTCAAGAAACTAATATTGCAGTTGGCTGCGCCTCTTGGTGGGAACGCAACTGTGCCTCCGTATCTACTAAGAATATCTGGCAAAAATACTTATAATTTATATCGTCAAATAAAATAAATCAGGAACGGATGGGACGGCAGGGAGAACGGGAAATTTCCCAATGGGCCTCTTACTGTATGGTACCCTGGGGCCCTTTTTGGGCTGGGGTCCCTACTGCTACAAACTACAGATGAACCACAGGCCTAAAAATTAAATACCGCGAAAGTCAAAAAAAGAGCGTGGCACCTAAAAAATTCTTGCCTGCGGCGCATTTTTTAAAGCCGATAGAATAGAATGGGGGCCCCTTAAGGCAACTTTCCCGGGCCAGTCAATAGCGTCCCATCCGTCCCTGAAATAAATAGTAGGTTTCTAGATGACAATGACGCATTAGGAATAATAAAGAGCTTTTAAATGGAAAATTTTATTTTATTCAAAATCGGTTTGCACATAAAATATAGAATATATCATGCATTGTTTTTAGAATGTCTTCTTATACCTACATACTACTACTACCACAAATTTCTGAGATTTAAATATGACGATATAATCCAACTTACCTCAGTCCAAAAGTGGATGATTTCGGAGATACAGAGTGTCAAAAGTTCAATTTGGTTTTAGTTTTTCATAGATATTTTTTTTTAATAATTGGTGTATTGTCACAATATTTGGCTAGGGGGGGGGGGGGGGTTGTGGGGTGAAAAATTAAAATCTGCTCCCATTCTTATTTTAAAATTTAGGGGCGCCACCTGCGGTACCTTGCACACATATAAAACAAAATATCTTTTTTGAGCCACCATGTATTTAACTTTTAAATAAAAGTCCTTATTCTCCAATGTCTTTTACCTGAAGAAGGTATAAGTGGTAAGAGTTGATTTGAGCAGCCGTTCGTGAGATATCTGGATTTAAAAAATTCACTTCGTGTATGGCCAGGTCTAAATTATTGTAGTAATTGAACACAATTTGAAGCCCAAAAAGTGGAAAGTTTTTTCCAAGGAACAAATAGAAAGATTTGTCAAAGAGTCAGACGATAACAAAGAAACAAAAGAAAAATTTCCGAAAAAATTCTTGGTGAAAAATCTTTGGACGCTAACAACAAACGTGTTAAATCTAATGAATCAGAATATTCTACCAGCTCTACTAGTGGCATGGGTTTAATTGATATTGCTGTTGCAGATTCATTTTCCATTTCTAGTTCAAATTCCTCATATATTTTACAAAGAGAAATATCTCAACATACTGTTGTAGGTTACCCAAGCATTAATTTTAATAATATAAGTAATTGTACTTTTAATATTTATAATAAATAGGTAAAATTATAGTCTGTGTTTAGTTTTTAATTGTAAATAATTACTTTTAGGTACAGTGTGCTTAAAAATTTTTTAAGCACGCTGTGCCTAAAAGGAGGTTATTTAAAAATGAAAACGACAATCAAAAAGGGGTTATTATAAAACGTCAGTACAAAAAATAATATAGACATAATCTCGCAGCCTCTAGAAAAATTATCTTTTTAGGAAGTTTTAGCTTTAAATTCCTAATAATAAATTTATTCTTGCCTCCAATGGGGGGGAAAGGTGGTCCGAAAAACTCTTAAAAAAAATGCACTAACTAATGTGGGATTGTCCGCAAACCACCCTCCCATCGCAGTCCTTACGAAATCTCTCAGTTCGTCCTTGTAAACAATCCTATGTGGGTGGCGAATATAGGACGCAAAGGGCGAATGGGTCAGGCTAACAGAAATCCAGAAAGGTTATACTACCCTTATGGGTCTTTAAAATTGTGCGTTTCACCCCTTGTGCGTAAACTGCGTGTTCGCCTTGCGGCGTTCCTATCACCCTTCGCTGCGTCCTTGTAGGGCGAATAAGTTCAGGGTAAACAGTTTCGATGGCGTGCAACACGTTAGACTGCGAGATTTCCTACATTTCTAAAGGGTGAGAGGGAGAGATGATGTACATATCCGAAATTAAATATGGACCCTAAAAATGTGTACACAAAAACCAGTCAAGTCAGAAAAGATAAATAACAACAAGAGTGTAATAATAATTAGTTTTAGACATTATTTTCTACTTAATGTTTTACAATTTTTATATTAAATAAAACTAGAGAATGCGTGGATAATAGTGTAAATATGCTCTACCAAATCAAAATATACAGTGTGTAAATAATGTATGGAATAAATTCGATTAAAATTCAGATAATATGTTTTGAGAAAAACGCTGAAACACGTCAAGTAACTTATAAAAATGCGTTTTCTCTGACACTTACAACATTTATACAGGGTGTCGCGTTTAGAAGATATGATTGTATGGATGATTTTTTTTAATGAAATGCCCTGTACATTGCTTCCGATTTTTCAAAAGGAGCCGTTTTCAAAAACCCAATACAGTTAAGGTCCAAAATTCGTAGCTTAGAAACCAGAGCCACTTAATCAGAAAATCCCTAATTTATTTTTATGAAATCAGAAAAATCTAAAGTTGAAATCCAACAATTAATTAATTAGATGTTGAAATTGTGTTCCTTCTTGCGCCTGACAATATCCTAATCGATCAATAAATTCTCGTTACACATTACTTATAGTTTCTTCAGATATTTTGGCACATTCGATTCCTATCTTACATTTTAAATATTCGATACTAACTAATCTACTTTTGTATACTATATTTTTCAAATGTCCCCACAGAAAATAGTCCGTGGAAGTAAGACCCGGGGACCTGGGTGGCCACTCAATGATGCCACGCCTTCCAATCCACTTGCGGAGAAAAACTTGATCAAGGTATACTCGGACCACCACTACAGCATAATGTGGACTTGCGCCATCTTGTTGATTCCATAAATGTTCACAGCGAACCCCAGGTTTATTTCTATTTGGAAATAAATTAACCAGTTTAGGTATAAGAAAGTCTTGCAAGAATTGAAGATGCTTCTGTCCGTTTACGAAACCGTCAAAACAATATGGCCCCAAAATTGTATTTCTGACAATACCCGCCCACACATTTGTTTTCTGGGGATATTGTGTATGCTCTCGCATTCACCTAGGATTTTCTTTCGCCCAGTATCCAGTATCTGAATTTTGTTTGTTTACCTCACCGTTTAATTTGAAAGTAGACTCATCAGACAACATTATATTTTTTACCAAAAACGGGTTATTATTGCACATGTCCATTAATGTTTGAACAAGATTTACTTTAAAAGGGTGCCGATTTTCTATATCCTCAGTAAATTACACGGAAACAACAGTATTGTAAATTTAGCTTGGTAAGAATTTTTTAGTATATTTCTCTATAAAACCTCTTAATAACTATAAATCTCTTTATCAGTCTTTTCCAAAATAAAATTGTAAACTAAATTTATAAAAAAATATGGTTAGCTTTTTTATATAACATAGTATTATTATGCTACTAAGGTATATATTACATTTTACAAATGCGTTTTGGTTAAATTGAATAACCATTTCTTTTAGTTAAAAGTAATAAACTGTATTGTAAATTTTACTAAATCCTTTTGTGGCTTTTATAATTTTTTATTACATTAAGAGACAAGCTTAAAAAATGGTTATAAAGGAAACTTAGTAAAAATTACTATATTTCTTTACTAAAATTTTTAATAGAATTTAGAAGGGTGTAATTATAGTAAGACTGTTTAACAATAAACTATTTGAATTTTTATAACACTATATTTGTAAAATATCAAAAAATATAGAAGCGCTTATAAAATTTTCGTAGGAAAATTCGTATTTTACTAAATGAATATAGTAGAAACCCTAAATAATTTACAGTTTACAGGAATAGTCAAAGCCGCGTCGTCCGTCGCCGCCGTCGTATTTACAGTTATGCCATCAAAGGGGTCGTACCTCTAACTCTTACTCTTATGTGTTTTAAGTTCAAACTGGTTATTTTGTCTCTGATTTTGTGTTTATGGTATTATGGTGCTGTTATGTGGAGTTTGGGGGATTTATTAGCAGAATGGAATCTGGAAGACTTAGTTTCGACCACCAAGAAAGAAAGACCAAATATATCTCATTATACCATGTGTAAAAGCAAATAAAAAATGTTACAAAAATATTTGAATGAATCTACAAAAGGAGTTTTAAATATTTACTAAAATATGTAATTATATAGTATAACAAAAGTTGGTGGTAGAAATTCAACTAAAATTAATAGAATTTACGAAAAAATATTACAAATTTTACAATATTCATTAGTAAAATGTGCAAAACTGCTTGGTAGTTTTTACAAATAATTATTACAATCGTAACAACAGAAGCTAGAAAAAAACAACATATTTTTATAATATTTGCACTCCTGTTTAATAGTTTTTACTGTAACGAGTTTTTTTATTCCTATATATTTTTGTAGTAACTATTAAAAATATTAACTCGTTTTTAATATAATTTTGTAGTCTTCCTTAATATACCATATGGCTATCCTATATAGAACTATACAATATAGTTACTTCTATTATGATTTTGGATATTCTTATAAATTTTTTTTTCCGTGTATGCAACGACATAAAAGAGGTTTCTTGTTCTAGACCAACCTGACGTGTGCTGCCATGAGGATTTTCTTCAAAGGTTAATAAAATATTTAATTTGGTTTCCTCTTCAAACGCTGGGCGTCCGGTCTTTGGTCGATCTTCTACAGAACCAAGTTCTCGAAACTTTCTTTCTATTTTGCTTGCAACTGATTAAGTTATGAGCCTTTCTGGATATTTAGCATTAAACAACGTACATACTTGCTGTTGTGTCCGAACTCTATCACCATACCCAATCATCATGAGTATTTCAATTCTTTGCGTTTTTAAAAATAAAATAATCTACAACTGGAATTAATTTGATTCGGTGAACCTTGAACAGAACAGAAAAAGAAATGTCACTGTCAAAGCATCACAACAAGCCATACCTGCATGGGAAGTACACATACAGGTAACCTGATTAAAAATAATTTAATTATAAATTTAATACTAAAAATAAGTTAGGGATTTTCTCATTAAGTGGCTCTGGTTTCTAAACTACAAATTTTGGACCTTAAGTGTATTAGGTTTTTAAAAGTGGCTCCTTTTGAGGAATCGAAATTTCAAGTTATATATAGGGCATTAAAGCAAAAAATCATTCACACAATTATATCTTCTAAACGCGATACCCTGTATAAATATTGTAAGTGTCAAAGAAAGCACATTTTAATAAGTTACTTGACGCGCTTCAGCGTTTTTCTCAAAACGTATTATCTGAATTTTGATCGAATTTATTCCATACATTATTTACACACTGTAGAATAAATAAATAGTACTATAGAATTAAAAAAGTAGTCCATTCTTACAGTGCAGTTGATACGATAGGAAATAAAATACTTGAAGTCTTCCTCCACAAAATAGATTTATTGGTATAAAGGTTTATCCCTACATGTTTCGGATGTTTAAACATCCATCATCAGGGGATACTAGAAGAAATTAAGTAAAAGGTAAAAGAAATTCAATATTCGAGTAGACTTGACTTACCAATATCATGTTCATATAATGAAGTTCGTTCATTAGTTAAGTAGTTATGCCTATTTATTTGGGGTAACGAACTTCATTATATGAACTCGATATTGGTAAGTCAAGTCTACTCGAATATTGAATTCCTTTTACCTTTTACTTAATTTCTTCTAGTATCCCCTGATGATGGATGTTTAAACATCCGAAACATGTAGGGATAAACCTTTATGCCAATAAATCTATTTTGTGGAGAAAGACTTCAAGTATTTTATTTCCTACTATAGAATTAATAAAATAATGTTACCGATTTATGCATTTATAAAATTCTTCCAAAATCTAATTTCTGGCTTTTTAGGGAAAATTAGATTGTTTACTTGCAAGAAGTTCGAGTTAATACACTTTGTAGGGGGTGTTTGTAAAAGCATTAAGTAAGTCAAGTAACAAAAAATCGAAATCTCACTATTTTCCTAGTTGGTCAAAGTTCAATTTTGTTTTCCTTATTTCTAACATGTTGCGATTATTTCTTATCGTAACAGTTAAATATTTGGCACAGGGGCAAAGCTTGGTGATTTCCACTATTATTTGCAAACATTTTGCTCAACTGTGCCACTAGAGAGCAGAGGGCACTTTACCTGAAGCACAGATTTAAATGTTGGCATACTTTTTTTAGTTTTGACAGACGTTGCAAAAATATATTTGGTAATAAAAATAATCAAATACTAAAACAAAAAAACTGCTCTTCATCTGAGCCGATAAACCTCACTCGAATTAAAGGTTTCATATTCAAGCAAAAGGTATAGACAAAGTCGCGGTCTTCATAAATGTATTAAAACAGGGTTACATGTTTTGCCTTTAAGTCATTATTAGACATAAGAAGATGTTAATTCGTAAAAATAAGAAATAAGTGTTAACTAGCCTCCAGTAGTGGTTTTAGGGGTAGCACAACTAGGCGACCGCCCTGGGTCTCGCGCTAAGAAAGTAAATAATTTATACCGTATGTAGTATATTATTTCGTTCCCAACAAGGATACCCATTTAATAAAGTATTGATTAAACCTACAACAATACTATAAAATAATAATAGTTCACCTCTTCAGGGCACAGGTTAAATTAAATCTTAACCGCGAAGGCCTCGCAAAAAGTACAAGGCACAGGGCCTTGTGTTGGTTAACGCCGGCACTGCTAGCCTCATACACCCAAAAACATAAAAAAAATATTATAAATTACGGCTACACACTAAAACTACATAATCGCAAGACAAAATTCGGCAAAATGAAAACTGTGGTATATAAAAAGAAACAAAAATAACACACTAAGTTAAGTATGCACTATGCAGTAGGTAGGACTGAAGAAACAGATATTTAGAAAATATTGTTAGCCCAAAATATCAATGTCATCAATATAAGACGAATGAATGAGTAGCAAAGTAAGAACGTCAATACTGTCAATCAATAAAGACTTTTGGCAAAACAAGAAAGTTTTGAGCAAACAAAAAAGTAATAGTATAATATAAATCAAGGGAGAGATTAAAGTGATACTTTTTATCCCGAGTCGAAAAGTTTAAAGCCTGAGCGAAGCGAGGGCTTCAATTCGCTGTGGGATAAGAAGACACTTTAATCCCATACTTTTTACACTACTCTATGCACCTTGCGAAAATTTCCAAAGAAAATTAACTAAAGACAAAAAGGTAAAATAACGGTAATTTATTTACAAAATGTCATGCTGGTTATTGGTTATTATAGTGTTGACATTACATTTCACTCAAAATCTTGGTAAGTTTTGACAAGTTGCTATGACACTTAAGAAAAAGTTGCCAGTATGACGCTAACAAGTTGATTTGTCAAAAATCTAACACATATAGATTGTCGATCCACTAAAATCATAAGAATTTCAAAAATCGACATTGAAAAGCCGCCGAAGAGGCTATTGGCCAGCTAGGAGTACCTCAAAAATCTCGCCATCTCTATGAGAAACAGTTCATAGATTATAAAAATGGTGTGAAAAGAAGAGTGTAGACAGAACAAAATAAACAAACAACAAAGAATAAAAGGAAACTATTTTATAAGATGTTGAAAATGTCCTCCACCAACTGTTCTGCAGTAGATCAAACGATCTAGAAATTCCTGTTGTACATTTAGTACTACTTGTGGAGATATTTCTCTTATTACACGTCGAATAGACTCCTTCAGTGTATCTACCGAGATGGGTTTAGATTTATAAACTAAATTTTTGACGTAGCCCCATAAAAAAAAGTCCAGTGGATTAAGATCAAGCGATCTGGGTGGCCACTCTATTGACCCCCGTCTACCTATCCACCGCCCCGAAAAAATTGAATTTAAGGACTCCCTTACATGAACAGCATAATGCTCATACCGTGTGTGGGATGCGGAATGCAAGAAAAAAGTAAAAAATAAATAAATAAATAAATAAGTATGACATGGATATTTATTTATATCAAAAAAGCCCAGCAATGTAATTTACAGGGCCAATATTTTACAATATAACATAGATTTTGCAAATATACTTTTAGAATAGGTATTCCCTATGACTATCATAGTTTTTAAGTACACTACATATCACAGAGATTTTGAAGACAAGCGAAGGAACTGGTTGTAATTCAATTGCAATTTAGCTTACTTTTTGGATAAGTCACGCAAGCTCAAGGTATCGTTATTGTGGAGTCAGTATTCCATGCTAAAGGCCACAATGATCACAGAAACCAACGTAGTATCTCTAAATTCCTTAAATCTGTTGTATGTATAGTTATTTCCATAATAAACGAATCAGTAGAATGCACTTCAATCTTGCATTTTCATTTAATTAATTTACTTTAATTCCCAGGGATTACAAGATTATTTTAGTCCGTAGGGAATAAGAGTATCACTTTAATCCCTGAACAGGGATTAAAGTGGTACTTTTATTCCCCAAAGTGCATAAAAAAAATCTTTATTGACAAGGTACACAATTGGGATAAAAAGTACAAAAATAAAACAAATCAAGGTTGGTTAACCTGACCGGGCACGTTCTAGGTAAACCTTCTCCGAAACATTGTAGTCTTGTAACGTGGTGATGTTATTGTACATTTAAATTATGAATATCACTGCTAAAAACAATCTTTTAGCATCATCCTACGATAATAGACAGCACTTTGCAACACTAGTTATTGAATGGTTTTTAAATTAACAAAAATGAAATATGATCCGAAAAAGTTTTATTTTCATTAAATGATTTTTTTTAAACTAAACAATAACGTTACCACGTTTAAAATTCAGTTAAATTGTTAAATCTGCAACTAACCTAAACTGACCTAACCTTTATCGCAATACAACTTTAACAATAATTTTTTGAAATTGGTCTTTATTAGGTTTTGTTTTATAAAGCCTGGTAAATTATTAAATATTGTTTCTTCGCT
This sequence comes from Polydrusus tereticollis, assembly GCA_963920685.1. Taxonomy (NCBI): domain Eukaryota; kingdom Metazoa; phylum Arthropoda; class Insecta; order Coleoptera; family Curculionidae; genus Polydrusus; species Polydrusus tereticollis. The sequence continues at coordinate 109,163,667 of OY987329.1, forward strand.
ACACACCCTTGCCTTAGTTTTGTTTTTTTTGTCAATAAATGGTTCGTAAATGGGGTTTTAGGTCAGGGCATCTCTTTGACATCTTTTGGTTTTTCAACTACTTTTTAGGTATCTTCGCATAAAAAACTATTACTATCGGCTCTTGCCTTTGTTGAGTATGCCGCGCCATGCATATTATGATTGGTTTACATATTCTTCGCATCGCACCTACTTCCGTTATCTAGAAAGGTGATAGTGCCTCTCTACTATTCGTGCTTCTCTACTATAGACCGACGGGGAGCCAGTCTTTAGTCTTAAAACGGTATGCCCTAGATTTTTTGCATAATTATCACATAAGTACTCCTTTTGTACTTTTAAATTTTGTAAAACCTCAATTAATTACCTTTTGGTGTAATCTTCCTGAAGATAAATGTCATTATCATATATGTAGTTTTGGATTGTTGCTTTTGTGTCATTTGACGAGGGAGTCTTGGTTAACTGCGTACTATGGTAGCTTGCATTGCCCATTACAATTACGCTATTCGGAGGTATATTTGGAATTAGCTTGTTTTTAAACCAATCTTCAAATAAATCAGCAGTGGTGTCCTCATGGTAATTCAGAGAAGAATCTTTAATGTTTTTTGCAGACAGAGAAAATCCATTTGGAATCCATCCGTCTTTAGATCCAGCATGCAGAATCGTAATTCGTTGATGGCGCGCTTGTTTTACACTTGCCGCTTGAGTCAACCCAACCCTTTTCCGGGGTATCATATGTGTCGAGCCAGGTTTTATCCAAGTAAATAATCGGGCTTTGCCGATCTCTGTAAATCTTAATTTTTTGTAGATATTCGGATCGCCATTCCCGAATTCTACTGGATTCCATTAAAACTTGTCTTTTGTTAATTTTTTTAAATCTAAAACCCATGTGTTTGATACACTTCCATAACGTTGTTCTGCCACATTCAACGCCGATTTCATCTTTTTTAAGACTCTTAATTAAATTATCTAATGTAGGCACGCTTTGTTCCTCGTATAACTTGTACATTTTACGCCGTATTATATCTTGATCACTTCCATTTACCTTCGAGAAAATGTCAGTATCGGTCCTTTTTTTCTCGCTAAATTGGGATTATTCATAATTTTCCATACAGTTGATGTTGGAATATTTATTAATGTGGCCGTTTCTTCTAACGCTGCTTGCTTGCTGACCGCACGTTCAATGAGAGTTGAGTAAACATTGTTTATAACTCACTTAGTTTCCACAGAAAAGTGTTTTCTGCTTTTCGACGGGGTTATATCCTGAGATACATTGAACTCGCACATATTTTCCATGATTCACACACGATTAAACAAACGCTGTATTACACACGAAGTAAGAATAATGACTAAGCTTAAAACTAACTGGGGTGGCTATATATACAGTCTTTAGAACATAATTTGTTTTATGGGATTAGCCCTCTCACTTTGAATCAGGTAAAAATTGGTTTAAAATCACCAAACTGATACTTTAATAATGAAATTTCGTCTTCCCGATTTGCAGTTTACTTTAAGACATTTTTAAGTACGGACCATAATTTACCTGCATTTATTCATTCATTCATTGTTTGTTTATGGCCACCCTTGAATAATCCCATTCAAAGGCAAAGTGTAACTTTCTTTTATCTCTGGACAGGCTTTAGTTTGTAGGTCGCATTTTGTCTCGCTCTCGTATGTGAGTCAGTAATCAGTGGATTGGTCGAAACGTCCGTACGTCCGTAACAGTTGGTAATGACTTTTAAAAAGAACTCATCAATAGTTGCTATGCGAAAGGCCTGGTGCAACACGCGATTCATAGTGTACCTCGGGACATCTGCGATAATTTTCAGCGCCCTATTCTAAATTACCTGGAACTTATTCAGTTCCGCTCTACTTATGTTGCACCACAAGTCTACTCCGCCTCTGAAGCAGGGGGTAGATAGAGCCTAACGGTCGCAATGCAAGCTTCTTTTGTCAACTAAAGAATAATGATAATAATAACAAATTCATTAAATAGAGCATTGAAACCTACCTATATTAAGTGGCAAAACCTCTGAACTTTGATAATTATGTTGTTGATGTTCTCACTGATATAGTAGAGTGAATGTTTATGCAATCTTTTTACATATTGTAAAATTATTAGAAAAATATAAAAAAAAAATTTGGAATCACCCAAATATCTGAGTACAAATCATTCCTTGTGACTAAATTAGAACTACAAACCTCCTAGAAAAAGAAATTACATCCGCCTCTGGTAGGCTCGCTCGCATTAGCATAGTGTTCAGGAAGTTAGGGATATTGGCGTGTATAAAGTGTGTTTCAGTTTCCTTTAATTTCTAGTCCCCTAATAGATAACCTCATTTATTATTCTAACATCATTTTTAAACCCCGACCCTTACTAGGTAAAAGAGATTATATTCACTGATAGTCAGATTAGCCAAGCCCATATATTATTAGGTCGTTTATAAATAATAAGAAAAATGAAGTTACTTTTATTTTTATAAATTAATTTTTCCAGGATATTATAAATCAGCACAAAGCTCTTGATTTTAATTTAAAATGAAAAAATATTTACATCATGGCTGCCTGTAGCATTATACAGTGAGTCCCAGAAATAACGTCTAAATTCATTTAAAATTCAGCGGTGTGTTTCGACTTTTATTTCTTAGTGTGTGTGTTTTTTTTTATGGTAATTTCATGTATACAGGGTAGCCCAAAAATAAGCTACGGCCATCAACTTCATTTTTTTAAATGATAATATTTATTTTTTATTTTTTTTGAATTTTGCATCGAATGTTCCATGTACCATACTTAAACTCAACAATTATCGAAAAAATTACAAGAGAAAGCTGGCTAAACCAGAGCTGAGGTTTCAATGGCGCTGTTACTGTTGCACTTATCGGCTACGGATCCCTGCGCCCTCATATTGGAGACATTTATTCTAAGCCGAGCCACGGTAGAATAAATAAGCGGTAGGCCACATATACAGGGTCGTTGGTATGTATGGAAACGGTCGATTATTTCTTAAAGTATAACAGTTAGCAAAAAATATTGTAGATAAACGTTTTAGGGTTTTTTAAGGTGTATTAGAGTTTAAAAAGAATAAGTATACAGGATGAGTCAGAAAACCGTAGGGAAGCAAAGTTACCTTTGTTTAAATAGAACACCCTATATCTTCGAATATTTTTGGATTTAGCATGAAATAACAATTATTTTTTAATAAGTGCATTATAAGTCTAAACCTAATAGTTTCCGAGATATCGACTTTTGAAAAATAACATTTTTCAACTTTGACAGCTTCTAGCTTTCTAATGGTACGTTTTAGAGTAAGACGGCTTACATGTCCCTATCTTATTTTTTTATTGTCTTCTCAAAAACATCAACTTCCGGTTAAACCGGAAGTACTGTATTTCTGGCTTTTGAGTTACATCCGGTTTAACCGGAAGTTGATGTTTTTGCGGACCTTCACCATTTAAGTTATCCTAGCCTGTTTATGAAGACAATGAGCGATTCAGAAGAAATCATCTGTACTCCTCTTCAATTGAGAGAAGCCGCAATAATATTGAAACAAACATTTTGGTTATTCAAATAATGTTGACATTAACCCGAGTGGAAAGTGATAACTTTCACTTTCCACCTGAAATGTCAAACTTATATACATGGTTATAAATAAATTAACCATTTTTTCTCTTACAGGTCTATTAACGCTGTCACTTGCCTACGATGAAGAGCTTATCGAAAAGGGGGAACTTAGGAAAGCTTGCTCACGAAGAGGTAATGCAATTCCACCAGCCCGCAGAGTTAATACAACCATGAGGTAAATTATTAATAATGTAGGGTAGGGTGGGGAAATAACGAACCTAAGCCCTTTTACCAGGTTCTTTGTAATCATAAACAATACAAAGAAAATCAAGAAGATCTATAATATTTTACAAAGAGTAGCCTAAATGATTTAGTTAAGTTTTGAAATGAAACTTGCGACTGATCAATAATTATTCCTTCATCTGGAGAGAGTCACCATTCTGAAGACCTTCCTGTGATCGCGTTTCGCAGCGAATATATCTTGCAAAAATTCAAGACCAATGCAAATCGATTTTTTAGCAAGTACCCTTATGAATTCGTCCTACATTGCTAGTAACTGGTCGTAATTTGTAAAATTGTATTTTTCATTCGTTAACTGTGAATGAGCCGATTTTTTGCAAATTATAAATTGTAGTCGCGATTTTAGCCATAGGTTGATCTTGTATGCTGAATTCTTTACTAATACACGTGCAATAAGAGCAACAGCATAAAGAAATTTTTGAGCGGAATAAACTAATCTAAAATGCTAAATGCCACATTTCAAATTAATATCTCTCTATAAAACTTGTTTTTTATATGCAAACAAATACATTTATCCTTATATACAGGGTGTTTCCTAACTTCTCTGAAAAAATGAAGAAGGTGAATCCTCACCTTATTTTAAGATGAAAATGTGGTATAAAAGTTTTTCTCGATCCAGGGTGTTAAAAAAAAGTTTTGTATTTTTTTTTCATTTTACTAATTAATGCCAAACGGTATTCTAATGATATTTATTAAACATAAGGGATTAGAGCACTTTACTTCGGGTCAATTTTAAATTTTACAATTAGTTCATTGGCGGGGATCTGGGTAAAAGAGTACCTTAATTTTTTTGATATTTTTTCGTATTTTTATCATTATGTTGTGTCAAATGATACGAGTAGGCTTTGCTTCATTCCATGGCAACCACATTTGTTTTCTCCATAACATTTGTCTCCTGTTTAACATCTTTTAACTAATATCCTTTTGAATTGTTTTTCAATTTATTTGTACTACATTATATACTTTCTTTTCATAATGGCTGAGTTTAACAATCAAAAAATGGCTCAAATTCATTTTATGTACGGTTTGGCAAATGGAAATGCGCTAGAGGCGAGACGTTTATATTCAGAACGTTTTCCTAATAGACGAGTACCGTAGTCGGAAACATTTACAAAATTGCACCTCAGGTTAGAGGAAACAGGTAACTTTGCAAAAAGCAAAATAGGCGGCCGACCCCTTATTTACCCTTTATTACAGTTAGAACCGTACAACTTGAGGAAGAGGTCTTAAACATGGTGGAAGAATCTCCAGGCACTAGACGAGAAAAATCGGAAACGAGTTGAATGTGAATTACAAAACAGTATGGAGTATCTTAAAGGACTATTTACTTTATCCTTGTCACATACAAAGAGTGCAAGCTTTGTTGCCTAGAGACTTTCCAGCTCGACTTAATTTTTGTAACCGGTTTCAAGAAAATTTTTTAAGGGTCCCACATTTTTCGGCAAAAATACTATTTACAGATGAAGCGAATTTTTCCAGACAAGGCATCATAAATTTTCACAACAACCATACTTGGGCGGAAGATAATTCTCATGCTATCATCGAAGGACATCACCAGTATACATTTTCTTTTAATATTTGGTCAGGGATTATTGGAGATAGCTTAGTTGGACCGTATTTTTTTCCAAATCGACTTACTGGTGATGTCTATTACAACTTCCTCAGAATTGCCAGAATTGATGGAAGCAGCGCCATTAAGAACGAGAACTTTAATGTGGTTCATGCATGACGGCGCTCCCCCTCACTTTGCAGGACGTGTTAGAAACTATTTAGATCAACAATATCCTGCTCGTTGGATAGGTAGAGGAGGACCTCACCCATGACCACCCCGTTCGCCGGATCTGAATCCATTGGATTTTTATTTCTGGGTTCACCTTAAACAACTCGTTTATACTACTACTAGTGAAACTGAAGAAGACCTTCGACTGCGTATTATTGATAGTTTTAATACGATTCGCGCCAGTCCCGAAATTTTACAACACCTAAGAGACAATTTAGCACGTCGTGTACATGGGTGTTTACTGGCTCATGGAGGACATTTTCAGCAATTTATTGGACTTTTGTTCATGTGAGTTCATTAATAAAATGTAAATGAAACAATGCAGTCTTCCTCCACAGTTTAATGTCAAAATAAATTTTAAGTTCCCAACATCTTTCGAATGCTTAAGCATTCATCATCAGGGGATACTAAAAGGATAGTACAGGATTGAGAATGAACAGTGAATATAAAATAAAGTTTTAGGACTTACCTAACATCCAGTTTAAAAGCGATGTAGGTTGTCTCAAATTAATGAGTACAACTTATAATGTGATATAATAATATGTGAAAGTTGAAGACTTGGTATGAACTAGTTAGTTGTGTTGAAATTAATGTATAGTTAAAATTTTGAGTGAAATGTGAAATCTAAATAGATGAAGAAGCATTTTAATGAGACAATAAATTAATTTAAAGCATATGAAGGAAAAGGTTTTATTTTAAATTATATTGATATTAAATTTGTTAAACTTAGGTGTTTAACCAAATTTAAAAATTAAAATTTAGAAAATTAAAAAAGAAATTTTTTGATCATATTGGTATGTCTTAGCTGACATGATGGTATGGAGATATACCACATATTTTAAAATGTGTATGAATTTTTAGCATTACTAAAATTTTTGTATTTGAAAGTTGATGAAAAATGTTTAAGTTATAAATAAATTAAATATAACCTGTGCTACAACACGACCGCAGTACCCGCCTGCAACATGGAAGTTGAGGTGAGGTTTATATTAAGAGAAAAAATGACAATATAGGTATATCGAATAGTCGGATTTACAATTTTTTTCTTTCTTGAATTGATTTCGCATCTCACTTCGTTTTCTAGAGAAAAAGTGAAAACAACTTTATTGCACGTACAAAAAAAAAATACCTATATATTTCAAAGTTAATCCATTAGTTTAAAAGATATTACGTCATTTTCATTACTATAATAAATACTAATTATAAATAACTTATGTAATTGAATGTTAAACATGGCCTCCAGGCATTAACAGCTTGCCAATGTGTCAAGTTGTAATAAAATCTATTCATTACATTTTGAGGTATAATCAGAGTTATGAGCTGACATTCTGTCATAACTCTATCTCTTAGTACTTCAATATCGTCTGGTTTTGTTACATAAACTTTATTTTTCAAATGGCCCCGAGGCAATAATCCATCGGCGTTAGGTCAGGATTCAGGAGATCTGGGTAGCCACTCTATTTAACCTTTTCTGCAAATCCACCTCTGTGTTTTGGGGAGAAAGACCAACGGTAGTAGAAGGCTACTCTTTGTGTATCATCTTATAATTTTTGATGGTGTGAAACCCAACCCCTCCAGATCGGTTTGAATCTTCTCCTCTGTCCAGCTTTTCAGAACCCCAAGAAGAACTACGTGTAGCTCCTTCTCGTCTGGAAACCGGTACCAGTGGTAAGGAAGTTTATTTATTTATCTGCCAGGGCAGAAGGGTGGATTTCACACCATCACTGACAGTTCACCTCTTTGCCGTTGTCTATCTCATTTGCTTAAAGAAATGTAGCAATTTCGTTGTATTTCTCCTCGTTTCGGATTACAAGTGCGCTTTCCTCTGGCTCCGAAACTTTGTTGCCTTTGATAATTTTGGTTCCCAACAAACCAGCTTGGCTAATGGGCTTCGGTTCTTGAGTGCCTTGCAGTTTGAATTAGGTTTTTAAATCTTCATTGTTAGTTCTTGGCAAATTTGGACAGGCTGATTCGTCGGTTTGAATTTTCTTCTTCTTCTTCTGCTTTCTGTAAGCCGCTGTTTGTAATAGGTACCTCTTTCCGTATATTGTCTACTTATGTCCATGTCTCGTCGTGTGAATTATCAATCTGCATGTCAACGTCAGATAAGCCGAGGTCAGTTGTTTGAGTAGATACTAAAAGGCGTTGTTATTAATTATTTTTATTGATATTTTTGCACCTGTTAATTTCCTGTTTTTCTTGATTGACTTCCCTCAGCTCTTTAATCTTTGTTATGTATTCTTTCTGGTTATTCGCTAATATTTTTCTTATCCGCGTTCTCCATTTAACCGCCTTTGTCTGTAAGATGCCTGCCCATCTCTGTTCCTATAATTTTTACTTGTCAATCATTTCCGTGCCTATGCTTTTGATTTCTGCAGGTTCCATATCCTTTCCATCTTTTGTGTCGTTTAGGTGGCCTTCCGCTTGTGACGCTCATCATACTTCTCGCTCTAATGCTACGTCGCGTCTTCCGTAACTTGCTTTAGAATTTTATTACCTAGTCGGTTTTTACACAATTTCTTCACAGTCATCAAATACAGTAACAATAAATCCGTAACCTATGGTCACCAAATTGACACTACTGAGGAAGTAATATAACCTTAACACTTTTTTTTATTTTTCTAGATTGATTGCGCTACGCGAACTTATGCAAACTGAGAATCGTTTGGGCGATCCTCCAGTTGACGCCTATATTGTTACCTCCAGCGATGAACACCAGGTGGGTTTAGGCTGTTTAGGTCGGTAAGTATAGAAATAGTTATGGTCTATTAAAATCTGATTCTCAATCTTATCAATTTAAGTAAGGTACTTACAAGGATGTACTATTTACTGAAATGCAGCAACAAGTATGTTTTACGTATTTCCCTATAATTTATATAGATGGTACTCCGGCAGATAAATGTTGTTTACTTTCATGCATACAAGAGCACTACCACTACCACAGAACCAGAAAACTAATATTCCGCGTCAAGCTTCAATCTTAGCTTCCTCATCTCCCAAAGCAGTTCCTTCTCCCTAAGTCCTTAAAAATGGATCATTCTATTACACTATTCATGTAGATTTCGTGTCGAAATGGCACCTTGTGATCCCTTTCCTTTTTGTCAGACCCTATAGTCATGCTGATAAGCCGTTATACGGCAAAGCTCAGCTAATGATTGGGCCCGACAGTAAGGATAAGGGACAAACTTCTTTGAGTTTATTGGATGTGTATACAGTGGTGGTGTGATTATCGATGACTAAGTTTTAAATATTGTTGGTAAATTTGGAGTACATAATATATTTCTACGTGTTTTAAATATTACATTTTCAATAATATTTATTTCAGAGTGTTGAGGTAGATGAATACGACCGAAGGCGTGAGTATATTTCTGGCTTTAGTGGCAGTTATGGTGATGCGATCATTACCATGACTAAATCAGCTTTATGGACTGATGGACGTTACCATTTACAAGCTGATGAACAGATCGATTGTAACTGGTTGCTTATGAGAGAAGGACGTAAAAACGTTCCTACAAGGTATTTAAGATTTAAATTTTTGCTTCACTAAACATTATTAGATCCTTACGAGTAAAATAACATAATACGATTTTATTATTTGTAACGCAACCTAAATTTTTTTAGTATAGTCTATACGAAGTCAATTCGAACAGCTAAAAAAAGAGTCAAGTACCGGGTCTGCTAAGTTTACCAATAAATTTATAATAAAAATAGTCTAATTTTATTATTATTAGACGGCGTATTAATTTTTTCTCGTCCACGCGTTCCTAGGGGGTCGCTTCTAGTTGATGAAATAATTGTGGTGGACAAAAAAATAAAATAATGCCTAAAAAATGTCTGTTCCACTGCGTTTCTTTACCTGTTGCCACTGATGGTGGTGTAGTTTCATTATTAGTATAGGGGGAAGTAAATTTAGTTTATTATTTTATTCGTAATTGCAAATTTTAGAAAATATCTTAACAGTGTACCCGAGTGTAATATTTTCTAAGTTATTCTGTTGTTGTTGCCGTTGCTGTTGCTACTGTTGTTATTGAGTGTCATGTTTTTCTAATTGTTTTGTTGTTGTTGTCGTTCTTGTTGTTATTTAAATATTTAATCAAGATGGCGTTGTGGAGACCTTTTGATGTTTTTGATAATGAAACGAACAATGTCGAAGCCGATTTCATGGCAGAGCTGTCGGAATTTTGTAATCAAGATTTACATGTTCAAACCCAGAGACTTATTTTAAATATTTACACCTGCTTAAAAAGTGAAAGTCCTGGGGCATCACAAAACGAAATATTAAAAAGGATTTGTGAGCTCACTAAGCTTGCTCGAAGTACAATTTACACCGTGATTAGAGCAGGAGTTATCATCGACCATACCGTAAAGCGAAGAGGAGCTAATCAGAAGCTTAAAAAAGTTGATAATGGTGACAAAGAAGTTACACGCCGAGTTGTATATTAATTTGACGAGGGAAACAAAGTCCCGACATTAGAAATGATTCGGGATAAGTTACGGGATTATCCTGATTATGAATATAAATCTCTGGACACCTTACGTAGTATTTTGCTAGATTCTGGCTTCAAGTACAAAAAATTGAACAAAATAATGGTATAATGGAATCGTCTCGTATCGTAGCATGGCGGCAAGAATATTTACGTGAAATTAAGGTATATCGCCAATTAAATGAGGGAGATAGTGTATATGGTTGGGTGGATGATGGTAATAAATGCACACTAAATGGACCTTGTTCTCGTGCCAAACGAGTTACCATACTACACGCAGGCAGTACTTAGGGTTTTATTTCTAGTGCTTTATTATTGTTGGCTAAAAATATAAAGCACTCATCGGTTGACTACCGTAAAGATATGACCGCCAGTCTATTCGAAAAGTGATTTATTGAACAATTGCTGCCAAATCTATCTCCTAAGTCTGTCATTCATATGGACAATGCATCCTATCATTCGCGTCTACTACAAGCTATAAAAACAGAAAAAAGGAATATGTAAGCGACACAGTATGCTAAGCACATGGTCATACTATTTTACGCCTGCCCCCTATTAATGTATATTTAATCCAATCGAGATGATTTGGGCTGCAGTCAAGAACAAACTGAGAAAATGTAACCAATCGCCAACTGACAATGCTTGGTACTTGGAAATATGAGCACAGTTTCTGTTGTTGATAAAGTTAACGACAGTGGTATATGGATGAAGTATATGCAGCATGTAATAGAGAAGGAGGATGAATATTGTATTTTACCGGCAATTGATCTCATTATTATATCTCTATTCATTCTCTATTCAAGCTCTGGAAATTCGGATAGTGAATTTTGACTTGTATCAAATTCACAGGAAATAAAATATAATGATAAACCGGTGTTAAGTGTTTTCTTATCATCACTATATATAATGCTAATTTAAAAAAAAATAGATCCGTGTAGTTATATGAAAATTATTAGGAATAAGTTTTTATAATTATAACTTAAATGCTGCGCCACAATGCCGGCCATGGTCTTCCAATTGGTTTTGTATATATACAGAATAAAATTAATTAATGCGGTAAAATATTTTCTATTCCTAATGTTGCACGCCTCCCATGTTTCAGAAAGAAGTTCTATAACCCAAATTTCAGTTTTTTGCTATTCCGATTGACTTTGTAGATATATACTATACTAATCTCTTTATTTTTGATCGATTATTGTACATCAATTGTCATTTCTGCTCCAGAGATACAAATATTTTTCCACATAATCACTTTTCCTAGACCAACGCTTTCGGGGGCGCTCTTAATATTAATACAAGAACATTATTTATTAATTAAACGCTACTAAACCTTTTTTCATTAGGTAGTAAAAGTTATCAACTGCCTACTGTATTAATTATTTCAGATTTAAATGGCTTAAGTCCCAATTTCCAAAAGGTGCCAGAGTTGGAGCAGATCCAAAAGTGATTTCTGAATATATGTGGAGCAAGTATATTCATGAATTTTCAGGGACCAAGATAGAACTTGTTGCTTTCAATCTTAGTTTGATTGACAAAATTTGGCCGCAGAAAGAAAGACCAGCGAAAAGAAGTAAGGAGGCCTTTGTTTTGGATATTAAATACGCAGGTAAGAAGACTAACAAACCTAAGAGAGCGAATAAAAAAATCAATATTTTAGATTGAAAAATCAGACTTATTTGATAAACTAAGAATTTCGGGCCACACTATAGTTATCAGTCGCAGCTAATCGCTTCATGGCGTATTTTCTTTACATAGGGTGCTGCATCGATCCATGCGACATAGGAAGGGACCACCTTAAAATCTACATAGGATTTCCTACGTTGTATAAATCGATGCACCACCCTACACTGTGGGTTTGGAGCAACACAGTGCTCTATCTAAACTATCTAGTAATTAGCCAGAATAAAGTATTAAGAAGAATATTTAATTAAAAAAAAGAAAACCTATCTCTTCTAAATAATGCTTTAGAACTAACTAATATACAAGATGTTTCAAAATATAAGCGAAAAATTGACTAACCTGAACTAACCGAACATTATCCAGAAAAAATATCACTCTGTAGATTATTTCACATATTATAATAAATAACAATAAACCTTATTTGTGGAAATGAATCATCATAAAGTGTATATTTTACTTAATTGCCTTCGAAAACAAATAAGATAAAAAAATTTTCCTGGTTTGTCCTACTGTCAAAAGTGGCTAAAGACACCATTTAAGTACTGTGCTTAAGAATTATTTATTCGACATTGCAAACGTGTTGTCCTAAATAATAATGTTGACGCCGCCGTTATATATGCTTGCGCCAAACATAAATTGTTTACTGTATTTCTCATAGGTTGCGTGATTCAAAATATGTCAATTGAAATAAAAGGCTTTTTCTTAAACAAAATATATATATTACTCACTTCTGGTATTTCGTTTACTTATCTTCACATCCGTTCTGGGTAGCAGCAAATGCTTTTTACTTTTACAACTTAGTATGGTAACTACTTACTGCATTAAAACAGCTATACGTTTTTACATCACTAACATTACATCACTAAACAACCAATAATATCAGGATACAATACTATATTCTTAAACTATCGAGACTTTATCGCATCTACGAACTTGAGACTGTTGTTTTACAACAGTTGAACTGGACTCGCGTCGTGGTATAAGAACTACGTTAATACACCTTTGGGCACTAACGCCGCAAATTGACTGAGTTATTTCAACAGATAAACGGAACTAGAGTTGAATGTACTAATCACATTATAGCTACACCTCGGGATTCAATCCGCGAACTTTCCAACTATTTCATGGCTTGAATATCACAAAATCAACTAAAACTACGCAAAATGCCGCGAAAAGCCCGTGTGCTTTTCACGACCACTGATACAGATCTCTACTTAAGTCTGGATATATTAATTACATTAAATATATCTTCGGGATAACACCGTGAACTGACCGACTTAATTACTTGGCTTGTGTGCCGTGAAAATCAACCAACGTCTCGTAAAATGTCGCAAGGGAGCCCGTGTATTTCTCACGAAGACTGCTTCGGAACCGGAAGTGATCGGAACTCAATTATATCATCTCTCTTTCTCTCGTACACACCGCAATATCCTGTCGTACCGTTTCAACCAATCACGCACGTATATCTAGTTGCCTCCCAATAAACCCTTCTGACACTGAATTTACTTCGCTTGTATTGTTTGATACGCGGCCGCTTGTTTGTATAGATGCCGGCTTCCGCGAAAGCTCGCTCGTTGCTTGCCGCGAACCTAGAGAGGCCATCTTAGTTTCCTGCTTCCTTGCCCGCTTTCGGCGAATATTCTAAGAAATCACTATTGGCAGTTAAAAATACGTTTTACATTTTAACCAAAATTAACGGACTTTTATTATTTGTAGTTTCCATGCACCGGCGACAATTTAACAGGTGGTAGAACTGCAACGTTGCCGTACTTTCTCTACTTTGTATTTATACTTGCTTTGTTATTAAATTATGCAACTAGACAAACCTTTCTCCAACAAATAATAATATAAATTGTAAAGCCTGGCAAGAACCGATTTTACCAAAAATCCCATTTTGACCAACACCCAATTTTGACAAGATTCCTATTTTGGCAGAAACCGGATATTGACCAAAAAGTCACAAAATTCTGATAATAAAAAACACTATAGGTTTTAACACAAAAAAAAACACCATTACATAATTTTCGAGGTAAAGAAGAATGTGAAATAAATTTAAGTTACATTTTTTAAATTTCCGATATTTCTACCGTAGTTAACTATTTAAGACGTGCCACTACATACTAATCTCTGATAATGAAATTATTCCGAATTTAAATGTTATGGAATTATCTGAGAAAATTATTTAGGTTACAAGCTTTTGCATAAAAAAAATTAGACTTGGATTTCTTATTAATTCAGTAATTATATAAAAATATTTTTTAAACTTTAATATTAAAAATATATACGGGGTCCTGAAATAGTGCGTCAGGCATTTTAAATAAACACGCCTGTGTTCCCATGGCTACCTAGATCTCTTATTTAATACTTTACTAATGAAATGGACATATTTATGGTTTTGGTAAATATCTTGAAAACGGCTCAGAATATTGATACGCTTGTAATACAAGAAAATATTTGTATTTAAATTCTGCATCAGATAGGTAGTAAAATAATATATAAGGTGCTTCATTTGAAATTCTTTAGATATACTAGTTTGAAAGTTGTCATTTTTGGAACCAAATTTTGAACACCCTGTATAAAATCAGATAAAACTATTTGATGTCAGGGTATCGTTAGACCTCTTGTATTCAAGTTCACACTATGTTGCTCGGATAAAACATATCTAAGACCGTTTTTTAATAAGTTTTTCAAGGCGTGCAAAACGATTTTTTATTGTTTGTAATTTATTGCTCCTCAACAACTAAAGCAAATTAAGTAAAATTTTGGAAAATAAGAAAGGGCATTATAAAGAACCAAAATATGCAAAAAAGTACAGGATGTACCATTTAAAAAAAAATTTTGCCCTCATACTTTTTTGGATAATTCTGTATATGCGAAAATATTTTCCCGAAATATACTTATATATACAGTGTAGCTTTGTGTTGAAACGAAATTGGTATAGAAGCTGTGGATGTCTGACGCACTATTGCAGGACCCTGTATAATAATTCTAACATTCCGTTTTTAAAAAATCAAACTGCATAAATGAAAGGTAAAATTGTGATGTTATTCAAAATAAAAATTATTCAAATAGACAGATTTGAGTTTTCGAGCTGTTAAAAGTAAATGCAGGTAAAAACTACAGTATTTCAGTTTTCAGGAAAAAATTACACCACCAAACTTCAAGAAGTTAGAAAGTTTGTGAAAAAAGCAGGAGCCGATGCAATGGTGGTAACGGCACTGGATGAAATCGCTTGGCTTTTGAATATCAGAGGCAGAGACATTCCATTTTCACCATTTGTAAGAAGTTACCTTATTTTCGACATGGACAATATATTTATGTATGTCAACCCAGAACAACTGGCGGAAAACGAAGTTCTGAGATATTTACACGCCGAAGCAGCATTTAGACACTTTGATACAGTACAGTATGTATTCGGTTAGTTTTAATCATGTCATAAAGTAAATACGCTTTTCTAGCAATTAACACAAGCTAAAACTAAACAAACATTAAAACTGAACAAGGAGCGTTTTGGGTCATGTGTAATTATATTTTTTAAAGTCAAACAATGGAACCCCTTGCTGGGATGAGACCCATAAAATTCACCCGTATATAGGCCACCGTCCGAGAAGAGCCAAACAACGAGAAGCAACAAAATCCCGAGTTTAGCATTGATTAAATGGGGACCAAATTATATGTCCTTCACCTTGAAATTGTGACAGTTGGCCGGGTTATTACACTAAAAGAAGCACTAAAACGATGAAACAAATGCTTTACACTGAAATAAAAATGTGGGTACCCTAGAAAGAAGTATTTTTTTCATGAATATCTTCTGTGTTTCATGTAATTGGATTTCCGGCAAATTTCGCAAAATCAAAAAAAAATTAAATAAAATAAAAATATTTTTCAAATGTTTTATTGATTGTGCGTTACTTACTGATAGTACATTTTAGAAAGGAAATAAAGTAGTATATTACATGCCAAGAGTGGTAAAAAGCCTATTACACGCGATTTTAAAAATTACGGTACGAGCGTTAGCGAAAACTGCCCTTGTTTATGCAGACATTATAATATTACATAACTGGTCTTACGCACAGCTAGGCTTCTTACAATATAGTGTGTGTAATTAGAGTTTTACGGATAAAGTAGACAGTGCGTAAGTAGGTTCTTACTAATATAAAAGTAGAAAAACAGTAATATGTATGTTTAACATTTACACAAATCTTAAATTACTGGGGTCCTTAATTACTCTTGAGGGTGAACCTACCTTGAAAAAGGGTCAGTATACCTACATTCTGAACCATTATTGGGCTTTAATTTGATATGTATGCAGGTAGAAATTGTTTCTTAGTCCACTCCTATAATGCTACAAACCATTTTTTTTTTGTAAAGAGTATGTTGGATATTTTTTACAGATAGATCTGCTATTTTTCAGTTCTTCGATAGGTACATGGACAATAATTATAGGTACTTCGAATTTAAACGGTAGGTAGATAATATGATATTTCATTTTGTTTAAACAAAATAAGTTGTAAATTTCGGAAAACCCTATGACTTTTTTTATAATGTATCTATTATTACTACTTACTCTTTACTTATTTTACCGGATCTACGCGTAGACATATGATATTATTCGATAAAAACTACTAAATGAGAATAAGTACTTGTGCTTTCAGGAATATTTTTCAAAAAAACACAAGATCTGTTAGGAAAAGGGGAAAAAAAAAACATGTTCTTTTAGATTAGTTTGATATTTTTTCCTTTCCGTCGCCTTTCCTTAAAAAGGCATGTACTTGTTTTTATACATTTAATATCGACTTCACCTAAATAACATAATAAATAATAGTAGGTCTTTTCCATATACCTTTCACGTAATAAAATACAGCAGATAAATACAACAAAACAAATATAAACAAATGTATCATAGCGGTGCAAATGTACTTACTGTTCAGTATCCTTTGGAAATGAAAACATGCTTATTCCTTGACCTTCTTTTGAGTGACACCCTCGAAACGCACAGGTATTACCAGTCATAGTTTTATAATAGCACAGCACTCACAAAAATAAACAATACACTTCTTTCAACAAAAAAGACAACTAAACTCGATAACGATAACTCATCGACTACCGGACTAAAGGGCCGGCTTAAACTTATGACAGTTGTCCGGGTTTCTTCCCACTACATTGATTTCGTCAAATGTCATATTGTCGCTTCTCGTTTGTTGGCTCTTCTCAGCCACTGTAATGGATAAAGTAAGCGCCACAAATATAACATTATCGTTCACATTTGTATAAAAACTCTAGCAAAAAATGTATCAAAGGAAGCGGCAATTAATACTTTAAGAGTCAACGTGGACGCCAAGAAAGTTAGGTATATCATAGACCATAGTAGGTTGGTCTATGGTTATATCTAATTATCTCTGGTGGATATTTTATTGGCCTTCAAAGCCCATTTTCCGTTTCTCATTGGCTGAATCAGTTAGCAATTGACATCACCATATAAAACTCGACCTATTGACAGTATTTTTTATCGCTATTCTGGCAAAGCGCCGATACGGCTTCGCTCTGTTCTTATCTATACTACGTTAAAAAGAGACAGATGCGAGGACGGCTCACGTCTGTACGAATCGTACTCGGCACTACCTACTCGGCGGCATCTGACTTTTAAGTTCCAGGTAAGGCGCTCAACGCGCGAACCTCACATTTTAAGCCGCAATGCATGCCGCATAGAGGCGGCATTTTTTGCTGCAATATTACTGCAAAAAGCAGAAATGTAAACAATAATGTTATATTAACTGTGTGGCACTTACTTTACCCAATTACTCAATTCCCTAAGCAAAATATTTTATTTGTTTTTTAGAATAAGAAACTACTCAGATATTTGGACTGACCTTCCAACAAAATCCCAACTTTACCGCAAAATTCTAATTCCCAGCCATTGCGTCTACAGTGAAGGTGCAAGCCATTACATTTATGAACATATTTTTCCCGATCGAAGATTACCAAGACAATCACCAATAATTTACCTAAAATCAGTTAAGAATTCGGTAGAAATTGAAGGAATGAAAATGGCACACATAAAAGATGGAGTGGCAGTATGCGATTACTTTGCTTATATTGAAAAACAGGTAAGGTGTAAAATGTGTATAAGAGATTAATTCACTTTCAAACGTTTGACGGCAAAAACTTATGGCTTATCTGTTAACTACTAACCAATCTTTAACTCTTATGACATATTTTTATGCAGAAAACGTTGAAATTTTCTTATTTCACATAAGAGTATGTATAAAAATATATAGTATATAAATATAAATATAAGTATAAAAATCCATATGAAAAAAGTTAGGTATACAGGGTGTTTCTTAATAACATGCTAATATTTAAGGAGGTTATCCTTGGGTCCATTTTGAGAAAAAAAACTTCATATGAACATATATTCTAAAAGTCTGTTGCACTACCGGGTGCTAAAGTTTAAAAAAAATATTTTTTTTATGATAATATTGGTATGAGCCTATATATTTTTGTGAAACATGGTAAGCATCTTCTATGCATAAATAGGCATTTTCTGATGTATAACATGAATTTTTATTCTTGTCAGTGGCGTTCGTACTGGATTTACACTGAATCATTTTAAAGAGAAAAGTGATACGCTACTTTCTTCTTCTTCTTCCTCAGCCACTTTTCGTCCACTCCTGAACATAGGCCTTTCCCAATTCCTTCCATTGATCTCTGTCCCAAGCCTCCTGATACCAATTTCCACCTGCTATCCTCTTTATATCATCCGACCATCGTAGAGGGGGGTCTGTCTATGCTCCGCTTTGTTTCCCTCGGTCTCCATTTCATGATTCTCGGTGTCCATCTCTAGTCGCTCAGTCTTGCCACGTGGCCCGCCCATTGTCATTTTAGTTCTGCAATCTTCTCGATTATATCCTTAACCCTAGTTCTCCTCCTAATTTCTTCGTTTTTAATTTTGTCTCTTAGACTGACACCAAGCATTGACCTCTCCATTGCCCTTTCCATTATTCGGAGTCTGTTGGCGTTTATTTGGGTAATGGCAATTGTTTCCATTCCGTATGTACCAACAGGTAGAATGCAGGCATCGAAAACTTTACGTCTCAGGTTTATAGGAATAGCGTTGTTCTTTAATATGTATGAAAGTTTTCCGAATGCAGCCCAGGAGAGTTTTATTTGCCTTGATATTTCTTTCGATTTATTCTCTTTCCCTAATGTTATAATATGACCCAAGTAATTGTATTTATTTACATTTTCGATAGCGATATGTTGTCTATGTGGATTTGTAGGTTTTCTGGGCTCATTACTTTTGTCTTTGCAATGTTCATTTTTAGTCCCACCCTTTGAGACTCTTAGTTCAACTCTTTAAGCATTGACTCGATTTCCTTGATGTCGCTCGACATTAGCACAATATCATCCGCAAAACGAAGGTTGTTTAGATATGTTCCATCAATCTTGATCCCCCTATTTTTCCACTCGAGTCTTTTAAATACGTCTTCGAGAGCCAATGTAAATAATTTCGGCGAAATAGTGTCTCCTTGTCGAATTCGATCCTCATTCCTTTGTGAGCAAATCTGGTCTTTTGTTTCGTCTGACGTATGGTTTTTGCATAGAAAAATTATATTCATTTATTTGCATCTCGCCAGACCACTTACGAGAAAAAAACAATTTATATACTGTTCATTTTGACTGTTTATTGGCCAAACTCGATCACTATGGGATTCTGAACAATATTAATGACTGGTTAGCCAGCTACTTAAAACATAGATATCAAAAAACTATGTTGGATAATAACGATGACTCTTCCATATCCATATCATCACTGAAAGAACTACAGTCCGGGGTCCCCCAGGGATCTGTCTTGGGTCCTCTCCTTTTCTCAATCTTATTGGCTGACCTGGAGAATGTCCCAGAGCATTGTGAACTTCATATGTTTGCTGATGATATCCAACTCATCTTCCAGTTTTCACCAAACGACAGGAGTCAAGCGTGCTCATTTATTAATACTGACTTGGGCCTTGTGAAAGCGTGGTCTGAGAGGAATGGTCTCGTGCTGAATCCTTCTAAAACAGTCCATCTCCTTGTCGGTTCGCCACAAGTTCTGCATTCCTGTAGTGAACTTCCACTGAGTATTTGTGGTGATCCAATCTCCACTGTAAAGTCAGCCAGGAATCTAGGACTTATTATAGATTCTCATCTCAAGTTTAATAAACATGTTAATCTTATCTGTCAGAAGGCATATCTCAGCCTTAAATACCTACTACCATTTAAGGATCTCCTTGACTCCGAAACTAAGAAAACACTTGTTGTTTCCTTGGTTATGTCCCACTTCAACTTCTGTGATGTTGTCTATGGTCCTTGCATTACTAATGAGGCTCGCAACCAGCTGCAGAAGATGTTTAATTATGCTGTCCGTTTTGTGACGCCTGTGCCTAGGTTCGCTCATATAACACCATATTTACGTGAACTTAAACTGCTCAAGCTTAATGAATCTCGCTTTATTCACTATGCCTGTTTTATACAAAGAATCCTTAATTCTGGTATTCCACAGTACTTGGTTACTAAATTAAAAAGACGGACTGATATACATACTAGAGGCTTAAGAGAAATCGATTATCGTTTGGATATCCCCAAACATAAAACATCTTCGTTTCGGGCATCTTTTTCCTACTGTGTTCCTTTCGTCCGCAACAATCTGCTGGATCTTCGTAATGTCTCCATTCCGACTTTAAAAACTAGATTAAAGGCCGAATTCATAAATGACAGTTTTAGGCGCAATATCAATCTAAATTGCTTTTAATTGACTAATGAAAAATAGAAAAAAAAATGCTCTCCCTGAGCCTTCTCTCTCCTTTATGACCTATTTTAATGTAATTTATATTTAATTTAATGTACCTACCTTAAAATTGTCTAAGATTTATTTTTTTTTCCCCTTGTAATTAGTGTTTTAGACGATCATATATCCAAATTTTTACTTTTATAATTAGTAGGGCTTGGTGTTTGTATCATTTTATGTACCATGTCCATTTGTGTTATTTTATGTCCGCACAATCCCAACCAGCATAAATACATACATAAGACGTTTTAAGTACGTACTAGTCGGACATAAAGTACGTCTTATGCATGTACGTTATTGGACGTAGTACGTACATTTTACAAATTTAGTACGTAAATTTTCCACACAATTGTACGTAACTAATACGTACGACAAGTACATCTTATGTACGTACGATAAACGTATATTTAATGTACGTACATTTACTGTACGTGTTAAAGATGTACGCACACTTCGTGCTATGTACGTACTACATACGTAAGAAGTACGTTGTTTGTACCTACAATGGATAAATAATAACTACTGATAAAGTATCTACAATAATATATTACAATAAATTTGTTGGTTAATATTTAGTAACATTTTATATATATTGTGTATATATGAATGTATTATTATCTATCTGATACCCCGGGATTATTATTTGTTTCCCCATCGTTATCATTATTTTTCGCTTTTTGTTTATATTTTAGTCAATCGGGGGTCCTCCTTAGCAATTTGGCTATTCCCTGCTCTGCCTCTTTTTTATTTCAGCTTTTTTCTGTTCTCAGAAGGGCATCTTAAATGAAAAGACTTTAATTACAACCCAGAAAAAATAATCTTTTATAGTATATACAAATACAAGTCAACTAAATAAAATAAGCCATATTTTAAAGAAACTTTAAGATGATTAAAATAAAAAAATAGGGGAGATAAAATAAAAATAATATCAAGATACAAAATACACTCATATCCTACTCTACTTGACTACTATACACTACACCTCTAGTTGAAAACGTCCAATTTCCGTTTCATCATTTAAATTAGTACTTACTTACTTATTATAACTTTTGCAATTAAAAACTGCGAAAATCTTTTTTTCTGGTATATTTTCAGCCTGGTGATTCCAAATAAATGCTCCCATGCTTCGTTTAATAAAGCTTGCAAATTATTTTCTGCCAATATGCACATTTTAGACTCCTAAAATGGTAAATGTACTTGAACATTATCAAAAATAAACATTCTTACTATATTAATACCTAACGTAAAGGGCTGTTAAGGTCTTATTCAATTGTTAATTGAATTTTACCTTAAAATACATATAGGTATCTGTATATCAAGTTTTACTATACTACTTTTTAAATAGAATGGGTGGTCAAATCTTACCAACTTTCTGAAATGTTCTGGTAGATTTAAGAAATCTTCAAGTGCCAGTAGATCTGCTTCACTATTACAAGCTCGATTACAAGTAACTTTTACTTGACTAAGCGCCCCAGGACTATAGTTTCAGTATTTGATACCTTAAAGTTTTTTACTTGGAATGTCAAGCCTCTCAGAAAAAAATGCTGTCTTAAAATTTCGGCATTGAATTCAGCTAAAAATAAAACAAATCGTAATCGACATAGCTAAGCACATTTAAGGTTTTTTAAGCTTCGAAACTGTTTAAGAGGCATTTATACCACTCAAGTTACTATTTACCTGTAAATTGTATATCAAATAATAAATTAACGAACAAAGAAATAAAACTTAACCCATTTAGAGGAAAACGTCCTGGTAAAATTCGCCAATTCGTTGAGAAACATCGGAAATATAACAAAAAGAAGCCACACTTACAAACTCAAAAGTTTGGTTAAGTTAATTTAACTGCACAGAAAGACGTCCGAATAATGTCGGTTTTTTACGACGTAAGCAAGCGCGAAATTTAAATCGGTAGCGGATAATTATAATTAACCTTACAATCACAGAACAAAAAAATGTCCAAGTTTGAAAAAGGTATAATTTAATTATTTTTTATTAGTAATTTAGTTTTACATAAGGTAAAACATTGTTACATTATGTAATAAAACATACCTACATAACAACGTATCATCCCAACCGTTTTTAAGACGTTGGTACATTTAAGGATGATACATTGTACGTACAATCAAGAATGATCGTTGTACATACACAATATGTCAGAGAAAATACGTACTTAAAATGTACATTTTACTTACTGTACGTACGGGACATAAAACGAACACAATAAGTACGTCTTTAGTACGTAGGATGTTTGTTGGGAATAAACTATTTGAATTTGAATTTGAATTTGAATTTATGTAACTTTAAACAATAATTTATTTAAGATAATCATTTTTAAATGGTAAAATTATGAAATTATAGTTATCTAAATACATTTTGGAATGCTAACACAAAATTACCCTGAACGCACAAAGAAATAAATTAAATCAGATGTTGGAAATGTCCACCTCCTGCAAATATGCATGCCTCTGCTCTTTTTCTCATGGACTCACGTACTCTTTGAAAAATTTCTCAAGAAACTATGATGTGATTTCTCAACTGCTGTTCAGTATGAATTGGTGTGCTGTAAACCAATGTTTTAAGATGGCCCCATAGAAAATAATCTAAACAATTGAGGTCCGGGGACCTAGGTGGCTATGCCTGTGGTCCTCCGCGACCTATCGAGCGATAATTGTAATTTCGATTTAAATGTTCACGCACCACAGCTGAGCACTGAAGTGCGCTGGCGCCCCGTCGTGCATAAACCACAGTCAATTTCTAACTAAAAAGGGAACATCTTCCATCAAAGCTGGCAATTTTTCTTCGAGAAACTGCCGGTAATTATGCCCCTTCAACCTCTCATGAAAAAATAGGGTTCAATTTAATAATCACTGCATATTCCAGCCCTCACGTTAACAGAAAACTGCTCCTGGTGACGGGATTCCAAGATTGCATGTGGCTTTTTCAGCCTAAAAATGATTACTGTAAAAGTTTTGGATGGCGTTTCTGGAAAAATTGGCTTCCTCGGTGAGTAAAATTACAGTATCAAATAATGGATTTTCAATTACTTTTTGAACAAACCATTCGCAAAAGTTCATCCGTAATGAAAAGTCGCGTGGGAGCAGAGCCTGAACACGTTGGATATAGTAGGGATATAATGAAAAGCCATTGAGAATTTTCCAAACAAGAATTTTTGTAACACTTATTGTTATTTATATAATATTATGCATTCTTATGTAGGGGAGGGGGGGACACATTCGGCATGGGGGCACATTCAGCCACGTCTAATATTTCAAGACCTATTCAAATTTCGCGCGGAAAAATAATGTGACACATGTTGTTTGTCCGTTATCTATCTTACCTGTAAGTTTTGAAGAGTTAGCTCCAACTTTGATTACTAAGATAAGATTTGTGTAAAAAAGCCAATCTAAGGTAAATATTATTGTATTTTAATAACCTACATCATAAATAAATGGTTTACAATAATAAGATTTACTTCATTAGTATTTTATTTTATTTATTATTATTATAGTGCCTCGGCTACTTGTGGCCATTGGCACGTTTACAATAGGTTACATATTACATTTTATTACGATATCTATATATAAAAGGGGAAAAGCTATATTAGGTTGTATAAGTTGATGTCCTTTAAAAAGTTTATCACATTTTGGTATTTACTAGGCGCGTTTAGATTTTCCTTGAGATCTGCACTTGTGATACCATGTGTTTGTCTGTTTCGAGTGTACTGGGGGCACAATGCTAGGATGTGTTGTACTGTAAGATGTGTGTTGCAGTGGTCACATAGGGGTGGGTCGCCATTATCCATTAGGTACCCATGTGTAACGCGGGTGTGCCCAATTCTTATTCTGTGGATTACCATGGCGTCTCTTCTGCTCATGGGAGGCACAGTACTAGTTTTAATAGTGGGTTGTATTTTTGACAGTTTTGTATTTGACTGGTTCCAGTTGTTTTCCCATCTATTTATTATGGCTTGCTTAAAGAGATTTGCAAGGTCTTTTGGGGCTTGGATTTCTTGAATTGGTAGGCTTAAACTTAAAGCCTCTTTGGCAGCTTGGTCTGCTTTTTCATTGCCGCTGATACCAACGTGGGATGGCGTCCATATGATGGACAGTCGTATATTTTGATTATGGAGTTGTTGGGAGACATTGTGTATACTCTGTACCAGTGGGTGTTGCGTATACATATTTTCTATCGAATGGATTGAAGCAAGTGAATCTGTACATATGGCAACCGATTTATTCTCACCGCTAATTGATTTGAAGGCCATAAGAATTCCATATAATTCTCCAGTATGAATACTACAGGAACTAGGAAGTAGGTATCTTGCAATGGTCGTTTCTGTTGTTGTAACTGCGCAGCTAACTCCATTGTCATCTTTAGATGCATCTGTATATAGAATATTTTTGTGGTTTTTTGTGGTAATCAGTTCTGAGAAAGATTGTTTGAGAATTGAATTGTGTGTTTCCTGTTTTTTATATTTACATAAAGAGGTATCAATAGATGGCATTTGTTTGCTCCATGGTGGGATAGTTGGGATTGGATTGACAGATGTTTTGGATAAGTCACTATTTTCTAGTAGTTCTCTTAAAGTCTCTGAAAGGGGGCTTTTTGTAATATTTGGATGCGTTACTTGGTCAGTGATAAAGATGTTGTAGACGGGATTTTTTGGATTAGCAGATACTCTAGCAGAGTATGTTAAGAGAAGTTGTTCTCGGCGGAGAGAGAGAGGCATTTCATGTGATTCACAGGAAAGAGATTCTGCAGGGCTAGATCTAAAAGCTCCCAAACATATTTGAAGAGCAGTGTTATGGACTGTGTTTAAAATTTTAAGGGTGGATTTGCTTGCAGAGCCATAGACTAAGCTTCCATAGTCCAGTTTGGAGCGGATTAGTGCTCTGTATACTTTTAACAGAACTGTTTCTTGTGCTCCCCAATGACGGTGTGCTAAAGATTTCAGTATACTCATACGTTTCAGGCATTGGGCTTTTATTTCTTGGATGTGCTTCTTCCAGGTAAGTTTGCTGTCAAAGGTTAGGCCTAGGAATTTGTGATTTTCTGCTAGCTCCAGAGAGGCCCCGTTCAGTGTTATATGAGGAATATAGTTTGTTCTTCTTCGACTAAATTTTAATATTTTAGATTTGGAGATTGAGAACTTAAAGCCTGTTTTTGTGGACCAGTTGGATAACTCGTTGACTGCATTTTGGAGTAGGGTACATGTAGTTGCAATATTTCTTCCTGTGCAGTAGAGGATTAGGTCATCTGCATAAAGTGCGTATTTTATTGGTTGCTGAACCCCATCACAAATGTCATTCAACGCTAAGTTAAATAAGGTGGTGCTAAGCACTGCTCCCTGTGGAACTCCGTCTACTAGAGGGATTTCGTGTGATATTTTCCCATTTGCGGATACTATGGCAGTTCTATTAGAAAGAAAGTTCTGCATAAATGCCACGATGTTTCCAGTTAGATTAATTTCTTTCAACTTGTCATATATGATTGGTTTCCAAGTGTCAAAAGCACTTTCAATGTCGAATATTACTGCCACAACGTCTCGTTTAGCAGCAAAGGCACTGGCGATTTCAGTTTGGAGAACCACCAGGTTGTCTGTGGTGCTTCGATGGGGTCTAAATCCTGATTGGTTTTGGTTTATTAAGTTGTTAGCTTCCAAGTACCAAAGTAGGCGTCTATTTATCATTTTTTCTAATAGTTTACACATCGTGCAGGTTAGTGAGATGGGTCGAAATGAGTTTGTATCTGCTGAAGTTTCACTACTTTTCTTGAGGGGTAGGATTATGGATTGGTGCCATAAATCTGGAAATTCATGTCTGGTCCATATTTTATTGTACAGTTCTAGGAGTTTCTCCAAGCTGGAGCTGGATAGGTTTTTGAGGAAAATGAAAGGAATATTATCTGGTCCCGCAGCCGAATTTTTGCACGTAGCAAGTGCTTGATTGAGTTCTTGCTGTGTAAAGAGAAGGTTGAGTGAGGCGGAGTGAGGTAGTGCCTTTGGTTGAATTGTAGGCATAGTTTGGGGATTATTGTTATTTTTGCATTTTTCTTGAAAGTGTTTGGCAAGAATGTTAACGATCGCTTGGCTATCTGTGATAATTTCATCATTGTCTTTTATGGCGGGTATCTTACAATTTGTCTTTTGTCCTTGCATTTGCTTAATTTTAGTCCAAACTTGGGCAGGGGGAGTATCAGCTGTGATTGTGTTCACATAGTTGCTCCAGGATTTTTGTTTGCTGTCTTTCAGTACACGCTTCGATTTGGCTTTGAGCTTTTTAAATAAAATTAGGTCACTTTGAGATTTTGTTCTGCGGTATCTATTTAACGCCTTTTTGCAGTCTTGTACAGCAATTTTGCAGGCATCGTTCCACCACGGGACTACTTTTTTTGTGAAATTTATTTCGTGTGTACCTATATGTCTCTCTGCGGCTGTGGTTATGCATTTGACTAACTGATTTGTGGCTTGGTCAATATTGTTATCTAGTTCTAATTGGTCCGTATGTGTTTTGATGCAGGAGCTGAAACTAACCCAGTCGGCGCGGGCGAGTCTCCATTTAGTTAGGATGTTGTAAGCTTTTGGTGCTTTGTCAGAAATAATTATGGGATAGTGATTACTATCATACAAGCTGTCCGATACTTGCCAACTAAGTGTGGTTGCTGTTCTGGGGTCACTAAAGCTGAGGTCAATGGATGAAAATGTTCCAGAGGAGATATTAAAGTGGGTATTATTTCCTGTATTTAGAAGACAAAGGCTGGTTGTGTTTATTGTCTTCTCAATAATATTTCCTCTTCCAAATGTTTGTCTGGATCCCCACATTGTGTTATGCGCATTAAAGTCACCTACAAGGATGAATGGATTGGGTAGTTGTCTCACGAGGTTTTGAGCTTGTGCTTCTGTTAAGTTGTGATTTGGCGGTATGTAGATATTGCATATTGTGATTTGGTTCGGGCACCAGACGGTTACAGCTACCGCTTCTAAATCCGTGGTAATTGGGAACTTTCGAGAAAAGAGATCGGTGGATATAAATATTGACGTTCCTCCGCTGGCTCGGACGTATTCATTTCTAAGTTGGTGGTAGCCTTCGTAGTTTTTTAAGGATTTTTTATGTTGCTCTTTAAAGTTCGTTTCTTGGAGGCAGATTATATCAGGTAAGTAGTCAGAAATTAGCTGTTGTATTCGATGAATGCGAGGGTAGAAACCATCGCAGTTCCATTGTATCAGGTTGAAGATGATTTTTAGTATGTAGACTTTTGTGACTTTTGGGAGTTATCTGATAGATCTTCTTCATTTAGGTCCACGGACGATTGCGATAAAGAGCTTGCAATACTGCTCGTTTCTATTCCTTCGGAAGTGAGTTGTGTTTTAATCTTTTTGGTCAGTCGGGTAAATCGGTTTTTTATGGACCTTTCCTTTAAAAAAGGATATATTTCATACATATTGGACAGAACGGATTTGACATCATCTGAAAATCTTAAGGCTTCCTGATAAGGATTGTTGTTATCATAGGTGTTTTCTAAGAAAGCTATAAAGTGGTCAACTGGAACAATGAATTTTTCAGGTGTAATTTGATATCTGCCCTTTATTATTGTTTTAGTGCTTTCTGAAAGGGTATGTGCTGAGGTTGAATCTGTTTTTCGTTTCTTTTTAGTTGGTTTAATGAGTTTTTGTTGACTAGGGATGGTGTTAGGTGGTGGCATACTTGACACTCCTGGTAGGGTTAATATTGGGACTTCATCTTGGGAAATAGAGTGGTCACTTGTTGTTAATGTGTCTGAGATGAGTCTTTTTTGAGGGGGTTTGTCGGCTACTATTGGATCTAGTAATTGATCGTATCTGCTAGCTGGATTGGTGTCTCTAGGCCGTTGCTCTGGGGTGTTGTCTAATTGATGTATGCTAGGAGGTGGGTTTGAACAATTATTGGCGATATGTCCCATTTGTTTGCATATAAAACATTCCATTCTGTCTGTAGATAGGAAGATTCTGTGATCGTTTCCCTCATAAGGGATTACCAGAGATGTTTGCAACTCGAAAGCTGCTGTAGGAGAGAAGATAAATACTTGTCTACGAAAGCTGAGTATATGGCTGTATTCGTCACTAGGGATACCTGCTTTTAAAAATGAGACAGGAGAAGCTAAGTTGAAACCTAGGTTTTTAATCGCTATTTCTGCGATATCGTGTGGTATAGATGGGCTAATATTTGAAATTACAATTCTTTTTGTTGGGGATACCAATCTTCGTATGCTTAAGTTGTAACTTTCAACTGTAACAACAGGGTGTGACTCGATAAGTTGATCCACCAGATCTTTATTCGTTAAGTATATACAGATTCTACTGTTTGAGATTCGAGATGCAAAAGTGATGTTTTTGGGGCTAATTATATCTCCTATTGCTTTTACATAGTCAAATAGTTTAAGACTTTCCTCAGCATGAAAGACAATTGCTTGATCTTTTTTAGGAAAAGCTGGTTTCGGTACTGATTTTGCTGCGGACAGATATGAAATTGTATTAGTGTGTTTCTGGCTATGTTCTTGTGAAACGATGCTGTCAAGAATTGTTGGATTAATTTCTTGGGTTTTTTCGCTGCTCTTGTAGTCAAAAGCAGCGTTTTTGTTATAACTCATTTATTTGTGTTTAGTTAGGTATCTATAGGGTTTGATGGTCCTATAATAATCATAGCGTGATGTTGGTTGCCTCCGTTCCAGCGGCCAGCAGCGTGAGCACCGGCCGGGTGGCGTCGGCGCGTTTGGTAGTAATGCGGCTTTGTATATTTAAATTTTTGAGTTCTGTGATATTTCTTATCAGATATCACCGTAGAAAAGGATACGTTGGCAGATTAGAATATTTACAAAAAACTTTCTGGGTGGTATTTCTTCTAAATAAGGCTTGTTAGGATAATCGTTTTCAACTTACGTTTTAAACGAACTACGCATTTCGCTTCACAGTCGAAGAACAACCATTTCCGTGTATCTGTATACTCGTAAACACTGTTATCACTAGGAGCAAAAAAACTCGAATAGGTGTTTACTCGTCAAGAGTTTACACGCGTCCCTTCATTAGTATTGGGAGTGCCCAATATTGTGTTTTAAGTAGAAATGAAAGTAAAATCTAACCTTAAAAATTTCAGGTGTAGCCATGTTTTTATCTAAAACATACATTGGGGGCACATTCATCCACTATAGTAGGGGTTACATTGGGCCACTGGCCGAAAGTGCCCTCAATATATTTTCAATTTTCTTTATTTTTAGATGCCACGAAAACGTGTAAATAAGACGGAGAGAGCAAATTTAAACGAATCGAAAATAACAAGAGCTATGATAAGCATGTTTAATAACACATATTCAGAAAGAAGAGCTGCTGAAGTATATGAAATTAAAAGATCCACCCTTCAGAGCCGAAAAAAAAAAATTTTGTCTAAAATAAGCAAGGAACCTCTGGTAATGAGAGTGAAAATGACGATTCCCTTAAATACAACAATAAATACGCCGCACGCCAAATATTTACGACGGCTGAGGAGTATGAGCTGCAAAAATATATTCAAAAATGCTCTGATATTAATTATGGATTAACTTATGTCGACATAGAAAAACTCGCGTATGAGTATGCCATAGTTTTAAAAAAAGAAAATATACCTAAAGAATGGGAATCAACTTGTTCTGCTAAAAGAGGATGGAGGGATGGGTTTATGAAGCGTCACCCAAATCTCTCACTTCGAAAACCTGAGAGTACCAGTCTTAGCAGAAGTATTGCATTTAATAAGCCCAAAGTGGAGCAATTCTTTATCAATCTGAAAAATGTTATGGACAGGTATAAATTTACAGCACAAAACATATTTAACATCGATGAAACAGGTGTCACGACAGTAATGAAGCCAACGAAAATTGTATCTACGCGTGGCAAAAAGCAAGTTTCTCAAGTGGCATCAGCTGAGCGGGGTGAACTTGTTACCTTTGTAGGCATTGCAAATGCAGCTGGTCAGGCATTTCCTCCTGTTTATGTGTTTCCTCGGAAAAGAAACCTTTCTGAATTCGTGATCAATGGTCCACCGTCAAGTTTAAGCTTGGGATCCAAAACCGGCTGGATGACATCAGAGATTTTCCCAGAAGTTTTGAAACATATTGTTAAGCTTACTAACTGCAGCTTATCAAATCGTATATTAATATTACTAGACAACCATGAATCTCATGCCACTGTGACGGTAGTTAAATATTGCCGCGATAATGGAATTTGTTTACTAAGTTTTCCTCCGCACACGACACATCGCCTTCAGCCGTTGGATGTTGGAGTTTTTGGACCCTTTAAAGCCTATTGTGAGACATCTTTTAATGACTGGTTAACTTCCCATCCTGGAGAAACTATTAGCATCAAGCATATTCCTTATTTGACAAACAAGCCTTTCTTAAAAGCTTTTTTCTAATTTTGTCTCGAAAAATAGATATTTCGAACGCGCTAGCGAGTTCGAAATATATCCATTTCGAACTCCGAATTTTATTTTTTAAAAGTTGGCATTGGTAATATTTAAATGTTTTATTCTGTTGACGTCTGACGTTTCCTGTTATTGTGATCCATGAGAAAAGAAAGTTTTCGGAATTTCTCTGGTAAAAGTTGATTTATCGTTTTATTAGCAATATCCCTTAACTCAGGGGGAGTTGAACTTAGATTATCATGCTCCATATTTTTTTAATTATAATTATGAACAACTCTATGAAATATTAAAACACAAGTTTGGTGACAATGACACAAAGAAAATATTATTTATTGTCAAGGCTACTATGATAAAAGTAAATTTATAGTATTACCAACATAGAATTTAGACATACAAATTTACAAAATTTGAAGGGTTCATTTTCTTTTTAAATATGTATTTTCTTATTGAAAAAAATACAAAATAGAAAAAATAGTATAAAGTACGTGTTTTATAAAGCAGTTAGAGCACTTGTCCCGTTAAAAAACTCGCCGCAAGCGGCTCGTTTTTTAACATGGACGCGTGCTATAAGATGATGCTTTATAAAACATGTACTTTAATATACTATTTCGGCCAGCAACATTGTTAACAGTTTTAAAAAAACTGGAATATACCCTTTAGATCGTTTAATTTTTACTGATGAAGATTTTGCCCCAAGTTCGGTTACAGATCGTCCTCTTCCAGAAGTTGAAAACATCCCAACATTAGATAATCACGCAGAAACTACTGAAACTGTCAAAACATCTGTAGAAGAAAAGATAAACAGTAATAACGACTCTCCTTCATGTAGTTATGCACAACTGGGTCCACTAATAACTCCGGAAGTAGTTAGACCTTACCCAAAAGCTATAAGAAAGGAAAAGAGTAAACGTAAACCGGGTCAGTCACGCATCTACACCGATACACCGGAAAAGGAAAGATTGGAGGAATTGGAAAATTTGAAAGACATAAAACGAATTAGATTGGAAGAAGTAAAAAAAATAAAACAGCCAAAATTCTAAATTTTGAACAGCCAAAGAAGAGTAATAAAAAGAGAAATATTAAACAAATAGACACCTCTAGCGAGAGTGATTCTGATGTGTCCTTTCATGATACAGACGACGATGTCAGTGACGAAGTTGAAGACATGGTTGAACTAAAAAATTATAATGCGAAAAAGGGAGACTTTGTTTTAGTAAGATTTGTATCAGCTAAAAATGCGATGATTCACTATATCGGACAAATTATGGCTGTCAATTCTGGTATTACCAGAGTCAAATTTCTTAGACGACGTGGCCTATCAACTACATTTTACTATCCATCTATTGATGATTTGGCAGATGTCGAAATTAATGATATAATTTCAAAATTTGACGCACCATCAAAATTAGGAACAGCCAGAACTGCTTCATTTTTTAACTTTCCTTACAATTTTGGTACTCTAATTGTACAGTAAATACTAATTGTCAATAAAGCTTCTTAGAGTTACTTTGTTTTATTGTAAATTCTACTGTTAAAAATTGTTTTAGTAATAATATATTTGATGGCCGAAACTGCACCCTCAAGGGGGTACATTCGGCCACTGGTAGGGGTTTTAAAAAATCCCTATAATTTTTTTTCTAAAAATAGTAGATCAAGAATATCGTCGCAAGTACTTCATACAAACGTCAATAAAAAATAATAGTTAAGAGTGATATTATTTAAAACAGTAGTTGCAAAAAAATACTAAAAAATCTCCTTATAGGCCGAATGTGTCCCCCCCTCCCCTAATCAATATTAGCTGGGGTACAAGTCTTGCTTTTACTTTAACTTCAAATTTATTAACTTTAATAGAACCTCTTAATTTAGTTCAGATAATGGATGAGCCTACACGTATTACCGAATCTACTGCTTCTCTAATTGACTTGATTCTTACTAATTCGGAGGATATAACAGGTAAAGGCACAATCGACAGCCCATTTTCTGACCATCTAATAATTTTTTGCCAGGTAAAATGTACAATTGAGATCAAACGATTAGATAAAATTTTATATAGATCTCTGAAAAGCATTGATTTTGATTTGTTTCAAAGAGACCTTGAAATTATTCCTTTTGAAAATATTTATAATATGGATACCGTTGACCAAAAAATTGAATTTTTAACAAATAATCTATTAGCTCTCTATGATTTACATGCTCCACTTCGTACTATTAATAAACGAACCCGTCCTTTCGCGCCGTGGATAACTGATAACATAAAACTAATGCAAAAACTTAGAGATCGCGCTCTAAAAGTATTTAAATCTACTAAACTGCCTGCTAAATGGGCTTATTATAAACAATTGCGAAATCTCACTACTATAGCTATCAGGTCCAAAAAAAAAAGCTTATTACAGTCAGAAGTTTCAAACGTCATCTGTTAAGGAAAAATGGAAGGAGCTTAATAGGTTGAAACCCTCAAGGGCTGTAGATATTCCTGAAAAGTTTCAAGATGCTAACAAATTTAACTCATTTTTTATACAATCTACTAAATCTAATATCAAGCCTAGCAATGAACTCTTAAATTTTTATCTATCCAATGTTAAAGATAATATTACCCAATTACTCTCATTTAAAATAGCCACTAATTTGACAAACTCAACATAACTTTAATTCACTTGTGTTGTCCGCATATTATCAAATTTATTACACATATTATTAATGAATGCATTCTAAAGTGTTACTTTCCTCAATGTTGGAAGAGTGCTTTAGTCACTCCATTGCCTACAGTTAACAACCCTGGCGAGTTTAGCCAATTCAGATCTATTAGTATTTTACCCACTTTATCAAAAATTGTAGAAAGGGTGATAGAAGAACAAACTAGGGTTTTCATTAATAATTTTAATATATTACCTTTAAAACAATCGGGGTTTCGACCTGGATTCAGCTGCGCTACGGCACTTGCTGATATAACGGATGACATTATTTGTGATCGAGATAATATAATGGATTACTGCTTTAATTCTTTTGGATTATACAAAGGCTTTTAATTTTTTAAATCACGAAATACTTATCTCAATTTTACATTACGTGGGCTTCTCAGAAAATGCAGTAAAGTTAATTAGTTCTTTCCTATCAGATCGCACACAAAGAGTAATTATTAATAAAGATATTTCTGACTGTGTCGAGTGCCACACTGGAGTTCCCCAGGGAAGTATTTTAGGACCTCTGCTTTTTAGTATTTACACATCAAATTTTCATGCCTGTCTTAAAAATTGTCGCTACCATCTGTACGCTGACGATACGCAATTATAGTAGAGAGAAACGGACAGAACGAGATCAGGTGGTGCTGGTGGTGCTGGTGGTGCAACTAACCCAGGTGGTGCAGGTGGTGCGTTTTACGATCTAACCCGGGTGGTTCGGTGGTGCGTTTTATGATCTAACCCGGGTGGTTCGGTGGTGCGTTTTATGACCTAACCCGGGTGGTTCGGTGGTGCTGTTTACAAAATAACCCGAGATAAAACCCGACTTTTTACGACCTAACCCGGATGCTTTCATGAGGCGGCTTCTTATCTAACCCTAACTTGAACCTGAATATTTATGAACTGACCCGAGATAAAACCCGACTTTTTACGACCTAACCCGGATGCTTTCGCGAGGCGGCTTCTCATCTAACCCTAATTTGAACCTGAATATTTATGATCTGACCCGAGATAAAACCCGACTTTTTATGATTTAACCTTAGTGAAACGCCGCTGCTAAAGCGGGATAATTAAATCCCAATTTTTATAAGCCATCCTTAAACCCAACTTTTTACGATGCGACCTGAGTCATCCTTAAACCAGACTTTTTATGATTTAACCTTAGTGAAACGCCGCTGCTAAAGCGGGATAATTAAATCCCAATTTTTATAAGCCATCCTTAAACCCAACTTTTTACGATCCGACCTGAGCCATCCTTAAACCAGACTTTTTATTATTTTCCCTTAGTTGAAACGCCGCTGTTAAAGCGGTATAGTAAAAAACATTATTTATATTTTCTATCTTAGTGAAACGCCGCTGGTGGGTAGTAAAGCGAAATAAAACCCTAATTTATATGGTCTAACAAGATAAGTATATTAAGGCGGCACATTTGTCACCCCGCAATAATTATTTATACCTAAATAACCCTCTCAAACCCTCTGCCGACTCGATTTAAAAAGAAAGGGACATAAACCTTTATTTATTATTCCGAAGGACCCTCATTAAAATTCAGTAGCATATCTAATAATTGATTCCAATTTTTGCACCACTTATATAAAATACAATAAAATAATTACCATCTAGAACCATTAACTAGAGATTTCTTTGTACTGGAAATGGATAAATTATAGGACTATCTTGTAATGAGAACAGAGTAATAAAAAGTAAATAAAACTTAAATACGTATAAAATACCAAGCAGGTATAGGTACTATACAACTTGTGTTCGCCATCAGGTAAAAGCCCTCATAATGCTTTTATAAAAATTTCGGATAATATCATAATATAAGTAAATAGGCTACAATTTCAGGAAAAAAGTAAAAAAAATTAATTCACAGTGTAAAATTGTAGTTAAATGGATTGTAAATACGAAATAATATAAAAAGCTACCTTTTGTTTGCGATGATGTATGCACAATAACTCTATATTATTCGACCCTTAAACTGAAAATACCCACTAGATAGGTATCATAAGCTGTATTTGTCATCAGGTAGAACCCCCAATAAAATTATGAATATTAGGCGTAGGCATCAAAGTAGCAAATCACGTTGGTTTTTTAATTTATTATTAATCTGGCTAACTTAAGAAACTCACAATATAACGACCATCCAAAAAAATCATAATACATTACTGGGTGTGAAAGCAATTGCGCTGCAAAATATAGTGTATACCGACTCTGAGGTAGTTAATTAAAATCCCAATTAGCGCTAAAAAAAAATCAATTAGATATTTACTTTAGATATTTTAATAAAAAAATTCAATATTCTCACCAACATTTAACTTTTGAAATTAGCATAATAACAAATCCTTTACAATGAATTAAACAAACGCATACATAATTTTAAAATCACATAATAAGAATATAAGCTAAAATCTAACAAGTTCGGACTTCTCGAATGACGTCAGTTTACATCTGTAGAGAATACACAACCCTCGAATCATAAAAAAATGGTCAAACTTTGTCGGCAAATACCCTTCTATGATGTAGGGGAAGGACAGGTAACTCGAGATGTTTATAAAGAACATTATTTGCTTATTTCTAGACTCTTAAAAATTAGATGCAATCGAACAATAAATGTTTTCATCATGTATATTTATCATTAACACATTACCTTCGACATACGTAAATTCAAATTGATAATTACTTGTCTTAGTGCTTTTTTAGAAGCTTGAATCATTGCATATAACCGTCTGAGGGTACCCAAACTTCCCCTAACATATTTCTCCGTAACCGGGGAAAAAGAGGTATAAAAAGTAAAATAACAACTCCAAGTGTCTTTGCGAACAATCGGCAATAAAATAGAGTATTTCAGTTTTTAATTTTTCGTAAATAAAAGTTGGTTAGATTAATAGTCTCTGTGAATATAATAACATAAACAAAGTGATATGCCGTAAATTTAGGAGTACAGTATAAATTATGCCTCTATTAAAATATACCGCAATAACTAACTACCAAAGGATTTTTGATATTTTGAATATATTTGATGCTCATAGCATTATCACATTTCCAAAGGCTCTAAATTTTAGAAAAATGTTCTAATAGAATATGTCTATCAATATAAAGTAAAGGTATTGTTAGGTTTTTTTAAAAAATACGACCTACAACAGTCTCTGCTACAGCATGGCTGACTCTGTAGAAACTTCTGTGAAACCATAATAATTATATCAATAATCGAGTTGTCCTTATGATAATATTTTCTTCCAATATCCGACTCCACTATCCATAAAAGTTATGTTAGAAAATTCATAATTGAGCGCATTGTAATTTTTTAAAAAGAAATTCACTTCACACACAAAGATGTAGCCATTCAATCCATGAAAATAATGCAAGTCAGTATGCGTATGTTATGGCTAACTGTTTAAATGTCTATTCCTTCCACGTTTATCGGAAGAAATACTTTTTTTATACTAGTATTTTAGTTGAAAATAAGATCATAAATCATCTATACAAAACAAGCGTCCCTTATGGATTTGAACGAAAATCATAGATTCGACTATTTTCATGAAAAATAAATCTAAGTACGGAATAATGCAGGAAGATTATCTATTTTCTTGGTTTAGAAAGTGATGTAGTTAAGATTTATAACTTAGGAATAAATAAATTATTATTAATCTTTTCGACCTATTTCTCTTGCATATTTAATTTCTTTGATAGTAAGAACTAATCTCTTTATTTCACAAAGTAAAAAAAAAGCTAAAGATCGGCGTTGTCAGTCAGGTATAAGAACTGATTTAACACGATGGTTTTTGTACAAACGTTCAAATACAATTGTATGCTTTTTAACCGATTATGTCGGAAAAATGACGTTTTATAGATTAGATATTTAGACGAAGAGGTAGCCTTCTCAATAAAGTATTGATTATTGTCCTGATAGCTAGACAACACTTTTTATGTTAGTCAAAAAAAAATAATTTTTTTCGAACGCTATTACAGGTTTTATCGTTAACTAACAAGCATTAAGAGTGAAAAATTACCGTGCAAGATAAAATGTATAGGTTTACTTCATTTTTACATTATTTTACATTCGACAAAGAATAAACATCAATTTATTGTTTATTTTTTGAGGGAGTACTGGATGGTACAACTCTTCTGGTGGGAGAATTGTGCATTTAATTAAACCATCTATATTATTTAGGTTTAATTTGTTACACGCATCTCCTACATACACTTCTGAATGTGATAGTGGAAATTTAGAACTCTTACAGATGTACGGATAGAGGGAACAAACATCGGCGTATTTAATTTTTTCCGTATCTTTTATTTCATAGTATTCGCATGTATTTCCTGTTCGTCCTCCATAAAAAGCATCTCTTGGATTTAGTTTTGTCAAAATTTTATTGTAATGGGTATTAGTATAGGATTTTATCTCTCGATTATTTTTTAATAAATTTCTAAAATCACACTCCCACATTTCATTAACTAAAAAACCGAAATCTTTTAGTCTCATAATTTTTGCCTTTGTGGTTTCATATCTTAAATTTAGCGTTTCTGAGGGGTCCTCGGAAAGAGGATCGTTCCTGCCGAACTTGTAGCATACAGTACATCCATGGAAATAACATCCTTGAAATTCAAATACCTCATTTGTTTCGGAGCAGTAACCATCAACTTTTACACCATTTAAAACAGCTTCTTTACCATTAGCAGCATGTAAGATGTTGATTTTTCTGTGATTCTCGATCCAAAGTAACCAATCTATGGCAATTTTGCTCTGCCTGTTTCTCCATCGGTATCCATTTTTTGGTATGATTCCTATAGTATTAGGCTTCAAAAAATTTCTTCTAAAAATTGTATTGCATGCTGAAGCAATAGTTGTAGCTTCAGTAAATGGACATACATTGATAGTTTGTATAAGTTGTTCTCTAAACTTTAAACATGATTGCGCAAGGATTTCGACATCCGATACGCAGTAGTCTACCAGATCTCTTTGCATATCGAAACCATCATTTTCATGTTCTACAAACCATTTAAGAAATTTGGCTCTGTCTTCTTCTTTCATACTATCTGAGGAGTAATATTCAATTGATGGTAGAGGTCCTATATAGTTTTCATTTGCCTTTGTATTAAATAGGTGCAGGAAGTAGCCTTTTTTAAAAATATCCTCAAGTCCAAATGCCTTTGGTAGTTTGGCTTAAGGCATAGGGAAATAGTTAAGTGAGTCGATAAATTTTACATTTTCAAGTTGCATCGTAATTATTTTGGTACCTCTCATGATTAACTCAGGTGTAAAATCTGTCTTTGTCATAATGTAGTTTAATATAAACTGCTGATCAAAAGCCTGACCATTATGGGCTATTACAATAATTTCTTTAAAGTTTTTCCTCATTTGTAACAAATGGTTAGTAAATGTTCCCGCTGGGTCTATACCTCTGACTTTTTGTAACTTTAGACCACATTTTTTACAAGTATCTGCTTCAGAATCCATACACTCATCGCAGTATTGTTTGAAAACACAGAGATTGACTTGATGTAAAAAACGTTGAATTTTCCAATAGTTTGTCTTGGCTCGTCTCTAAATCGTAGAATACAAAAAAGATCATCTTTAATCTTAGGTTTTCCCTTATCAGGCCGAATATAACATAGATGATCCTCGGATGCATGTTTATTACAAATTTTACAGTAAATTTCACCACATGCATGTACTCTTTTGGCTTTAATGGTTTTTAAACAAATAGAACATAGTTTAATTTGTTCGCATACTGTAAATTTGCCTGACGAATAATCCTTTTTATGATTTTCGTAACAGTTTTGACTTCTAAAAAATCATAGACAGTCCTGGCATTTAATTTTTATTGCTATTTCACAAGCAGAGGCTTGCTGACATGCCTGACAGCTTCCACCACATCGGTGCTCATTTTTGTGATCATATGGGACGTAACACTTTTCACAAAAATAGTTAGAGCAAAAAGCTGCTGTCAGCGATGTAATTACATTAAAATGGCTTTTGTAATGTAATAAGTTCAGCCGTTTATTGCTTTCAGTTGAACCTTCAAATATAATATTTCGTCCTTTTGATCCATAGCTATAAACAACTAATTTATATTCTTTTAGATGATTTTGAAATTGTATTAACTCGGGAATTCCACCTCCTGCCTCAGGAATGCTAATTTTAGCTCTCTCCAACAATGATCTTGTTCTTTCGGTTTGAATTTTACTAATATCTCTTCTAACCTTACTGAATTCGGGATCTCTTTTATTATGGGCAATGGCGACTACCAAAGCACGTGGTAAACACAGGTTATCGGTATTTTTAATACTTATAATACCTCATCGCTTGTCGCATTCCTCGTGAAAGCTGTTATAATTTTTTCCTCTTCCCCCACCAACAGATAATCTAATAGTTGTCACACTAAGACAAAATGATTCTGTATTAAGACCTGCTGAGTTTGACTGATAAATGCCACTTATAACACTCCAAACATCTTAAAAGGTTATGTCTTTAGCTGCTTTGAAGCGAATCCAACCTTCTCCTCGGTTGAAGTCTTTAGAGCAAAAACTAAAAGCCACACGATCTA
The DNA here is from genome assembly GCA_963920685.1 of Polydrusus tereticollis. NCBI lineage: Eukaryota > Metazoa > Arthropoda > Insecta > Coleoptera > Curculionidae > Polydrusus > Polydrusus tereticollis. The sequence continues at coordinate 109,203,970 of OY987329.1, forward strand.
AGGGTTGTAGGCCTTCTGTAGCGTTTTGAATAATTTGATTAATTCCTTTTTCCACCCAACCAACTGGTTCAACTCCCTGTGGAACAGGTTTTAATTTAAACTCTAGAGTGCATCCTGTAAGGTTAAATTCTCGTAACTTTTTAACAACGTCTTTAACAATAATAAACTTCTCCATCTTTCTTTTTTTTTTTTGTTGTTTTATAGTCTACTATCTACCTACATAAAAAAAAAAACAAGTATATTTTCATATTTTTATCGGTCTTAAGTTCGATTTCAAAAGCACACTCCCACTTTTTGATAATTTCACAGTCTAAGCACATAGATCTTATATTTTTTATTTACGATCAATTCATCTTTATTCGCCAATCGTCTCAAACGAGTATGCTTTTGAAAGTAATATAGCCTTAGTATTCAGAAAATATTAACGATATCGGAGCCTAAAACATCCTTAACACTAAAAAATCATTGTGTTTCCTAACAAAACCCATCATCTTGTCTATTTAGCTTGCTTTCCTATTGTTTAGCAGGTTAAATAAAATTATTATTTCGCTCTTTTTATCTGTACTGAATCGTTAGGGGAATACGATTCTAGTCCTATAAGAGAGACAGTTAAAATTTATGTAAGCAATCAGAAATCCTACACTATGAGCTACTTAGTTAAAATTTCATATTTCCTTCCTGGATCAGCTAAAATTTGTGTTGCGTCGGTCAAAATTTATAAAATACGAAAAAGATGCTAGATACATTTTTATCATGACTTTCTATCTAATACCATCTTATTTCAAGGTATAATTCGGTTGTCAAAATGAGAATCTAAAAAATCCTCGTGTTTCCTCACAAAACCCATCATCTTGCCTATTTAGCTTGCTTTTCTATTGTTTAGCAGGTTAAATAAAATTATTATTTCGCTCTTTTTGTCTGTACTGAATCGTTAGGGGGATACGTTTCTAGTTCTATAAGAGAGACAGTTAAAATTTATGTAAGCAATCAGAAATCCTACACTATGAGCTACTTAGTTAAAATTTCATATTTCCTTCCTGGGTCACACAAAATTTGTGATGTGTCGGTCAAAATTTATAAAAATACGAAAAAAAAATGCTGGATGCATTTTTAGCGTAACTTTCTATTTAATACCATCTTATTTCAAGGTATAATTCGGTTGTCAAAATGAGAATAAAATAATTTTCCCATGGTTTATGCCATCTTAAAAAAGTCAAAAGGTTATATTCTGTAGAGGGTCAGATACATTCAAATTTAAAAAATTTTCTCCAAGAAGAATTTTAAGATAGTATTATAGTAAATAAAAATTCTATACCTCCAATATTTCTTGGAAACATATCGTGTTCTAGCGACATAACCCAAAAGTACCTCTATTCAGAAACGCATCGTACTTTTCTTGTCAAACTTGACTTTGTTGTAATGTTGTATGCAGAGCACTTTGAAAACAAAAATTAGATTAGAAACCGCCGCCTCTTAAGGTATACTTTTTTAGGTCTTACATAGGGTACACTGGTATACAGAACAAATGTCATCTTTAATTGTCTCATTGTCCCATCCATTACATTATTATAATCTTAAAGCACCTGTTACCAGCATTATCTGTTTTTATGGTTTTCATAAAACATAGCGATTACCGATGAAAATTAAACGAAAACTTAATAAATAACTTTTTTTTTTTTCAACTGAAATAGACTGATTTTCGATGGAAAAATGTTACTTATAACTAAAAATGAATATAAGTCATATACGCAATGATATTTAGAATAAATCAATCTTTTCTAAAATTACTATGAAATATTCACAAAATCGTTTCGTTATAACCAAAGTAGCAAGGCTTGCAGATTTCGTATAGAGTTCAAACGCGATACTGAGATAATCTTTTTTTTATATTTTTGTAGGATAATTCACCACTACGTTGTAAGTACTTGAGAGAGGACTTTCTTGAAAAATCCTCAAATTTCTCTGCAATTTTGTTCCTTCTAGAGTTAAATTCACACAGAAAACCCCGTATTCTTATCTTTCAGGTTGGTATATTAAAAAGGGCTTATTAGTATGGTTTAGAAAACAAGCAATATTAATTAACGGATGTTTTTTCGTCGTATGAAGAGTTGAAAAAATTTTTTTTCCACTCCAATGGTTGCGATGCAGAGAGTCGGGTTTCATCATAATCTTTCAGGGTAGCTCAGGTTTGATTGCATGTAGAGAGTCGGGTTTCATCATAATCTTTTTTGACGCGCCCCCCTCAGGTTTGTTCAGGTTTCTCAAACGTTTGAGAAACCTGAACAAACCTGAGGGGGGCGCGTCAAACCTGAAACCGATTGCAAGGAGCACTAACCTTAGTACATGTAATCAAACCTGAGCTACCCTGAAAGATTATGATGAAACCCGACTCTCTACATGCAATCAAACCTGAGCTACCCTGAAAGATTATGATGAAACCCGACTCTCTGCATCGCAACCATTGGAGTGGAAAAAAAATTTTTTCAACTCTTCATACGACGAAAAAACATCCGTTAATTAATATTGCTTGTTTTCTAAACCATACTAATAAGCCCTTTTTAATATACCAACCTGAAAGATAAGAATACGGGGTTTTCTGTGTGAATTTAACTCTAGAAGGAACAAAATTGCAGAGAAATTTGAGGATTTTTCAAGAAAGTCCTCTCTCAAGTACTTACAACGTAGTGGTGAATTATCCTACAAAAATATAAAAAAAAGATTATCTCAGTATCGCGTTTGAACTCTATACGAAATCTGCAAGCCTTGCTACTTTGGTTATAACGAAACGATTTTGTGAATATTTCATAGTAATTTTAGAAAAGATTGATTTATTCTAAATATCATTGCGTATATGACTTATATTCATTTTTAGTTATAAGTAACATTTTTCCATCGAAAATCAGTCTATTTCAGTTGAAAAAAAAAAAGTTATTTATTAAGTTTTCGTTTAATTTTCATCGGTAATCGCTATGTTTTATGAAAACCATAAAAACAGATAATGCTGGTAACAGGTGCTTTAAGATTATAATAATGTAATGGATGGGACAATGAGACAATTAAAGATGACATTTGTTCTGTATACCAGTGTACCCTATGTAAGACCTAAAAAAGTATACCTTAAGAGGCGGCGGTTTCTAATCTAATTTTTGTTTTCAAAGTGCTCTGCATACAACATTACAACAAAGTCAAGTTTGACAAGAAAAGTACGATGCGTTTCTGAATAGAGGTACTTTTGGGTTATGTCGCTAGAACACGATATGTTTCCAAGAAATATTGGAGGTATAGAATTTTTATTTACTATAATACTATCTTAAAATTCTTCTTGGAGAAAATTTTTTAAATTTGAATGTATCTGACCCTCTACAGAATATAACCTTTTGACTTTTTTAAGATGGCATAAACCATGGGAAAATTATTTTATTCTCATTTTGACAACCGAATTATACCTTGAAATAAGATGGTATTAAATAGAAAGTTACGCTAAAAATGCATCCAGCATTTTTTTTTCGTATTTTTATAAATTTTGACCGACACATCACAAATTTTGTGTGACCCAGGAAGGAAATATGAAATTTTAACTAAGTAGCTCATAGTGTAGGATTTCTGATTGCTTACATAAATTTTAACTGTCTCTCTTATAGAACTAGAAACGTATCCCCCTAACGATTCAGTACAGACAAAAAGAGCGAAATAATAATTTTATTTAACCTGCTAAACAATAGAAAAGCAAGCTAAATAGGCAAGATGATGGGTTTTGTGAGGAAACACGAGGATTTTTTAGATTCTCATTTTGACAACCGAATTATACCTTGAAATAAGATGGTATTAGATAGAAAGTCATGATAAAAATGTATCTAGCATCTTTTTCGTATTTTATAAATTTTGACCGACGCAACACAAATTTTAGCTGATCCAGGAAGGAAATATGAAATTTTAACTAAGTAGCTCATAGTGTAGGATTTCTGATTGCTTACATAAATTTTAACTGTCTCTCTTATAGGACTAGAATCGTATTTCCCTAACGATTCAGTACAGATAAAAAGAGCGAAATAATAATTTTATTTAACCTGCTAAACAATAGGAAAGCAAGCTAAATAGACAAGATGATGGGTTTTGTTAGGAAACACAATGATTTTTTAGTGTTAAGGATGTTTTAGGCTCCGATATCGTTAATATTTTCTGAATACTAAGGCTATATTACTTTCAAAAGCATACTCGTTTGAGACGATTGGCGAATAAAGATGAATTGATCGTAAATAAAAAATATAAGATCTATGTGCTTAGACTGTGAAATTATCAAAAAGTGGGAGTGTGCTTTTGAAATCGAACTTAAGACCGATAAAAATATGAAAATATACTTGTTTTTTTTTTTATGTAGGTAGATAGTAGACTATAAAACAACAAAAAAAAAAAGAAAGATGGAGAAGTTTATTATTGTTAAAGACGTTGTTAAAAAGTTACGAGAATTTAACCTTACAGGATGCACTCTAGAGTTTAAATTAAAACCTGTTCCACAGGGAGTTGAACCAGTTGGTTGGGTGGAAAAAGGAATTAATCAAATTATTCAAAACGCTACAGAAGGCCTACAACCCTTAGATCGTGTGGCTTTTAGTTTTTGCTCTAAAGACTTCAACCGAGGAGAAGGTTGGATTCGCTTCAAAGCAGCTAAAGACATAACCTTTTAAGATGTTTGGAGTGTTATAAGTGGCATTTATCAGTCAAACTCAGCAGGTCTTAATACAGAATCATTTTGTCTTAGTGTGACAACTATTAGATTATCTGTTGGTGGGGGAAGAGGAAAAAATTATAACAGCTTTCACGAGGAATGCGACAAGCGATGAGGTATTATAAGTATTAAAAATACCGATAACCTGTGTTTACCACGTGCTTTGGTAGTCGCCATTGCCCATAATAAAAGAGATCCCGAATTCAGTAAGGTTAGAAGAGATATTAGTAAAATTCAAACCGAAAGAACAAGATCATTGTTGGAGAGAGCTAAAATTAGCATTCCTGAGGCAGGAGGTGGAATTCCCGAGTTAATACAATTTCAAAATCATCTAAAAGAATATAAATTAGTTGTTTATAGCTATGGATCAAAAAGACGAAATATTATATTTGAAGGTTCAACTGAAAGCAATAAACGGCTGAACTTATTACATTACAAAAGCCATTTTAATGTAATTACATCGCTGACAGCAGCTTTTTGCTCTAACTATTTTTGTGAAAAGTGTTACGTCCCATATGATCACAAAAATGAGCACCGATGTGGTGGAAGCTGTCAGGCATGTCAGCAAGCCTCTGCTTGTGAAATAGCAATAAAAATTAAATGCCAGGACTGTCTATGATTTTTTAGAAGTCAAAACTGTTACGAAAATCATAAAAAGGATTATTCGTCAGGCAAATTTACAGTATGCGAACAAATTAAACTATGTTCTATTTGTTTAAAAACCATTAAAGCCAAAAGAGTACATGCATGTGGTGAAATTTACTGTAAAATTTGTAATAAACATGCATCCGAGGATCATCTATGTTATATTCGGCCTGATAAGGGAAAACCTAAGATTAAAGATGATCTTTTTTGTATTCTACGATTTAGAGACGAGCCAAGACAAACTATTGGAAAATTCAACGTTTTTTACATCAAGTCAATCTCTGTGTTTTCAAACAATACTGCGATGAGTGTATGGATTCTGAAGCAGATACTTGTAAAAAATGTGGTCTAAAGTTACAAAAAGTCAGAGGTATAGACCCAGCGGGAACATTTACTAACCATTTGTTACAAATGAGGAAAAACTTTAAAGAAATTATTGTAATAGCCCATAATGGTCAGGCTTTTGATCAGCAGTTTATATTAAACTACATTATGACAAAGACAGATTTTACACCTGAGTTAATCATGAGAGGTACCAAAATAATTACGATGCAACTTGAAAATGTAAAATTTATCGACTCACTTAACTATTTCCCTATGCCTTAAGCCAAACTACCAAAGGCATTTGGACTTGAGGATATTTTTAAAAAAGGCTACTTCCTGCACCTATTTAATACAAAGGCAAATGAAAACTATATAGGACCTCTACCATCAATTGAATATTACTCCTCAGATAGTATGAAAGAAGAAGACAGAGCCAAATTTCTTAAATGGTTTGTAGAACATGAAAATGATGGTTTCGATATGCAAAGAGATCTGGTAGACTACTGCGTATCGGATGTCGAAATCCTTGCGCAATCATGTTTAAAGTTTAGAGAACAACTTATACAAACTATCAATGTATGTCCATTTACTGAAGCTACAACTATTGCTTCAGCATGCAATACAATTTTTAGAAGAAATTTTTTGAAGCCTAATACTATAGGAATCATACCAAAAAATGGATACCGATGGAGAAACAGGCAGAGCAAAATTGCCATAGATTGGTTACTTTGGATCGAGAATCACAGAAAAATCAACATCTTACATGCTGCTAATGGTAAAGAAGCTGTTTTAAATGGTGTAAAAGTTGATGGTTACTGCTCCGAAACAAATGAGGTATTTGAATTTCAAGGATGTTATTTCCATGGATGTACTGTATGCTACAAGTTCGGCAGGAACGATCCTCTTTCCGAGGACCCCTCAGAAACGCTAAATTTAAGATATGAAACCACAAAGGCAAAAATTATGAGACTAAAAGATTTCGGTTTTTTAGTTAATGAAATGTGGGAGTGTGATTTTAGAAATTTATTAAAAAATAATCGAGAGATAAAATCCTATACTAATACCCATTACAATAAAATTTTGACAAAACTAAATCCAAGAGATGCTTTTTATGGAGGACGAACAGGAAATACATGCGAATACTATGAAATAAAAGATACGGAAAAAATTAAATACGCCGATGTTTGTTCCCTCTATCCGTACATCTGTAAGAGTTCTAAATTTCCACTATCACATTCAGAAGTGTATGTAGGAGATGCGTGTAACAAATTAAACCTAAATAATATAGATGGTTTAATTAAATGCACAATTCTCCCACCAGAAGAGTTGTACCATCCAGTACTCCCTCAAAAAATAAACAATAAATTGATGTTTATTCTTTGTCGAATGTAAAATAATGTAAAAATGAAGTAAACCTATACATTTTATCTTGCACGGTAATTTTTCACTCTTAATGCTTGTTAGTTAACGATAAAACCTGTAATAGCGTTCGAAAAAAATTATTTTTTTTTGACTAACATAAAAAGTGTTGTCTAGCTATCAGGACAATAATCAATACTTTATTGAGAAGGCTACCTCTTCGTCTAAATATCTAATCTATAAAACGTCATTTTTCCGACATAATCGGTTAAAAAGCATACAATTGTATTTGAACGTTTGTACAAAAACCATCGTGTTAAATCAGTTCTTATACCTGACTGACAACGCCGATCTTTAGCTTTTTTTTTACTTTGTGAAATAAAGAGATTAGTTCTTACTATCAAAGAAATTAAATATGCAAGAGAAATAGGTCGAAAAGATTAATAATAATTTATTTATTCCTAAGTTATAAATCTTAACTACATCACTTTCTAAACCAAGAAAATAGATAATCTTCCTGCATTATTCCGTACTTAGATTTATTTTTCATGAAAATAGTCGAATCTATGATTTTCGTTCAAATCCATAAGGGACGCTTGTTTTGTATAGATGATTTATGATCTTATTTTCAACTAAAATACTAGTATAAAAAAAGTATTTCTTCCGATAAACGTGGAAGGAATAGACATTTAAACAGTTAGCCATAACATACGCATACTGACTTGCATTATTTTCATGGATTGAATGGCTACATCTTTGTGTGTGAAGTGAATTTCTTTTTAAAAAATTACAATGCGCTCAATTATGAATTTTCTAACATAACTTTTATGGATAGTGGAGTCGGATATTGGAAGAAAATATTATCATAAGGACAACTCGATTATTGATATAATTATTATGGTTTCACAGAAGTTTCTACAGAGTCAGCCATGCTGTAGCAGAGACTGTTGTAGGTCGTATTTTTTAAAAAAACCTAACAATACCTTTACTTTATATTGATAGACATATTCTATTAGAACATTTTTCTAAAATTTAGAGCCTTTGGAAATGTGATAATGCTATGAGCATCAAATATATTCAAAATATCAAAAATCCTTTGGTAGTTAGTTATTGCGGTATATTTTAATAGAGGCATAATTTATACTGTACTCCTAAATTTACGGCATATCACTTTGTTTATGTTATTATATTCACAGAGACTATTAATCTAACCAACTTTTATTTACGAAAAATTAAAAACTGAAATACTCTATTTTATTGCCGATTGTTCGCAAAGACACTTGGAGTTGTTATTTTACTTTTTATACCTCTTTTTCCCCGGTTACGGAGAAATATGTTAGGGGAAGTTTGGGTACCCTCAGACGGTTATATGCAATGATTCAAGCTTCTAAAAAAGCACTAAGACAAGTAATTATCAATTTGAATTTACGTATGTCGAAGGTAATGTGTTAATGATAAATATACATGATGAAAACATTTATTGTTCGATTGCATCTAATTTTTAAGAGTCTAGAAATAAGCAAATAATGTTCTTTATAAACATCTCGAGTTACCTGTCCTTCCCCTACATCATAGAAGGGTATTTGCCGACAAAGTTTGACCATTTTTTTATGATTCGAGGGTTGTGTATTCTCTACAGATGTAAACTGACGTCATTCGAGAAGTCCGAACTTGTTAGATTTTAGCTTATATTCTTATTATGTGATTTTAAAATTATGTATGCGTTTGTTTAATTCATTGTAAAGGATTTGTTATTATGCTAATTTCAAAAGTTAAATGTTGGTGAGAATATTGAATTTTTTTATTAAAATATCTAAAGTAAATATCTAATTGATTTTTTTTTAGCGCTAATTGGGATTTTAATTAACTACCTCAGAGTCGGTATACACTATATTTTGCAGCGCAATTGCTTTCACACCCAGTAATGTATTATGATTTTTTTGGATGGTCGTTATATTGTGAGTTTCTTAAGTTAGCCAGATTAATAATAAATTAAAAAACCAACGTGATTTGCTACTTTGATGCCTACGCCTAATATTCATAATTTTATTGGGGGTTCTACCTGATGACAAATACAGCTTATGATACCTATCTAGTGGGTATTTTCAGTTTAAGGGTCGAATAATATAGAGTTATTGTGCATACATCATCGCAAACAAAAGGTAGCTTTTTATATTATTTCGTATTTACAATCCATTTAACTACAATTTTACACTGTGAATTAATTTTTTTTACTTTTTTCCTGAAATTGTAGCCTATTTACTTATATTATGATATTATCCGAAATTTTTATAAAAGCATTATGAGGGCTTTTACCTGATGGCGAACACAAGTTGTATAGTACCTATACCTGCTTGGTATTTTATACGTATTTAAGTTTTATTTACTTTTTATTACTCTGTTCTCATTACAAGATAGTCCTATAATTTATCCATTTCCAGTACAAAGAAATCTCTAGTTAATGGTTCTAGATGGTAATTATTTTATTGTATTTTATATAAGTGGTGCAAAAATTGGAATCAATTATTAGATATGCTACTGAATTTTAATGAGGGTCCTTCGGAATAATAAATAAAGGTTTATGTCCCTTTCTTTTTAAATCGAGTCGGCAGAGGGTTTGAGAGGGTTATTTAGGTATAAATAATTATTGCGGGGTGACAAATGTGCCGCCTTAATATACTTATCTTGTTAGACCATATAAATTAGGGTTTTATTTCGCTTTACTACCCACCAGCGGCGTTTCACTAAGATAGAAAATATAAATAATGTTTTTTACTATACCGCTTTAACAGCGGCGTTTCAACTAAGGGAAAATAATAAAAAGTCTGGTTTAAGGATGGCTCAGGTCGGATCGTAAAAAGTTGGGTTTAAGGATGGCTTATAAAAATTGGGATTTAATTATCCCGCTTTAGCAGCGGCGTTTCACTAAGGTTAAATCATAAAAAGTCTGGTTTAAGGATGACTCAGGTCGCATCGTAAAAAGTTGGGTTTAAGGATGGCTTATAAAAATTGGGATTTAATTATCCCGCTTTAGCAGCGGCGTTTCACTAAGGTTAAATCATAAAAAGTCGGGTTTTATCTCGGGTCAGATCATAAATATTCAGGTTCAAATTAGGGTTAGATAAGAAGCCGCCTCATGAAAGCATCCGGGTTAGGTTGTAAAAAGTCGGGTTTTATCTCGGGTCAGTTCATAAATATTCAGGTTCAAGTTAGGGTTAGATAAGAAGCCGCCTCATGAAAGCATCCGGGTTAGGTCGTAAAAAGTCGGGTTTAATTTCGGGTTATTTTGTAAACAGCACCACCGAACCACCCGGGTTAGGTCATAAAACGCACCACCGAACCACCCGGGTTAGATCATAAAACGCACCACCGAACCACTTGGGTTAGATCGTAAAACGCACCACCTGCACCACCTGGGTTAGTTGCACCACCAGCACCACCAGCACCACCTGATCTCGTTCTCTCCGTTTCTAGCTACTAATTATATTTGTCATTTTTTCCTCGTGATTTCGCTATTGCTGAAACCAAAATTAATACTGATTTAAATGCACTTTTCAAGGTATCCTCGGATCACATGCTTAAGTTAAATCCAACTGAATATTTAGTACTTTTGTTAGGAAATGGCGCTGCCATCGATAGCCTCAATAACCGTATGCATATTAGAATTGAAAATAATGATTTGCCATTCGTGCAAAAATGTAAAAGTTTGGGCTTAATTTTGGACTCTGAACTACGTTTCAAAATGCATGTTAATTATATCTTAAAAAAAGTATATTTTTCTTTAAAAGCGTTGTACCCACTTCGGCACTTTCTCGACAGGGAGATCAAAAAATTATTGTGTGACTCTTTAGTTTTATCGCATTTTAACCATTGCAATAATGTTTATGGTCCTTGTTTGGATGCTGCTGATGTGCACAGAATACAGAAAGTCCAAAATAATTGTTAACGTTTAATATTTGGAATTCGCCGACGTAACAGAATATCACATAAGCTTAAAGACCTCTATTCTCTATTGGCTTAACATGGTTTATAGGCGTAAACTGCATGCAACTTGCCTCTATTACAAGATTTTTAAATTTCGTTCTCCTCCCTACCTCTATAATAAAATTACTTTTCGTACAGATGTCATCACTTAAACTTACGTAGAAAAACATAAACATTCCTAAACATAAACATGAGTTTTTTAAAAGATCTTTTTCATATAATGTTGCCTTATTAATTATTTAATTAGATCTGGATTTGGCTCAAGTCAATATGTCATTCAATTCCTTTAAAAATAAATTAAATAAAATCTTGTTTAACAACCAATGTTATGGTCAGAGATTATAAGTAGTGGAAACTCTTCATTTATCTCTTTTCTGTTTTTTTTTTTTTCTCTTCCTATCACTAGTAAATCTAGTAGGTATCTTCGGAATATATAGCAGCGCATTAATGACATAAAGTATTATATTATTTAAGCTTTTGGCCTCATGTTAATAACAGAATCTGCCGAGTGCAGAAGTCTGAAATGATAGCCATTTGTTTGCTCGTATTTATAGTATAAATATCATTTTATTTCCAATTTTTATAATATATTGTAATGCTGTGAATGCATGGGTAAATAATAAAAAAAAAATGTGAAATATACATATTGAAATTGTTTTCAATTTTTTGTGTAGGTAATTCGGGATCTTCCTCGACTGAATTCAAAACCGCTACCCCAATTTCTGGTGTTCTTACAGTACGTTATACTCCTTTTAGATGATTGTCTGGTTCAAAACTTCCCTTTTCGCCCAACCTTCTATGAATGTTTGAAAATGTTCGTACATCCGGAATATTTCTATTTGGAAAGCGGTTTTCGTACACCCGCCTGGCTTCCGGTGCGTTACCATCAGCAAGCCCATACATGTAATGCATATCTGCAAACTCGCAAGAATTCGTGAAATGGACCATGCTTCTTAATAATATTATTAATTTTAATGACTTAAATACATAACAACTAGACTAGGTAGACAACAACTGTCAAAACTGTTTATGATTACAAAACAAAATCTGCTTCTCACCTACTAGATACGTTTTTAATCCTTGATAATACTCAATTTCATAACAATGTGCAAATGAATAAATTTTATTTTTTTATGCGAAAACCATACATCAAACGAAACAAAATGAAGAGACCAAATTTGCTCAGAAAGGAATAAGGAGTTAAAAATTTTTCTTCATTAGTTTCCAGAATATTAAGAAAAAAACATTCTTAGGGTCTCACTCTTTGGTAGGCTGTAGCTCGGTTATGGGGGACCCACGAAAAAATGTTACATGACCTTCTGATCCTATTTTGATCCCTAATTATTGACCATAGCTTTTTAGACGCCTTGTATTATTTTATTTCTATTTTATAATATAAATACTACTCTAAATATTTTTAGATGAAGGCAGGAAAAATATTTAGAGAAATGGAAATGGCAAATATTTTAAATGAATATCGATTTGAACAACTCGAAAGCTTAGGTAACAGTTTTAGAACAATTGTTGGATTTGCTTCCAATGGTGCTCAGCCACATTACATTCCGACAAAAAATACCAACGTTGCCATTTATGATAATAATACGGTGGTAATTGAATCAGGAGGACAATATTATGGTAAGAAAAGAAAAACTTAAAATGCGCATATACAGTGAGAATGAAAAGGTTGGAACAAATTCATTTAAAATTTGTTTGTTTGTTATGCATTTTTTGCTGCTTATTTCAAGTGTACAGGTTGTCCCAAAAACAAGTTATGACGGTTCACTTTATTTTTTTAGATGGATACCTCTATTTTACAATAATTTTTTTGGACTCTGTATAAAATTTTAAACATATTTTATGAAATATGTCATATACTTAAATTCAGTCGTTTGCGAGAAAATCGATATTCGGATTTTAGCAGATGATTTTTTTATTATCACTTAAATCATGAACACTGTTGTAAATAAAGCCTTTGGTCGTTAGGTTGTCACACTGATACTGACGGTTGTCCCCTGATTTGAGTAGTTTTGCCTCAAGTCAAAGTGTCTGGCAAAAGTTATTTTGTAATCTTGTAATTCTAAAAAATGAAAAGTTGAGTTTAACTTTTGAAAAAAAGTAGCGAAAATTAAATTAACTATTAAAATAATTAAAAGCAATAAACTCGTAATCTACGTTTTGTGGGTTGGTTGCTTTTTGCATAACAGGGCCCAAATGATGGTTCCAAACTTTCAATCGTAACCGACACAGGTGCGATTATATAAAATATTTTATTTACATAATTAATTCGTTAAATTTATGTTATTTTCTAGAGGGTACCACCAGTATAACCAGAACTATACATTTCGGAGAACCCAATATTATGATGAGAGAAGCCTACACGCGTGTTTTAATGGGACAAATTTTGTTTTCTTCATTAACTTTTCCAAATAACATGAAAATAGCAGACGCAGACATTTTGGCACGAGGACCGCTGTGGGAAGTCGGATTGGACTATCTACATGAAACAGGGCATGGGGTGGGATCGTTTTTGGGAGTAAAAGAATGTAAGTTATGTGCTTGTATATTATATTGGGAACAAATTATTAATAATGGTACATAGTCTGTATCTGAGTAAGATTTTACAATAATATGTGTATTGTACAGGGTGTCCAGTTTTCGATGGTTTTACGGGGTATCTCCGTTATTAGTACAGATTGAAGGATGCGGTTTTCGCAGCATCGTGCTACTATTTTATGAAACAAAAGATGCCGCAATCAGAATTTTTCTAGTCCTCCTTGTTTTTGATATACGGGATATTTTTGAAAATTTCGAATTTTGGGACATTCCCATATCTAGGTTATATACCTGTAGCTTACTAAAGAGAAAACAAATGTTCTTTTTGTACTTTTTTACGTACTCAGATTTTTCCTACGTTCATTAGTTTCCGAGAAAAAAAACATACTTGCTTTTTTTTTAAATGGGTCACCCTATATATTTTTTAATAATACAATTTAGCTTATAAAAAGCTTCTCAGAAATATATAATACCTTATTTTATTTTTAATATTAAGCACGACATTTACGTTTTATTAAAAAATATACATTTTTTGTTACTAGGCCATGACGGGTATGTAAAGAAACTATTACTGGATTTACTGGTATGATAATTACTGCAGAAGAAATATATTTTGAACTCCTTAATCTAATTAGCAGTTATATTTCAGTAAACATGCATAAATTGAGTTGTATTTTACTACGTAAAACATTACAAACAAAAACCGAATACTTATATGAACATAAATACAGCATGAGAAATACGAACCAAGCATACACAGCCTTATCAAAACACGCTATTGACAACTTACATAATTTTGACTTCAATAATACAACAATTTTAGACCATGAAATAAACTATAAAAAACGAAATATAAAAGAAATGATCCATATTAAAAAAAATAAAAATACATTAAATTTTCGAACCGACACTGATAATCTAAGTACAATTTACAGTAATTTAATAACCTAATAAAAATTGCAAATTTTTACTACCGTTAGGTAACAATAAGAAACAATAAACCGTAATTAAATGGTTTTTCCCATTTTTAATAAATATACCTACCCTCCCTCATAAAAAATCCCTTCATAAAATCAGTCTTACATAGTTACCACATAGTTAAACATGTAAAAATAGAAGTGATAGTGCTAAGATTTTATAGAGGTATGTCTTTTTTTTAATCCTAAAAACTAGTTAATAATCACATTTTCCTGTAATTGTAGTTCTGAAGATGGTTTAATGTAAAATAAACCGAAACGTCAACCATAGACCAAACCTTTATTTATTTATAAATGACCTAAAAATCCAATAAACAAGAAAAAAAAATTACAAACAAAGGCTGAAACTTATAGAACTTTCTCATAAATATTGCTAAAATTCAAAAAACTCATCCATAATTCTCAAAGAGGCCTTTATAATTATTGTAAACTAAACAAAAATCAACGTCTCGGTCTCAGTATTTGAGAATAATACTGAGACCGAGACGTTGATTTTTGTTTATTTTACAATTGCTAAAATTGTTCTCCATTATGCCTTAGACATGTTTCACACATAGTTCTTATTCGCCTTAATGAATATAAAATAATGAAAGGCCGCGTTCGTAACTCCCTAAATGCTCTTTCAGTGGCATTTCCTAAATATGCAATTGTTTGGTATTGAATAGAATTAATAATATTTTCAAGGTATCCCCACAAGAAGAAATCCAAAACCGAAGTCGGGTGACCTTGGTGGCCATCTTACAGGTTCATTAGTTCCAATCCAGGAGCCTGGAAAATTATTGTTTAAGTAGACCCTGATAATACGCGCATTGTGAGCTGGTGCTCCATCTTATTGCAGATGCAAGTTATGAGACCCGCTAAGGGCACGTCTTCTATTATTTCCGGCACAACGTTTTCGAGAATTTCCAAATATTTATTTGCATTAAGGCTGCCTTCAAATATATTATAAATTATTTTGCTTTCTAGTATAAAACATGAAACGTTAAAACCGCTCAAGTGGAAATATTACACGCTGATTCTCCTGAGACCAAAACCTCGTATTGTGCCGATTAAATATACCAGCACTGGTAAAATGAGCCTCATTGGACCATATAACGGTTCTTTCAAAATTATTTCCCCTGTTAATATTTTGTAAATGCCAATTACAGAACTCTATCGGTACGGCGCTGTGCATCACCAGGATGTAAGTTTTGTACTAGGTGGAATTTATATGGCTTAAAATTGTGTTTATTTAGGATTGTTTGAACTCTTGATTTAACTACTCCGACCGAACCTTCAACCGTTCTGCAAGAACTAGTTGGATTTGTTTCAATTGGAGCTAAACCATTTATTTCATCAGTCTCGCGGATTTCCTTGTAGATTTTAGGCCGAGATTTAGAAAATAAACCGTGTTCCATTAAATTTGATTTCATCCTTAGAAAAATAAAAATTCTTTTATCCGGCTGTCGTCTTTCGGGATATCTACACGTAATTTAAGAAACTTAATAAATCTTCATAGAGATTCTACAAAAAGGCATATATTTACCTTTTGAAATAAACTTCTAATGCTTCATCTGCATTTTCATTACAATGGACATAACAAACGAGCATATCGTATTTATCATTATTTTCAAAGTTTACATTTTTTGCCATAAATAGGACTATAACTAATTTTTTACTATTAATTAGATATTTTAAAACAACTTAGAGAACCTGAATACTCTGACAGAAACTAAAGAAGTTTTTAATATGACATAAATGACCGTGTTCTTTTCTTTTTTAAAATACCCGTCATGGCCTACTAACAAAAAATGTATATTTTTTAATAAAACGTAAATTTCGTGCTTAATATTAAAGATAGAAATAAGGTATTAGGTATATATTTCTGAGAAGCTTGTTATAAACTTTATCGTATCATTGAAGATTAAGTCATTTTTATATGATATCTTTATTAATAATTATTAACATCATAAACGTACTAAAACCTACATAAAACCTTAGTTACTCGTAATACATTAGTTACCATAATTTAATACGTTAGTTACGAAAGCATAATACGTTAGATACCAAATAATATTAGAACTATTTTTCATGAACATGTAAAACAATATTTTGACAGTTTTCAAATTTGATGGATACACCTTTGTCTTTAACGTCCACGATCTTAGGTATGCCCTCTGAAGACTGATTAATGACCGAGAAAGCACTCCTTTCGATTTCGTGCGGTTCCGCAGTGCCTAATCCACTGCCGGAAACATCGCCAATTTGAATTTTGCGAGCAATGGAAACTTTCTTGGTCACACTTTCTTTTAAATACCCTCTAGCAACCTTCGTCGATTCCCATCCACCAAGTTCTTGTAGGTCTAATATATCTCCTCCAGCATTAACAAGAAAATTTGCCGAAGATCTTTTAACGCAGTGACCATTATACAAATTAGGATTTTCAAGTGAGAGATACTCAGCTATTTTTTGAGGTATTTTAGAGAAGAAATGAATGCCGCAGGGCTGTACTGTACATTTCCCTCTTCTATATGATACAAACAATCTTTGGTGAGTGACATGGTCTGGCCTTAACATTGCGTACTTTTTAAATAAAAGCACAGGATTGACTTCGCCGTCAAATATCACAGCGAAAATACGTTTCTTGTGGGTTTTTGAGTCGGGAATAGTAACAATCAGCTTGTCCTCTAAAACGTCAACATCTTCCGTGGTCATCTTCGCTAATTCATTAGTTTGACAGGCTCCTCCAATTCCATCATTAAAAACTTCTCGTCTGAGGCAGAACACACAAATTCGTTGACTTGTTCTCTTGTAAATACTTTTGATTTTTTTGCTCTATATCCAACATTTTTCTTCTTGATGAAACGTATTAAGGCGCCTTATTTGTCGATTTCCACTCTTTCCTTCAGTTTAAAAGTCGCTCGTAACATGGAATATTTCGGTCATAAGGATGAAGCAGAGTATTCCTCAGAGAGTTTTGCGAAATACGCCAGCAATACCGTTTCTTCTGCACCTTGAACATGTACTTTGTTTCGCCACTCACAAAACTGCCGATATTCTTTTTCATAATGGATTTTAGATTTGTCCGGAAGCAAGTTCAACCTTATAATGTTGGCTGCAGCTAATATATCGTCAGGAATATCAAAATCTTGCATGATTTTAATGATGACTTTTTGAAATACCAAAATGAAATGACAAAACACCTTGTTTTTATTTTTGCATCGCCGTTGTCAATGATACGATAAAGCTTTCAATATAACTCGATTATTAGCGATTTAACACCGTCTCGGACATTGCGGGTGACTCGGCTGTCGCCTCGTCACCTAGCAATGTCCTCGACTATTATAAATCGCATAATAATCTCGTTATATTAATAGCTATAATTATATTATTAGAAAATATATAGGGTGACCCATTTAAAAAAAAAGCAAGTTTGTTTTTTTTGTCGGAAACTATAAGCTACAGAATAACCTGAATATGCGGGGTGTCCCAAAATGTACAATTTTCAAAAACATTCCGTATATCAAAAACAAGGATAACTAGAAAAATTCTGATTGCGGCATATTTTGTTTCACGAAAAGGTAGCAGCGTGCTGCGAAAACCGTATCCTTCTATCTTTACTAATAAAGGAGATACCCCGTAAAACCATCAAAACCCGGACACCCTATACAGGGTGTTTCATTAAGGGTATCTTGGAAACTACTGGGCATAGAAATTCAGGAAAGAAAAAACAGTACTAAAGTATAACGATGAGAAAATTCTGGAAACTATTTTTAAGTTCCGCATTTTGCCGCAATAGTAAATATTACAATTCTAAATTTCTTTAGAACTTCCGGATTAAAGAAATACCTTTGGTAACATCATTAGAAAGCTTGGACAACTTTGCATCATTTTGCTATAAGGCCTCTTGGCGTATCGACCTTGATAAGTGTAGGGGAAGCTATTGAAAGTGTATTCATTTAAATCGCTGTAACTTCTAAACGATTTATCCGATTTTAGTAAACTTAGGCTTGTTTGGAATAGAAATGTAAGTACTTTTAATAGTCCTATTCAGTAGCACTCGATGGCTTCCAATAAAATTGTTAGAGGGCCGAATTCGCAATATTAACAGTTTTTTTTTTCCCGAAAACTTAAATCATACGGTACCTATAATTATAATATCATAACCAGAAAGTAGATTCAACATTTTAGAGGTATTGCCCAAAAGAATAATTTTTAACGCTTTATTTAAAGAAGGTGTATTACGGCTTCAGTCGGCTTGCTTTCGCACTCTTAATTGGATTTATCTTTGGGAGGTTGGTGAGTGAAAAGCTTGCCGTTTTTCAGTACTGCTTTAGTACACTTATGATTATTGTTGCTGTAACAGAGAAATATATAATTATTTATTTCTTTTAAACTATTTAATTTATTAATCAAACCGAGATCTTGACCGCTGTAAGAAAACAGTTTTTTATTCAAAAAAAAAAAGTATTTGTAAATTGTTCTTGATTCTTGTAATAGGAGGGAAAAATACAATTTTAATATAAGAAGGAAACTCGCTTCGCGACAGAAAGTATTCCATATTTATGTTAATACTGTTGTTTAAACACGCTCCAAATTTTGTCTTTTACATGATTTGGACTAGTCCTAAGCCAGGATAAAGTGTAAAGGGATGCAGGGAATATAACAAATGAAATCTCATTATTACTAGTCCAACCTACAAAACTGTGATGAAAACAATAACTTCTTCAAATGAAGTGTTCAAAAACTATTATTTTGGCAATAACTCTAAAACGAACGAAGAAATCAAACTACAGGCTTCAAGTTGTTTCTTTGCAAATTTAATCTACTTTTCGATTATAATATCATAGTTATACCGTATGATTTAAGTTTTCGGGTTGAAATAAAAAAGAAACTGTTAGTATTGCAAATTGCGCTCTCTAGCAATTCTAGTGGAATTTATTGTGTACCACCGGATACGGTTATTTGAAATACGTACATTTCCTTTCCAAACAAGTCTAAGTTTACTAAGTCGTTTAGAAGTTACAGCAATTTAAAGATTACACTTTCAATAGCTTCCCTCACTCTAATCAAGGTCGGTACGCCAATAAGCTTTATACCAAAATGATGCAAAATTGTCCAAGCTGTCTAACGATGTTACCAAAGGTATACCGTGAATGTAGATTTTTCGTAGAAATTTTGAATTTTAATATTTACTTCTCATTTGTGCGCCCTTGCGGTAAAATGCAGAACTTAAAAATAATTTCCAGGATTTTCTCATGATAGTTTCCGAGATATGGCCAGTGGTCTCCCCTAATAAAACGCCCCGTATACATAACGAAAGAGATGTAACCTTTTTTAGCTCCTATTGCAATTCAATATGACTTGGATGTGGCAACTAAGGAGACATTTAAACCAGGATACTTTTTCACGATAGGTAAGATGTAAAATTAGTAACGCCATAATATTTTTCACATACTTATCTAATTTATTTTTAGGACCTGGCTATTATAAAGAAGGCTACTTTGGGGTCAGATTAGAAAACGTTTTTGAAGTTATCGAAAAACCTTGGTTGGAACATACATCAGGTCATAAATACTTGGGCTTTAAAGTTTTGTCACTGGTTCCATACCAAGTAAAATTGATGAAATTGGATTTAATGTCCACAGATCAGGTGCGTTTTAACTTTTTATTATTTTATGTAGTTAAATAAAGTGCGAGCACTGCAGAAAAATCGTGCAGGGCGCCCATCTTATAACGGTGCTTGTGCGACGGAAACGATTAATATTTCGCTTAGAAACAGAACTTCAAGAAGGTCGATCCAGAGTAATAATGTTTTTTTCAAATAAGGGAGTTCTGGAGTAATGGTATTCAGGGAATACTAATCACGTGTTGGTGGGTGGCAGTGATTTGTCGTGTATTTCCACCAAGTAGGTGCCGCTCTGGGTGGAATCACGCGGGCAATGCCATTTGAATGGGAAATCTCTGTAAATGAGACATGAATCATAAATTACCTAGAGTGCTTCAACATTTTTAGTGACCGCCAGTATGGATTCCTTAAGCTAAGATCAGGGATGCACAGACTTATATAATAGGGAACAGGGGCCACTCGGGAAAAATATAAGCCAAGGACGGGCCACTACAAATAATACTTATTAACACAAACATTTTTATTTTTAAGTAGTATGAAATACAATGATAAAAATAAAAGAACCTTCAAAAATGTTTGTTGTAATCATGTAATCGCTGGTAATCTAATCATTACAATGTAATATTTCATGTTTTATTATTTTAATGCATGACATTGCATTGAACTAACAAGTTTTTTTATATTTGGCTCCACATTACTTGTCGCCACACATAAAATTGCTTCCAAATTTTCATTTGCCAGACGGTTTCGCTTTTTCGTTTTGTTTAGTTTCGTCACTGAAAACGTTTGTTCACAAATATACGTCGATCCAAATACGCTTGCGCATTTCAATGCATTTATTCGCAACTCTTTATAAACGTTTTTATCAACGCAATGGTAGAAGTTGAGTAAATTACCTTCATTAAATTTGTTTCGTAAACTTACATCATTTTGCATGATCATTAATTCCAGCTGCGTTAATTCCGGCGCATTTTCGGGTGAAATGTTGAAAGGATTGCTGAAAATGTCCAATAGAGGTTTAACTTTTTTGAAGTCTACAAAACGATTTTGAAAAGCTTGTATCAAAATATCAATTTTTTTAACATGAGCGAAATTGACGTCAATTTTATTGACTTTCTCCATAATTTTTTTGTAGTTCGGAAAATGGCTGTAATTGGCTGAATTGATTTGTGTCCTGAAAATACTCAATTTGCATTAAAAGGACGAAACATGAGAGTATAACTGCGAAATCAATTGATCTTTGCCTTGGAGTCGCGTATTTAAGACATTCAAGTGATTTGTGATGTCTACAAGAAACGCTAAGTCACACAGCTAATTAGGATTGTCGAGTTCGGGGACGTCGTTTTTCTTTTCCGCCAGAAATAATTGGATTTCTTCAATCAAGTTAAGAAACCGCTGTAGTGTCAACCCACGACTTAGCCACCTAACTTCAGTGTAAAACAGGAGATCACCATATTCGCTTTCAATATCCTCGAGAAACTGTTTCAATTGTCGGTGATTGAGACCTCGTGATTTGATAAAGTTTACAGCAGGTACTACAACTTTCATCACATTTTCAAATCCCAATAATTTTGAACATTTTAATTTTGATGTATAATGCAATGAAACTGCATTAATTCCTTGGTATTTATGTTTTTAGTTTGTAAATATTTTTTTAACATAGTTCAGTCGTAATTCCAGATATTTTCGTTAAATCCAAATCCATTATAGAACATTTTTCCAGAAGAGCTTTAAGCATGTCACTCCCCTTGGTTTGACTTGTCAAAGAACTCATACCAATCAGTTCTTCACTCACTTCAAAATTTTGCGTTACACCTCGTAAAAATATTAAGAACTTATATCTGTAGATTCGTCGAGTGCTATAGAAAAATACTCAAAACTTCTCGATTTCGTAGCCAATTGCTCTTCTATATTAGCTGCTAATGCGGTAATTCTTCTTTGAACAGTCATCCGATTTAACTGAATTTTTTCAAACTTCTTTACATTTTCCAGACAAATTTTTTTTGCGGCGATATCTAAACATTGCTTAACAAACTCACCATCTTTAAATGGCCGACAAGTTTTCGCTATATTATTCGAGATATTTCAAAGCTAACTTCAGTAGCTGTTTCAGCATCTTGAATTGGTTTTGTAAACATAGCTTGCTGGCCTATTAGTTCCCGTTGTAAAGTGGAAATTCTTTGCGTTCGATTTTCGCCAGTTAATTTGGTAAAAGTAGGATGCTGGGTTTCATAGTGCCTTTTCACATTATATTTCTTCGGAATAGAAACACTACTCTTGCATATTAAACAGACAATTTTGTTATGCGATGAAATAAAAAAGTATTTTTCGGTCCAAATCTTTTGAAACTGTCGATTTTCATCTTCAACCTTACGACTACGTTTCTTACTGGGGCCTGGTTTATCCATATCAAAATTGATATTATATTGTTACGTAGGTAGATGCCACGTTCGAACGACGAAATATTTACTCGTCACAGATTACAGTTCTCAATTAGTATAACGTTCGCTTGTCCGTAGTTAAAACTTAACTGCCCCGGTAGCTGGCGATGCGTCGTATTTATACGAGTTACCAAACATCGAGAACCTTCCACATTGTTCGGGGATACTACCGACGTGTTTCGCGAATCTTAAAGTAATCTAGTTGATGCGACAGATTTCTAGTCTCGTAACAATAGGCTTAGACCGGAGCGCGGCGAGTAGAATACTTTTAAAATTCGTTGGCGGGCCGCATAAATATCGCTTTTAAAATCAGTTGGCGGGCCGCATAAATATCGACAGCGGACCGCGGTATGTGCATCCCTGGCTTAGATCTACAGGAGACCTTCTCGCTTATGTTACTCACGTTTGGAACAACGCAATAGAACATCATGGGGAGTCCCGGGCGGTAGCACTGGACAATTCCAAGGCCTTTGACCGAGTATGGCATGAGGGGCTCCTAACTAAAGTGAGAGCATACGGAATGCCGGTTCAATTTTGTTTACGGCTTTCAAGCTTTCTTAAACACCGTTCTCTGTGAGTGGCGATGGACGGATTTCTTTTAGACACATTTAACATCAACGCCGGAGTCCCTCAAGGTTCCATATTATCGCCCACCCTCCTTTTACTATACATTATATAACGATCTTTTAAAAAAAGCTAAAAACCCTATATATAGCTTCGCTGATGACAGCACACTTGTTTCATCTTTTTCTTTGGATGCTCGAACATCGGCTGCCAATGCACATCTCTATAGGCAGCAAGAGGTCTCACATCTTAACAAAGACCTGGAAGAAATTCTGTCTTGGGGTCACAGTCACCAAGTAGAATTTAACGCTAAAAAACCCAGGCGGCAGCTCTTTCTAAAAAAGTTAATGTTGAAAAACCGAATATAGCAATGGCGGGACACTCAATTCCCTTGGTTTCATCAATTCATTTATTGGGAGTCAATTTGAATAGTCATATGTCTTGGCATAGTTACGTTGCGGCCATTGCTAATGCAGCCTTGCAGAAACTTATAGGTGAAGCCTGGCGGAGATTGTACGTGAGTTTGTCTAATTAGTGGGTTTGTTGCGACGTACGTCCATCTGTAAAATCCGTTATAATTTTGTAATAGAATTGAGTCAATGTTGGTACGTCAAAGTCGCTGTGAAGTACCCTAGTTACAGCATACCTTGTGGCATCCTCAATTATTTTTAAGGCCCTATTCTGCAGTACCGGAACTTGTTGTGCTCAAGTTAACTTTGGTTCTAGAACCAATTTTACCTTTCTCGTGAAGCAAGCAGCAAATTGATTGAGTAATCGAGGAGAACTATAGAAAAAGTAAAACTGAAACTAAAATAGGTAACCCAAATGATCCACCACACAAATGGAAGTGATTTGTAGCAAACACTAAGCTAAAAGGTACGCTGGCGGGATAAACCAACTACCAACGCACCGCAGTTCCAAAAAAAAAATAATAAGGGTGTTCTACATTAAGTTACTACGGCGGACCTGCCGGAACTAAGCTCGAATGGAGCCGAGTCGAATACAGTACCTTGGCCCTCCCCTGGCCTACTGGTGGATACCAACAGTGATTTAGCCCCGAAAGACCCCAGGGGTCGAAGCGTCCAGCCCCCATAGACGACCCTTCCAGTCGAACTGCTCTCTAGGAGAGCATCGCCTCGAAATTCGGTCGCATCCAACAATGGGTAGCCTGTAATATAAAAAGCAAAAACGAACTGCTAAAAACGTTTGTCCAACTAAACAAACAAAGTCACGGAATCACTTCCGGAGTGTTCGTCCGATAGCTAACAGTAAATAAGTAATAAAACAAAAAAAGGAAAATCACTTTAACTGCTCTGCCGCCGTGAACTCGACGATCCGCCCAAAGTACCCAGCGTACTGTTAGTGCCTTAGCACATACCAACCCTTAGATGATCAAGGGAGCTAGCATTGCGTTGCACCCAGAGAAAAATGTATGGGGAACCTCGTGTACCAGCCTTACACCAGACACCTACGGACAAAGTCACCAAGCGCACAGCTACAAAACAATTGAAGGGTGGATAACTAAAAATAAACAAGGCAATTAATAATCAGAGAAAATTAAGAAAGAAAAATAGGTAACACAAATAATCCACCGCACAAATGGAAGTGATTTGTAGCAAACACTAAGCACTAGCTGTTTGGCAGGCTTCTTTTTCCTTTCAATTTAATTTGTTCAATTTAAAATTTGGAACACATATATCCGGAACGCCGCTAACCTCATCATGCAACCTTTGCTTCCATCCATCGTCGCCTTAGAGAAAGTGGGAACCTAAAGAGTTCTGCTTGTGGTGGTTGTCCAAGAACAACTCGTAGGGTTGAATTTAAAGAAGGAGTTCCACACCATGTGGAGGAAAATCAATCCACAAGTATTCGCGCAATTGCACACCATATGGGATACTCCAAGTAGACGGCACGGCGTGTCTTACATAAACAACTTATACTAACTACCTTTATCATTAACAATGCGTAAAAGTTTTAAATCCTGAATATTATCCAAATCGATTAGCTTTTTGCCAATGGTTTTTGGATCGCAATTCAATAGAACCTGACTTCGGGAGAATAGTATTGTTTTCTTATGAGGCATGTTTCATGCACGATGTTTATTTTAATAGTAGTAACAGACACATTTGGCATGATAATAATCGTGTGTTCTTTGGTGTCTAGAAGACACCAGCAACAATTTTCTGTAAACATGTGAGCTTGTATTCTTGGAGAGAATCTAATAGTTCACTTGCTGCCTACTTGCTTGAACGCAAACATTTATCTCTATTTTCTGCAAAATGTTTTGCCTCTATAACAGGGCATCTCCACATTTTGATTTGAACGTGCGCCAGCGATTTTCCCGCCGATGGATTGGAAGAGAAGGTCCCGTGGCCTGACCCGCTCGTTCTCCCGATCTGAACCCTCTGTTTCCTTTGGGGTTATCTGAAGTCTATAGTCTACAAAACGCCTATTCGTAATGAAGAAGATCTCTGAGCAAGAATAATGGCCAGTTGTACACATGTAGAAGCTATTCCCGGAATGTTCCATACAGTCAGCGAATTCATGAACCGACGCCGACGGTGCCATCTTTGTGTTGAAGCAAATGGTCCACATTTTGAACAATTATTGTAAACCATCATTTAATGAGAAAAAGTCCACGACTAAAAAGTGATTTATTGATGTCCTCCTGAACATTTTTTGAAAATAATATTAATTATTTATCACTGAAATAAACAAAACTAACTTGCGGACATAGGTTTATTAAACAAAACAAGTTTGTTTTGATGTCCTCTACCATTCTTCAAGTATCTCGCGTCTATTTACTTTTTTAAAACCAAAATTTGTTTTTTAGAAAATGTATTTTTCTAAATGATTGCCAATTCGTATTTTTAAAATTTTTTCAAAAATGTTAGCAGCTAATAAAGATGTTAATACTATAGGTATATAATTACTAATTTAACTTGAATCTCCATTTTTGAAGATAGGTTTTATTATTAATTATTATTAATAATTATTATTAAGTCAGATTCACTAATAACTATTATGGTGTCCCTTTGAAAACTAACTGCTTAATTATTATTGTTTTTTAATAATGTTAATTTATTTATCAGAGAAAATGGTTAAATAAATACAACGAAGCCATCCGTCAATATGTTGGTGCAGAACTTAAACGTCAGGGAAAAATGGAGGGATTTTACTGGATGATGGAAAACACAAAATACATTCCAGAAAACGGCATTAGCAGAATTACCACTTCATATGTTTTAATGTTGTTGCCTAGTTTAATTCTTAGTGTATTATGTGTTGTTTAGATTTAGTTTATCGACATTTAAACTTAGAAAACATAATGATATATTTTTGTATTTTGCCTCGTATCTAGTCTTATTATAGTACTAGAATTGCCAGTACTAAATTCGAATAGCTTATGTTGGCATTTTTCTTAAGTAACTCTTCACTGCCCATTGTACATTCATGTAGCACTAAAATTTAATAATACAACACAAACGTGCTTGAAACGTCTATAGAAGAGCAAACCTTTACCTAAAGGTTTTATGTGCGTGATACAGTGATAATAGAAAGTTATCCGTATCTACTATAATTTTCACACCATAGACAACTTTCTGCATAGTCCTTAAACTAACTCTCACTGTGGTCGCCACTGCATGTTATTTATCGCCTAGTAAATTTCCAATTCCTTTTTCATTCTCAAAATAATTTATCAGATAAAGTAGCATTATTTTGTAGGGGTGCAGAAAACTAGGGATTGCTATTTGTTTTCCATGTTAGAATTTGAAATTGTGAAAGTAACGAAGTTGAAAGTTGTCCTCCATCAATAAAAACGAAACAGCAGGTAACTTTATTTCATGTACCGGGTGTTCCATCTAAGGAGGTAATCGGCTATATCTCAGAAAGTAATAACACTAGGACTTTGGGAAAAAATATATATCGATAAAAGCGGCCAAGAAAAACTGCTGGAAATTATTTTCAAGTTCGAAAAATGACCGCTAGGGGGCGTAAGAGAACTTTCAAAATAGAAATGCCGATTTTCTCTTGATTTTTCTTAATAAAAATATAAGCATTGCATTCTTCATAAAATTATGCAACTTTATGTTAGAAATCGTTTTTTTCTATTTTCGATAATAATGTGGTGGGAGAAGGTCAAACTTTTTTTCGTTCAAACGCTGATATCTCTGCTTTGGATAAACCGATTTTATTCAACTTGGTCTTGAAAAAAAGCCCTTATTTTCCTCTACACGTGTATACTATACCATATTGATTCTGATGGTGGCCACTAGATGGCGTTTTTCCGTAGTTCCTCAATGAATAAGGATTTTCTCAAAAAAATCAAATGTTATGATATGACTTTTTTATCATATTTTATTTTAGGCTTATAAAGGCTATTAAATAGTGGAATAAAAAATCCAGGTCCGTATTTAAAATAAAAAAGTTGATGATGGTCGCTCGAATCCGAAACGTCGGATTAAAAAACTAACCCCATCAGCTTGTAGAGGAGGAAAAGTTACTATAAGGAACTGAAAACTGCAACGTGATATCTTTTGTTAAACTAGAGAAATTAGGGATAATAATAATTAATATGGAAAAATAGGTCATTTTTTAAAACATTAATTAATCAATTAAATCTCTGGTTTAACAAAAGATATCACGTTTCGGTTTTGAGTTCCTTATAGTAACTTTTCCTCCTCTACAAGCTGATGGGGTTAGTTTTTTAATCCGACGTTTCGGATTCGAGCGACCATCATCAACTTTTTTATTTTAAATACGGACCTGGATTTTTTATTCCAATATTTAATAGCCTTTATAAGCCTAAAATAAAATATGATAAAAAAGTCATATCATAACATTTGATTTTTTTGAGAAAATCCTTATTCATTGAGGAACTACGGAAAAACGCCATCTAGAAGGGCTTTTTTTCAAGACCAAGTTGAATAAAATCGGTTTATCCAAAGCAGAGATATCAGCGTTTGAAAGAAAAAAAGTTTGACCTTCTCCCACCACATTATTATTGAAAATAGAAAAAAACGATTTCTAACATAAAGTTGCATAATTTTATGAAGAATACAATGCTTATATTTTTATTAAGAAAAATCAAGAGAAAATCGGCATTTCTATTTTGAAAGTTCTCTTACGCCCCCCAGCGGTCATTTTTCGAACTTGAAAATAATTTCCAGCAATTTCTCTTGGCCGCTTTTATCGATATATATTTTCCCAAAGTCCTAGTGTTATTACTTTCTGAGATATAGCCGATTACCTCCTTAGGTGGAACACCCGGTACAAATTTTTACAGCAGCTGAAAATTATAAATGTATCATCCTTCTGAATATAAAAATTGTAGTTGTCCGGCTTAGTTTCCCGAATGCATTTAACATTCTAGGTTGTCTTTTTTCCAATAATTATTAGTTATTGGTTGTTGTGGAATCGTAGAAACAGAATATTTACTAAAAGTAAATTACTTTTGTAGCTTAGTCCTTAGAAATGAGCATGAAGCTTTAATTTTATAAGATACTCTATGTCAATTTCTTTATAAAATAAATTTTATTTTTAAATTTAACAAAGTGTTGTTTTATTCTAGTTCTAGTAAGTCCCCGTACTTTCACGTCCGCATATCTATATTCTCAAAATAATTGCTATAGTTTCAATTGTGTCGACAATTGTTTCCATAGACATTATTCGACGAATAGCATTATCCGTAGATGAAAATGTCTATTTTAAGTACAGAATAAAAATAAATATGTTTGATTATTTACCGAGTTTATTTTTTAAGTCGGTTGCTATAAGGCTAAGATATCGGTAAGTAAATTATTTACGGTTCTAGAACGGTAAGTAAACTGACCTAAACGAAATACTCCACTTGTGAAGTTTTTCATATTTGTCGCACAAGAAATTATATAAGCCTCACATACGGTAAAGATTTACCGGTCTCAGACTCTCACACAATAATAGACTTCGCGTCTTCGAGCAGTAAATCTTACTTACCGGCGTTCTTATCAACAATTTGCTCTTATACTAGTGATTGCCAAGATCTTTCAGAGATTGCTTAAAAGAAGCTGTGCATGCATATTCTTTCAGGAACATAAACTCCTCTCAAATAATCAATTCGGTTTCAGGGCAGAATTCTCTACTGATCATGAAATAGACTCTCTTTGTGAGGGCTTTGAGGCGGGATGTATATTGGTTCCACCTTCTGCGATCTCTCCAAAGCTCTTGATACCATCTCTCATGAAATACTTCTTAGAACACTGTCCTCCCATGATTTGGACAGTCCTAGCACTTTACTAATGAAAAGTTAGCTTACCGACCGCAGACAGATCACAATATAGGGTACGTACCACACCGCCCCATTACCAAATCAATGTCCGGCAGTACCTCAACCGAGTATTTCCAAATCGGTGGATAGGGAGGCGTTAGACTTCTTTTTATAGGGTTATATCAAAAATATTGTATACAAAACTAAACCCCTCGACTTAGCTGACTTAAGAAGACGAATAACGCTAGCGATTAGATCGGTCACGCCTAAGATGTTTAGTAACATTAGAAGAAATTTCTATTTAATAAGATTACGATGTTGTCAACATCTCCTACATTAATTTTTTTTTTTTGTTTTTTACATTATCAAGAAATAAACAGTATTACTTATTAGTTTTTTAGTGTGTTGTTAATTTTTGCCATAAATCTGAAAACACTTAATATTTCGGAAACAGTTAAAGATAGGTATAGGATATTGTACATAAAATATCTCTAGAATTTTCTGAAGAATCCAAAACTTGAATAATATACAGGGTGTTGTATTTAAAATAAGAAAGTTAGTATTGGCCACTGTTACATGACACACCCTGTATAAAAAGTTTTTATTGAAAAAAATGCGCAACTAGAAATACCAATCGACGTATCCAAGCGTTATTTCGGACACGCCCCCATGTATTTATTATCGAATTTATTTCATTTGGCTGATACACACTGTATAGCGCACACAAACTGGAAAATGACTCTATACAGGATGTTTCCTAAGTAAGCTAAAATATTTCAAATGGCTATTCTTCAGCTTTTTTTATATAAAAACAAAAACTTCATATGGACTTCAGGCAGAAGCATTTTCTAGTGTACAACATTTTTACCAGATTTGCGCTGGAAGACAAAACTAATCTTCCACGGCTTGTTATTAAAATAAAAAAAATGTTCAAGCCATACTCATTTCTGAGGTTTATTATTTTACACAACTAAAATTAATTATGTATAAAATAAACCAGCTTGAAAGATATTACTCTTATTATGACTACCTTAGCAAGGAGACATCTGCATAACTCACTAAATTTAATAGGTACAGTGTTCCTTGCATTTTTGACAAGATCTTGATATGAACTTTTTTTCATAGAAATAATTGGGGAATTATTGGTGTATATGGGTAAAAGAAAAAAATTTCATATGTAACACGTATGCAAAGTACCTTTTTTACTAGGTACGTCATGTAACTGTCAAATGACAAAATCGTTTTCGTCAAAAAAGTTTCACTTTTCACACTTTGTTGCATAAATAACAATTTCTTCTCCTCTGAATTAAGAATTATATATATTTTGAACCGGAACTACTTTCTCACACAAGTGGGCTGGACTAATAAGATATTGTCAATATATTTTTTTTTTAATCTACTCTCCACCTCCCGGTAAATATTTAGTATGCGTTCCTTTAGCTAAAAGTTCACCACTAGATTTATTTTTCATTAATATTTCCATAAATGCCAACTTTTTCCCAATTTTAATAGTATTTGAATGAATTTCTATTACATCCCCTATTGTTGCACTTTTATAAAACCTAAAAGAAAAAAATACGTATAATAGAAAAATTAAAAAAAAAAAATGCGTTCACAATTTTATTAAGCAATACGGTCACAGTCTTATGATGCGTTACTCCAAACATTTATCTACATTTGCAAACGTTCGTGAATACTTGAAGTTTGAAGTAGATAAGTACAAGTGAATTTGTGAATGCGCGTGTTGGCGTCTCCACCAAACAAGTGTCACGATGCGAATTTCCTTCTTAAAATAATATTTTCCTTCCTATTGCAGGAAACCAAAAAATCTATAGAGAATAAATTCATAAAAGCAAGTATAGAAGATGTACCTAACACTATATTTTCTATTCACCGAGTTATAGATGAGAGGCCCGAAAGGAGAATAAGTTATTTCCGTCCCTATAAAAGATCTCGCTTACAGGCTTTTGGTAATAAAAATCTCTAAAAGAGTTCCACGAACTAATTGATATTACGTGCGCTCTAGAGGTGGTGGAGGAATCGGCTATAAAATGGTCAAACGCGAGAAAATCGCGTTTTTTTTTTGTTTTATGGGTTCATAGATTTGCTGTCGGACCGCTGCATGTCCATTAAAATTCTAAAATAATTTAAAATAATTTTTTTTGTTTTACTAAAAACCCATCTTCAGGTGGTCAAGATTCCGGTTTGGTCAGTACATTAAATAGTTTGAAGGAAGTGAAATAATTTTATATTTTCTTGATTAAGCCAAATAAATCAAGTGCACCAAAGCAGTACTCAAAAAGGGCATGCTTTTAAGTCATCAACCTTCCAAAGATAAATTCAATTTAGGGTTTGAAAGCCAGCCGACTGGATCTACTGTGCGCTTGAATTAGATAAGAAAGATGAAACTACCTGTTTGCTATTTGTTATGTAAGTTTTAATTGCTCTGAACATTGACTGTTAACAACCAAGTGTTTTAACATGAACTGTATTAGCAGTGGCGGATCCAGAGACCTTTTTTTTGGGGGGGGGGATAATTAGACTTTTACTTTTGGGTGTAATTCAATTGCATCATACCAGCGTCAAGAAAAAATACGTTTACTTACGACAAATGCATATCCACAGAAACCTGGGCTCCGCTAGCACCGTCATGAGTTGTAAGTCCAAGACTGGAAATAACATCAACGAGAGTTGCCGAAAGTCCACCGTGAAGCGTGCCCATTGGGTTAATATGCTCCTCCTCAATCTTTAGTTCCGCCAAACCTTGACCGTTTTGCATGGATATTATATTAACCTAAAAGAAAATACCTACTTCCGAATACATCACATAATACTATAATTTGACCAAGAGACCCCCTTTTGCCTTGAAAGTATTTAAAGAGAATATGATTTGATTATGGTATCAATATGAAGTGTCACTTTGCTAGTATAGTAAATTTTACATTATACCATTCGTCTTTTGACCGCCATAAAATCTTAATTATCCCTCTGGTCATAAAATGCCCCGAATTTGAATCTGTTCGGGCAGAGCTAAAGTACAAATTACCTGCATCCCTAGTTGCTATATCTACCATTTTAAGTAGGCATAAATACCTAATAGTACAGGGTGTCCCATAACTTATGGGCCGTAGAGCAACTAGAGATACCTGACATCAAACTAGACCGATTAAGCCATATAATTTTTTTCGAAATGTTACTCGTTCTAGAAATACAGGGTGTTGAAAGTGAAAGTTTATTTTTGAAAATAAGCCATAATTTCAAAACGGTTCAATGCATCGAATTGAAAGTTGGCAGTATTATGTTTTTATGAGTAAGAAATAATTTGGATTTATTAAGAAGGAAAATGTATCAAATGTATGAAGAACAATCTGTACCTACCCTGGTTTCTCTCAAAGAAGAGGCATACCAATGACGAAATAAACATTTCGTGTAGCATTTCAAGCCAAAGAAAGATGTGGCCTTAAAGGGGTTTTAAATATCACCTAATTGATAAAAAAAAAACTGGAATTGCGTCGTTTCAACAATGGCGTCATAAGTATTTAACGGCTATTAAACAATATAGAGCAAAAAATCGATCAAATATCTACCTTGATGAAACACGGTTCGATACACATGACACTGCAAAAAAAGAATGGAATGATTTTTCAAAAAAATGCCGAACCAATGCTTCTTTAAACAAAATAATGACAATAATTCACGCAGGTTCAAAAAATGGATTTGTTCCGAACTATACATTGCTTTCAGCTAAAAACATAAAAAATTCTTCTCTAGATTACCACCACGACTCTGACGCACAACTTTTTGAAGATTGGTTTGAACATCGACTTCTTAAAAATATACTCAAATATAGCGGTATTGTAATGGATAATGCTAGTTATCATAGTCGTCCAGTAAAAATATTTCCTAGTTCAAACAGAACAAATATAGAAATTTAAAATTTTATGATAAATAAATAGTATTATATATTTTGAGGAAACCTACAAAAAACGGGATATTTTAGAAGTATTACAGGCTTTTAAAATTAATACAAAAAAGTGTGTGTTTTGAGTCTTCTGCCCTACTATTGTGTATCTAATCCAATTGAACTAATATGCCACCAAGTAAAAATCAAATATTAGAAAAAATGCTTCCCTCACATTAAATACATCTGCAATAATATTAGTAAAAAACATAGTAAGTAATATTTCTGCAGACAGTTGGAAAACAGTATACAACATGTAATTAAGGTGGAAAATTTTTTTATGTGTAATGAGTACCTACAAATGTTCAAACTTTAATAATAGGTTGAGATAAAGATAGTGATAGTGGCACAGAACTAAATTTAGAGTAAAGAAGAATTAAGTTTGCAAAATTGATTATTGTTAAACTTTTCTCTGTACACAACTTAATTTTAATCTTGTATTGTATGTAGTCTAAATCATAACATTGTAAATTTTAATAATTTATTTTGCCCCCTCCAAACTTATTTTCTGGTTGCGCCACTGGTTGCAGTAAAGGGTAATGATATAATGTAAACTTTACTATACTTCTTATATCTCTGCCATCAGTATATATCGCATAATTAAGTCACCAAAAGCATAAGTTTTAGACTAAAAATAATAAATTTGTTGTGCAAAAACTGATGTGATATGTACTTATATGAAATTAATTCAATGTCCCATGCACCAGCCTATTATTTGACAAACAATGACCTTACGGGAAATATTTGTATATATGCCAAATAAACCCCTTTGTGCCAATATTTGTCTTTATAATATACCCCATACACATATTCGCATATTTGCCAAATAGGTACACAAATAATATTTGTCAGAGATACTTCGTTGAAAAATATTTCAATTTAACCTACCTTTCTTAAAGCGTTATCAAATCCTGTAGAGTTTTTTAAGAACTTCATAAAATGATGGGGTTTAATAACAGACATCTTGAAAATAAAATTAAAGCTATTAAACTTTCTCCATTTGTCGCAACGTTGTATTCCAAGAATATTTTTAAATTTGTTTGCATGTAAATAAAATATTGAACTGTGTTTATGATTGACCCAACCATTGTGATACAATTATTTCATTATTTCATTAGTTAGTCAAATAAGCTGCGCTTTTGACGTAGTCAAAACAAATCCTTAAGGTGCACCTTCTACTTTAAAAATAAAAACTTGACAAATGATGCCCATTTACTCTGGAGCTTTATTAGTACAAAGTTTACAATTTTGTGGTACAACTACGAGGACAATAAAAATATCCAAAATAATTTGAAACAACGTTTTCCACCTTCTTTTATAAAAGCAATAAAAGCTTGAGTGACGCAAAAATCACGTCCGGATTTTTTCTTGACGACATGTAGATAATAAATGTATACATTTTATAAAAATAATCCGAACTGATACTAACAAGTAAAGCTTTACCACCATGCATAACTACACCATTTTTTCCAATGATTTTAGCTGCTGCAGACGGATCGTGAATTCTAGGTCTGTGAAACATTTTATGGATACCACAATCGATTCAGAATCGAGGCGGCGATACATATACCTATGTAGTCGCAGCTAAGTTCAGGTTCATAGCATAATGTAGGTTCTGTCATTTTTGGCCACCGACATATTCAGTAACTTAGATATGCGTCAAAATATTCTCACTCAAGTTTTTTTAAAATAAAATAAAAAAAATCCACTGCAAAAAAAATTAATTGTTTTATGAAAACTATTTATTAAAACATAAAATTATTCATGAAAAACAACATCGAGTAAATGACCGCCACGACAAGCCAGACAATGATGACCATGCATTGAGCTTCTAGCGTAACTTTCCGCAATATTTGAACTGGAACTTGCACAATTCCTTCACGAATATTTGAGTCTTCTAACGTCTGTGGGCGATAGGGCTTGCAATCCCGGGATCCCGAAAACCCGGGATACCGATTAAAATTCCGGGATTGGAACTTGTTAATCCCGGGAATTTAATTTATTAAACTACTTCAACCTACAAAAATAACTGTTGAGTCGTTATGTTAACGTGATATGAACTTATACAAAACGGATATAGCACTAAAGTTTATGTTAAGTGAAATTCTAAAAGTAAAATCAGAGTTCAGCACTGATCTTCTCAATTCTCTAAAAAATCGGATTAGGTACTCAACGTAGGACCAAATAATCAGGACTTCTTGCATTTCTTTCTAATCCAATGGGGACTAATTATTATGAGTTTAACGAATGCTTCCAAATTCTTGACATTAACACAACTAAATCAGAAATGGAAGATATTTTAATAAGATAAGATGACGGGCATGATGAGTTATTACAAGAGCTTGAAAGCAGTGACGACGACAATATGCCTCTTGCCGAAATTATAAGAGAGGATGAAAATTTACCTCTAAAAGTTAAATTACAGAAGGCTTTAAATAGGTGTAACGAGTTACCCAAAATAAGAAATAATCGGAAAACAATCCAACTCTCTGATAAAATAATGCAAGAAATAAATTTCTTTGTAGATAGTGGAAATCGTGGTTTGAATCTGCAACGAGCATTTAATTTTTTCGAGTGTAGAACCTGAAAGATGCTTTTCATCAACCAGTTATATTTATATACCGGGTGTTGCATCGTCGAGCGGGACATAGGAAATCCCATGTAATTTTAAATGGGGTCAATTATTGGCTTCCCTAATTATTTTAGAGAAAAATTCTATTTAGGTTCATTAAAGAGCACTAAAACCCACATTCAAAAGAATAACTTTAGATATTTTTGATGAGCCCGTTTACGGGTTATCGCCGATTTCTTTTTAACTATTTCTTCTTTTTATGGCCCCGTATTTGCGGGCACCAGTCAAGGTAAAAGATGACTGTCAAATAAAGTTGTCATTTTGAGGAATATTTGAACATCTTCTTAAATCCTAAAGTTCTAACAATTTAATAGTACCTACCTATTAATTAGTAAAATATTGAAACATGTAAAATGTCATAATTAACCTTGTAATTGGATACTTTATTTTAGTTTTATTCAAATTAATTTGTACTCATAAATACACCTTTAATATTTTCGATGTACGAGTTTTTATAACAATAAAGCACACATTTCAAAATGACAACTTTATTTGACAGTCATCTTTTACCTTGACTGGTGCCCGCAAGTACGGGGCCATAAAAAGGAGAAATAGTTAAAAAGAAATCGGCGATAACCCGTAAACGGGCTCATTAAAAATATCTAAAGTTATTCTTTTGAATGTGGGTTTAGTGCTCTTTAATAAACCTAAATAGAATGTTTCTCTAAAATAATTAGGGAAGCCAATAATTGACCCCATTTAAAATTACATGGGATTTCCTATATGTCCCGCTCGACGATGCAACACCCGGTATATATATATTTTATATTAAGTATTTAAATAGTTGTTACTAAAATATTATTAGTATTTAAGAGTACCACAAGTATGACTCTACTATTAACTATAGTGTTTTTATTTAGGGTTGTTAAAATTTGTTCTGTTTTAGAATTTTTACGTATTTATTTTATCCACTTTAATTTAAAGTTTTTAATAAAAGTTGAATACGTAAAAATCCTTTGGATTTATTAGTTTTTTTATTTTCCGGGACAAATCCCGGGATTTAGCTTTTGGTCCCGAAAATCCCGGGATTGTATATACGTTCGGGATTGCATGCCCTAGTGGGCGATTAATATAGACTTAACTTTTCAAGTGCCCCCACAAAAAAATATGTCGTCAAGTCAGGAGAATGAAGCGGCCACTCAATATCTCGATCTCTTTAGAGAAGCCTGACGGGAAAAATGTCTCTAAGAAGAGCATGTAGCGCCATCCTGCTGGACCCAGAAGTTATCAATGTCAAGTTCTTTTAAGTGTGGTTGAAGAAATTCACGACTCATTATTCGATATCGTTCTCCATTAACAGTAACTGAATTGCCCCTAGTATCTTCAAAAAAGTAGGGTCCAATGATTCGGAGTATATTGCGCAACATACAATGACTTTTTGATCAAACTGCACGTTCTCTTGGATAAGACTAGGGTTTTCTGTACCCCAAAAACGATCAATCAAATCTAACTGAATAAAACTGGGGAAAACTTTTGGTCGTTTTAAAAATAAAGAATTTATTTTTTATTATCATTCGAATTAAAAACGGAAATAATAATTTTATTAAATTTATATTAAGTGCGAGAAGTCTTTAAGAAACGAAAAATATTTTATTTAAAATAAGTTTTGGGAAAACATATTAAAAATTAGAAAAACTCCAAAATAAAATAATAAACCTTTTGAAAATTTTTAAAGTTAAATTGGACTTCAAAGCTTTACCAGAATAACTTAAAATAAAGTAAAAATACTTGAAATATCCTAAATATTTTCGGATAAATTAAATAAACAAAATGTATAAGTTATTCATCAACAAAAGTGCTATTGGGAATCAGATAACTTAAAAATAATCTTATAAAAATTAAAGAAAATAAAAATTAGTTAAACATATTTGGAAAACTCACGTTTATAAAATAGAATAATCCAATAAGGGGTTTATTAACAGAACACATCACAAATTAACAAAAATATTTCAAATAGAATAAATTAAAATTATATAAAATTTTTCACTTCAGTTTTTAATTCCGACATTTATTTGATCGAACTAATGATACCATACAAGAGAAACTGATGAAATTAGGCGCTGCTAAAGTTTAAATAATCTCTTTCCCACCTCGGAGAAGACGCGCTAGTACGATTCCTGATTGGTAAAAACTGTGAGTTAAACTAGTTTTACCTGGATAGATCGCGGAATGGAGACGAATCGCGACTGTGTCAATAAGTAACACCTGCAGAACATCTGCCGTCTAGCTGCAACTGTTTTCTAATAACTGTCAAATAAGTTAAGATAATAGCTTTTGAAAAAAAAACCGAAACATTTTGTTTATCTCGTACCGACAAAGGGATTCCAGAAACTGGAACACTTGTGTAAACATCTGCAAGGAATTGCAGGTGTTGTTTGTTTTGATTTATTTTCCCCTCCTATATAAATAGGTGGGATTGCTAGAGGAAGAGTTAGTTCATTTTTAACCGTCGTGATGTTCAAATACCTACAAAGTTAGTACCATCGTCCGTCGAAAGTTGCCGTGCCGTTATAGTCAAGTGTGGTCGCGAAAAGTTCAGTTCTGAAGTTGAAAGTGCGTTGACCCGAAGTCACACAGAGGTAGAAAACCTTTACTTCTTGACTTGGCACGGTAATGCAAAAAGTTGTATTGAATAAACCGTAAAGTGAGCGTATTGCTAAAAGTCCGTGTCGACGTTAGGATTACTTGTCATTTAAATAAGTAAGTGAAGAGATTCGTTTGTGAATTTAAATTTTAATGTTGGTGGCTCCAATAGAAATTTGATATTTTAATAAATAAGTGAAACTGATAGTAACTTTGTGGTTTTACTGCTAGAAATTAGAAGTACACTAATTTATTTTACGATTAAATATTGCTTCCTTTCAACAATATATTGCTCCCTTTAAAAGAAAAATATAAACTACTTCGATTCAACTACAATTTGGATGTATTTGGTGTAACACATTGGTACTAAGAACACCGTTGAGGAATTTAGTAGCCGCCTTCCAGAGATGAGGTCCTAAAAGTGTAAGTACCCATATGAGGATAGAAAATGGGCGCTACAGTTGGGTTGCGTTTACCAGACGTCGAATTGTTTTTCCGTGTGAAGCTTTTCGACCGAGATACACTTTCCTAAAACCACATTGAGTTGAAATGATCGAAGAAAAGTTTTGGAAACACAATTAAACAATTTCTGCACGTCTTAAGTCTCCATACCAAAATTTTGTACCTTTCTTCTTTGATATAAAAGTTCACTATTGACAGTTATCAAGGAAATAGCAAAATTATAACAATATTCCATGGCTGGGTCTATTTTGCCGCACCCTATAGCTTCGATATAGGCTACAAAAATAAATTCTCGAAAGTCTATAGTAGGTAGCGTTTATAGCTTAGAATAAGAATACTTTATTGACTGATGTTGTTTACGAATAAAATAATATTTTGAGATATAGTCCGCAACTAATACCTAGGTAAGTCACTTATGTATTATTTTTGATTGCAGACTTAAGCCAGATTTATAAATTTTTTACGCTCGCGCTGGTAGTCGTTCGGCATTTATCTATAAACTGTCGCTGTCGTTTACGTTGTTATTTGTTATTAATATTTCAACACGCCAATGTCCACTTCCAGCGAGGGCGTTTAAAAATCGGCCTTTAGCCTCTTTAAGCTGAACCAATGAAAATTATAGCTACGCAATAGAAGTGTAATCCTTATGAGCGACTTAAAACCGCGAGAAGATCCGTACCAAGTTAATAAACAGATGATTTTGCAGCAAATTTGAATTCGCGCGTCTTGTGTTCAGCTTGATGGAGAGCCGCGTTGCCAATAGTTGTAAATTTAGAAGTGAAAGATATTGCATCTTCTATGTTATTCCTAATAATAAAAGGCAAAATTGACTACCGTCAGTGATACAAGTACAACCACACGGAACTAGGTTTTAAATTTTCTTACCGGATCTGGGGGCGAGAAGGACAATTAATCTATTCCACATTATTAAAAGCTGCTTGTGTCGCAATGGTTAGGGCGACGTCTTTTAGATAAATATTGTTCTACCTGTCGCCAATTCAAGGGCGGTTTTAGCTTTTCAACATGGGGGGGGGGGGCTATTCTCAAATCCCTAATTTTTTTTTTATGGTTTCAATTACCTATGCATTTAGATAGGTACATTTTTCTTTAAACAAGCATGCAGTAATAAATAGAAAAGCTCTTACTAACCTAAACTAACCAGAAAATAAGTTCGGGGGGGGGGGCAGAAAAAAATAGCGTGCAGGCGAAAAATTTTTGGGTGCCACGCCCCCTTTTCAATGATGATGCTCGCATGGTTTTCAAGTAAGAAAATTAAAAAACACAAAAGAAAATTACAAAAACAAGCGAGCGGCGGATGCTGTTCAACAGAAACAAGAAGAAAATGCAATGCTTGGTTGCCACGATATCCGCGAAGGCGGGATAGTAATAATTTATAATTAGCCGCGTAATCTCGTAAGGGTAAATCGCGCGTATTCACCTGAGTATGAACGGGAACAAGGCAATATGCAAAGCCAAACCGGAGTCGCGTCGTGTCATCGAGGCGCTGCAAACAGCATTTTTTGGTTGTAGGTACCTTGTACCTATAGTTTTTCTGCTTTTTTAATCTTTTTGCTTTTCGTTTGTTCTAAATTCATGGGGGGAGGGGATAATTAGTATTATAATAATGAAAGCTAGTTAAAGTGGTTTAGTAACTCGTACTCTCCGATCGAATCTAAATAGGACTCTAATTAAAACTTTTAACAAGTTCTTTAAATGTTCGGTCATTTTGTTCTGGTTGTTTTAAACCCATGACCAAAAACGTCAAGGTGCCGTTAAATAAAATAATATTGGCAGATACAAAAAAAAAATTTAATATTTTAGATATACAAACGGATATTTTTGTGAACCACCATACCTATATGCAGATAAACGTACATTTTGTGTTCTTTTCTATATTGTTGCTACAGTTCTTCTACATTTTTTATTTTATTTTTCCGTCAGTGGACTAAATTAATAACTACCTAATCAATTTTATAAGTATTGGCAGTATTTTAACAATGCTAGAATTTGTCAAGAGAGTATGCCAAAAGATTTTATGTAAGTTTAATAGTATATTACCAAAGAAAATTATGCAAATAAGTTTCTTTGATATTATAGGTAAATATGTAACTATACTAACTCACTAAGTATAATTAATTGATGTATTTTTACTATAATATTATGTCAATAAAAACAAGTAACAGAAAAATTCGCAGTATTAAGGTACCTGCCTAATTAACTAAACAACATGCAACCCTATTTATTTGCAAAACCCCCCTTCCTTTAAAGAACAAACCTTTTTTCCATATTGCAAGTAGTAAGTAGTGCCAAGACTCATAGTAAAAAGAAAAAAAGTACCATGGTGCCGCCGTCTATTTTCTCATATCGATGCATTCGCATCCGTAACCATAAGATGACTAATAAGCACTAAGCGTAATCGCGCCTCGCAACCATCAAGGGCATCAAGCCAAATTCAAACAGCCGCCCTGGAAAAATATTGTTACCGCCTACTCCTCGACGAGCAGCTTCCCCCTCGCCGCGACCGTCCAAGCAAAACTACCGAAAGTCGTAGCCCTTAAGTGTTGTAAAAAGCATATTAGGCACGAATGGAAAACTTGCATGGGTGCGTAATTGCTATATAACACGCAATACGTACTATACTATTTCTACGACTTACGTTTGTATAAGCCTTAAGTAATAAAAAAACGAAGGTAACTAACGTACTTTATGGTTTTATTTTCAACAACATCAAACTAAATCTAAGAACATATAAATTTATATTTGTATAGCATAGAAATGATGAATTTTGTATGTAACTAAATAATTAGGAATTATTATTATTATTGGTACCTATTAAAGTTAATAGTAAAATGTCACTGTCAAATATTCAAAAAGCAAGAGAGATAAATGTCACGATTTGAGTGGTTCCAGGCTAACTTGATTGTTGTACTAGGAATCATAAAGCACAGTACAATAAACTATTAAATTTAAACATTCTTTAGTAAAACCGAAAATAAAAGTATTGGTTTACTTATGAACCTGAACTAACCTGAAAATTATAATATTGTTATAATGGTATTTGTTGCTTCGCAGCCGGAAAGATGACGACTCCGAACGAAGAAGAATTCCCCCTTTTAAGAACCGGGATCCATCGAGAGGTCGAGTTATTAACGTTACATCGGACTTCTATTGCGTAGCTATAATTTCCTTTGGCTGAACTAATTGATACTTAAAAGTATCCTCTAAAAACAAGGCTGACTATAATAGTGCTATATTAAACAAAATTATGTTTTCTTTTGAAAAATCACAGAAAAATAGTAAGTAGACTATTACGTACTATGCTTCCAAATTATTCCCTGTGTGCCATTAAAAACATTGTATGAGTTCCTTTTACTAACAAGCTTCCCGTTTTTTTCTCTTTTATTAGCACCTCTAAAAAGGCCAGCGTTTTCCCCACTCTAATTGTGTCGGCCATAATTTGAATTTCATCACCTATTTTAGCACCTTTCAAGTACCTAAAAAATAATGCATGCATAAAAATAAAGATTTTTTTAAATTAATCCAAGAAGCAACCGAGTATCTTAATGAACCGTACTTATAAGTTTTCACTAAATACCCACACAGCACAATCATGTTTCAGAAATACTTCATATTAGTTTCTCCGAAAGATTTTAAATATTCCATAAATATTTCAAAACATTTATGATATATTGATAAAATCTTTCAGAAACCCAAAAATGTCCCATAAAAGTAATATTTCATTTTATGTTTCTGAAACATTACATAATTGCCTTTCTGAAATATTTCAAATTAGAGGCAAATACTTTTGAGAAATATTTCAAAAAAATGTCTTATAATATTTTTGAAACTATACAAAATGGAATTAAATTATATATCAATCGATATAGTGAACATATTTATTAAAAAAAACATATAACCTAATAATAAGTAATAAATATGAATATACAAAATATGATGCTTATTTATCTCTGAAATTCTTCTTTCTATGTATCAATCATAATAATATTATGTTAGGATAAAGATGTATTTATAAAACTCTTCGTCACCGCTCCAGCTTGTTGTCACCGTTCCCGTCGCAACTTAACCTAAAGGGGATTAATGTTTACATTTATAAATGCCGCCACCGCTCCCGTTCGTAGTTCCAAAATGACCAACTTTTATCTCGTTGACCTTGTGTTGTTCGTCGTTCGCCGTGCTTTAGCCAATGGAAAGAAAGAAATTTGACACATTTTATAAAAAACTTAACTTATCTCATAGTTTAATAATATTAAATACTGGTCACATTATCCACTTTTTCAAAGGAATTTAATAAACAAGTACAAATTTATTGTAGTTGAACAAAATAAACAAAGTAAGAATATAAAGGAAAATAAAAATTATAGAAATTGCTGATATATTGTCATGCTCCAAGCACGTCTCTTCATGT
This sequence comes from Polydrusus tereticollis, assembly GCA_963920685.1. NCBI lineage: Eukaryota > Metazoa > Arthropoda > Insecta > Coleoptera > Curculionidae > Polydrusus > Polydrusus tereticollis. The sequence continues at coordinate 109,247,462 of OY987329.1, forward strand.
TTTCAAAAGCGTTGACCAGAATTTCTGGAGAAATGTTTTCACATTCTTGGATAATCCTTTCTTGTAATTGTTCTAAAATGTCAACTGGTGTTTTAAAAATATTGTTCTTCAAATGAGGAAATATGAAGGAATTCATAACCGTCAAACAAAATGATCTGGGTGGAAATTCAATGTCTGTTTAAAGACTGAATACTCTGTCGTCGAAAGAATCGCGTAAGTAGTGGAGCCATGGACGTAACTAGGGGGGGGGGGGGGCTTAGCCCCTCCTCTAAATTTCTATTAGCCCTTCCTAAAATTGATTAATGTTCAAAATTCAGAGTAAAATGTAGGTTCATGTGGTCAAGTCGTCCGTCGGCTCTCTTCAGCCCCATGCCTAATTTTTTTATGTAAAGTTTCAAATACATTTATAAATACACAATTTAGAATTGCCATTTAACCCCCTATTTTACCTATTTTTGCCCACAAACAATCTGCACTTTCTGGATCACACACCGTGTTAAAATTATCAATTCGATCGCTGAAACCATTCGAAAGTGCGACGAAGCTAGATCAGCTAAGACTTGCATTTAGTCGGCCAGTCGGATGATGGCGCAGCGGTGATGTCCGGAAAAACGGCAGGTGTACAGTTAAAAATTACAGAAAAATATCCAATTGCGATATACACCCACTGTATGGCACATCGTTTGAATTTAGCAATAGTCGATGCATGTAATGACATTCAGGGTGTTAGAACATTTTTCAATACGCTGGAGTCACTTTATGGCCATTTTTCTAATCCCTCCATACACCAGCAGTTACAACATATACAGAAGGAACTAAATATAATACCGCGGTAATTAAATTAATTAAGCGATAAAGGATGGTCATGTCGTACACGAAGTTGTAGTGTTGTTAAAAGTGTACTTATATCATTTATTATACAAGTGCTTATTAAGGGAATTATTAGAATGCAATGACAGCAATGTAGTCACTGCCACAGGAATCTTATCCAGTGGCGGCTCGTGGGCATTTGAAGTGGGAGGTCATTAAAAAAAAAATAGCGCCGCAGCCGAAAATTTTTTGGGTGCCACGCCCTTTTTTCAATGATGGTAATTTACCTGCTTTTCAATTAGGAAAAGTAAAAAACACAACACCAATCCTCAAGAAACTAACAAAAACAATCAGGTTCATTATATTATAGGTTAGGTTTTCGTCAGAACGACAGAGAGACAGAGGGATGTATCGTAATATCAATAATATCAAATGGATGATATTTTTCTTTGGACATGTTTTTAAATTTTTAAATTTTTATTCCGATATATCAGAGTATCAATAGAAAAAAGTAACTATACAGGTTAGAGGGGTACAACTGGCAACGCCGCATTTTTAAAACTATTTTTAAAGGATAGAATTTTATGTCTTATATGCATTCTCAAAATTTCAAAAATATATTTCTATTAGTTCTCGAGATAGGTACTTCTAATGTGCCATCGAGTTTGGGAGACCCTGTATATAGCGATATATTTTTAACGATGAGTATGTTCGTCAACGGCACCGCTCGCGCAGTGGTAGCGCAGTGAAGCATGACGAAAAATCTGTAACGATATAATATTTTTTCAATATCAGAATCAACATCCCTATAAAGAAGAAAGAAATCAACGGTCTTCTGTCTTTTTCCCATTCATTATAAAAATTGCAACGTGCGTCTAAGCTCAATCAAAAACAAAAACGGCTGACAGCCGACAAAACCTCTTTTTCTTCAAATTTAATACAAGTGCGAGAGTGATAACATGCTATTTATTCCTCTCTTTACCCACACAGGCTTTGTTGGGTGACGCTATTTTTCGTGGGCAAGCTCGATTTTGACCTAAAATTTTTGCGGCGACGCATAACAAGTAGCGTTACGTCTAGTTTGTTTTGCTGCGTGTGCATTGCATTAATAAATACGAGGGATATTTTAGAGGTAATAGTATCCGAGTAGTAAAGTTTGGTTGATTGAATCAATTTTAATTTTAAAGTTAAATATTAATATGTTAGGTGGTTGGTGACTTGGCGTGGGAGGTCATTGCCCAAATGACCTTATGGTAGAGCCGCCACTGATCTTATCTAATATCAGAGAACCATCCTTTATTATATCTCTTCATATTCTGGATGAGATTCTCCGTAATTTGCAAATCCTGTCCAGTAACCTACAAGAAAAAGAAGCTACTTTGGGAGACGCAGCTACTCTTGTTAACACAGTTGTTTCTTAAGATACTTTCTAAAATTGCCAATAACGAATAGAAGAATACTTAAACTAAATTTACTTCCCCCCTATTTGGTAATTAAAAAATATACTACACCACTGTCAGGGGCAACAGGTAAAAAAACGCAGTGGACCAGATATTTTTAGGCATTATTTTATTTTTTTCTCCACCAAAATTATTTCATCAACTAGAAGCGGTCGGCGGGGGAACGGAATGAAAATAACCATTAAATTCCATTCCACGTGTAGTTATAATTTAATTATGAAAAAGAAGAAAAGTAAAAACGATGGTTAATTACCAAAATTTAAAAGTGGCTCGTCCCAATTGTTCGTCTTTTTACAAATTTACATGTTAATTGTTTTTTACATAATAAGTTTTTACATTGTGCTGTTGATGGCCCACTCAAGAAAAGTAAATTTGTCAATGAATTTTCCTGTTTCCTGACAAAGAAGCACTGAAGATGGCCTAAGGCCGAAAGCGCTCTGCTAATTTAAATAAATTTGAAGATTGTATAAATATTTTTAAATTATGCATTTTTTATATTGCGATTTTACAAAGCCACAATATTGCGAATGTTGACAATATTACCACATATATGTTGCCTTAGTATTTTGTGAATATTGGCTGCCGCTACTATAAGGTTACTTACTCCGTGTGTATATTGACAGAAACGTGTGGAACAGTTCCATATTTGTGCGATTTTAAAGCAGACGCCGAAATAGAATCGACTAGCGTTGCCGAAAATCCCCCGTGTAAACCACCCATTGGGTTTGTATGCTCTTCCTCGATTCTTAATTCTGCAATACATTTTCCATTACCTAAAGAAATTATGTTTACCTAAAGAAAAACCCCAAAGCAATAAACTACTGTGTAGTTTACTTTTACTTTAACAAGTAAGAAATTGTATGCTAACCTTGTTAAGTACTCTATCAAATACTCTAGTAGTTCTCAGTGTTCTTGTTAATCCTGCAGCAGTAAGAAACCCCATGTTTAATTTAAACTATTTCATTCTAAACTATAGGTATAGGTAGGTAGGTACATTCCTTAATTAAAAATATCAAGACTTAAAGTTCAAAATATACATACATAATGAAAATAAGTTGAACAGAGATTAGATAACTTTTTGACCTTTATACATTCGTCTAGACAGGGTCTTTGGTATGTATGGAAACGGTCGATTATTTCTTAAAATAAAACAGCTAACAAAAAATATTCAAGACAAAAGTTTCATGGTTTTGTAAAGTCTATTAGAATTAAAAAAAGATAGGTATACAGGATGAGTCAGAAAGCCGTAGAGAAATAAAGTTACTTTTTTTTAATGGAACCTATATCTTAGAAAATTGTTGGATTTTACATAAAATTACAATTATTTTTATTAAGTGCATTATAAGTCTAAACCTAATAGTTTCCGACATATCGACATTTGAAAAATGACATTTCTGAACTTTGACAGCTTCTATATAGCTTTCTAACGGTACACCATAGAGCAAAACGGCTTACCCTGTTAGAAAGCTCTAGAAGCTGTCAAAACTCAAAAATGTAATTTTTCAAAAGTCGATGCCTCGGAAACTATTAGGTTTAGACTTATAATCCTTTAATTAAAAAAATAGTTGTAATTTCATGTAAAATCCCAAAATATTCTAAGATATAGGGTGTTCCATTAAAAAAAAAGTAACTTTATTTCTCTACGGCTTTCTATGGCTCATATTAAGTGCATTATAAGTCTAAACCTAATAGTTTCCGACATATCGACATTTGAAAAATGACATTTCTGAACTTTGACAGCTTCTATATAGCTTTCTAACGGTACACCATAGAGCAAAACGGCTTGCCCTGTTAGAAAGCTCTAGAAGCTGTCAAAATTCAAAAATGTAATTTTTCAAAAGTCGATGCCTCGGAAACTATTAGGTTTAGACTTATAATCCTTTAATTAAAAAAATAATTGTAATTTTATGTAAAATCCCAAAATATTCTAAGATATAGGGTGTTCCATTAAAAAAAAAAGTAACTTTATTTCTCTACGGCTTTCCATGGCTTATCCTGTATACTTAATTTTTTAAAACTCTAATAATAGACTATAAGAAACCCTAAAACTTTTATATGGAGTAGTTATTTTTTGCTAGCTGTTGTGCTTTAAGAAATAATCGATCGTTTCCATACATACCAACGACCCTGTATAAACATATAGGTATGCATAACCCAACAAACATCCTACGTACTAAAGACGTACTTATTGTGTTCGTTTTATGTCCCGTACGTACAGTAAGTAAAATGTACATTTTAAGTACGTATTTTCTCTGACATATTGTGTATGTACAACGATCATTCTTGATTGTACGTACAATGTATCATCCTTAAATGTACCAACGTCTTAAAAACGGTTGGGATGATACGTTGTTATGTAGGTATGTTTTATTACATAATGTAACTATGTTTTACCGTATGTAAAACTAAATTACTAATAAAAAATAATTAAATTAGACCTTTTTCAAACTTGGACATTTTTTTGTTCTGTGATTGTAAGGTTAATTATTATTATCCACTACCGATTTAAATTTCGCGCTTGCTTACGTCGTAAAAATCCGACACTATTCGGACGTCTTTCTGTGCAGTTAAATTAACTTAACCAAACTTCTGAGTTTGTAAGTGTAGCTTCTTTTTGTTAGTATTGCCGATGTTTCTCAACGAATTGGCGAATTTTACCAGGACGTTTTCCTCTAAATGTGTTAAGTTTTATTTCTTTGTTCGTTAATTTATTATTTGATATACAATTTACAGGTAAATAGTAACTTGAGTGGTAGAAATGCCTCTTAAACAGTTTCGAAGCTTAAAAAACCTTAAATGTACTTAGCTATGTCGATTACGATTCGTTTTATTTTTAGCTGAATTCAATGCTGAAATTTTAAGACAGCATTTTTTTTTTTAGAGGCTTGGCATTCCAAGTAAAAACTTTAAGGTATCAAACACTGAAACTGAAGTCCTGGGGCTCTTAGTCAAGTAAAAGTTACTTGTAATAGTGAAGCAGATCTATTGGCACTTGAAGATTTCTTAAATCAACCAGAACATTTCAGAAAGTTGGTAAGATTTGACCACCCATTCTATTTAAAAAGTTGTATAGTAAAACTTGATATATAGATACCTATATGTATTTTAAGGTAAAATTCAATTAACAATTGAATAAGACCTTAACAGCCCTTTACGTTAGGTATTAATATAGTAAGAATGTTTATTTTTGATAATGTTCTAGTACATTTACCATTTTAGGAGTCTAAAATGTGCATATTGACAGGAAATAATTTGCAAGCTTTATTAAACGAAGCATGGGAGCATTTATTTGGAATCACCAGGCTGAAAAGATACCAGACAAAAAGATTTTCGCAGTTTTTAATTGCAAAAGTTATAATAAGTAAGTACTAATTTAAATGATGAAACGGAAATTAGACGTTTTCAACTGGAGGTGTAGTGTATAGTAGTCAAGTAGAGTAGGATATGAGTGTATTTTGTATCTTGATATTATTTTTATTTTATCTCCCCTAATTTTTTGTTTTAATCATCTTAAAGTTTCTTTAAAATATGGCTTATTTTATTTAGTTGACTTGTATTTGTATATACTATAAAAGATTATTTTTTCTGGGTTGTAATTAAGGTCTTTTCATTTAAGATGCCCTTCTGAGAACAGAAAAAAGCTGAAATAAAAAAGAGGCAGAGCAGGAAATAGCCAAATTGCTAAGGAGGACCCCCGATTGACTAAAATATAAACAAAAAGCGAAAAATAATGATAACGATGGGGAAACAAATAATAATCCCGGGGTATCAGATAGATAATAATACATTCATATATACACAATATATATAGAATGTTACTAAATATTAACCAACAAATTTATTGTAATATATATATTATTGTAGATACTTTATCAGTAGTTATTATTTATCCATTGTAGGTACAACCAACGTACTTCTTACGTATGTAGTACGTACATAGCACGAAGTGTGCGTACATCTTTAACACGTACAGTAAATGTACGTACATTAAATATACGTTTATCGTACGTACATAAGATGTACTTGTCGTACGTCTTAATTAAGTACAATTGTGTGGAAAATTTACGTACTAAGTTTGTAAAATGTACGTACTACGTCCAATAACGTACATGCATAAGACGTACTTTATGTCCGACTAGTACGTACTTAAAACGTCTTATGTATGTATTTATGCTGGTTGGGAAAGAATGTTATACATATAATAGAATTGTAGCAAAACATGTCACGTTAATATTAAAAATATTAGTATACTGAAGAAAAGTTTGTAAACAGTAGTTTACAATATTGCCTAAACTTTCCATTGTTATGGATCTCCAGCAAGAATCGGCTAATTCAATAACATTCTAAATGGGGTTAGTTCAGCTTAGTTAATCACAAAGGTCAGGGGAAAAGATGAGGATCGTCAATATAAACACCGTCATGGCGAGTCATCCTTTAATGACGACATCCAATTTTTCAAAACGAGGCGTTTTGGGGGGCGAACTTGCCCATAGGATCAAAAATACAAATAAAACAATGTTTAGTGTACCAAAGTCATAAAAGCACAGCAAACTGGGAAACTATTAGTTCTAAATAAATATACAGGGTCTACCAAATTAAGGGCGCACCATTGCAACTTTTTTATTATTGGAGATAAAAAATTGGTTAAATTAGCAAAGTAGTAGCATTTCTTCTGTTAATTAAAATGGTGAAAGCAGAAAAACAATGGGACATAACGTGTCTGAATAAATGTGGAAAATGTATTTTTTTTAAATGGCACACCCTGTATATTTTTTACCGAAACGTTTACAAATCGTATACGGAATAAAAAAGTTTATATGCAATATTAGCCTAAAATTGAAAAAACATTAACACAGCCATGGAAATAAAAAATGGTTTGCCTGCTTTAACGTTTTCATCGAGAGTGCCATGAAAACAAAAACGAATTTTTGTAGTTTTGCGTTAAGTTATCTAGTTTTTGCTTTTAAATATTACAAAATGGCGTTCACGCATTTAGAACATTGCGATATGTTAGAAGCGCATCTTGGTTGCAGAAAAAATAGTGTACTAGCACTCGAGCAATACGGTTCCTTGCCATAAAGCGATCAATTCGTAAAAAAGGAAAATTCGGTTTTAAGTTCAACTCCAGAGATCGCAGAGATATAAGCTGCTGTCGCTAGTAAAGAAGCGGATAATTTAAGACATTCTAGTCGCAAAGCAAAAATGCGAGCTTAAGTTTTATCTTCTGAAAGCGAAACTGAAGCTTTTAAACCTATTTATGATTTTTTTCCAAAAAGTATGCCATCCCAGACTGCCTTCCCCTACTAAATCGGGTAACCGATTTTGATTTCATTCCTTGAGGACAGAACCACAGATAACCTAATACAGATACGTAAGTAAGCGGCAGCCTCGTATTCAACCCTCGTAAAAACCACGCCCCCTGAGAAAGAGCCGGCTCCTTGTCGTATAGTACGGGTATCAGTTTAGTGCTAGCGACTATCGGCGCAACACGATCGATAATAAACTGTTAAGTGTAGTACGTGTGCCTATGTTATTTTGGTTATTATTTTAATAAGATGCCTGGACATAAGTGTGTTTATTTGCATTGTTTTACCAGAAGCGGTGGACAAAAGACACTTTTTAGCTTTCCAAAAGATAGTTTAAGGTAAGATATTCCTATAACGTATTTTTGATCTATTTTTTGTTTGAAAAGATGATTCAACTAACATAATAACCAGTGTTATGTAGGTTTCATTTTTTTAAATTATTAAAAATATAGATATAATAGGATCACAATTATTGAAATCGAAAACTATTAAATTTGTAGGTCTGCAATCTGGGCTAAAGCAGTAGAAAGAGAAGATCTGTTTTCCAGGGCTTAGATTACCAGATAGACTTTTTGGAAGAGATGATAATATTTTTGCAAAACATAAAAATTTACGATATAAATAACAAGGATGTAACCTCCAAATGTAAATTTATTAAATGCTGGATGGTAACAATCAGGGCAATACAGATTCTTTGGCAACGGCTTTCTAAGGCAGGTTTTAAATATCTAAAAACTAGGAGAGTTAATCAAGACTGTTTAGAGAATTATTTCGGAAATGTTAGACAGCAAGGTGGCAATTCGCTCAACCCAACGCCGATTCAGTTTGAAAGGGCTTTTAGAAAGTTGTTTTGCCAAAGTTTTTTGCATTCCGAACATATGAATTGTGAGGACGATTTAGGTGTTCTTCTAACACAATTAAAATGTACTAATACTGTTGTTTATGAGACAAAAAGTGCAGAAAAAAAGGCTCCTCAAGCAATAACTCTGCCTGATTATGACTATAGGACTGAAAGCATGACAACACAAAATCCGTTCATTTATGTTTGTGGCTATTTAATAAGTAAAGCTTTACGAATACATTCATGCGATATTTGTATCCAATTTTCCAAACAGTCTCAGGCTCTAGACGAAAATAAAATATTTTTACAATTACAACAAGCTTATGGCGACAAAGAAGGCATTTTTGGAAGCTTAAAATCACCAAGTGAAGAATTTATTCATTATATTTATAAATTGGAAAATATATTCTTAAAATTTTTTGATGATGTTTCAAATAATGAAGGAATTTCCCATTTTTTTCTTAACCAAATGAGCAAAATCACTTTTGTTCATCCATGTAGAAACTTTCCCATTATATATATTGTTAAATTATTTGTTAGTTTATTGTATATTAAAGATATTTTATACGTTAAAATATGCAAATCGTAATATATATAGTTAAAAAAAAACAGATAAAACAAAGCGAAAAATAAAAATATTGAGTCATTTGTAATATTAACATTTATGTCTAAATAAATATTTTCGTTGTCAATTCATGAGGTTTTATTTAAATTAGTTCAATACAATAACAATCAAAATGTATGTAGTATAACAATATAAAAACATTCCATATTTTGAACACATTGGTGCGGTTAATCTTTCTCCTGAGACATCCCGAATATATAAATGCATTGATGCGGCCAGCACGTGTCCATAAAATCTAGTGCGGATCGCTAAATCGCCGCTCTTACGCATCTGTATTAGGTGATCTGTGACAGAACCACAGAACAATGACAGAACATTCGCGGTGTCATCAGAAAACGCCACATCTACGACAAGGGCAGTTATTAGAGCGGGGGTTCCGCAAGGTTCTCCCATCTCCTCTATGCTTTATAATATTGACACGGCGGACATTTTTCAGTTCTATAGGGCGGTCATTCCGCGTCACGTACAGAGGCAGTATACCGTTTGCTAATGACACTGCAATAGTCTCACGTCAACAATATCATACTCACAGAACTCAAAAATTTCTACTAAGGTAAGTGCGGGTAATAAGGCCCAGCAGGTAATAAAGCCCATCTGCTATATTTTTCCGCGTCATGTCTGGCTGCAATAATGGTGGCGCCATCTATTGCTTCTACCACATAAAAAACGTAGTTCTAAATATGTACTGCCGCGTCATTGAAAAGGCATTTTGCTAGCTGTGAAATAGACAAGTGCTTCTCGGACAACTTTTATTACTCGAATTATAAAAATTGTGTCGTTCTTCTCGATTTTTGTGGAGAGTACGCGTCATCCAATTACATTAACAAAAGAGGTATGTATAAATGCATATGTGGACAATGTATTTCCAGAAAATGGATGATTTTTAATAAATCATGTTTGATACATAACCTTCAATATCAGGAAGTGACAAAACATATAATAAGGCCCGCCAAAATATAGCGTGGGCCTTATTTCCTGTATATGTTATATTACATTTCTGAAACAATTTTTTAAATTTTTCAGGCAATTCCGCGTCGCACGTTGAGGAATCATGTAAAATCTGGAACAGCTTCAAGATCACTAGGAAGACTACCAGTTTTAAATCAACAGTTAGAAACTGAATTGGAGGCAAAGATTGTGCGATTCGCAGAACGAGGTTTTCCTTTGACTCCCAAAGCTCTAAGAAGAAGTGTTTATTCTTTCGTTGACAAACGAAAAATTCCAAACAAATTCAGCCAAGATAAAAAGTTAGCAGAAAGGGAATGGTACAGATCTTTCATGAAGCGCCATGAAAACTTATCCCGAAGGAAAGCACAGAACATGAATCCGGCTCGGGCTCAAAAATTAAACAAACCCATTGTTGAGGATTATTTTGAAAAATTGCAGGCCCTTTTTGACAAGACGGGATTGAAAAACTGCTCAGACAAGGTTTACAACATGGACGAAAAAGGATGTCGACTCACCCTGCATCATCAGCAGAGTGTTATCGCAAAAAGAGGGGCAAAAAGAGTTCACTTAGTGGCTCAAGAACATGCAGAAAATATCACTATCGTTGCATGTGGGAATGCTATGGGTCCATGTCATTCCCCCGATGATTTTATTTAAAGGCATAAGAATGAAACCAACTTTATGTGACGAACTTCCTCCTGGCTCTGCAGTTCATATGACCCCTAAAGGAAGTATAACTACTGAGGTTTTCATTAAATGGCTTGAGCATCTCGCAAAATTCATGACAACTCCTCCAGTAATCTTAATTTTTGACGGGGCTGCTTGCCACTTAGACATATCTATTGTTGATAAAGCTGAGCAATTAAATATCCTGCACTTATTGTGCTTACCCAGCAACACAACCCATGAGTTGCAGCCCATGGACAAGGCCGTGTTCCGGGCCTTCGAACACTACTGGGATGATGAACTTCTTCAGTACTGGGGAAATCATCCTGGACGAAGCTTAAACAAGGAGAGATTTTCTGACATATTCACTCCTGTTTGGGGAAAGGCAATGACCATAAACAACATATCCAATGGTTTCCGAGCGACTGGAACTTTTCCATTCAATAAAAACATTATTCCTGACTACGCTTATGCACCTAGTCTTCCCACCAACAGAGAAATCCCGGTCAACAGAGCAAGTCCAGATATCGACGAATGGGATCCAGAGGATGATATACCACTAAGCTTATTAATAACAAATTTGCATGATCAGAAAATTGCTGCTTCGAATTCATTTTCGGAACTTTTGGTAACACCAAATACCGCAGAGTTAAAGGCACCCACAGTGAGGAAAAAGGCTCTTAATTATAAGGCCCAAGAAGTAACCAGAGATCTCTTCCAGAGTAGAAACACAACTGGGGAGATATTCAATACAAGTGTCACTTTAACTGGAAGAAAACAAATTGAAATCTTGGGATCCAAATCTATTCCATCCACATCCAAAGAAAATGTAGACGCTAACACCAAAGAAAGTTGGTTTTGCAATTTATGCGAAACAGAATTAGTTGGTGATATGCGACAATGTGCCATGTGTTGCATTTGGGTTCACGAGGATTGCATTGGATTCACAGCTGATGACGATGATGTCTTTATTTGCCCGGATTGTACACCATGAATGGATGGGCCTAATTACCTGCTCAACATGAAATAAGGCCCATTTACAAGGGTTTTGAAATTTTAAGAATTTTTCATTTTGTTGTTGTCAATTGTTGTTGCAATTGTCACAGTTTATAGTTCCATGTCCATATGTTTCAAGAAAAAAAAAGGTCTAAAAAAAATGTGTATTTTTTGTAAAAAAAAAGGCAAAGGCCCTTAGGTGGGCCTTGTTACCCGCACTTACCTTATCCTCCAAAAGTGGCTGGATACTTGGAAACTATTGAATGAAGACAAAACGCAAGGAATCCTTTTTCCTTGGCCAGAGTGAAAAACCTGGAACGCGTTAAGCGCGAGTTAAAGTATATAATAAGTTAATTTCATGGAGCCATAAAATTAAATACCTCGGCCTCACCTTCGACAAAATGACGACTTGAAATATATGCATGCATTGACGAACGAATTGCAAAGGCACAGAAGCAGCTGGGTGCTGTATACCCACTACTTATTTGTGCCAGAAGCAAAATAAATTTCAAAACCAATACAGCAATTTACAAAATTTTCATAAGACCAGTTCTGACTTACGGTGTACCGACCCGGTGCACCGTAAACAATACGAGACGTTTAAAAATTCAAAAAAGAGTATCTACTCAGGATAATTACAAATACTATGTATAAAGACGTACTACATACGGACATTGCAACCTACAAAAAAATTATTGATTAATTTAATTTAATTAACATTAAAAGAACAAATAATAGTTGAAACTTGGAACGAAATCCTGAACTAACCACATTGGATGCTGCAGAAATATGTGGCACTTTAACGAAACATTCATCGCGCACTGTGTTTATAGTTTTAAAACGCAATCATCAAGAAAAAGACGAAAAAGTAAATAGCCGAGGAGCCCAGATAATAGGACGGAAAGAAAATCCTGGATAATGCCACAAAGTCAATATTTTTTTTTCCAAAATGAAATACATATATTCACAATGAAAAAAATAATATGGACTAACTTAGAAATTAAGGACACATTTTTACGTGAAATATCATTAAGAATTTTCAAAAAATATTGAATTTTAGGTATAATATATTAAACGAAATCGAAAAAGCTTACTAACTGAAAAAAAAATTATATTATTATATGGCGGCGAAAATATTTGGAAAAAATACGAGAATTTCGGGAAAAAATTGTATTACACTAACGAAGCATGACTCAATAAAGGGCATACAGTTGAGAAGGTATAGAAAGATCTAAATATTAAGGCATTTATGGATGGATTTTCGCAAGGACTAAGAGATCTTAGTAGAAAAGGTCGCAATCTTATAGGTCAGGTTTTAAGGGTTAATAAAATAAATTTAATTTATAAAAAAATATATGACGTTCGAACGAAATTTCATCATTTATTTTTTGGAATGCACAGGTCACTGGAATTCATTCCCCTGACGATGAACAACCCGGAGCTCTCTCTATGCCAGTGACGAGTCACTGACAGAAATTTTAGACTTGGAGTCTAGGTAATTATTTTAAAGCCTACATATATATCCTGAGCCATATTACAAATTATTTAAATGTAACAAATTCTAAAATAAAAAGGGAAATTAAAAGAAGATACAAATTATAATTTCACCAGTTGGTTTTATTTGACGATATTCACTTTGTACAGGGTGTCCGGATTTCGATGCATTGACGGATTTATTAATGGCGCTACTTTTTTATAAAACAAAAGATACCACATACATACAGAATTTCCATAACTTCTTGTATTTTAGATATAGCCAAAGTATAACTGACAACAATATTTTGACGTACGACATTACTAAAATGCATGTTATCTAATTGTTTTGTTAGCCAAAGCCTATACCATAAAAAATTGTGGTTTAATTACTTCAACAAAAAAATATATATCAGTTTTATAAAGCCCTCAAAGAACGCAATGCAAGGTCTTGTGTTAAGTCGATGGCAAGGACTTATAAATATATATAGGGTGTCCTATTTAAAAAAAAACCACAACTTCACTTTAGTACTCACACGTGAGAATATTTGGAAAAAACGAACTATGTTATTACTGAATTCTAGACAAAATTTTGCATAAGAACCATATTTTAACGTTTCGATATGTCGACACATAGTCAAGATAGAGAAGGTGCTCAAAAAGTGAATGTTTTGAAAATCACCCCGTAGCTCAAAAACAAAGAAAACTAATACAATTCTGAATTGGGTATCTTTTGTTTCACAGAAAAGTTTTTTTTTTTTTTTTTTCCAAAAATCAAAAAGTAGCCCCATAACTTGTAAACTGCAGCCTTCTATCTTTACTAATAGCTGAGATTACCCGCAAATCCATCTAAATCCGGACACCATGTACCTACAACTGGAAACTTTCTTCGTTCCTTAATAAAATCTTATTGACAGATGCAAAGACATATAAAATAATACTTTCTTCTACTGTCGGCACGACACACAATCTAAAAACCTAATGTTATATGTACACCTACTAAGATGACATCCAGCAATGACCAACATTAATTCCTATAAATTTTTCACTCACAATAGTTACTTGGGATCCATCAAAAATTTTGTATGAGACCCTTTTACCAATATGTCTCCTGATTTTTTTTCTTTTATTAACACCTCTAAGAAAGCTAATGTTCTTCCAACCTTGATTGAATCTGCAATAATTTGAATTTCATCACCTAATTTGGCACCTTTAAGATATCTAAAAAAGTGTTTTAAATTCATTTAGGTATGGACTTCTAATACTAAAACCGAGACTAAAATAAATATATGATTTTATATTCAAGTAGGTAGTTGAAAAGTTGAATATCAGTTTTAAATACTCAAAATATATAGGATTGGCATACCTATCCAAATAAAAATACCACAATAAATAAGATGCAAGAAGATTCACTTTATAATGTTATCTGATTGATTTTTGGTGCATAACCGTAAATATTTATTTTATTTATTTATTATTACAATGTACAATAGGTATTGGTGATATAACAAAAAATATATGTGCAATATGGACTGTGTGTCTGTGTGTGCACAAGGAGATGATTTTTCTCTTGATTAACAATAAGAAAGAGAAAAAGAAAAAATATATGCATAATCATTATGAATAATTAACCTAGTAGTAGCATGTTTGTTAATGCCTATCTATCTATATTACAGATATAAAATCCTACTTAAACTAGAACATTTATGGTAAGATATCATGCTAAAAAGGCAACGGCATTCCTAATTCTTAGAGTGTTATTTTTAATCCATTCATTAAGATCCCTTTTAATTGTTCGAAATCTACTGGTTCTGAATTTCATTGGCAATAAATTTAAAATTCATATTAATGAACTAGAACTAGAATGATGGAACTAGTTATTAACAAGATATTAAGCAGAATATTGTGCATTTATCCATGGGCAAAATAAAATTTTCAAAGGTTAATTTTAGCAAATAACTTATGTTTCACAAACAGAAACTGACAAGATATTATCACATTAAAATGTTTTCTTTTTACATTCCTATCGCCACTGCCACCATGTAATAGTGAATTAAGGAAATCTTACTCCAGGTTTATATTGACAGAAACATGTAAAAGGCCTCCTTTTCGGTGTGACATTAAAGCATATGTTGATAAACTATCAACTAGAGATGCAGATAATCCCCCATGTAATCCACCCATTAGGTTTGTATGTTCTTCCTCAACTTTTAGCTCTGCAGTTAATTTTCCATTAGCTAGAGAAATAATGTTTATCTAAAAAAATAAATATTAAAACTACTAATGCTATTGGACATTACAAATTATATTCTTGTCACTGCAGTTTACTAAAATTATCACTATCAAGCCAGTAAACATTGCTTGTGTCTATATAACAGGTAAGGAATCAACTACAATGGTTCCAATGAAAAGCACATTTTGAATTGTTTAGAAGTAAACTGATAGTTTTATTCCGATAGCAGTTATAATTTATAATTATTGTTTCTTGGCAGTTTTAAACTTGAATAAAGCACAGCGAAATGTGCTTGTTGCCTGAACTTGTAGTCGCGGATTTAATTTCATTTGTATTTAGATCTTGAAATGCACCAATCTCGGCACCAATGTAACGCCCTTTTCTTGAATTTACTAGTGATTTTTAATATTTTTTCTTAACATACAGGTAAACATCTAATGGATTAAGATCTCGGATCTTAAAGGCCCAGAGGGAGGACCTTACTTCTAGGGTCAATAATAGCCTTACCAGTCGTATTTTTTTTACTAACCTTGCTAAATACTTTGTCAAATACTTTGGTTGTTCTTAGAACTTTAGTTAATTCTGCAGCAGTTAAGATTTGCATCATCACGAACTAACAAAAACGTAATGAAAAATAAAAAATCTTTAAGCTTGTGTAATAACCTGCCCTTTGATCAAACCTCATAATTTTTGAAAAAGCTGTGTGTTGTCCTAAAAAAAAAAATGATTTCGAGGTTAAGTCTTAGTCTTAGTTGCAATGGCCACCTGTCTTAGCGACAATCAGCCAGCTATGGAATTTATTTTTCGCGTTTATTGTGTTTTGTACCGCAGATGCCTTTGCCGGCGTCTGGAATACTATTACCCATCCCTTCTGCTTGCAGCCTATTGTATCTAGCTTTTGTCTTAATTCTGATCTCGCTGATCCTCTGAATGGTCGCTGATCCTCTGAATGGTCGCTGTTCTTCCTGTAATATTATATAACCTTGTATTTTTTGCTTATCAAACTTAAAACATATCATTCCCTACACTAATCACTACCATGCAAAGCTCATATGCAAGCGTGTTTCATATTATTTACTGTTAGACCACTACTGTTGGTTCATTTATATATGTTCTCAACATTTACGTGCTTATAGCTTGATGTTGTGTTTATTTAGGTATGTTAAAACCAATTTAGCTTCCTTCCCCGTGGGTCTTATTAACGTCCTTTATTTGAATGGGTTTGGCGCTTGTCTGGCCACCTCTTCCGAAGTATTTGCCAAGAATAGAGAAAAACGACGAGCCTTCTCGTCCTGTGACATTAACCTTACACAACAGAGAACAGAACGGCATCAGCGTTGACGTGGATTTTGAAAAATATAATTATATAGTCGGAACTACCTGATAATATACAAAAAATGGATTTAGCCACTCTTTTTGACGATGTTAAACGTATGAATAAACGTCAGGTGAGTTAATTTTTACATTCAATTTTCAAATGAAAACAGATGTTGAACCCAATGAGAAAAACACTGCATGCCCCAGCATATTGTTAGTTTGTTGGGATGATACTCAGTACGTTTCATTTTCAATCTTCATATTATAAGAAACTAATGTTTGGGTAGTGCTTTGTCGTTTTCTATAATGCTAGGTTTAGCTGCTTGCAAAGGCAGCCACTTGTGGCTGTAGTGGCCACAACTCGCTGGAACTGAATTCTGCATGCAGTTAAATAAATTCCGTATTTATGCATGTGGCCCATGCAAACAGCGGAGTGTGGCAGCTACATTTCGGCCCTATAGCGTCACCCCTACTGTTACCTAGTTCTTTTAAGAAAGCTCAGAAAAATGCTCTTTTTGGTTTATTTCTCCCATTCCCTTTGGTTATAAGCCATATACCTACCTAAAATTGTCATTTTAGTATATACCTAACAAACTTAGAGGTCTTGGGCCTTGGGCCACAAAATTTGACATTTTGTTTTGTATTTTCCATTCTATTAAAAAAAGTTGATAAGTCCACCAAGTTATCTTTTTGATTTTAGTTTTTCTACCAAGTTTTGAGTTTTGGCATGATTGTGTCCTCTGCTTTAATGATATGGAAAGGACTTATGGTGGTAACAGGCAGCGAAAGCCCAATAGTTGTTGTTTTATCTGGTAAGATTTGCTATAAATTAAAATGAAGTGGAGAAATGCTTATACCAGTTATACCTCTTCATAAACTGTAAAATAGAATTACTGAAGTATTTAGTTATACTTGCTGTTTGTCATACCTAATATTTTTGACAAATTTATAAATAATTTTTTTTTACTTTAATTATTCTATTTTAATGAGGTTCGAAAAGTTTGTCTTTTTCCTTTCCGTCAGACCAAATCCTTGGACGCTTTTCGCTATATTACGGCTCATCGGCAAGGCTATAGAGTCTGACAAAAAGGAAAGGGACCTCGCAGTGCATTTCAACACAAATGTAATGGTATGTGTGCGAAATGTTGCACGTGGCGACATCTCGCGGCAATCGAGCAATCTACCCAACCAGACCAGCAAGGACTTAGAGAAGACCAAACGCTGGAATGAAACCCACATAAGCAGGTATCTACGTCAAGGGGCGCTAAAAGCCAATTTATCGGTTTCTGCGAACCGAATGCGCGATTTAAATGAAGAATTATTATAGTATAGTATTATATTATATCATGGCATTTGGCTGGTCTGGTTCGGTGGATTGCTCGATTGCCTCGAGATTTCGCCACGTGCAACATCTCGCACACGTACCGTATAAATCTATTATTTAGGAAGTATGGAGCCAGCTTTTCACAGAGGTGATCTTTTATTTCTTACCAATTATCCTGAAGAACCTGTTAGAGTTGGGGAAATTGTGGTCTTTAAAGTTGAAGGGAGAGATATTCCCATTGTGCACAGAGTATTGAAACTCCACGAAAAGTAAGTGATTTTTTTTAATGATTTTTAGGCTTGCTAAACTGTAAACTAAATGAGTAATAATTTATCATTTTGGCTCGAGTTGGCATATCATCTACCTGGATGAAAGCCATTGACAAGAAGAATTATTATTTTGTAATTTGTATGAGTTGTATGATGGTGGATACATCTTCAATAGGGTATTTTACTGTTTTGTTCAAAAAAGTGTCTTAAATTGTTTATAAGCACTTATGTTAGAAATGATCCGCCCAATTATTTTTTTATTAAAATGGCCAAGTAGCCTAAACCAGCATTTGTTTGTTTGGGTGTGACGTCACTACACCCAATTGTCATAAACAAAGTCTGGCAGATGTGCTTTATCAGTGTCAGTTCCTAGGAGGATATCTTAATTTACTTACTTATTCATTCATGGCAAAGCAGTTACAGGGTAAATATAAACATATAGAGGTCAAAATATTTGAGACAAACCTAACACTAATACTAGAAAAATTAAAATAAAAAAAGAATTTTAAAATATAAGAAATGATCTCAATAAGGAAAGGTCTCATATAAGGAGTCCTCAATTTTGTAAAAGCAATTGCAATTTTTCAAGTTAATTATTACTACATTCTTACAGTTTTTTCTTAAACTCTACATTGTTTATATTCGATTTATATTATTCAATCAGTGATTTTGTAATTTGGACCTAGGCGATGAACACCTGTGTCTGCAACTATAATGGATTTAGTGTGTTGCATTTTATATCTGCTCTTTTCAATCAATTATTCAATACAATTAATTTAAGAAATAAAAAACAAAGAAATATATGCATAAAGGTACATTCAAATCCAAAACGTATAATAATAGGTTGATACACTCTTTGTTCTGATGTATAGGGGAGACGCCGCTAATAATCGGCAATCTAAGAGACGTGGCAAGGTATTTTACAGAAATTGGGAACACAAAATTTGGACATTATGTACTTCTACTAAAGGGCATAATATATGAATAGGCCAGCTTTATATAACAACGTACAAATTATTTTAATATAATTTCTTACTATTTTGTCTCTTTTTTCCGAGTTTTGGTAATAAGAATAAGAGACAATCTCTCATAAAAATAAGATTCAAAAGTTGTAAGTGTAATAAGAGGAAGTTTATATCATTGTAAATTAGCATTAAAATTTATATTTATAAGTACTTACCCAGGTAAAAATAAAAAAACTATATATTATCAAAGAAACTTATAGCTACGCAGCTATAAGTTTCTTTGATATTATTAAAGTTGTGATTAAAAAAACCTGCCCAAATACTCAATCTACAAATTTTCAAATAAAATGAATATATTGTTTAAAAAAAAAAATACATAAAAACTTAAGGAAACAGAACAGAAAAATACAAGGTTAGCCTAAATTATTCTTCAGGATTAAACTTTTTAGCCAAATAATCTATTTATTTTAATAACAAATGGATTTGAGCCATGAAAATGTAGGGGTTCATAAAAAATAAATTTATTTTTTACTCTAGCTTTGTCCCCCTTTTTTGACCACGTTAATTTGTTAGTAATGTATTTTCAGCCAGTAAACCTGCAAGATGGCGGCGGGCAAATCATGTCAGTGCTCTCAAATCACGTTTAAACGAAGATAAAAAGTTACTAGGATTTCACACCAGAAATTATTAAAATTAAATTCCAAACATAAACAAAAGCAACCTTTATTAGGTACCTAGATCGTATATCTATCATGTTTCCTCGTGTTGAGTTAAATACATGTTAGAGAGAGACACACACCGGTGCTAACTAACACGAGCCATTATACGATCACAGGCCAGGTCAGGCTTTGCTTCTTCGCTGCTATAGTTGTAATAGTACGAGCAAATCAATTAAAAAAGAATTGCATGTAGTCATGTGAATTTCACGGCATTGTTATTAAATGCTTTTTATCATTTTGCCTGTGGTGCCATATGTAAATTTCTTAATTCGCTTAACCTTTTAATTGCCACTATCTATTGCATTCTTGCGCCAAACAAGTACACAAAATAGGGACACTGGTGGTCAAGCAGAACACTTTGGACCCTAAATTTCTGACACAAACCGCGGTAAAAAGAGCGCGATCTTACTTGGTACCCCACAAATTTAATGCTTATGCCTTTGAACGAAATCTAGTGAGAATAACTTTATTTAAAGTGTTGCTTATGTTGACCAAAAAATAAAATGGTTCTTTATACCGGGTGGTGCATTGATCCACGCAAAATACGAAATTCCCATGCAAATTTGAAGGTGGGTAAAATATTGACTTATCTCGTGTTTATTTAAAAAAAAAAAAGATTTATTGAAAAGCGTTAAGAGCTGAATCCAAACGACAAAATTTTAGCTCTTTACGATAAATCAGTTAGGAATTAAAATTGCAAAAATCTTTTTTTCACTTTGTTTATAATGAACCTATATTGGCAAACAATGTTGTGATGCATATGTCATAAACTATGAGATCAGACTGTTACATTCATATTTTACCATTGTTTTGGCTAAACTCGTTTTAAAGAATTGTTAAAAAATTTTGCAAATTTTAATTAGATTTCAGGATAAACGCTTACCCACTACGAAAAACTTCGTTGTCAAAACAACTCTTTCTCCATATTTATATTTTTATGAGCTTTCAATTTTTAAGTAACCGTAAAAAATTTTTTTTTGCATATCCTTCCTCCAAAAACATTTATCAAAGCTGGCCAGTTGGTTTAAACCAGTGCCAAAAAAGTCATATAAAATAAAATAAATAAAATAAAAAATCTTTATTGTAGCACAAAAAAAAATTTTTTTGATTACAAAGGTGGAGAGTACCGCATAGCGTATTTTAATATCCACCAGACAAAAAAATATGTCGAAAAGACAACAACTCTTAAAACTAGAGAAACAATAAATTATCACAAACAAATTTTTTGATTTTAAATTTAAACGTAGGCGGGTAGTTACAAGAATTTTGGCCAATTCGAGCTGTGCAACATCAATGTTTTTTTTTATGATATATTGAACTTATAATTTTATTTTTTACATAAGTTATTATATGTTTACCCATTGCCGTATGTAGCCATGAAACAAACTAAGAAACTGAATTGGTAGAAGTAAGAATGAGTTCTATTACAGGGTAAATTGTCATTTCCGCAACAATGGTAAATTATGAATGGATTTAACAAAACAAGACGGTTATCTCAATACTTTCTAACATAAAATGTAGTAAATACTTTATTCTTGAAATATTTAAGAGTTATTCATAAATTTTACACTTTACATATTAACAACGTTAAAAAAATTGGGAATTTAATACATCTACTCTACATGTATACGCTATTATGCTGATTCTGTATGTCGCTAATTTTTTAACTTCATTGGGATATGCGTACAATTTGATTTTGACAATTAGTTTAATTATTTACTAAGAGTATACTGTTAAATTTTGTATATTTATCGTGTTGCAGAAAAGACAAAAATGTTGCTGAAATGACAATTTTATGAAATTAATCAAAAACACAGTATATATAAAGCAATTTATTGCAACAAGAAACAAACTACATACTACAACAAGTCGTCTAGATCTTTAAAATTTGATACGAAGAAAATATTGGGCCTTGTGGTGGAAACTGGCTGTGGAGCCGAATTAAGTCTGCATAATATGTCATTCATAAACACAGTTTGGATGTCTGCGACCTTTGGCCAATAAAATTTATTTTTTCCTGAACGCGCCATAAATGTTATTTCCAATTGATTATTTTCTGAACTTTTCACGAGGCCTAAAATAAAATGTGAAAGTTGTTATAATAAATAAAAATACTGGCAAGGTACGTTCTTACCGGGAAACCATTTTTCTTCATAAATGACTGCCACCCAATCATCAATCCCAATATTATTTTTGTCCTCGCCGAATACTTGGGGAATCACATCTATAGCTAGGTTGCAACGAATACTGCCAGTCCCCACAGAATAATGGTTACAAACTTCTAGACACTCAAAGCAAGTTAATTCTCTTAGGTAAAGGAAACCTTTATCTATCTTCCACGTCACTTGGTGAAGTTTTATAATATTCGGAATCTTCTTAACCCTTTCCGGCACACAGTTCTTTACTTCTTGAATTGCTTGAAACTTTACTAATAAAACTTTGATCTTGCTATCAATAAAAAGAGTTACAAAATCAGATGCTGATACGATATCTCCGCCTCGAAGAACAAAGTTATCAGCTTGTCTTTTAAGTGTCCCTCCTACACCGTCCATAGGACCTTTGCCATGGCCTGCCTCGCTATAGTTCCATGTGGAATATTTTAAATTTTTAATAATTTTGGGCAATAATGTTGTTAGCAAGTAGATGTTAAACCTATTTTTATATTGGCTGGTTGGCCCATCAGAGAAAAAATGAATTGTATCAACTCCCAGATTTTTCTCTGCAAAATCTTTTAATATGGGAGTCAAATGTCCCCAGACGCCATGACATTGATGGTCTAGGTTTTTCGAAACAGTTGCAAAACTCTCAGTTTTAAGAACATCTTCTTTTTTATAGTACATGACACCTGTATGTATGGACAGTTGCTTTTTATTGGCTCCAAAATGCATAGATTGGATTTCAGAATGTAGTTTGGTGGAATAATTTTCTGAGAAATCAACTTGTAAAATTAATTCGTTTTCGGAAAGATTATTCTTTTTGTTATGTAGTTCAGTAAACTGATGGGTAATATTTCGTACATGTTGTTTGAAAAGAGGTAATTGCTCAAAAAAATTTTCAGCTAAATCTTGTTTTGTAGCTCTAATAAGTTGTTTTGATGTTATTCGTATGATTTTTTTAGTATCATTTATAGTTCTCTCCTCATTATGACTTTGCCATTGATAGAATTCAGTTATTTTTCGGGGTTTATTATTTTGATCTCAAGTGAATTTTTTATCGTAATGTCTGCTATTTTAGTTTCTCCAGCATATTTAAAACATTCATTCTCGTTGATAATAATCTAAAATTTTCATGTTTTAAACATAAACATGTTTCCCGATCAGATTTAACTGGCGGCACAACCCAAAAGGGTTTGCCTTTTATAAATGTCGTATATGACATCTTCTCTCTTGCACATTGCATATATTTTGAGTAGCTTTCCTTCAGTGTTTTTAAAAGTAGTCTCTTTTGTTTGCGAATTGTTCCTTTTCTTCTAAAATCTTTTTTTCCTGGACACATTCGACTAATGTCATCCCGTTCAAAAAAAGTTCTTATTTCAGCTTTTACGTTGTTAGATAAAATATTATTTCTATCTTTTCTTTCATGAACAAGTATTTTATTACTACTTTGCAACTTTTTATTTTGTTTATATGGAATAATATCTTGTATCTGTCCCTGAAGTCGATATTTTTTCAAAATCCTGCCACTTAATATTTTTCTATAACATTGTTTTTCTTTATGGCTATCTTGCAACCTTGCATTTTCTGAAATTTGGGATCTTAGAGCTTCCCCAATCAGAAGTTGTCTTCTAATGTCTGGCGGTACTACTCTTTTATTTAAAAAATCGGTAACTTTAGAATTGGGCGATGGCGTAGATTCTCCTGTTTTCAAAGTTTTTATTCGATAATACCTCTTTTTGTATCTGTCCTTTTCTTGTTTCAGTTTTTGTATTCTTTCTTTTGCTTTTTGAAGTTCTCTATGTGTCTTTGTTCTGTCTTTTTTCATTTTTTTTCTTCCGGCTAGTCCCCTTCTAGATGCGCGTGGTGCATCGATTTCGTCTTCGCTATTGGGAGGTGTTTGTTCCACAATAGTGTTTGCAAGTTTCCTTTTTTGTCTTAAATTACGTTGCGCTATCCTCCATTGTTTTCTCTTAAGTTTTTGATCATTCTTGTGCAGTTCTGATATCGATTTAACCAATTTGTCTTCCTTCTTTTTTTGGTACCTTTGCCTGTCCTTTTCGCGTATTATTACCTTTTCTTCTTCGGTAAGTTTTGCTCTGTATTTCTTCGATCTTTCTGTTGAAGTCATTTTTTTAGGTTTATTAATCGTTTCTAGTTTAGATGGGATAGAAGGTTTAAGTTTAATTTTAAATGTATTTTTCTTTTTCATTACATTGGTGCTATTTACTTTTTGCTTATTATGTGAAATATTTTGATCTCTAGTAGACCCCTTATTCAGTTCAGTTGTTCCCTGATTTAGTTCTTTTTGGTGATCATTCTTATCACCAATATCATTTTTTTTAACCTGTGTGTGTTTTTGTGCCAAGACCATTTTTTTCAGTTTCTTCTTTTCTAGTTCATTTTGGGTTCTTTGAATCGACGCCAGCTCCCGTGCTTTTTGTAGTTTCGATAATAAAAGTTTCTTCTGCTCCTCATCCATTATTCTATGTACAAAAATACATGCTTATTTATACATTCCTTATTATGCATATATACAATATATGTACATTTTTATCATTTCCGCAACGTATTGTCATTTCCGCAACATATCTCATGTTGCTGAAATGACCGTTGCGGAAATGACAAAATCCGAGTTTTAAACATATAAAAATTAAGAACTTCAAATGAATAACAAAAATTTGAGGTTAGAATAGTAGGACATGATCACTTTATCAAATTATTAACACACCCCGCTTTTATAGTAAAAGACTTTTTCTTACCTAGTGTTGCAGAATTGACACACAATAAAAATACACTTCGAATTTACGACTTTAACATAAAATTATAAAAAACTGTGAAAGTTATAAGCAACCGTCTAGTCGCCACGAGTTTCGGCATAGAAAGAAGGTTAGATTACATCAAAATTTTATGTCGCAAACTACTTGTAGGCAACTACACATACTTATTAGGGATCCACTGCAGGAATAACTGGTTTTCTAGGGACATATTTTAGTTAGCGTTTACTAATTTAAGAAAAAGATAAGTTTATTTATGATATTTTAATACATACAGGTTTTCACTTGACCAATCGTTAAGGAAAGTGGATATAAGATCTTAAATTAGACAAGTTGTGGTTAATTAAATATGAATTTTTCATTGGGGGACATGTTGCGGAACTGACATTCGTAGTGTATAAATAATTTTGGTAGTCTTATCTTGTTAAAAATTGGCAATCTAAGATTTTTTAGTAGTAAAATGAACGGTCTCTTATACCTTACATTCAAATCCAATGGTACCTGAATGATCTGAATGCGGATAAAAAGCTAGGGACATGTTTTGGCCAAAATTCTTGTAACTACCCAGGCATACTTAACAATTTGAAGTTACGTGGCAACGAATTGAATACATATATACACATACACACGCACACACACACAAACATTTTTTAGTTATATTACAGGACATGTAAAATATAAAACAAGAATTAAGTTCTGCAAATTTTTTTGTCTTATTTTCCCGTACTATTAATTGAATCCACATTGCCAATGTAAAGGGATGCACCTGCGGTCGTCGCAATACGTCTTGAATGGAACTAAACGTGCTAGACAGAAATATAATAATTATAAAGTAGTATTTAAGTGTTATAGTTTCAGGTTTTAGTTGACATTGTTTTGGTGTTTTGATTTGTCATTTTATTTCGTTTTTATCCATTTTTGTGCCTTGAAACTTTATTTAATACTAAAAACAGTTCTTTTCAGAGCTATTTCCATCGTACTATTGCGTTGCCGGTAAGTATTTTAGACATTTGCAATTATTTATTCGTTTTAAGTATTCTAACCTCTATTTTTATAAATAACATAATAATAATAATAGTAATAATAATTTATAATTAACATATTATTGTGTTTATAGAAAAATATGAGTGAACAAGTTATGGACCATGATTATTGTGCTGAAGCACCTTCTTCACCTAAACAAGATTATTGTCTCATGCAAGGAAATAAAGTTGCCCAGCAGTTTGTTCAAAATGTTTTCAAATATTTTGTAGAAAACCACCCTGAGTTGCCTTCGACCAAGGTTAGTAGTAGTAATTGAGGTTTTTCTCACAACATGTCATACTTCCCAGTCCAAAGTTTTCGAGATTACTTATTAAATGTTTATAGTGCCACATTAATTTTAGGAAACTGCCAAAGCCTTGCAAATATCAATTGAATCGGCACGAAAATACAAAAATGGATGCCAGGAATCCACACTGGTTTTGAAACGACCCAGACGAAAATATTTAACTGATGAAGCACCTAAAAACATCTGCATGGAGATGCAGGAACAGTATTCACATTCCTGGCTTTCGGCTTAGAGCATTCAAAAAGTTTTTAATCACTGGCTCCTGTTCAAAAAAATAGTAAATATAAACAGATTCAAATGTGAAATTAAATCCTAACATGCAATTGCTTTTATTCCATTGATAAGTATTTCGGTCCTTCATGAATCTTGCGACTCGTATGTGTGTTATGTATGTCTGATGTAACATACACTAAAGTGTATGTTCTTTCCATTTTCATTTATTAAGTTAGGTATGTATATAGACTAGTTTTCAAATTTTAATAATAGTTTGACATTGTTAATATTTACTTTGTAAATCTGTGTAACAATAAATAAATAAACTGAAAAAAAATGTTGACTCAAAGTGCTATTTCACCTAATAACAGAAAAATACGCATACGAAAAAATGACAGCAATGCACCACTTGTTTTATAAAAAATTATCAGAAGACATGTTTGCAAGCCACTTGGTCGAGCACTCTAACTTTTCTAAATAAAGTATGTGGTTTTATATCCTATTAACACATACTAAAATTGAAAATAATCTTAGGTACTTTCAGAGATAGTACAAAATAAAAACACCTATAGTAGCAAAAAAATGTGGCCGTTGCGGGTATACGTTCAGATAAACTTTTCTCCTAAAAATATCATGAGAAGTCGCCCCGAAATATTACTAGGTCATTAAGGAATACCCTGTATATTTAAAAAAATTGTTTTCATTATTATGAAAATTAACATATTTTATTACAATTTTCAAGTCCGGTTCTGACCATAAACAGCTGCTCGCCATTGTATTGCTGCCAATATTATTCTTAAAGCCGTATTACAGTCGGCAAGTCGCAATTCTCTTGCTTATAAGCATGCCACTGCCGTCTCGAAAAGAACTTTCAAGACGGCAGTGAGCATGCGCTGTTGAAAACAGCTGATCGGATTTGGCAATTCTATTGCTATAAAAGCCGTATTACAGTCGGCAACGAATTGCAGCAATACTTTGACCTTGCAACTCTATTGCTGCAATTCAATTGCAGGACTGTAATACATCGTGCAAGTCCATGTTTTTAAAATTGCAATATGAGCATAAATAAAGGTTTATAGGGGGAATATGAGTACCAACACCAACCTCTAGAACTTTATGCGAAATGTCAATAAACTTTCTAACCTCTAACCAAGAAAGTCACTAGAAAACCACCAGAATTGCAAACGCACTTGCAACAAAAATTGATCCCGACCGATCTTTTCGCAATAGCAATAGAATTGCCAAATCCGATCAGCTGTTTTCAACTGCGCATGCTTATAAGCAAGAGAATTGCGACTTGCCGATAGACTTGCCGCCTGTAATACGGTCGGGATCGATTTTTGTTGCAAGTGCGTTTGCAATTCTGGTGGTTTTCTAGTGACTTTCTTGGTTAGAGGTTAGAAAGTTTATCGACATTTCGCATACAGTTCTAGAGGTTGGTGTTGGTACTCATATTCCCCCTATAAACCTTTATCTATGCTCATATTGCAATTTTAAAAACATGGACTTGCTCCACGACTTGCACGATGTATTACAGTCCTGCAATTGAATTGCAGCAATAAAGTTGCAAGGTCAAAGTATTGCTGCAATTCGTTGCCGACTGTAATACGGCTTTACTAAAAATTAAATAGCTGAAATATGACTGTTGTCATATGACATGTCGGCCATTTTGCAGGTTTACTGGCTGAACCAAGTTTATGATCCAAGTTCAGAAAATTAATTTCAATTTTTTGTTCAAATATTTAATCTGTCCCATATACCAATCATTGTCATAGTAAACACCGTAATAATTGTCTAGTTTAATATCAATTTTTCGTAAATAAATTAGGATCATAACCGCAATGCTTTTTCTCACATTTTCCTTTTCTGGGCATTTTGGCACTGAAATAGAAAGTGCGTAGTTGATAAATGTAAATCTCTTATTACTACATAATTTTAACAATCTTGCTATAATAAGAGATACTAAAATATCAGAGACTGTTTCAAGCTAGTAGAAACGAAGTTTCTTTGGTAAGCACATAACCTCAAAATGTGTTGTATTCTCCAGTAGTGGTAGCCTAAGCCTATTGTTCGCCGCGTCGCGTCGCTACATGGTCGCTACAGAACTGTCTAAAGGCCGCATTACAGTTGGGGATTTTTTATTGCTGCAATATAAAAATTCAGGATTTTTGTTGCGAGCATGGGCTAAGCGAGTTTAATAATCAGCTGTTGCAATTTTTATTGCGATTGGTAGCAGGGTTGAAAAAAATCATGATTTTTTTGACAAAAATTAGATTTTTATGATTTTTTTTCTCATTTTTTATTTTTATCTATTTTTTCCTATAAATGAGTTGCTATTTTCAACACGTTTTTGATTTTATTCCCACCATTCTTCAAATTTTAATGAAGATAGTTGCTGTCGAAAAAAGCTCAGACCTGCAAATTCCTGACAGAACAAGAAAACCATCCACTGTTTATATAAAGATGCGACCGCCCTAACTCATTCTGACAAAACGAACATAACTTTAAATCAATTGCAAAAATTTAAGACGCGTTATCAACAGCTAGTGTATAACCCCATATCATTTGTTGGCATATCTTCTTTGACTCAACAAAAACACAGCAAGCACTAACAGAGTGACAAAAATGTTGCTTTAAAAGCTGTTAAAGAATTAGATCCAAATAGTGGTTTTCTACCACTCATAGTCAAGTTTCTTGCCAGATCAGAACCTTTCACTGATATTATGTTTCATGATCATATTCTTCAGAATGTAAAACCCATAGGTTGGTGGAAATCGCAATAAATATACCCATTATTCAAAAAGAGACAATTAGAGTAATTAGACAATTACTTTGTGCTGCTGCTTCGTCCGCATCAGTCGAGAGAGTTTTCTGAACATTGGGTTTAGCCCATTCCAAACTCAGAAATCGGTTAGGAACGGAAAAAAACTCTAAAATCAGTTTTTTTGTACAAGCACTACAATTAACTAAAATAAACATTATTTAGGTACATTGGTTTTATTTTTTTGATATAATAAACCATTAGTTAAAACTGAAAGTTTTTATTTTCTCTTAATTATAACTTATCAGAAATTTTGATTTTAATCATGATTTAAATTGAAAAAAATCAAGTGATTTAAATCGCGATTTAAATCAATTGATTTAGATCCTTTCAACCCTGATTGCGAGAAATAATTAACTGTGCATATTCAAAACAACGCGAAAAAGTTAGGTTATCTGCAATTTTATTTTATTTAGTTGGTAGCAAAGAAAGGTGGTCAATAATTGCACACTGTAATTGGCAATTTTCATTGCCGCAATTAAAAATTGTTGCAATAAAAAATTTATTCAGAAAGAAAAACCTGCCAACTGTAATGCGGCTTTAATAGCAACGTTATAAGAAATTCTTGCTTTGCTTACTGGTGAATAGTGACCTCACAAACTTAACCATCATGCCGGTTAGTGTTTCGCTACCTGTGACGCATAAACTAAAATTCTTACTTTTTGATCTTGAATATTAAATTATACTTCTATTTTTATCCACAAAATCTAATATGCTTAGATATTTCAATGCAGACCATTGCATTTGCGATATTTCACAATTATTTTCTCAAAGTGTAAGTAAAATGCCCTATTATGATGGAATTATTTTCAGGAATAATGATACAGTAAAATTCCTTACAAAAGGTGACAACAACAGTGTAGATGATAGAGGACTTTACGCACCAGGCCAATTGTGGCTAACTAAAAAAGATATTGTCGGTAGAGCTAGAGGCTTTTTACCCTATGTTGGGATGGTAACCATTTTGATGAATGAATATCCTAAATTTAAGGTAGGTAATAATAAAATGCTTATATATTATCTTTGCTCCATATTCTTATTAGTATAGTATAGTTCCCTATTTAGTCCATCCTAAAAACGCATGTAAAAACAAAATGAGCGCACATTGAACTAAATTCGCATCAACAGCAAACGCCATTTTGTTTATTCCGGTTTATTCATTGGTACTGGTATAATTTCACAGAAAATGTGTAGGTAAAAAAATTACAACTTTAGTGTTTAATTATAATAATTTATGAATTAAGAAATTTTAAATTGCCTTCAACTTTCAATGAAAATATTGATAAAGGGGTAAAAATAGTAAAATGACACCCTGTTTTAAAATGTATCTTCATTTGAAATACTAAATGGACCTCATTCTGTAAAGTTAAACTGACTAATAGGTGTAACTACCCAATATTGAAAAAAAAATATGTGGCAGCATTGTAGCAGATGCGCTCCATTTACAGGGCGATGGAATGAACTTTCACGATTTAACTTTTTTGTGAGAAGGGTCCGGTATAAATATTGATTTTTGTTGCATATACGATGCAAAGTGAGACTGTTTGTTTTAGAAGTAAATACGTGACTGCGTGGATATCGTGCAACGTTAATAAAAATTTAAAAATATTGAAGTCACAATAAATTAAATGCTCTAGAACCTTAGCGGCTGTAGTCAAACTCAACCTGTATAAACATTAAAGCTGTTTCTTCTACTGGGTAATTTAAGGGAAACGGTCGGGGAGCATCAATATTTTGCATCTTTGGGTGGTCGCGTTTGGGATTGTTTAAATTTATTAAATACTGTTGTGTATCGTTAAATAATGAATACCGATTTCTTAAGACTTATTTTGTGGAATGAAATAATCCAAAACGTCGATGAAGCAGTTGCATTCGGAAGGAAAATACTTCCAAGTGCAGAATTAAATAAATTACTTACAGGTTTAGTTTAAATTATTATTTACCTTCATAGCAAACACCCCAAAAAATACAGCATTCTGTAAAAAACAACTACAGTACGATACAGTTTGTTAGTTATTAAATAGTAAATAAAAGATAAATACCTACCTTTAGGAAGTTCTCGAAATTATAAAAATATTAAAAAACGAGCATAGTATCGGCCACGACGAAATCTTTACAAACTTGATGAATACTGTGGCATCTGAAATCTTGTTGCCGCTATCATTCATAATTAACAACTCCTTCAGGTGTGGCTCGTTTCCACAAGGTCTTAAGCTGACGATAGTAAAACCATGGCATAAAAAAGGAGACTTTCTTCCTTTTCCAAGGCGTTCGAAAAAGCAATGTACAGGGTCATTCCGTATATATTGACCCATATGCTAGCGGCATTATTGATAGAGATATCAAAAAACTAAGGTGAATAAAGTTGTAGAATTTTATCTGAACTTTTTAAAAAAATTATCAGAAAAAACAGAAGACTGTTGGAACTTTAAAATTTTTGCAAGAGTTGTGTTATTTTAAATGGAACACCCTGTATATCGATAGATATTTGGGAAGAGCATTTTTACCTGATTTCAAAAATATATAGTTTGATACCTTTCTGACAAGCTGTTTAGAAAATATTTTAAATTAAAATTTTCCTTAAAAATTAATATTAAAATCGGGGTAGCCATGGATTAATTAAACTATTTATTAATTTAAGTATTGGGAGTAACAGTCACAAGATAAAATAATTTCAGTTGCTCGATGTGACCGCCATTTCTATCTATACAATCTATATAATCAACTTCTAATTTATTCTGTTAATAGCATTTGAAGTGTATTCTGGGTAGTCGTTGTTTAAACTTTCGATTTCTTGGTTAATTTTTTGTCTAAAATGCTGCAAGTTTGTGTTTCTATCGGCATGTACACTGTTCTTTAGATAATCCCATAGGAAAGCATCTAATAAGGTAATATCTGGGCCGTTGGGTGGCCATTGAATGGTGCCGTGTCTTCCTAACCAATCGTCATAGCGGTTGTTTAAATAATCTGTCACAGGGGTATGTTATGTGGCGGAGCTCCATCTTGATGCCAGACCATCTGACAGTACTCATTGATTGACAAATCCTCTAAACGAGCTTTTATTTCGTTGTTAAGAAGTTCCAGATATCTTTGTCCATTAAGGGTGCCTTCATAAAATACAGGGCCTATGACTTTATTTTTAACTATACCGCATCAAACATGTAAACATTTCCTACTAAATGATCTTTCGACTAGTGTCCCTGGTACTGGTCTTGTGTTGTACGCTGATGATACCACTCTGATCAACGTAAATTCTGATCTTCTGGCACTTCAGGATGAAATGTTGGGAGCGCAGTCGGGGGTTTCTGGGTGGTTCGCGGCCAACTCTCTCTCATTAAATGAAAGCAAAACCCAAACACTTATTTTCACACAGAGGCAGGTACTGCATCAACAACCAGTGGTTAAATTTCTGGGTATTGTCATGAACCAGAAGCTTCTGTGGGAAAAACATGTGGAATTTCTTGCTAACAAATTGTCAAAAAATCTTTATCTTCTTAGAAACTTAAGGCCCATCGCGAATCAGGGTACATGTATGAATGCATATTTCAGTTTGTTTCACTCTATAATGTCTTACGGAATTCTGATCTGGGGTCACTCTCCACAGGCACAAAAAATATTTTCTTTTCAAAGAAAGGCAGTCCGTATTATCACACACATGCCTTTTCGTGCTGATGTAAGGTTAAAGTTTGTGGAACTAAAAATATTAACATTTCCATCTTTATTTATATATAGATGTCTGTTGTGGATTAGACAGAACTTGGACCGTTTTCAAAGTCATAGTGAGGTGCATGAATATAATACTCGAAATGCTTCACATTTAATACCAGAATTTTCTCGTCTAAGTAAGAGTAGATTTTCTATGAATTACTATGCTCCTAAATTTTACAACAGGATTCCAATGGCCTGGAAGAGTTTGTCTGCGCGAGTTTTCCAGGTAAAACTGAAGAAATTTTTAATTGAAAAGTCTTTTTACTCCATTGAAGAATTTTTTAATTGCAATGTAATTTCATGATTTATCTCCTTGTGTGCTTGTGTACATCAGTGTATTTTTATTTTTAAATTATTTTTAATTGTATTTTAAAATCGTGACATGTGAAATTTTTATGTAAGTTTAAGCATATGTTTGTCATTTACTTTAGATACCTACTTGAATGTATTTTTGACGTGTGTAAAATCTATTTTGATTATTGGCATTAAATAAATATCTATCTATCTACCTTGGAATAATATTATGGGGATTAGTTGTAGCGCATATGTGCATGTTTCTCCTATTGAAAACTCCTGCTGTGGTAATTGTCGCTTCATCACTCCATAATATTTTATTAAAAAAATTATGAGCCGCATTTTTCCTCCTAAGCATTTCTTGGCAGAATAACAAACGCTTACGCCTATGGCCATCATCTAATTTTTGCACAGGTAAGATCTTGTGAGGATGATAAGCATGTTGTTGTTCATTGGCGGTAGATTCGGATACATCTCATTAACCTTTCTACATGTCCTGCTTATAACTTTATCACATTCTCCAAACAGAATAAATAAATTCATTAGAACTGCGTTTGAATAGTTTTCTTCCATTAAAGCTGGATTTATAAACTCGAAAAGTTGGCGAGGTTGAGGTTCAGTTGGTGTTGGAAATAGGAGTTCAATTTAAACTAAAGGGAACACTGAGTTCCATTTATACACTCGTTCATGTTCATGTAAAGCTCATGTAAGGTTCGAAAACTTCCCGGGTAGTTCGAGATAACCAATTTTTATGCTCGGAGTTCGGAATATCTAACCTCACAAACTTGATCATAACTTCAACCTCACCAACTTTTCGAGTTTATAAATCCACCTATATAGTTAACTAATAATTAACTAATTATTGTTCAGCTGACAAGGGCTAGAGGAACTAAAATATCAAAATCATAACAACAATGACAGGAGACAAAACATATGAGAATAATAGATGGCACACTAACTAAAAAAAAATCCATATGAATAACTATTTCAAGGAACCTTTTCAAATAAAAATGCTTATAAATCAGAAACTTGACTAGTTGGGTATAGGTATGGTATATATAAATAAATAGCCAATTTTATCAGCTTTTCAAATTAGTAATAATGTACAGGGTGTTTCATTTGGAAAAATCGACTTTGCACATTTTTTTGAGTAATTGGATTTTTAGATCACCCTGTATATTGCAACTAAGCTTTGGCTATAGCATAAAAGGCCTCCGGGTATTGCCTAACTACCAACCGAATTTCAGTGACTTTGCATCTCAAAGGCCTATTCTATACGAGCCACAAAAACGCGACCGTTTGCCCGCGAGCGACACGCGTGTGTCACAGAACCACAGAGTGTTAATTGGGCATACTATACGGGCAACTTTGCGGTCGCGTGTGGACGCGTCGTTGGCGTGTTGAACGCAAGAGGTTGCGTAAAAGTCGCGCGCCGGAGACCGGCGTTTCATTCTACATGTAGCAACTTGCAAGCGTCTGGCCGGCCGAGCCGATTTGTCCTTCAGCAGTCCACGACTAGTAGTGCAGATCATTGTTGTTAAATTTTTGAGTTCTGTGATTGTTGTGCTTGGTATCTTTGCAAACAAGATGTTTGAAACTGAACGATTTATTTGTGAAATCGAGGGTCAACCTCCTCTCTATGATGTTAAAAGTAAGAAATATTCTATTCCGGTAGTACTGAAAAAACTTCCCAGGATATCTTCGATGTTCTGCAAAGCTAAGATGAAACACCCCTAAGGTCAGGCGATTAGCACCAACCGGGTGTACCCACCAACGTCTTTTTTTACGTTTTTTGGCCAAAAAACTTAATAACGTTAATTGGTGAACAGCGATACACCCAACTTGTACGGGATCCATAGCAAATATGAGGCGTTTTGTCGCTAGTCTAGAATGGGTCGCGTTTCACTCGCCGGTTAGACGCGCTACAAAGGCGCGGCGTCAACACGCTCGTATAGAATGGGCAAAATTTTCAAGCGACTGAGCGTCTAACCGGTCGCGTTTTTGTGGCTCGTATAGAATAGGCCAAAAGTTGAAAAATATCGCCATGTAGTGCAGGTCATGTTTTTCGAGAAAATAATTAATATCTTAAAATCGGCAAGAGATAGGTATAGGGAAGTGATAAGGAAATGTGTTAGGCTACCATCAATTATTGTAAGAATGGGTTAATATACAGGGTGTTCTGTTTAAAATATCAAAGTTGCTACTACTTTCTAGTAAAAGCGTCTACACCGCATTATCCAAAATATTTTAGCTGTGTAGAGCATGTCCCATTATGTAACAAACCAAATTTTTGGATCATTCCATTGACTTGTTCACCATCGTCGTGAACCACCCTGTATGTGCACTAATGTGCAGGTTTGCCATATATGAATATTTCAATAAAGAGAACGTAATGAACCAGTTATAACTTATAAGAATAGGATACATATTTCATTATATTATCTTTAAACCTACTTTAAATATTTTTAGGCCTTAATAGTTGTTTCTTATCAGATATTTTTCTTTCTTTTTCAGTATGCTGTTTTAGCATGTCTAGGTATGTACGTGCTGATACATAGAGAGTAAAAATAAAGTTTGGTCACACTGATGTTTTGTTTTGTTTTTTCAACCCGTGGATGTACATTAATTTCTATTAATCATTATTTATTAAGACAAATCCAGTTTTTACAATTTTGAATATTTAAATGTTGTATTTTAATTTACAAATAAAGAGAAAGATTTATGTACTTCATTTTTATTTCAGCACCTTATACTCCTTGCTCTTTTAAAACTAAGCCAGCGTCAAACCGACAACAGATAGTATAAATATTATTTATCCACATCAATTTGCATTTTTAATGACCCACAAACTGCCAGCGAATAACCGTTATACTTTTTAAATCGCCCTTGTAACCCAGGACGTCATAGTGGATTACTCGTAAACAAGCCACCATCAAATTAATTGTATTACTTTTTAAGTCGCCTTTGTAACCAGAAGTAGGTCCGGCAAGCGGACCCTGCCATAAGAAAGAACTTCAAAATTCCAGGCTTTAGCATAGACAACCAAACATACATATAAAATATGTATATTTAAAAACTTCACACATCGTCAGAAACGACAAAAATAAATTTGCCGGTAAATTAAAGGTTTGTTCAACTCGACCAAAAACCGTATTAGTACAGTCGCCCGCACGGTCGCACAACTAATTTGCCACTGCAACAGTCAATTAGGCTGAAAATGATCGTTCGGGCTTAGAATAGCGGATTGGAACAAACTTGGTTGGTTAGTTAGTTCTCATCATTTGTTGGTTGTTATACTGTTAATTATCGGTTGTTTTTATTCTCGAGGGAAAATGATTAAATTAATGTAAAATAAGTCGGAGTAAGTGTGGTCTATTGAAAAACAAAACTTGCGGTTTGGGTTATAGGTTAGTTTAGATTTAAGACCTCAGGTAAGTGTTTTAAAACTTAAATAAAATATCTTGTTTGAACGCACGCACCACGCAATGACATGAAAACCAATTTGAAACTGAGGTAAAAAAGGATCCTATTCATTGTATTTTCGTCTCGTCTTTCATTTGATGAACAAAGTAAAACAAAAAAACAATGGTCGTGTCCGACGACCACTAAAATGTTGAATTTAATTAACATTTGTTAATTGGCATAACATGCATTTTATTTTCAAATCAAAAAAGGAAAAATTTTAATCGACAATTTAAAAGAACTGCATTTATTTGGTAACAAAAACCCAAGCAAAAACCATTTTTATATGATAAGTAGGTATTTGTTGAAAAATCTGTTGTCAATGCTATCAATCGAACCAGTTAGAAGTGCAAGGCTGATCCGCTTACTTCTGTAAATTGGGGGAAAATGTATTATTTTAATTGAAAGGTATAACATATAACAAGTTATTGTAAAACACTTTTCCGAAAATTTATAAATTATTGTCATGTTCACCTACAATCAGGGTCAAATGATCGAGCGGGGCTTTTCGTGTGTAAGGTTTTAACGCGCTTTAGACTCCAAAGCTCATTAAAATATTACATATTTATTTTATTAGTAGTTACATTATCTAAAGAATAAAAATAATATACTGACTCTGGCGCGGATCCAGGGGGGTCTGTGGACCCCCCCCCCCCTAAAGAAATTTGATACTACATAATATTATCATGAAAAAGGAATGTTTGATTTACATTTTTAAACCTACCATTTTGCATTGAAATAAGAAAAGTGGAAGTGAAATTGAATAATTTATCAGACCATCTATTCAATGCAAATATTAGAATAGTAGACAAAACCGAAATTTGGGCGTGGTCTCCACAAATTTTCGCCTGCGGCGCTACTTTTCAACCTTCGCCGCTCCCTAAACCCTCCCTGACATTTTTCCCTGGACTCGCGCCTGTACGTACTGACAACCCTCGAGCCGCCACTGTTGTTAAACTTCGTTTAAATAAAATTAAAATAAAATATTATGCAGATCTATACATTTAATAATATGTACATATGTACATAATACATATATAGTAGTGTTATTCTTTAAAAACATACAAAGATTCATGCTGAAACCTCAAAACTTCATTTCCATAACTTGTCCAGTCTGGTAAAAGATAACGAGCAAAAATTTCCAAACATTTTGGATCCTTTGGTAAGAATGGCTGCAATACCTCTACTAGAGGGGGTTTATGTGAGTGAATTGCACTTGGGGTGCTCACAAGGAGTTTACCATTTGTGGGTAGAGTTTTATTGTCAGTATTCTTAAAACCAAATATTATTTGTTCAAATGGTTGCTTTCCTACAAAATAAAATAGTTTTTTTGGATTAAATTTAAAGAAGTTCAAAATAAATAAATTTGAAAATAATATCCCATGATATTAATTTTACAATATTTTTGGTCTAGATTAATTGTACTTAGAAGCAGGATTCAGGCTTTTGGACTAGTGTCATTTACATATTTTCATACCTGGAGGGTCAGAAAACTCACATATAGGTTCTCCAAACATTGTAACTTTCATCCAAAACCACTTGCTAACATATTGAATGCCCCACTTTAGAAAAATATTTTCAGTCAAAATTTTAAAATGCTGGGAAGAATTTGTACACCATACTACTACAATACCATTATCAGCTAATAAGGTTTCTACTGGAATTTTCATTAAATCATTGTTATACATCATATTATAAGCATAAGGACTTTTTTTTCTTTTTCGCCTTATGTATTTGTTCCACCATGGAGGGTCTAGGAGAATAAGGTCAAACTTTTTATCATGAAAATGTGTATCTATTTCACTTACATCCTTGCTAAAGAATGTACAATCTCTTGGAAATATATACTGGGCGTTTTGAATATTTTTAATTGTAGCCGGACCACAGTTTGAGCCCAATGCACTTTTAATTAAATTTTTCCCAGATTCCTCATAAACAAGTTCTGCAGTTTCCATAGCTGTTATATTTTTGGCTGGATTTATTTCCTCTTTTAAAAAACCCTGAGTTCGAATCATTGGTATCAATTGGTAAAACATTTTTTTAATTTTCATATATTCTTTTTTAAAGTTTAAGGATTCATCCTCTTTGGTTTTTTCTGTGTTGCCTTGTTTTACAGACCTTCTTATATGTTTTCTTACAGCACTTTTTAGAGAATATGGAGACATTATTTTAAACAAATTCCCATTAACTTTAGGAAAATTGTTATCAATACTTGAAACAGAATTGATATATTCTTCAGTAGAAATGAAACAGCCAATATCACAATCATACAATATACTCATTTTTACCACAAAACACATAAACAGAAAAATCACAAAATCCAAAAATTAAAAAAAAATAAAGGTTAGGTTAGGTACGCAAAACATAAGGGTTATGTTTTGTGGTTAGTGTCTAGTCTGTCTAGCCTTTATTTTATTTTTGTATGGAATGTGAAAACGAGTACTGCATTTTTTAAACCCTTGCCTGTAAATTCGTTTTTAAACTTGTTGGCCTGGCGCAAATATTATCAATAAACAGAACTCACCATAAATAATTAAATATTACTTAAATTTATGACGTTATGTTAATTATATGTCCCTTTCTTAACTAAAATTAACTGTCTAGAAATCATAGAAAAAAGAAACAAAGTTTCTTTTTTCTATGCTAGAAATCCAGAGGTAACTGAAACGCCCTACTGCGCCCTACACTTGATTTTGGTATAGTCGCCATTGGTAATGGTAACGCATTTCTAAATATCGTGAGGTGCAAACGATTTTCAATTACCCCAACATTTAGGAAAATCGTAACTATTCTTTTCTCAGTGAAACTTTAGTGCAAATGGATCTTTAGATCGGATCGAAGATATAAGATTCGTGTTAAAATCTCGGCAAGCGGAAAAGTAATGTTTGTAAACATGAGATGACAGTTTTAAAATTAAAAATGGCATCTTCTGAGCATTGGTTTTCTGAAAAGTTGTCCGATTTGATACAAGAAGATCTTCGAATTTCAACTTTAAATGAATTAAAGGATCATCTTAGATCATTACCAAATGAAGAAGCTACAAGAATGGCTAATATTCTTCAGTTGCCATTGGTATTTGACTGTTTAAACGACACAAATTCGTAAGTTAACCTCAAAAATGCTGAGTTGGGTAGCAATATTAAATTAGTGCGATTTGATTATTTTTGTAACTAGAAGTCTCACGTAATGAGGAACTATTTTTTTCTTTCTTTTTCATTATGTATAAACGTGCGACAAATAATAGCAAATAAGAAATTTTAATTTGTAGGTTTCATTTCTTGCTTTTACCCCCTAGGAAGTAATGCGATTCCGATATTCTATCTTTGTTTTATTTTAGGGAACAAGTAGATTTAGCTTGCGAAGTACTTACATTATGCCTGAGCAATTTAAACCTGGGTGAAAGCACTAATAGATATGGTACAGCATTAGAACGAGCTCTAATTCACCCTTTTACAGCTGTTAAACATATGGCACTTAATGAAATTAAACGATCACTTTCAGATGAAGAAATTTTGTTTGGAGTTTGCCAAAAAAATGTCTTAATAAGCAACATTATATCTTGCCTGGGTGACAACGACTTAGGAGTTGCAACAAAGGCTTCGGATATTATAATAATCTTAGGAACTACTGTTCCAGGAATAAATACAATAACAAGTAATGAGATCCTTATAGCATTGCATCAAGTAATGAATATAAATGAAGTTGTAAGGCTTAGAATGTATGAAGTAAGTATTCCTACAATATTTTTTTTAATTAAAATTTTGCAATTAGCACAGGCACAAGGTTTAATATGGCAAACCCTAATTGATCAAATTGTTTACTGTCCAGAGAATGTACCCATTCTTATTGACAAACGGTGCTTAACCTAATAATTTTAGAGTAGTAAAGAAGTAAGTGTTTAATAGATTTAAAATCCTGATGCTATATCACAATTTGGAACAAAACTGTTAAATAGGTAAAAAAATAAAAAAATATATTAATAAGCAACTAGAGTTATACTCTTTGGTGAAATAATTTCTAATGCATATACAGAATTAACAGGGTTAAGTTGAACACAAAATATATAAACAAATAGGCAGAGGTAACTACCTAAGTACATAGAATTACAAGAAAATTAAAATACCTACATCATGAATATTTTTTGTTAACATAATAAGCCTTATCAAGTAAAGTAAGAACAACTTTATATATTTTCTACATTTTTCTGTCAACCTCGCTTTCAACTGTACTATCCTTATGTTATCTGCTAAGTGATATTTTTTTACATTATCAAACATAGAATTTTTAATTAAAGTTAAATAAGATATTAGTAGAGGTTTGGGTAGAGGTATCCTTCCAGTTTGTCAGGTATTATATTTATTGGTATTATTAGGTAAAACACTGCACTTTTTATGTCAGGAATTAAGAGTAATAATCTTATATCTAGTAAACAAAGTTTAACAATAGTCTCTAGAGCCCTTGTTTGAAAAAATTCACATTAGTGCACTTTTGGTTGAATTACTTAATATACCTAATATGAACAAAGACATTATAATTATACAACTCGTCAAGAGTTCTTAAATGGTGCGATTGTTGAATTATGAATAATAGTAATGTGAAATTGTGATATCTACGTATATATACACTTATATGTTTGTATTGATTGTTTTTTGAGTATTTGGTTTTTATCTCAAAAAAAAAAATTTTTTTTTGACATGTAAGTAGGTAGGTACCTATATCCTTAAATGAAGTTTTCTTGAAACTAATAAATATTTTGTATTATATTGTATGTATTGTATTACAGCCATGTAAAAGTGGGACAGATTAAAATGAAAACACTGTACATAACTACATACAATGACATTGGTTTGTCAAGTTAACGCGTTCCAAGAAAGCAACATGGACTATGTTTATCGTATCAGCAAAGAGTAACTCAACCTCACTACCAATAACTGCGTTGTTTGTTCATAAAAATCCCTATTTAAACTGCGCACATAATACGCTGTGTGGTTTAAAAAGACTGTTTAATTCTATTCCAGTCCAAAATGCAGACATGTTCATGTTTTTTTTATAATCAAACTAAAAATATTTAATCTTAACCCATTTTGTTATTTTTTTTAATAACCATATTCAAAACAAATTTATTTTTTAGATGATAGTCAACATTTCAAAACAGTCAGACCATAGTTTTAAAAAATTAAAATCAGTGGGGCTTATAACGCGAATTGCAGATGAACTTAATAACAACGATGTTTTACTGAAGATGAACATTATTGAGATATTGTCACAACTTTCAGAAAGTGAACAGGGTTATATATTTTTAGATGGAAGTGGTGTACTGAAGCAAATATTTTTATTGATTGACGAGGATGAATTAACAACGCAGCTCTGTCAACCAGGTTAGTATATGATATGCTATTGTGTAGTTGTTTCAAGTTGAACCCAACATCTAGTGAACTTTTACTGACGCATACTCAAAGGTACGTTTGGGTGGCAAGTCCTAAATATATTTTCTCTTAAAACTGGTTATTTAGGCTAAGCATAAGTGGTGTGCGATAATTTTTAGAAGGTTTAATAATAATTACAGTTACAATTTAAGGAATTTTGAAATTTTTTGGACACATCGGGCACCGTAAACCCAGAGAAATGCTAGTTAAATATCCAAGACTATTTGACATACTATTTTCAAACATTGAAAGTGATGACTTAATCATTGTTGGCATCTCACTAGACACGATTGGATATATCGGACAAACAAGTGAGGGGAAACTGGCTTTAGAATCCACAGGTATGGTAAAGATTTTTTATGCACATAATTTCCCGCACACCTCATCATATCGAAAACATGCGTAAATATGTAATGTCTGTATAAATAAACAACAAAGATAACTTTGCAATGGAATATATTATGCACATTGACAGTTTAGTCTAGGTAGGTAACAGCTATAGCAACTAGTGTTGCAGGTAGGCCAAATATAATAATAAGTTGATATTATATTATTTCCTGATTAAAACTTCACTTTTAGGTAATCAGGTTGAGGCAACTATCAAAACAATATCAAGATTGTTAGGTTCACTACCAGTTGAAATAAGAGTAAGAGCACTAGGATGTATTGAAAATCTTTTAAGAGTTACAGATGGTAGAAACGATATGATGGCTATAACTTTAAGTTGGTATAGATTACTAGGGCCTGATCCGATGGAAATTATTTTAAAATATGCAAAGAACCCGTTTTCTGAAATACGATTAGCTGGCCTGGGTATATTAAATGCTATTGTTGGACAACGGTGGGGACAGGAAGCTGTTAAAAACACACCAGGTGAATAAAGAACTATTCTACCATTATTTTAGGTGATTTTTTTGTTGAACCTACCAAAAACGCTCTTTGAGACCCTGTTTTAATAGTTCTTACTGGATAAATTGAACTCGGTCATTAGATTACATTCCAGAGATATACTTTATACAGCGTTAAAGTTATATTAGTTGAAATAGGGTCAAGTGGGGTAAGAGTAAACAAATTTGACAATATAATTTTTCTTTCCATTGTTTAATAAAGGCTTTTTAGCGCCTAAAATGTTGAGTCTAGAAGTCATCAAACAATGTTCATGTATTTTGGCAATATCTGTATATTTCGTTGTTTTCAGGCTTAGTTGAATTTTTACTAGACAGAAGTGTGGAAACTATCAAAGAATGCAAAGAAGCAAAATATGAGATTATAAGATCGATATCCCATAGTACCGTATTTGACCAAGGCATTTTAGAAAACCTACAAGCTTTTGTTAAAGAAGGACCATTTTATGTGCAAACAGTTACAGAAGTTGCTATTGAAGGAAACTAATATATTTTGTTTCAAAACATTTATATTTTTCTTATGTATGATTTTATTACATTTTGGTTTTGTCCTATAAAAAAAAGTAAGCAAATAATATTTTTTTTCGTAACATGATCCAATTAGCGTTACTTAGGTTGAGCTAAATATAATGGGAATACTTGCTTATCTTAATCACAACCTTGAAACATGTGTCTATTTAAAAATCTTTGTTTAATGAACTCCTTCTTACAAATGTCACAAGAAAATAGTTTTTTCTTTGAAGCAGTGATACCTTCTAGTCTGATTTGTGTTATAGTATCATCCTTAGGAGCAGCAGTAACTTCAGTAAATGTAGGTAGCGCTTCAAGCTCTAAAGCTCGTTCCAAAATATAAGGTGTACCAGTTAGAACTTGATCAAAATCAGGCTCCTCTACGCCTCTACATATTAAATTATGCGTGTTCATGTAATGCCGGCTAACACGAGACACTGATAAAAACTTCAGTGGACACAGTTGACAATTAACATTTAGCCCCAGTCCACATCTTAGTAAATGCCTATTAAATTTAAATTTTTTTTCAAATCCAAGGTTACACTTAGGACAGTTATACATATTCCCCGTAGAACATTGTAATATGTGTGATGTATAATATTTTTTGGTAAGACACCTTTTGTTACAATTAGGACAATTGCGAAGAGTTGATTTACCAAATTGTTTATGAAACTGTTGCGGGCCTGTCTTATTTAAGCCATCGTTGTTTGCAGTTTTTGGACCACTTTCTGCATAGGCCCCCAGAGCCTTTAGTTTAATACCATGCCGTTTCATTAGATGTCGATGAAATGTACTCTTTACATGAGTTCTATAGTCACATAATGTGCACTTATTTAACTGTTCTGGATCAAAATCCCATTC
The DNA here is from genome assembly GCA_963920685.1 of Polydrusus tereticollis. NCBI lineage: Eukaryota > Metazoa > Arthropoda > Insecta > Coleoptera > Curculionidae > Polydrusus > Polydrusus tereticollis. The sequence continues at coordinate 109,291,874 of OY987329.1, forward strand.
TCGCTTTTTCTTGGCAATGCAATTGGTCTCCATTCTAAAAAATATATTAACGTCATTGTCAGTAACTTTTAAAGATTTTATTAGTTTACAATGTTAACAAAAAAGCAAAGAATACATAATTATTTATTTCAAATTACCTCAAAATATAAAATAAAACAACATAGATAGATAAGATAGATAGATAGATAAATCTTTTATTTCAAAATGTTTCCAAAGTAATACAAAGTGAAACGTCGTCAGGACAACAAATCAAATATATCGTTTCCTCAATTACATACTAGCAAAAAAAAAAATTCACCTAAATTATATGGTTCTATGTTTAATAATAGTTTTTTCACTTCCCTTTTAAAATGTTTTTGTTTATTGATTGTCTTTACTCTTTCAGGGAGGTTATTATATAACTTAATACACATATAATGGGGACACTTTTCTGTTAAAGTTAGTTTATGTTTAGGGTAACAAATATCTAAGGACCTGGTATTATATCCATTGTCTATATTATATGAGAATAGATCTTTATTCCTAAAGTAAAACATCAAACATTCATATACATACAACGCATATACAGTCATAATTCCCAATTGCTTAAAAACACCCCTACAGCTTTCCAAATATTTCATTTTGGTAATAATTCTAATAACCCGCTTTTGGATTACAAATATATCTTGAATTTTACTATTGCTACCCCAAAATATTATTCCGTATTTTGCAACTGCCTCAAAATTAGCAAAATAAATTACTTTAAGGGTCCCTTTGTTCATATATTTGGAGACGATTCTTATTCCAAAGCAATTAGAGTTTAGTTTCTTACCCAAGTTATCTATATGATTTGACCAGTCTAAATATTCGTTTATTTCCAACCCTAAAAACTTTGCTTTACTTGAAATCTCAAGATTGCTAGTTCCCAATGGTAAGTGTGTTGGCCTTATAAAATTTGACTGTTTTGTTCTAAAGCAGATTATATTGGTTTTATCTTTGTTTATAATTAATTTGTTTTTATTAAACCATTCAGTCACCATCAACAAAAAGGTTTTGGCTCGGTCCAGTATATCATGACTTTTGTTGCTCCCTACTAAAAGATTTGTATCGTCCGCATAATTAATAATACTATTATTAGGAGTTATAAGATTAGAAAGATCTTTTACAAATATAATGAAAAGTACTGGGCCCAAAATGCTACCTTGCGCTATTCCTATATTATTTTCTAGGATATCGGACCTAGATGTTTTACCATCTTTCGAGACAGTTACTAATTGTTTCCTACAAGTTAAATATGACCTGATCCATTTGTTCGCGTTACCTCTAACTCCATATATTTCTAGCTTTTTAAATAGAAGCTCCCTGTCTAAACAATCGTATGCTTTTGATAAGTCTAAAAACATTCCGACCGCCAACTGTCCATTCTCCAAGTATTCCAATATTAATTGAACAAAATTGTATAAAGCTGTTTGTGTCGATCTTCCCTTAATAAACCCCATGTTGTGAATTACTTAACAAATTATATTTTTAAAAAAATTTTGAAGTCTATTACACATTGCCTTTTCGAATATCTTGGAAAAGCTGGGCAGCAGGCTAATCGGTCTGTAATTGTCAAGTACTGTTGGATCACCCTTTTTAAACAAAGGTTTAATCAGTGCTATTTTCAAACCTTCTGGGAACACCCCAGATGTGAACGAGTTGTTTACAATATAGCACAAAACATCCCTTATTTTATCAATTTAACAATAGTTATTGGGATTTCATCCACTCCACTACTGAGCTTACTTTTCAAAGATTGAGTAATTTCACATATCTCAGTGGGTGATATTGGATTAATAGACATAGAGCTTCTATTTTCACTTATATTACATGTGAAAGGAATATCAATTAAGTCTTTCAATAATATTTATAGTTTATATATATATATATAGTTTATAGTTAGAAATACAAAGGAATTTAATAATCCGATGAGTTTAAAGCAATTATATATATCATTTGTGAGAAGTCTATTGGAGTATGCGTGTGTAATCTGGAGTCCCTTCTACGAGTGCTATAGGTATGATCTACAAAGAGTACAAAATAAAATGGCTCGATATATTTTCTATAAGGAAACCGGATATTACGATTTTACTTCACCTTCGTTTTCTATATGTGAAAGATATGAGCTTGCATCCCTAAATAAACGCAGACAAAAACTCGGTATGCTCTACTTGCATAAAGTAGTACATGGTCAATGTAATGACCCTGCATTTTTACAGCGTTTGTGTTTTAATATTCCTGCTTATAGCACTCATAATTTTAATACATTTTATATACCAACTGTAGCCCACAACAATCATCAACTGGGATCTCCCTTATATAATTTGTGTAATCTTTATAATACAATTCAAGGTAATGTAGAATTATTTAGTGACAGTTATAGTGCCTTTAAAAGAACCTTAAATGATATACTATAGTTTAGTCATAAATGTGTGTGCTTTGTAATAGGACTTCATTCTTGTAATGATTCTGTAAAGTACATGGAAATAAATAAATAAATAAATAATGTTGGCACTATAGACAATAAATAACTATTATAATTACCCGCTATTTGATCAGAACTTCCCTCAATTTCTATACTGCTTGATTTGCTTTCCCTTCCATTAATTTCTTTACAAATAGCCCACATACATTTTGTCTTATTATCAGCATTTTTAACGCGATGTTCATATGACTCGGACCGCAGCTGAGTTAATGTTTTGTCATATATTTTTTTTTCGTTGTTAAACGCCTCCTTAAATGTATCATTGACTTTTGACAGGGTTAAATATAGTTCTAACTTGCGCTTACATTCTTTGAGTTCCTCATTAGCTTCTGGTTTTAGTTTTGATTTATTAAAATTATTATATACCTTTTTTTGAGGAAAGTTCTGATCAAAATAGTGCTTAAAAATTTGCATAAAGGTATTCCACTGAGTATTTACATCACCCCTATTTATATTATAGACTTCCGTCCATTTCTCAGTTTCAATGCAAGACAAAAAATTTTGCTTATTTTCATTTGAAAAAATGCGTGCATATTTAGCCTCTTGATCCTGTTTATCTGCAATTTCAAACAAGATTCTTTGTCCAGCATGATCCGAAATAAAATGTTCAATTGTACAGGGTCTTCCAACGAGGACTGAACAGGGGCTCATTTTTGAGCTTCCTTGTATTTAAAGAAAAATCCAAAATAGCCAATCGATGTACTTTTTCCTGCAGAATTCAAAAATTAAACCAAAAATTTATTTGAACCAGAAACAAAAGATGGACGCTATGGATAAGGTGTTTTTTAAATGGAACATACATTTATACGATTTTTGGAACTAGTGATTTTTTTTTTGTCCGTTCTGATTAAAATATTTAATATTGTGACAGCTATTTTTATTAAATTTTAATGTTTTATCCAGTATAATTTAACCCTAACCTGTTTGAAACATACACTAGGTAATAAAGGTATAATCACCTTTGAATCCTTCAAAGTCAAAAAATTTGACAAATTTACTATAATATTGCCGAAATGAAATATTCATTAGATGAGAGATTGCAGATTGTTATCTTGTTCTACAAATGCAATCTCTCATCTAATAAATATTTCATTTCGGCAATATTATAGTAAATTTGTCAAATTTTTTGACTTTGAAGGATTCAAAGGTGATTATACCTTTATTACCTAGTGTATGTTTCAAACAGTTAAAAGCTGGATTTATAAACTCGAAAAGTTGGTGAGGTTGAAGTTATGGTCAAGTTGTGAGGTTAGATATTCCGAATTCCGAGCATAAAAATTGATTATCTCGAACTACCCGGGAAGTTTTCGAACCTTACATGAGCTTTACATGAACAACATGAACGAGTGTATAAATAGAACTGAGTGTTCCCTTTAGTTTAAATTGAACTCCTATTTCCAACACCAACTGAACCTCAACCTCGCCAACTTTTCGAGTTTATAAATCCACCTTTAAATTATACTGGATAAAACATTAAAATTTAATAAAAATAGCTGTCACAATATTAAATATTTTAATCAGAACGGACAAAAAAAAAATCACTCGTTCCAAAAATCGTATAAAAAAAGCTATGTTCCATTTAAAAAACACCTTATCCATAGCGTAACTCTTTTGTGTCTGGTTCAAATAAATTTTTGGTTTCATTTTTGAATTCTGCAGGAAAAAGTACATCGATTGGCTATTTTGGATTTTTCTTTAAATACAAGGAAGCTCAAAAATGAGCCCCTGTTCAGTCCTCGTTGGAAGACCCTGTACATGCTTCCATATAGTCTGAATTAGTAAAAATATTATCTATACAACTGGCCGAGTCTTTTGTAACCCTTGTATTTTCAAAAATTGTAGGACTTAAATTAAATGAGGCCATCAATGAACATAAGTTGATTTTTGCAGGATTATCCCTAATCATTTCTTTATTAAAGTCCCCCAAAATAACAATTAATTTGTTTTCATGAAATATACTGATTAGTGATTGCTCTATTTTACCTAAAAATATTTCCATATTGCCTGAGGGTGGTCTATATACACTTACGATTATAGCTTTCTTAGTCCCTAAAACACACTCAACAGCTGCCAACTCAATTATGCCATCAACTGAATTTGAGGACACTCTTTCACATGGTTTACACTTAACATGTTTTTTACTGTATATTGCTGTTCCCCCATGTTTACCTTCTTCTCTACAGAACATGGATATTAGTTTAAAATCCTTTATTGAATATTGTTTTAATTGCTCATGAGATTTCCAGTGCTCTGTAATACATAACACCAAACACTCATCATGGGTGAGCAACATGTTGTTTATCCGGTCCACCGCATTTCCTATTGATTGCACATTTTGATGGATTATGCTGCAGTTGTTTCTTTTCTTTTTTTCTAAATTTTTTATAAAAAATTTGCTTCGTTTGAGGTATAGTTAATCTGACTTTGGAATTGAACTAATCTCCTTTGTAATACTGGACATTTATTGTCTCGAGCAGAGTGGTGGCATAGGTCTTCTTCATATTTTAGTTTTGCACAGTTAGGACATTTCAGTTTTTCTGTTGTACACTCTGCACCATAGTGTTCACTTCCACATTTATGGCAGCATTTTTTATCCTTGCAGTACTTCGCCACATGTCCAAAACCTGAGCAATTGTAGCATATCGCTATGTTCCTTAACATACACCTTAACCAGATCGAAATTTATCACCTGTTTTTTCAAAAACCATTTTGAAATATCTGGTGGTGCTTGTAAGATCCAATTTTCTTTTTGTGTGTTTCTACATTGCTTTTTCGCAATAATTTTTATTTTGTCACCTACGTTATACCCCAAATCTGTTTCTATTTCTTCATTAAGTCTTACAATATCTTCCAAAAATTCTTCATTTGGAATGCCCTTTGCAATCCCTGTAACCATAAACATTGGGTCCATATTTAAAGATTCCCTTATAGCTATATCATTTTTTCCTCCAAGCACATTTGCTAGTTTTTTTTGTTGATCTTCATTATGGCTTTCCAGAACTACAGCACCATTTTTTAAGTGTTTATTATTTTTGAGACTACCCACATTTTTTGTTGATATGTGTAACTTCAGTTGCTGAAGAGTACTTCGAGAATCGTTTATGTCCTTAACTTTTACAATAGTTTCTAATTTTCTACTTGTTTTCGGTGTTGTCCAAGTAGTACTTCCTGTATGAATATTTTCTATTAAATTAGGTTTAGGGTTTACTTTTATAGCGCTCACATTAGCATATGTTTTTTCATTTTGTTTGATTTGATCGTCATTGTCATTAATTTTTATGCTTTTTTGTTGAGTTGTTATAAGTTCTCTTTCCAAGCAGCCTATTTTGTGTATCATTACCGTTAAGCATTTATGTATGTTTATTGTTGCACTTTTCAATATTTCCCGATCTTCTCTTCCCAAAATCTGACTTACTTTTTGTTCCGTTTCTTGGATAATGTCCAGAGACGAAAATACTTGAGATATCATACTTTCAATATTTAGTTTTACATTGCCAGTTAATTTGTTGTCTTGGTGGCTGTCTATTTTTGTTTGTACTTCCGCACATTGCCTTTTGGTAATATTTTGTTCAGTGATATTCCTCTCTGACGTATTTTCAGACCTAGGTCTTTTTGAGGAATTTCCTTTAAAGTTATTTTCCATGTTTTCGATTGGGTCACTTTTTTTACTATTTTCAGTTGGTGGTGTGCATAAGACAGATTTACTGGGTTTTAAAAGATTCTCGAAAACTTCCTCCTGATCTGTGTCTCCTTCACTAGTTTTATTTGCCACAGTTAACGTTTCTATATTGCGCGGTCCTCGTATAATAGATTTGCCTGTATTTACCATATCATTGAGTATCCTCTTAATCAGCATCTGTTTTTGTCGTGTTGTTTACGGTTGGAATTCCAATGATTTTTTCGATATCTTCTCTTGATAAATCAACTGCAGGCACTGAAAAACTTCTAATTTTCAGCCTTTCCACATTATATTTCTTGTTATTTTTTTCAGTACCGATTTCTTTACCGCCACTACTATCCCCCATAACAAGAAATAAATTTTTCGACCACAAATTACCCTGCAAAATTACTAAAAATGGCAGAGAATTTTGCGTTCGTGTACGATGTACGAGTATGTACGGAACTCATATCACATAAACCAATACATGATTATAATTTAAAGCATAATTCATAAAAATAGACCAAAATCAGATAGCATAACAATAATTATTCAAACACCCATCCACCATGAAAGACGCATTTTTCCAGTTGGGCCATAAAATAATCATAACTTCTCCTCACTACTTCTAGGAATATTGCTTCTACAGCTTGTATAATTCTTTGTTTTAAAATGTTCTTACAATTTGGCAGTGGATTGGCATAAGTTAACTGTTTCAGGCGTCCCCCTCAAACACATATCTGCCAACGTAAGGTCGAGACTTCTTGGGGGCTATAAAACTGGACCATTTCGCCCAATACATTTTTGTCCAAATTCCAAATCAAGCTATTCCTTTACTTCTCTAGCAAAATGGGTCGGGCGTCCATATTGCTGGAAGTACATGTTACTGTGATCTAATGGCAGTTGTTCCAAATGATAAAAAAAAAAAGTATTTGATATATTTTTTAAATAAGAATTTCTATTACAAGTATTCTCGAAGAAACACGGTCCTTATACCATAATAGGAAACAGCGCACCAAACATTCACTTTTTTTAAAATATTAAGGTCGGGTTGAGATTCTGAACATAGGATAACCATTACTCCAACAGCGAACAAGTTGCGATGCCACAATTCCATTCGTCGAAAACGTGGACTCATTCTTACTCCCTACCCACAAACAAAAATTCAACCTTTTGCCATCATCGCCCTCTTCTAATGTATGCTTATAATGGCGATATAATGGGGTTTGTAGGGACGTATCTTATTTTGGTTTAAAATTCCTGAATAGTACTTCTTCGGACCACCTGTAGTTGCATAGCTCGTTTCCTCAAGGACATTGTGGGGTTTTCTCTAACAGATTGCAGTATGAGTAGATTTGCTGCATCATCGTCATCATCTTCATTGTAGTATTTTTTTACCTTTTTTAAGTCTAATACGGATCCCGTTTCACGAAATTTCTTGACCAGCTTGCAGACCGCCCATGGGGTTACGGCGAGGGTTACGGGTACATTGGGGAACCTTTCATAAAATTTTTCAATGACATATCTGTATGAAAAATCTTTACCATAACATTAGATTTAATGTATTCTTTGCTGTGTTGTTAACATTGCAAACTAATAAAATCTTTAAAAGTTACTGACACGACGTTTTGCTTCACACTCTAATCATAATAATTTATTTCTGAGGTACCTAATCAAAAGCGATACTTACTTAAAGATACACAAAATTAAAGGTACACCAACCAAACTTTTTAGTGAAATGCAAACTTAAAGCAAAAATATTATTGCTATACAAACTTAATGAAAACCAATATCTTAGGAGATGTCATGATTTGAAACAACTGTCTTAAATAGCATTTTGCTAAAAACTTTAGAATTAAGGGTACTTTGGTAAAAAATTTGAATTTTTAACTTTTTGAACACCTTGTATACAATATTTTTTTTCATCGACAATCGTATTTTTTCAGCAAGCAAAATTTTGGATAAAAAACGACTTTCCTCGAAAAATTAATATTATTTATATTTATAAATACAGGGTGTTATGGAAATGACTTATTATATTTTAAGGGGCCACTCCTGGGGTGGCCTAGAGTTACACTTGATAGTTTTTTTTTCTAAAATCGGAAGTATTTTGAATTTTGTAAAATACCTTAAAACCGGACCATCTGTGCCTCTATGAAAGTTCATTACCCCTAAACACGTGTTTTTGACATGACAAATTGGCGGAATTTCTACAGACAGCTGATTACCTTGCGACGTTGCCAAGTATTCGGGAAAATCTTTTTTTTAGGTTTTTTAAAAAAGATTAAATCAAAAACTATACTGCGATTTCAATTAAACAAGCCTTATTCAATAGGTATAGTTTTTACTCACCCCATGAAATTGTATTGCTATCATAATACTTCGCTGAGTAAAAATCGTAGATACCAACAACAAGCCCTATGTCTGGAAATTTACACAGATAAACTATCACATCACAAAACATTCCCATCACATGTGTATCACATTATTCAACAACTATACACTCCAGCAGCAAAACCCAAACAAATTTTATGCCGTTGCAAGTAAATGAATAATAAGAAATGATATTAAAAACAAATTTATGAAGCCACATATGAAGCCATTGGGCGCATTCGAGAGACGAAACTGCTCCGCAGTGGTTACCGGTTATGATCCAACCGCTACCGATTCGTCGGCTTCCATGGATTTCGACTATTTCGACCAAAAGATCATCACGTTTGGTTCAAATGTCAAATCCATATCAGCTGTGCGTAACAAACATTAACCTTTCTTGTTTTGTGAAGCTTACCAATATACTCATCCCTTGGTTGAAACTCTTTGGTGGCAGTTAAAAGTACGTTTTCCTGTTTAATGTTTAATGTATATGTTTTGTTCCTCCATTCTATTTACTACGTTCTTCGTAACCAAACTTTTGTTGCATACGTCATTTCCCCATTGACATAACGAACCGCTCTCTCCAAGCAGCGGAAGTGAAAGATGCTACCCAAAATGGCGACCGTTCCGTAACTTGTTGGAAAGTGTCGTAAAAGTAGCGGTCGACACAACAAGACGATTTAGGAACTGCTCCGGAGCAGTTTCGTCTCCCGAATGCGCTCATTGACTTTGAACTGCTCAGTACCCAATCACAGAACAGCAACAAATCACATTTCCCGCCCCTTGGACTATCGTGTTTAAATGTTGTGTGTCCAGTTAAGAGGACTGGATTGGATACCGTAGTTATTATTCTTAATTGCAATGGCCACCTGTCTTGACGACAATTAGCCAGCTATTATCATTACCAAGAAGAACAGAAGTCACAGAAGAAGAGAAAGAACATAACCGTATCAAACGTGTGTCGCGTTGTTTTCAATCCGGATTTTGTTATAAAGTATTAAGAAGTCTATAACTAGTAATTTCTTGTATTAATAACACAGAATTAAAGAGCTAATAACTTGATAATGTCCCGAACAGTTAATGTGTTGTTAAAGTGAATAAATGTCCCGCTAGAATCATTTGAAATGGTAACGGTATAACGTGGATTTCTTGCCGATATGTTTTTTATTTCAAGGTATGTACAAATAAAACTAGAGCAATACGTAGACAATTTTTCGTGTAATAGGGTAGAAACTAAAGCATATTAAAGTTAAGTAGAAAAAATTAAATATTCAAAAAAGGTTATCTGATGAAACTGATGTAGTAAATGTGGCAACACTGCTCAAAACACATGTTTTGGGCTGACGATATCTAAAGACTATCTGACAGTAACTGTCAGATTTTTGTCAACAATTTTTTTTTTGACAAGTAGTACGAATCAGCTGTTTGATCATTGGCGCGTAGGTGTTTTGAGCTAAATTTTTGAAGGCATTTTTCTCGAATTTCTAGCTTCGAGCGCCATTTAACGCAATTTTTCCCCAATTCGGCTCGACCTATAGATTTACGGGTTAAAAAATAATAAGTCATTTCCATAACACCCTGTATATTGGGTAGTGTGAATAGAAAAAAATTTGTGGGTACTTACATTAAAACTGGATGAGGCAATGATGTCAGCAACCTTTAACAGCAAGAAATTTAATCACACAAACTAACTTGAATTACACAAAACCAAGACCCTAAACTACCAAGAGGATTTTATATTTTATGAGCCAACTGCACTGACATTACAGCATTTAACAGCATACATTTCTAATGTCAGTGACAAACTGACATAACCTAAACTTTCTTTTTCTAGGTTAGTTTTCTTCTTCTTTACAATGTTGAATGTTGGCCTAGTCAACCTCTCTAGAAACCTTGGGCCTCTTCATTGGTTTGTCATGGGTTATACCCATATCACAGGATTATATTACAATTTTGTGCCCATATATGTATTAGTACTATATGGCTATTACCCTGAAAATCTTGAAGCAACAACAGAGATAGCAGATCCAGGGTCATTTCGACTTGTGCGCATGCGCCGTCAGGGTATTGCTAAATCATAGAAATCCCACCTATTCTATGTGCTAAATACTAAATATGCTTTTATTTCTTTAGAATAGGGCAGAAGAGTGAGCAGTCTTAGAAAATTAGAGCAATGATAGAATTACCAAAAATCTTGCTAAAGAATTGCAAAATAAGCATTAAGTCCGTACTTCCAAGTGTTTTCAAATTATTTGTTTCCATTTCTAAACTAAAACGCGTCAAATAACAATTTCATATGACTAGAGGGTGACAACGTCTCATTTTTGCTCGACATAACCTCGAAATCTTTAGCAAATGTTAATTTGGTTGACAGCTCGCTTCAGCGAGTAGATTTGTTATTATTAACGGCTTTTGTGTACTGTTTATCTTTACTTTTCTGCAAATTTTGATTGTGTGTGTGAACTGTGACCATTTTGTGACGATGCCGAGGCAAAACGGAATATTTTACATTATTTTAAACAGGCGTAGAAGCTTGAACAAAGATTTATCGTTCTACAGGTATGTACCCAGATCGAATGTTTCTTTCTATTAACTTACTTACGTTAATTTCGTGAGGGAACAATAACTAGGTAGTCCATTTCCTAAAGATTATAATTTCCTTTGCTGCTGTTGATATAATTAGGTACCTAGGTACCTATTTTTACCGAAAATTGCATGTACTCCAAAAAATCCTATTAAAACCTATTATTTTACCTGTTGAACTCTAAAAATGAATGTAAAATATCTAATAAAAGTTTTATTGATATATTTACCTGCGTTTTTTTTCTTTTTTCTTTTTTCAGTCGAAATACTATACAAAATCCTAAACAAATCAAGAACTTTAATGTTTGTTTACAAATTTCTGTCCAGTTGTCAAAGTCAAATGTGATAACCTCATTTTTTTCCTGTTAAAACAAACGTCATCTCGCGCATGCGCACTGCGCGAAATGACCCTGGCGGGACAAGGAACCTCGGCTTCACTTCGTTTACATTGGTTAAATGGGCAAGGCGCCATATAGGTGACTGAAACGCCCTACACTTGATTTTGGTATACATTGGTAACGCATTTCTAAATATCGTGAGGTGCAAACGATTTTCAATTACCCCAACATTTAGGAAAATCGTAACTATTCTTTTCTCAGTGAAACTTTAGTGCAAATGGATCTTTAGATCGGATCGAAGATATAAGATTCGTGTTAAAATCTCGGCAAGCGGAAAAGTAATATTTGTAAACATGAGATGACAGTTTTAAAATTAAAAATGGCATCTTCTGAGCATTGGTTTTCTGAAAAGTTGTCCGATTTGATACAAGAAGATCTTCGAATTTCAACTTTAAATGAATTAAAGGATCATCTTAGATCATTACCAAATGAAGAAGCTACAAGAATAGCTAATATTCTTCAGTTGCCATTGGTATTTGACTGTTTAAACGACACAAATTCGTAAGTTAACCTCAAAAATGCTGAGTTGGGTAGCAATATTAAATTAGTGCGATTTGATTATTTTTGTAACTAGAAGTCTCACGTAATGAGGAACTATTTTTTTCTTTCTTTTTCATTATGTATAAACGTGCGACAATTAATAGCAAATAATGAATTTTAATTTGTAGGTTTCATTTCTTGCTTTTACCCCCTAGGAAGTTGTGCGATTCCGATATTCTATCTTTGTTTTATTTTAGGGAACAAGTAGATTTAGCTTGCGAAGTACTTACATTATGCCTGAGCAATTTAAACCTGGGTGAAAGCACTAATAGATATGGTACAGCATTAGAACGAGCTCTAATTCACCCTTTTACAGCTGTTAAACATATGGCACTTAATGAAATTAAACGATCACTTTCAGATGAAGAAATTTTGTTTGGAGTTTGCCAAAAAAATGTCTTAATAAGCAACATTATATCTTGCCTGGGTGACAACGACTTATGAGTTGCAACAAAGGCTTCGGATATTATAATAATCTTAGGAACTACTGTTCCAGGAATAAATACAATAACAAGTAATGAGATCCTTATAGCATTGCATCAAGTAATGAATATGAATGAAGTTGTAAGGCTTAGAATGTATGAAGTAAGTATTCCTACAATATTTTTTTTTAATTAAAATTTTGCAATTAGCACAGGCACAAGGTTTAATATGGCAAACCCTAATTGATCAAATTGTTTACTGTCCAGAGAATGTACCCATTCTTATTGACAAACGGTGCTTAACCTAATAATTTTAGAGTAGTAAAGAAGTAAGTGTTTAATAGATTTAAAATCCTGATGCTATATCACAATTTGGAACAAAACTGTTAAATAGGTAAAAAAATAAAAAAATATATTAATAAGCAACTAGAGTTATACTCTTTGGTGAAATAATTTCTAATGCATATACAGAATTAACAGGGTTAAGTTGAACACAAAATATATAAACAAATAGGCAGAGGTAACTACCTAAGTACATAGAATTACAAGAAAATTAAAATACTTACATCATGAATATTTTTTGTTACCATAATAAGCCTTATCAAGTAAAGTAAGAACAACTTTATATATTTTCTACATTTTTCTGTCAACCTCGCTTTCAACTGTACTACCCTTATGTTATCTGCTAAGTGATATTTTTTTACATTATCAAACATAGAATTTTTAATTAAAGTTAAATAAGATATTAGTAGAGGCTTGGGTAGAGGTATCCTTCCAGTTTGTCAGGTATTACCTATATTTATTGGTATTATTAGGTAAAACACTGCACTTTTTATGTCAGGAATTAAGAGTAATCTTAATGTTTGTTTGTAAAAATTTTTTTTTTTTCTCTTTTCTTGTATTTTTGTCATATACTTACCTGTGATGTAGCCATACGCTAAATAAAAATAGAGTAATAATCTTATATCTAGTAAACAAAGTTTAACAATAGTCTCTAGAGCCCTTGTTTGAAAAAATTCACATTAGTGCACTTTTGGTTGAATTACTTAATATAATATGAACATTATAATTATACAACTTGTCAAGAGTTCTTAAATGGTGCGATTGTTGAATTATGAATAATAGTGATGTGAAATTGTGATATCTGCGTATATATACACTTATATGTTTGTATTGATTGTTTTTTGAGTATTTGGTTTTTATCTAAAAAAAAAAATTTTTTTTTTGACATGTAAGTAGGTAGATACCTATATCCTTAAATGAAGTTTTCTTGAAACTAATAAATATTTTGTATTATATTGTATGTATTGTATTACAGCCATGTAAAAGTGGGACAGATTAAAATGAAAACACTGTACATAACTACATACAATGACATTGGTTTGTCAAGTTAACGCGTTCCAAGAAAGCAACATGGACTATGTTTATCGTATCAGCAAAGAGTAACTCAACCTCACTACCAATAACTGCGTGGTTTGTTCATAAAAATCCCTATTTAAACTGCGCACATAATACGATGTATGGTTTAAAAAGACCGTTTAATTCTATTCCAGTCCAAAATGCAGACATGTTTATGTTTTTTTTATAATCAAACTAAAAATATTTAATCTTAAACCATTTTGTTATTTTTTTTAATAACCATATTCAAAACAAATTTATTTTTTAGATGATAGTCAACATTTCAAAACAGTCAGACCATAGTTTTAAAAAATTAAAATCAGTGGGGCTTATAACGCGAATTGCAGATGAACTTAATAACAACGATGTTTTACTGAAGATGAACATTATTGAGATATTGTCACAACTTTCAGAAAGTGAACAGGGTTATATATTTTTAGATGGAAGTGGTGTACTGAAGCAAATATTTTTATTGATTGATGAGGATGAATTAACAACGCAGCTCTGTTAACCAGGTCAGTATATGATATGCTATTGTGTAGTTGTTTTAAGTTGAACCCAACATCTAGTGAACTTTTACTGACGCATACTCAAAGGTACGTTTGGGTGGCAAGTCCTAAATATATTTTCTCTTAAAACTGTTTATTTAGGCTAAGCATAAATGGTGCGCGATAATTTTTAGAAGGTTTAATAATTACAGTTACAATTTAAGGAATTTTGAAATTTTTTGGACACATCGGGCACCGTAAACCCAGAGAAATGCTAGTTAAATATCCAAGACTATTTGACATACTATTTTCAAACATTGAAAGTGATGACTTAATCATTGTTGGCATCTCACTAGACACTATTGGATATATAGGACAAACAAGTGAGGGGAAACTGGCTTTAGAATCCACAGGTATGGTAAAGATTTTTTATGCACATAATTTCCCGCACACCTCATCATATCGAAAACATGCGTAAATATGTAATGTCTGTATGAATAAACAACAAAGATAACTTTGCAATGGAATATATTATGCACATTGACAGTTTAGTCTAGGTAGGTAACAGCTATAGCAACTAGTGTTGCAGGTAGGCCAAATATAATAATAAGTTGATATTATATTATTTCCTGATTAAAACTTCACTTTTAGGTAATCAGGTTGAGGCAACTATCAAAACAATATCAAGATTGTTAGGTTCACTACCAGTTGAAATAAGAGTAAGAGCACTAGGATGTATTGAAAATCTTTTAAGAGTTACAGATGGTAGAAACGATATGATGGCTATAACTTTAAGTTGGTATAGATTACTAGGGCCTGATCCGATGGAAATTATTTTAAAATATGCAAAGAACCCGTTTTCTGAAATACGATTAGCTGGCCTGGGTATATTAAATGCTATTGTTGGACAACGCTGGGGGCAGGAAGCTGTTAAAAACACACCAGGTGAATAAAAAACTATTCTACCATTATTTTAGGTGATTTTTTTGTTGAACCTACCAAAAACGCTCTTTGAGACCCTGCTTTAATAGTTCTTACTGGATAAATTGAACTCGGTCATTAGATTACATTCCAGAGATATACTTTATACAGCGTTAAAGTTATATTAGTTGAAATAGGGTCAAGTGGGGTAAGAGTAAACAAATTTGACAATATAATTTTTCTTTCCATTGTTTAATAAAGGCTTTTTAGCGCCTAAAATGTTGAGTGTAGAAGTCATCAAACAATGTTCATGTATTTTGGCAATATCTGTATATTTCGTTGTTTTCAGGCTTAGTTGAATTTTTACTAGACAGAAGTGTGGAAACTATCAAAGAATGCAAAGAAGCAAAATATGAGATTATAAGATCGATATCCCATAGTACCGTATTTGACCAAGGCATTTTAGAAAACCTACAAGCTTTTGTTAAAGAAGGACCATTTTATGTGCAAACAGTTACAGAAGTTGCTATTGAAGGAAACTAATATATTTTGTTTCAAAACATTTATATTTTTCTTATGTATGATGTATGATTTTATTACATTTTGGTTTTGTCCTATAAATAAAAAGTAAGCAAATAATATTTTTTTTCGTAACATGATCCAATTAGCGTTACTTAGGTTGAGCTAAATTAAATGGGAATACTTGCTTATCTTAATCACAACCTTGAAACATGTGTCTATTTAAAAATCTTTGTTTAATGAACTCCTTCTTACAAATGTCACAAGAAAATAGTTTTTTCTTTGAAGCAGTGGTACCTTCTAGTCTGATCTGTGTTATGGTATCATCCTTAGGAGCAGCAGTAACTTCAGTAAATGTAGGTAGCGCTTCAAGCTCTAAAGCTCGTTCCAAAATATAAGGTGTACCAGTTAGAACTTGATCAAAATCAGGCTCCTCTACGCCTCTACATATTAAATTATGCGTGTTCATGTAATGCCGGCTAACACGAGACACTGATAAAAACTTCAGTGGACACAGTTGACAATTAACATTTAGCCCCAGTCCACATATTAGTAAATGCCTATTTAATTTATTTTTTTTTTCAAATCCAATGTTACACTTAGGACATTTATACATATTCCCCGTAGAACATTGTAATATGTGTGATGTATAATATTTTTTGGTACGACACCTTTTGTTACAATTAGGACAATTGCGAGGAGTTGATTTACCAAATCGTTTATGAAACTGTTGCGGGCCTGTCTTATTTAAGCCATCGTTGTTTGCAGTTTTTGGACCACTTTCTGCATAGGCCCCCAGAGCCTTTAGTTTAATACCATGCCGTTTCATTAGATGTCGATGAAATGTACTCTTTACATGAGTTCTATAGTCACATAATGTGCACTTATTTAACTGTTCTGGATCAAAATCCCATTCTCGCTTTTTCTTGGCAATGCAATTGGTCTCCATTCTAAAAAATATATTAACGTCATTGTCAGTAACTTTTAAAGATTTTATTAGTTTACAATGTTAACAAAAAAGCAAAGAATACATAATTATTTATTTCAAATTACCTCAAAATATAAAATAAAACATAAACCAATACATGATTATAATTTAAAGCATAATTCATAAAAATAGACCAAAATCAGATAGCATAACAATAATTATTCAAACACCCATCCACCATGAAAGACGCATTTTTCCAGTTGGGCCATAAAATAATCATAACTTCTCCTCACTACTTCTAGGAATATTGCTTCTACAGCTTGTATAATTCTTTGTTTTAAAATGTTCTTACAATTTGGCAGTGGATTGGCATAAGTTAACTGTTTCAGGCGTCCACCTCAAACACATATCTGCCAACGTAAGGTCAAAGTCAAAGTCAAATTCAAAAAATCTTTAATCAAAAAATTTAGCAACAATGCACATAGAATGATATAGCGTCATAAAATCATAAAATCACTTAAAATACTAACGAAAGACATTAATTTATACAATTAATTTACACAAACAATTTAGTCCTGGTAAAAGATAAATTAAATTACATTTTTGATTATTCTCCTTCACTAAAAATAACTTAAGTAACCCAATGAAGTCTAATAGTCACCTATTAAATAAGGCTCTAGTTCAATAAGAAGCCTCAAAACTCCTCCTTTAAAAATGCTAAAATTTGCCTCGGCCTTCAAATGGTCGGGCAATTTATTAAAAAACTTTACACACGCATATATCGGGCCTCTTTCAGTTATAGAGAGTCTATGGATAGGGATGTTCAAATTTATATCTCGGCCTCTTGTGTTGAAGGGATGATTCATTTCAAAATCCGAAAACTTTTTCCTATTCTTAAAAAAGAAGATCAAGCACTCATATATATACAGTCCTGGCAGAGTTAAAACGTTGAACCCTTTAAAATGACCCCTGCATGACTCTCCATGTCCCAGAGACAAAACGACACGAATCGCCCTTTTCTGAAGGATGAACACCTGTTGGGCTTCCACACTTCCCCCCCAGAAAATAACACCAAACCTGAGCAGGGAGTGGACGTTCGCAAAATATACTGATTTAAGGCCACTGAGGTCTAGATGTCCTACCAAGACTCTAAGTGAAAAGCAAGCTGAACTCATTTTTTTGGCGACACTTGATACGTGTTCTACCCAATCCAGATTCTGATCGATGTGGATTCCTAAAAATTTCGTGATCTTAGCAAGTGTCACCATCCGAGAGCCCAGCTGGACCTCCTCGGGAATATCATGTCTCTGCTTTGTTCTGAAGCACAAGAAATTTGTCTTATCTGCATTCAGAACCAGTCTGTTTGCCTCAAACCAGTTCTGAGCCATCGGAAGGCGTTCGTTTGAAAGATTCAAAAGACTGGACAGATTTGATCCGGTTATGAGAATGTTTGTGTCATCCGCAAAGTTTACCAAGTATGAGCTTCCCTGTATTATTTCAGATGCTAGATTATTTACATAAAATATGAACAAGAGGGGTCCAATGACACTACCTTGCGGTATTCCCATCTGAAGATGATCTTCCTTGAAGTAAAACTTCGCCCCACCTTTCTCTACAACGACTCTTTGCCTCCGTTCGCCCAAGTAAGACTTTATCCAACTGGATGCCGGTCCACGAACACCATATCGATCGAGCTTTTCTAAAATTATACTATGGTCCAGGCTGTCAAATGCCTTAGAGAGGTCTAGAAAAATTCCCATGGACAAGTTTCCATCCTCAAGAGCTTCCAAGATTCGTTCTACAAAATCATAGACAGCCGTGTCGATCGATCTTCCCTTTAGGTAGCCATGTTGTGAAGTGCTAAATAGATTTTGAGAATGGAAAAAGCTTAAAAGGCGAGTGCACATTGCCATCTCAAAAATTTTTGAAAAGGCCGGAAGCAAACTAATTGGACGATAGTTCTGAAGTAAAGTCAAATCACCTTTTTTGTATAGAGGTTTGACGATAGCCAATTTAAGATCTTCCGGGAAAATGCCAGATTTAAACGAGTTGTTAACAACATGACACAATGGAAGTGCAACCTCCTCTGCACACTTTTTAATTAGGTTAGTCGAGATTTCGTCAAATCCTGTACTGGTTTTATTTTTAAGCTTGGATATAATATTCAAGATCTCCCCAACTGTGACAGGTGTCAAGAAGAAAGATGCGTTGTTAAAAGGAATATCACACGAGAAAGCCGACTGTGGCAAATCCTTTATAATATTCGGAGCTGCTTGTATGAAGAAGGTGTTAAAATTGTTACATACTATGCTGGGGTCTCCTGGAATCTGACAGTCCACCCTTCTGTGGCCACTTCCCCTGATTTCACCCACAATCTGCCAGACACACTTGGACTTATTTGTGCTATTTGATATTCGATTCTCGTAGGCCGATCTACGGGCTTTATAAAGAAGATGATTATACTCGCGCTTTTTCTCCCTGTAAGCACTCCTGTAAACATCCCCGCCCCTACTCAACCCTAGCAAGACATCCAGTTCTCTTTTACATGTCTCAATCTCCTCATTATACTGATAGAGGGTTTGTTTAGTCCTCGGTTGTAATGTTCTTAGGGGAAAACAATGGTTAAACAGAGGAGTAACAATGCTCATGAAGGCCTTCCATTGCGCATCAACTAAATGCTCTGGAAGCTCAAAGACAGCATCCCAGGTTTCCTCTGCCAAGCTGACTCTAAAATTCTCCTTGTTACAGGCACTAAATATTCGCTTTATTACTTTGTTTGTTTCACTTACCTCCAAGTTAAAAGTTATTTGTTGACCAGTGTGATCTGATATATGAGTGCTTAGTACTTCTGCCCTAAATTATTGACAGTTTGTGTAGATATTATCGATGCAACTTTTAGATGCCCCATATATGCGCGTATATTCTAAAATAGACGGACTAACATTGAAAGATTCCAACATGGAAACGAAATTTGAAGAGCATATACTACTGTCCAAAATATCGACATTAAAATCGCCTGCAACAAAAAGTAAACAATTTTTATAAAACAACTTACATAATACATTTTTAATTTTGTTTGATAGCTCCTGAACTGGAGCACTGGGCGAATAATATACACATAAACTGCTAATGCCAGTCGTCAACTCCAATTATTGTATGATTTTCTATCTTTCTTTGACCTTAACCAACTTAATAGAGTCGCGAATCAGCATGATTCCATTCTCGATCTGGTCATGGCTAACCTGCCCTGTGAAGTGCTCTCGTCAGCCCCCTTTGTGAGAAAGGATGGCTATCATCCCACACTCCACATCATCCCTGACTTGACCTTCTCCAATCAACTTGACTTTCCCTCCAATACTCAGGCCAGAAATTATAACTTTTATAAAGCTAACTACCCACTTCTCTACAATCTCACACTAACAACAAACTGGAAGTTTTTATCCGATATACAAGATACTAATACAGCAGTCAAAGCCTTCTATAACAAACTCTATGAACTTATTGACCAAGCAGTTCCCCTTTTCAAACAGAGCAATAGAAAATATACCTACCCGGCCTGGTATACCCCCGAAATTATTGCGAACATCAAAGAAAAGTTTAGGCTTTTTAAGAAATGGAAAACCTCTAAAACCCTGCAGTCTACATTTAAAAGCCTAAGATCAGCTATAAAACGCCAAGTTGATGTGGCCTACAGTGCATATTTAAACACGGTTCAAGATTCTATCACAGTTGAACCTAAACACTTTTGGAAGTATATTCAGCAACTACGGAATAAATCGCGAATACCTGGCACGCTTATGAATTCCGATAACACCTCACTTGGCTGTCCCGAGGATATTGTGGATGCCTTCGCAAACTTCTTTCATAGCGTCTACGTAGTCTCAAACCCGCCAGACATTGCCAGCGAGGGTTGCGGCAACGTCTCATTGGAGCCACTTGATATAACGGATGTACTATGCGCACTTAAATCTACTAAAAATAAAAAGACTGCTGATCCAGACAATATACTTGCTTTCCTTCTGAAAGATTGTGCTCACGTATTTGCTGAACCATTAACCAGGCTTTTCAATCTTTCCTTATCAACTAATACCTTTCCAGACGCCTGGAAACAAGCAAGGATTTGTCCGGTTTTCAAGGCAGGCAACATCGGCTCCATAGAAAATTATCGTCCTATCTCTATTCTGTCCAACTTTGCGAAGGCCTTTGAAAAATATATATACAATCAACTATTTTTTAAGATCAAAAACCTCATCTTCCCAAATCAACATGGTTTCTTTTCAGGAAGGTCAACTGTTACCAATCTAACCTGTTTTCTTCAATATACGTATCATGCTATTAATGAGGGTTGTCAAGTTGACACTATTTATACGGACTTCTCTAAGGCTTTCGACAAGATGGATCACGGGATTGTTGCTGAGAAAATGTCAAAAATAGGCTTTAATACTGACTTAATTTATTTCTTCTCTTCTTACCTTTCTCAACGTCGTCAATATGTTGAGTACAATGGTCACAAATCAAAATCATTCATGGCTACAAGTGGAGCCCCGCAGGGCAGTAATCTAGCCCCATTAAAATTTTCCATTTTTATTAATGATATTATGTCCGAAGTAAAAAGCTGCAGTCTTTTATTCGCGGATGACTTAAAAATGTTTAATTGTATTCGTTGTTGGGAGGACTGCATACAACTGCAATTAGACCTGGACCTTATCTCGCAGTGGTGTACGGCAAACAGGCTTCACCTGAACACAAATAAATGTAAAAAAATGTCCTTCTCACTTAAACAAATTGAACTTGATCACCCCTACACCTTAAACAACACCATTCTTGACAACTGCGACCATGTCAAAGACTTGGGCGTTTGTTTTGATAAGAAATTAACATTCAACATCCACATAGACACAACTGCCCGTAGTGCACTAAAGTCGCTGGGGTTCCTCCTCCGATCCACAAAACACTTTGAAATTCCACTGTGTTTTATAGTGTTGTACAACACACTTGTAAAGTCCAAGCTGCTCTATGCATCACAGATATGGTCACCCATTTATCAAATACACATTAATAGACTAGAAAGCATTCAACGAAAATTCCTGAAGCATCTCGCTTACAGATTAGACGGTACGTATCCCCAACGCGGCTTTGATCACCTACAGCTTCTGAATAGATTTAACTTCTTGGCATTGCACCAAGAGCATATGCTACACTCCTTGGCCTTTCTATACAAGCTTAGCAATGGCCACATTGACTGTGCTGCCCTACTATGTCAGTTAAACTTTTTAGCTCCACCCTTTCATACCAGAAATCACAACAGATTCTATCTGCCATCCGTAAGAACTAACCTAGCCACCAAAGCACTCCTCTATCGGACATGTATGAACTTTAATGTTATCGAGAGTCTGGCGTCGGTTGATTTATTCAGCGACTCTTTTCAAAAATTTAAAAGCAAATTGAAGCGCGCTATGATGGAAAATCCAACTTAGCTCTTGCTATTGTTATTTTTTATGTACTATTGTTATTATTATTATAACTTGTAACTTATTTTACTTTTCTTACTTCTTTCTTACTCACTTTAAGTACAACATTTTCATTAATTTATTATTATTGTACAATTGTCTTTAGATTGGGCTTGTATCCTGTTAGACAATAAACGGTTATTTATTTATTTATTTATAAAATAATGGTCGAGACTTCTTGGGGGCTATAAAACTGAACCATTTCGCCCAATACATTTTTGTCCAAATTCCAAATCAAGCTATTCCTTTACTTCACTAGCAAAATGGGTCGGGCGTCCATATTGCTGGAAGTACATGTTACTGTGATCATTCAAATTCAAATTCAAATTCAAATTAATTTATTGGCGTAAGCATACAAAAAGTATTCACACAAGTCAGGTACATACATGGTTCAAGAATTAAAAATTAAAATTTAAAAATTAGTCCTACATAAATCTTTAAAAACAGAAAAGTATTGAACAAAAAGTACTTACACTACATATTAAAATTAATTTGATCATATTTAGTCGTTAAATACACTAATCTCTAAAAAGAAAGTATATAAAACACATACTTACAATACACAAGAAAATAAATTTAAAATACAATATACAAATACAACACCAGCAATATATTATATTATGACCCCAGTTGGACCCTACAAATGAAATGTGAAGTCTAAGAATTCATTAGTTGAATAAAATGCGTTCACAATTAAAATTTGTTTTATTTTATTTTTAAATAGTAAAATCGGCAATTTGGTATAGTTGGTAGGTAGCCTGTTATATAATTTAACAGCCAGAAACCCAGGACCACTCTGACATCTCGTCAAGCGCTGATATATTGGGACCAGTTTGTTCCTATTTCTAGTCGCATATGTATGGACATCCCCATGCGCCATATATCGATCTTTGTTCTTATGCACCCACAACAGATTTTCAAGAACAAACACTGATGGCAAGGTAAGTATACTCATATTTGTGAAAGCTCCTCTGCAATCATCCCTATAATTTAACCCACTCAACACTCTGACTGCTTTCCTCTGCAATGCAAACAGTCTTTTCGTATGGGGGGCATGACCCCATGCCAATATAGCATACGTGGACACAGGATGAAAGAGGCCAAAGTATGCCGTCTTCAGGGTACTGCTCGAGGAACAACCAACAAGGCAACGAAGAGCATATATAGTACTCCTTAGTTTGCAGGCGACAACATCTATGTGTGAATGCCATTGAAGAAGAGGATCCAAATGAACCCCTAAAAATTTAACCGTTGCATCACTTGGTATATCCGTTTGTCTCAAGGTGAAGATTACTCTGTTCGTTTTGTCTGCATTAAGAAGCAATCTATTCACATCAAACCACTCCTGAACTCCATTCTGCAAAACATTCATCCTCATCTCGGCGCTCTCAAGAGAATCAGCCGTGCATGCAACTGTTGTGTCGTCAGCAAAAAGCGTGAATTTACCTGTTGGTTCTGTAAGTGGCAGATCGTTAATGTATATAAGGAACAATATAGGACCCAGAACTGAACCTTGGGGTACTCCTATAGTAATCCCACTCGGCGCCGACGACACTCCACCAACACGCACAGTCTGCTCTCTGTCATTCAGATAAGAACTCAGAAGCGTGATACTGTCAGGGCAGAACCCATATTTGCAGAGTTTGCGTAGTAGAATATCATGGGGGACACAATCAAACGCCTTGCTTAGGTCGCAGAACAAGACGCTGCTAAACTCTAGGTTGTTAAAAGAGTCAAGGAGAAATGTGACCAGGTCCAAGATTGCCATTACCGTACTCCTATCCTTCCTAAATCCAAACTGGCAGGATGTAAAAAGATCATTCTCATCGAAAAATTGTATTATTCGAGTGGCTATACATTTTTCAAATATTTTTGATATTATAGGTAGTAAAGAGATAGGTCGATAATTTTCAGGTTTAGCAGGATCGCCCTTTTTAAAGATAGGTACTACTAGGGCTGACTTAAGTGCTTTCGGGAAAGTGTTATTTCTGAGACAACGATTAATTAGTTTAGTTAGGGGACTAACAATGATGTTTTTAACGGACTTAATTAGTTTGACATTTAGACCAAAAATATCACGGCTTGTTTTATTCTTTAAATTATCAATGGTATCCCTAATCTCTATAAATGAGACAGGAGAGAAGGAGAACAAGTTTTCTGTTAAATTTAAATCAGTCAAAGCTTGAACCGGATCTCTATGAGATGTAGGTATATTCTTAACAGTATCATGTGCAATACTCGAAAAAAATGTATTAAAGTTATCAGCTGTTATATTACAATAATTGTTATTATCTTTTTCTTTTGAGCGACCTACATTATTCTTTATGACTTGCCACATTGCCACAGTTGTGTTTTGGGCTGAAGCAATGTAGTTATCGTTAGCCTTGATTTTTGCTTCCCGTATGGCAGACTTGTACCTTTTTTGAAAATCCTTAAATTCCTGTTTAAAGCCTGGATCAGTGTATTGACGAGACAATTCACTCAACAACTGCAGATGGTCCCGCATTGATCTTAGGTTATCATCAAACCAAACCACATTGCATCCTTGATCGAACCTAGGTTGGTCTATGCTGTGATCTAATGGCAGTTGTTCCAAATGATAAAAAAAAAAAAAGTATTTAATATATTTTTTAAATAAGAATTTCTATTACAAGTATTCTCGAAGAAACACGGTCCTTATACCATAATAGAAAACAGCGCACCAAACATTCACTTTTTTTTAAATATTAAGGTCGGGTTGAGATTCTGAACATAGGATAACCATTACTCCAACAGCGAACAAGTTGCGATGCCACAATTCCATTCGTCGAAAACGTGGACTCATTCTTACTCCCTACCCACAAACAAAAATTCAACCTTTTGCCATCATCGCCCTCTTCTAATGTATGCTTATAATGGCGATATAATGGGGTTTGTAGGGACGTATCTTGATTTGGTTTAAAATTCCTGAATAGTACTTCTTCGGACCACCTATAGTTGCATAGCTCGTTTCCTCAAGGACATTGTGGGGTTTTCTCTAACAGATTGCAGTACGAGTAGAGTCGCTGCATCATCGCCATCATCTTCATTGTAGTATTTTTTTACCTTTTTAAGTCTAATACGGATCCCGTTTCACGAAATTTCTTGACCAGCTTGCAGACCGCCCATGGGGTTACGGCAAGGGTTACGGGTACATTGGGGAACCTTTCATAAAATTGGATTTAATGTATTCTTTGCTGTGTTGTTAACATTGCAAACTAATAAAATCTTTAAAAGTTACTGACACGACGTTTTGCTTCACACTCTAATAATAATAATTTATTTCTGAGGTACCTAATCAAAAGTGATACTTACTTAAACATACACAAAATTAAAGGTACACCTCGAGGTACAGGGTCTTTGATTATATTTACGTGAACTCTAGAGCCTTTATTATTAGAGATGGAAAAAAATCTTATATACAAAAAAACATTTGGGTGAGCCATTTTTGACATATCTTAGCTTAAAATAGTTATAAATTGAAAGGTTGAAAAACTTGTCAAGTAAACCATGGAAACAATTGTTAAGTTATTTATAACGCTTTATGAATTTGACGTGTCGATATTTTAAGCGTAATAAATAACTTAACAATTGTTTCCATGGTTTACTTGACAAGTTTTTTAACCTTCTTTTCAATTTATTTATATTTTAAGCTAAGATATGTCAAAAATGGCTCTCCCAAATGTCATCAACATATATATATAATATTTAGAATCACGGAAAAAAGATCTTTCATTTTAGCGCATAACATACAGGGTGTTCCATTTAAAAAACTTGAAGTTGCCTATATTTTTTCATTTTCCGATGCGACTTTGTTTTTTCTGATAACTTCAAAAGATAATAGAAGAAAAACCCTAGAGCTTGTATATAAATTTTTTTTCCATCTCTAATAATAAAGGCTCTAGATTTCACGTAAATATAATCAAAGACCCTGTACACCAACCAAACTTTTTAGTGAAATGCAAACTTAAAGCAAAAATATTATTGCGAAAACCAATATCTTAGAAGATGTCATGATTTGAAACAACTGTCTTAAATAGCATTTTGCTAAAAACTTTAGAATTAAGGGTACTTTGGTAAAAAATTTGAATTTTTAACTTTTTGAACACCTTGTATACAATATTTTTTTTTATCGACAATCGTATTTTTTCAGCAAGCAAAATTTTGGATAAAAAACGACTTTCCTCGAAAAATTAATATTATTTATATTTATAAATATATTGGGTAGTGTGAATAGAAAAAAAATTGTGGGTACTTACATTAAAACTGGATGAGGCAATGATGTCAGCAACCTTTAACAGCAAGAAATTAAATCACACAAACTAACTTCAATTTTATTACACAAAACAAAGACCCTAAACTACCAACAGGATTTCATATTTTATGAGCCAACTGCACTGACATTACAGCATACATAAATGTCAGTGACAAACTGACATAACCTAAACTTTCTTTTTCTAGGTTAGTTTTCTTCTTCTTTACATGAATGTTAGCCTAGTCCAGTGTTGCCAGGTTGAAAATAAGGAAAGCGGTAGGCACGACATGAAAAAAGCGGTAGATTTAAAAATAAAACGGTGGATATGCCCTTACTCCCTTTGGGCTAAAAATACGCTAAAAATGTTTAGTTATAAGTTCAACGGTACATAAAATATATAAATAAAAACAAATTAAAATGAACACAAAACATCTATATAGGGTTAACAAAATATTTTAATAGTTATATATAAGCAGGCAACCACTATGTAGTTTTTTCGTTCGTCTCGAATTAGGGGATTTACCGATTTACCCTACCGAAGCAAACGCAATCGCAGAAATCCGTTGCTACCGTGGGCGTCCTGTCGATGTCGAGTACCGCGCTACCAACTGCAATAGTAATGTCGTCTCAATATCGACAATCGCCATTCGTTTTGTTATAGTTTCAAAGTAATAATGAAATTATTTTAAATAGTTTTTTCGAGATTGAGAATTAAAGTTAACGTTCCTCTAACTCTACAATATCATTTGTGTGACGAAATACATTTATTCATGTCGTATAATATTTAGCGGTAGAAAATTATATCAAAAACGGTAGCACGGTAGCTCATACATCAAAACGGTAGATCTACCGCTAATACGGTAGACCTGGCAACACTGGCCTAGTCAACCTCTCTAGAAACCTTGGGCTTCTTCATTGGTTCGCCGTGGGTTGTACCATAGCCCCCTACGTTTCCAAGCCGTGAAGTAAGAAAGGCAACGTCGCAAATCCTGTCAGAAGTAGACCGATTTTTAATAAGTAACTAACGCAACTTCCCTGCAGATTCGCCCGTTTAGGCGATAAAAATTACGGTTTATTTCAAATTATTTATTGAACTTTTTGCATTTTACTTCAGTATAGATATATCTAATAAGTAACAAGAATATAATAATATAATATATATATATAGGTATAATATAATAATAGGAAATTTAAATTAACTTAAAAAAATTAGTGATTTTAAAACCTATTTTAAAGTGGAAAGAGCTTTCTTTTTTTTGATGATGTATTTTGGTGTTGAAGGTCATTTCTGTTTTTGTGTAATTGTTTAGTAATATATTGCTAAGAGTAAGTGCTACTTTATAAAACATTTTTCGATAGCTTTCTCCACAGGGACATGTCTCATTAAGCGGTATCAGAAAGCTACCACTTTCTAAACTAGCCAAACCTAGTTTAGCTAAAAGAACTTGGTGATTTTGCCGATTCAAAAATTTAAGCTTAAGTTCTTTAGTAGCTATAATAAAATAATAAGCTGCAAATATATGAAAGTAAGTACCTATATACATAATATTTACTTCATTGGTAGCAAGACATAAACGCCCTCTTTGCAAAGAATCAAAATATTCATCCCCCACATTTAAACCTATGACTCGAACAATAAAGGTTTCCAAAGTTGAAAAAATAGTCCATACTTTCAGTGGAGTCAATGTAATATTAATAAAACAATGCAATCTTCCTCCACAGTTTAATTATTAAACTGTGGAGAAAGACTGCATTGTTTTATTTATAATAAGGTTTTTGCAATCCATGCATTTTAATTTCCTATTTTTGTAGATAGAATGGGCTATATAATACATATACCTATACATTTAAACAGACTCATTCAACTGGTAATCCTTAAGATAATCCGGTGGAAATATGTAAGGAAACTCTAATATTTCTGTACTTTCAATATCATGTTTGGGGGAATGTTCGGGTAGGTATGGTGTTTAATGAAATTGTCCACGTTTATATGTACACTTAAACTATATTTACAAAGATTACAAGATTTACAAAAAACGTGAGCGTGTCTCAAAAGTGCCGTGCGTATATCGTGGCTAGTTGAGACGAACCCTTATTTTTTCCTTTGCGCTGCCTTTTGGAAAGTCCCAAAAACGTCGGCAATAAAACCAGCCTACACTAGATATCACCGAAACCTCGGCTCATCGGCTTCTTTCGGAGATACGCTGGCTTTTATTCTACGGTTACTAGATTAACTAAAGTTTTAAGCAATTGAGTGGTCCTGTGGATATAGCATTTGTGTATGATGCCTACGACGAACCGACGTACAGACATAACACGTTTTAAAATTAAATATAAAATATTTTTACCTTGTTTACTTTTATTAAACAAGACAGGTTGCCCTGCATATGCTTTAAATCACCTCTATGGTCGTAAGTCATGGCTACGTTGTACCTGAAATATTAATGGGGTTTTTTGGCAGCTTTTTCCCCAAATGCTAAGCATTCTAATTCATGGTTCTTATAAACATTGTCATTACATCTCTTCACGCTTCACAGCAATATTACTGTAATACACCCGGAGAGGCTCTAGCCGGAACGCGAGTTTTGTGATTTTTTAAATTTAATCTCGTTTTACCTAATTAGGGGTCAGGCCAACGACCCGCTGGGGCTGCGTCCCCAGTTTTAGAGGCACCTAGGGCAGGTTGAAAGAACCGACACAGCGTGGTTTGCCGCTGAGTCGGGGAGGTTAACTCCAGGGGCCTAACCAAACACAGTAGGTGAAATGTGAAAATACATACTTAAGAATAATAAAGGCTTTTAAAATTGAAAATTTAAAATTAATTGTGTATGATGCCCATAGGCCCAGGATCGATTCCCGTTTCGGCCACTTTTTCTTAATGACTTTTTTAGTTTTCTTATGACTTTTTTTTAGTTTTTTATAACTCCTTTATTTTTTTTAAAGTAGATCGACTCAAAAAGGGCTGGTAAATAATTGGCCGGTGAACTTGAAAAAGGCGAATTGGAACCAAAAAGGTGGATTAGATGCCGTGTTAGCGCCTGTTTAACCAATAAAGTCTATAATTATTAGTTACAGCATTATTCAGTTTAGTTAAGCAATGTAATGTTCCAATCCGTTACGTAACATAATATCTTGTTTGACATTTCCGACCGACATGCGCCTATTTCTGACGCCACCAACAAATCCCCATTCGAAATGCCCGCCAGGGTATCTCCGAAAGAAGCCGAATGCGTCCGAGGTTTCGGTGATATTTAATGTCGCCTAATAAAACCTTTATGCATGGGCGATCGGCTTATTGTCTGTCCATTTGTTTGGTTTATTTGCCCTCGTCTCCGGCTTGGTGGGTTATGGCGGCAGTACGGACGGTCAAGGTGCAATGACTGTTTTATTGCCCTTTCATGGGCACGTAGGCCGTTTGACCAGGTGATGACAAAATATTTTCTTGATCAATTAAAAAATAATATTTTGCATGTACCTATATATGTCCGCCACATCATGCTTAAGAGAGTATTTGATTTTAACACTGTAAAATTTTTTAACCCTGACTTTACAATACTTATTTGAAGTCTAATTTTTTTTTTCTGATTCGAGGATCTGTTCAAATGATACATGACAGTTACAACCAGAAAGGTTCCTATATCGGCCAAATCCTTTTTCAAGGGTATCTGTTTGAAATTTACCAGCTAAAATGTATTTTATTTCAAAATGGATAAATGAGTATTCTCTAATTTCTGTAAGAACTGTGCGTGTGGTACTGGTACCTACTACGTTTAATAGCATCATAAGTGTCCCTAGTTAAACTCACCCCCTCTGGATCGTTATGCCATATATCAAACGACCAAGTCACAAATTTCTTTAGCTAGTTCTGTTTACCTTCAAATCATTTTTAAAATATATTGGGGTAGTTCAATTGTCCCATTTTTAAACCTTGCCGTACGCAAATAAAAACATTTTGCCAGTTAAACAAACATTGGAACTAACCTTAATATTTCCCTATAATGGTAACATTGATACTAAAACTCGGAAAAATAACAAACAACGTATGCGTCAAGACTTGTCGATGCACTTCACAATCACAAGCACAAGAGCACAAACAAAAATAGCGAATCATCGGTCTACCTGCAACGTTGCCAGACTTTGTCCTTCATAGCTTGGAAGTAAAGGAAGCTGTGGAGTGCGCATGCGCGAGAAAAAATAAATATACGTTTGTTTTAACGGGAAAAAAATGAGGTTATCACAATTGACTTTGACAACGGACAGAAAATTTTAAACAAACATTAAAGCTGGATTTATAAACTCGAAAAGTTGGCGAGGTTGAGGTTCAGTTGGTGTTGGAAATAGGAGTTCAATTTAAACTAAAGGGAACACTCAGTTTCATTTATAGACTCGTTCATGTTGTTCATGTAAAGCTCATGTAAGGTTCGAAAACTTCCCGGGTAGTTCGAGATAATCAATGCTCGGAGTTCGGAATATCTAACCTCACAAACTTGGTCATAACTTCAACCTCACCAACTTTTCGAGTTTATAAATCCAGCTTAAAGCTCTTGATTTGTTTAGATTTTGTATATTATTTCGATTGAGAAAAGAAAAAGAACGCAGGTAAATATATTAATAAAACTTTTATTAGATATTTTACAATTATTTTTAAAGTTCAATAGGTAAAATAATAGGTTTTTGTAGGATTCTTTTGAAGTACATGCAATTTTCTGTAAAAATAGGTAGGTATACAGTGTGTCCGCGGATGGAGGTACCCAATAGGGAAGAATTCTTTATTATTCATTTTACGACCAAAAGTTATTCTTTATAAAAAGTTCGGTACCACTCCAGTTTATCGGCTTATGCGAAAAATGGCGTAAAATGAAAAACGTTTCTTGCAATATGTAGCACGTACTTTCTAAACGACAAATCCGCGAGCGGAAAACCATTTTTTAATTGCAAATATAAAAAAAATGTGAAAATAGAGGGTACCCGCTTGTGACAAAAATGAAAAAAAAATGAAAAACTCTTGTTGATTTATGTAGCATATACCGAATTGGAACCAAAAAGGTGGATTAGATGCCGTGTTAGCGCCTGTTTAACCAATATAAGTCTATAATTATTACAATTTTTGTCGAGTGACTAACAGCTAGAGAAACATAACCTCACTTGTCACTCTCAATGTGCTTTTTGGTCGACGATTTTCACATTTTTTTTTTATATTTCCAATTAAAAAAACGGGTTTCCGCTCGCGGATTTGTCGTTTAGAAAGTACGTGCTACATATTGCAAGAAACGTTTTTCATTTTACGCCATTTTTCGCCGATAAACTGGAATATTACCAAAAGTTCTGCTAATTAAGAAAATAAATTCACGATAAAAAAAATTTTGATGACATGTACAGTAGGGTCCCACTTGACATATTTTGAGAAAAAACGTTATTTTTACGTGAAAATGGTAATGTTATTTTCCTTTACCAAAAACTTAGTTTTAAAAACGTGATATTTTTTTAATACTATTATTTTAATGTAATTTTTGTTCACGTTGTAATTTGTGTTACATTTTTACATTAATTTTATGTAAATTAAAGTAACGTTACTTATAAAACATTTAATTTGCGTTATGTTTTATAACGTCGAAATAAGTAACCTATTTTTCACTTTATCTTAACATTTTTAAATTTCGCGCCTAAAACCCAGCGATCGGCGATTGTCACGTCTGTCATAGACGTTTGACGTTGTGTCGTTGTGTTGTGAGTGTATAGTGGAAGGAGCAGTTTTTGGTGAAAGTTTTGGATAGCACCGAATCTCTTTTAAGTTTTGTGAGTTTTCGTTTATTGTAAGCGTAAGTTGTTCTTAATTTTATGATTTAGTCTTTATGAAATAACTGTTGTTTGTTCTTTATATATTTCACGAGTTCTTTTGTTCTTTACCACAAACGCTTGAAGGGCAAAATGGCGTCTCGTGAATTTTGTTTTCATTACAAAAAAAATGCTAAAAGGATCCCTTTAATGTAACAAAAATCCCAGCCTTTTGAAGTTAATTCCAAATATAAAACGAGATACGCCACTCTATTTTTTCCTTTAATTGAATAGTTCTCCAGATTCTACATTTTAACCTCTACAAAAAATGATTATTGTAGTTCTTTATTACTATTGAGGACCCTTGAAAATATTTCCTATGTAATGTAATATCTCGTGTAATTAGGTTGTTGGAACAATATTTAAAAAATGTTTCGTTTTTAATTTAGAAATAGCGCAAGTTCAGTTTGGAGGAACTACTGAGTACTCGATGGAAAAAATAATAATGGACCACTTCAGGTATGCCGCGAACCGTTGCAGAAACAAAAAAATGAAAACTTATACTATATAGCTACTAGATTTTAAATTAAAATAAGTTAAAATTCGTAAATTGTATACGGTAAACTAAGGCAACTTGAAAAAATAAAAGTTCATAGCTTGAATGTTTTGTTGTTTATTTATAAGTACCCAAATAATAATGTATGAAATAATACGCTACTTTCCTAAGGAAAAATTTAGTTTTATAAGTTAAAAATATGTTACAAAAACGCAGAATTGTACCATTCTATAATACGTTATAAAAACGTTAAAATTAGTAACGTTATTTTAACCAACGTCAGAACACCGTAACATTAAGCGTGTTTTACACATTGAAAACACGTTTATTCGTATTCTAACGTTTTTCAGTCTGACGTAAAATTATACATGAAATTCACGTTTTCTTGTCAAGTGGGGTGGGCCGAATTTTTTTTTCTCGAATGTGATATGTCCTGGGTAACCAAAAGTTGTCAACTTGATATAGTATTTATATGATACAAAATTTGGGCTTTCTGGGATAACATCTTCAGGTGCCTACTTGAGGTCAAATTTGAGAAAATTATGAAAATATTCATAAACTTTAAATGAGTGATTTATCTTGACTTTCTCCTCTATATAGCTGTGTTGATAAAAAAATTGCCACTAATAAACTCATAAATTCATCGAAACATATTCATTTGAGTTCAACCGTGCAAATGCGCAAGTAGTGTCGCGCAGCTATATCAATATCACGTACGCCGCCGCAAGTCTGCCTTTCCCAGGGTTGCCAGACATACCATTTTAATGGTATCTATACCATTTTCTCACCTGCGATACCCGCTATTTTTTTAGTATACCATATTCCATTTTCCTACCATTTTTTTACCGTAGATACCATTTTTTTACCATTTTTCTAATCTTTCAAATCTTTCTATTTTTTTAATCTATTTTCTCCCACATACCCAGGCTTCAATCATAATTAATAATAACACATCTCTATAATTATAAGAATTTATAATACATCTCTACGAGAACATACTACACTTCCGTACCCAGTACCCAGCGTCCCGGCAGCGCATTTTTAATCAGAACTGAGATTAATTGACAATGAAGGGTTACGGTTATTGTCAAAGAGTAACCCAATAACTAATTTACTCTTTGCTTAAGCGCAAAAATGGTCCGTAATTTTTATTAGCCCTGATTCCGGGACCTATTCATACTCGTGGTAAAAAATGCACTTGTCAAAAATCAAGTTGTTTCGGGATACCATTTTTTTCCAAAAAAAATACCATTATTTGGAGGTGCCCGATACCATTATTTATTATTTGCGTCTGGCAACACTGGCCTTTCCTGTACCGACAAGATTAGTAAGTTTTTGAGTTCTGTTCTGTTCTGTGAGAAAGAAGTGTAGAAGTTAGAAGTGTGAGATTAGTTGTCTCGGCGCATTCGAAGAGTCAACGTCTTATTAACTTATATTTACTCTTTTTAGTGAACGCGTAATTGTTTATTTGTGTGAAAATGCCGAATACACGTAAAGACATTGAATGCGAGGTGTTTGGAGCACCAACAGAACTTAAGTGCAACATACTTCCGACTTATAGCAATGTTATGAGAGCATATTTGTGGCACAGGCAATTAATAAAAGACCAGAACAATGGCAAAGACCCTAGTGTAAGTGATGTTTCTAAAAAAGTTATATCTGTATTGAAAAACATTTGGCAAAATGCTTCTTTACAAGTGGTGAGTGAACAAGAGATTTATCGATTGATTAAAGACTATGTTGTGAAGTTTCGGAGTTTAAAAAAAAACCTTGGGTCCGTACATAATAAAAAGTGTTTAGAGAAGCTAGAAAAATTCAGACAATCAAGTGAGAAACTTTTTGATATATCGACGTGCAAGTGTAAAGATTTTGACTCATGCAAATGCAAAATTAAAGTTCTTAAAACAGAACAAGAATTTTTACGAGACCAAAGAACAGAAAGAAGAATGTTTATTGGAAATGTTGACATTAAATTGACAAAGGTTTTAGATAAACGTATGCAAAGAAAATTCAAAGCAAAAAAACAACTAGAGGACCAAAGCCGCCTAGAGCAATTGAAAAATGTAGGAAAAGTGAATGTTCTAGAAACAACTTCCTCCCCACTGGAAGAAAGTGTGTTTCTGGGTGAAAGTTCTACAACAAGCGAGTTTAAACTTCAATTAGATAGTCCATCAACTTCAAAAGCAAGAACAGACCTTCGAGGGGTGGATTTCAGAAATTTAGCAGAGGCCTGCGATCGAACGGGAGTTTCGGATAGATGTGCTTCTTTTTTAGCGAATGCTGTTCTGCAAGATCTTGGCGTTGTCAGTAGAAACGACCCTTCAAAATTATTAAACCGTAGTAAATTGCGGAGAGAACGAAAGAGACGAAGAACGGAACTAAAAAAGGAATCAACAGGAAATTTGAAAATTACAGGGATCTATTTTGACGGTAGAAAGGACAGAACACTACTGACGGAGAAAAAAGGAAGCACTTATCATAAGAGATACGTTTTGGAGGAACATATTGTTCTTATTGCAGAACCTGGGTCTGTTTATCTCGGACATGTAACTCCTACTTCAGGAAATGCTAAAGACATCAAATCAAGTATTTTCGATTTTCTAAGCAGTAACTTGGGACCTGTTGAAGAACTTGCTGCTGTTGGCTGTGACGGAACTGTTGTAAATACAGGTTTCAAGAATGGAGTTGTTAAGCAATTAGAAGTAGCAATTGGACACTCCTTACAATGGTTGATTTGCCTACTGCACGCCAATGAACTTCCACTTCGCCATTTGATTGAGAAAATGGATGGTAAAACTAACGACCCAAGAGGATTCTCAGGAACGATTGGAAAGCTTCTTCCAACATGTCAGAACCTTCCAATAGTTAAATTCGAAAAAATTAATGGGGAACTACCAAAATTCGACCTAAATGACACCAGTACCGATCAAGTTTATTTGTATCAAATGTGTTCGGCAATCGCAAGAGATGATGTCCCCTCAAATTTATCAAATCGTGATCCTGGAAAAATGTCACACTCAAGATGGCTGACAACGGCAAATAGGATTTTAAGACTTTATGTAGCTTCAGAAAAACCTTCGAACGAATTGAAAACAATAACCGAATTTATATTAAAAGTTTATACTCCTGTTTGGTTCGATATTAAAATCAGATCATCGTGTACTGAAGGCTCCAGACATTTGTTCTCTCTGATAACAAGATCGAGATATATGCCAAGTACAGTTAAAGATGTGATTGATCCGGTCATACAGAGGTATGCATTTTTCGCTCATCCAGAAAATATTCTATTGACAATGCTTAGAGATGTTCGAAAGCCTATTAGAGAACTTGCGCTAAGAAGAATTCTGAAATGTAGAGTAATGAGTCTTCAGAATAGCAAAATCAGAGAGTTCAAAGTCCCAAAACTGAATTTTGACGCTCAAGACTACACTGAATTGATAAACTGGCAGTCAGTTAGCGTAACTGAACCACCACTCACAAGAACAATTTCAGATACTGCATTGCAAGAGATGATTCTAACAGTTCCTGACGACATCGAAATTTTGAAATACCCTTGTCACACACAATCTGTTGAAAGATGTATTAGGACAGTCACTGAAGCCTCTGTTTTAGTAAGCGGAACAGAATCAAGAGATGGCTTGATTCGAACTCGGATTGCCTCCAGAAAAAAAATTCCGAAAACTGGGACAAAACAGCAATTTTTAAAGGCTTTAGATCAATAAATTGATAATTTTCATTAATAAGACGAAGATCGGGAGGGAGGGAGGCGGGGAAGAACTCGACATGCAGCCACCTCCACGTGGTGAGTTCTGGGTTATTTCATTCAATTTTTATTGAGTGAAATAAGCGAAGAGCTGCATATTTCAGTAGTACGCTTTGTGGAAAATTCGAAGCGAACTAGGCACCTGAAGATGGCGCTTGTCAGAGCCGAAACTTTGTATGAATGATCAACAATAGTAGTGACAACTTTCTAGCACCCAGGGTAATTGAGATCTCACACTTTATTTTTTTCCTTATACAGGGTGTTTCATTAAGGTCGAAGAGCGGCCATATCTCGGAAACTATTGGGCATAGAAATTCAGGAAAAAAAAATTTATAACTAAAGTGGCCATGGAAAAATCCTGGAAATAATTTTTAAGTTCCGCATTTTGCCGCAAGGGGGCGCAATTGAAAAGTAAATTTTTAAATTTTAGATATCTCCGAAAATTGCACGTTAAGGTATATTTTTGATAACACCATTAAAAAGCTTGGACAATTGTGCATAATTTTGGTCCCATACTTATTGGCGTACCGACTTTAGTAAGAGTGGGGGAAGCTGTTGAATGTGTAATCATTTAAATCGCTGTAACTTATCAACGACTTATCCGATTTTAGCAAACTAAAACTTGTTTGGAAGAGAAATGTAAGTACTTTTAACTATCGTCTTGAGTGGTCCATGATACTTCTCAATAAAAATACAAGAGGGCGCAATTTGCAATAATAACACATTTCTTAACTTTATTCATTTATTTCAAATCATACGGTATAATTATGATACCATAATGGAAAAGTAGATGAAATTTGCTACAAAAAATGTCAAAACCGCAGTTCGATATCTCCATCCGTTTCAGAGTTATTGCCAATAGAATAATTTTTAAAACTTTAAATGAAGAAGCGGTTGTTTTCATAGTTTTGTGATCAAGCATTCCATGACAAAAAATATTTTTAAACTTTATGGTTAGGTAGGTTTGTTTCTCATTATTCCAATGTCAAAATACAAAATTTGGAGCGTGTTTCAAGGCCAACGGGCCATAAAACAGTATTGAAATAATTATCGGAAACTATTGAAGGAAACAATATTCATGGAAAGCTTCTTAGGAAAACAATTGAGAGACTTTATAAATGTTCAAAATGACCTCCGTTGTGCAAAATACAACGATTAATTCTTTTTCTAGAACTAGAGACAGCTGTTTCAATTTCAGCTCGTGAAATCGAATTTAGTGCATTTTCAATTCGCTCAATCATGTTGTCTCGTGTGGTTGGTCGCGTTTTATATATAATGTCTTTTATTCGCCCCCACAAGTAAAAATCTAACACAGTTAAATCCGGGGATCTAGGTGGCCAAGCAAACAAACTACCCCTTCCAATCCAGCGATTTGGGTATCCAATATCTAAAAAATCACGGACCATATGCGAAAAGTGTGCCGGGCATCCATCATGTTGATACCACATGGATGTTCTTAGGCCAATAGGAACATCTTCTAAAAGGATAGGCAAGTCATTTTGTAAAAAGTTTAAATAAGATTCACCATTTAGATAATCATTAAAAATAAACGGTCCGATAATTCTGTGTCCTAAAACTCCGCACCACACGTTAACACTCCATCTGTTTTGGTGATCCACTTCGCGCATCCAGTGAGGATTTGTCTGTGACCAATAGTGCATATTGTGTAAATTAACTTTGCCACAGCTACTGAAAGTGGCTTCATCAGTCCATAACACGTGGGAGAGGAATTGAGGATTCTCGTTACACATCTCTCTTAGCCAATAGCAATAGTCGAGCCGTCTGTCATAATCACTTTCTGATAGCGCCTGATGTAAAACTATATGATAGGGATGCAGCTTAAAATCCCTTAGAATTCGGAACACTGCAGTACAACTTATACCTAGGTCTAAAGAAATTGCTCTTATGCTTAAATGCGGATCGGCCTCCAAGTACGCAAGAACGTTTGTAATGTTGACTTCATTTCTTACTGGACGTCTTCTAAAAGCAACTGAAATGCGTCGTACACTTCCCGTTTGCCTTACGCATATTGCCAGTCGCTGAAATACTGCTCTGCCATAGTGCCTTCGTTCAGGACATCTGAGAGCATATTCGCGTTCCGCTATAGGCGCATTTTGAAAACATTCAAAATATACGGCCAGCATATCGTAAGCTTCGGCATTGGTATAAGCCATTTTTGAAAGGTACGTATCACAATTTTCTATCAAGAAGTTTAAGATGAATTACGGATAAACTTTTGTCAACACCTTTCAAAATGAAACTAGTTGACAACTATTTGCATTATTTGTCTTATCTCCATGGAAACTTTCAGATTTTATTTCACAGCTATCTAGATTTATTTTTTAAAACACATCATATTGTTAGAGTTACGCCTAAATGACACGTTTTCCATGATTGCCATTAATTCTAGAGTGGTTTCTGGGCCATTGGAATAATGAGAAACAAACCTACCTAACCATAAAGTTTAAAAATATTTTTTGTCATGGAATGCTTGATCACAAAACTATAAACAACCGCTTCTTCATTTAAAGTTTTAAAAATTATTCTATTGGCAATAACTCTGAAACGGATGGAGATATCGAACTGCGGTTTTGACATTTTTTGTAGCAAATTTCATCTACTTTTCGATTATGGTATCATAATTATACCGTATGATTTGAAATAAATGAATAAAGTTAAGAAATGTGTTATTATTGCAAATTGCGCCCTCTTGTATTTTTATTGAGAAGTATCATGGACCACTCAAGACGATAGTTAAAAGTACTTACATTTCTCTTCCAAACAAGTTTTAGTTTGCTAAAATCGGATAAGTCGTTGATAAGTTACAGCGATTTAAATGATTACACATTCAACAGCTTCCCCCACTCTTACTAAAGTCGGTACGCCAATAAGCATGGGACCAAAATTATGCACAATTGTCCAAGCTTTTTAATGGTGTTATCAAAAATATACCTTAACGTGCAATTTTCGGAGATATCTAAAATTTAAAAATTTACTTTTCAATTGCGCCCCCTTGCGGCAAAATGCGGAACTTAAAAATTATTTCCAGGATTTTCTCATGGCCACTTTAGTCATTAATTTTTTTTTCCTGAATTTCTATGCCCAATAGTTTCCGAGATATGGCCGCTCTTCGACCTTAATGAAACACCCTGTATAGATCGACCCACCCTAATGTACAGGGTGTTAATAAATGGAAAATATGAAAACGCTTCAAGAGAGAAGTACCATTATTTATTATTTTTAACAAAAATTTTATAAAACAAAGTTGTTTATAAACTAACGTAAAGTCTAAATACAAATTTTAAAAAATTATTCAACAGAGCTACCTCCCAATAACATGACGCACTTTTCCGCTAACTTAATAAATTTACCGTACACTTTACGAATGATTCGCGGCACATTTAGATAATGAATCGCTTCTTCTATTCGTTGTTTTAATATTTCCCTATCATGTGGAAGATTATCTGAATAAACCTTTTGTTTTAAGGCACCCCACAGAAAGAAATCTAGCAATGAAAGGTCAGGCGACCTAGCTGGATAATGGTTTGGGCCAAACCTCCCTATCCACCTTGCGCCAAAATGATCATTTAACCATTGTCTGACCAAGGCTGTGCAATGAGCAGGACAACCGTCTTGTTGCCAAAACATATTATTACGTACTTCTGGCTCTAACGTATTAAGAAATGGTAAGACGAAATGTTCCAAAATGTTCAAATACACGTGCTGGTTTAAATTTCCCTCTATAAAATATGGGCCAATGATCCGATCATAAAAAATTCCACACCATACATTAACTTTTCTGTAACGTTGCCTTCGTTTGTTTATTACATAATTAGGATTTTCTTAAGCCCAATGACGACTATTTTGTGAAGATACGTGCCCGTTTGTGTAAAATGTAGACTCATCGGTAAAAAAAATAAATCTATATGAAATCGTTGGTTCTCAAGGTACTTTTCACCTATCCATAAACAAAACTCTAAACGTCTCTCTTCATTTCCAAGTTCAAGTGTATGCCGGATCTTTGGCTTAAACGGTATAATTTTGTTTTCCTTAAAAATTGCTTAAATCCACTTTTTGTGCACGCTTCCTTAAAGATAATTTCGGGTTATCTAAAACTGACCCTATTGCTAATAATGTAGCTGCATCATTTTGATCGTATTTTTTCTTTGATTTCTTTACATTCATTACCGACCCAGTTTTCTTGAATTTTTTAAATAATCTTTGCAATGCCTTTTTTGACACCGGCGGATTAGGACATTTTTCATCTTTTTCACATCTATAATGATAAGACACATTTCCAATACCGTAACATTTTACTAAATAGCTACGCTCTTCTTTGGTTAACATTTTCGAAAATGCCTTCACGAAAGCAGAATACTGACACATGTAAATAAGATGATGACGTAACATGAACGTATACAAAATCGGCTATCTTGATTTTTTTGTAAAATGCAAATAATTATACAAAACCCATTTTATTTTTAAAAATTGGAATTTTTATTTCAAAATTTGTATTCAGACTTTACGTTAGTTTATAAACAACTTTGTTTCATAAAATTTTTGTTAAAAATAATAAATAATGGTACTTCTCTCTTGAAGCGTTTTCATATTTTCCTAATTTATTAACACCCTGTACATGTGATCTAAACTTTTTTTTATCGTAAATTCATTTTCTTAATAAGCAGAACTTTTTATAAAGAATGACTTTTGGTCGTAAAATGAATAATATAGAATTCTTCCCTATTGGGTACCTACCCCCCCAGCAAACATTGAGCGTCGATTAAACGTCGGCCGATTGGTTTCGGATTATCGGGCCAATGCCGGACGCCAACGTCGATCCGGACCGTATAATATGACCGCCTGGCCGATAGCAGAGCCAGCAATCGGCCAATTGGGGGTCCCGATATCTTGCCGATATTCCTTTACAACTCGATCCTCATTTAGATGCATATTCTTTACACAAAATTTGTTGGTACAATATCTAAATATTGCGTTTTATTTTATGTTACGTCATATATTCCTTTTCATTTAAATGAGGTATATTCAAAGTATGGATACATTTTATTTATCGGTTATCAGTTTTTCAAAAATTTTAAAAAAAATTTAGATTTTATATTTTTTACTTTTAAAAATCCCTACACTCGCAAATTACAGCTTGGCATAGGGATTTTTTTGAATGTAAAAAATATAAAATCCAAAAAATTTTTAAAAATTTTTTAAAAACTGATAATTGAAACTTATTGTTATTACTTGGTCCCTTTTATAAGTAACTAAAATAAAAAAAAAATTAAAGATATAGATAAAATAGGATGATGACTATATAATTTTAGAGTGATCATACATTAAATTAGATACATTCATTTTTAGTCTTTTCACTTTTGGTACAGATAATAGGGATTAATATAACATAACTCAAAGCCCTCTCAAATAGAATAATTAAAACAGTTGATATTTAAATATGAAACGTTTTTTTATTACACATCTTTCCCAGAACATAAAAATATTGGAAAACCTCTAACAGACAAAATATTTACAGTATAATATAACGTTATATGTTTAAGTTAAATAGGAACATAAATTATCATCAAAGCCTCTTGAGACATTATTTTAATTTTAGAAGGCACAATGATCACAATCGTACAACCTACAAACAAAAAATATATGTCAGTGAATTGCCAGTAAAATAAATGAAATTTAAAAACCGTAAACCACGAATTACCTAACAATAATTTACTGAACTTATACTTGGCAATAAAAATACCTAAATGAAAAGACAAAAAACTTACCTGAAATTTGGAAATATGAAAATGTAACGAAACAGCAAATCACTCTAATCGTATGCAACGCCGAAAAACACAAAAACACACCGACCGAAGCCAAAGAACTAAAGAACGCCATTTGCATTTGACGTCATCGTCACATGCAGTGGTCGGTAATGCAGGATACGATACTACCGTGAAATGGCGCTAAAATTTGAATTCCCAACTAATTTTTATTGCATTACCTATTCCGTTGGCTCTCGCCGTCTAAAATTAACATTTTCGATGACGAAAGAAAGAGCGTCGGTTAATATAAAATAATCGACATATAATAGATCGTGTTCAACCGACAATCGAAATATCAATGTTTTTTCGATTCAGATCCGATTACTATTCCCGATTGTCGGGAACGGGGCGTAAATTAAATGGTTTACCGTTCCAAGTAAACCGATCCCGATCAAAAATAGATCTGGCACAGTCGGCCGACTTAAAACCAATCATAAATGTTTGCTGGGCCCATCCGCGGACACACTGTATAATATATAGGTGTACCTAATTATATCAACAGCAGCAAAGGAAATTATAATCTTCAGAAAATGGACTACCTAGTTATTGTTCCCTCACGAAATTAACGTAAGTAAGTTAAAAGAAAGAAACATCCGGTCTGGGTACATACCTCTAGAACGATAAATCTTTATTTAAGTTTGACGCCTGTATAAAGTAATGTAAAATATTCTGTTTTGTCTCGGCATCGATACAAAGTGATCACACTTCACACACACAATCAAAATTTGCAGATAAGTAAACATAAACAGTGCACAAAAGCCGTTAATATTAAAGAAATCAATTTAACTCTATGAAACTGTCAACAAAATTAACATTTGCTAAAGATTTCGAGGTTATGTCGAGCAAAAATGAGACGTTGTTACCCTCCAGTTATATGAAATTTTTATTTGACGCGTTTTAGTTTAGAAATGGAAACAAATAATTTAAAAACACTTGGAAGTACGGATTTAATGCTTATTTTGCAATTTTTTAGCAAGATTTTTGTTAATTTTTTCATTGCTCTAATTTTCTAAGGCTCACTCTTCTGCCCTGTTCTAAAGAAATAAAACAATAAAAGTATTTTGGCAATGCCCTTACGGCGCATGCGCACAAGTCGAAATGACCCTGGATCTTCTATCTCTGTTGTTGCTTCAAGATATTCAGGGTAATAGCCATATATAGTACTCATTGTACTAATACATATTATTACATGGTTCGCAAGTTTGACCTCCTGCAAAGGAAGTGTGGCACCAGTACAAGATTGGAATGTAAAGCAAGTATTTCTAAACATCTCTTTTAAGGTT
The DNA here is from genome assembly GCA_963920685.1 of Polydrusus tereticollis. Taxonomy (NCBI): domain Eukaryota; kingdom Metazoa; phylum Arthropoda; class Insecta; order Coleoptera; family Curculionidae; genus Polydrusus; species Polydrusus tereticollis. The sequence continues at coordinate 109,335,590 of OY987329.1, forward strand.
TCTGATGTAAATTGTAAACCCTTGAAATTGCATTAATTGAACTTATGCGCGGCTTTTTCTTTTAAATATCCTAGATTTTTTTGTTTTCTGTTAAAAGTCGGTGAGAAAACTTGCACTAAACTATCTCAAATACATTTTATCTAAAAAAATACCGACAAAACTGCAATTTAAATTAAAATTTAAACAATTATTGTAACGTAACGATATCACCAAACTGCAATAATCCGGCGGATAACATGGCAGCTACAAAACCTATATACCTACTTCTTCTCCTGTCCTCGAGGGTGTGCAACACAAAAAATTAGTCACCATTCTTTTACCCCCCACAACCGGGCAAAAACCACCCTTTTGCCCTGCTTTCTTATAAATATATATGTGATTGGAGGGGTATGATGGGGATTGCTAAGAGGGTTTAGAGACATGGAAAGGGTTATCGAGAGGTTAGTTGCCTTGGCCTTTGGCCCAAGGGTTGTTATAACCCTGAGCCTATCATTGCCCTTTCCTTGTCCGTATACTCTCATGAAAATCTCTGTCATTCCCTGTAAACACGCATTACTACGAAGAAATTGCGAAAAGGGTGGTTTTGGAGGTAAGTTTTATAGCTGCAGCTAATATTCATTAAAATGCGGCAAGATATCAACTCATTCACTTTTCAGTTCTATTGCTTTAAAATCAAATTTCATTCATTTCGAAAGAAATCGATAAAATCTTTTCAAACTTGGGGATCGTTCATAGATTGAAAATACCTTTCCAATGAGGTATCACTCGACCCCATCTGACATTTAAAAAATTTATTCAAAATTGGCGCCCTGCCGCCATCTTTGAAAACTGAGTCGGGTACTTATTTTGCTCCGCTTACACCCCCTCTAACGCCGGCCCTTTATTCAGTACCCATAAGTATAGTATTAATAAGAATAAAGTCAACATATTATAGGACAAATAAATCGTTTTTATTTACAATATAAAAATAAATTATATACAACTGGATACTATATAAACTAAGTTTTCCCTTGACAGGCGAAATAAAAATCTTGATAAGCGTTAAAGAAGTCGTGCAACCTACAGAGATAGGTAACAAAAATAATTATAAGCACGAACAAAAGTTTTAAATTGGGGGTACCTACATCACCATATTTTTTTTCCTGAAGTACAAAAAAAATTAAATTATTTGCAACACCCAACATATTAAATGCCCCACAAGATTCGTATTTTGCCCATATAAACAGAAACTTTACCTATATTGAAAACTAAATCCTAACTAATATTGACTCTATAATAAAGTAGAAATTATACACGCGGGCGCTTTCTTCTTGAGCACCAAATTATTAAAAAATTAACATATAACTGTAACGTAAGAAATAACATGCGGTGCGCGTACATAAAATGAGTAGGGGTAGAAGCGCAAAATTGGAAACCCTCACAAGCCACAAAAGTCTAGTTTTGGCTCTGAATACCATAAGGATTTGTTAAAAACTTAGGAATATCTTAAATTTTAAAGAGAAGGGTAACTTGAATGGTTTTTCCATATTTAGTGGTGTTCCTTCATTTCATACGGGACGAAAAAGTAAGTCATGCAAAAATATATAATAACATTTTAACTTAGCGAACTTCGCATTACACTATTTTCTTCACGATTATATTCGTTAAAGCGGTGAAGATAATATTTAAGACATATTAATGAATCATTTATTTTGATAAATTTGGCAACCCTAATAGAGCGCAGATTTCTGGGCCAGAAATTATCACCTGTCACCTGTACCTTGATACTGGTTTTGTCTCTTCCTATGGTACATAATATTGAATTTGTGGGAAGTTGGTTGTCATCATGACGTCTTCAGAAATTTTACAGGCACTGGCGGAGTTTAGAATTATATTATTTAATTTATAATTAAAAATTATGTTTAATTGTATATAGCTGTTTGTAAAATGAATACATATACCTATAAAAGGCAAAGTTATCCATAGTCAACCTAGGGAAGTGTTTGCCAATGTTGACTAAATTCTTCTCACCTGGGAATACTTATACATTTTACCGAAAGCTGCTTAATCCCTTTAAAGTATTTACATGCATCAGAATAATCATCTTAAGTTTTAGGCGGGAGTGGCGCAGGGGTCGTCACTGGCCTCTCTACTATACAATATTTATACTAGTGATAAACTTACTTTTCAAAAGCTATCGCAAAACTACACCAAACAAGAGTAAGAGTGGGTAATGCACAAATTAATTGGAGGAATAAGATTAAATATCTTGGCCTCACGTTTGACAGGAAATTATTGTGGAACGACAAAGTTACAGAGAGACTTGCAAAGGTGCAAGGCCAATTAAGTGCAGTCTATTCATGATTAAACAAAAGAAGCAAAATAAGCGTCAAGACGAAAACGTTGCTCTACAAGACAATAATAAGACCTTTACTTACATGCGGTGTACCTATGTACGTGGTGCACCGTAAACAAGACGAGACTGAAAAAATTACAAATATTACAAATTAGAGTTTTATGCATAATAACACACACATACATTCATTACCAAACTCGAAACACAAATTCCCTAAAGATTGGCTCCTCCCCTGACAAATTATACAGATATGTATTAAAGAGAATACGAAAAGCACGTAAGACTAAAACAGAAGAAGATGAGAAGAAAATCAAATACAAAATTAAAAATCAAAACCTTTCAAGATTGATATCGACAAGATATTATTTACAATAAAAAACAAGAACAATAGACTGATGTCTGGCTCAAGAAAATTGATTATAAGAAGAAAGAAAGGAAAAAAAAATAAGAAACCGAAAAACTGGAAATTAAAATAGTACATTAGAGTTGAAAGAAGTTGAAGAAATCAAATAGGAACCTCGGAGAATGATTGATGCAAAGTTAAATTGGTCCCAACATATAACCCAAGTAATTAACATTTTAAGTTTTATCACAATCTACAAGAGGTTATTAAGTCTATATAATAAAACTGATCGTAAAACTGTTTATGCTAGATAACCTCTTCAAAGCTCCAATAAACCCGGCAATAAAACCAACAGTACTTTTGAACCCAAATCTGCAAGATGTTTTTAAGTCTACCACAAAACATTTTATAAAGCCTTCTTAAAACCGTAAGTACTAGCAATCAAATTTTATGCGTGATTTGAAACCATCATAAATAATTTTATTATTATTCTTTCTTTAATAATTCTTTGTCAAAAACTTGTTGCACTTAAATTGTCAATATCAAAAAATGTCACCAAGTATAGTTAAAAATATGTCTGCCTCGATTGAAATATCTGCACGTGTTAACATTACATAATTTGATATTAATAAACAACCTATTAATAAAAAATTGTTAACCACGGCCATTTTATTGATAATGTATAAAAAAAACTTTTAAAAAAATCAGTTATTATTTGTTAGCTTATTAATTATTATTTACATTTAATAAAAAAAAATTGTAACCCTAGTTTTAGCTTAATCAGTATCATTTTTGTTTATTTAGGAGTTTATATAACATATTAACATATTTTTGATAATTGCAGGCTAAATGTAAACAGTTAAAATAAATAAAAATATAACCAAACACTGTTGCCCTAACTTTGTTTAAACATGTCTGCCGTGGTTAACGGAAAAAAACATGGCTGGAAAATTAATAAAGCCGTTTATTTAATAGAATGCCCTATTCAGAGTTTATTGTGGTTTTGATTAATGCAGCAATTAAGTGGTTATATAACCAATAGGTCTTAAAGAGCAAAAATATTTAACAACTTGCTTTAAAAATAACTTGAAGGCCTTTTTTTAAGTACATATTATCTGCAGATAAATTGGTATGCACAAAAGAAATAATAAAACCCACTTCGGATTATTTACCTTCTTAAAACCTGCGATAAAACTCTATAAATACTTGTTGTTGGCATTTAAATTATTACTTGGGAGATCACCTTTTCAGTAAAATCACACCGATGATCACAAAGATATAAGGTATAAATGTAGAACTTAACTCACAAGAAAAACTAAATACAGTATACCTATACATATACAATGTCTTCCTTCTCCTGACGCATTTCAGATATTTATTGCCGGTATGGCAGTCGAACCCCTGGGACAACAAGGTCCAAAGTCTATCTATAGAGGATAATTCCATCTAGAGGAGTTTGACCAGGGGCGCACGAGCACCAATGTCCCATCTGATAAATCAGGAAACAGATATTGTTTTAATCGATGCCAAAGATAAAGCTGAATTGCTCGCGGACAAACTCTGCGATCAATTCAGCGAAACCCCGACCAATGACGCGTTTAGAGATGAGAGGGTCTCAAGGACGATACAAATTTATAAATCAATGAATTTTCCGTTTCAGGCCTTTCCACAAGTCACCTTAGACGAGGTAAAGTCCCTATTAAGCGTATTGAATATTAGAAAGGCCCCGGGTTTTGACGGTTTAAGGAATGTGGCGTTGCGAAATCTACCTGACAAAGCTTTAAGAAATATAGTAAGCATATCCCAGGCAATAATCAAAGAGGGCCACTTTCCGTCCTCCTGGAAGCATGCAAAAGTCATCCTAATATATAAAAAAGGTGAGGACCCTACGGCGCCGGCTAGCTACAGGCCGATCAGCCTGCTGTCGAGTCTTGGGAAAATTACAGAAAAACAAATTTTGAATAGACTGAATGACTTTGTGTTTGTGCGTCATGTTCTGCCTGTCGAACAGTTTGGGTTTCGGCCTGAACATTGCACAGTCAGGCAGACGACGCGACTAGCCTCAAACATAATAAAAGGCTTTAACAGGAGAGAGTACACGGGAGCGGTTTTCTTTGACGTAAGCAAAGCATTTGACAAGGTCTGGCATGATGGTCTCTTGTTGAAATTGATAAGACTTGGAGCTCCGAACTACTTAATCAAGGTGTTAGCTTCTTTTTTGGAGAATAGAAGTTTTGCTGTCTCGTCAGAGAACGCACTTTCTTTGAATAAACACATCAGGGCGGGAATACCGCAAGGTTCGCCTCTCTCTCCGATGCTGTATAACATATATATACTCATGACATTCCGCGCGATAGATTTACGCAGCTCTATCTTTTCGCTGAAGATACCGCAATCACTTCAACTGCCAAACAGCCGCGACTTGTCGTCAGCCGGATGCAGCGCCACATAATCAAGCTAGAGAAATGGCTATCGGCTTGGAAGATTCGCTTGAATCCCTCCAAGACGAAAGCTATTTATTTTTCGAAAAGCAATGTTAGTAGGCCTGCGACAAGGCTTCGTGTCAACGGAGTCCAGGTGAACTGGTGCCAGGAGGTAAAATACCTGGGACTTATATTTGAGCAACGACTGAACTGGAGGCGCAATTCAATTAATAGAGTAAAGCTAGCATTGTACCAATTACGCTCTATCTACCCCCTGCTTCACAGGCAGAGTAGACTTGGTAATAGGACTAAGGTCAACCTCTACAAGGTGTTAGTCAGGCCGGTTCTCACTTATGGTGCACCTTCGTGGTGCAATATAAGCAGAACGGAGCTTAATAAGTTCCAGGTAATACAAATAAAAATTATGGCGGATGTACCCAGGTATACGATGAATCGCATACTTCTTTAAGTCTTTCGTATGCAAACAATAAATCGATTTTTCACAAAAATTATTACAGACTATTACAGACGCACGAACTTATCGACAAACCCATTAATCACGGACTCACACACGAGATCTAGACCAAACAGTACGTACAAACTATCGAAAGACTGGCTTCCTGTTGGTCCAGTCCCATAGTAGAGAGGCACTAATAGTAGTGAGGCACTATCACCACCAATAACTAAATTAATATCAAAATCAATGGAACAGGCGCCAAAATTTTGCAGAATAAAAACTTTTTAAATCAAACAAGCAAAAATACGTATAATCAAGCCAAAAGTCAATTTCAAAATTTCTACAAGTGATAAAACCTAAACAGTTTACGAAGAATCAAATGAAGTCGCAGGAGCATTCCTAACTTAAAAAAAAAACAGAGATCCCAAGTAGGGACTCGGAGTATGCAAGCACGTATCTAGGGGGGGGGGGGGGCGGGCCCCCCCCCCGGAATCCCGAAATTTAAAAATAATGATTTAAGTTTTAATGTGTGATATTCGCTTTGCTCTGAATTAATTAAAATAAGTCCACATTTTTGAATGATTTTCGTCCTTGAGCCTCCCCCGAAACGACTTTCTGGATACGGGCCTGAGTATATGCATGTACAAATTCTTCAAAATTGAATACTAAAAGTTTTATTATGATAGTGATGATACTAGCCCCAACATATTGTATAGAGAACTGAACGTTCCACAGTTAAATAATATTTTGGAATTTTAGCAGATTAAATATCGATCCATAAAGTTATCAATAAAAATCAAAGATGTAATGTAAATATAATAATGTCTATAGATGTTCATGGGCACGAAACTAGAGCACAAAATAATGCTTATCTAATCGTTATAGTAAGACTAATATAGGAATAAATGACCCAATTGAACAAGCGTGCATAACACACAATAGAGTACCTGAAGGTATTAGGAGTATAAAAAGTTATCTTAAATTTTTTAAACAAATAAAATCACATTTAATTGTTGGTTTAAATGGACTGTATCTCAAGCAAGATTGTTTAAGAAGAAAAATTTTAACTTAGATTAAAGTAATATCAAAAGCAAATTTTTTTTGTTCTATAGAGATAAGGCTGAGCGCAAACCACGATTTTTCGCAGCACGACTTTAAAATCGTGGTTAACGATGTTGTTACTCACGTTTATCGTATATGCACGCTGTGCAACACATTTCTAAGTACTTATCACATTTCTACAACAAAATTATCGCCAAGTTCGTTTAACTTCGGGACTATCATTTCGCTTTTTACCTTGTAGTATGTTATGAGTTATGACTAGTCTATTGCGGCTACATAAATAAATACAGAGTTAGTTGCTCGATCGAAAATTAAAAATGAATGAAGTGCTTTTCCCATTGCTGATAGGGAAGGTCGATCCCGTCCTAACAATCATATGTAATCAAAATTGTTGTGAAAACAAATACTGACCCTTTTTACGAATCGCCATTCAACTTTTAGCTCGTATTTAAATAAATAATTAAGTCCTAACATTTCTCACTGTGCGATCTACTTGAAACACGTTGTTTATGTGCTACTACTTTGGTAATTATTCGTAACATCGACACTATAGGTGCTTCAAAACCTACGGACAGTACAAACGCTAAGAAATACGATGCTACTGCTTGTCCTAAGAAGATTATTATAGTTGTTGGTAATCCGAGATGCAGAGGACTATCCATTGTCATTACCATTCCTCTTATAAGCAGCGGATGTACTAAGTACGCGCAGTATGTGACTCTGCTGAATGGATACAGCATTGGCATAGACAGAATAGTATTTACCATACCTGTAACAATATAGAAATAGCTTTTTATATTGTGTCAAGAAGATGCTACTATAAAATCAGAACTAACCCAATAATTAGTGGACCAATTGGTAGTGTAATAAATATTAAAAATATAAGCATGGGGAGGGGTTAGAAGGACTGAAGACCTTCCATCCCATAGCCCATTCCACCAGATATGAGTTATCCATATCGTACATAAATATGTACTTCTTACCTCCATGTCCAGTAACACAAGCGACAACAATCCAAGCAAGGCTTAACGCCCAGGCTGAGTGACTAAGGGAACTGTAAGCAGCACCTGCAATAGGCGAAAGGTTGACTTCATATAATCCATAAATTAGGGCTAAAAGTATTCCTATAGATACGGTCCAACCAGCTGTCAGGATAAGCTAAAATAAAGAGACATTACATAATTAAGGTTACAAAATGACTGGGCGACAAAAAAGAAATTTTGTGGTAACAAAGCTGAATAGCATATTGAAATAGAATGAACCTATCTGAATACGAAAATGGCCAAAAAAAAAATTGTTACACAGTTTTTTAACCCTGTATATCGCCTATATTTATAATTTATATTAAGTTAACATCTAAGAAAGAAGCAAACATCAAAAATATTTATTTGGAACACACTAATTCTATTTTTTTCCATTTATGGGGGTCACATCTTCTCTCTTCAAAAACCAACAGTAATCACCCATCATGGCTGGATCCCATCGTCCTTGGTACCAAATTTCCATTGTCTTTTTTCTTTTTCCTGTTTTAAAATGCACCCCTTTTAAATGACCCCTCTTAAAATTTTCTACCTGCCAGTATATAAAAGGGTCTAACGAGTCCATTGAAAGTTGGTACGAATTAGGGCTTTATAAATATTTTTTCTATCATTAGAAAGGTATTAGCATTGTAAAAATAATGGACTGAGATGTGTTACAAAAATCGTGTCGGCCAGTGAAAGTGCTGAAAGATATCTACTAAATTTGATTGTACCAGTTTACCAGTGGTACAATCAATGACTGTTGTTTGGTACCAGAAATGTTAAAAACATTTATTGGAATGTTACTTTCTTTAATATCAGATGACGCGAAGCGGAGGGCATTAAAATCCAAAGGAAAAAATTATACTTTACTCCAGTAGCATGCATATATACGATTTTTTCAGACGCATCACCATCTCGTCTGAAAGCGATGAGATGTCGCTTCTCATTGCATCCCACCGTTAGTCTTTTGCATTCGTATTATAAGTACAATTTTTCATTGTCTTTTATTTTCGTCAGATCGTACTCTGCAATGATTTTTTTCTAGGAGAGTGCTTTTCTCATCCAAATTTCGTGAGGAATCGACTCAACACCTAACTTCTACTATAGGTCTGTTCCAACCATCAATCCCTGATAGTTTGAAACTGTCAAATACAATGAATCAGTTGTAGGACTTAACAACTGATTGATATAATATAATAAACCTGAGTAAGTTCGAAATATTCTACTATGAAATAAAGTGCTGTGCAATTTAAGACTAGATACCTGTTATTGTCACGCCTATGCTTTATTGCGTGGTTTTACGACTAATGGCCCTTCGCTGTCCCACACAGCACACTTCCTTCCAGAAATATCTCTGATATATTTCGAGTGTGTCAAAAACATAATCTTTCATATCAATATTTCTGAAATATTTCAGATTCATTTCACCAAAAATGACAGTGGACACACCCTGCCTTTGACACTTGGTGGACCTGATGCAGAAAAACCGACCTGTTCCCCTCACTGGTTCCCCTTAATTTATGATTTGCTTGTGCAATGTTCAATTAACAATAATTATTATTAGGCATTGTTATTTGTGGGCGATAAACTGTGCTACTACAGAATAATTATATTTTGGATAATAAATCTGAGGTAAGTCTCTATTTTAATAATATATGTATATTGATAATTAGGTTATTTTATGATTTTCCCCGCCTTAGTTTATTTATTAAACTTGAGTTGTTACTGTTGTAAATTAGAATATTAAACAGTAAAGGCACAGAAGAATTTTTAAATTACAAAAACAATAATAGGATAATAAAAGATGCAGTAAGGCATCATCTACCTCCGAGACAGAACTAGAGGTACAAAAAACTGTTGCACTGTGGCTGTCGCAGTGCAAACTTCGTTTGTTCCGTGAATTTTAAGAACTTTGAATACCTACATAAGTTGATAATAAATTTTGTCTAAACTTTCTATCTTTATAATGGTATATGTAGTTTTATTAGTGTTAATGTATCAAACATTGAGATACGCAGCGTCCTTGATATATTAGAGATTGATACTTTTCTACCAGGGACCTATAATATAAGGGTCTATTTGTAAAACTTTTCGCCATCGCTCCTGCTCGTTGTCACCGTTCCAGTTCGTCGCCACCGTTCTTAAAAGTATTTATGAAACACGAACTGCACCGTTGTAAATTCGCAAGAGCTTGAGGTTGGAATATTAATTTTTTTTGAAAAAGTGGATAATGTGACCAGTATTTAATATTATTAAACTATGAGATAAGTTAAGCCCTGTGTATTGTCTATAAATGCTGAAATCTTAGGAATTATTTCTGTTTTTTTATCAAATGTGTCAAATTTCTTTCATCCCATTGGCTAAAGCACGAACGACGAATAGCACAAGGTCAGCAAGATAAAAGCTGGTCATGTTGGAACTACGAACGGGAGCGGTGGCGGCTTTTATAAATGCATACTTATTCCCCTTTACGTTGCGTCGGGAACGGTGGCGACGAAAAGTTTTATAAATGCACCTTTATTACCCACATACTATTATTATGATTCGTACTTAGAATTATTACTTTTTAAATTTGTACTTTCAGGACCCCGTAGAAGGAAAAATTTCAGAGATAAATGAGCATCCTATTATATATATTCATATTTATTACTTAATAATAGTTTATATGTTTTTTTAATAAATATGTTCTAATGATATGTTTTTCCATTTTATATAATTTCAGAAATATTACAAGAAATTTTTTTGAAATATTTATAAAAAGTATTTGCCGCTAATTTGAAATATTTCAGAAGTGCAATTATGTAATGTTTCAGAAACATAAAATAAAATATTACTTTTATGGGACATTTTTGGGGTTTCTGGAAGATTTCATCAATATATATCATAAATGTTTTGAAATATTTATGGAATATTCAAAATCTTTTCTTATAATATAAGAGATGCGACGTAGGTTAAATTAGTAAAGATTTGGATTTTTATGTGCTGATTATTATGGCGGTCACAAAAAAAAATTGAACATCAGAATCACGTGATATGAACAAAAATATATTTTTGCTATATTTATTTGGTACAAAAAGAAAATCTAATGAATATTTTTCTTTTACTACATATCGCTAAACTAAATAATAACAGAGATATTTACATTTAAATGAAATTTTTAGTTTATAACCGCAGGCGGCCATGTACCATATTAAAGGCCTATGTCGACAGCTCTTTGACAGGCGGCCATCACAAAATAATCGCCGGTATCCTTTAAATGTAATTTTTCATTTTATTATCGTAGGTGGTCATTTACCAAATTTGCAAAAAAAATACCTTTGACAGATCTTTTAATCTGTCGTGATAAGTTCAGTTTAATATATTTTGAATAAAATGGTATTTACACATTTAAAAAAATGCGATCTGCTTGAAACATACATAGTGTGCCAAAAAAATAGCGAACGTGCTTTAGAACGATATCGTACAGTATTCCCCGAAAGAAATATGCCTGATCGGAGATATTTTTTCATATTATACAGAAAGTTTAGATGCAATGAAAAAGTTTTTGAGAAGTCAATGCCAAAGAAAGTATTTATCATTAGCGAAGATACTGAAATAAGTGTGTCGGCGTATTTTGAAGCGTTCCGCATAGAATCTACAAGATATTGTGTGCGAGATCTTGGACTATGTTTGGGAACTATTCATAATATATTAAAAAAAGTCCAAATATCTACCCTACAAAAGTATAGACCAACACTGACTTTATTGCTAGGTGACCAAGCAAGACGTATGGAATTGTGTCAGTGGCTTATTACTACGCAAATATTTTGCGTCAAATTTTGTGGAGTGACGAATCTAATTTAAGCAATAGGGGCATGTTTAATAGAAAAAACCGGCATTACTGGAGTCGCGAAAATCTTATGCGTTACCAGCCTTGTAATCCACAGAGGCGTTTTAGCTTAAATGTATACGGTTCAAAAATAATTGGACCTGTTTTTTATTAAGGTACCCTGACAGGCGAACGCTATGTAGAATTAATAAGAAAGAAACACAATGGAGGACTTTTTGAATAATATTAATTTAGCAGATAGGCAAGAAATATATTTTCAACAAGATGGTGCGTCGCCGCATAATACCTATGTTGTTGCCAATCTTCTTACCGAACTGTTTAAACTACGTTGGTTAGCTACACGCGGACCAATTTTATGGCATTCGCGTTCATCAGACATTAACTCCCCTCGATTTTTATTTTTGGGGGTTTTTAAAAAACGAAATTTATAACAAACAGTACAACAATGTTGATGAACTGCAAGAATCCATTATTAACAGTATTAATAACATTGATGGGCGAACAGTTTTGAAGGCTACGAGGAAAGTTTTAAAATGTGCTCAAAAGTTTGTAGAAGTAGAAGGTGATTTGTTTGAACACTTAATTTGACGTTATAATATTTTATTTTTGTTAATGGCAACTAAAATCAATTTGTACAAAATGTATGTAATTCATTACTATAAATAATAAAATTATAAGTTATTAATCAAAAATTACCGTAAAACGGGGCTACTTCGAACGCTTTTTGGAGGTTTTTTGAATATTGTGTTGACACCTTTTAAGAAAAATTACCCAAAATTTAAATATAACTTTATTGAACCTTCCTTTAGGCATTCCGATCTTCATAATTATTAAAAAAATATATATAGTATTTTTTTTTAATTGATAAAGGTTGTTCGAACTTACCCCTATGAGTGGGGTAAATTCGAACATAGTCTTAAAACGCACAGAAATTTCAATATAGACCCAGATAAGTGTAAATTCGAACTATTAAAATATTTTAAGCATATAGGAGATTTAAAATAAAAAAAATTATATCCTAAGTATTTTGATAAAACAATGCTTTATTTAAGACACAACGTGATTTTAAACATTATTGAGCCATATAAACTTAAAAACTAAATTTTTATGCGAATGCAAAGTAAAAACAAAATATTCCAATAACATAATCAGCCAATACAGTACCTACTTCTTAAAAGTAAAAACGAACAAACAAAATAAAAATGTTTAAAATTTATTCGATAACATATTCTACCGGTAAATTATTAAATATGAATCGATTTCTTCTAAAATCTTTTGGCGGTTTAAGTTTCTTCAAAATGTCTTTTCGGTTCACCAACGATTCATCCTTGACATCTGGATAATAAAAATAATTTTGTTTGCCACCTGATTTTCGCCTTAAAAAGTTTACCAATAAAAGCTCAGGTTGGTCAGCAAAAACTTCAGTAATTTTGCCGACAAAATATCTCTCAGTATTTTTTTGACATTTAAAGGTGACTAAAACATAATTATCCACCATAAAGTCTTCATCTGATCCAATATTTTTGTCCGAAATCAATTCATTGTTTTGTTCTTTGTTGGCACCATCATCACTTTCTTTGTCAGAGTTAGACTGGTCCACATTATCAGACACAATTTCATCGTCGGAGCTGCTCGACTCTCTTGAAACAGAAGGCTGGCCTAAATCAGATGCCTTTACTCCTTTTCCTGGCGCTACATTAATTTTTTTTCCTCGTTTTATATTTTGTCTGCTTTCCAAGGTTCTTGATTTTTGTAGAAAATCAGTGAAAGTTGCGGACCAGCGCTGGTCAATATCAATCTGTTTTTGCTGATCATCCAGTTGATTAGGCGTGAGTTTAGGAAGTTTGTCCAAAACAACATTTTTGTCACAAGGAATAATTCCACAGGCTCTGAAACCAGAAAGAATATTGTTGACAGCATTAAGTCCAACAGTGTCTACTAGTTTTTTCAACATTTTTGGAAATTCTGATTTTGGGAGAACGCCTCTGTTTTTTTGTTTCCACTCCGTCAAAATGCACCTCCAGACTTTTTTGAATGGAGCGAAAAAAGCCACATCCAATGGTTGAAGTAAATGAGTTGCATTGGGTGGCAAAAGTACAAATTCAATATTTTTTTCTTCACATAGTTGAATCACTCTGAGGGAAAGATGACTGGATAAATTATCTCCCATTAAAATTTTTTTTCCTTCGCATCTTCTGAAATATGGTAGAGCCACTTTCTCAAACCAATCTTCGAAGACGGCGCCTTCAAACCAACCGCTTTTGGTACGATTGTACACTGTATCAGCGGGGCCATTTTCTGTCCAAGTAGGGTAAAGGTGTTGGGCTCTATAAACTATATAGGGGGGTAATAATATTCCAGACCCAGTAACTGAAATCATTATAGAGGTGCTGGATTTACTAGAATCTAAAACTCTATTTACATATTTTGTACCTTTCTTGCAAACGACCTTTACCCTACCAGGATCGTCACATAAATTAGTTTCATCATAGTTCATGATGTTACATGCTGGCACACCCTGTAGACTTTGTGACAAATTTTCGAAATAGTGGTTAATAACTTCGGGATTCAATTCAGCTCGACAGCGTTTAATATTTTGACATAAACGTTCAGTTAAAATAGGGTTTCTCTTCACAAAACTGTAAAACCAGTCTACGCCAGGCATGTTGTTCTTAAAAGTTTTAATGTTTTTACCTTGGGAATCAAGAAACTGCTTAACCAATAACCGAATGTCCAACCTAGTTAGAGGAAAGCCCCACTCTGCAGCTTTTTGAATTGCCGATGATAGACTGTCTTCTTCTTCTTTTGTTAAAGTTGGTTGCCTCCCTGCTAGCAATGGATGGTTTTTCTTCATTTTGTTGGAAAGGGTGGCTATCGGGATTCCATACACTTCCGATGCCTGTCTATAATTCATTCTCTTTTTTCTGAGATCATTAAGTGCCTTTTCCAGAGATTGTTCTGAATAATTGACATAATGCAAGGCCCCAAAAGCCCTTTTTTATATTTTCGCACCATGTTCGAATTAGCCCCTCTAAAAGTAAAAAAATTGCTTTTAATTTTTTTGTAATTACCCTATTTATTAAAATCAAAATTTTTATTGCAAGTCATGTTAATGACATGTCAAGCAATAGTTCTACAAGATTATATAGAGATATGACTTATAGGATCAGTAATACAGATGTTTGTTTGCAACTAACCTAAAAAACGTTAAAAATACGAATACATGATAAAATTTACCCCGTAGTTACTTACCGCTTAAAATGCGTCCAAACAACCTTAAGACACTCGACCGACTGCCTACTTTTAATTCGCCACCAAACAAGTTCGATCGCGCTAAAGATTTTCGCGTTGTGATGAGAAAAGCGAAAGGAGGGGGGAATGTTCGAATTTAGGCTACCCGTTCGAAGTAACCCCGCTTTACGGTATTAATTTTGTTTTTGTGATAGCAAAGATACCCCATTTCATTAAAGAAAAACATATTTTTGTTAATATCACGTGATTCTGATGTTCAATTTTTTTTGTCACCGCCATAATAATCAGTACATAAAAATACAAATCTTTACTAATTTAACCGACGCGACCGACGTCGCATCTATTATAATAAAAAAAGTTAGCAACAGTGCCGACTTCATATTAAACAGGCTGTACTATAGGGAATACAAGAACTTGTTATTTTTCCGGAATATTATTTTGGGAAATGAACGGAAAATATTGAATTTACCTTTGACATTGGAATTATGCAATTCTTCTTAAACAGCAACCATCCGACACACATGCCAACGAGATACGGTCCAAGTCGCGTCCAGGGTTTGTCATAAATCTTATCGAACAAGGCTAGAGGGTCGTCGTTTCCAGGCATATGACTGTTACTATATGCTATATAGCCCGTTGTCATCCATGAACTTGCTCCGAAAATTATGAGTAGAGATGTTGCGCTCTTGAAGTGACTAAAAAATGTTTAGATATGTATTATACCATATACAGGGCTATTTCGATGGAATTACGGGATTTTGGCAAAATCCTAGTAAACACGAGAAAATATGACTAAAAGATACTTCGCGAGCATGGTTTTTATTTGTGTTATAAGACGTTTCGATTAGCTAGTATTTTGACGTTACGTCAAAAGTAACAAAGCCACCATCCACAAAATAGATATAGGTACTATGCAAGAGTAGAAGTTAGTTCAGATTAGTTATAAGATTTTTTATTTATACTCCCTCTTAAGAATTATAAACTATTTACTTACCTCGTGGCGATGATAAGAATAACTGCCCCAACTACATAGAATTGAGTATCATCAGAAAGATACCAACTCCATAACATGCACTAAAAAATAAAATTTATATAGCTCGATCTTTTCTGCCTACTAACCTCGTAGAGACTGTAAGAAATCAAAAGTTTAAGTGGGAGCATACTAATGTACAGGGCGTTCCAACGAGAACTGAACAGGGGCTTACTTTGACTTTCCCTGTATTTTTTGAAAACCCTAAAATAGTCAATCGATGTATTTCTTTCGGTACAATTCAAAAATCTCACTAAAAAAAATAAATGAATTAAAAACAAATGACATTTTTTTAAAAGTCACATTTTTAAATATAACATACTAATTAGGAAAATATTTCCTAGCCATCGGATTTAAAAACCTTATACTATAAGGCCGTATTTGGCTAACACAGTTAGCGCCAGGGGCATGTCACCAATATACGAGAGTAGGGCAACAAGCAATTTATGGGCAGTTCATGTCAGGGGGGCGGGAGGGTTTGACATATCTGCTAGTAACTTTTGGTTTTCTTATTTCGAGTTAAGATTTCATTAATAATCTTCGCTAATCGAATATTTTTAATAAGTTTTAATGATTTAATTGGATATGTAATTAATTTAAGTTCATACTATTATCATTTTCGGTTAAAATCTTACAAAAACATTAAAAAGCTAGTGTTTTTCTTTTTTTGCAACACTGATTTATTTTATGACAATGACAGTTTACTTCTCGTCTGGGTCTTCTGACGCGTTTGTGATTTTTTCCACGACTTTTTTCTTTATAAAATCGGTTTAATTTGATCTTGGAATGAATTAGTGGGGCTTTTTGGTAAGTTTATAGTGATATCTAAGTCCTTAGTTTATTTTTTCATGAGCAAGTAAGTTCCTTCTTGGGATATTTTTTAGCTGAAACTTCGCTGTCCACCATGCTTTGGGATTGATGATTTTTGGAAGAATATTTATTATTGTAAGTATTATGCTAAAGTAGGTATTTAATAATTATATTATATTTTTAGATTCACAACCTTCTAATAATGATCTTTTGAAGTGTGTCTGAGTAAAAATGTTATTAATTAGTTCCTTCCTTATTTTTCAAAACTGGCGAATCACTTCTGTTTACCTACCTTCCTTGCAGTTAAATTATGAATATTTTTACATATACCTACACCATCCCTTATGTTTAACAGCTTTATATATTTCTCTTCTCACTCTAATTGGGCAAAATATAAAAGTTTTCGTACCTATTGTACCTTATATTATCCTAATTGAAAAGAATTTTTTTTTTCTGTTTCAGTCTAACCACACTCCTAGGCTTCCTTAGCTGTAATAATTATCAGTGAGAAAATCAAATTTCTTAAAAATATCATGACTTTAGTGTTGTATATTGTATCCTTAAATCATATGTAGGTATCTTTTTAATTTAAATATTCTAAATAAATATATTTTGATCATATTTTCTTTTATTATGATAATTCACTAGACATTGTTTTATAATTAAAAAAACAATAATAAAAACAACTAATGTGTAATAAATTTTAAGGTTGTGATTCAATTTGGTTGTAACATTACTATATAAATGTATTACAGAAGATATATTTTTAAATTGGTTAGAAATTATCACAAGCTGCTCACATTTACTTATAAGGCGAGCAGCTTATGTATTCCTGCCAAACATATATCTTATGAAATCCAACTGTAATGTTAGAGTCAAATCGAATCAAAACTAAAATTTATTTCAAAATTATGATATATTTTCAAATATTCCCGCGCATTTGTTCAGTCGGTATGTCAGATTTCTATAATGCCATCATCGGTAAAATATAATTCTATTTTGCCGGTGGGTTAGCCATGCAGTTGGTTCATAGATGGCCCATGTTTCGAAACTTTAACATTGTTGTAACATTTCTCTAACCTTTATTGTTCTGTGGTTAGCGCTACAATACTAAATTGATTGCTTAAAACTACCAAGAAAGGAAGACCTTTTTGTTGATAGGATGCTGCTACCTATTGACCGGTTTCGAACTTATTGGTTCTCGTCAGCATAGGGTAAGCGCAGACATACCTAACAACAGAAAGGCCTCAAGTCTTTATGACCAGTTTTATCGTCCTGCTCAGGCAGTGAACGATAAGTGGCGCCATCTCATAGGTAGCAGCATCCTACCAACAGAAAGGTCTTCCTTTCTTGGTAGTTTTAAGCAATCAATTTAGTATTGTAGCGCTAACTGTGTTAGCCAAATACGGCCTTATAGTATAAGGTTTTTAAATCAGATGGCTAGGAAATATTTTCCTAATTAGTATGTTATATTTATCTACTTCATCTGACAAGTAAAGGATTTTTTAAAGATTTTTAGTTTTTAATATACCTAATGGTATAGTCCTCTCTTCTGATTGCTTAAAACTTCTAAGAGATGGCGCCACTTATCGTTCACTGCCTGAGCAGGACGACAAAACTGGTCATAAAGACTTGAGGCCTTTCTGTTGTTAGGTATATCTGCGCTTACCCTATGCTGACGAGAACCAATAAGTTCGAAACCGGTCCATAGGTAGCAGCATCCTACCAACAGAAAGAAAGGTCTTCCCACAAATCACCGAAATAAATTTAGATACGTAAGCTGGGCGTTCCCGCCAAACATTATTATTTTGTTTGGATCGCATTTCGTAGATGGCGCCGGTAGTGGCATCGCCCAATTTGGTTTAATTAAGTTCGTATAGAGAGCACCACGTTCATTTGCGATTTGCGATCAAAAAGAAGCACCCTCCCAGATTTCGTTGTTGTCAAAAATTTGAAGTGTATTGTCAATTTTCTATTCTCGATTTTCTTTTAAGTTGTGTTGAATTTTAATGTTGTTTGTGATCGTTCGGTCTCTGTGTGTACTATTAGCGTGTTTATTGATAGTTGTTTTGACTTTTTGTTTAGTTTTAGTGTGTTTTCGGTTTGTTAGTTAAAGTTCGCGTATTTATTTCCGTTATGGAGGACTACGCACCTCCGTTAAAACCTAAAAAATGTTGTGTTCCAAACTGTTTAAATAAACATGGCATGCGACACCGCTTGCCAAAAAGAGATCCGATAATTTTTGATCATAAAAATAATGTTTTATTACCTATTTCGCTTTATTTTAGTCAGCTGTATTTTTTTAAATAGCTATTGCTTGGTTTAAATAATTCCTTTTTGCTGCTTTCTATTTGAGCTCTTAGATATACGTTATTTGTTACTTTACCAACAAAGTATTTACTCCAAACTTAAACACAAGAGTTACAAATAACGTGTATCCCTGAGCTAAAAATAAAAGCAAAAAAAAATGAATATTTAAACCAAGAAATATTTTAAATTTTAAAGCGGCACCAATATCTACCGATAAAACAGATTTTATCAAAAGTTGGTAAAACAGTTTTCTTTATTTTTACCCATAGTTGCCAAACAGATTTCTATTTTTCTCGCGTGTTTCGGATCGCAAATACTAGGACATCAGCGCCAATTAGTTTTTGACAGTTCTAAGAGTCCAGTTGCGTATCTAAATTTATTTCGGTGATTTGTGGGTCTTCCTTTCTTGGTAGTTTTAAGCAATCAATTTAGTATTGTAGCGCTAACTGTGTTAGCCAAATACGGCCTTATAGTATAAGGTTTTTAAATCAGATGGCTAGGAAATATTTTCCTAGTTAGTATGTTATATTTATCTACTCCATCTGACAAGTAAAGGATTTTTTAAAGATTTTTAGTCACATTTTTAACTTCTATTTTGGTGAACACCTTTAATAAAAGTCGGCTTCCACTTAACTAGGCGCGTTATGAATTTATCATAGAGAAACTTATAAATATAGTGTTGTCTTGCTCAAACCAAGGTTACAACGGCATTATAAAGATATCCGTAAAAACGCGATAACCTTATTGGTTATTTATGAATCGGAGAGAGAAGCACATCTAATTATTTGTAGTAATTATCAAAATGTGTTAAAGGACACTCCGGTATTACATAATGTCGTGCTGTCGCTCCCTAGTTTTGACAAATGTGTCATTTATTAAAAGTATTGTGACATAAAATGACGAATATAAATCGGTTTGCAGGTTTTTTGCATCCCCAGGCGAAAGAAATGGTTCTCAATTTAATAGATTATTTTAAAAATGAACAGGAAAAGGCTACTGAAACCGGCGAGTTATTAAATCCCAAGTCTATTAAAGAGAAAGTCCCGGAAGCACTAAAACTAAGTTTAAGATCAATACAGAGGATTGTTCATGAAAGTAGTAGAAGTATACCAATGAAGAAAACGCATCGAGGATCAAGGAAAACGAAGAATCAAACTTTACAGAAAGGTAAAAGAATGGATGCAAGGAATGTTATACCGGGTGTTGCATCGTCGAGCGGGACATAGGAAATCCCATGTAATTTTAAATCGGGTCAATTATTGGCTTCCCTAATTATTTTTGAGAAAAATTCAATTTAGGTTTATTAAAGAGCACTAAAACCCACATTCAAAAGAATAACTTTAGATATTTTTGATGAGCCCGTTTACGGGTTATCGCCGATTTCTTTTTAACTATTTCTCCTTTTTATGGCCCCGTATTTGCGGGCACCAGTCAAGGTAAAAGATGACTGTCAAATAAAGTTGTTATTTTGAAATGTGTGCTTCATTGTTATAAAGACTCGTACATCGAAAATATTAAAGGTGTATTTATGAGTACAAATTAATCTGAATAAAACTAAAATAAAGTATCCAATTACAAGGTTAATTATGACATTTTACATGTTTCAATATTTTACTAATTAATAGGTAGGTACTATTAAATTGTTACAACTTTAGGATTTAAGAAGATGTTCAAATATTCCTCAAAATGACAACTTTATTTGACAGTCATCTTTTACCTTGACTGGTGCCCGCAAATACGGGGCCATAAAAAGGAGAAATAGTTAAAAAGAAATCGGCGATAACCCGTAAACGGGCTCATCAAAAATATCTAAAGTTATTCTTTTGAATGTGGGTTTTAGTGCTCTTTAATAAACCTAAATAGAATTTTTCTCTAAAATAATTAGGGAAGCCAATAATTGACCCCATTTAAAATTACATGGGATTTCCTATGTCCCGCTCGACGATGCAACACCCGGTATATGACTTATATGCATCACAAGTTGATATAACGCTTTCAGTTTTGAAAGATGCTTGAAGGAACGAGGTATTTTAGAAATAGGTCTCAGGTCATTGTCAGCGCTAATAAAAATTTGAGATTTCGTTACAGAAAGGACTGCAACAGAAGATATTTTTGCGTAGTACCAAGAATTGCAAGCGAACGAGCCAAATTTTTGAAAAAATATGTTGAAAATTATCAATCAAAGTTTAAAAAGTAGTTTTTTCAGATGAAACTTGAGTATTTTCGAATGGAAGTGGGTTTAAATCATGGCAAGACGACTCAGTGAAATCAGTAAAACGAAAAAAAAATTGTGGTTCGGGAAAACGTTACACTATATTAAATGCTGGCTCATCTACTAGTTTTATAAAGAAAGCGAGTTTAATTTTTTCCTCTAAAAAAGAGCGCCGACTACCACGATAACATTTTTGAAAAGTGGGCTAGAGAAAAGCTGATACCAAATTTGGATGAATCATCCCTAATTGTACTAGACAATGC
Organism: Polydrusus tereticollis; assembly: GCA_963920685.1. Lineage (NCBI taxonomy): Eukaryota > Metazoa > Arthropoda > Insecta > Coleoptera > Curculionidae > Polydrusus > Polydrusus tereticollis. The sequence goes on from OY987329.1 coordinate 109,356,938, forward strand.
ATCTTATCATTCTCGGGTAATAAATAAACAGCCAAATTCATCCTGGAAAAAGAAAGACGTCTTTCAGTGGTTAGTTCAGGAAAATGAGAATCCATCACCTGACTTATTAAAATCTGAACTGATAATGAAAGCGAAAATATTAAAAAACAAAAAATATATGTCGTTGATGAAATATTGCGAGAACAAGGTCATGAGGTTTTGCGGTTACCACCGTACCATTGCCAATTTAATGCCATTGAGCTAATTTGGGCAGGCGCAAAATCGTTCTATGAAAAAAATGTTGGTAATGGTCTAAGTTCAGATAAGGTAGAAGAAGTTTGGAAAAACTCCCTAGCACACGTTACGGGGGACTACTGGAGGAAAGCTGTAGAACATACAGAAAAAATTATCCTAGACTGGTGGAACAGAGAAAAAGTATTGGATGTTCAAGTGGAACCACTTATCACTTCAAATGCAGAAGATAGTGAAAGTACCACTGAAGAAGAATTTAACGAATCAGAATTTGAAGAGTTTTGAAGCTGTGTTTATTTTGTATTTTTTTTTTTAGTTTTCAACCTCTATTTTAAATTCTGTTATATTAGTTCGATTAGAAAAATGCCCCACATAAATTACTGGTCCATGGTGGCCTTAAAGTTAGTTTAGGTACTTCTTATATTTTATCTTGACCAGACTTGGAGTTTTATTTTGCCTTTTCTTCATTGGTATACTTCTACTACTTTCATGGACAATCCTTTCAAGACTTTCTGTGTAATAGATTGGGGATTTGATAACTCGCCGGTTTTAGTAGCTTTTTCTTGTTAATTTTTGAAGTAACCTATTTAATTGGGAACATTTTTTTAGCCTAATAGTACATAACAAAAATTTAGCGACTGTGTAATTTAGTTTGAATTTTTTTGATATTTAATATACAGGGTGTTATGGAAATGACTTATTATATTTTAAGGGGCCACTCCTGGGGTGGCCTAGAGTTACACTTGATAGTTTTTTTTTCTAAAATCGGAAGTATTTTGAATTTTGTAAAATACCTTAAAACCGGACCATCTGTGCCTCTATAAAAGTTCATTACCCCTAAACACGTGTTTTTGACATGACAAATTGGCGGAATTTCTACAGACAGCTGATTACCTTGCGACGTTGCCAAGTATTCGGGAAAATCTTTTTTTTAGGTTTTTTAAAAAAGATTAAATCAAAAACTATACTGCGATTTCAATTAAACAAGCCTTATTCAATAGGTATAGTTTTTACTCACCCCATGAAATTGTATTGCTATCATAATACTTCGCTGAGTAAAAATCGTAGATACCAACAACAAGCCCTATGTCTCGAAATTTACACAGATAAACTATCACATCACAAAACATTCCCATCACATGTGTATTATTATATAAAGTGGGCTTTAATTAATAACAACGAAATTCATATTTAGTCTTTAATCTTGTAAAACTTTTGTGCAAATGATTATAAACAAATCTACTACTTTCTTGATGATAACAATACCTTCGCCATGTCTAGAATCACTCTCATAACATAAATTCAGAGGGCGCCACGTATATCAACCACAGAATAACAAGAACAAGCAATATATCTATCATGTATCACATTATTCAACAACTATACACTCCAGCAGCAAAACGCAAACAAATTTTATGCCGTTGCAAGTAAATGAATAATAAGAAATGATATTAAAAACAAATTTATGAAGCCACATATGAAGCCATTGACTTTGAACTGCTCAGTACCCAATCACAGAACAGCAACAAATCACATTTCCCGCCCCCTGGACTATCGTGTTTAAATGTTGTGTGTCCCTATTGTTTTTTGAACTTTTCCAGGTGTTTTGCAATCAAGTTTAACTGTAATGGTGCGTCTTCACGCTCGGTGCAACTTGCGCAAGTAGACTTGTCATGTCAATTTGCGCAAATGAACTGAGTCATTGAATCCTATTGAATCCTATTGAATTCTGTTGAATTCTGGCTGGTGCAAGTTAACGATTTTGGTTTTCACACAACAATTTACTTGTGCAAATTTGCAGGTACAAACCTATTTGCGCAAATTGCATGAACGTGAAAACGCACCATAAGAAAATGGTTGGCAAAAGCAGAAGTACTGACTGAACTGACAATCCGGGCGTAAAATTTCCACTAGAGTTCAGGAATAACTTGGTTTAGGACCATTTTTTATTGCTTGTTTAATAATAATAATAATAATAAATAGCCTTTATTTATAAATGTCACAAAATAAACTGAAATAAAAGTAGACAAGGGTGGCGAGATCTAGCACAGCTACTCATCTAACCACCCAAATAAGAATAAGTCATATAAGTATTGCTTCAATTCGTACCAATTTTATAATATATTATATAAAATATAAGTATATATATTTAAGTTTTCCTTAACAGTTTGTGAATCATAAAATAAAGAACTATTGTTAATTCGCTTATTATTTTTAAACATTTTCCACATCTCGGGTTGAAGCATTCACTGCCAAAATTAGACCTTGAGGGCTTGTAAGCCCTATCTGTGATTTGCCTTGAGGTCCTTTTTTTGAAAACAAAAAATTGAGCTGTTCAATCAATTACTTTCTAAAAATTATTAGCAAAAAGGGCTTACAAGTGCTTCGAGGTTCCTGAAGGGTTTCAGGCTATTTTAAACTAAAGTAGTCCCTACTACCCATCTGAAAAATCTACGTGGATACACATACCAAAGGAAAGGTGTAAAATTTTAGTTAGATAGTCTAAACCGTTAATTTTAAATAAACTAATACTTTATCCATACCTGCACTAAACACGATTCGGTGGCCCTACTTAAAAGGCAATTACATTATAAAAATATTAGATAACTTAGATACCAAGCCCTTGATATTTACAATACATTTAAATACTTTTATTTGAGTGGGTAGGTATACAACTCTGCATTCTACTTATACATTTTTTTAGAGCAAATAGTGCCAATATAAAACTTCTTTTGAATAGTTTGTGGTCAGTAAATATTAGTTACGACTAGTAATGCACAAGCCTTCTTAAACAATGCGAGTGCAACAAAGTGGGTCAACATTTTTTTCCGAGGGCCCTCTCAAAAATGGTCGTTTTATTTTTTTATGGATATTGCCTTTCTAAAGTATTAAAACTCAAGACTCATCTGTAACATTAAATATGTATGCTGCTATCCTATTCTAACACCTAGAAATTCCTAAATTGATATCATTTTATAACATTTTTTAAATTAACTCATTTAAATCGCGCGCCAATTGAAAATGACGACCAATCGGCTTAGCGAGCGCTTGACCGCATCTGATTGGCTGATTTACATAACCGTATCAAACGTGTGTCTAGCGGGGCAGTAATGCCACCGTCCAAAACGCGTTGTGTTCAATCCGGATTTTGTTATAAAGTATTAAGTCTATAACTAGTAATTTCTTGTATTAATAACACAGAATTAAAGAGCTAATAACTTGATAATGTCCCGAACAGTTAATGTGTTGTTAAAGTGAATAAATGTCCCGCTAGAATCATTTGAAATGGTAACGGTATAACGTGGATTTCTTGCCGATATGTTTTTTATTTCAAGGTATGTACAAATAAAACTAGAGCAATACGTAGACAATTTTTCGTGTAATAGGGTAGAAACTAAAGCATATTAAAGTTAAGTAGAAAAAATTAAATATTCAAAAAAGGTTATCTGATGAAACTGATGTAGTAAATGTGGCAACACTGCTCAAAACACATGTTTTGGGCTGACGATATCTAAAGACAATATCTGACAGTAACTGTCAGATTTTTGTCAACAATTTTTTTTTTGACAAGTAGTACGAATCAGCTGTTTGATCATTGGCGCGTAGGTGTTTTGAGCTAAATTTTTGAAGGCATTTTTCTCGAATTTCTAGCTTCGAGCGCCATTTAACGCAATTTTTCCCCAATTCGCCTCGACCTATAGATTTACGGGTTAAAAAATAATAAGTCATTTCCATAACACCCTGTATTATCTGCTGAAATAAACTAAAATTTGTTTAATTTATCTAACATTCTATTTACTTTGTTTCCTTAAATTACAAATGATTACAAAAACTATAATTATTAAAAAGATATATTATTACTCAAAATTCATATTACATGCAACCTTTTGCAATAATACGAATGCACCTTTGTGACATTAATTTCATCATTGTCCATGACAAAATTGAATTTTGCCATAAAAACAATTGCAACTGAAAAGTTTTCGCGTGTGTTGGGACTAACGTGAATTTTTGAAATTGGCGGAAAAAGGATATATTATCTTTCTTTAGATAAAATTGAAATAAATTTTTATTTGTTTACTACTACCTATCTTACTGCGTCGTGTGTATAGTATTTTATATATTTTTTTGTTTTTGTGACTTGTCTTAACATATTGTATGTCATTGTATATGTACCAATAAATTATTTGTATTTGCAGTAATATATACATTAGTTTAGTTGAGATGAATGTACACAAAAACATTCAAAATTATATACAATGTAAAATGCAGACCAGTTCTGATGTTTTAATTTTTCTCTATTAAACAACCACCCCTATTTACCGACCAACATTTGATTCCCGAGGACGGTCGCTAGTCAGAGGTTTTACTGCATATTGTTTATCTAATTTTCTACCACATTAAATTTTTTAAATATAAAATTATTGTGTCGACCGTGTGCAACAATAAGAACGCACCCCTGAGAAATTAATTTTGTAACGAGACCAGTTACCCGTCATTCTTTTTATGACTGATAGTTTCAAATTAATTGTTAACCTATTAACATTTAATTTTATGGAAAATCAGCTGTCCATATACCGCCATATTGGTTTTTATACTTTGAAACATTTTTGAAACCTCTGATTCTACTGATTTGATTCAGAGATGATAATATGCGCCTAGTTAAGTAGAAGCCGACTATATCGCTTTTTGTGAAATTTTTGAATTCTACTGAGATTGGCTATTTTGGGTTTTTCCAAAAATACAGGGAATGTCAAAAATAAGCCCCTATTCAATTCTCGTTGGAACACCCTAAACCTACAATATGTTAGAATTCTACTTCAAGACATACAGTGTGTCCAGAAAAAATGATGACAAATTTTTAGGTATATTAAAAAAAAGTTTAAGCTACATTAAAAAAAATATGAAGAATAGTCCATATTAATATGGGTCCGCAGATGCTTTGTTTCAGGTTATAATATAATTTACAAATTCACGTATGTTTAAGTTACAATTTACATCAAGTAAATTGCCATTGTATTTTATTTAATATGCTTTTTGTATTTCACCTTTTTTTTGTGTAATATTGAGTGTCATGTTTATCTCACATTTTTAATTGAATTTCTTTTTTAATTTAACTCACTAACTAACCTAATTTAGGATTTGCTTGCGCCCCACTGACCTAATCTAAAGACGCCACTGGTTCCAATACATTGCGGGTTACACATTTTTAAAAAGCACTCTGAACTATTTTTTAAACATTTTAGTTTTCTTACCATGTCCTTCATAGGAAACAAAGTGTTTATGTATAATAAATTTCTCCACCAATACTTTGGACAGTTTACATGATCCATTGCTGGCGGTATAAAAACGGAATTGTAATAGAACCACTTCATGGTGACTTCAGTTAAACCCAGCGCAAATAAATATGGTGCGGTAAGTCTAAAAAATAATTAATTTAATATGTTTTTGGCACCTGCTAAAATAGGCAACTTAACTAATGTGCATTTAAAAGAATACACAACACATATAAACAGCGATCAAATGAGCGCGAATCCTCTCTTTGGGAAAGCAGGATGAGGGACTTAAATGCTGAGAATGGTAGCATCTACAAAATGTCCAGGGTCTTGACGAGGGGCACCAGGAAACCGATGTCATTCGTCAAAACCCAGGGTATTGTAATAGTTTCGGATTGTAAGCAAAAAGTTGAACTTTTCGCAGAAAAGCTCTGCGAACAGTTCAGCGAGAACCCATCTGCTGACCCACGGAGAGATGAAAGGATCTCCAGAACAGTACAAATATATCGAGGAATAGATCATCCAGTTCAAAATATATCAGTCTTTACTCAAGAGGAGGTTGAAGGACTTTTAAATAATTTAAATATAAGGAAGGCTCCAGGCTTGGACGGCATTAGAAATGCGGCACTACGCAATTTACCAAACAATATTATTAGGGACATAGTAAACTTGTCACTTGAAAAAAGAACAGAACAACAAGTGAAACAAAATGTTGAAAATGTGCGCCATTGACGGCTTGACAATATCCAAGGAGATCTATAAACTCTCTTTGCACGTTTTCAACCATTTCTGGAGTTATGGCACGCACTTCTCTTCGGATCCTCTCTTTGAACTCCTGCAGATTTTTTGACCTGTCAACAAATACTTTCAATTTAAGGTAACCCCACAAAAAGAAGTCCAGCGCAGTTAGGTATGGCGACCTTGCAGGCCATTCGATAGGTCCTCTCCTTCCTATCCACCGATTGGGAAAGGCTTCATCCAAAAATGTACGCACAGTGGCAGCATAGTGCGGAGGAGCATCATCCAAAAAGCTACTAATGCTGGAATTAATTCAAGTTGGAGAAATTCGAGATATACTTGTCCAGTTCATAGAAAAATGGACCAATTACTCTTCCGCACACTATTCCACACCACGCACATTTGTTTTTTGAGGGTACTGGCTGTAAACCTCCATCATCCAACGCGGATTTTCTGTTACCCAATAACGAAAATTTTATCTGTTTACATTGAAACAGAACGTAGCTTCATCGGAAAAAAATTATTTTTTACTGAATTATTATCTAAGTTGCACATATTTTGCAAGCGTTCACAAAACTCATTTCGCGTATCGAAATCATCTTCAAATAACTCATGCATTGGAATATCCTTATATGGGTGATATTTGTGCTTTTAAACTATTCGATTCACAACAGATTTCACATTGTGTTAATTGACCTCAATGTACAACAGATGAGTAAATGGATTTTCTTCCAAGGAAAGCAAAACGTCAAGTTGTTCATTTTCATCTCGAGCAGGACGATCAGATTTAGGCATATCTCTAACATGACTGAATTCTCTAAATTTAGCCTCTATTCTACTCACTACCTTTTGACATATGGAAAGACGATCAAGATTTATTTTATTATCACTATCAATAATTAATTCTAAATAGGTACTTAAAATGTTTAACTATATTTTAATTTTTGAGTTACTTATTTCAATATCTAGTAATAAGTTATTATTGTCCAGTCTTCCTATTTTAAAATAGAAACATTTATTTATTGTGATTTGAAAAGAAGTCATTACAATTACACAATTTTTCAATTATTTTAATATTAATTTCCATAGATTTAATGTTGCTATCTTTATTTCCATTATAAAAAATATCAATATCATTAGCATTTATAATAAAATTTTACATTTAAATGAATGTCATTTATATAAATTAAAAATAGGTGTGGTCACAAGAGTGACCCTTGGGGAACCCCATATTTTATTAAATTTCCATTACCTTGAATTCCGTTAATTTGAGTAATTTGATATCTCGATTGTAAATAATTTTGAAATAATAATAATAATAATAATAATAATTATGTCTTTATTGTAATTTAAAGGAAAGAAAATTACAAAAGGCGAAGTTGAACCAAAGCTTCCTCACTTAACCTAATATCCTAAACTATGACGTAAGTAGTAATCACTAAGAACAATAAATTGATTGAATTTATAAGACATAGACTAACAACAAATTTACAGTTAATGTGCAATAACACGTAGTTTACCTAATTGAAGTATCATAAACAAATATAAGTTGACTATAGCTGGCAAGGTGAAGGGCACTGAGGGACAGCAACATACATGTAGACTTTTTATTGTGTACCGGAACCTATTTGTCTGATAAGAGGACGAATTGCATTTTTAAATAAATTGGTTGAAGCAGATTTTAAACAAATGGGAACTTTGTTGTAGATTAAGGAGACTTGATAACTGAAAGATCTTTCGAACAGAGTGGTGGAGGAGTGATAGTAGATTTATGCCGAAGATCCAAGGCATGAGAGTCATATCTAAATTTTATTTTTTGATATAAATAGTCCGGGCATTTTTTAACGATAATTTTGTTAAACATTATTAAGCTATGGAACATTCTTCTCTCTCTCATGTTAAGCCATCCTATTTCTCTCATTGTAGCACTCACTCCTCTATCATACTTTCTTATTCCACCTATCAAACGTATACAGCAGTTCTGAATCATTTGAATACGTCTGGCATCCCCCTGCAAGAGACACGTTTGCAAATGCCTTTTTATACAGTTATTGACATGCTCGGCAGGGTTGAGATGAATAAAATCAATTGACTAAAATCACGATTAAAATCATGATTTTAATCAGTATGATTTTTTTAAAAAAAATCATGATTAATTTAAAAAAGAGTTTTAAAATTTTAACACTTAAAATGTATTTGTTTATACAAGAAATAAAACCCAGAGGAATTTTTTGTGGTGGTATTTATTATTTTATTATAATAATCGAAGTTTAGAAGAAGGTTATTACAAAAATAAAACTTTAAAAAAATTAAAAAGTTAAAACTAAAAAAACCTTATTAATACAAAAAAATACTTAATTTAAACAAAAAAAAAATAAAAAAACCTAAGTGTTATAATGCTTAAATAGAATTATAGAAATACTAGTTTAGCTGCTTTGTCACTGCCAAGTTTGTTTCTTATATCTGAATGTACGAATCCATAAGTAGAAAACATCCTTTCGATATCAGCAGACGATGCACAGGCACACAAAAGAGAAATTACTATAGGGAGCACTTGCTTAATTTCTGAAACATCTTCTTGAGATCTCCACCACTGTACTGCTGTTACATTTTTGGTTATTTTCTCTGAAAACAGAGTTTTGTGAAATGGGTCCGACTTAGCTTCCAACTTAATTAGTAATGGTAATAATCCTGTGTCTGCAAAATATTTGGAAACAATGTCTAGAACATCTCTCTTTTCTTTAGCTAGTAATGGTTATTCAACAAAATATAAGCAGTTAGAAATATTTCAAAATAATAATATTTGTAAAAGCTGGTAAATGTTTTTAAAAAATCAAAAAAATCAGGATTTTTATCAACCCTGATGCTCGGTAAACCTCAAGTTTACGTTAAGTAGCAATCCACGGTTTCTAGCAATGGTTGAACAGGATAAGGTTTGACCACCAAAAACAACGCGAAACATATCTCGACATTGCTCCCTGCTCTGAGCAGGACCAAAAGTAACTGACACTTTTTAGGTTTTAGTTCGAGACAATGTTGCGTAGAGATTTTTAGCAGACGATCTAGGTCAGCTGATAGCCCGTCAATAGCCTCAATAATGCTTTCAGGGCGAAAAGATAAGCACAACTGGGTATCATCGGCATACATGTGCGCAGTGGGGTATCCCAAATTATCGATAAGTTGAGAGGTATATAGAGTAAAAAATAAGGCGCCCAGTATCGATCCCTGAGGAACACCACATGAGACCTCCACACGACCCGAGAGTTCCGAGTTGAGTTTTACACACTGTGTCCTTCTTGTAAAAGCAGTAAGTTCTCCACGTTCTGCCGCCTCCAGAACATCATCAGTAACCTTAAGAAGAGCTGTGGCGCAACTATGATCTCTACGAAAGCCAGATTGGACATCTGGCAATAACATGTATGCTTGAATATACTCACGAATCTGACCCTCCAACACCCTTTCCAAGACCTTCGACAGGGTAAAACAATTTTCTTGTACACCTATGTTATTCGTTTTTTCAAGAAGTATAGTAAAAAATGTTACTTACCTAGCAAATCGGTAAAATATTAAGCCCAAAAAATGCAATACCCCGGCTATAAAACCATTTCTACCTTTTGATAGCGGAGCCAGCTTTCCTTTAGCGTTAGTTCTAAAATAAAGAAATGACACTAATAGGCCACTTACAAAGAAAAATGTGTCCACGCTGAATGCTCCGTTTGTTATAGTTTGAAATAAGAATTTTTTTTGGACAACTTTTCTGTATTCCATATTATCTACAATTAAAAAAAAATAGGAATTAAAATATTTTCTAATTTACTACTAAGGTCGGCAAGGTACGATATTATAGAAGCCATAAATCTTACGGCTTCGGGAAAAAAATGTATTGACCAAATCGACCAAAAGAAATTATTGGAAAATATTTTCAAGTTCTAAAATGATCGCTAGGGGGCACACTTACTAGGATATATCTAAAAAGTCAAATTACTGAGAGAATCGCTATGTAAGGTGTTATTTTAATGACCGATATAAAAAGACCGTTAATTTTTGCGGAAACTTGTTTCTAAGACTTTTTTTGTGTCTTTAAAAATGTGGATTCCGGATTCTTTCTACTTGCGTGCCACAGATATTTTTGAAATGAACCCTACCTTGAGGTTGATTAAGAATAAAAAATCGTCTGGTTATGATGAGGTATCTATAGGAGTCTTGGAGAGCTTGCCAGAGCGGGCACAGCGGCTACCGTCGTTGGCGAAGCTTATTGAGAGGCTTGTTAAGACTCGAATGCAGGATTACATTAAAAAATATAATATACTCAGCCAGTGTCAGTATGACTTCCGGGAATCGTTGGGTACTGGTGATGCTGTCTTCAATTTTTTGCAGAGTCTGTTTCTGTGCCTGAACGACGGAGAGGTGGCAGCGGCAGTGTTGTGTGATTTCTCCAAGGCTTTTGATTGTGTGAATCATAGGATACTGCTAGACAAGTTGGAATATTATGGCTTTTTAAAGGGACTCCCCCCCTTTAAAATGGTTTAAATCCTATCTATCTGATAGAAAACAATTTGTCAAATGTAATGCCGATATTTCGCAGACACTTTCCATTAATAGTGGAGTTCCTCAGGGATCCGTTCTGGTTAGTTCAGGTTATGCTTTTTCTAATTTATATTAATGATCTGGGACATCTTAACATCCGGGGCCGGTTTACTATATTTGCGGACGATACAACGATTCTCTGGACCGGTAATGACCCCGACGCGACGGTCTGGTAAATGTTGTGTCGCGGGATATGGCTGTGGTTACGAAATGGTGTGATAGTAACCTTTTGCACCTCAATTTTAACAAAACACCTGTAATATCCAAAGTAGGTAAAATGCGAATTCCTGGTGTTGTGATAGACAATAGGCTTAGGTTTCATGAGCATGTTCGAGCTTTAAATCAGAGGATTGCCCGGGGCTGTTTTGCCGTTAGGGTTGTGTCAAGTGAGTTGGGATTATCTATGGCTGTGTCGACTTATTTCGCATTGATTGAGAGTCACCTAAGATATGGCATCTCGTTTTGGGGTTTCTGTAGCCGATACCTCCTTGGCACCTCTTTTATAATTCAGAAAAGATCAGTTCGGTATATTTCCAGGGTTGGTTCGAGAGAACACTGCAGGCCTTTATTTATAGAACTCAAAGTTCTTACATTGTCATGCTTATTTATTTTGGAGACGGTTTGCTTTGTATTTAAAAGGTATAGACATACTTTGTTGAACCCCTTGGATAGAAGATATCCCACAAGGCAGGTAGATAACCTTCAACTACCTATACCAAAGAGTACTTTGATTAAGAACTCAATAGTCTATGAGAGCATAAAAATGTACAATCATCTACCTGCAAACGTCAAAAAAATAAAGACGTTCGTATCGTTCAGGAGGGCCGTCTCCACTATCTTGGTGGATAGGGCATTTTATTCTCTTGAGGAATACTATGGTGAGAGATTTTAGTGTGATTTGGTTTGGGGTTGCATTTTTATTATCGTTGGAATATTCTGATTTCCTGTACTGTCTGCTTGCGATGTGTGATGCTTTGCTTTTTCTTTTCTTTTATGATGATTCTTTACCTTTTTTAAGATTTCAGAACTAAATTTTAAAATATATTACAGCCTCACTATGTATTTATTCGTATGTTATGTTTTTATTACTTGTTGTATTTACCCGTATTCTTTATATTTTTTGTAATTTTATATTTATTTCTCAACGTGTTATCAAAGGCACTTTACTTTTAATTTAATTTTAAGTTAGTTTTGTCAAAAAATAGTCTTTTATCTATGACAATAAAGCATTTTTGATTGATTAATTGATTGATTGATAGGGGAAACTTTTTAAATTGCTGTATCTTCCATATGTTTTACCCAAATTTAATCAGCTTAGGTTTGTTTAATAGACACCAAAGACATTAGATAGACACTTTTACACTTATTAAGAAACCGACTGTGGCGCTGTTTAAATAAGATTTAGTGTATTCAAATTTTCTTAATAAAGTTTAATGATATGATACATTACATACAGCTTATAAAGCTTAAAAATAGCTACATTTTGGCAAAACCGTGATTTGATATCTTTATTTGTTTTCGAGTTATCCAAAAATTACTATATTAATTTAAATAATTTATGTTTACCTTAATGTTTACCGTTAAACGAAAAGAATGTAAAAATTCTGTTTTAATAATTTTTCATCAATTTAATATCAACAATAATTATTAAAATGTTTACGCTTTTGATGTATTTATTTTGTGTCTATTGTCTCCTAAAATATAAAAAAACAAATTGATCCAAAGGCAAAAATTAAAAAAATTCAACGGCAATATTTATGAACTTTTTAAGGAACGAATTGTCGCCTCTATTAGAAGAGGTTCTATTAGAAACGAGAAAGAACATGTGGTTTTAGAATGATGGGTGTTCTGCACACTTTTTGCCGATAATTCCTGGCTTTTAGAATGAAAGATATCCCAACCACTGGATCGGAGGAGGAAGTTTGTTTTTATGGTCGCCTAGATCCCCACCACTATGCTTGATTTTTATTTATGGGACAGGCTAAAAGACATTCAGCCCTATGACCAAACACACAAGTTAACTTTTAACGTACCGTTTCCATAACAACAACCGAAAAAAACCTACTTGTTAATTTTTCACTGTAGTTGAAAAACACTTAATTTTGAAGTTAGCGTCTAGAGTTAGCTTATGTGGGTTTGATCATAGGGCTGTTGGTCTTTCAAACTGGTCCTACTACTGCTAAAAAAATGACGCAACGTATCCATGATGCTATACTTTTTGTTCTTTTTATTTTTTCGTTTCGTCTTGCCTTTTTAACCTTAAGTGTTTTTTTCGTAGTTTTAAATAGGTTTTTTTTGTTGTCGGTGTTTAGGTCCATTGGCTTCACGAATTTTAAGAATAAAAGTAACTCTACTCTATAACAGTTTAGTTCTTAAATAATCTTTAAATGTTTGTTTTGGCCTTTGGATCAGCGTTTTTCTTTTGGACTTTAGGCGATAATAGGCACAAAATAAATGTAATTGTAATAAAATAATATAATATAAATAAAATAATAAAAAATAAAGATACAGAAAAGTCTTAGAAACAAGTTTCCGCAAAAATTAACTTTTTATTTCCGTCATTAAACAGTACCTTAGCATAGCGATTATATGATAAAGTTTGACTTTTTAGATATATGTGTGGTGTCCTAAATTAAAGATATGAGGTCTTTGAGAATTTTTTTGAATAGGAACCCCAGTTCTTTATTGACTATTTTTAAACAGCATATTATTATTAAGTTACACATAACTGCCAAATTTTTAATTTTTATTCCTTGTCATTTACAAGATATGAAACAAAAATTAATTTTATTTACTTTAAACTAAAAAAAAGAAAAACATATAAGTGGTAATAAAGGTAGTATCCGTCGTTTGTTTACTTTTTTTTGTGTCAATGTAAAGCAACAGCTTTAGACATTTCTTGACAGAATTATCGTATTTAAACACATCTTGAACGCGTGGACTTTTGTCCTTTGTTGAAAGTAAGTTATTTCAAAAAAATCGTTCAACGTTATGTCTAGCTTGCCAAAATTCATTTTTGTTTCATATCTTATAAATGACAAGCAATAAAAATTGGAAATTTGACAGTTATGTGTAACTAAATGGGGTTTTTTGGCAGCTTTTTCCCCAAATGCCAGCCGTATTCCAGTTTATGACTAAAATTATCTTCGTTAACCTACTTTTGAATCCCCCTGGGATAATGAATTCAGTCATAGCACGCTTAAAGGCCCTGCCGGTAAGAGTGTGTATTGCGATAAAAATAAAAAAGTGTGTAGTCCCCGGTGAAGCTCTAGCCTGGCGGTTCTTGGTTTGGACCTGGACTTAGACTAATTAGGCTAGGGTACAGTACCCATGTCGGGTCAATAGTTAAGGTGCCATTATAATTATCGACAAAGGAATAATAAAGAAATTTTAAAATTAAATTAATTAAATTAATAAAAATAGTAAATAAAAAACTAGGGTTGCCATTTAAAAAAATTATCGATGACGTCATATCTCTAATTTAGGACACACCGTATCAATATTTTTTAAATAAAAAATACCACAACTTAAAATATCAATACTGAATATATTCCAAGTTTTAAACTCTCACCGTGTAGTGAATGTGGATAGTCCGGATAGAATACATGATATTACATAGTCCTTTTGAACGACACATTCATAGCATCAATAAATGTTTTCTATATATACTAAATGCTTACCTGAATATTTAAAAAGGACTATACAAGTATGGCCCAATATAACCCACGCCATACTTATAGACTTCAGGCCATGAAGGACGGGTAAGGTATCACTTCCCACTGTTTGGTCGCATATAACCCTCAGGTTGGTCTTCACAGAAAATGCTAATAGTAATTCCCTTAAAATTAGCCCTAAAAGAAGTTCACATTTAGTTTAGATTAGTTTATACATGATAAATAAATAAATCTAAACGTTATGAGTGGGCAACGGCTTCCAAAAGTTCTCTTGTCTTTGTTTCTACTAGCTCAGTTTTGGAGTCCAGTAATCGTTTTCAGACTTTCTGCCAGGGAAATAGTCTGATATCTCCACACACGGGTCAGTTTAGTGGATGGTTCCTTTTGTTCTTAAACTTTATTTAAAACGACGTTGTACGAATGCGAGTTGAGATGGATTTAAGGTGAACTGACTTCAATAGTTTGAAAATTAATTTTTATTAGGGCCAATCGTAAAAAATAACAAAAAAAATTGACTTATAACTATTTCCCATAAGAAATAATTACGACAATCACAATGCCGTTGGGTTTTTAAAAATGGTTAAAATGAACTACGCCACTAATGACATTCAGCTGCGGTCAGGTAACCACCTTTGATTGTTGTGAGCGTCACATATAACAATACATGTTAGGTTAGGTGAGCATTGGTTCAAACTTTAGGGACGTCAGCGGCCCATGGGGACAAATGAGGGCGTGGCATATTTTACCCGCCTTTAAAAATTTATTGTGAAGCTGTTTTAAGTGCTTGACAAATAACCCAACGGTGTCATTAAAGTTAGGCATAGCTTTTTCCAATAAGGTTAAAAATATCGTTTATGTAGGCTATTTGTGTTAATGGATGCTTTAGGGACTGTTTATTATTATAGAATTATATTTCTAAAAGAGTAAAACAAAAGTTTCTTCAATACAAAAAGGAATCTTCAGTATCTGACTATGCAAGCTGAAAACAAATTAATTAGTAAGCAAAACATTAAAAAATGTCTTTGATTTATGTATTTTCAATTTTCATTGCTTTTATTTATGTATAATTATACGTTTAATTACAATAACTATCCAAAACATAAGGTATGCCTCTAAAGATTTCGAATAATTTCCTTTTTTAATTTATTTATCGCAAGCAATGTTGGATCAAGTTGCTATTCGAAACAAAAGTTAGCAAACAAATCACTTATTGTCAATTTTGATTCATACGGTTTATCAAGATGTCGCATAAGATTAATATTTAATATTGAAAAAGAAATGTTTTTATAATTAGTAAACATTTAGGGTGATTTTTTCTTGAGGAGCTATAACCATGCATGAAACAAAAACAAAAAAAAAACTTAAATAGAGACGAAAGGAAGCACAAAATGTAACTATATATTGATGATGATGATGATGATGATATCAACGAGCGCTCACATGCATTTGAACCCTGTAAAGTGTATACTCCCCTACTTTGTGGCAATTCAATCTCGCTAGTTTGGATATTTATTAAAATTCTTTTCGGGCAAGGGCCTAGCGACACCTAAAGCACCGGTTCCCGTCACAATCCGAGACCTGCATCATATGGTAGCAACAGACGACATAATAACGCATATACGTGACCTTTCTGACAAATTTTATACATATCAATTACAACATTCTCCACTCACAATAAACATAACAGACAGACGTGCAGACAATGACATACATACAAAACATAAACCACTATATTACAAACTACCGATTTACAATCTCCCACTGCCAGACGCATAACAATAGCACTAAACAGTAAATAAACAAACGAACAAACAATAAAATAACGTAGACAGACATACAACAACATAAAACTAACTTAACAACAAAATAAAACAATGCACAAAAATGACTGCAAAATTGCGCTGAGCTTTGAGCATCACCGAATCGTTCGGCGTATTTTTGAAGCCAGAAAAGTGTGTTTAAAACACAAGAAACGGCAGTGGGAGGGACTTACAAGACCTCAGACTGACTAACAAACAAGGACCGAACACTAAAACATGGCCACTCTCCGCTGTAGGAGGTGACGTAGCGAGATGGTTGTGCTACATTGCAATCAAATTGTCCGCTGTAGGCGAACATAAAATGTCTGTGATATTCTAAATTTACTGGGTTTTTTGAAAGTTTTCCCAGAATGCTCTGCTGTTGGAATACAGTTTACCGCTTCACAATTTTCTTGGAATTTTAATATTAAACTCCTTGGAGTAACATAACCCTTGCAATACACCGGTAAGGCACCGCCGGAACGCGTGTGACACAGTGAATTATTTTAAATAGTAATAATAACCTTAGGCCACAACATCGGCCGCCAGGCTCAAGGCCTGGTTTTTGGGCGCATTTCGGGCCGTATGCTTACGGTCCGTATGCGCCCAACTCTGTACTTAGTTTAGTTAGTTTTAGTATTATGTATTAGGATAAGCTAGATTAAGTTAGTTATTAAAGTACTATTATAGAAAGCAATAGGACAATAAAGAATTTTAAAATGGTTCCCGTCAGATCACCGAAGTTAAGCGGTGTCGAGCGCGGCTAGTACTTGGATGGGTGACCGCTTGGGAAACACCGCGTGCTCTTGTCTTAGGAAAGAGTGTAAAATGAATCGACATCAAAACCATCCTATTCACGCCGGACAGGCCGGATGAGATCGGATATCTCGTAGGATGAAGATGCCGTTTCACACTCCCCAGTCGGTAGACCGCACGATTAAAAACCGTACGGTCGATGACCGGTTCTAGATGGCCTCAGATACGCCGACGAACCGTAAAAAAAGTAAAATAAATAATAAAAAAAAATAAAATTATTTTATAAATTCAGTCTTATTATCATAGTTGTTTAGACTAATTTTATTGAAAAATGTGCCCATTTTCACTTTTTTAACAGTTTTTTTTAGTTATTATTTAAAAATTTTAAAATTCAGATTTCAAACTATGAAATAAATTAATAGATAAATAAACTGTTTAACGTTCTTATTTAGTAGATACATACGTACCATATGTATACAGGGTGTGTCATAAATCAATGTCAATATTAAAGGGAGTTAATATGTGCTTGATTTTAGGACAAAAAGCACGCAACCGTTATATTTTTCAGATACCTACATGGTGTCACAATTTTTAGGCTGAATAAGCTATATGTGCGCCACTGCTTGGTAACACTGTTACGTAGACAGTTCAAGGTCTAATGCATATATAGTCCGCCTTACGGTTCTGTCGGTATAGAAGGAATGCGAATAAAAAAAAGACCCATGCACCGGCTCTGCTAAGTTTACCAATAAGTTTCAAATAAAAATAACCTAATTTTATGATGATTAGACCGCGTATGAATTTTTTCCCGCCTACGCATTTTCCGGCGGCCGCTTCTAGTTGATGAAATAATTGTTGTGGACACATGAATAAAATAATGACTAAAAAATGTGTGCTCCACTGCGTTTTTTTTTACCTATTGCCACTGAGAGTGGGCAGTGGTGTGGTTTAATTATTAAAATAAGAGGAAGTAAATTTAGTTTACTAACTTATAAAATATTTATATGAAACGGGGCACCGCACGCTTATGCCGCTACAGTTAAACCTGACTTTTTTATACCTTTTACCCCCCTGTCTCCTCAGCCGTCGTAGCCACAGACTCGTAAGGCGGACTATAGTCGGCCGCACAAGGCTAGTACCACGACGTATGAAGAGAAAAAGGGGAAATAAAAGCCATAAATATGAAGTTTTAAGTAAAATATCATAGACGTGCGTATAACTTTTTAGAATATGATTTTTTTATTATAAAATTATCAGATACACAGCACACAGCATAGTAATAATAATTAAACAAAACACAGGCGGTCTACCTCCACAATATACAAGGTGGTTCAGAAGTACGGTACGTAACTTAAAGGGGTGATTCCTTATGATATTCTAAGAGAAAAAGTTCTTATAAACATGTGACCGGAGTTGCCCCGTTTTTGATACAAAGGGTGTTAAAGTTTAAAAAAAAAAATCGGTTGCAATCGTGCGTTTTATCAGAAGGTAGCCATTTTTAACATTTGCTTTGATTAACTGTTGCATTTTTTTTCTATCAATATTAAAAAAAAAAACAAAATTCTATTTTTAATTTAAATGTTTTAATGAACTTTGAAATATACAGGGTGTTATTTAATCCGGTATTTTACAGGACGATTCCTCAGTTATTTATAAGGTGAAAAGTTCATATAAACATGGGTGCGCAAGCTATTCATTTTTGAGATACAGGGTGTTAAATATTTATTTTATTCTTGTTTTTCGTAAATAATTTTTGAAATAATGTCTATATTTGGACATAAATTGGTATTTGGGGATTTTTTAGTATGAGAAATTCAAATTTGACCTTAGTTTGGCCCTTTATTGTAGGGGGCGCCACCTACAGGTATTTCTTTCTTTTGGGGAGTCACAACTTTTTCGTGCATGTATGTATCACATTTTCTAGGAGAAAAATCGATTTCTCTATCATTTTTACGTGAAAATGGTATACTTGTCAAATGTCGCTACAAGCAGCCGTTGTCGAGATGTTTTAATTTAAATTAATCGATGCATGTGTTGGCCAAAAAGTGAAACAATTTTAAAAACTTTTTCTTAATCAACATAGAAACATTTCAAACGGTAATTTTTAAACAACAATAAACAACGAAACACCAGAGATAAAACTAAATCAAAATCACAATAAATGTTGTACCGGGTGAACAACTAAGAATGATCGCCGGCTATATCTCAAAATCTGGCAGTCGTAGAGCTTTCAGGCAAAATATTTTTTAGTAAAAGTGCCCAAGAGAAAATCTTGGAAACTGTTTTCGAGTTTGTAAAATGTCCGCAAGGGGGCGTCACAGTCATGACCAGGGCAAATATTAAGATTTTCTTCGTGTTTTGACTAAATAAGAGGTACCGAAAACATCTTAGTTTTAATCCTTACATATTTTGTTATAATTTTTATTATGCACAAATTTTTATATCTAGTGAAATAAAGTGGTGGGGGGAATTCAAATGTTTTTTTACATAAACTACGATTACTCCCATTTGGCATACCCGATTTTAACAAACATGGTCTCATTTAAGAGAGGAGTATTTTATCTACAAATTGCACTTTTGTTATTATATCCTTGAATTTTCCCTTCGCCGCTAGATGGCGTTAACTGAAATATAAGCGAATATTAGGCTTTTTCGCAACAAAGTTAAATACAATGAAAGGCATGTTTTAACAGGATCTGATAGAGAATTAAATTCCTAACATTTTCGTAAAAACTTCATATTTTTATCTTTTATAGAATCGGAGTTATTGACCAAAATAAACTAATATAACGTATTCTTCCGTTCTAGGGGCGATTGTGGTTTACATATTGGATGTGTTTCGCACACATCAATTATAAATGAACAGACAGTTACCAAAAGTGTTAGCTACAACGATATAAATATTTTCTTAAACTCCTACCTATATTTTCACTTTTTAAAATATATTATTTATACTGCGATTTACTTATTTAAAAACGCACACTGAAGATTTGATGAAACATATATTAATGACGGCCCAAGTGTTCAAAATGACGTTCATTATTGGTAATGCAAGCCTGCAACCTCTCCCGCGTAGATAAAACAGCAGTTTCAATTTCCGCAACGGATATATTTCCTAACGCCGATGTAATTCTCTCCATCATATTTTCTCTCGTTGTAGGTCGGTTTGCAAAAACAATATCCTTGACTCTCCCCCACAAATAATAATCTAGCACGGTCAGGTCTGGTGACCTAGCTGGCCAGGGAAATAAACTGCCCCGTCCAATCCACCTGCCAGGATATGCCCGATCTAGGAACTCCCGGACGTATATAGCAAAATGCGCCGGACACCCATCGTGCTGAAAAAACATGTCACGGCGAATATCCAAAGCAACATCTGTTAAGAGAAGCGGCAGTTCATTAACTAAAAAATAATACACCTCTCCAGTGAGAGTTTGGTGAAAGAAAACGGGTCCAATAATTTTACCCCCCAGAATGCCGCACCACACGTTTAACGACCAGCGACCTTGATGCTGCACTTCCTGCATCCAAAATGGATTTGTCCTGGACCAATAGTGCATATTATGTAGGTTCACACTACCATCGCTTCTAAATGTTGCCTCGTCCGTCCATAGAATACGAGACAGCATTTCGGGAGTTTCCGCTATCATATTTAATAGCCATCGACAATGGTCTAGTCCGCGATCAAAATCTTCAGCTAGTAAAGCCTGGTGAAGTACGATATGATATGGATGCATCCTAAAAAATAATTTGGCAAGTGTGAGAACAACTCACGCGCACGTTCCGTAGTAGGGTTGCTTGGACTAAATTTTTTGTTTCTTATAAGGTGTTGATAGACTGTATACTGATAGATGTTTACGACCGTAGTCTGGCAAATTCCCAACTCTCTAGCTAGGGTTCTGGTCCCCACATGTGGATCAAATACAATATACGCCAACACATTTATAATATTTTCTTCCGTTCGGCCTCTGGGTTGCCTTTTATGCAGAGGAAGGCGAAAAGATCCGGTGATCTTGAGCCTTTCCGCAAGCCTACAAAAAACCCCGCTCGTATGATGAACTCTTTCAGGAAATTGTATGGCGTAAACCCTGGAAGCGACTGTCTCATTTCGCATGCATTCGAAATAAACGCCTATCATATCGAATGCCTCGTCATTTGTATACCGCATATTAATAAAAAAAGTTTTCCTGGACACAATAAAAACCAACGATCTCAGTGAAAAACTAACTTATTAGATATTTTGACAGCGAGCCATTTTAACATAATATATTTGTTTTATTTTTCACAGCCTACTCTTAATTTAAATTGTACAGGTTGCTAGAAGACGCCCTTAAAACGGAAGAATACGTTATATTAGTTTATTTTGGTCAATAACTCCGATTCTATAAAAGATAAAAATATGAAGTTTTTACGAAAATGTTAGGAATTTAATTCTCTATTAGATCCTGTTAAAACATGCCTATCATTGTGTTTAACTTTGTTGCGAAAAAGCCTAATATTCGCTTATATTTCAGTTAACGCCATCTAGCGGCGAAGGGAAAATTCAAGGATATAATAACAAAAGTGCAATTTGTAGATAAAATACTCCTCTCTTAAATGAGACCATGTTTGTTAAAATCGGGTATGCCAAATGGGAGTAATCGTAGTTTATGTAAAAAAACATTTGAATTCCCCCCACCACTTTATTTCACTAGATATAAAAATTTGTGCATAATAAAAATTATAACGAAATATGTAAGGATTAAAACTAAGATGTTTTCGGTACCTCTTATTTAGTCAAAACACGAAGAAAATCTTAATATTTGCCCTGGTCATGACTGTGACGCCCCCTTGCGGACATTTTACAAACTCGAAAAAATTTCCAACATTTTCTCTTGGGCACTTTTACTAAAAAATATTTTGCCTGAAAGCTCTACGACTGCCAGATTTTGAGATATAGCCTGCGATCATTCTTAGTTGTTCACCCGGTACATGTCCACCTCCTTGCTGTAGGTATGCTTTTTTTAACACCCTGTATCTCAAAAAGGAAGGGCTTGCGGACCCATGCTTATACGAACTTTTCACCTTATAAATAACTAAGAAATCGTCCTGTAAAATATCGGACACTTATTAAATAACACCCAGTACCTATAGCTATTTTTTTTGCACATGCAATAAAGTTGTTTTTATTTTTTCTCTCGAAAACGAAGCAAGATACAAAAGCAATTCAAGCAACAAGAAAGTTGTATTATTAGTTGGTAAATCCGAAAAAAAAATATCAAAATGTTCATTAAGGTGCTCCTATTGACGCCACTGGACTTTATACGTTTAATATACTTAGGGCAAATAAGGCCCCTTATCATTATGAATACCGGTACCAAATTTCAATAAAATCGAAAAAATGATATTTAAAAAAATTATAAAAAAAAAACGTTTTTTCTTTAACACCCTGTATATCCAAAATGGGGCAACTCCAGACACATCTTCATATGAACTTTTTCTCTTAAAATATCATAAGGAATCACCCCCTTAAGTTACGTACCGTACTTCTAAAACACCCTGTATATTTAAAGTTATCAACACTTCATTGTTCCCAACATGTTTTAAACATCATCAGGGGATATAGTGAAGGGCCAGAGCAGTCTTGCTAATTAAAATTAATATAAGTAGGTAGAAGTTTATGCTGAATTGTAATCAGGGGTTCAAACTTTTAAGTAGGCAGTAATGTAAAGTCGTGCTTAATAAAGACTAGTTTTAAGAAAAGGTCAAAATTGTTGAAAGGTATTATTTATTTATTCTACACAATACCCTACAGAGAAATATATCTCCAAATGGTATACAATTTTCTAAATTAGCGATTTTGTATAAAAAAGAAAAAACACAAAATAGACAAGGCAAAAAAAAACAACAACCGTTTAAAATTTTAAAATGTTCTTCCTAAAAGTTTCGAATGACTGGTGAAATAGGTCGTAGTCCAGGAAATTGGAGTTATAATTCTTTACTAATCTATCCACACAGCTGTGAAATCCATAATTAGTCCGATGAGGCGGTTCCTGAAAGAGCTGCCTGCTACGAGTATATCTCTGTGGGACGCAAAAATCAACATTGCAAAGTAATTCGGCGCAGTCTATTTTACCATTAACAATTTTATACAAAAAGAGCATTCTTTCGTCGATTTTCGAGACTGTCCAATCCAACTAGCTGTATCCTAGTACTATACGGTAAATTTTTGTATGGGAATCTGTATTTGTATAGAAGAAATTTAGCAAATTTGTTCTGGACTGCTTCTAGACGATTTGCATGACATTGGTAAGATGGTGACCAAACTATACTACCACATTCCATCATACTGCGAACAAGGGAGTTGTAAAGACATTTTATAGCGGAAATATCATAGATATGGTTACAGTTTCTACGCAAAAAACCCAGCAGTTTATAACTCTTAAGGGCAACATTAGAAATGTGCTCGTTGAAGGTTACCTCTCGATCGAAGGTAACTCCCAAATCGTTCATTTTGGTAACATTTTGAAGATTTTCCCCATCAAGGAAATATTGGAAAAGTATTGGTTCCTTACGACGATAAAACATTTTCCGACGTTAAGGTTAAGGTAGTTCTCCTCGCACCAGTGGACCAACTTGTTCATTTCAGACTGAATCACCTCGCAATCCTTCAAGGAATTTACGACGTAATAGAACTTGAGATCATCCGCGTACAAAAGACATTTGCATTTTTGAAAGTTGATAGTAACATCGTTGACAAAGAGCAGGAATAGTATAGGTCCCAAATGTGATCCCTGGGGTACTCCGGATTTAACCACCACCACCATATAAAGTATTATATTAATGCGAAATAAAATTATATGATAAAAGAGAAGTTTAAATTTTCTTACAGTATAGTAGAATCAAAGTGGTAAGGAATTAGGGTTGAATTAATGTTGTGAAATAAATGTAGAAATTGGTATAGTTGACATTGTTAAAAGATTATTGTATTAGTAAGATTACTGATGAGAAACTGATTTTTTTTTTAATTTTCAACAATTTGCGGACCTACGTTCATATAAACTTTTTGTCTTAGAATCATGCACCGATTAAACCCCTTCAATATTGACAATCAAGTATGAAACATTGACATAGCTGATGAATACCTATATGACATAAAAACTTAAAATTAAATACATACTTGCAACAGTTTCGCGTGGAGCTGTGGAAGCAGAAGCATTTACGTCTAGTGCAGTCAAGTTACCGTTATTGTTACCGTCATGATTACTACTCGTATTTACAACATATATTCCACCTTTTCCTATAAAATGTATAAGATATGTAAATAATTAATTAACAATAATATGTATTTGTATACAGGGTCGTTGGTATGTATGGAAACGGGCGATTATTTCTTAAAGGACAACAGCTAGCAAAAAATACTTAAGACAAAAGTTTGAGGGCTTTTTATACTCTATTAGAATTTAAAAAAACTAAGTATACAGGATTAGTTAGAAAGCCGTAGAGAAGTAAAGTTACTTTTTTTTTAATGGAACACCCTATATCTTAGAATATTTTTGGATTTTACATAAAATTATAATTACTTTTTAATGAGTGCATTATAAGTCTAAACTTAATAGTTTGCGAGATATCAACTTTTGAAAAATGACATTTTTGAACTTTGACAGCTTCTAGCTTTCTAACGGTACGTCTTAGAGTAAAACGGCTTACGTGTCCCTATCTTAGATTTTAATTATCTTTCTAAAAGTGTTAACTTTCGGTTAAACCGGATGTAACTCAAAAGCCAGAAATATAGCACTTCCGGTTTAACCAAAATTTGAAATTTTTGGGAAGATAATAAAAAAGTAAGATAGGGACATGTAAGCCGTTTTGCTCTATAGCGTACCGTTAGAAAGCTAGAAGCTGTCAGAGTTCAAAAATGTCATTTTTCAAAAGTTGATATCTCGGAAACTATTAAGTTTATACTTATAAAGCTCTTATTAACAAATAATTATAATTTTATGTAGAATTCAAAAATGTTGTAAGATATAGGGTGTTCCATAAAAAAAAAGTAACTTTGTTTTTGTACGGCTTTCTGACTCATCCTGTAAACTTATCTTTTTTTAATTCTAATAGACTTTTCAAAACCATAAAACTCTTGTCTTGAATATTTTTTGTTAGCTGTTTTACTTTAAGAAATAATCGATCATTTCCATACATACCAACTACCCTGTATAGTGAGTCCGACAAGTAATGCCAAAATTCATTTTAAATTCAGCGCTGCGCGCTTCGGAAAACTGCTCGGACCCGTCGATTTTTATTTCCTAATGTGGTTTTTTGATGGTAAATTCATGTATACAGGGTAGCCCAAAAATAAGTTATGACCATCAACTTCATTTTTTCAAATGAAAACATATACCTTTTATTTTATTTTTGAATTTTGCATCCAATTCTAAGTATGTTTCATGTACCATGTCCTATACCTACCTAAACTTAACCGTTATCGAAGAAATTACGATTGAACTTATCAAAAAGTAAGACCGTATTCCTGAGGATTTATTTGCAAATCGAGCAAAACATTTCATTGTGTGTTTATTTTGTTCTCTTTTTCAATTCTAGTATTTCTGAATGTTGACTTGTCACCGTTTAGTCCCATAGAAACTGTATGACAATTTTACTAGTTAATTTACTAAATAAGTAATTGTTAAGCTTAGTTGCAAGGTTGCGGTTTTGACAATGTTGAAGTTAACGAGAACGAGAAAAAATTGAAATTCTATGCATGGTTGGGTTTGGTGATAGAACACGTACTCAAATAGAAACAGCTTAATTATTCAATCAAATTTATCCTGATCGTAAGTAGAATAGATGCTAAATTTAGAGAATTCGGTCATGTTAGAGATTTGCTTAAATTTGGTAGTCCTGCTCGAGATGAAAATGAACAACTTGATGTTTTACTTTCTTCATGTATTCCTCTGCCGCATATTGGGTCCAACTTACACATGCGGAAATCTGTTCACCGAATAGTTCAAAAGCACAAATATCACCCATACAAAGTTATTCCAGTGCATGAGTAATTTGAAGATGATTTCAATAGGCGAAATGAGTTTTGTGAACGCATGCAAAATATGTGCAATCTAGATAATAATTTAGCAAAAAATATTATTCTTTCTAATGAAGCTACGTTTTGTTTCAATGGTAATGTGAGCAGACAAAATTGTCGTTATTGGGCATCAGAAAATCCGCATTGGATGATGGAGATTCACAGCCAGTACCTTCAAAAAACAAATGTGGTGTGAAATAGTGCGCGGCAGAATAATTGGTTCGTTTTTCTTTGAACAGTCTTTAACTAGACAATTCAACATTTAATTTAATTTGTTGTTCTGTCCTTTTCAAATAGACAGGTCTTACTGATTGATATGTTCAACCGTAATTTTCTCGATAAATGTTGAGTTTAGTTATAGGACATGGTACATGAAACATACTTAGAAATCGATGCTAAATTTAAAAATGAAATAAAAAATAGATGTTTTCATTTGAAAAAATTAAGTTAATGGTCGTAACTTATTTTTGGGCTACCCTGTATACATGAGTTTACCATAAAGAACCACATTATGAATGAAAAATCGGCGGTTTCGAGCGTTTTTTTTTTAAACACACCGCTGAATTTTAACTGAATTTAGACATGACTTCTGGGACTCAAGTATATATTTTTAACCGGGACGTAAGATTTTAATAAAATCTGAATTGATGGAACTATTCGGAACATTATGGAATTGTAAAAAGTGCTTTATACCAAAAAAAAAAGTCCGTAATGTAAGGGATGTTTTAAAGTGTTGACCAATTTTGTACAAGCAATTACAAGCCTAAAAAAAGACTACTTAATAATATTACAAGATAAAAGCACAAGCGATGTTTATTACTCCTAAGCGCATCATCTGATTTTACTACTTTTACTACTTACCATTTGATGATCTTAAATTAGGTAATGAAAAACGTTGAGTAACAGTTGCTAACTTCTTGTTTTTTTGGTGTTCTAAATAGTAATCAAATGCAGTCCCAGCGATTAGGAAACAAATCATTACCGCAGATACGATGCTAGAAACAAAAATACCTTTTCTTATATTTATGTCGGTGGTTGATTACCATCTTCTAATATATATCTCCATGAAAGTCCAACGTATAAAATGTACACCACAAAAGTTTCTTAAAAATATGTGAAAACTTGCTTACTTTATATAGTACCTACTCTGTCATTTTATTTCCAATAATTGCTTAAATATCCATCAACTTAAGAAATTAGAAAAGCTTTCAACCTAAACTGCACTGTGAAAAAGTAGATATTTATACGTATCTAACAAGTCATAGGACTGATATCTTGTAGGACGAGTAGTCCAGTTTTCAGTCTTAAACTTCACTTTATACTATTTTAAAAGAGCCCAAAGTAAAAATGTTTCTCATTTTAAAATTTCAGTATGTTATTTATCTCGTCCATATCTTTTTCTGCAGCATGTTAAAACTTTCAAATCTCTTAAGACGGTTAATTTACAAATTTATTAGTCCCAAATCCCCAAAACTAGAAAGTACAGAGGAGATCAAAGTTCTCTTGCACTTTACTCAAATGTTGTAATTGTCATCTTACCCTAATGTCCAAAACGTACTATCTTGCCACATGTTGTATCGATTATGTTGCGACTTAACAGAGATTACTTGAACTGTAATTTGTGTAGATGTAGCTGAAGTTTCTTCCATTATATTTTTTACGTCTTCGTCTTTACAGGCATTTGGTAGACAAACTCCAATTGATAACATTCGATCCTAAAATAAGACGTAAGTTTATGTGAATTTAAAAAAGATATTTTGAACTACCATTATCGGTTTTCATTGTATAGTATTTTCAATCGTTTTCAGCTTAATTCTATTAAACATCTTTGTGAGAATGTCCACATTTCGGCTAAAAACTAATTTCACATAATTTATAAACCGTAAAGAGAATTGTTAGTTGCACATAATAGAATCGTTTTTTGTTTCTCTTATAAAATTTACCTTGTGGGGCTTTGACATTTAATTATGGGCAACATTATGTTGAAACTAGTTGAAAAAATATTTGTTTCTAAATATTAACTAAACTTTTTGGATACATTTCGAATTAAAATATTCTTTATAATAATATAGATAGACCCATACGGTTTTTAGGAGGTGCTTTCAAATTGTATTGATAAGAGTGTGTATCGATCATAAGATCTAAATACAATAGGAACTGTTTCATTTAGGTTGTTTATTAAACCCATTATCATTTTGCAAAACTTCATTATTTCGGAAAACTTAAAAACATTTTTTTACGAATTGGTCACCACACACAAATGGAGACTAGACAAACTGCAAAAACCAGTTTGAGTAGTTTTGTCGTATCTGTGATGATTGAAGAAACAAATTAATTTAAAAAACAAGAGCTCTTGTTTTTCATTTTGCCCTGTACTCTCCTGACAAGAAACTGTATACAACTTTTCATGCTTAGTGATCTCAAAGAAGAAGAAAAAAAAAGGGGAGTCAAAATATGATATCAGTAGGGGAGACCGGGGCTAGTTGACTAAGTTTTTACAAGTTTATTTTTATTAAATTTGTTATATGATCGGTATTGATCTGTAGCATGCCAAAAAGTCGGAAATGTATTCATATAGTTGATTTTATTAAAAAAAGGTATTTACGATCACTAGGAAAAAAAATATTTGACATATTAGGAATGATGAACAAGTAAGTCGACTAGCCCCGTTTACGGGGTTAGTTGACATATATGATGGGGTTAGTTGACTTGACAATTCCTTATAAGTCCTTAATAAAAAAAAAATAATGAGTTATACAAAAAATGTTTATTTTCTCAAAATACAAAAGCAAATAAAAAAACTAATAATAGGGGACTACAAATCGTCATCTGAGTCACAGTTAATGCACTTATAGAAAAAAAGATTAGAGCTGCCGACACATTTTTCATGAGCCCATCTATGGCAACTTGTACATTGTACCCAGTTCTCACCACTAGTGCTATTACGATAAAATTCGTCGCATACCAGACACTTAGTCTCACCGTCCGATTCTGAAGATGATGAGTCTGTAGTAAGGCGAGATGTAGATGCGACTGGACTTCCTTCGCGGAAAAGAAACTTTCGACCATCTTTAGGTTTGGCGTTTTTTATATTTTTCTTCTCAACCTTATTTTTTCCCTTAGGTGGTAATTTCCTTTTTTTCACATTTTCCTTTTTTTGTCGGAGAGCTTCTTTAATTGGAGTATCTGTTAAGATAGCAGTTTATCTCTTTTTTCTTACCTTCCTGGTGTTTTGTCTTGGGCCTGCTTTGGGAAACGGTCTAACTTCCTCAGGACTTAAGATCTTTAACGAAGGGTCTTCTTGATTTTCGATTTGACTTTCATTTATTTTGCCATCCTCGTTTACTCCATCAACTTGTCTTTCATTGTCAACTTCGTTTTCTCTGTTAACTTCATTTTCTTTGTCTACTTGGCTTTCTTCATTAATTTGGCTTACTTTATCAATTTCATTTTCTTCGTGGTTTGTGGGTGCAGGCCTATCTGTAACGTATGAAGCTAAAAGGTCACTATCAGTAAAAATGTTTTCATCAAACGGAGAAATTCCCGTTTTTTTAAATGTCATATCATATTATAGAGTCTTGCCCGCATTATTTATCATCCAATTGTCAATAGCAGAATTACAATATTTCTTCAGTGGTCCGTAAACGCTTCTGTCCAGCGGTTGTAATTTATGCGAGCAGTCCGGTGGGAAAGATAAAACTGTTACGCCGTTTTCCTTACAAATATCCAAAGCTGCTATTGAAAGATGATTCTCGAGCAACAAAAGTACGGGTCTCTCCTTTGAACTTTGATTAAAAAGTCTTTGGCAACACTATTAACACTCCTATCTTCGTTTATGACCATTTGGACTGCTCGTAACATAATATCTGGCGGCGTTTTGCCTTTGTTAGTTTTTCGCTTGTAAGTTCGCATAATTATGTCTGTAACAAACTAGATGAAACAAAATCAAATTTTTTACTGACTGAGTAAATGCAAAATTTACCTGGGGGTCAGTTGACTAATAGTCAACTAACCCTACATGTGCTTAGTCAAGAAGCCCCGTATGACATAACGATACTTTTAAGGCCGCATTTAAAAAACACGCAAACATCCGTACAAATGAAATAAATAAAATCATAGTTAACTGATCACATTTTTACAAAATACTTATAGAAACGTATACAATCTATCCCAAAGAACAAAAATCAATAATTTATCAGAACAAAAATAATTACTTACCAACGATGATTATAGATTATTTATTGTTACTGACACGTACGACGAGCGTTCATCGCAGCAGCACGTGTAATAGCGGATCCAATACCTATATGTATGAAAATCGCAATTCTAGCGCCATCTCACAGATTACACAAAAATTACACAGAATTAGTCAACTAACCCCATAAGTCAACTAGCCCCGGTCTCCCCTATTCATACAGGGTGTCCCACAAAAAAGTTCAGGAGAGTGAAAGTGTTGGTAGCGCAAAAAATGTAACACGCTCTGACAATTTAGACATTTTATTGTAAAGATTCCAAAATCTGTACAAAAGTGTACCAAATTTAAAATAATTATCTCGTAAAATATATGGGGAAAAACGAGAAACACTAAAAAAAAATTAAAGCTTTGACACCCTGTATATCAAAAATAAAGCGTTCTTAACCGCATGTTTATAAGTATTTTTTTCCTATTTTGACGAGCACGTGACATTTAGTAACACCGTGTATAGACGTATGTCTTAAATGCGCTGCTACATAATAGTATATTAAAGTACATGTTTTATAAAGCATCATCTTATAGCACGCGTCCATGTTAAAAAACGAGCCGCTTGCGGCGAGTTTTTTAACGGGACAAGTGCTCTAACTGCTTTATAAAACACGTACTTTATACTATTTTTTCTATTTTGTATTTTTTTCAATAAGAAAATACATATTTAAAAAGAAAATCAACCCTTCAAATTTTGTAAATTTGTGTGTCTAAATTCTATGTTGGTAATACTCTAAATTTCTTTTTATCATAGTAGCCTTGACAATAAATAATATTTTCTTTGTGTCATTGTCACGAAATTTGTGATTTAATATTTCATAGAGTTGTTCATAATTATAATTAAAAAAATATGGAGCATGATAATCTAAGTTTAACTCCCCCTGAGTTAAGGGATATTGCTAATAAAACGATAAATCAACTTTTACCAGAGA
This sequence comes from Polydrusus tereticollis, assembly GCA_963920685.1. Classification (NCBI taxonomy): domain Eukaryota; kingdom Metazoa; phylum Arthropoda; class Insecta; order Coleoptera; family Curculionidae; genus Polydrusus; species Polydrusus tereticollis. The sequence goes on from OY987329.1 coordinate 109,388,232, forward strand.
AATCCCGAAAACTTTCTTTTCTCATGGATAACAATAACAGGAAACGTCAGACGTCAACAGAATAAAACATTTAAATATAACCAATGCCAACTTTTAAAAAATAAAATTCGGAGTTCGAAATGGATATATTTCGAACTCGCTAGCGCGTTCGAAATATCTATTTTTCGAGACAAAATTAGAAAAAAACTAATACGAACTTGACAAATTTTGGGCTGGATTCAAAACATGGGAAAATACTGTCGAAACGGTTTTTCAGTTTTTACTCTATCAAGCTATGAGTATTCAAAATTTCGGGTTTGTTAAAAACAACGAATTATTCGATAAATTAGCAATGTCAAGTTGGATATAATGTCAAAATTTTAACCTAATATTATTATGTTCGAAAGGCATGTTAAAAGGTAAATTTTGTGTCATTGTGTTAAAGATTTTGGCGTTTTTTTTATATCCATTTTCAGTGACTATTTCACGAGAATGTGTTACACTGGCAAAATGTCATAGCAACGGCCTGTTTTCTACTGGCAAAGTTACTACCTGCACCTACCTGGACAAAATTCACATGTGATTTTTACAGCGACAAAATTTTAATATTTGGTCGAAAGAAATTTTGTTATCATGGTTCTGTTAATTAATTTATCGTATCATTGAGGATTAAGTAATTTTTATATGATATCTTTATTAATAATTATTAACATCATAAACGTACTAAAACCTACATAAAACCTTAGTTACTCATAATACATTAGTTACCAAAATTTAATACGTTAGTTACGAAAGCATAATACGTTAGATACCAAATAATATTAGAACTATTTTTCATGAACATGTAAAACAATATTTTGACAGTTTTCAAATTTGATGGATACACCTTTGTCTTTAACGTCCACGATCTTAGGCATGCCCTCTGAAGACTGATTAATGACCGAGAAAGCACTCCTTTCGATTTCGTGCGGTTCCCCAGTGCCTAATCCACTGCCGGAAACATCGCCGATTTGAATTTTGCGAGCAATGGAAACTTTCTTGGTCACACTTTCTTCTAAATACCCTCTAGCAACCTTCGCCGATTCCCATCCAACAAGTTCTTGTAGGTCTAATATATCTCCTCCAGCATTAACAAGAAAATTTGCCGAAGATCTTCTAACGCAGTGACCAGTATACAAATTAGGATTTTCAAGTGAGAGATACTCAGCTATTTTTTGAGGTATTTTAGAGAAGAAATAAATGCCGCAGGGCTGTACCGTACATTTCCCTCTTCTATATGATACAAACAATCTTTGGTGAGTGACATGGTCTGGCCTTAACATTGCGTACTTTTGAAATAAAAGCACAGGATTGACTTCGCCGTCAAATATCATAGCGAAAATACGTTTCTTGTGGGTTTTTGAGTCGGGAATAGTAACAATCAGCTTGTCCTCTAAAACGTCAACATCTTCCGTGGTCATCTTCGCTAATTCATTAGTTCGACAGGCTCCTCCAATTCCAATTAAAAAAGCCACTTTCATCATTAAAAACTTCTCGTCTGAGGCAGAACACACAAATTCGTTGACTTGTTCTCTTGTAAATACTTTTGATTTTTTTGCTCTATATCCAACATTTTTCTTCTTGATGAAACGTATTAAGGCGCCGTATTTGTCGATTTCCACTCTTTCCTTCAGTTCTAAAGTCGCTCGTAACATGGAATATTTCGGCCATAAGGATGAAGCAGAGTATTCCTCAGAGAGTTTTGCGAAATACGCCAGCAATACCGTTTCTTCTGCACCTTGAACATGTACTTTGTTTCGCCACTCACAAAACTGCCGATATTCTTTTTCATAATGGATTTTAGATTTGTCCGGAAGCAAGTTCAACCTTATAATGTTGGCTGCAGCTAATATATCGTCAGGAATATCAAAATCTTGCATGATTTTAATGATGACTTTTTGAAATGCTAAAATGAAATGACAAAACACCTTGTTTTTATTTTCGCATCGCCGTTGTCAATGATACGATAAAGCTTTGAATATAACTCGATTATTAGCGATTTAACACCGTCTCGGACATTGCGGGTGACTCGGCTGTCGCCTCGTCACCTAGCAATGTCCTCGACTATTATAAATCGCATAATAATCTCGTTATATTAATAGCTATAAAATGTCATTGTATTATTTCTTGTTAACAAACGTCACTAACGTCAGATTAGTTCAGTTCAAAAATGAGTGTTTCTGAAGAAAAAAACAGATTTGGAATACAATCCATTACAGAAATTAAAAAGGCAGTGTCGAAGAATATACCTCCAAATACGCGTATCTCCAAAACTTCCATTTGGCGACAGTTTTCGCAGTTTTTATTGATAAGAGATTATAAGCTTGAAAAGCATACTTCAGCCGAAGAATTAGCAAAAATTATGGAAGATTATGCTTACAACTTGAAAAAACTAAACGGAGAGGACTACAAAGAGTCAAGTATCAAAAGCATATGGAACACCACGGCGCAGATGCTACAAGAAAAGTACTATCAAGAATTTAATATAAAAATAGTCCCATTTACCGACATTGTTTTTAAATCAGCCCTTTTGGCAAAGGACTTAAAACGAAAACAACTTCAAGGTAACCAAGAAAAAAGAAAAGAAAGTTCGAAAGCCCTTACAACACAAGAATTATTGGAAATGATAAAAATTCATGACGAAGACACCCCAGACGGCCTACAGAAAAAAAATATTTCACTTTTGAACTTGCCTGGCGAGGCAACGAAGCAGTGAACTGCAAAGTACATTATTTCCAACAATATTTTTAAAGACCACACAAGTAGGTGCAATAGCCTTGGCCAGTAACAAATGGTTGGTAAGAAATAACACTAACAAAGATCTTTGTCCTATTCGTCTATTTTTAAAATTATTTGAAAAGAGAAAATACCAATCCAGAAATTACCAGTGACAGGCTTTTTTTGGCAGTTCATCGAAATTGGAAAAAAGGAATTTGGTACAAAAACATGCCCATTGGAATCAACAGCATGTCAAAATGGGCCAAACTCTCAGCAGAAAAAAATCGGCGTAAATACCAAAAAATTTAAAGTAACAAACCATTCACATTTCTGCCCTTGCAAAAAATGGCGTTGGTGAGCAAGAAATGATCAAATTAACAGGACATTCCCATGCCAATTCTTTGAAGCCTTATTTGCAGTTAGACTCTGAACATCATTTAAAATTAATTAAAAACTTAAGAAAAAAAGCACCAGATCAAGTAATATCATCAAATAAAAATCAATCAAATACTGCACAAACATTTAATTATCCCAACTGTAACTTTTATATCAATAAATAAGTTATTTTTTTGTTTTATTCTTAAATAAAAGCTCTCTAATTTTTTTCTTCTTTTTTGTCTTTCTTCTCGTGAAATAGTCATGTCGAATACCACTCGAGAAAAAATTGTGTAAGCAAAATTGTTCTCAAGGTTTTATTCGAGTTTGTTGCTTTTCGGCAATTTCGCTCATGACATTTTCGACAAAATCACTCGCCTCACGGCTCGTGATTTTGTCAAAAAATTGCCAAGCAACAAACTTTCATACCTTTCGAAAATTTTGCTGACAAAATTTTTTCTCTTGTGATTTTATATATGACGAAATGTTTCTATTCATCTGTTAAAAAATACGGCCTAGTCTAAAATACTATTAGGCATATAGTAGAGATTATTTAAAAGGACGAAAACCACAATAAAACCTGCAACAAACAAAGAACGCTACAGGGTATTCTTAGTACATTAATTAATCCTTTTTAAATATAAATATAATAAAACAAAAAAAACAATACAAAAATATATTTCATATTTATATTTATAACATTTTTATAAAAAAATAAAGAAATAAACATACAACTACATACAAAAAAGTTAATCTGAATCTGAAGATAAAGAAATGTCACTTTCAGAATCCGAACCAGAATCTGACACATCAATCAGTGGCTTAACCTGAACATCCAGAATGTATTCTTTTTGCCAATAATCCCTTATAATATTATTTGTATGGCAAACACAATCAGATAAATTTTCAGGGGTAATGGTTTGTAATGCCTCTTTCCAAACATCCAAAACGGCATTTTCATCTTTCCTGTCTTTTCCAATAATTTGTTTATTAAAAAATGTTTTGCTTTGGGCCCAAATTAATTCAATAGCGTTGAAAATGCAGTGGTAGGGCGGCAATCTCAAATCTTGATGACCCATAGTACAAATTAATTCATCCACGGCATATCATAATTTTGCTTTGTAGCCAGGAAATGATAATTTTCCGTGTCTTAGCGTTAAAAATTTTGCACGAAAGTCAAATGTCGAATAAACCCCAAAATTTCTCGCCCGTACCTGAATTTTTGGGTACCTAGGAAAAGGTTCTTTGTTCCGCTTTAATTTCTCACACCTGACAAAGAGAGGCAATTGAGGGTTGGTATATTATATTTGCTAATCTCATGCCTATGATTTGTTTAGAATAAAGAAAGACGGTTAAAACCTGTAGCTTTCTTTGTTGCAGGTTTTATTGCCCTTTCGGTCTTTTTAAATAATCTCTACTATAGGTACTTTGATAGAGCGTTATTGACGTCAAGTTTAAGAATATTTTCTTTTAATCGATATTGGGGCCAAAAGGCTTTCAAACACTTACCTCGGTTGTAAAACTGGAGTTAAGGTGCAGCTGCATCAGAAAAAATGTTACTGAAAATGGTGGCGCGGATGTGTAAACCAGCTTGCCCTTCTGATACCCAACAGCTTGACTTGGACTGGACGGTTCGAGTTTCCGAACTGATGCCATTCTCACTACCCTTGATTGATTCTAAAATACATGGGTGAAACTAGTCATATTTTTACTATCGGAAACAACATACCGGGTGATGCATGGCTTAGTTCAATATAGGAAATCCAATGTAAATTTTGAGGTGGCTAAATATTGGCTCCCCTGTACATTTTAGAGAAAAATTGAATCATAATTCTTTGAACAGGCCGATATAATAAACCCATGTGCCAAGTTTGAATAAATTTTAATAAGCCAATCCTAACTTATTCAATTGAATGTGATGGCAAAATTACGAAATATTTACAATTTAGATTATTTACTACTAGATAATACTGCAAACACTGGCAAATAATTTCTATGACTCTTTTGTCAAAAATTGACGTAAACCTGGACATAACGAATAAAGATTATTACACATTAAAAACACATTTTTTTTAAATTTTACTATTTTTACGGTTCGTCGGCGCATCTGAGGCCATCTTGAACCGGTCATCGACCGTACGGTCTACCGACTGGGGAGTGTGAAACGGCACCTTCATCCTACGAGATATCCGATCTCATCCGGCCTGTCCGGCGTGAATAGGATGGTTTTGATGTCGATTCATTTTATACTCTTCCCTTAGACAAGAGCACGCGGTGTTTCCCAAGCGGTCACCCATCCAAGTACTAACCGCGCTCGACACCGCTTAACTTCGGTTATCTGACGGGAACCATTTTAATAGTATATTATTAACCAAGGTTTAGACAGCCATCATTATTGCCCGAGCGGCAAGTTTAAATCACGAGGAGCGGAGCGACGAGGGATTTAAGACGCGAGGGCTATAAGCTGTCTAAACCGTGGTTAATATAATATTTTTTCCACTACTACAAACTTTTATAAGACATTTATCTTTATAGTATTAATAATAATTATAAAAAATTATAGGGAAGTATAAGTATATTTTTTAATCAAGAGTTTTCCGTTTTTTTAAAAAATGAGCGAAGAAAATGTTAGTGATATTATTAGGTATGTGTACACCTCCAGAATTAAGGATGGAAGCAGAAAAAATGTTGATTGTATCGATATTTTCTCCATTGTGTGTCCATTTTAAGTGACTAATGATTAGTCACTTAAAGTGGAGACACGCAAGTCATGATTTCCCGCTAAATAATTCCATAATTTCAAATTAAGTAACGAATTTTCAAAATGTGAACATCAAAATTTTGATTTTATTTTAATTTGTGTGTTTCTACGTCCATATACAATTTTAGTATTGTCTCCAGATTTTTATTTTAATTGTAATTGACTTGGGTTTCAACACGTTTTCTTCTCGCATGTCCTATATTAATTCTATGAACATCCTTATGAACAATCTCATCCTATATGATTTCCGAAAGCTTGGAATAACTTTAAATTAAAGAGTACTCTTTCATTTGCTGCACTCCCCAATATTCACTAGTTTATTCCTTAACTAGTCAGCAACGACTACCCTCTCTATAAATATAAGTATGTCATGCCAGCACTAGTTTAACAATGTTTGGCGCATACGGACATTAAGCAAACGGCCCGAAATGCGCCCAAAAAACCGGGCCTGAAGCCCGGCGGCCGTTGAAATGTCCTTGGGTTAAATAATTGACTTTTAAATTACAAGTATTGTATCACACGCGTTCCGGCGGTGCCTTACTGGTGTATTGCAGAGGTTAGTTTTGCTCCGCGGAGCTTAATATTAAAATTTCAAGAAACGTACTGAAGCGGTAAACTGTATTCTAATGGCAGAACATTCTGGGAAAAATGCGAAAAAACCCAGTAAATTTTCCCGGCGCTTTGTGTGTCGCTAGGCCCTTGCCAAAACACATTTTCGTTTCACCAATCCGGCAATCACATATCTAAAATAAAAGACACCATTATGCATTTCTTAATAAGCCTTTAATTTAACATAACATACCTAAGAACAGATTTTTCACAAAAACATTAATTAATGAAATGTTCAAGCAACCCTCTATTAACTTTAAGCTAAACAATATCCTAACCGATTATAAAATTCATTTCTAACATTATGGAGTTGATATCGTGAAATTCTGTCACATCTAACGAAATACAGTTTTTAGGCTGGTCTAGATTTTCAAATTTTACATCTATAAATAAAATTTTTTAAGTGACCGCACAGAAAGAAGTCGTTTGGCGAAAGGACAGGAGACCTGGCTGGCCAAAGATTAGATGCCGTGGGCAATAATATTTGCGTTAAAAATATTTTGCAAGTATTCTCTAACCATAAGACAATTATGTGCAGGATAACCATCCATTTGATACCAGATCTCCTGATTTTCGCGTACAACTTCTTCTAGTGCGGGTTCAATTTCATTTTGTAGTAAGTCCAAATAGGTTACTGCTATAAGGTTGCCTTCCATAAAAAATTATCCAATAATGTGATGTCCTACAATTCCCGCCTAAACATTTATTTTTTGTGGATATTGCGTCCGAGTATGAACCAGATGATGTTTATTTGCATGGCTCCAATGCCGACAATTTTGAACATTTGGTCCGTTGTTGAGGGTGAATGTACATTCATCGGTAAAACAAATATATCTCAAAAAATCCCTATTATTATTTGCTCTTCCCATTACCTCAAAACAGAATACCATTCTCCGTTCTTCATCACCTTGCCGTAGCTCTTGATGTTTTTCATACTTGTAAGAAAAATACTTATGATTTTTAAAAGTGCGCAATACTGTGGTTTGGTGTTTTCCTACGGCTTGCCCAAGAAGCCTCGTGCTAATCATTTTATTTTTCTTCACGTGCAGTAAAATATCAAGATCTCTATTATCCCTTTCTTCAGCTCTATTGACATTCTGAGTTGATTATTTACAGTTATTTATTACAGTGCCTTTGGACTCAAATTTACTAATGATAAGTTTAATTAATGAAATGGAAGGGATAGGCTTATCAGGGAATTGAACTGAAAACATTTTAGACACTGCTCTTAAACTATTTCCTGTATAATACCACTTAAGCATAGTTACTTTTCCTTAATCGAATAGCTCATATTTAGCTATAATTAAAGCGCCTTCAATAAAAATGTTGTCACTGACGCTACCTTTTGTTTTGTCAATGCCAAATAACAAATTGCTGGTGTTTGCTGTATTACCTGTCCTAAAGTATGAAAATTTCGTAATTTTGTCATCACATTTAATTGAATAAGTTAGGATTGGCTTATTAAAATTTATTCAAAGTTGGCACATGGGTTTATTATATCGGCCTTTTAAAGAAATTCTAATATAATTTTTCTCTAAAATGTACAGGGGAGCCAATATTTAGCCACCTCACAATTTACATGGGATTTCCTATGTTCAACTAAGCCGTACGTTAGATGAAGATCCTCACGTTAAATTAGTACAAAAAAATTCTTTGGAATGGTTCATCGACGTTTTGCTAATTGCGACTGCGACTAACAATAAGATACAGGGTGTTGTTAATTAAAGCATATTCTTGCTCCATTTTTCTTTTATATTAACATTTTTAAATACAAACTAGCTGTGACACATTGTCGATTCGGTAAAATAGTCTTATTTTATCACACCGTATTATAAGTTAAGAAGAACAAAAAAAATATTGCTCAATGATTTATTTATTTTAGACAAAAACTCATTATGATTTCATTGCTACGTAAATAACTTAATGAAGAACACAATGTTTGTTGTACTTGTACCTTAACAGGTAAAGTTCATAAATATTTGATGAGGAATAAACAAATTATTTAAAATACATAACCAAAGTACATATTTATTAAAACGCCTAGTTTTTATACCCGGTGAACAATTTGGTCCTGAGAGGTAAAAAAATGCATGCAAAATGTTCCGTAAGTATTAGGAAACGAATTATCTATTTAATTTAAAAATTGCTAAAATTGACTCTATTTTTATAATACTAAATTTTTTACATTTATCGCCATTTTAGACCTCTGCTAAATTATGTGAGATACAAGATGTAAAATCACTTTAACATATTTTCTACAAAAGACAAAATTATAAAGGATTTAAATAGAGGATGTAAACAATATGGGCCTGGGATTATAAATAATATATTGCAAATTAAAATAAAAATCATGAAAGTATTAATTACCCATTTAAAATTGTAATTTTTCAAGGTTTAAGATAACAAAATTGAATTGAAAAATCGTAAAAAGTATACAGGTATTATAAAAAAGTTATTTTTATTTTATTGCATTAATCTTTATTTACTATGAACACTATTATTATTATTTTATGGTTTATTATAATTTAGCCCGTAAGTAATCTCGTGAAACACCTATTAAACTCAAAAGAATATTTCGCACTCGTGCCATTATAATTTTTGACGAAACGCGATATTTATTATTTTTATTAATAACCAATTATAACAAAGCAAAAATTATCTAAATTTTAATATGCCAACAATATAATTGTATCAGTTTTCCAATCAGATGAAAATATGAATGGAGAACTTTAACCCGAACTTTTAGTCCTAAAACTTTAACTGACTAACTTTATTAAATAATTTTTTCTAAATAGACATTTGAGCTGCAACATGATTCTCCATTTAACAAAAAAGGGGCTGAGCCCCCTTTTCCACCTTAATTTTATAAAAATAAAAATATTTATCTAGAATTAAAAAAAAAAAAAATTTTGGAAGATTCCTTTTTGAGGGAACACTCTTAAAATATCAATATATATAATAAATTACAATATAATATAATACAATTTTAGGAGAATTGGCATGGCTAAGGGATTTTCCAATAACAATGGTAAACCCTCAAATATAACAATAGCTTGCGATAAATTCAGGGTGGACCTACCTAAAGAATGCTCATTATTTGGATCCTTTAATGTAAACACAATAGATTTTAAGGGATGATGTTTAAATTGTTCTTGATATCCCAGTATGCGCTTTGCATATTTAATGACTATTTATTACTTCGCGCCATTTAAAGATATGCTATAGCAATAAACACCCTGTATGTATTGTAATATGTATGAAATGTTACCGTATACACCTCAATTTAATTGGACTTTACAGAACAGGTTGCACATGGGACAAATTGTTCTTTAGATAAAATCACACGAAGAATTACAATATATAGAATATAATTGTACATATAAAAAAAATAGTTATTGACGAATGCATTATTACACGGGGTCTTGATTAGGTTTTTACGTCAGAATATTCCATTGACATCTGTTGTTTCATCGAAGACTTTTTGAGTCTTGTCGCTTAGTTAAATGTATTATTGAAAATGTATGCAGGACAATCTTTATATATGATATAAAATAAGTTAACCCATAAAATTCAAAGTTTAACATTCAGCAAAAGCTCTTAAAATATCTCAGAACGCAACAATTACATAGCACTGAAAGGGAGGTTTGCGATTTTATAACAAACTAATTTTAAAAATAGTAACCCCTATTTAAATAATATTTTTTTAAACTCACCTGCGAATTCACAATAATGTTTTTTGATTTTGGTTCAATGTGGTCACACAAACTTTGAGATCCAACCCAGTAGTTATTTCCCCAAAACCACCCTGTTGAATATCTTCCACTGGCATCATCCACTAAAATCCAAGATATTAATAATTAATTTTTACAAAAAATACCCACAAATAGAGCGCATTAACATAAAATAAACGGAAAAAAAGTATGCTTCAGTTAAGTCAATTTGCATTCATCCAAGATATTAAGTGATTTGTATATAACGAAGAAGATATATTCTTTACTATAGATTATATTCTTGTTTATTTTGATTCACCGGAAAAAATCCACAGGTTTCATTCAAGATATTTTCGTATTCATAAATGAAAAATTTCTCTTTTAAGATAGAACTTTACTCAAGAATATTTTAATTTTAAAATTCTTCAATTCATATGTCGTCGTTGTTTCATTTAAGAAAATATTGTCTTGGAGGGAAACTTAGGAAAGTGTTAGAATTATCTGGTTAAGATTAAAGTAGGGGATCGGAAAATGCGTTACGAAACTTGGAGGAATAATTCTACGTAGTAAAGTAAAGATAGAAAGTCATGGAGCAACAAAAAATCGAAATCTTAATATTTTCCTAGTTACAGGTTAGATAAAAATTTGAATTTTGGCAGGCTGTAACTAGGAAAGTATTAAAATTTCAATTTTTTTTGTACATGACTTACTACCTTTATTTTACTACGTAGAATCATACCTTTAAGTTTCGTAGCGCATCTTCCAAATAACCTGTATACAGTGAGCCCACGGAACGATAGTTTAGATTAAAACATTAATGAACATAAATGTGAATAACAAAACTCAGTAACAAGAACATTTTTTTTCCTTAGACCCGTTCTGAGCCGGAGCACTGCGGCCATAAGTAGGCCTATTGTGCAAACCTTCATTTTATTGTATCCACTCGTTTATCTTGGTTCCGTGTATTAGTTTATACACGTCAACTGCTGATTTAGTGGTTATTTCATTCAGTTCCAGTTTTACTCTCCCGAATATGACATAGCGCTTGAGATTCAGGGATTCGCATTAACAGACTACATGATAGACAGATTCCCTATCCTTGCCGCAGAGCCTACAGCTAAGATCTCCATTGTATATCTTCATTTTGTTCGCGTGATCCTTAACAGCCATATGTCCTGTTGGGATTTTCGTTGTTATTCTTAGTTGATTCTTGCTAAGGTTAAGCAACTGTTTTGATAATTTAGGACCAATACTTCCCATAACTGTCTTGCTATAATTGAGTCCCTGTCTGCTGTTTCAGTAGACATTGTTTCCATTTTTGGTTCATCGCTTAATAGCTTCTCTTAATGTGCATTTAGGCACTCCTAGAGCTGGTTCAGGACCAATGTATGGTGCAGCTGATGCTTGCCCCGCAAGCTTGTCTGCTCTTTCGTTGCCAAAAATTCCTCTGTGACCCAGTATCCAGAATAGTTTCACAGTATTGCTATCCGCCAAGGTTCTCAGTTCATTCTGGCATTCCCAGAGTAGCCTTGATGTTACCCTCTGACTCATAATAGCCTTGAGGACCGCTCGACTCTCTGAGCATATGTAGATTCGTCTATTTTGGTAGGCTCTTTTATTGTTTTCCCATGCACATTGTAGTATGGCATAGGTTTCTGCCTGTAATACTGTTGAGAGTTTTCCCAACGGAAAGAACAAGTCTTTTCTTGGTCTTAATCCGTATATCCCAGCCCCTGTACCCACTTCAGTCTTGGATCCATCGGTGAACCACACCAGAGCTCCACACAGAAAGTCTAGTTCGTTGTTTGTCCACACGGTACGATCCTGAATGCTTACCTCAAAGGGTGTGTCGTAAACAAATTTTGGTGTCATATGGCCTGATCTCATCTTCATCTCCGGCACATGTGCTATTTCTTCTATAGGTTCGTGACCTACCTTTTTTTCTAGAGGTAGGCAGCATCATCTGAAGGCGGTGGAGGCTCATTCGCGCTTCTTCCAGTATTGTCAACGGAAGAGGAGGGAGGTCAAGAAGGCGCTCCATCGCTGCAGAAGAGGTCGATTTCATTACCCCTGTTACACATAAGCAGAAGCAGGCCATTCTCTTGTTTTTCCTAGCTTCAGTATAGAAGTCTTTTGCAGGACTGCTGGCCACCAGATCATGGATGCGTAAGTTATTGAGGGTATCACCACTCTGGTGTATATCCAGTGCACCATCGTGGGCGATAAATCCAATTTCTTTCCGTACATTTTTCTTATTACTGCAAGAGTAATTTCAGATTTACGGATAATTTTTTCCGTGTGGCTATTCCAAGTAAGTCTAGAGTCCAGGATGACCCCCAGATATTTCTGCTTCTCTAGCCAGCTGCAACGTTTGTTCTTGGAGGATTAGGGGTCCTAATCCCTCTTTTTCCCTTCGCCTTGTGAAGGGGACTATGAAGGTCTTTTGAGGGCTGATGTTTAGATATTCCCATCTTCTCCACTATTTTAAGGACCCCAGCATTCTATCTCTCACAGATGTGTTAAATTTTCCTTGTGTCGTGACCAGATCATCAGCATAACCCAAAATTGAGTGCCCCGCCCCACTAAGTTCCCTCAAAAGGCTATCCATGACAAGGTTCCGGAGCAAGGTAGAGAGAACTCCTCCCTGTCACTAGAACCGTCATAGATGTGAACTTTGTTAAATCGACGCGTCTTTAACCGTGCACTTCATCAGCAATCCTAAACGCCCAAAACATATTACGGCGCCAACGTCGCTGGATCCCTCAAGAATTATTTCTTAAAATTGTTTTGATTTAAGACTATGCCGCATTCCCTGTTTTAGCATGAAACATAATTCGATAATAATAACATATTAGTTAAATGATAATTAGAGTACACATTCTTGTTTAAAATTGAAAATGAAAACCGTGACATTTTCTATATTGAAGTATGCTACTTATTTGTGCCAAGAATAAATGTTTGATTCAAAAATATATTATACTATATATATTATTATAAATAATTGTCTATTGTGCAAGAATTTTTTTTTCTGTGTATGCACAAAAAAGGCGTAGACCCAAAAATGCTCATTTTCAAGATTATAATTTAAATAAAACAGCGTTCTTGATTCGCATAAACCTATAAAGGCTTCCACACACCGACGCGGCCACGGCCACGGTAGCGGTGGCGGCCGCGGTGGCGATCATATTAGCGGTCGGGCGTATTCACACCAAAGCGGTGAGTGGAGCGGTAAGATAGTTTCCGTTTACAGATTTTATGTATACAAAAATATATTTTTAAACGTCCAGGTTTCATTTTTATTTCTATTATTTGATATTATGATAGACGATGTGGAAGGAGATAATTTAACATTTTCTATTAATAATTCTAGTATATTATTTGCCATTACTACTGTCACTTCCCGCAGTCAAAGTTGACACGTTGTATTTGACCGTCACCGCATATCAGAACGCTGACCTAGGCCGCTTGATCTAGACCTTCCCGCGCTGGTATGATTTCATTCATTTATTTCCATGTGTTTAGATTGGCCGCCACCGCTACCGTGGCCGTGGCCGCGTCGGTGTGTGGAGGCCTTTAATTGGCTTCCAGCACCACTTGACGTAGATACCTGGTTACGCGTGTTCCATTCCAGCGTTTGCTCTTCTCTAAGTCCTCGCTGGTCTGGTTGGGTGGATTGCTTGATTGCCGCGAGATGTCGCCACGTGCAACATCTTGCAGACGTACCGTTACATTTTGTGTTGAAATGCACTGTGAGGTCCCTTTCATTCTCGTGCACCAAATTCGCGTCCGCATAGGCCACTCCCTCTCAACCCCCCGAAATCTATAATCCGGTGTCCCTCAAGGCGCACCACATCTCTTCAACATATACATCCATGACATCCCCAAAGTCCCCGACAACACCCTAGCCCTCTATGCTGATAATACAGCCTTCGTCGTAAGGTCACTGAGTGCACGCATTGTCACGCTTGTGTTAGCTCCGGCCCTCGATAACTTCTTCAAGGTGGGCTCACCTTTACTCTTTCATTCTCGTCAGACTCTATAGCCTTGCCGAAGAGCCGTAATACGGCGAAACGCGTCCAAGGATTGGGTCTGACGAAAAAAAAAGGGACAAACTTCTTTAGACCTATTTTTTATTTGCCGAAAATTACGAAAAAAATATAATCGCAACAACAAAATTTAATTGCAAAATAAAGTTGTAATGCAAATAAACGCATTTAAAGTTATTTAAAATTTGAACCGTTCATTATTTATTTATAATATTGTCGATGTAATTTTAGCAAAAATAAGTAGAAAACAAATCTTTAAAACAATAATGTTACTTAATAGCAGTGGCATAGCTACAAGGGGGGGGGGGGCGATCGCCCCCCCCCGCCTTAAAATGCTGGATACGCCACTGCCTAATATCTTGTTATTTTTTTTTATGTGTAAGTAGATTACATATACTTAATTATTTAATTAAATTTGGCACTAAAACCTTTAAAATGTAGGTAACATAAATTCAAAAGAACATCATTATTGCCGCTAGGCAAAACCAACTCATTTATAAACCAATTAGGTTTTTAATTTAAAATATTTGTCGAAACATACAATATACAGTAATGTATTACAATAGGTTAATGCACTTACTAAGATTGCCAAAAACATCTCTAAAATACCTTTGACCTTAAACTATTCTTAAAATTATTAGGAGGGAAAAATATATATTTACACATAGGTATGTTTTAAAGAAACTTAATTATCTTGCTTGATTCTGGCGATAAGTAAGGTGTATGCATTTATTCTAATTTTTAAATTGTGGTTCACATACAAACTATAGGTAGGTAGTTAATTCAAAGCAGCGGGATTGAAGAAATTAGAAACATATTTTTCTGATTCTCCCTAATTTTATCTCTGATGTTGCCTTATGTCCCATTAATAATAAGATATCCTGTATAATATCATAATTCAAATTTAGCAGACTTCAATAAATTACAGCCACACCTGTAACCATAAAGTTTTGATCTTTTACCTTATAAGAATGCTAAAGACTTGTTATGTAACCGATCAAACAGATAATATTAATTTACCATTCTTTAATATATCCATATAAAACGTCTCATTAAAGGACATCCAAATTTAATTTTTATAAAATTATTGATAAATTAACGCTTTCAATTTTCCTACTTCAAGGATACCAAGTCATTGTCAAGATCATTAAAATTATCGTTAAATATTTGGCTTTGTATTAATTTGAAAAAACATTAATATCATAATAAATTGCACGTGTTAAAAAACTAAGGATGTTGTGGCTGGTCCTCTCCCACATAATCGTTCTTCAACACTATATGATTTTTCATAAGATTATTCGCATCAAAATTTGTCATTATTACATCACATTAGTGCTCGTATGCATCTAACCCATGGACAAGCACTCGGCAATTGCGTGGATGCAAGAATAGTTTATTCTGATACATTTTCAAACCGAAGTGTTTCGCATAAAGCAACCATTAAAGGCTCGACATTTTTTTGGAAATCACTTAAACGCAAGAATGTTAAAATTGTGAAAGATTTACTTCTTCTTGTTTACTTCAGCAGATTTTCGAAATCTATACATGTTGTACTCGAAACAGCATTCCAAGATTGTCTCGAATTTCGTTAAAATGGTGCGAAATTTTTATATCAGATCTTCCATGAGTCATGTCGGGCTACCTCGGTGGCCATAGAATAGGCCCACCTAAATGAGGCGGTGCACCGTCGTGCATATACCATATCTGATTTCTAATTTCTAAGGGGGTTTGTTGTAAATAAGTTTGAACCATGTAATCTGCCTTCAATAAAGAACGGTCCAATGAGATGATTATAATCCCTGCCCACATGTACCTTTGTTGGTGCTTTGCCTGTACTGTTGCATGGGGATTTAAGGCAATTTATTACTCCGTTTAGGGTGAAACCGGCTTCGTCCGTGAACAAAACAATACTAGTAAAACTATGGTGTTGCCTAAATTGTTGCAAAAACCAATTTGCGTAGTTGACTCTTGCGGAATAATCAGTGGGAGACATGGGATGTACCTTTTGGGCGTGATAAGGAGCAGTTGTTCTCGAAGGGTCTCATGAATAACCCACTTTGTCGCATGAACTTGAACCGACAGTTTTCTTACACTATTAGAGGGACTTTTAGCAATTTCATCCAGAATTTCTTCCTCTAAGTGAGGTTTCCTTCCTCTTCTTAGAGACTCTTCTCCACCACGATGCGGCAATAACTTCCTAAAATGGATTGGCAGAAGATTAGCTACTTTCACTTGACTTTTGTCTGTTTCTCATAAGCTACGATCAAGCCTTTTAAAAGTTCCTTGGTGCAGTAAACGTCGATTTGGAAATGTATAAGAATAAATTTATCTCGCCTCCACATAATTGCCGAGTTCTTGTCTTAAAATTAGATGGATATGATCATATTCACTATAGAAATAAGCCTTCATTAGTCAAGTGTTATGTATATAATCAATCAGACAGACAATTTAGAAAAGTGTGATCGATAAGCCATTGTTAACGAAGTAAAAACGGCGTTTTATTGTAGTATTCTGATTTATTATTTCAATAATGTGTTTTTTTCGAAAACTGCTAACTTTATCGAAACAAATGTAGAGTACCTTTCTTAAAGAGGAGTAACTAGAGCATTTAAATATTAGTTGAAAAAATAGTCCATACTTTCAGTGGAGTCAATGTAATATGAAATAAAACAATGCAGTCTTCCTCCACAGTTTAATTAAGCTGTGGAGGAAGACTGCTTTGTTTTATTTCATATTTAAATATTAGTTTCTAGCTCTGTTAAATGACACCTGTCAAAATTTTGGTTAGCTAACCAACTAGTGTGGTGGCAAGTCCAATTCTTCTTCCCTAACGATGTAAAAATTATTTATGTACCAAGAGCGTTAAGTAGACTATAATGCCCGGAAGGCGAAAGCAACTAGCCCGATGGCCTTTGGCCCGAGGGATAGTTTTCGCCTGATGGGCATTATAGGCTAGTAACGCCTGTGGTGTATACAATACTTTATTATTCATTAATTTTAAAATATAAATGGTTAAACTCCTGCATTTTTTTTTTCAACTATTTTCGCCAATTTTTAGTATTTAGTGAGCCCTGATCGGTTGTCATAGAATAAGTTTGACGGTTGCTAAGGGCTGTTTATTTTAAGCGTCTTTTACGTTTTATAAACGAAACTATGGAAATTGCACAAAATATTTTAGAAAATGCTGAAAAAGCTAAGAATAACTTATTATCGGCAAAGTCTGAAGCCCTGTACGACAAGGAGTATGAAAATTTTCTACAATGGAAAGTAAAAAAACCAATTTACGGTGATTACTGAAACAGTAATGATCGCTTACTTTCAGGAATTGGTATGTAACCCTTTTGCTCATTGGTAAAAACAATTTTTAATTATTTTTATTTTATTTTACTCGGAAAAATATACCCCTAATAGGCTTTGGACAAACTATTCCAGGTGAAGTCTGAACTTATAGTAAAGGAAAACATTAATATTTGAAGATATTGTCAATTAATAGCATTTTTAAAAGTTAAATCAAAGGGACATCTTCCTAAAAAGTCAAAAGTTTTGGAAGGTGAACAACTTTTATCAATAATGCGCCGAATGATACCTTCCTGCTGCATAAAGAGGTACTCGTAATGGGAGTTTTTGGCGGCCTAAGACGGGATGAGATGGTAAAAATGACCATTGATGATATTGAGGATAAGGGGCCTGTTATGCTTGTCAAGGTACCAGAAACTAAAACTGCTAGGCCAAAAAGTTTTACTGTAATCGAAGGAGACAAAACAGATGCCTTAATATTGGTTAGACAGTACCTTGCATTAAGGCCAAAAGGAATTAAGGAATGCAGATTTTTCCTTACATACCGAAATGGTAAATGCATAGTGCCTGTGAAAAATACACTAGGACGTGTTCCTTCAATCATAGTAAAATTTCTTAATTTAGAAAACGCCAAGGAATATACAGGACATTGCCTACGTCGGACTTCGTCCACACTTCTTATCGAGGGTGGTGCTTCCCTTGCAACCCTTAAGCTACACGAAAAAGGGAACAGTACTAGCGTAGCGGAGGGTTATATAGAGGAAAACATCACGTCGAAAAACTGAATAGCAAAAATGATAGCTAGCTCTGTTGCCGAAAAAGAAAATATATTAATTAATGTTGAAATGGAGCAGGAATCCGCATGCACATCGAGAAACTCAGCAATCAAGTCGCAAAATTTCATAGTTGGTCCAGCTTTTTTCTCAGGAAAATTCAAAAATTGTACATTTAACATAGGAAAAACAGAATAATATTAAGAAAAAAGATTGTTAAAAATGAATACAAATTTTGTTTAATATTTTCTTTAAAAATAATTACCGGGCATGACGAAAATCACCGGGCATTATGAACTTTATCGCCCGCTAAATCCGCTAATATTTCCTATGATATTATGATGATGTTTATAGCAACCGTTTCTAAGGTAAAATAATTCATAGATGAAAAATAAAATACATGTAGTATGGTTTTATGGGTCTTTACGTTATGCATAATAGTTATTTATATTACTAGTACGGTATGAGCTTACATTCACTCGTTGGTTACTACGACTCGGTCTACGACCTCGTCGTAGCAATATTCCCCACTCATTACTGTAATGAGCCTTACCGTAGGTACGTGTGATATACAACCCTTTATATAAGACCCAGAATTTTGGTTCTATTATGTATTCAAAATGATTTTCATATCATGAAAGTGACATTACACAAAAAATGACAGTGACTGACGGAACAAAAAAAATCATAGTTTGATTTAAAATGAGTAATGTAATAAGTTCATTACATTACTCAGTACGATAATATAGTATATTACATAACGCAAACAGGCTAAAATGGGTTATGTAATAAGCTCTTTCCGTGTGGGAAAATATTAAAATTTCATTAAATTATACATGCCGGTTAAAAAGTTAGGGCCGAAAAGGTAAGTCGCTGCGTACTCCTTGGGGTCTTAATGGGCACTTTCGGATTTTTTTCTCTATGACAAATTAGGGTTATTTTGTCCACCCCTATACGCTCCCGATAGTATGCCAGGAGCCCAAAGCTTTTTTGAATGTCCGAGGTTTCTATAAGTTTATTTTTAAGAAATACGAGTACGAGCTACGAAAAAATGCTTTGACATGACCTTCAAATTAGGATGGAGGTAGCTGAGGGTTAAAATAAATCAATTAAATCCGACTTACTTACATAACATTTGTAATTCTATATATAAAGTGAGTCACTAGAAATTAAAACGGTTAGTAGGTATGTGTAGCATCGAAAGCATTTCCGGTATAGCATTATCCAATAATCGATCATCTAATGAAGTACTTAAGATCTGTAATACAGGTTGGCGAAGGAGGTCACTAGAGCAAGAACAAACACAAAACCACTCTTACTTTTCGCTTTCTTGAAGACGATGAGAGTGCTGTCTCCGGTATAGCATGTTTATTTTTTATTACGTAACTGCAAAGAATGCATTCTTATATACAGGGTACTCAATTAGTGTGTAATTTTTTTAATAGGTTGCAAATAAAGAAAACTTTAAACACTAAAGTTATTGTTTCAAAATATTATAATTTCCTAGTTTGTGAGATTGATTCTATAACTTTATAGTGCCTTTATATGTATGTAAAAAACAAACAGTAATAGAAACAACCGTCTTATTGTCTATTATAATAATAAATCATTATATCCATAATCCGGGATAGCGCAACAATAAGAGAAACCTATTTGCCACAGTTTAGAAAACGTAAAGCCTGGATTATCGATGGTATAATATCAAGCATAAAAAATAGAGATAACATAAAAAAAACACTCGCCACAAATTATAATAAAATGAACAGCCAAACTTACAAACAATATAGGAACAATTTAAAAAGAATCATTAAAAAATGCAAATATTACTATTATAAAGAAAACATTGGCAATGCCGGGCATAACATGAAAAAAGTATATAACTTGATACCTAAGGCCTCAGATAGTCAGTCAAATAGCAAAAAAACTACTCCACAAATTAGTAATAATTCCACTGGATTCTCTACACATGAAGATCTGGCTAATTACTGTAATAAATACTTTATAAATATAGGAATAGATATGCTTAAAAAAATTCAGAAACCTCTCAATGAATTCAGGGCAGAACCTAATACCTTATTATCATTATTTCTAGAACCTGTCAATAGTAATGAAATCATAAAGCAAATAAACAGTCTAAAAATGACAGTGCTACGGGCATGGATAAACTGGATACTAACACTATCAAAAACTCACATATACCGGGTGACACCCCACTTGTAATTTTTTGACGTGTTATAATATTTTTATTCTCATCTTTTGTATCGAATCTAGAGGGCCATGAATCAATTAAATAGGTTAATTTATAGTCAAGTAGTTTACGAAAAATAAAATTATGTCATGTTAATTGACTCTCTAAGTTTCACAAGCGTTTAAAAAATGAAATGACGTTTACTCCATTTTTCAAAATGGAACGATAGTGGTTCACTAGGATATTTGAAATGAACATTTTTTTCCCAACAATCTGATACCATAATATACTCCTATGCTATTTTAAGGGGTTAGATGTCTTCCAAAGCTACTTACGAGATAGAAAACAGTTTGTTAAAATTGACAATATCTTGAGTCATCCATTGCGTGTTAAGATAGGCATACTGTATATAGGTACTGTACTTGGCCCAATTCTATTCATTTCGTATATCAACTCCTTTACAAAATTGAATTTAAATAATGGATCCATGATATCCTATGCTGATGACACAGCTGCTATCTTTTCTGGAAAATCTTGGCAAGAGGTAAAAGATATACAATAAATAGAATTTATAAAATAAAAGACTGGCTTGATAGTTTTGAATTATCCCTTAACGTTAAAAAAACAAATTATATAGCCTTTTCATTAAGTGAAGTTCTCGTCCCGCATTTGAACAAAATTACTACTGATAATTTAGATGACTTAATTAAAGAGGTTCCATCGACAAGATACCTAGGGATCATTGTTGATAAACACTTGAAATGAGACCAGTATGTTCTTCACTTGGCAAAAAATGTAAGAAAGCTAATCTATAAATTTTACACCCTAAGAGATATCTTGAGTAAGAAACTACTAGTTGCAGTGTATAAAGCTCTTGTCGAGTCCTTAATATGGTATGGCATAGTTGTGTGGGGTGGTCTGTACAATAATGCTCCAAACCCCTTAAATCTGGCACAAAATTATATTCTTAAAGTACTTTATAAAAAAAATAGGCGTTTCTCAACACAACTTCTTTACACCAGAGATGTATTTACGACCTGTGTATGTTCTTGAGGTGTGTTCGTTTGTTTTTTCATCCGTATCATACTAGAGGCAAGGCTAATAGAAAAATTATCATACCGAATAGCAACACTAATATTAATCTTTGATTTGTCAATTATTTGGCGCCAAAAACTTTTAATCTGATACCATTAAACATAAAGAATGTCACTAGAGCTAAATCGTTTAAGATAAAATGCAGAGCATATATTTTTGAAAATATGGAAAGTTTTATAACACTTTTTTAGAGGTGAACAGTTTGCCGGTTGAAACTAATCCAGGCCGAATTAAAGTTTTTCCTTTCTTTTTCTTTTTGAGTATTGTTTCTTTTCTTTTCTTTGTTATTTCTTTCTAAGCACATCCAGATGTTCTATTTAGGTGCTACTTTCCGGTATAACATTGATCCTTATATTATGCATTATTGTTTTAAATATAAAATATGCTACATAAACGTAGTAGGTATAAACTATTTTAAGACTATTATTAATGTATTGTGGATTAATGTTCTCTTGAGTAAATTGAATTGAATTGAATAATTACTTAGTCACATAATGTTTGTAAGTTTCACATAGGTTATACTTTTAATGTGGTAGACATAATTATAATATCTAGAACTAGATTGTACTATAGTAAACAAAAATCCTAAGAATAATTGCTGGCTTAGAAGTCTAGCGAACAATAAATCAAAGAAAATTCGCTAAAATAGTATGGATATCAAATATTTGGTAAGAACACTACTAAAAAGACTAATAAGAAGACTTGGGCAAAATTGTCGAAAAAATAATATTAAACCGCTTCAACACTTTTGTTTTCGACCGCAATGTTCTGCCACCGGAACAATTTGGTTTTATTTTATTGTGCATTTTATTAGCAATGTTAATTATTTGATTTAAATCTAGGCATAAATTAATAAATTCCATCAAGTCAGTCGTAATGAATCTTCTAGAGTACCGTAAAATGAATGGCCGTTTTGGTGAACTTGACCAAAAAATTGGTGGATTATGTAAATTAATTTACCATTGTTTGTAGTGTTTTTTTCAAGACTTATTGTTTTTATATACAGGGTGTTGATTAAACATATGGTAAAAATTGAAGGGGATACCCTAAACTATTCGAAGAATATCTTTTCCTTTGATTATTTTTTGAAAGCCGCTTTGTTGCGAGAAAAATTGTCGATAATAACATTTTATTACCAAAAATTACATAGTTAGTTTAGTTTCTTAATCTACAGCCAGCAGTTATCCAACATCTTAAATCTTCCACATTCTTCACTGTAGTAGTATAAACTAATGAGTTTAGATGGCCCCATAAGATATAATCCAGGAGGTTAAAATCCAGGGATCGAACAGGCCATAACTGAGGTCCACCTCCACCAATCCAGCGATCTACGTATGCTACTATTACTCACGGGCTGGTGCACCATCGTGCGTAAACTACATTGCATTTCTTGTTGCTAATAGTCATCCTCCAAAAACTGAGGTACCGTTTGTTCCAAAAAGTTGCGATACCCCTCACCGGTAAGTCTTCCAGGTAGAAATACCGGTCTAATTAGCCAGTCACCCACAATTCCAACCAAAGCGTTCAACGAGAACTGATGTTGAAAACGATCTTCAAGTACCTTATGCGATTTTCTTCAGCCCACACATAGTTCTTGTGAAAATTCCTTAATGCATTTCTTGAGAACTTCGATTCATCGGTAAAAAGAATCAGCTTCAGTAGTTGAGAGATTTGAACCAATGTGTGCAAAACCCATTGACAGATTGCAATCCGTGTAGGAAAATCAGCAGAAAGAAGGGTCTGAATGCGTTGTATGTGGTATGGGTACAACAAATAGTCACTAATGATTTTCCAAACAGTTCCATTACTTACATTCAAAGTATCTGCAATATTTCGAGAAGTACCTGGATCTTTCGCTATCATGTCCAGCAAATTTTCTTCGACTTCTACCATTCTTACTGTCATTAGCCTTCCTGGTGTCCAACTTCGTTTCAATGTGCCTGTTTTATAAAGACGTTGATGAATACTATAGAAGGTTTCTCTATACGGGATTACTGTCAATTTTTATAAGAGTAAAAACTCATATCTTTCTAGAAAAATTAAAATATTAGAACAACTCAAAGACATTAGAGAACAACTACTAGGTATAGGTATATAACATTATTAACAAAAAAGTTATAGAATTTTATGCAGAATCTAAAAATACATTGAAAAATAGGGTGTTCCATTTAAAAAAAAAACTTATGATATATTCGCCACGCCTTTTTGAACCACCCTGTATACTCAATAATAATTTTAAACTATGTACCTTAACATTCTCTAAAACTTTTGTATTCAACGTTTTTTGGTAATTCCCGAAGCAAGTGAGATAATGAACTCTACTCTTTCGTTGACTCACCCTGTACAGGAAAAATAGGTTGTCAAACTTTTACCTATCAAGCAGTTCCCATTCAGTTTTGTTATGTTCATTATACGTTTTCCATGACTTAACTTAGAACCCTAACAAACAAGAGACATTTTAAAAAACAACTCTGTGGCTACCTCTCTGAGAATATTGCTAGATTTCTTCAGTTTTTTAGGCTAACCTTTAAAACGTAACCTAAACAAACACATACAGGTGTTCCACATCTAGGTTAAGAGTATATTATATTAAATTAAATGTTATTAAACTTTTATATGTCACATTGCATTGTAAAAGTGTTTAATGCGAAATTAAATTGAATTAAATAAATAAAACGTGTAAATAAAACATATAGGGTCAAAATTTAAAATAGTTACAACTTTTTTAAAACGTGTCAAAATTATAAAAGTTTTCATGATACTGGGGTGAAGTTGACCAACGAGTAAAAACCTTCGGAGTTTCATTAATATATAAAAACTTTACCGGTTGAAAGAAGTGCCTGTCCATCAGCTTACTAAAAAAACTGTTTGATAATATGGCACCAACAGCGAAGCAAAATGCCATAAGTGGATTTTCTGGTTGCGATATGTATCTTTTTTCCAAACAAAAGCTACTTTCAAAAATTCCTCACAAAGAAGATACTGTTAGAGCTAGACTTTTAGGTGACGAAGTATTGGTCGATTTTTCGAGGGAACAAAGTATCCGGGAAAAAAGAACTGCACCTGTAAAGAGAAAAGTACAATTAAATGTCATTCCTGGACGATCAGTTGCTGCAGAAGATAATCCAGAAAAAAATATTCGAAGAAACCCTACCCTCGAGTAGTAAAATTGATGCAGTAAATCGTAAGATAGCACAGGAATCAGAAGAAGACTCTGTCGACTTCTAATCTAGTAGTAATTTGGAAATTACAGGTTCTTCTGTCTCTGGAAATGTTAAATCAATTGTTTCTAATTATTTACGTTCACTTTAATGTAAACTTGTTGTAATTTTTTATCTTTATAATTTTTCAATTTTGCATATTACAGGTGTTTGTACAGAGTTTATTTTAAAAAAGTTAATGATAAATATTTTTTCTATAATTTTCGATTTTGACAACACCGCTATGTGCTGCGATAAAAACATTTTAACATGTAAAATCAATACTCAGACAACTTTACCCCAATATCAAAAGTCGACCGCCATTATTTTTTTTTAGCATTGGTTTAAATCTATACCAATAATATCGTGTGAAGAAACGCGCGCCTTCTCTTTACGCGATTTTATTAGTAAATATTTTCTTGCATATAGAAGTTATTTCGTGACGTTTTGTTATTCATTACCCGTTAAAAGCAAAAAAAAAATGTTTTACTTTCCCCGAGGTATAGGACACAAAGTAAGTTTCTAAGTAGGTAGTCATGATATTATGGTTCGCCATTTTTTAGAAATCTAATTACCCAATTTACTTACAATACCTACTTTGCTCGTCAATTAAAATAATATTCAAGAATTAATAAGTCACTTATAACAATATTCATGAATTAATTACCATATTGTTTTGCATAAACCTAGAAAAAGAATTCCTGAATTTTTCTTCGTGGTAGTGTTTCAAAGTAATATCATATAACTGACTACAAAATGAAAATTTTGAAATCCAAAAATTTAGGCATCGTATGAGTTCAAATGATAAAATATACTACTGACAAGTTTCTTTAGTCCCGTTTCAGATGGACGCGTATTGTACGCGTGCGTACGATACGCGCGAGGTCGTATATCATAACTTAAATGTAGGTTTTCAAATGGACGCGTAGAGCGGATGGCCGTGAGCGCGCTTCGATTTATACGCGCGGGTGACGGCCCAGCCCGTGCGCCCCGCGTAGGAACGCGAGGCGCAGATTGCTCGTAGTTCAGTTGTTGGTTTCAGATAGTACGACGCGTACACGAGCGTATGTAGTTGAGAGTGCTTGTCTTTGTTGCCGATTCTAACCAAAAAATTATTTATTTACGTTGTGAACAGAAAATGGCTAATGATAATAGCTTTATCGATACTGAAATTCTTATTAGCGAAGTTGAACAGAGACCCAATTTATGGGATAGTTCGAACGAAGAATATAAAAATCGAGACTTAAGGCAAAAATCCTGGGATGATATAGGACAACATTTGGATGCTTCAAATAATTTTCTAATTTGCTATGTAATTCATCAAACGTTGCTGTTGACATATGAAAATAATTAAAGAATTTTCTAGGGTGTTCACGTAACGAACGCACCTTTCAGTAATCGCTTTTCAATAATAGGGTGCACCCATATCCTTTTCTTTTTTAGACTTTTTTTAAAAGGCAATATGCAGCAATGGCAACAACGCTAGATGTTTCCCCTGGCATGTTTCTTTTGCTACTACTGTCTGCGACCGTCTGTACGCCCCATGTGAAGGTAAAACCACGCGTACACATACGCGTGACCTTTAGTACGCGCGCGTACCATACGCGTCTATCTGAAACGGGACTAAGGGTATTCTTGCACGTCACCTAAGTACAGTCCCCCGCACGAGGCTAGCACTATGACGTATAAAGAGAAAGGGGAAATAAAAGTCATAAATATGAAGTTTTAAACAGCGCGAGCATGTCATCGACGTGCGTACAACTTTTCTGAATATGTTTTTTTTATTATAAATTCAGGTTTTCTTAAAGGGAAATAAAGTAAACTAAACCCAACATCTCGCTTGAGATATTTCTAAACTTATAAACATAAAAACAATAATTACACGCGTAACGCGTATATGCATTCATCTTAAAAATCACATTTACAACGCTACGCTAATGCCGAACAATCAGCACACGCCTAGACGCCAGACGCTTTTCAGATGCACAGTACACCAAAAGTTTTTTGGTTATGTGGAACCTGTGTCAATTAAATTACTTTCTATGGTCAACTACCTTATGGTGGGGGCGTTGACCAGATTTGGATCATTAGATTAAATTATAATTTATTAAGATATTCCACGACAGAAATCATAATTATTTCTTCATTAAACAATAGATTGATCTGATAAAAATGTAAATAATTTTGTATCATATCTGCAGTGCTTTTATTTTAACGCGGGACATAGGGATTTACATGGTAAATCTTAAAGCCTATGTTAGGCACATTTGTATTAAACAAATATTACTAAAACTCGAGAATAGACAAAATTTGAGATGGGGGGAATAAGTTATAGTACAACCTGTGCAAAAAAGCTCTAAAAGATACCCAAAAAAGACCTTTTCATTTTGGTAAAATTACACTTTTTAACCCCCTTGTAATTTATGTAATTTTACTACCTTAGATAAAGAAAAAAACTATGACACCATTGTCAGTATTTTCGTGACATTCATGAAATTGGTTTTGTAATTTATCATGTCTATCTACACCGTAAAAGAAAGAATTGAAATGGTTTCAAACTGCATAAGAGGAATGTCATATCGGGAAATTACTGATAATTTTGCCGCTGTCTATCAAAACCGTCCCATTCCCAGCAATTCGTCCGTACAACGATTGCATGCAAAGTCCGTGACTAGTGGATGTATTGATGATTCTCATAAAAAACGGGAAAGGAATTCCCCTGTGTTAACTGAATAATTCCGAATGAGTCTGTGCATGGCGACAGAAGAACAACAATCATTGAATTTGACAGACCTTGCTGATCGCTTCGACAAATCTAGAAGCAGTTGTTACAACGCATTAAAGAAAGAAAAATACAAATCTTTTAAGTTTCGAAACGTATAGGAACTTTTACCTCATGATTATTTTGAACGGATGCAGTTTTGTGAAGAATAGATGAATCGAATTAATATTAACCCAGGTATTGCTGATAACATACTGTTTACAGATGAAAGCTCCTTTAATATTAATGGAACAGTGAATAAAAATGTTAGAATCTGGTCGCGTGAAAATCCCTACGTGGTGCACCAAACGCATACCCAGTGGCGACAAAATGTAAATGTATGGGCAGGTATTCTAGGAAATATGATTGTTGGTCCATTTTTTATAGACGGTACACTTACCAAAGAAAAATACATCGATCTTTTACATATGGAACTAGGTCCTGCGCTAGCCCACAGAAGGGAGGAAATTATATTTCAACATGATGGAGCTCCACGGAGTATTTAAATAATGTGTTTCCGGGCAGCTGGATAGGACGATTTGGACCTTTTAAATGGACCGCTCGAAGCCCGGATATCACGCCTTTGGAATTCTTCTATTGGGGATACCTCACATCAAACGTTTTCGATAACGTAAGGGGAAGACCAAATGATGCAGATGAATTAAAAAACAGAATAATCGAGGCTTCACGCAGCATCACAATGCGACAGTTGTCGAATGTTAGAAAGCATTTTATGATTGTTTGGGGCACTGTTTGGCTGTAAATGGAGGGCACTTCGATCAGTTTATATGAGTTTTAAGTTTATTGTTGTAGATTATATTTAGGAAAATTATTAAACTTAATTGAAATAAAAATCCTAAATAATTATCTAGATTGTATAATTTACAAGTTGTCTAATATTATTATAATGTCACATACCAGCTTATGTCAAAAATACCTACGTAAACTTAATATACAGGGCTAGGCAGAACAGCGTGATATTATAGCTTAAAATGATATTTTTAAATATTTTGCGTTAGTAAAGTAACACAAACATGATTCTATCTTGGTATGATACCACAAGAAATATTTGTGTAAAATTTTAACTTGTAGTTCTCAATAGAAATGTGCCTAAAATAGGCTTTAAGATTTACCATGTAAACCCCTATGTCCCGCCGTAAAATAAACGTACTGTATATTTTAATAGTCTTACAGAGTCTAATAATAATTATACACCGAGTGTAATAAAAATAAATATTTAGGTGTTCTTTTTTGAAATGTGTACTAGTCAAATCGGCAATATTGTACTTTTTTTATCCGCATTCTTTTCAGAAGGCAAGCCTCGAGGTTTGTACTATATATAAAAATTTTTAGAAATGTGTTAGGACAAGAATAAAGTTATGTATTTTATGTAATATTAAGTAATAAAACTATGTTTTTTAGTTGTTTGACAATGCTATTTGTGTAGTACCTATCTGGGCGAGTTTAAATATTTCGATTTTGTTGCCGAATATCCATGATGTAAATAACCCAATGTGTTTTATATATTCTGCATCTCCTACACTTGGCAATAAATAAATAATCATTTATTTGATGACGTTCTTGCATACAACACAAATTGTAGCAAGTCATATTTTTGCGATAGATGCAGTGGCGTACCTAGCATTTTGAGGCGGGGTCAATTGTATTTGAATCTTTTAGAAAACATGATTAAGATTTATACCTAAACTCGTCTCCAAATTTAAATTTAATCTTTGTCAATTTTTTCTTTGTTGTATTATCTTATAAATGAAAAGATTCGCAATAACACAAAAAACTAGTTCATTAGAAATAATTACAGAATACAAAATTGGTTACTTTAACGCTTACAAACGAATGCAATACATTTAACAAAGTCAAATCTAACTCAAAATAACTACAAAGTACCTAATTGGTTATTTTAACGCTTATTGAAATACAACTAACCCTAACTAACCTTTATTTAATGCCATAATTAATAGACACTTGAATATATAAAGAATATATTATATTATTATAATCCCTTGCTCGGGGTCGAATTTAAGGCCACCCTAACCACCACTTCCCTGGCAAATGGATTAGCAGGGAAGTGCATTAGAGTAGCCAGCAAGAACTCCCGACTTGACTCCTCTTGATTTTTTTTTAACCTCTAGATAACTGAAGTTCATAGAACCTCGCCTGAAAGTTTGAAGACGTCAAAAATAGAATAACACTGGAACGCAGGGGCTTTACCACACAAACTTTCCTTAATGTCCAAGAGGAATTTCAAAACAGACCTCATTATTGTCTTGTCAATAACAACGCACATTAACGCTGAATAAAATTTGTTCAAACTAAATAAATTAGTTGCATTACGCTTACATTTTTCCACCTACCTGGCAAACCGATTGACCGATTTTTCTTGGCACGATTGGATAGGCAGTTTAATGCCTTTTGCAACGATGTATCACTTGATAGCCATTTGATATTTCAAATTGGGGGCTGGAGGTGTGGAGGTCAATAGTATAAAATTCTATCAAATGTGTAATTAAACTTGGTTTTTTGTCAAACCTTTTCCCTCAAAATCAACAGACATTTGAGGTGGTTCGTTTTCAAATGAAAGCAATGTACATTATTAGACAAAAGTAGAGCAACAAAGTGCTTTTATTTCTTTGAATTTAAAAAATTAATTTTATGATTGTGATCCCCAGCTAATTTTAATGAAATATTATCCCCACAATATTAGTATTATTTCACAATATTTCTTAGACTTTAAACAAAATAAAGGTAGAAAAATATTTATAATTATAAAAATCGACGAAATGAAGTGCGACAAAAGTAAAGCAACAAATTGTGTCAACAGTATTTTATTTTACATATTACGATAAAAAAAAACATTAAACACATTTAATAATTACAATAGCTAGAAGTATTATGTTAATAGTCAATAGATTATCCATTGTTTTTTATTACTTGCCGACAACGTCGCGGCATTGAGGCAATCAATTTTTGAACAGTATTTCCGGGAAAGTTTGTCCAAACTTCATTGATTTTATTTACCAATGATTGTTTATTTGGACATAATTGTGTACGAATTCCAGTTCAACTTCTTCCCATAGATTTTCAATGGGGTTAAGGTCTGGGGATTGTACCGGCACCGGCCACTGCAAGACCCGAACGTTATTTTCTTAAAACCACTCTTAAACGATTTGTGAACAGTGTTTTGAATCATTATCCTGTTGGAAAATAAAACGCAACGGCATTCTCACTCTGCATAAGGCAACATTACATTTTGCATTATATCTCTATAGACAAATCCATCCATGGTGTCATTAATGAAGTTTAAAGGACCCACCCCATTCCTTGAGAAACAACCCTATAGAAAAACACTGCCTTTGCCATGTTTAACTGTGGGTGTAGCGTATTTGGAATTAAACCTTGTGTTGATTCGCCGTCTTACACGCTTCATTCCATCAGAATTAAAAATTTTATAACGCGTTTTATCGCTAAATAAAACTTTTTTCCACTCGTCTACTGTCCAATGTAAATGTCGACGTGCAAATTCAAGCCTAGCTACTCTATTTCTTACCGAAATAAGGGGCTTTTAAGCTGGGTGTCTACTAAATAACTTTGCATCTACCAACCTTCTTTGAACTGTTCGCGGACTAACCATAATTTCGGGAATTTCAGCAATAATTCTAGATGCAGACATCCAAGGATCGTTTTGAGAAATTCTTTTAATGCGTCTGTCTTGTTCAAATTGTTGTTTTTCTCGGCCTTCCCGATTTCGGTAGATTCTCTAAATGTCCCCTCTGAATGTAACTTGAAATTATTTTGGATACGCTCTGAATGTAACTTGAAATTATTTTGGATACGCTGTATCTTGGTAAAACAAACCGTCTTGAAATTGTGGCTTGTGTTGTACCTTCCAAGCGTGCATTCACTACTCTCTGCTTTAATTCTTTCGAAATTGGAATACCTCTTGGCATGATTAATCCAGCACAGAAATATTAATTAAACATAAAATAAACTTTGCAAAAATATTTTAACCTTTACTTTCACGAAAACCTTTCTTTTTTAGGAAAATATTAAAATGTTGCTTTACTTTTGACGCATTACAATAGTGTATTTGAAAGTTTACGTCAATATCAGTTGATTTGTTTTGATTGTTGGAAAAAGCTATTACCGCCGATAACAGCAGCCTACTTTGATATTTAAGACACGATGTATTTAAATACTATATCATGCATTTAATAATATAAAATCGAGATATCTTTCATTTTTTGAAAGTGTTGCTCTATTTTTGTCTGATAGTGTATGTGCCTACCAAATAATAAAGAAATAGGAATTGGCTCATTAACAAGTCATGAACTATGTAAATTTAAACTTTTCGCTATCAATTTTAATTTCCAGGTAACTTTTGGAAATTTCATACGCTTTAAGAGTAAGGAAAAATTGTATAGGTGTTATGTTAATGGTATTTTTATTCATATCAAAATATCGAAACAAAAAATCTAATTTTAACACTAATGTCATAAATAACTTTAATTTAAACGTAATAAAACAACGGTTCTTAATTTTCAGAATAAATATTTAGTAATTTCGCCAAATATCGGTGAAAGTTGAAATTATGTAATAAAATTGACTGGCAAAATTTATTAACAACATTGTTGTTCTTTGAACTACTTAATAAACGTTGTTAATTAATAACCACAGGGACATATGTATCGTGTAGTGTAGTAATTTTTATAGGATTCTCAATTCCTTTTAATTTAGGATTAACTTAAACACTTATTAATTCTTTGTAGTATTATTAACCTATGCTAATAGGATATTTTACGCTATGAGGAAAATGCATGGCCAAATGAATGATCTTTCAAATTAATAATTAAAGTTAAATACATTTTTTAAATACAACAAATTAATTTTTACGGCTGTTTTTCCACGTCGAATAATTTTTTGCTTTTTTAAGGTGTACGTAGAATAGGTTTCTAATATACAGGGTGTTTATTAAATATATGGCAAAAAAGCTTTACTCAGTTTACTTTAAGGACTTTGTCGCAATAAAAACATGAATTTGTGAAAAATGCAACCGAAAAGAAAAACTTTTTCTGTATAACTTTTACATAAATGTCTTAAACATTGCAGTTTGTTTCTATATTTCGATTTTTAAAGGGGGACTAAGATTAATTAGGGGGAGGCGCTTGAATAGTACGAATCTTGGCTTGAACAACTTAACACCCGCTTTGAAAACGTTCCGCCGCCCCTGCCGGGAATAACCCCTTAAATTTTTGCCGTATGTTTATAAACACCCTGTATTTTAATATGCGGGCTATTAGTTAATTTTATGTACTTATTGTAATGGATGATTCCCGGACCAATTTTAAGTTGAAAAGGTTTTATAAACTTATATCCTAAAATGCTGAGCTTTCGATATACAGGATGATAAGAGTTTTTATTCCAAGACATTCTTTGTTATTAATCGCCATTCAATTCTATAAATTAAAGGCCTCTTTCATATTTTATTAAATGAGTTAGATTTCTAATTGCTTTTTTCAAAAAGCTGATTTGGAAGAGATAGATAATGTAAATTATTCCAATTAAGAGATGGCCTACATCACAGATACTTTTTGTTAATAGCCTTGCTGATGGTAATGCTATCAAAACCAGGCATCGCTATCAACCAAAGTAAAGTACTTCCCAACATATTTTGTTTGGCTTAATGACTGCAATAAAACCCCTCATAAACTCGGCTTTCGCTCTCGCAGAGACGTATTAACCCACGTTTATTTTTAATGCTATAGTTTATAATAACAATAGATAGGTACATTACTTGATTTGTTATCAAAATTAATAAACTGTCCAATTAGGGTTTTCTAGAAACAACTTAATTATTAGGATATTTCTCAAAGCTTTTTAGTTACAGGTACTCGTTTATATAGCTTATATAAATAGTAAACATAATATTCGAAATAGATTAGTACCTACCTATTTTATTTTGAAACAGTGTGCAACAAGTTAATATTAACAGTATGTGGAGACCTTGCGAATCTTCAGTTAATGCGATATCTAGCTACTCTAAACATTCCAGGAAGCATTTATCTTCTGACGCCAAAGTGATCGTGAAAAATGTATGTGAATCGTTATTAAAGAGCGGCCACCCTAAAGTAATTTCCATTAAAAATTCCAGTAAAATGACGAAAGTTCCATTATCGACGGTACGAGATATTATGCTAAAGGGACATTTTAAAAGAAAAATTCGTAAAGATACCGGAAAAATGAAGTGCGTAGATGATTGTGACAAAGATGTTATTCGCAGGAAAATATACCAAATATATCGAGAAAATGTTGTGCCCACGTTAGATTGTTTAAAAACACGGTTAACAACTGACGATACAACCATATCATGTAGCAGGACAAGTCTTCGCCGCGCTTTGCAAGAGATGGGATTTAAGTATTAGACACCCGCAAACTTTTCACACTTGTTTTGCACTTATAATAAATTAATATAAATATAATACAAGTAATGGTAAAAATAGACATAATAAACATTGCTACTATATGGTATTACTTTGGATTCTTATTTAACTACAAAATCCGTTCCTGTGCAAAGCAGTACCCCTTATTTCATTTCAGTAATATAAACCGTGATGCCAGCTGGGGCCAGGTAGATTTCGCTGGTTGGCACGCTCATCGAAAGTTTTATATGGGTAATTTTACCAAAAAATTCTTTAAAAACGTAGGTTTGGCAATCGAACAGGTAACGGGATTTCTTTGAATGTTTACAATATAATAAAGCTATTATTGCAGTTATTAGGTCAAACGAAATATGTTCGGATGGACTTTATCCCAATCGTGTTGCACCAGCCGAAGAATTACAAACATTGATCTTCGTCTGTCTCAATCTGGCAGTTTTAATCGTAATACCTTTGAGAGAATGCCTGGTATAGTGTTAGAACCCCGGAAATTGAGGAGTCTGTTCTACAGGAGATCAAAGAAAATCCTGAAACTAGTATGCTACAAATTGGCCGGCCACAATAAGCCCTATGATTAAACTCACAAGTTAACTTTTAACGTACGGTTTCCATGACAGCAGCCGAGAAAAGCACACTTGCCCACTTGTTATATTTCACTGTGGTTGAAAACCAGTTAATTTTGAAGTTAGCGTCAAGAGTTAACTTGTGTGTTTGAACAGAGGGCTGTTTACTTGCTGTAAAGTGAAATGTTTAAGAACTCCTTCGTTGTATGTACATTGTACATATAGAGAGTTCAGGCACTTCTTTCACAAGATTTTCCACTGCGCATGGAATGTTCTAGGTAGTATAGTCAACAAATTGAAAGTAATGCTCAGTACGGTTGTCTGAGGTATGGTTAAAGCGAATTTCTCTACAAACGCAATAAAAAAATTTTAGAGGCACTAAGAATTGGAATTATTGGGGTATGTGAAACCATGTATTACACACTTGGAATTCTTGGAAGAGCTCGTGTGCGATGAGAAGAAGAGCTTGCATAGAGACAAGGGTTAAAATATGTGTTTCTATGTCATAGTAGTTTATACTAAAATTTCGGGGTCATATCTCAAACCATTTCCCAGATTTTGATAAAATCCGAAAAAAATTTAAAACTTTATCACCCTGCATATCAAAAACTATAAGCATTTTAGGATATATATGAACTTTTCAACTTAAAATTGGTCGGATAATCACCCCTTAAAATAAGTACAGGGTTATTTTTTATATTTGCGCGCCCACCTACAGGGGTTAATATAAGGGACAGATAAAAACTTTTTGTACAGAAGTTGCATAATGTCTCCCGTGTTATCTTTTAAACTTGTCAATAAAAATATACGCGCATCGCAAAGTTGAAAAACAATTGTAAGTTTTCTTTTTTTAAACGGACCAACCTATAGATTTTCCATCAGGTCAGGGCTGTTAGGCGGCCATTCTTTGCTGAATGTGTTAATTTAACGTAAAGCGACAAATATGTTAGATGCGGAACGCCTCGACAACTCGATTATCATCACTTCAGTTTATCAAAATTGTAAACTGTAATATTTCAAAAACGGCTGAACTAAATGTTGACATGTTATATATTGTTGAAATCAGGGAAAAGACATCTTTCGTCCTGGTAAAAATATATAGGATGTCCATTTAAAAAAAGAAAACTTGCAATTATTTTTCTACTTTGCGATGGGCCCAAAAGATAACACGGGAAAAACTATGCAACTTTTGTATTTAAAGTTCTTTTCTGGCACTTATATTAACCCCTGTGGTGTGTGCGTAAACATAAAAAGTTACCCAGTACATATCATTAAGTAACACCCTGTATTAGTATTCCTTCGTAAAATCTTTTAGATCAGTCGTTACGTTTTATTTTAAAAAAATGTTTAGTAGAACGGAAACCGATTAATATTGGGGCTACGATATGCATTCATTACATCACAAAAGTTGTAATTAATATATTATGTAGATAAAAGTGAATGGTTGGCGAACAAGGAAGTTATAAGGGGTTAGGCAAATAACACAAAAATTGCTTAAACAAACAAAAATTGACACCCATCAAAGTAGTGACGGGCTTGAGTATCCATGGCAAAACCCATTACAATATAATAATATGGAGATTTTAAAAACTGGGCATGCATAAATTTAAATTTCAGTCG
The DNA here is from genome assembly GCA_963920685.1 of Polydrusus tereticollis. Lineage (NCBI taxonomy): Eukaryota > Metazoa > Arthropoda > Insecta > Coleoptera > Curculionidae > Polydrusus > Polydrusus tereticollis. The sequence goes on from OY987329.1 coordinate 109,424,418, forward strand.
AAATTAAATTTGTTTTATAGCATTTTGATTATTAATTAATCAATTAAAAACTATGTAGCCTGTTTAGCGAAAATAGCGGCATGGTAATGAAATAACTAGAATACAAAAAAAAGTACTCTATAATCAACTGGTGTTCCATGAAAATTTTCCAGCTATGAACGAAAACGTTATGCTGGCTCAAAAATTTATCAAATATTAAGCCATCCACCCTATGGTGCTATTACTCTATCCCAACACACTAAACAACACATCACATCGTCGTAGAAAATATTTATTTTGGGACAAGTGTGTTATGCAGCATATAAGTCACGGAAAAAAAATAGACCACGTGGTATAATTTTTAAGCATACAACACTCGTGTGTAATGCAACATTCTATCCAACACTTGATCAAAATTAATAAAAAAAAACCCTGTATTAGATATATTTTAATTATCATTGTTTTAAGGAAAAATATTGGGAACTACAATGAGAGTAATAGTACATTACATAACGAGGCGCGGAAAGTGTTTCATTACCGTCGAGAAGATTAAGTAGTTCACAAAGAGGCAAAGCGTCCTCGAGACAGTAATGAAACTTTGCACCGACGTTTGTAGATTGACAAATAAATGTGACATTTATCCCGACTGACAGTATCTTAGAAATGTTTAAACTATGAGCCGGTATATTTTTCAAATTATGCGATGACTGCTAGGGAGAAAAACAAAACTTCTTTAAAATAAAACACGTCAGCTTAGGTCGGATTTCGTTCTAAAGTAAAACCGTAAAAATCATTAGAAAATGTCGTCGCGAGGGAATTAATGTAAAGTCCGTTCAGAGATATAAGAAACTGACTAACCGATCCCTATTAGGAAAGACCAGGGCCAGCTGTAAAATTGAAATATGGCCGAACAGGTCCGTATTTTGCTTAGAATTTAATCATGGCTTGTAATAAAAATAAGTAAGACATTAGATAATATTTTATTTATGTTTAAATGTGAAATTACAAGTTATTTTATTATTAAACATTATATTTATGATTACAAAAATATCGAAATTATTCGGTACTTATAATAATTATTCACTTAATATATCAATATCACATATGTTCTAAGTATTATTTGCGCTATACTGTTTATATGGATATAGGATTTTTCCACTTTTTCAACATGTCTAACAGAATTTGCCTAACTTTGCGAAGGGATGTTAAAAACTCCAGTTTCTATAAGCTTAAGTACCCTGGAGTTAATAAAAGTAGGGCAAATATTGTTACGACGAATGGTAGATTTCAGTTGGTGCCAAACATGTTCGATGGGATTAAATATTATTATACAATGGTATGGTGGAAGCCTTAAAACTGTATGTCCTAGATTTTTTGCATAATTATCACAGAAGTATTACTTTTGTAGTTTTAAACTTTGTAAAACCTCAATTAATTGCCCTTTGGTGTGATCTTCCTAAAAATAATTTCATTATCATGCATGTAGTTTTGGATTGTTGCTTTTGTGTCATTTGAGGAGGGAGTCTTGGTCAACTGCTAACCATTGTCCATTATAATTCTCTATTCGGAGGTATATTTGAAATTAGCTTGTTTTTAAACCAATCTTCAAATAAATCAGCAGTGGTGTCCTCATGGTAATCCAAAGAAGAATCTTTAATGCTTTTTGCAGACAGAGAAAGTTCATTTGGAATCCATCCGTCTTTAGATTCAGCATGCAAAATCGTAATTCGTTTACCTCTTTTTGATGGCGCGCTTATTTTACACTTGCCGCTTGAGTCAACCCAACCCTTTTCCAGGGTATCATATGTGTCGAGCCAGGTTTTATCCATAGACATATATGTCTATGGTTTTATCCAAGTAAATAATCGGCCTTTGCTGATCTCTGTAAATCCTAATTTTTTGTAGATATTCGGATCGCCATTCCCGAATTCTATTGAATTCCATTAAAACTTGTCCTTTGTCAGTTTTTTTAAATCTAAAACCCATGTGTTGGATACACTTCCATAACGTTGTTCTGCCACATTTAAAGCCGGTTTCAACTTTTTCAATCCCCGTAATTGAATTATCTAATGTAGGCACGCTTTGTTCCTCGTATAACTAGTAAATTTTACGCCGTATTATAAGTATCTCCGTATTACCCCTCCTGAAATAAGGAGGGCCCCTGAAATAGCTGATAATGAGGGCGGGAAGTAGAGCTATGTAATGTGACACTTCCTGACCTTCAATAAAGTAAGTAATGTCACTGTTAAATACATGGTTGTAGATAAAATAATTTTTTGCGACTTTTCAGGGTTGATTTTAAAATATGAAAGTAATTCCAGCCGAGATTCGAGAAGAAGCTACCGTAGCTTGTTTATTTATTATTCCACAGAAGTCTAGAAATATCTATGCCATTTCATATTTATGCTGACATTAGAGCGTTAAAGCTTTGTTATCCTAAATTCCTTGAGTTTTATTTGTGTAATAAATGTAGAATGACTTGCAAGTGAGTTATAACTCACTATAAGTTTTAATTATAACCCACGATCGTTATTAGTTACTTTATTAGTTTAAAATCGCGATAGTAATTTTCAATTTATATGCAAGTGTTGGATAAAGTAAATTATTTTGCATTTATCGACTATTAATATTTGTACGAGTTTAGGAAATTATACATACCGACTTTAACTTTGCGAGAAAAAATTATTTTCGTCCAAGAGGACTTGGACTGAAAAACCTAGGGCTTGGTTTAGATTTTAGATCACAATTATAAGTCAAAGTCAAAAATGCTTTATTGTCAGAAAGAGCAATTCATTGACAAAGCAGTCTAAAACTAAAACAATTGGTCTGTTCCGTTACTTATATTTAGAATACTGCAACAAAACACACCAAACGCAAAAATAAAAATAAAAAGACATATTATTATGCATTTAAAAGTAATAATTATAACAATTTGAAAATAACACAAAAACATTGGGTTCACAGCTCGGAATATATATATATATATAACAAATAACTCCATTCATAAAATACAATTAATCATTATCAACTAAGTGGATCAGAATAAAATTCGGTTAAGTTATAGTAGGCCTTTCCGGCAAGCAATGCCTTAACAGATCTTCTAAAAGACTTCAAGGTGTTTTTGTTCCTTACTTGAATCGGCAAGTGATTAAAAATTTTTTTGCCTTCATAAATAAGTGATTTTTTAGGTAGTGTCCTGGTAGGTATCGGCAAGGGCAGGTCCAAAGCCCGTCGAGTGACACGCTGAGGGGCAGGACGTTGGATGTTGTTATAATTCTTATAAATTAGCGAAGCCGTTTCCAAAACAAACACGGAGCTAAGAGTTAGAATCCTCTGGGAGGAGAAAAGGGGTCGGCAAGATTCTCGTTGGTCAACATTAGAGATGAAACGAACAGCCTTCTTCTGCAAAATAAATAAAATATTTAGCAAATGTTGGGTGCACACACCCCAAAATGGAATCCCATACCTGAGGTGTGACTCAAAGAGTGCAAAGTAGACTGTTCGTGCCATCTCCAGGCCGAGCTCTAAGCGTGTCTTTCTGATGGCAAAGCAAGCTGAGGAAAGCTTTTTGCTCAGACCCAAAATGTGATCTTCAAATCGAAGTTCACTATCAATTATCACTCCCAGAAATTTTGATGCCGTATTAACTTGAAGAGGCTCGTCCTCTAAGCGCAACCCATGTATATCGCACTTAAACCCTACAATGTTCGTTTTGGCAATGTTAAATGAAAGGCGGTTAGCATCACACCATTGCTTGATCTTTATCAGGTCTCTGGAAATAGTTTCCTTAAGTTGTTCAGATGCTTTACTATGCCATACAATAGAGGTGTCATCAGCAAACAGCGTGAATTCGCCCGAAATCTCGACTCGAATTAGATCGTTGACATAGATTAAAAAAAGAAGAGGACCCAAAACTGAACCCTGCGGCACCCCACTCACAACCCTCAATGACGTCGAACGCACACCAGAAACAATCACCGACTGATTACGACACTCGAGGTAAGAGGAAAACCATGCCAAAGACGAGCCCCGAAAACCATACCTTTCAAGCTTAGACAGCAGTGGACGATATATCTAACCAAATCTAGGTTAGAATTGCGTCAAATTCATATTATGACATGTAATGCCAAATTGATTAATATACAAATAGTTAAACCAATAGAAATTTATTTTTTTTGTTTACAAAATTAACAAAGTAAGAATATAGAGAAGAGAAAACAAAAATTGTAGACATTGCTAAAATTGGTCACCGTTATGCTCTAAGCATAAATTCACGTCTCTTTATATTTTCGAAAACGTTGACCAGCATCCTTGGAGAAGTGTTACCACATTCTTGGATAATCCTTTCTTGTAACTGTTCTGAATAAAAATATTGTTCTTCAAATGAAGCAATCCATAACCGTCAAACAAGGTAGTCTGGGTGGTAATTCAATGTCTGTTCGTAAACTGATCAATATATTATCGAAAAATTGGGTAAGTATAGTCCGCCTTACGAGTCTATAGCTACGACGGCTGAGGAGACAGGGGGGTAAAAGGCATAAAAAAGTAAGATTTAACTGTAGCGGCATAGGCGTGCGGTGCCTTATTTCATATTAATATTTTAAGTTATTAATCTAAATTTACTTCCTCTTATTTTAATATTATACCACACCACTGTCCACTGTCAGCGGCAACAGGTAAAAAAAAACGCAGTGGAACACACAATTTTTGGGCATTATCTTATTCATGTGTCCACCACAATTATTTCATCAACTGGAAGTGCCCCCCTGGAACAGCGTGGGCGGGAAAAAATCATACGCGGTCTTACCATCATAAAACTAGGTCATTTTTATTTAAAATTTATTGGTAAACTTAGCACACTCGGTACATGACTTTTTTTTTATTCGCATTCCATCCATAGCCACAGAACCGTAAGGCGGACTATAGTTAATAGTTTCGGCGGATATATGAGCGGTTGCGCCTATTAAAAATAACCAAAACGTAGTTTATCGTCAAGTAATTGCTCAATAAATGGATTTAAAATATTGTCCCTATACCGCGGTGCTGTAACTGTGTCACGGAAAATAATAGGACCAACAATTCTTCTTCGAGAAACAGCCAACCAGACACCAATTTTTTAAGGGTACAATGTGGACTCTACAAAAGGATGGGGGTTTTCCTATTCCACATGCGTATATTCAGAGAATTGACATAGCCGGTAAGGTGGAACCAGGCTTCAAGAAAAAAATGTCAGGTCTAATAAATTATTCCTTTCCAATAAATTGTAGTTCTCACTATAAGATCTTTCCAGAACACGAAAAACGTCAAGAATTTGGAACTAACATTTAGTTGAAAACACTTTTTTCGAATAATTGCGACTGTGATGTAGGGTGATGAAATACGAAAGTGTCGTTACTCGTTATTCGATTACACTCTAATTACTGTAAAACTACGACGTTCATTTCACAACCTCGAAAGGTAATTTTTACAATAATTATTACCCAGTGATTTTTCTAAAACTCAGAAATAAAAAAAAAGTATTTATGGAAAAAATGGCGCCTATGTGCAATTTTTTTAAAGTTGCACTATTTCATTTCCAATATGGAATTCAAATTCATACAAACCAAAACTAATCAGTCCACCCTAAGAACAAACAGTGAGCCCTAATATGCTTCAAGCCGCGTTCAAATATCTTTAATATTTCTTAAGATATTTAATTTCCAATATGGACCAAAATGTTCCTTATACGTTTCAAAGTTCCAGCAGTTTAGTTGTTTTAGAAAACGTTTGTAAAGAAGCATTATTGCAATTATTTCTTGAAATTGGCTTGTCGTATCAGAAAAACTCAAGAAGGCTTTTCTCTTAAGAATTAACTGCCGATTAAGAAATAAATTTTGAAAAAGAAACATTGGCCTACAATAAACCACTGACGGCAATTCCTGCGTCATTTAAAATCTGCAACTCGTATACAGGTTGTTTCCTAATTACGATACGAAACTTCATAGGGTGATACGTAAGGTCGTTTTAAGAAAAAAAGTTTCTATGAACATAATATGTCCGAAGTTGCTTCGTTTCTAAGATACAGGGCGTTGAAGTTTAAAAAAAAAACGGTCATAAATATCCTTAAACCGATTTGGTTGAAATTTGGTTCAGTTATTTGAAGTAATAAGGCGCTTATTTAGCCCTAACTAGATTAAAATTGTTAGGTCCAGTGGCGTCTCAGTGGGCACCACCGCCAATTATTATTGGAAAGAAAAAGTACGCCACTGCCTTTCTTATTTGTTCAGATTACGCAACTACAAATACAACTTTTGGGTCTCTTGTGTTTTCTTCATATCTGGCTTCGCTTGCGAGAAAAAAAAATAAAAATCACTTTAACTCATTCTAAAAGCTATCCATGGACGGGACAACATAAAATAACAACTAAAAATAAAAAATAAACAGATTCGACCTTATAGTAAAGGAGCAAAATGCCCACCTTCTGATAAAATGCACGACTGCAATCGATTTGTCATTGATTGTCTGACACGTTCATAAATACCTGGAGTATTCCTTATGCCATTGCAATTGTCAATTATCCGATTCCTCAAGTCATTCACATCTAGTATAGGAGTTTTATAAACAAGAGCCTTCAGATGACCCCATAAATAGAAATATAGAGGATTAATACCAGGACTGCGAGCTGGCCAATTTTGAGGTCCTGCACGTCCAATCCAGCGATTAGGGTAGGCGATGTCGAGATGCTGGCGAGCAAGAACACTATAATGAGCTGGAGCCCCGTCGTGCATAAACCACATGTTGACTCTTACATGTAGGGGTAATTCTTCTAACAAAATGGGTAAATGATGTCGCAAAAAGTCCGTGTAGGATTCACCAGTTAATCTTGGCGGGAAAAATATGCGCGACCATTGTTGCTGAAAATGACTTTCTCAAATAACGCGGGGATTTTAGTCGGCCCAAAAATGGCCATTGTGAAAGTTCATAATAGCATCTCGTGAAAAATTTGCATCGTCCGTAACTAAAATATTTGGTAAAAAATTATTATTGTGTGCCATCCTATGAATCAACCACCTGCAAAACAATAATCTTGGGTGAAAATCTCGAGGCAGCAGAGCTTGAACCCGCTGTATGTGATGTGGGTACAGGAGGTTTCTATTTAGAACTTTCTAAGCGGTTTTTGGACTGACTTTAAGCTGCAGTGCAATCTTCCTGGTACTATTTAAAGGATCTTCTTCTATCGCATTAAGTATAGCTTCTTCTAGTTCAGGCGTTGTTACAGTTTCTGGCCTTTCACCATTTTTATTAGAACTCCCAGTTTCACATAATCTTGCATGTAGCGTTCTAAATGTTTTTGCATTACATTTGGGATTACTTTGTTAGGATACCTGTCCTGGTAAATTCTCTGTACTTCTTCCGCATTTCCATTTGCAATAAGCTGGCCAGTTGGTTAAATCCAGAGCCAAATAAACGTATCACACACACACACACACACCATTTGCAAATCCATAAATAAAGTGCATGTCAGCCATTTCAGCGTTAGAAAAATTGTTCAAGATGGAACCACTGCTAATTGACAACCCTGAATCTTACTGATAATATGACACTGTCAACTGCAGGTACTTCATTTGGCCTTGGCAATAATTTGTTATAAATAGCAGATGTGGTAAGCCAAAAATGTGATAATAAAAGTAAACGTATTGAAACCAGTCGTGCATTTTATCACAAGATGGACATTTTGCTCATTCACTGTACGGTCGAAATTGTTTATTTTTTATTTTTGGTTGTTATTTTATGTTGTCCATGGATAGCTTTTAGAATGAGTTAAACTGATTTTTATTTTTTTTTCTCGCAAACGAAGCCAGATATGAAAAAAACACAGGAGACCAAAAAGTTGTATTTGTAGTTGCTTAATCTGAACAAATAAAAAATGCAGTGGCGTACTTTTTCTTCTTAATAATTATTGGCTGTGGTGCCCACTGAGTCGGCACTGGGCCTAATAATTTCAATCTAGTTAGGGCTAAATAGGCGCCTTATTACTACAAATAACTGAACCAAATTTCAACCAAATCGGTTTAAGGATATTTATGACCGTTTATTTTTTTAACTTCAACGCCCTGTATCTTAGAAACGAAGCAACTCCGGACATATGTTCATAGGAACTTTTTTTCTTAAAACGACCTCACGTATCACCCTCTGAAGTTCCGTACCGTTGTTAGGAAACACCCTGTATATTGAAATGCTTGCACTTTATAAAGAAACAAACTTAACTGTTATTTAATAAGAGTCCTGCATGTTCCATAAGATCTTCCCACTGCTGCGTCTTACACATTTTGTTGGCGTATTTTCCATTATTTCACGAACGTTTGCAACAATTTTTTACAAATGGTCTTCCAGCTCTTCCCTGCAAAGGCAAAACAGTCTAATCGCAAAATTGTTCAAATTGAGTTAGTAACCCTAAAAGAATTTGCAAATTAAGCTTAAATTCAGGTAAAGAAATGGTTTCCCTACATCAATTTGTTTTGGAGATAGGACCTTGTCAGAACCGTCTATTGTCACAAAATGTTCACTTATTAGTTTAACAAGCATATTTTTTATAATTTTACAAAGGCAAAACAGGCTAATGTATTTAGTATATAGTATATAGTATATAGTTCCTTAAATATTTACCTCATACTTTGGCAAAAGAAGCTATAATACAATATATCGTTTTGCCTTTGTAAGATATACCGTTGCATCGTCGAGCGGGACATAGGAAATCCCATGTAATTTTAAATGGGGTCAATTATTGGCTTCCCTAATTATTTTAGAGAAAAATTATATTTAGGTTTATTAAAGAGCACTAAAACCCACATTCAAAAGAATAACTTTAGATATTTTTGATGAGCCCGTTTACGGTTTATCGCCGATTTCTTTTTAACTATTTCTCCTTTTTATGGCCCCGTATTTGCGGGCACCAGTCAAGGTAAAAGATGACTGTCAAATAAAGTTGTCATTTTGAAATGTGTGCTTTATTGTTATAAAAACTCGTACATCGAAAATATTAGCCATGAATTACACTTCTGAAGAAAAAATATTGATGATTAAATGGTATTATCAAGGAAATAGTTATCAAAATGTGTCAGACATGTTTGCTGCTCTGTATCCGAATAGACCGATACCTGCAAAATCTACAGTCGAAAGGACTATCAAGAAATTTGAGACAAAAGGCACTGTAATAAATAACTGCAGATGTGAAGAAAGGCAGGAACAAAGAAGAGATGCAAGAAATGATAGGGACTTGCAAGTTTTATTGTGCGTGGAAGAAAATGATGGGAAGATCAGCACAAGGAAACTTGAGGATGACATAGGATTAGATCACACCACAGCGTTACGAGCTTTGAAACGACATAAATATTATTCATACAAATATGAAAAGCACCAAGAGCTAAGAGATAGGGACGAAATACGACGACAGGAGTTTTGTTTTGGTATGATGGAAAGAGCAAACATGGATAGGAAATTTTTAAAAAACATTTGTTTCACTGACGAATGCACATTTACCTTAAACAATGAACCCAATGTTCAAAATTATCGATATTGGAGCAAAGAAAACCAACACAGGTTTGTGGAAACAAGGACGCAATATCCACAAAAAGTTAATGTATGGGCTGGGATTTTCGGAGAAAATATTATCGGGCCATTATTTCTTACACGAAATTTAAATGCAGAATATTTTTTGGAACTACTTGAAGATCATATTTTACCTACTTTACATGATGCCGCCAGGGAAAATCAGGAAGTTTGGTACCAAATGGATGGCTGCCCGGCACTAAGTACCCTGGCTGTCCGGGAATATTTAAACCGTGCTTTTAATGGAAATGTTATTGGCTTAAATCATACAGTAAATTGGCCAGCCAGGTCTCCTGATTTATCGCCAAATGATTTCTTTCTCTGGGCCATTTAAAAAACAGGATATACAAAGATAAAAAATACCCAAATCTAGACGAGTTAAAAAATGCTATTTCTGCCGAATGCAATAGAATTTCAGTTTACCAACTAGCGAATGTAAGAAGAGAATTTTATGATCGCCTCGGTTATTGTCTAGCAGTCAATGGAGGAATATTTGAACAACTTCTTAAATCCTAAAGTTCTAACAATTTAATAGTACCTACCTATTAATTAATAAAATATTGAAACATGTAAAATGTCATAATTAACCTTGTAATTGGATACTTTATTTTAGTTTTATTCAGATTAATTTGTACTCATAAATACACCTTTAATATTTTCGATGTACGAGTTTTTATAACAATAAAGCACACATGTCAAAATGACAACTTTATTTGACAGTCATCTTTTACCTTGACTGGTGCCCGCAAATACGGAGCCATAAAAAGGAGAAATAGTTAAAAAGAAATCGGCGATAACCCGTAAACGGGCTCATCAAAAATATCTAAAGTTATTCTTTTGAATGTGGGTTTTAGTGCACTTTAATAAACCTAAATAGAATTTTTCTCTAAAATAATTAGGGAAGCCAATAATTGACCCCATTTAAAATTACATGGGATTTCCTATGTCCCACTCGACGATGCAACACCCGGTATACCTTTTATAATACTGTAATGTACATTAGATTGTTTTGCCTCAGTAATAGATGTTAATTTGCACAGTACACTCTTTTGTCAGTGGATGTACTAATAAAATTTATAATCGGAAACAAAGCGCTAACAGACATTTTTGGGTTAATCTTCTTGGGAACGAAAATGTAACAGATATTCTTAATGAGGGAATATGAAAAAAATGTATTACATTATCTAATTCGTTTATTTTACAAGTTTATCTGTATTATGTTAATAGGATTGTTAAACTTAATAGCAATGTAGTTTTTTGGTATGTAGATTTGTAAAGTACCTATTTTGATCTGTTCATAATTTGTTTATGCTACCTTATTATTATTTTTATACTCGAGACAGACCTAAACTTTAATATAACCACATATTTTTTAAAAATAAAAAAAAGTATCTACAGTGTCACCATTAAAGTCCGCACCATATGGAACTTTTTTTTATTAATGAGGTTAGTTAAAATTAAATTTCGGCAATCGTTTTTGCTTCAAATTAGACTAAAAATTATATAATCAAAGGTCACCATCTGTCATTCGGTATCTGTCAAAAATTACATTTTAATCAAAAAATGCTGAAAAATGGCATTGTTTTACCGAATTTCAAAAAAATTTATTAGAAAAAGTTGTTTCTAGTACAATTCTTGGCCTAAATACAAAGTTTCAGTTTTCTAGCTCAAAGTTGATTTTTTTGCCATTTTTTCTAATTTACTTTTTTTTTATTTAATGTAAGTTCGCTTAATGGATATTAAACTATTTGCTTATACCATACTCAATATTTTATTTAGTTTGTATGAGCTTTTTTTTACTAGAATGCCATTTTTTTTCGAAATTTAAAATTAGAGGCAAAAAAATTTGACACAGGTGGTGCAAAGTTATCCTAATTTAAAAATTTTAACAGATAGACGTCAGATATTCCATTTTTTTGATAGTACATACACCTAAGAAGTTTAAAAAACTTATAATAAAATTCCCAGATATCAGATTAGTTCAAAATTTAGACACATTTTCTTTTTATCCACAATAAAATATCAAGGCAATTTTGAATTTTATAAGTAGGCTATGGAAAAAAAACGAATTAGAGTGCCGAATAAATAAAAGAAATGTCATATATTTGAATATTTTCGCAAGTTATAGTTTTCAGTGTTATCACCAATGTTGTCCATTCAAGAAAAAATAGAAATTGTCTTAATTTGTGGAGAGAATATGCCTCACCGGCAAGTATCTGCCATTTTTAATGAGAGGCATCCAGAAAAAAATTTGCAGCATAGCACTGTTTCAAGAATAATGTCAAAATTTAGAGAAACTGGATCTGTTCAAAATAATTTTAAGAAACCTCATGCGGCAAGTAAATACGATGAAGCAGCACAACTTGATGTTTGTTTAACTGTTATTGACCACGGTCAAACTAGTGTAACCAAGATAAGTGATTCAACAGGGTGCAAGAGGGAAAGCGTTAGAAAAATTCTTCAGAAAAATCGATTTCGGGCATATAAACCCAAGTTTATGAACACATTAAAAGAACGCGATTTTGATATCCGACTTGATTTTTCGTTTTGGTATCAGGGACAATATGAGGAGAATATTCTTTTTCCATACAAGATATTATGGACAGATGAAGCCACTTTCTCTTCGAATGGTACCGTGAGCTCACAAAATTGCCGATGGTGGTCCCAAGAAAATCCTAACTTCACAATTGAATGTCGCGACCAGTATCATTTTAAAACCAATGTTTGGTGTGTAATTTTGAAAGATGAGCTTATTGGACCCTACTTCTTTAGAGTAAACTTAACTGGTGAAAGGTACCTGAATTTTCTTGATAACGAGATTACCGAAGTTTTGGATAACATGCCCTTACACCATAGACATAACTTATGGTATCAGCTTGATGGTGCACCCATACATCAAACTGTAGCAGTGAAAGAACGCATAAACCAATGATTTCAAAGCAGAGTTATAGGGCGTGATAGAGAATGTCACTGGCCACCCAGGTCGCCTGACATAACCCCACTAGACTTTTTTCTGTGGGGTTATCTTAAGCAGAAAGTTTATAAGAATCGACCGTTTACAAATATCGAGCATTTGGAACAAACGATAAGACAGTGTTGTGCCGATATAAGCCCAAGCTTTTTACAAAATGCTGTCAAAGACGTTTATAGACGGACGGGTGTTTGTATAGAGCGAGAAGGACGTCACACTGAAATGTGAAATTTATATTGCTTTTGTATTACCTATTTAAAATGATTAAAGTTCCTTTTTGTTCCTTTTAATAATAATAATAGTTTTAAGTATAAAATAAAATTTTTATCAAATATTTAGATGTATTTGTCATTTGAAAAACGAAACATCTGACGTCTATCTGTTAAAATTTTTAAATTAGGATAACTTTGCACCACCTGTGTCAAATTTTTTTGCCTCTAATTTTAAATTTCGAAAAAAAATGGCATTCTAGTAAAAAAAAGCTCATACAAACTAAATAAAATATTGAGTATGGTATAAGCAAATAGTTTAATATCCATTAAGCGAACTTACATTAAATAAAAAAAAAGTTAATTAGAAAAAATGGCAAAAAAATCAACTTTGAGCTAGAAAACTGAAACTTTGTATTTAGGCCAAGAATTGTACTAGAAACAACTTTTTCTAATAAAATTTTTTGAAATTCGGTAAAACAATGCCATTTTTCAGCATTTTTTGATTAAAATGTAATTTTTGACAGATACCGAATGACAGATGGTGACATTTGATTATATAATTTTTAGTCTAATTTGAAGCAAAAACGATTGCCGAAATTTAATTTTAACTAACCTCATTAATAAAAAAAAGTTCCATATGGTGCGGACTTTAATGGTGACACTGTAGAATTGCCGAAAGCTATTTAGTGCAGGCGCCAGAGGTAGTTGAGTATGCAAAATGTGAGGACCGGCAAGTATGCTCAAATTCTTTTACCTGAAACACCAAACAAAATAAAAAACCATGTTGCCAGCAGCTGTGTTGGTCCCTCCCCCCCCCCCCCCCCCCCCGTAGAGGCATCATAGCGCTCGGAATAGTCAGTAGAAAATAATTCTTAGTGCGTATCGGTCATCATATTAACACAATTGTTCATGGCATCGAACTTGTATGGCAAGTTGCATTAGCGAACAAAAAATCAGGTACTCAACGTGTTCATCGGCCATCAAGAACTAATTTAAAATGTCATAAATATCTAAAATGTCTTATTTGTGGTAAACAAACAAAAAATAAAAATACCTTCAGAAGTTGTACATGATTTGAAGAGAGGAATTCTGTCCGTCAAACGAACGGAAGGTAAATTTAATGCAGTGAACCCCGACTTAGCTTTAGAGCAGTCTCAGAACCGATCTTCAGCAGTGACTGGAGGTTTGATTGGCATTACTAAAAATGAAGAAGCGATGCACAGATGGCTGCTTCTTTATCCGTTTAAAAACAGCATTCACGAGGCTCTTTCGTCATATCTCGGAATGCAAGGAGACTCTACCAGTGACATTAATTATCACAATGAATGGACGCAATCCAGGAACAATAAAGACGAAAAAGATATTTAAAATATCATAAAGTATATCAATGCTTGCAATCCTTACAATGACAACGAGAACTGCGTGCTTCGAAATATTTACACTGGTGAACTTGCTGATGAATCTTCTTCGCAATGTTTGCTAAATCTAGTAAAAAATGGAGAAGATCTGTTAGGCACGTACGAAAAGAGCGATTTGTACTGAAAAGCAAAAAGTTATCTGATCCTGTTAAAAACAACTTTGTAACTACTTCTGAAAAATCAAGCAAAAGTACTTCTAATAAAAAGTTGCAAGATACAACGGATGTAAGTCTCTTTCAAAAAACCGATATGTTGGCTAATCAAAGTGGATTTGACACAAAAATTTTAGCATCTTACGAAATTTTGAATTACTGCAAGTACCTTTTTGACGCAGAAGGATTTTACAGGAAATCTCCAAAATCGGAACTCGCTCTTGAAATTGAAAACAATTATAAGTGTGGTACAAAGACGCGGCAGAACGTTTTAAATTTACGTCTTCCAAAAGTTTATATTGTTGATGGTATGGAATTTGTTCATCGAATCCAATTAAAAAATGTCAGCTCCTTTGGCAATTTTGCTGAGGTATTCTTCAAAAGAATCCATAATCTTTTCTTTCAGCCAAATGTAAAACGAATAGATATTGTATTTGACACAAATGATGATATTTCGATAAAATACTTGCAGTCAACTTTACGGAGTAAAGGTCAAATGATGAGAAATTTTATAATTTCAAATGATCACACAAAAATTCCAGCTAATTGTAAAAATTTCTTTTCAAGCAAAGAAAAAAGGTTACAGCTCGTTCGATTTCTCTGTACTGCTGCTCCTAGATATGCACAAGTAAAAGAAGATTGTGAGTTATATATTTGTGGAGGATTTGATGATCCAACAAAATGTTTAAAATTACAAGGCTCTTCATTTTCTGAAGTATCTGACTTAAATTCATTTAGAAGCCGATTCAAGGATGTTTTGTAACATATTTTACGAGTAAAAATCCAATCTGCCCATATCATTATCCTTAGCGCTGATACAGATGTTTTCATATTGGGAATTTTTTTCTAGAATAAGCTAGCACGTCTAGGTTGTTTAGGTGTAAGGTTCGACGGTTCTTATAAGAAGAGATACATTTCAGGATATCATTTGGCTGCTGAATCCCTTGGACAAAACATTTGCCGTATTTTGCCAGCATTACACTCTCTAAGTGGTTGCGATTCGACTAGCAGATTGGGATCGAAAAAGAATGCTTTAAAAGCTGCATCGTTGGATTTCGTACAAAAAGCTCTAAGGCATTTAGAAAATCCATACCTAAGTTAATAGAATTAGAAACCGTTTGCGCCTATCTTTTCTCCAAAAGAAAGTTAACTGCTGATGAACTTCGGTATAAATTAATTTTTCAAAATATCGGCTTCGGCTTAAATTTATTGAAAAGTAATTTGCACATCAGATGCTTTACATTTACATTTGTTAAGAGCTTCAGCACAAACATATATATGGATAAATGCTGACCAAACACTAGTACGGCCCATTGATTACACCTTATTAGGGCATGAAAATAAAAATGGTAAATTGTTCCCACGGCAACTGATAAAGCGCCCATTACCAGAATTGTTGATGCAGCCCTGTAAATGCACATCAAATTGTCTAACGAAGGCTTGTTTTTGCAAAAAATTACAACTAGATTGTATTTCGTTGTGCAAATGTATCAATAATGATTGTCAAAATAAATAGAATTGATTATTTGTATTTTTTTTGGTGACTTATGTTCAAATTTGCTTTTTCGCATTAAATAATTTTTTTTATCAACAATTCTTGTTTTTATTTTCAACTTTTTTATTTCTTTTTTTCAATTGACTAGCTATAACAATCTTTAATCATAAGAACCAATTGGATATTATAACTAAAACAATCATTAAAATGGTTCCAAAGCATTTGGTCAGTCCATTTACTTGATATCTAAGGGGATGGGGTGTAAAAAATAAATGGACCAATAATCCCCCTGGCAACATCCAGAATCATAATCTACCACCTTATCCGAGTACAAAACCATGCACAGAATGCGGTCCTCATATTTTGCACACTCAAATCCATCCAGCGCCCGCACTAATTCATTTTAATTACAAATCGGGACCTTTTTGCCTAACAGATTTATTTAAATAAAATAGGGCTGCAAGGGCCTAGCGACACTTAAAGCACCGGTTCCCGTCAGATCACCGAAGTTAAACAGTGTCGAGCGCGGTTAGTACTTGGATGGGTGACCGCTTGGGAAACACCGCGTGCTCTTGTCTTAGGGAAAAGTGTAAAATGAATCGACATCAAAACCATTCTATTCACGCCGGACAGGCCGGATGAGATCGGATATCTCGTAGGATGAAGGTGCCGTTTCACACTCCCCAGTCGGTAGACCGCACGATTAAAAACCGTACGGTCGATGACCGGTTCAAGATGGCCTCTGATACGCCGACGACCGTAAAAAATAGTAAATAAAAAAAAATAAAAAATATGGCTAAAGTCCCTTACCGAAAATAGTTTGTGTATAATCAGCAATAAACTTATACCATGGCATAGAAATGTAATACGCAATAATTCTATTTGCCAGTGTTTATTTTATCACAGTAGTAAGAAAATACAATGGCAAAACAGTTTAATAGTTATAATTAATAGTAATTTAATTAATACAAATTTGTTATTAATCCATAGAATTAAGGGTACTGTTAATTACTGGTTCAATTTTGAACACAATCGGATTCATGGTTTTTGTTTTATAACATTATATACTTTAATGTCAATTTTCTCTAAATACGGTTTTTGCGAATAGATTGTTTTGCCTTGGCAGGGAAGAGCTCCTCTCTTATGTTGTATAGAACCTGTTTGCCTAAACAGAGCCACGGTTCTTCTCAGGCAATGATAAAAATCCCTAGCAGTAAAAGCGACGCTAGGAAACTTTTCGGGAAAATCGTCCATGCACAAACGCTGATTGTATTGCCACTCACCATTTACTCTAACCCCGTCTCGAAAATACGCTTCAACCATGAATTTTTTGTGCTGTTGCGTAAGCCCCATTGCGTGAATTATTGAAGAAATTGGATAAATTAGCGATGAATCAATTACCTCAAACGACTTTTATAGATGACGGTATAATTGATTAATTGATAATGCTGGTATTTACTGACACCCAACAGGTATAAAGCTCTACAGCTAAGCAGTATGGCCTTAGATGCAAAGCACACTTTGATGATTATATTTATTGCTCGCACGATATAAACAATTAAGAGCTTACTTGATGGATGCCGACAGTAAAGAAAGAAAGAAAGAAGGAATAGCATACAAAACGGAAAGTACTATTTTACATTATTGTTAACGTACTTTCCGGATGTATAACGTACAATATTTGTTTTTCAATCGACACAAGGCCAGTGGCTCACAAGAAAATTTTTATAATGGCTTACTATATCTGTTTAGTTTTAGATAGTTGAAAAAACTCTATAGTCAGAAAAATATTTAATAAACTGAAATATTTCAACTAAATAAAAAATTGAATGGTCATGAAAGAGAGACCGGTAGAGTGATATTTCCCGGTTAAAAAATTATCTAGAAAGTGTTTGCTTTCCGATCGATTGAAAAATAGTAATTTACGTAACAAGTTCCGAAAGTGATATTTAGTCCTGGAATCCTGCCAGTCCCGTAAAATCACTTTTGGATCGTGTTACGTACAATATTTTTTCTGTAGCCGTTTTGTATGTTAAAAAGGATATCGATGGATAATAACGTATGAACTTTATATAAACAATTACATATATGATAATTAATAAATTGTAGACCAATTCATACCTCCCTCTTGACTTTAAAGGCAATAATTCATAAGTAGCCGCTATAGCAGATTCAATAGTCTCACACGTGGAATCATTTCAGTCTCACTTTCACTACCGATTTCCATTTTTTGGATTTGAAAAGCGAAAAAACACACATCAATGTTAGATGACAAGCGCTGTCATAATAAAATACTGTCTAAGCCGCCTACATAGATACCCAAATCGTCCCTACAGTAACAAAAATCGTCCCGAAAGTAAAGAAATCGTTTCGAGAATGAAAAAAATCGTCCCGAAAATAGCTACTTTCGGTACCATTTGTGTTAAGTGGTACTTTCGATTTAATAAATCATACCGAAAATTTTAATTTCGAGACGGCTGCAGAAAAAAGTTATTTACATACTATGACTATAATGTTATGTCTTACCACTAATAATTTGGAATAGCTTTTGGCAACTCATTAATTACGTAATTATGGCAATTGTTACACTTTTCTCTTTATGCGTTACGAAAAAAACCAAATAGATTTATCAAAGATAGTGAGTATATTTTCTATGTTTTATGCAATACGTATTATATTTTTAGGTCAATTTCGCATTTAGAGCAAAGAGATTTCTTATGGTGTTATTTAGTTAACTAATAAGCAACTTAATTTGGGCGCACATTAGAAAGTACTTAGTATGCTTATGTCTGATTTTGAACTTTTTATGAATATAATATGTTAAGCTGTAAAGCATGTTCCGTAATAATGTCTTTATTTTTCGGTAAATATGACAAACAATATTATATAAGGTTTGGCTGAAATGGGCTTAACTTTTATCTCAACCAGATTTCTCACTCTTTATTGGATAGGAAGCAATTATCTTATATTAAAATTTAGTTTTAATTTAAACTATTTCATAATAAAATGATGTTTATGTTCTCACTGTTGCTTTTAGTTTCCTTTTTAATATAACTTCTTGTATCGTTATCGATAAAACATCATGGGTTGTCTCGGGCGGTAGCACGCGATATTTCCAAGGCCTTTGACCGAGTATGGCATGAGGGGCTCCTAACTTAGCATACGGAATGCCGGTTCAATTTTGTTCACGGCTGTCATAAGCTTTCTTAAAGACCGTTCTCTGCGAGTGGCGATGGACAGATTTCTTTTAGACACATTTAACATCAACGCCGAAGTCCCTCAAGGTTTTATATTGTCGCCCACCCTCTTTTTACTACACATTAACGATCTTTTGGAAAAAACTTAAAATCCTATGTATAGCTTCGCTGATGACAGCACACTTGTTTCATCTTTTACTTTGGATTCTCGGACATCGGCTGCCACTGCGCATCTCTACATAGGCAGCAAGAGGTCTCATATCTCAGCAAAGATCTGGAAGAAATTCTGGGGTGACAGTAACCAAGTAGAATTTGCCGATAAAAAACCGTACTTGTATTATCCTAAATCACTTCGATAATTGACCTCTCATTTTAACATTACAGTTTTTGCCGCTGATTTCTCGATTATTTTCATTGAGGTTCGTTTAGCTAATGAGAACTGAAAACGCCATTGAGCAGGAGGTTTGATAGTTGCTTCTACCACTTCTTTCTAATCAAAAATGTCAAGGTCTTTTTGCATTATTATGCACTGTTGCATATTCAAAAAAAATAGCCCTATATTCATTGGGTTCAACTGTTAGTTCTTTTATTCGTACTATCTTCTCAATTCTTCCAGAAGTTCTGTCAGGCTTGCAACATTTTGAAAGAATAAGAGCAGTTTTGATAATGTACAATATTCAGCGTATTACAATTGTAATGGATATAAACAGTTCTGATACCAAATTTCATAACTGGATGTAGATAGTTTCTAGAAAAAATAACTTTAAAATGTTTTTTTTTAACTTTTTGAATATTTTAAACCTTTTTAGGTTTCTGTGGTTCGCCACTGCTTAAATAAAACTATATTTTATAGAATATTTTTGTATAGAATTTTATTACCTATCTTTCTTTCTTATCACTTCTCGCAAAAGTAACCATAACCAAGATAACTTTAGAAAACCAAAAAAATGTACATGTGGGGGGGACTTTTAGTATGATAAGTAGGACGGGAAAAACTAAACATTTAACCTATGGTCATTTAAAACTCTCTACGGGGTGTTATTTCTTTGGGCGTCATGACCACTGCGAGCCCCCCCCCCCCCCCAACTTTTTTTTGATACGACAGTGACTATCCTTTCAGATAAAAACAACTTTTTTGGTTTATCATTTACCTTTTTTATTTTATTTATTTATTTACGGCAATGCCATTTAACAAAATACACCAGCATAACAACAAAGCAAATTTCTAAACTAATTTTAAAACAATAACACAAATAATATGAATATATACAATAGCATAGCAAAATAAAATTTCTTACACATTACAGTAGTAAATCGAAAATAGTAAAATCACACATTTAATTACATCACAAGTGATTTCTTAAAAAAGACTTAAAACTAACCAGCCTAGAACTGAATAAATCTACATTATCGTATCTATTATTAAATTGATTGGCCCTATCTAATAAACGAGTGAAAGGGTTGTTCCTGCCATGATTAGTTGGGTGAAACGGTACAACAAAAAGATTTGTATTTCTACCTCTCTTTACACTAACGTTAAACGGGACCAAGGTAAGCAGTTCCGGGCATCGTATGCCACCATTCAAAACATTGGGCAAAAAACACAAGTCAGCAATCTGCCTTCTGGTCTACAGTGACTGAAGATTGAACTCGAAGAGAATGTCATCATATTGATAATCCTCTCTTTGATAACCCCATATAAAAGCTATTATCCTCAAAAACTTCCTTTGAACTATCTCAATGGCTTCAACATACAACCCATAAGACGGTGACCAAACAACTGAACAATATTCCAGCAAGGACCTTACAATAGAATAATAGTGATTACGAAAAGTTAACACAGATGAATCGGTCGAGATACGTTGAATGAACCCCAGCATCTTATAGGCTTTCGTTATAGTATTAGTAATGTGAACATTAAAAGACATCTTGCTGTCAAAAGTGACACCAAGATCCTTTATATGAGTGCACATAGGGAAATGTGCACTATTTAGACTATACTGATAATTCAAGGGCTGTAATGAACGAGTTAAGGTTGTTTGAAACACTTGGCCACATTTACTTCCATACAATTTCTCTTACACCATCCAAAAATACTACTGAGGTCCCGCTGAAGATCATCTGCGTCCTGCAGCGAGTCGACGGCCTTGAAAACCTTAAGGTCATCGGCAAAAAACAAGCATTCACTGAATCTAATGCTCTGCACCAAATCCATCACAAACAAAGAGAACAGAATAGGCCCACAGTGGGAACCCTGCGGAACTCCTGATGGCACCCGGATGGGACCTGATACTGATCCATTACACCTAACATATTGCGTCCTGTCTGATAGATAACTCTTGATCCACTCAAGAAATGATCCACTTATATCAAGTTTTTCCAGTTTTGCCAGAAGTAAACGGTGGTTGACCCTGTCAAAGGCTTTAAAAAAGTTCAGATAAACAGAATCAACCTGCCGTCCACCCTCCATGCCACAAGTAACAAAATTCTGGTACAGAACCAGATTTGTAGTCGTCGACCTGCTCTGCATTAACTCATGCTGCTCCTCATTAATTAGGTGTCTAAATTCCCATGACAATCTTTGACCGACCAGACAATCCTACAATTTCGGAATATCAGACTGATTACATACTGCTCTGTAGTTATTAACTACAGTAGTTATTAACACTACTCTTATTACCTGATTTACAAGTTGAATAGTTTATGAATTGCCAAGGATAAGGTAAACCGACATTGTTTCAAAAGGTAGGCAGGTATCCCATTGGGACCCGCAGAAAGGCGCAAGGGCAATGAAGTTATCGCATCAAACACGTCAGAAACGCTCAAACTGCAGCTTTCCACAGAGACAAGCTCGAAAAGACCAGGCTCATGTAAATGTGCCACCACGTCCGGTGAATACACGGTCGAAAAGAATGATGCAAACAACTTCACAGTCTCCGATATACTGCTACTCACAACTCCATTGTACTCAACATCCTTAGGTAAGTCGTGCCCATTCCTAAGATCAGCAACATAGCTCCAAAACCGTCTTGGGTCCTCCGATATCCCATTCTTAATCCTACCAATGTAAGCATCATAACAGTGCCTCTTGAGGTGCCTGCAGCTTTTCCTCAATTCATTAAATTGATTATAACAATCTTCATCACCCGACTCCTTAAACTGCCTGTGAACAATCTTTTTCTGGATAACCAAACGTCGCATCTCTGCAGTGAACCATTTGGGAAACGTAGAAGTTTTATATATTTTAAGAGGTACAAATCTCTCAATCACATCATATAGAATGCCATAAAAAAAGGCCAAATTCTTCAACAACATTAAAGTTTAAAACATAATCCCAACTAACCAATGCAAGACACTCATTGACCGGAAAATAATCACAATTTCCAAAATCATAATAAAATTCCTCATACCCAGCAACCTGAGCAGCACTGCCCAGTGGAATATCAAACCTAATAGCATTTCTTGCACTATTTTGATATCTTATACGGTTCCACTGTCTAAAAATCACACTTGGGGTACTTTCGAAAAAATCTTGTGGGAGTATGTACTACACAGTTTAACACTCTGTATCTTACAAACGAGGGGTTTCTGGACCTCCATTAATAGGAACTTTTTCATTATTTTTTGTCAAGAAATTACCTATTTTAATTTGTCGGTATAAAATAACCCTGTATAGCCCGGGAAGCCAGGAATGGACTTGGCAGCGCACTGGTGGAGTCAAAATAGAGCTTTAAAATGTTTGTATCAAAATATAAACATTTTTTACATCCCGCTTATGCTTCTAAAGATCGCCACAATTAATTGTGTCTGGGCATTTTATTTGTAATTTTTTTTTCAATTTTTAATCAATGATTGTACCTATTTATGTTACAACTAACCTTATTTCTGACTTGTTGTTTCCTTTACTAATAATAAACATAAAGTTCAACTTTCTTTAGAAATAGAATACAGGTCCTTGTTTACGAGTACATCAAATTATTAGCATCGCAAGTGTTAATTAAAAAGTAATTGTTATAAATGTCAATATTTCTTTTCCAAGCAATATTCAATAAAAAAATTACGATATTAATTTGCCATCGAGCAATAATACGCAAGAAAAATACGTTTCCTGCAACCATTAACTTTCAAGGTTTTTTCTTGTGATACATATAAACGAATGTTACTGCAACCACCGTAGGTATGCCTAATAAAAATGCAAATAGCATACTCGATGTTCTAAGAGTGCGGCTAAATTTAATAACTGTGTTGTCATTTTTACTCTACTAAAATAAATATATTATAAAATTTTATTTTGCATTATATTTTTATTGAAATTAGTTTTAAAAAATGTTGGGGTAATCCATGCAATTTTTTACCGCTCCCAAAACCTCCAGATGGTAATGGAGCAGCATTATATATTTCATAAGGGATAAATTGGACATTTGCTGGAAAAAACTAAAGACTTTTTTTGCTAAAGACCAAGTCTATAAAATACCCCCTACAACAAGTGAAGACATGAAGATTAGAATTAGAAATTGCTTTTAAGATGTTAGTGTTGAACTGTGTTTTCAAGAGGATGGCAGACATTTTAAACGCCCAATTAGGTAGAGTTTTTTTTTAATAAAGCATTTTTAATTTATTTGCATTTTTATTTTTCATGGCTAGCTACACAAAAAAGGAGAGAAATGAAAATGCAATTTTGAGGATTTAATTCGTAAAAATGAACATACCGCGAAAATTAGAAGAGATGGGTAAAGGAAAACTTTAATAAAAGTTATAGAGGACCAACAACTGTACACGATAGAGTAGTCAGATATAGGATGTTCCACTTAAAAAATCAAGAAAAAATTAGTTTAAAATTTGTCAATTTCGCAGGATTGTAGCAAACACCCTGTACAAATTAATTAATTACGGGCAAGTTTAAACTCTTCAATGAATATCTATTTTCTTTTGGTTCAATTTAAAGATTTGAGGAACTTTTTAGATAAGCTGGCAATGTAATGGAGAATTTTTAGGGGAATACAAATATGAAGAAATGTAAAGGGTGTACCATTTAAAAAAAGGTAATTTTTTACCTGCTCGCTTTTGTGAAATACCCTGCATAATTGAAAATGTTTTTAAATTATAGACCTCTTTGCCTTATATAACCTACATGTAAACTTTTTGTTTTATTTATAAAATGTAAGGGAGATAAGGTACTTTGTCACATGTCGTATAACTAGTCATTTAATGCTATTTTATCTAGTGCATAACCCCTGTAGTAGTTTTTAAGTTTAATTTAGTTTTCAATTTTTTAGGAATAATAATTTGTTAGTATTATTATTATTTTTTTTTTTAAAGGCACAAATAATGAAAAAATTAGTTGTCAGAAACAAAAAGTAATTTTGGCAAAAAGTTGTTTTCGATAAAAGTTTTGAAGTGTAAAATGTTAATTCACGGTATGAAGTGTATTTGCCTTCTGTATTGTGGGTCATTTGTGTTTAGTTTTACGAGAAAAGTCGTTAAATGACTTCAGGCGGACAAATGGGATTTGTATTTTTTGGTCTCTGGGATGTTTTTAAATTTGGTTTTCGTGAGCGGCTTTTATGACAGTCAAGTGAAGAATGGGTACAACGATTTCGCGTTTCTATTTATAAGCCATTCAACTCCCTTAACAAGCCCCGCCTTTTGGTCATTTAGCGATGTTTTGTTCATTGATTGGTCGCGTTTTTTGATATACCCCAAAACATTTTCGGCTGGTAAAATTAATGCGTAATTAGCCCTGAGTAAGTCAGGAGGCTCCTCCCTGTTTCATACATATTTTTGACAATTGTTGCTAAAATTTGTATCACTAAACAAATAAAAGTTGATATTTTACTTTAATATAATGTAACCCATCGAAATGCGATATTTTTTCAAAAAAAAAATTATTGATTATAGAAAATATCGAGTTGTAGTTTTTCGCTGGGTTGTCATTGGCTGAAACCGTTTATTGCGTTGTAATTAAATGGATAAGAATATAAAACGCGGCGTTTTTGGTTCATTCGGGACCTGAATTTTGCTTGCTAAAGTACTTCACGTCAGTTTAATTTTTGAAGTTAAACTTAAAATTTTTTTTTTCAAAATTTTCCACTTGTCATCAAGTGTTGTGCCGTACCTTTCAATAGGGGGGCAATAAAGTTTTCGCGTCTATCGAGGAGGTGATTCCCGTCCTTTTTGATATAGTTATCTTTCCGGGATTTACAGTGATTTGATTGGAATACTATTCAAATGTTATTCCCTTGATTAGTTGGTGGATTCCTGTATGTCAATCAAGTGTTATTCCCTTGATTTGGATTATCAGTGATTTATTTTTTGGATACTTCTGTGGATTAGTATGCTCATACCCATGCGGACCTGGGTCGTGTTACGCGAGGTATTGGGGAATCGGAAGTAGGGGGGAAAATATTTTCGGGCGCGAAATTTAAATGTTTCAGCTCTGGTTTTCACGTCGTCGCTTCGCATACAGGCAAGTAAGGAATTCCAGAGTTGAATAGTTCGTTGGCTGTTACCGGACTAGTCCTGGCACTGCAGGCTAGTTTACGAGGTAACAACCCCTAGATTTCTTTATAAAAATAAGAGAGACGCAGTCCCCCAGACTTGGCCGTCTGCCAAAAAGAGCCATTGCGAATTTATTAAGTGGGGCGCAGCCCCCCAAGTGAAAATAAGCTTGATTATTATTTATTTGTTGTTAATTGTTTATAATAATAGTTTACTGAAACTAATTTCGATAAACCTTTTAGTTTTTATAATTGAAGTTTTAGTTTTAAATCATTTTATTCTTGAGGTAAAGTTTATCGAGATTGGATGTTATATGTTATAAATGTTGGGTTAATATTAAGTTTGTCGATTGTCATTATTGTAATGTAAAAGGTTTTGAAAAAATATTGAAATAAACCAAAACACTTTATTCTCTTTTGCCCTCCGTGGAATTACATATTACAAATTAACATTAATTAAAAGTCCTCCCCTTGCCCCCCCCCATAAATTAGTTAAAAAAGAAAATAGAGAAAAAGTATTTAAGAATTGGTAATACGTTACCTTCTCTCTTACCATTAACCACCATGAGGTTATTGGTTGACCCCTTTTGATTAAATTTTTGATTTCTCTTCAAATATTTTTATCTTAATTTTGGTGGACCGGTGGCCTTTCCGCCATCGGGGTTAAAGGAGGTGGGACCACCCTTAACAAAGAAAAAAATAATTAATATTTTTATGATTGATTTTTCTTATAAATTTAGTTTTTGATTTTTTTTAAAACCAATAAAAAAATCTGGCATCCCTAAATTATCAAAATGACCGAAAAAACCATTGAATGCTCGGGTAGTATAGAGTCCCAAGTAAGCCCTGAGAATCCTGAAGCCCAGGATTTTTCAACAATGGTAGAATCAATCCAAACTTATTTAAATATAACCAAAAATGCCGACCAGGACGCTTTACTTGCTTCCCAAACCAATCCTCGGTGGGACCGAGAACCACTCCCAGGGATAGAAACGCACTCCAATAGGGACATATTGGGCAACGTTAGGCCAACTCGCCCAGCCGAGTTGGCCCCAATGCGAGAAGTAGGAGTCGACCCTCTCTGGAATCCGGCTTTACTTAGGAGAACGCTACTCTGTCAAAAAGACCTCGACTCTGACTCGGGCTCTGAAGGTAGCGTATCTTTCCACAGACCGCCGAAGCAAAGACATCCACAGGGCCGTATCGGCGACATGGCATCCCTGGTGGGGAAACAAATTGATGAAATAGTTGCCCCACGTAACCAGTTTGTACAGACCGATGGATCTGGAGGACCCTATACGAAGTTTGCCAACTCCACTTCTTGTGAAACCAAAAAAATGACAGATGTACAGGACCTTGTGCAGGCGATTGGAAGCTTAGTACATATAATCGGTGATCAACGAAGTAATCCCCCCGCCCCCTCAAATAAATTACGAGAAACTTTCAGCGGGTTTCAACACGAAAGCCCCGATTTATTCTTGATAACACTGCAAAGATATTTTTTACAATGCAATATTTTAGATGAAAATGAAAAAATTAATATTGCAGTGGAGCAGCTTCAAAGGGGGGCCCGAAGTTGGATAGAGCCGCTAAAAGGACTAATTTTGAATTTTGAAGAATTCGCTAAGCGCTTAAGCAGACGTTTTAATAGCCCCGAGCTAGTAAGCGACCTAAAATCAAATTTATACGGACTTAAACAAAAGAATAACGAAAAAGTTGAAGAGTTCATACTAAAAAAGAGAGCATTATTTAGGAGGTTGGTGCCCTTTGGGACAGAACAAGAATGTGTTAATGTCATTGTGCCCTTATTAATACCAGCCCTCCGTTCTAGGATAAGATGCGTGGACATATTGGATACCGATCGCCTTACGTGTCTCACGATGGCGATCGAGCAGGACCAGACTGAAGAACGACAACAGACAATTAATACTAACCCCCCCAATCCAACTAATATAGTAAATAATAATGAACGACCAAGGACGAATAATGTCTCGAATAGGCCAAGACCTCCTGTAAGGTCACGCCCCTGCCGACATTGTCAGGGGGAACATTTTGATCATGAATGCCGCCAAAGAACTTATGAAGAAAAGAAGACTCCCCCTGCCCGTGACCAAATTTTGGAAAATCAAAATTCCAAAAAGGAACAGGCCAAATATAATTCCCAAAAAAACTAAGCGCTGATCGATCCGCCTTGGGGCAGGACGATCCAAGACCATTAAAGACCCCAATTAATGTAATTAAAGAATCAATTAATTCGATAGGCTCGCGGCCCTTAGTCCGAGTGCAAATGTTTGATAAAGATTATGAAGCCCTCATTGACACGGGTTCTGATTTAAATCTGATTTCAGAGGATCTAATCGAATCTGA
Organism: Polydrusus tereticollis; assembly: GCA_963920685.1. Classification (NCBI taxonomy): domain Eukaryota; kingdom Metazoa; phylum Arthropoda; class Insecta; order Coleoptera; family Curculionidae; genus Polydrusus; species Polydrusus tereticollis. The sequence continues at coordinate 109,452,294 of OY987329.1, forward strand.
AATATATATAGAAGATGATCGGGTTCTCATATTAGCAATAGAAGGTGCTAAAGCGAGAGTTCTAGGATTAATTGAAGTCAATTTAGTTTTAGGGAATTATAGTTATAAAGTAGTTTTCAATATTGTTGCAGGATTAACTGCTAAAATTATATTAGGTAGCGAGTTTTTAAGGACAGAACAAGCCCTAATGGACTTCAATAGAAGCTGTATATATATTGGACAGACTCTACGTCAAACCATATATTGGAAACAATTCCATTCGGTAGATATGCCATGCGAATTGCCGGAAATGGGACCGGACGTCCCGGGAAATATCAGGGATCTTATTCAGGAATTCAAAGACATTTTTCTAATCGGATTAGCACAGCCAACAACTCGTACCACCCAACATAGGATCGTCTTAAAGGATAATAAAGTCATCAATCAACGCTGTTATAATTTAAATCCAGACAAGAAAAAAATCTTGAATGATCAGATCCAAGAAATGTTATGCGCAGGCGTAATAGAACCTACACAGTCACCGTTCTCTTCGCCACCTTTGCTTGTTACGAGGCCAGGAAAAAACCCAAGATTCTGTATCGATTTTAGGCGCCTGAACGATATTAGTGTCGCAGAATCCTCGACCTTGCCACGTATACCGGACTCCGTGAAAGCTTTAGCCCAAGCCAAATATTTTACAGTTTTGGACCTTAAGAGCGGATACTGGCAAATTCCCATGGAAGACTCCAGTAAACAGTATACCGCTTTCACTACACCAGACGGGGCAAGTTATCATTTCAATGTGATGCCATTTGGGCTAAAAAACGCACCCAGTACCTTCCAGAAACTTATGTCGACAGAAGTATTGGTAGGCCTGATACAGGAGTTTGTACAGGTCTACCTTGATGACATTATAATATATTCAACCGACAAGGACACTCATGCTAGACATTTACGAATCGTTTTCGAGCGACTTCGGATACATAATTTGAAAGTAAGCGCCGAAAAATGCCAGATTTGCCAAACTAGCATAGACTATTTAGGATATAGGATTTGTGGCGATTACACTGAACCACAAACCAAACATTTGGAACAAATCAAAGCATGTCCCGAACCAAGGACCAAGAAGCAACTGCAGTCTTTCCTGGGATTATGCAACTGGGTACGGGAGTACATTCCGAATATGGCCGAACTTACTGCCCCGATGACCGAAGCGTTAAAGGGTTCAAAATTTACATGGACTAGCCTGCAAACTGACGCATTTATGAAAACTAAAACTACTGTAGCCCAAGCAAAGCAATTGAGTCGCCCTAATTTTGAAAAAAAATTCATATTACAGACGGACGCCTCAGCTATAGGCATGTCCGCTGTACTGTATCAAGAACCTGAAGATGGCTCGGAAGTACGAAACATTATTTCATACGCTAGCGCAAAATTTCATTCTTCTCAACAGCGTTACCACATTAACGAACAGGAGTGTCTTGCGCTCGTCTGGGCTATTCAATACTTCCGAGCCTATCTGGAAGATCGGCCTTTTATGGTCCGTACGGACAGCAAGTCATTGACCTGGCTCCAAAAATTTAAGGACTCACGAGCCAAGCTGACCAGGTGGGCGCTCCTTCTTCAGGAATTTAAATTTGAAATTCAACATGTTCCCGGATCAAAAAATCATTTACCTGATTTATTAAGCCGCAATCCCGAGGAGACTCCCTATGAAGCGGAACCAGACAATGATCGATTGTTGCCCCCCTCTGTGGAGACGACTAAATCAACGGTAGCTCAATGTGCTGTAGTTATAGCCGACCTGGGTGATTTATACACTAAAATTGCCGAAAACCAGGAGCATGATAAGGCAATTCGGCGTTTAAAAGTCACTTTGGACCTGCTTGCAGGCCAACAACCAACGGATAACAAACAAAGACGTGTATTGGAAGAGTTCGTACTTATTGATAATTTATTATGGCGTAGACATCCACAGGGAGATAGACTTGTTGTGCCCCGACAATATACACAACAAGTTATTTATATGCACCACGATGACCCGGAACAAAGCCATCCTGGAACTGAGGAAACTGTCCGAAAAATCGCAAACAAGTATTTTTGGGGATGTATGCACAAAGAGATCACAGAATATGTATCTAAGTGTATAATTTGCTCAATTTGCAAAACCCAGCAAAAGCAAAAGCATGCTCCCCAAACGCCACGCACTCCTACCAATCCCTTCGAGATGATAAGTATCGACTTGTTAGGACCGTATCGCGAAGCCGCCGGAACGCACAATCAATATATTCTTTTTGCCGAAGATGTTTTCTCTAAATGGATAGAGGCACGAACTTATTCGGATGTAAGTGCCAAGGATGTATTAGAATTTCTAAAGACGGAAATAATTGCACGATACGGATATCCTAAGCATATAGTAAGCGATAACGCCAAGATATTTAAGGCGAACGTACTAACGAAATTTTGCGAAGTAAAAAAGATTAGACAACATAACTCCAGTGTATACCATCAACGGGCAAACCCCGTGGAGAGAAGAGTACAAGAATTAAAAAAGGTATTGCGAGTTCTTTTATTAAATAAACAAGAAAACCAGTGGGAGCGAGTTTTGCCTCAAGCCCTCCAAGTATTAAGAAGCAGGCGAAATAGAGCCACCGGGGAAACGCCGGCGTCGATTATATTGGGGTATGAACTCAAATGCCCAGGCGAATGGCAAACTAAATGGACCCAGTACCAAAAAACCCAGACGAAAGAACAAAGGGTATTAACAAGAAGACAAGTTTATGCAAAACAGTTGGATTTTCAACGGAAAGAATTTTCTGAAGCCGGATCTGCCATACTTAAGTTAAATGTTGGAGATATGGTAAATGCAAAGTTTCACCGTGCAGGAGCTTTTCAACCTGCCTGGACCGGGCCTCATCAGGTCACAAAAGTCTTGGGGAATTCAGCTTATGAGGTTATAGTGAACGACAACCCCGTTAACTTCCATATCGACGATCTGCGAAAAGCGAAGAACGGAAATCAAGTTGACCTCGACGAATACCCCATATATGAAGAAAGCGATGACAGCGACGCGGAATTCGAATTTTCCGCTGAGGAGGTTCCCCCCCAAAATGTCGAAGACTCTGAGGAAGAACCTGAACAACCTCAAGAAAATAAACAAATGGACGAGACGACGCCTCAATTACATGCAATGCAAATTGATCAATGTTCGAGTTCCGAAATACTGGGGAACAAATTGCCCACCGAATTCTTGCACCAGCAACGACTCCTAAAAGATGTTGAACGAAACGTCAATGTTTTAAAAACCAAAGTTTCCAATATTCAACACTTTCAAGATTTATTAATCCTAGAGGAATTGCTCACCCAGGAAATTCAAAATGTAGAGAAGATCGAAACGTTGGGGCATGAATGTTTGAGAAAACAACGAAAAAACATTGTAGACAAAATTGAGGTTGTAATCGACGATATGTATCTACGTGATCATATCCCCATGAAGACAAATCTACGCGATTGTATTCAACCAGAAACCCAGAAGACAAATCTTACAGTTCCTGCAGCCCTAAAAAAAGAAAAGGACGATCTAATCTCAAAAGCAAGTACGAAGTACTTCTATAACTCCAGGCTAAACAAAGACTCAGTACTACCCGGAGCTTATTGTAATAGGTGGGGTGATTTCTTTAAGTTAAAGGAAGAATTTTGGGAGGGGGTTCTTAATTGTTTTTGAGGGTTCGTAGAAATAAACTTAAAATTAAGTACTTTAAGTTATTTTTCCGTCTTGTGGGGGGGGTGTCGTATAACTAGTCATTTAATGCTATTTTATCTAGTGCATAACCCCTGTAGTAGTTTTTAAGTTTAATTTAGTTTTCAATTTTTTAGGAATAATAATTTGTTAGTATTATTATTATTTTTTTTTTTAAAGGCACAAATAATGAAAAAATTATTTGTCAGAAACAAAAAGTAATTTTGGCAAAAAGTTGTTTTCGATAAAAGTTTTGAAGTGTAAAATGTTAATTCACGGTATGAAGTGTATTTGCCTTCTGTATTGTGGGTCATTTGTGTTTAGTTTTACGAGAAAAGTCGTTAAATGACTTCAGGCGGACAAATGGGATTTGTATTTTTTGGTCTCTGGGATGTTTTTAAATTTGGTTTTCGTGAGCGGCTTTTATGACAGTCAAGTGAAGAATGGGTACAACGATTTCGCGTTTCTATTTATAAGCCATTCAACTCCCTTAACAAGCCCCGCCTTTTGGTCATTTAGCGATGTTTTGTTCATTGATTGGTCGCGTTTTTTGATATACCCCAAAACATTTTCGGCTGGTAAAATTAATGCGTAATTAGCCCTGAGTAAGTCAGGAGGCTCCTCCCTGTTTCATACATATTTTTGACAATTGTTGCTAAAATTTGTATCACTAAACAAATAAAAGTTGATATTTTACTTTAATATAATGTAACCCATCGAAATGCGATATTTTTTCAAAAAAAAAATTATTGATTATAGAAAATATCGAGTTGTAGTTTTTCGCTGGGTTGTCATTGGCTGAAACCGTTTATTGCGTTGTAATTAAATGGATAAGAATATAAAACGCGGCGTTTTTGGTTCATTCGGGACCTGAATTTTGCTTGCTAAAGTACTTCACGTCAGTTTAATTTTTGAAGTTAAACTTAAAATTTTTTTTTTCAAAATTTTCCACTTGTCATCAAGTGTTGTGCCGTACCTTTCAATAGGGGGGCAATAAAGTTTTCGCGTCTATCGAGGAGGTGATTCCCGTCCTTTTTGATATAGTTATCTTTCCGGGATTTACAGTGATTTGATTGGAATACTATTCAAATGTTATTCCCTTGATTAGTTGGTGGATTCCTGTATGTCAATCAAGTGTTATTCCCTTGATTTGGATTATCAGTGATTTATTTTTTGGATACTTCTGTGGATTAGTATGCTCATACCCATGCGGACCTGGGTCGTGTTACGCGAGGTATTGGGGAATCGGAAGTAGGGGGGAAAATATTTTCGGGCGCGAAATTTAAATGTTTCAGCTCTGGTTTTCACGTCGTCGCTTCGCATACAGGCAAGTAAGGAATTCCAGAGTTGAATAGTTCGTTGGCTGTTACCGGACTAGTCCTGGCACTGCAGGCTAGTTTACGAGGTAACAACCCCTAGATTTCTTTATAAAAATAAGAGAGACGCAGTCCCCCAGACTTGGCCGTCTGCCAAAAAGAGCCATTGCGAATTTATTAAGTGGGGCGCAGCCCCCCAAGTGAAAATAAGCTTGATTATTATTTATTTGTTGTTAATTGTTTATAATAATAGTTTACTGAAACTAATTTCGATAAACCTTTTAGTTTTTATAATTGAAGTTTTAGTTTTAAATCATTTTATTCTTGAGGTAAAGTTTATCGAGATTGGATGTTATATGTTATAAATGTTGGGTTAATATTAAGTTTGTCGATTGTCATTATTGTAATGTAAAAGGTTTTGAAAAAATATTGAAATAAACCAAAACACTTTATTCTCTTTTGCCCTCCGTGGAATTACATATTACAAATTAACATTAATTAAAAGTCCTCCCCTTGCCCCCCCCCCATAAATTAGTTAAAAAAGAAAATAGAGAAAAAGTATTTAAGAATTGGTAATACGTTACCTTCTCTCTTACCATTAACCACCATGAGGTTATTGGTTGACCCCTTTTGATTAAATTTTTGATTTCTCTTCAAATATTTATATCTTAATTTTGGTGGACCGGTGGCCTTTCCGCCATCGGGGTTAAAGGAGGTGGGACCACCCTTAACAAAGAAAAAAATAATTAATATTTTTATGATTGATTTTTCTTATAAATTTAGTTTTTGATTTTTTTTAAAACCAATAAAAAAATCTGGCATCCCTAAATTATCAAAATGACCGAAAAAACCATTGAATGCTCGGGTAGTATAGAGTCCCAAGTAAGCCCTGAGAATCCTGAAGCCCAGGATTTTTCAACAATGGTAGAATCAATCCAAACTTATTTAAATATAACCAAAAATGCCGACCAGGACGCTTTACTTGCTTCCCAAACCAATCCTCGGTGGGACCGAGAACCACTCCCAGGGATAGAAACGCACTCCAATAGGGACATATTGGGCAACGTTAGGCCAACTCGCCCAGCCGAGTTGGCCCCAATGCGAGAAGTAGGAGTCGACCCTCTCTGGAATCCGGCTTTACTTAGGAGAACGCTACTCTGTCAAAAAGACCTCGACTCTGACTCGGGCTCTGAAGGTAGCGTATCTTTCCACAGACCGCCGAAGCAAAGACATCCACAGGGCCGTATCGGCGACACG